>CM073432.1:22467075-23875272 GCA_037114965.1 Monochamus alternatus | reverse complement strand
GACTGATATTTTATTCTGTAACTTTTTTAAGTTAGGTGTTTCCCATTCTAGATCACGTGATATAATGATAAATTTTTGTATGAGCATTTTTTTTGCAAAATGCCCGTTTTCAATGTTTCTTTCAATGTTTTTCTTAAACATAACTGCATACTCTTGGTACAGAGTCTGATAGGAGTTATTATATTGAAAATGTGAATATTTAAATCTAGGTAGGTGGTGCCGTAATTATATGATAATTGGGTGGGTAATATCAAAAAGCTATTTGCAGAGACCAATCAAAACTTTTGTGTCTCTTGGGCATACTTAGCAATAGACATACATATAAATGAGTATAATTTAAAGTTTACACAAATTCATGTTAATTTAACAGAAAACAGTTAAATTAAGGGATCGGACATCTGCATAACTACGTAACTGAAATTGTTGACAAATTTGAACTAAATAATTGGATTTCAATTACGGTTCTTTGAAATACTACTCCTAGCAGTATCATGGCTACCCAATTTTACTGGCAAATAGAACATTTGTTATCATATATCGAAAACACATTCAATTATATCACAGTTAATTTAAAAAATATATATATTGTTTGTCTTTTTAGACTATAGTAAATTTTGTTGCAATGTTACTATTACGCCCTGCATATTTCACCAACTACGTATTTATTCGATTCGAAATAAATCAAATATTTGGTGACAAATCAGATTTGTGTTGAAAATATGTTAATAATGTACTTAATTAAATTTGAAAGAAGCACGCATCTTTACGCTGAAATAAGTACTGAAGTTGTAAGGTTAATTGCAAAAGTATATTTGCTTAGGGGCTTAGGATTTTTGTAAATGCAGTTATTACAAGGGTGTACAGAGTGTTCCAAACTTGAAAAATAAGAAAAAACGAAAATAAAACCCAACATTTCCTTCAACGTCAACAAATGTGTATATTTGTTAATGTATACAGATACTTCTCTCAACATAAAGAGCATTTAATAATAAAGTAGTGCATATTTAATGCATTACAAAATCTAAACTTAATTTATACTTATCAATTTTGGAATAAAATAATATATTATTACATTCACCATTGTGTAGCAGTTTTTTTAATAACTTCTCGAAGTAAAGGTCTACGTGGCAACGCTGCAAACGCAATTTGTTTGAAAGCTCGACGGTTGCCAAATATCATTGTTTATTATTTATGGTGTGTTTTCTTTTTGAAGTGAATTTGATACCTTTGATACTTTTCAGTCTTTTATTTTGTTTATTACATTATATACAAGGTGTTCCAAAATTAGTCTGTGGACAAAAATTAACTGTGGATTCTACGATCAAAATTAAGAAAAAAAGTTATATAATCATAAGTCCGTAGACACCCTCTAACCGAGATACGGCCCCTTAAATGAGGACCTCAAAATTTCCCAAATATTTCCAAAAGGTATCAAGATAAAGTAATCAAATTTGAAATTGAGAGTCACAATTAGATTGCGAATGTAATGTTCTGAAAATAATTCTTCGTAATTGGAAATAGACGTGTCGGATTAGGGGGGTCATCCCCCAGATAAATATTGCTCTAACTTTCTTGTGTCTCGGAATTTTCGTCGTCAAATCAAAAAATTAAAAATTCTGGTCTATTTTACATGAAAAAGGTACTCCTATTTCAATCCGATAAACCGCTCTGTTTTCGAGTAATCTTAATTTCAAAGTTTTGTGACATACCACAAAAGTTTGAGAATAATAAAAGTTTAAATTTTATTATTTCCTTTTATTCTTTCACCATTCCAATTAATCTTTACACAATTTCTTTATAAATTACTATATTATATTCCATTATTAAATATTAGTATTTTAATACTAATTTACATGCCCAACAAAATCTGTTACACCAATGGTATTTGTTTTCATTTCACCCAAACTGTCACATATCCCTAGTTTGTTTTGATAGATATTGGCCAATTGTGTACAATAAATGCAGTTTGTTTCCTCTATTTTTATTATTGCTCTCAGAAAAAAAAACTAACTTACAATTGTTTTAATACTTTATTGGTCACTTCAAATGTCAAACATTTGTTTAAGTTGGCAATGCATGTTATAACAAAAAGAAAAAGAAATCTGTTTCAGAAAAATGAACATGTTAAATATAACATTATTTGTTATTTATTAAAATGATATATCATTTTCTCCACTTTGTAAATTCATTATTTTATATTATTTGCACTTTTATTATCTTCGGTATTTTTTTTATTATAATACGCATTTTTTATTTCCGTGTCGAGAAATCAAGCTTCAAACACCCTGTACATACTAGTAGGTATACAAAATGCAAAATAAAAAAATATATTTTTTTGTTAACTTTGCCCCTGTTTGGTGGTTAAACAGATACATAATCTGCCAAACAGTAAACACCAACAACAATAATCGTTTTTTGTACTACGCAGTTATGAAGGGATGTATAAACATATATTCATGTTAACTTCGCTGAGGACATGTTGTAATATATTTGGGTATACGAAGCAACATTTATTTAGGTCATTTCGAACAAAATCGATATTACAAAGTTATCGGCATTATTCAGTTTTTCCCCTCGTATACCTTCTCGTTAAGGAAAATCTAAACCCGGATACTGACTGATCATCCCCTACTTGTATTTAGGTCATTCCACTGTCAAATCCACTAAGTGTAAATTTCAAATTCCGACCTTATTCTATAAATAAGTATTTTCCCCACGCAACATTTTTTGTTGTTGTAGATGGTAAACATATTTCAGTTTAAAATGCCTCACAATATCTTTACATACATTAACAAACAGCGTTATTATTATTTTTTATTATTTATAGCATGACTTATTTCATTTGAACTTACTACAACAAACACGAACCTCAAATATAAAACTAGCTATACAGGGTGTTCTACGTAAGAACTGGAACGGAGCAGGTGCATGTAGGGTGTTCCAACATATTGCAATTTAACCAAATATACAAATTATAGACAACAGGCACAGGCCTTCAAAATGAGGCTTAAGATTTCGAAAAAATTAATATTTCTAAATTACTTTAACTTGAAATAACCAAATTTGATACATGATTTAGGTTTATTATTGGTCTTCTTTGACTATGAGTTTAAGTAAATTGAAACACTACAAGGTGTTCATTGAGAGTGAGTCACCCCTAAAATTATACCAAACTTTTTTTCCATTCGAATTTGAAAAAAATTATAATATCTCGCACAGAATTTAATTTACAACATTTATTTACTCTTTCAAGAGAGAATGCATTAATTAAGATAATAGTATAATTAATAATTTTAATAGTGTTTATTAGAAAATATAAAAATCTTTAGTAGTAGGCTTTGTCTTTAAAATTTGACAGTTAGTAATAAAACTATAAAGTAAAATAAAAATAAAAATAAATTAAAACAAAAGAAATTGTTCAAAATGAGCACCATTTTCTCTGAAACATAAATTTACTCTTCACCGAAAATTGAAATCTAATAAATAAATATCGTTTCTTATAGCGTTACATTTATCCATAATACGATTCCACAAATCTTCTCGAGATAAGAAGACCAATAATAAACCTAAATCATGTACCAAATTTGGTTGTTCCAAGTCAAAGTAATTCAGATATTTTTTTTTCGAAATATTTGGCCCCACAAATACGATCAATGCAAAAAAGTTTGGTATAATTTTATGGATGACTCACCCTCAATTAACATCTTGTAATGTTTTAATTTACTTGAACTTAGTCTAAGAAGACCAACAATAAACCTAAATCATGTAGCATCTGTATCGGTTCTTATGCAGAACACCTTGTATTACTTTAATAATGTCATTTTTCTATACTATTTTTGACTGTGATATTTCTAACGTATTAATTTGAGTACGAGACGAAAACCCCAAAGGAAGATGATAAGAGAACAAAGTTAGTTTTGGGAACAAAACGCAATTTTTGCAATTTATCACCGACAAAATATGGCGCCTAGAGAATGACAGCTAAAAAACGACGCTATTGATGCTATTTTGTTTCAAAGTAACTAAGTTTTCCTATTAACTACCCAACTCTACGATTTATCACAAATTCTTCTCAATGAATACGAAATGAATGGCGCCTTTATAAATTTATTTATAAAAGTAGGTCTGTAAAGGTCAAAGCAGAATACGCAGGTATTTTCAATTATATTTTAAATCAACATTTCATATTTTTTTCTGTTTGTTCGAGCATTCTGCCGCCTGTGTAATTAAAAAAAATAATTAAATAAACTTCTGCTGAAAGGATCAGTCAAGGGTTGTTTTTGCCCAGCCAAAAATTTCACACTGAAAGAGCAGACAAATAAAAAAATTAAAAAATTCACTTCACTGTATTCCTCTTCACATGTTATTAAATAATACGTTTTCATTTATGATAATTTTTAAATAGTCTTGACAGTTTGAATTTTGCTTATTTATTTTTTCTTTCACTTTATTTTATTTATTTTACAACAATGCTCAATATTCCAACCATATTTATATTTCAAATGGATATTTTACACATACTTATATTTTTTACAGAAACATGCCCAAATTTTTCTCCTGTTAAGCTATCTTTTTTCTAATAAACTTTTATTAGAAAATTTTGTCTGTATTACTTCCCATTTAAAAGCTATAAGCAATATCATCCTAAAGAGTCTCAAAAGAAATACCACCTAAAAATCACAGCGGTGGAAGGATCAAGTAGTCGTTGGAAAATTGAATGTACCTTATTTAAAGTGCATAAATGTCAGAAAATACTTGTCATTGTCATTACTCAATACTAACGTCAAACGTATAACTTTTGTTGTTACAAAATATTTTCTCATGCAGAAATGTTGATATGTTGCTAATTTACGGCAAGTTATAAGAAATTCAAGAAGAGCTGTGGAGTTATATCGAGAAAGGTATCCAGATCGCCTCATTCCTGATCATAGAGCCTTTGCAAGATTGGAGGCGACCCTGCGACGAAATGAAGATGCATTTTCTGTTGGGAAGAATCAAATAATTAACCGAAGGGTAAGAAACAATGTTAATACAGCTAGATTGTTACAGTATTTCGAACAAAATCCACGAAATTCTATACGGCAGGCCAGGAATTGAAATTGGATAAATCAAGATAAAACAAATCAGTCCACTCCAAAACCAAGACCATTTTGAAGTAAATGTATGGTGTGGCATCATGAACATACATTGAACAGCGTGATTTACCTAAATTTCCTTCAAGAAGAACTTCCTGCACTTCTGATGGAGAATATGTCGCTGCAGCTAAGGAAAAATCTATGGTTTCAACACGATGGAGCCCCACAAGCCCAGAGTGGAGCAATATTTAGATAACACCTTCCCAGAAAAATGAATTGGTATTAATGGACCTATTCAGTGGCCCGGAAAGTCACCAGATCTAACATCCCTCGATTTTTTATAGAGAGTTTTAAAAAACAAGGTTTACAAAACACGTTTGCAGAATATTAATCATTTGAAAAAATCACAAAAGCTTGTAATGAGTTAAATGGCGAAATGTTAATAAACACAGCCCACAAAGAAGTCAGGCGAAGATTGGATATGTGTCTTCGAGAGGACGTCATATAGATAATAGATTGTAATATGTATGTAGCATAAGGGCGTTTTCCTCGTTTTTTAATTTTAGTTACTGTTATCATCACCTTTTATTTTAACTATATTAAAGAATTATCGAGTATTTGTTTTTAATGACATTTATGTACTGTAAACAATGAATATTTAATTATTTTCCAACGCCTACTTGATCCTTCTACCGCTAATGTGATATTTAGGTGGTATTTTGAGACTCTTTAGGACGATCTTATTTATATCTTTTAAACTGGAAGTAATACATAAAAATGTCTGCAATAAAAGTTTAATAGAGAAAAAAGAACTTTTTAACAGGAAACAAAGGGTATGTTTCTGGAAAATTATAATTGATGACTTCATTAGTCGTTTCTGTCAAACCCAAAGATAATAGTTTAGAATGAAAATGGAGCTTACTTTATCCCATTTAACAACACATGTCCCAAATTTTATTTAATTTTTTTGTAGCCGCACAGTAGGCGTATGCTATCGAATTTGAGACATCCTGTACAGCAAAAATT
The DNA here is from genome assembly GCA_037114965.1 of Monochamus alternatus. Classification (NCBI taxonomy): domain Eukaryota; kingdom Metazoa; phylum Arthropoda; class Insecta; order Coleoptera; family Cerambycidae; genus Monochamus; species Monochamus alternatus. Next base: position 23,869,171 of record CM073432.1, on the reverse strand, counting down.
ATAATTCTTTTGCTTTATTATAGGCTACGAGAAGTTCTAATTTGATTTCCAAATAATCTAAAAAAGAACATGTTAAACAAAACTGATACCAATCAGGTGTGTAATATACACAATAAAGGAAATATAGAAGATACGTCTTTTGTGTAGAGCGGGTTAGGGTATTATAAGAGAACAACTTTTACAACATGGCAATTTTCCTGAATAATTAATTTAAAGGTTTACTTAGTAAAATCAATAACAAATATATTTTAAAGCAAAATTTTGTGTAATGTAATAAAAAAACAACAAATACGGCAGTTCAATATAGTTTAAATGAACGACATAGACTAAATACTAAGTGAAGATATATTCTTCTTCCTTAATTACGATTTAACGACATTTTTTCGGAACATGAGAACAGAAGAGATATAGAGGAGCAAGATCAGGAGAACATGAATAACCACTTTTGACATATGAGGGTCGATGATGGTTAGTTTCAATCGCGACCAAACTTGGTTGTTGAAAATAGATCTTAATAGTAATGGTTACATTACTCGGAATAAATTAGTAGTAGACGACGCTGGATTTGTCCCACCAGATGCATATCATCTACCGCGGATGTGTACCAGCTTTTACTTGAGTTACTGTTAGGATTAAGTCATTGTTTTCTGTTCTCGACATCTTCATAAAGGCAAGGATTGATGTTGATGACAAGCACTTCTACATCTCATTTTTAAGCCATTCAAATGATGTATGGTCGTGACATGGTCATTGACATGCTTTCAAATCATCCAAATGGTCTTGAAAAGAACAATTTTCATGATGTACTTCCGATGGCACAAAATTTGTATTATTAACAAACATGCGATATCACTCAGATAAAGACCAGGTACTTTTAAATCGAATAATACTTTTTTACGTGAAACCAAGAGGCTACGATAATTTTACATGAAAAATTAAGCCTTTTTGAGTTACAACTTTTTTCTTTCGACTTAAGAATATGCCTAAAATTCGATACATGCTTGTCGTGAAACTCAAAAACCCTACGATATTGTGCATGGCCTTTCCAATATGTCTTTGAGATCATAACTTTGATTTTTACCATCTTTTTAGATAAAAAATAAAGATAATAGACTTTCCATCTGTTCTCATAACTACAATAGTTTTTTTTCTGTATAGGTGAACAAGGAAGATAAGATAATATGTTATGTGTATATCTCTCAACAAATTTATAGCAAGGAAATTTAAAAAACAATGCATGGTCAAAAGATTCACTATTAATTTAGATATAAAATTTGAAAGTATAGGTTATACTTATTTGGCAACAACTAAGTTTCATTTATATTTTATTTTCAGCATTCTGTTATATTTGATGTGCTCTATTATATGTGTTCCAATATCCAATATTTTTTATATTTAATCCAATAACAATCTTTACGTATTTTTTCTGAATACATTTTATACAAAATAATACAGTAAAAGTTTTTTATTTAAATGTGATAATTTTTTATTAAAACTGTGTAATGTAAAATAGCCTTTAGAACAAAATTTTAGTTTATAGATATATAGTGTCGGTATTACGAGTTGGTTGTCAATTTTTATGTATTAATGATGCATAATGGTTTTTACACCAAAAGTGGTTAAATATAAATTGGTGGTATTAAAAACATCTAAGTTTTTTTTAGGAACATTGTTTTGACGTTAAAATAACTGTTAATTGAACATTACTGTACTGGAAAATTAAACGTTTTGGTGGAATTATTCTGCCCTGCAATGTAGGTAGTAACACGTCAGCTGAATAATGCAGTTTTGTTTTTGTTTCAATGTAATCACTTTATCGTATTTTGTGGATTAAAATTGTGTAGCGTAAAATACCGTTTGGGAGAAAAATTAAGTTCGCAAATATAAAGCGGCAGTGTTATAATGGTTTGTCAATTTTTATGTGTTAAAATTATTTATGTAAAATGGCTTTTAGAACCAAAATTGTTTAAATATGAAATAGTGGTATTAAAAACTTCTAGATATTTATTTTAGATCAGTTTTATCGTATTTCTTGGATTAAAATTGTGTAGTGTAAAATACCCTATGGAAGAAAAATTAAATATGTTAAATAATAAAGTGGAAGTATTATGATATTTGTTAATTTTTATGTATTAACATTATGTAAAATGACATGTTTAAATACAAATTGGTGGTATTAAAAATATCTAAGTATTTTTTATTTTTTTGAAACATTGTTTTGATGTTAGAATAACTGTTAAAAGAACATTGTTGTACTGGAAAAATCAAACGTTTTAGTATTTCTTGGTTAAAATTGTGTAGTGTAAAATATCATTGGAAGAAAAATTAAGTTTGTAAATATAAAGTGATAGTATATTTCTCAATTTTTATGTATTAATATTCTAAGAATTTTTTTGGAAACATTATTTTGACAGTAAAATAACTGTTAACAGAACATTATTGTACTGACAAAATATATGGTGGTATTAAAAACTTCTAAATATATTTTTTTTAAACATTATTTTGACGTGAGAATAATTGTTAACTGGACATTGTTATAGTGGAAAAATCAAACATTTTACTTATTGTCTGAAGCTATTTATTTGTGGCATAATTTTAGTTTTTCTTTAGTTTTATTGGGTTTTTGCCACACTTCTGAAAAAATAAAGATTAATTACATAAGCCCTTGCGCCAAATGGATCAGTCAAGGGTTATTTTTTAAACTAAGTTTGCCTAACCAAGTGTGGCAAAAACCCAATAAAACTAAAGAAAAACGTTTTAGTATTATTTGGATAAATTTGTGTAGTGTAAAATATCCTTTAGAAGAAAATTTAAATTTGTCAATATAGTGATGGCATATTTGTCAACTTTTATGTATTAACATTATGTAAAATGACTTTTAGAACCAAACGTGATTAAATACAAATTGGTGGTATTAAAATATCTAAGCATTTTTTTAGAAACACTGTTTTGACGTTAGAATAACTGTTCACAGAACATTATTGTACTGACAAAATATATGGTGGTATTAAAAATTTCTAAATAATTTTTTTTTAAACATTATTTTGACGTGAGAATAATTGTTAACTGGACATTGTTATAGTGGAAAAATCAAACATTTTACTTATTGTCTGAAGCTATTTATTTGTGGCATAATTTTAGTTTTTCTTTAGTTTTATTGGGTTTTTGCCACACTTCTGAAAAAATAAAGATTAATTACATAAGCCCTTGCGCCAAATGGATCAGTCAAGGGTTATTTTTGAAACTAAGTTTGCCTAACCAAGTGTGGCAAAAACCCAATAAAACTAAAGAAAAACGTTTTAGTATTATTTGGTTAAATTTGTGTAGTGTAAAATATCATTTAGAAGAAAAATTAAATTTGTCAATATAGTGATGGTATATTTGTCAATTTTTTTGTATTAACATTATATAAAATGACTTTTAGAACCAAACGTGGTTAAATACAAATTGGTGGTATTAAAAACTTCTAAATAATTTTATTTATAACATTGTTTTGACGTGATAATAATTGTTAACTGGACATTGTTATAGTGGAAAAATCAAACGTTTTAGTTATTGCCTGAAGCTATTTATTTGTGGCATAATTTTAGTTTTTCTTTAGTTTTATTGGGTTTTTGCCACACTTCTGAAAAAATAAAGATTAATTACATAAGCCCTTGCGCCAAATGGATCAGTCAAGGGTTATCTTTGAAACTAAGTTTGCCTAACCAAGTGTGGCAAAAACCCAATAAAACTAAAGAAAAACATTTTAGTATTATTTGGTTAAATTTGTGTAGTGTAAAATATCATTTAGAAGAAAAATTGAATTTGTCAATATAGTGATGGTATATTTGTCAATTTTTTTGTATTAACATTATGTAAAATGACTTTTAGAACCAAACGTGATTAAATACAAATTGGTGGTATTAAAAATATATAAATATTTTTTTAGAAACATTGTTTTGACGTTAGAATGCCAACAGAACATTGTTGTACTGAGAAAATAAATGGTGGTATGAAATATTTCTAGATTATTTTTTTTTTAAAAACATTGTTTTGACGTGAGATAATTGTTAACTGAACATTGTTATACCGAAAAAATCAAACGTTTTAGTATTTTTTGGTTTAAGTTGTGTGGTATAAAATATCATGGGGAAGAAAAATTAAGTTTGTAAATATAAAGTGATGGTATATTATGTATTATGTAAAATGGCTTTTAGAACCGACAGTGTTTAAATACAAATTAGTGGTATTAAAAATATCTAAGTATTTTTTTTAGAAACATTGTTTTGACGTTAGAATAACCGTTAACGAATATTGTTGTACTGAGAAAATAAAACGGTTTGATGGCAATACCTTGCCCTGGAATGTAGGTAGTTTCACGTCAGCTAAATAATGACTACTAAAATTGGGCTCTGTCCAATATACGGAATGATAATAAATGCTTTTATTTGTTTTAAATTGTCGACTTTTATAATGTGAGACAAAAATCTGACACCATTACAAAAATCTAGTGGTTAAATAAAGTTTAATAACATGTTTTTACTTTTATACATCGTGTTATAAATAAAAATTTTATTTCCTGTACCGCTGATTTTTTTCTGGAAACGTTTTGATCCATGAGACGTTCTTATATTTTAAAGACCATTATTTGAACAGGCTCTAGGGATGACGTCAATTCTTTATCTTCTAAATTTAGATACAATGGATACATTGAAATTAAGTATTAGTCAAGAACATAGATTATACCTTAGTAATTGCATCTTTTTAATATATTTTTAAAGTCCTCTAAATTCTGATTAAATGTGAATTAATCTATAGACAAGTGCTAATATACATACAGTATAACTTAATTTGATGAGAATTTGAAAAAGTATATATGAATTAGCTTAATACATTTAAATATTGTTGAATGTTTCTCATTTGTTAATTTTCCGAAAGAAAACAATTAAAGAGAAAAAGAAAATTAACAGTTATTTAAAAACAAGCTACACAGTTTGTAGCATGAAATCAGTGAATTAGAAACAATTGTATTTTGCAGTACAATACTGTCTTCATTATTTAAAATTGTTTATTTGTGTATTTTTATTGTATTTTCATAGCCAACTATTTCTATAATGACAATTATGTATGTAGTAGTTGTTTTCTAACCACTTATTAAAAAGCAAACGAATTAATTGATCCTTATTCCAGACGAGAAGTTTTATTTATTGTGTTTTTTAATTTACACGTGCTATGAGATTAAAATAGCTTCGCTGTTAAAGAATGTAAATATCAAATATGGCGCTTAGTCTAAGAAAAGAAAGCAAAATTTAGTTGAGGTAGGTAAGATTGTAGGAATGTGGGAAAGTGAAATAAATAAAAACTGTACGTGTCCAGCATGTTTTGGAAAATAGTTGCATTGTTATTTTAATCGTAGTTCAAAAAATAAAAGCAATATTTATATAAATTTCCAGGAATTTCAGTATTATGTATACTGCAGAGATATAGTATATTTAATGGTAACTGTAGTAAGATTTTTGTAAGCAAATTCTAAATAGGATTGTATCAATGGGACACCAATATTATGATGATTGCCTGCCTTGGCACTTATTGTAGAGGCTGCTAAGATTGAAGCAATGTTTATGTTTCTGTAAAAAATATTGAGAAAGCTGTTTGGTAAAATAGTTGATCTTGTTCAGCTTACCTGATGTTGTGGGGAATAAAGTCAGAATAAAACTTAGTGGATTTGAAGCAGATAATTTTGGGTACAACTTACAATGAAAAATGAGTAATTTGGATAAAAAGTGCGAAAAGGGTGTGTACTTTCATCGTGCTAAATATCATCACTATACAAAAAGCAGCGGTTTGATTTTTTTATACAATAGGAAACATAAAATTAGGTGAAATTTAATTCACCAAAAAGTACAAGGTCCAAATGAAACATAAGTTTGAACAGGTCTACCACAACGTTCACAATCACACCCGATCCGCGTTGTCGACACAGTTTGAGCTGCTGCTTAATTGTCACCGTATATAAATGGTTGTGCTCCTGTAAACTCCTAGCAGCTGAAGTCGAGACGAGGAGGGAGTTTATTGATCTGCTGGTTCACTACTGCGCCGCTGGATAGGGATAGCACAGCTCACTGTTTGTATTACTCGTACAATTCCTAGTCCGCCTGGAGAATTTGGAATTTGGCTGCTTCACGTGAGGATTTTTAATTTGGTTATTTGGCGACACGGGACGTTTTTTACAGAAATACACTTCGCGTTATTTCAGGAGCAAGCGGCGGCTGTTTGTCTGTCTGTCTATGTTGTGTTTATATTTTGGTGATACGTCGACGCTACGTTTCCTATTTTTAAAGCCGACTTCAATGCTCCGTCAATCACTTTCCACTTTGCTCCGCCTTTAAAATAATATTTGTTCAGCCCAAAGCTCTTAAAAAGCCATAACATTATGAAAACAAGCCTTAATTCATCCCGCCTACCTCTTTCCAACACGATTTTGTAACCGAATCACAAACATAAAATACTCTCTTATTTAAAACAACTTAATAGCATATTAATTTGACACTCCAAAATTTATGAACATGATCAATGTCTTCCAAAGTTCTACCTTCGTTTCTTTTTGCCTTTTTAATTAACAAAATGCATCGATCAATCAATACATAGATCTAGCAATTTTCTTGTTCTTTGCTAGTGAGTCTGAAAGTGAAGAATTTACCAAGCCAGTTTTGACCAACGTTGTCATTAGTGGAGATTCTTTGCAGATTGTCCGAGGGAAAAAAGTTTAAGGGAATTTTTTTGCATGGAACAAATTCGGATGAATATTGTACAGGATGTCAAAAATTTAAATAAAATTTGGGGCACGTGGTGTTTAATTGGATGAGGCCAGCTCCATAGTTAATCGAAATTACTATTTCTGGGGTGTGACAGAAATGACTAATGACGTCATCAATTTTTTTTTTTTTTCAGAAACATACCCAAACGTTTTTCCTGTTAAAAAGTTATCTTTTTTCCAATAAACTTTTATTACAGACATTTTTCTGTATTACTTCCTGTTATACAGGTAGATTGCTATAGTATTTCGAACAAAATCCGCGAAATTCTATATGGAAGGCTAGCCGGGAATTAAATTTGGATAAATCAATCGTTCAACGAGTTTTAAAGACCTATGGTTATCATGACTACAAAATTCACAATTTGTAGTATTTACCTTAGCGTCACATTGAAAACAGACTTAATTTTATAACCAAATTGTAGTAAATGTAGAAACTGTTGCTCTGAAACTTTTTCGACAGGTTCTTTGGACGGACGAAAGTCGGTTCGTCAGTAATGGTTTACGAAACAGGCTCCACGAACACTACTGGTCCATTGAAAATTTCCACATTGTAAATCCAGTCCAAAACCAAGACCATTTTGAAGTAAATGTATGGTGCGTCATTAGTAGGCATTTAATTGGGCTTTTTTATGAACCTATGTGCAGCAATATTTAGATAACACTTTCCCAGAAAAATGAATTGGGATTAATGGAGCTATTCAGTGAAAGTCACCAGTTCTAACACCCCTCAATTTTTTCTGAAGGTCTGAGTTCTGAGGTCTGAATAGATAGTTCATTAGATCTCTATTGGCGAGTGGAGAAAACGACTAAGAACTAATGTTATGTCGAGAAATATGTTTTAAAGAGTGACATTATTATTGCAGTATATTGTACATGACAGCCCTAACTGAGAGGAATTCCAGCTTAAATCAAACATATATGTGTACCTAATTTGAGCAAAGCAGTAACATTATTACGAATTCCACAGAAACCAACTTTCAACTATTGAAGAAATCAAATATTGGACGTGATATGTCAAACAAATTGTTACCAAAGTAATACCATTCCTGGGAAATATCAGTGAGTTTCAAGTTCAAGTTTAAATCGATTGCAGCTGAACATAATCGTTGAGTGTGTTAATTAATTAATATAATTAATAATTTTGTCATTCAACGACATAATGCAATTAATTTTATGCGTATGGGATGTAACTTAATAACGATATAAATTTTTAAATGTACCTACATGAATGAAACCGACCAATTTAACGTTTTACTAATATAATGTGTACCACCGTTGCAATTTTTTTTATTAGTGTTGCAATATCATTTACTCAGCACAATAAAATTTATTTTATCGACATGACTTTACTACTTTAAATCGGTTATCATTTCTTCTAAGGATAACTGTGTAGATAGATCACTATTAATTTCATCATTAGCTGCGACATTATCTTTAGCATTAAAGCATTAGTAAAGCTGGATGTCATCAGCATACATAAGGCTTGTTTTAGTTCTGCATTTGAATGGTTCTAGAGTGGTTCTAAAATACAACTTCTACAAAAGTTTTATTGTCAACTTTAACGTACAGTGCTTTCGAAAAGTAACGAATAAATTCGTTATTTTTGAAATTGAGAAGAGACAATTTCTTTTAAATAGCAACCCCCAATTTTGACCATGCCATTTGAAACAGCGTATCATTCTACATACGCATCGTCAAACAGTAGCCTTAGCGACTGAAAATGTTTTATATTGCTGTCAGATAAAAACTTGAAATCGTACTTTATTAAATAGTTTTTTTTTTGTTTTTTGAGTTATTTATTTAGTTCTTATCTTTTGTTTGGCTAAAGCAGTGCTTTTGAAGTATTTATTGAGTAGTAACTTTGTCATTTTATTTTTAAAAAATGGTTAAATTAATTGAATGAGAACGAATTGAAATTCTTTGCATGATCGAATTTAGAGACAGGATGCGCACCCAAAAAGGAGTAGTTGAATTGTTCAATGAAACTCGTCCTGATCGACATCCCATTAGCCAAAGCATGGTAAGCAATATTGAGTCTAAATACCGTAACTTTGGACATGTTCGTGATCTTCCTAAATCTGGTCGACAGTCTAAATCACTAGATGATGAGCTTAATGTTTTGTTGGCAATACAAGAAAATCATCACTCAACACTTAACCAATTGGCTTCAATTCTGCGAACAAATGCAAGAGCTATGCAATAATGATAATAATTTCGTAAAAAGCGTAATTTTTTCTGACGAAGCTACGTATGTCAATAGGCAAAGCTGCTGTTATTGGGCTACCGAGAATCCCCAATGGATGATGGAGTATCCCCAGAAAGTAAATGTGTGGTGCATAGTCGACGAAAGAATTCTGGGTTCCTATTTCTTTGACGTCAACCTAACTGGTGCAAGATATTTGGATTTTCTTCGAGACGACCTCATTTCTGAACTAATAACTTTATATCCAGATATAGAGGGACATGATCTTCCCAGAAATGACATTTTCTTTCAACAAGATGGTGCACCTCCCGATTATGCAACACCTATCCGTGCTTATTTAGAGGAGCTGTTCCCGAATCGTTGAATAGGGAGAAGGGGGCCGATTGAGTGGCTAGCCAGATCGCCTGATTTGAACATTTAATTTAGTCGATTTTTTACATAATTATTATCATTTTCAGTATTGTGAAAATTAAATTTTAAAATCTTCAAACATTATTTTCTTGAAATTTTTGTTATGTAACACCATAATTTTTCATGATGTGTATGTAGAATGACACCCTCTTTCAAATCGCATGGTCAAAATTGGAGGTTACTATTTAAAAAAATTGTCGATGACGTCATATCTCGAACAACGATGACGTCACAAATATGGGTCGTATGTCAAAAAGTGCCATTTTTAAAAACAAAATTGACGTGCCAGGGGATTTTTTCGAAAACTTCTCAATTTCAAAAATAATGAATTCATGAATCTAAGGCTCTTTGCAGTTGGTCTCATGCGTGCTCAATTGAATTGAGGTCTGGCGAGAGAGGCGACAGTGCCAAGTGCGGAACACCATGAAATTCCAAGATATCGACCAACAATTCTCGCACGATAAGGTCGCGCATTATCGTCGAGAAATAAAAAAATTGGCCCAAATGCAGCATGAAACAAAGGGATGACATTGTTGATGACTTGTTCGACATAGATCTGTGTATTCATGTTTCCATTAAGCACCAACAACTATGTACGCCCATTAAAACAAATACTTCCCCAAACCAACCACCTCTGAAGAGATGAACTTACCAAAGGAAGGGTCCATACTCGAACACGCCGACTATCCGAAAACCGTCCATATCTCGACTCATCTGTGAACAATACAGACCTTCATTGATCATTCCAATTCACGTGTTCGTTAGCCCATTGCCACCGAAGTCCCATATGATTTTGTGTCAGTGGAACCCTTCTCATATTAACATCTCGCACAGTCTTCTACGAACTGTTTCAATTAAAACCACAACACCAAAAGCGTTTCAAAGTCACTGTTGCATGATCTGACAAGTACTCGGACGCTCTCTACGGGGAGATACTGTTAGAAACCGATCTTGTGCAGGGGTAGTAGATCTTGGGCGTCCACTCTTCGGGCTTTCAACGATATTTCCTGTTTCTCTATTTCGATGCACAAGTCTTGAAATTACGTTTTCACTGACCTGAAAGAAGTTCAGACGTTTCAGAAGCAACTGCTCTCTGAGAACGTCTCGCCTCGATCATTCCAATGGCTCAGCTGCACTCAGTTTACGTCTAGGCATTATTGCAATACAAAATTTTTAGGTCTTGAATAAGAATTGACTATATAAACTCGAAACAACGACTGATCCAAAATTCTTAAAAAGACAAAAGATAAGAACTAGCCGAAAACTAAAAAAATCACTCAATGACGAGCAAAAAAACTACTCAGATAAGAAAGTAAACATGTTATTTATTATCTAGAACCATTTGGAAAACAAAAAACGTCAACCTTTAACAGAAATCTCGATATTTGTGAACTTCTTTAACTTTTATGGAGCAGTTTATTTAGAGCTAAAAGATACTTATCTCAGTGTAAATTATTTGATTCACAACAAACAGCTACCTTATTTAATAAGTTCTGAAGGCGAACACAGTCATCAGCAGTCGAAAGTTAATACATATCATTTCTGCCAATTCCATCTCTTACTTTAAGCCTTTTTGCAATTTTCATTTGTTCACTCTGTAGGAAGAAGAAATATTATGTTTAAAAACAACGACCTTTCTCGTTCATTTACCACATCACGGCTAAATACTGCTTTCAACACGTTATGTGGAAAAGTCGAATAAGTTTTGAGTTAAAATACAATCTAAATTAGTTGCAAATGTGAGATATTGTTCCTGACAGGCAGTTCATACACCAACAGACAGATGACAGTCAAAATAAATTACCTTCTCTATGTTGCGTTGCGTTCGGGTAAAGTAGATGACTGACAGATACGAAATGGGATATTATCCATATCTCATTCAAAAAAAATTATACTTATTATATTATATGAAATAAAATTGCGTTTACTGAGGGCGTGGATCGTTTATTTGAATGAATTGAAATTGAAAGTAAGAATGGAGTACTAATACTACTAATAACACCATTTCTATTTGATTTATTATTTACAGCATTACTTAAATTACAAAACATTTGTTTGAACTCTATCGATGAAAAATACTGTTTAATTCTATAATTTCAGGAAATTGAGTGTCTTTTTGCCATCATATATTACTAATTAATTAGCTCTCTATACTCTTTGTTAGCTATTTCTAGGTGGTCGGGCGTCAGTACTTGAATCGATGTGACTAGACCGCTGTGGGTTCGAGCCTCTCGACCCGCTATATTCTGCTATATTCGTGAAGAGGATTGGCACCCTCTCTGCGGATATGGTAGGGTGGAAGAATGTTAGCTTGGGTCAATGTGAGAGATTGATACCGGTCGACGTTTGACTACCTCCTCAATTAATGAGGTTTTCCAGGTGTCCTTCATTCCTGCCCTAATGGTGGTTAGTCGTTCCTGGGCGTAAATGCGGCCTGCTTAATAATAATATGCTGCCCCTTCTTCAGCACAAGTCTTTGACTTCTGAGCTAATCCTCGTGATTAAAATGTGGGGTAGAGATGTTATTATTGTTATTATTATTATTTAAGTAATATGATCTATATGACAGTTTGCTGTCTCACATCTTTCACTGCATCATGATGGAGGTACATAGAGTTTAAAATATAATAAATTTGGGAGTAAAGGTGCAGTCTTTGCATTTTTTAGGATACAAGATAAGTTTATTAACTGCACATCACTTCTCTACAATTTTCGGAAGCTCTTGACGTCTAACAAAATTGTTAGTATTTGATATATCACGAAACAATTTCAAGTCGAAAGACCTGAAATTTAACGTTAGCAACTAAAAGATGTCAAGAATTAAGAGTTAAAGAGAAGTAATTCCCGAATGAAATAAAAACAAGTGGCCCTAGATTAGAACCCTGTGTTACGTCCAATGAGACCATCAGAAATTTCACAATAAAAATAGTTTTGATTATTCAAAATATACTTTTTTTGTTAATTTTATTTTGTTTAACTTAAAAATACGTATTTATCTCCAACAATATTTGTATTGTTGTAAGATACAGTGAGGTTAGAAAAAAATCAAATATAATTTTTTTATTAACATTAAAAAAATTATACACATGCATTTATTTCGTATAAATGTTATATATATTATAATTAAAAAGGAAATATGAGGATTCAACAAATATTTTTGTTGGATTCAACAAAGTGAAACACAGAAATATATTTTGTTGGTACACCACTAGTGTACAAGCTAGCGGCCAATCGCAAAACGGTTAACGATCATCTGTTTCCATGGTAAATCACTTATCTCATTCTCACAACACAGTTGTATTTCTAGTTGATCTTCAACAACTAACCTTATAAGTGTCACACAATTTATCGCTAATACTATGGACAGGGGTGGTCAAACTGACATTATATATACGGATCTATCTAAAGCCTATAGGCTTAATCATGATCTCTTGTTACATAAATTATCCAACGTTGGATGTACATTGAATTTTCTTAAATTGTTTCATTCATATTAAAGTAATAGATCTCTAAACGTTCAGTAGCGCAGTTATAAATTAATGGACATATTAGTGACATCAGGGGTTCCACAGGGATCGGTACTTGGTCCCCTTTTAATATATAATATTCATAAACGGCATATTTAATAGTATTCAGACATATGATCTCTTATATGCTGATGATCTCAAACTAACAAATTACCGCTAAATTTATCCAAGTGTAACGTCATGAGTTTTACTAAAAAAATTGTTCCTATTCAATGTAACTATATAGTGGATAATACTTCAATAAACAGATGTACTCAGTTCAAGGATCTAGGCGTCATTTTTGATATAAAAACTATTTTGTCAGACCAAAAATGGATCTGGGATCTATGAGGTTCATATAAACAATTTGAAAAACATTAATAGGAAATATGTTAAATGTCTTAGTTTTGGACTTGATGGTATTTATCCACCTCGCGGAATTCCGCAATCAGAGCTAAGTAGATGTAACTTAAGGGAATTAGCTACACGACGCACTTACTTTTCAGTATTATTTTTATACAAACTATTGTCTACTGTCATTTTACAGATATTTTGAATTATTTTAATTTCAATTTCCCTTGTATTTAAACTCGTTCCCATACACCTTTTTATTTGCCTACTGCAAGAACTAACGCGCTTAAATATTTTCCTATTTCTAGAAGTATCTGAGTTATCAAGCACACTTTGACATGTTTAGCTGTTCCACTGCTACTATAAAGCAATGTTTATTAAAGTAAGTTTATATTGTGTTGTCATTATGTTTTTCTTTGTTTTTTCTTAATTTAATTTTCTTTGTTTATTGTTGTTTTTTAATTGTTTGTTTTATTTGTCTTTTTCTGTTATGTTTGTTCCAGTCCTGTAATTGGATTTCTGTCTGGGCAGCAGTACTTCTAAATAAATAAACAAATAAAATGCTTCTATGTCAGACTTCCCTATGTTGTTATCTAAAATGTTGTTCCAAAATTCCTGGAATAGGATCTCGTTAAAATAAATTGCCCGGTAATTTGAAGTAATGTCCCCTATTTATTCTATGATGCATGCTTATTATTCAATAAATCCCAATTGTGACTTGTTCTTTTTATTTTCACATACAGTATGCGCCAAAAGTATGGAATAAATTCAATAAAAACGAAACAATTATTTTTTGGGAAAAATCCTCGAACAGGTCGATTTTTAATTTAAAAAATACATATTTCAACGTAAAATGCGATTTTCAAATGTCATTTGTTTTCGAGTAATGACGTCATCGATTTTTTTTTAAATGGCAACACCATATTTTTTTCCTTGATTCTGAAAGATCGTTTAATTCTCTATCAGACAGTACTAAAATTTTGCCCTCTTACATAGGAAAGTTTTCGAGTAAATGACGATTGAGTGATGGAGTAAATAACTGTCACAATGAACATCGTTGGTCAGATGAAAATCCGCACGCCACGGTGAAAAGTAACTCTCAGCATCGGTTCGGCATTAACGTGTGGTATGGTATGATTAATAATAATCAATTACTTGACCTAGTTGTGCTAGATGGTCACCTTACTGGATATGTAGAATATTTAGAAAGTAATTTGACAGATCTACTGGACGATGTTCCATTGGATATTAGGCAAATCATGTACTTTCAGCATGATGGTGCCCCTGCCCATTTTAGTCATGTTGTGATCAATCATCTTAACAATCGCATCCCACAACGCTGGATTGGTCTAGGAGGTTTCCAGAATTGGCCATCAAGGTCACCAGATATGAATCCCCTTGATTACTGCCTTTGGGGATGGTTTAAGTCATTAGTATATGCAACAAAAGTGAACACAAGAGAGGCGATAGGATAGTCAATTGTGCAGCACTCATAAGAGAAAATCACCGTGCACTTCAACGAGATATCCGTGCAATTAACAAACGAGCTGATGCATGCATCGAGGCGGACGGTAGCATATTTGAAAATTTAATTCATTAATTTTGGTTTGTTAGATCTTTAATGTATGTTATAATTTATAATACCTACAGGATAAACACTTTTTTCTACTGATGCACTACACTAATTAACTAGGGTAAAATATGTTCATTGCTATCAGTAACCGTTGATATTCCACCATATGTTTATTAGGCTTTTTTGTTCACTTTTGCCCTCTGAACACCCCTTTCGAATATTGGGGGTTCTCCCAATCGTCCTCTATATTAATCTTTAATTCGAATAAACGAAATTATTTAAAACTTCAACATACTGTATCTCCCAAATTACTGACTATATATAGTAGCAGTGACTCATATGTCTATAACCTCGAATATATATACAAAAATTATGATTATTTAGTAACAGAAAGAGCTAATTGTTTTCATAGACACAGATGGTTGTTTGTTTTTCTGTTTTTATCTAAATATAGTTTGGCAATGCATTCTCGAATATTTAAGGTTGGAAAATGTCCAGCTTCTCTCTCATATAGCTTTTCGTGTAGAATAGACGTATCTACAATACAGGTTAAACTACATTATATTAGGGTCATTCAATTTGAAATCGTCTAATTGGCAAAGCCGACCCATTTTAGATTTTGGTGTAACTTTGAAAATCTCATTTCTAGGGTCCCAAACAACAAAATTTACACGAGTTTGATTATTACAAGCGCTTGTTTCCGCCTATTTAAATAAAGGCTCTTAGAAATTGCTATTTTTAAGCTTTATTAATTTTTGCTGTCAAATTTTTCTGTTTGAATATATTTGAATGATCAAGACGGAATTCAGAGTGGGAAAGATAGTAGTTTCAGTGTAAATGAAGATAATTGGCTCGGACGATCCCTTTGAATAATAGCAGCGTGCTGAAAATGAGTGTTGACTGTTGAGAGTTAAACATTCATGCTCCGCGGGAATTAAGTATACATATTATAGACAAAATTCAGCCACTATCTATTCTATTTTTCATACCCCTAAGTGATAGGGTGGTGCACCCCAAACAATTTTTTTTTATTTTTTGGAGAAAATTTTTTATTTTTATTTTTTTATGATGTGGCATTAAAAAATACATACACCCCTTAATTTTCATCCTTCTATCACAAGCCCCTATTTTTTAATAACCATTTTAGTAATTTAATCATTTTTAACCCTGGTCGATAACTGATCGATTATCACTAGACCAATTATCCCCGCCAGGCATCTACCGGTGTCACTTCTCACCTAGTAAACAGCACGGAGTAGGGATGATAACGAAGCCGGTCTCCTGTCTCTCTCACAATAAGCCTTCTCTCACTCCCTACACAGTTTTCGACCATTATTATTGTGTATGAATCGAACGTAAAAGTGACGTTTACAATTATCATTTTACCTTCTAAGTGTAATTCTCAAGTAAATTTATTATTAATTTGCTGGGTCATAATTATTTATTTCCTATTTTATCAATAATTAATAAAATTATTAATTTTAAGTGTAGTTCTCATTATTAGTTAATTAAGTGATCTACATAACCTCAAAAGTACGCAACACGTGTCACGAGCTCCCGCCAACAACGGCTATTATTTTACTATATGGCTTTTTTTTGTACAGTGACAATGCCGTCAAATAAGTAAAATTGCAGGTACGCGAAATAATTCAAAAAATTAATGTTTCGTGTTTTGTTATTCTTATAGGTCGTCATCATTTACAGTGCTCCATTCCTCTTTTAGTCATATACCACACACTTACAATAAGTTAGTTATTTTTTATTTAACTGCCAAAGTATTCACTAGAAATAATTCATATGGCAAAACAACGTTTGCCGGGTCACCTAGTATTAAGTAAAAATTGAATTACTGTTTTATTTCATATCATAGGGGCCTTAATAAAAAATATGCTTTTCGTTTTTTATTTGTTTTGATTTGTTTGTAATAACATCGTTCTTATACTCTGCAATTATCTTTAAAAATAGAAAAAGAAATGCCAATATATTTAAATTGCGTTTGTTTATCTCATTAATACAAATTGAATAAACTATTTTTATTTTTGGATAATTATTTACTAGCTAGTCTGTGGAGTTGTCTCATTTATATACCCAGATTTTTTCTCAAAAACAAGATACTAAGTTTGGAAAACATTTAGATTAGATCAATACAATATTATTTATACCAACATTTAAAAAACACGATCTATAAAAAATTAAGTATCTACATGGTAAAAGCTTATTAACTTCAGCTTCATTTCGTTTTTATTGGGAAATTAGAGTATTCAAGAAAATAAAAGAAATTTAAAGTCAAATGAAAATTTACCCATTCCAATATCTAAAAAGCATAAACTTGACATCTTCACTCTGTAATCTTTCATGATAATGTATAGCTCTTCTATATATAGGATGTTTCAAAACATGTTGTGTCGGCAAATGAAGGATGTAATTTTTTGGTTCATTTTAAGAAAAAAATATTTGTGTTTGTAGTTTGTAACTGCTTTTATACAGAGTGTATACAGATGTATCTGAATATAAAGCTAATCATATTTACAATTTTTATAGAAACAAATATTTTTTAACTATGTTATTTCGTTTACTAAAAAAAATTATAATAATATTTAAGAAACACATTATCAAATCCACTTATAGTGCAAAAATGGCCTCTTAAAACGTGATAAAATTTACTGTTTTTGTCTAAATTTTTTAACTGCATTATCTGAAGTTTTTTATTTGTGGCATAATTTTAGTTTTTCTTTAGTTTAATTAGGTATTTCGCCACACTTTTGAAAAAATAAAGATTAATTGAATAAACCCTTATGCCAAACGGATCAGTCAAAGGCTATTTTTGAAACTAAGTTTGCTGAACCAAAAATCTCACACTGAAAAAGGAGACAAGTAAAATATAATAAAGATCACTACCTCGCATTTCCGTTTTTTTTTACATTTCAGAAAAAGTTAAAACTAAGTCAAGTTTGACGGTTTAAAATTTGTTTATCTGCTTCCATAGAGATGTTAAATGATTTTTATTTTATTGTTACTTACTTCTTCTTGATACAACTGTAGCCAACAATGATCAATGTTTACTGAACAAAAACAAAATTAAAAGAGGCCGCAATTATTTTGTTGAACAGAGATAAGGTTTGACAGGTCTGTCAAAGTGTTCAGAAAACATTGATCATTGTTGGCTACAGTTGTATCAAGAAGAAGTAAGTAACAATAAAATAAAAATCGTTTAACATCTCTGTGGAAGCAGATAAACAAATTTTAAACTGTCAAACTTGATATACAATTAATATATTTGACATTTTGAGAACGAAAACAGCGAGTTTTTCGAAACGTAAAAAATACAGAAGTGCGCGATAATGATGTAATTTTTGTTATTGTTTACTTGTGTCCTGTTTCAGTGTAAGATTTTTTGGTTAGGCAAACTTAGTTTCAAAAATATCCCTTGTCTGATCCGTTTGACGCAAGGGCAATTAATCTTTATTTTTTCAGAAGTGTGGCAAAAACCCAATGAAACTAAAGAAAATCTGAAATCATATCACAAATAAATAGCTTCAGAGAATGTTAATCATATAATTCATTGTGGATTTGTTCATATACAGAGGGTCCCGAAAATATGTGTACAACACGTGACTACAGGCTCCTGGATCAAAATAATTGAAACCAACTTCAAACATTTATAATAAAATTGATTTTTCTAATTTTTTTAAAAATTGTGGTGTATAGTGTAACGTCTTTTCATCATCAACATTATGACAACATAGATATTTTTATCACGAAACGTACCTCTTTACCTAATGCTATAAAATTAATAAAACAATGAGTAAATGTTAGATGTGTGTATTTATAAAGTAAGACAAAATATCAATTAAGCATATATGAAAAACTGCCACCATTTTTCCGAATGCACTTATTAACAAATTTTAAAAATGAATTTTGACTCTATCTGAGGTCTCAGGGTTCTTGAAGAGGTTGGCTGAATTTAAGATTATCTTCAATAAATCAAGGCGAATGTTTATCGAAGTCTTGTAAACAATTTCTTTAAGAATATCCCACAAAAAGAAGATCAGGAAATCTATCTACGACATCCATTTCAATGGCAAAACCCGTACATCAAGAGCATATCATCCAAAATTTGTATAATGGGCTTGTTCAGCATTTTTTTTTTTTTCATAAATCGAAAGTATAAGTAAAAATTGGAACTGCAAAATATTAGAATTTTATTCGAACGTTTAGTACCTTAAAATTAATTACAAATCTCTAGCGCGTGAGAATGGGGCGTGGCCAAGCGCTACGCACGTCACTCATAAGTCCAGCGATTGCGCTCGACTCGATGCATGTATTGCATGTATTTTCGGAGTATTGTTTCTGTTGCGTACTGCTTATTTGGTTCAGTATGAGTACAAAAAAGAAATTTAAGTTTTCCGTAGTTTCATAATTATTTATTTGTTTGCCGATGAATTGAAATCGAAGAAGAGCATGGCAACGTGCAATGCGGAGATCTGATTTTATATCCGACAAAAGCACGAGATTTTGTTATAAGGATCACTTTGTTTAGTAGTTTTTGTTTTAAATACAGGTTGAAACCCCATGCAATGTGGCAGAATATAATTGAAATCAGAAACATTTTGTATTAAACACATTTAAGTCTTGGCCATTAACACAGAAAAACGAGAAAGTCGTTATAGAATAATTATTATGTGAAATTTTTATTTGGAATAGTGGTTTTGAAATTTCTATGGCCAGTGCTATTATTATATAGTGATTTTTCGGGTTAGGCTGTGACCTAGGTAACTGATCGCTGCCGGTAACATAATTAACTTTTTTTTTTATTTCTGTTTAAGCTATATTCGTGGAGAGGATTGGCACCCTCTCTGCGGGTATGGTAGGGTGGAATAATGTTAGCTTGGGTCAATGTGAGAGATTGATACCGGTTGATATTTGACTACCCCCCTAATTAATGAAAGTTATTTCAAGCTGTGCATAGCTTTACTTTAAATATGAATTTTGAATGAAGTTTTGTTTTTGGCAGTATCCTGCGGCAGGTTGACCGCAGACCAACTATATTTGCTGAGAGAACCACCTAATTAATGAGGTTTTCCAGGTTTCCCTCATTCCTGCACTGAATAGTGGTTAGGGCCTACCAACGTAAGTCGTTCCTGAGCGCAAATGCGGCCTGCTTAATAATAATATGCCGCCCCCTCTCCCGCACAAGTCTCCGACTTCTGGGCTAATCCCTGTGATTAGAATGAGGGGTAGAGATATTATTATTATTATTATTATTATTATTATTAAATAGCCTTTATCTTTATTAAAGTAGTAGTAGTAGTCGAGTATTAGCGTGTCATGTCCTAATTTAGAGTTGCGTGTAGTGACGTCATCAATTTCAACCTATATCTCGAAATGCAAAAAGAAACTCATATGAAATTTAAGGGCGTAACAAAAGCATTGTGGCAATTTAAGGGCACATCACCATATATTAGCAGAGTAGTCTATAAGACAGTAAGATTTTAAATCCTTGACAGATACTGCTACCTAGCAATAGCTGAACTATTTATGGCTCAAAAAATACCGATAACTGTATTTTATCTGATCTTACTATGGTTAAATATGGCGATAATCAAAACAATCGACATAGATAATTTTAAGTTTACCTTTTTCTTTTACAAAAAGTTAACACTATTGTTTACTGCAGCAAAATACACATAAAGGATTAACTTAGGAAAGGTTTGTGTTCATTTTTCTTACTTTGGCTTTTAAATGTGCAAAATAAATTGTTGAGGTTTATGTAAAAATTCCACGAAAAGAACCACTATCAATAAATATTTTAAGTATAAAATCATTATATTTTGGCAATATAATTATTAACACTACCTCAGTTAAACTTTCTAGTATCCAATAATGTATAATTATTTTTGGTGACTTTAACGGAATTTAAAATTCCTAAATTTAAAATTACATTGACATTCCACTATTTTAAGTCAGAGATATGGCCACCTCAATGATAGTGATCATAAATTGTCATTAGTCAAGTATTTATTACTTGATAAAAATATCCACATTTTTATAGCAGCACTATACCACTAGATAAGGTAATTATACAGTTTTAGACTATATCTATCTATAGAAAAAAATATAATACAGATGGCATCAGGCGATCCATTTTAAGACTGTTGTTAAGTGTTGCACACGCATCTTTATGACATCCTGTATAAAAAATATATATAAAGCAACTCCTCTAAAAATTACGTAACTCTATTACAACGTTTTTGGTTTTTCAGGAATGGATCTTTCCGTTAAGCAAAGTTCACCTGCTGTAAACAGTTTCGGGATGTACCGTCAAGAAAACAACTTGGGACCCATTAGAAAGAAAATATTCTCCGGCCTACCAACATCTGGGCGGTCTAGTTTCCAAGGGTATTCTGGTCCTTCAGCGGGTCCGTCAGCAATTAGTCCACCATCAGTTACTACTCGACCATCAAGAAGCACGGAATGTTGTCCCTTTAATAATTTTTCAACAGCAACAATGTGGCAGTATATGAATCTACCCCATACTGTTACTTCTAAACCCAACGCAATATCTTCTCAAGTGCAAGATACTTATAACCCAAATCAAGGTCAGTCTTCTTTCTTCAATATTAGACAAGCACAAGGGCCACCATTGCGACATGTAGGACTAATACAGCCTTCTACTTCAAAAACTAAGTCGTCTACAGAATCGATGGACTGGCAAACTACGATATCTTCACCCAAGACACAGAAAAATCCAAAAAAGAATAAGAAGAAAGTATCGTGGTGTGACCAGGTACATTTACCAGTTGCAACTGAAAGTAGCAATAATCAAATTCCTAAACCAAGGGAAAATAAAGACTCTCGGCATGCAGATAAATATTTTTTAGATCAAGCTGGGCCTTCTCAAGTACCAATCCAGGCCCATCCCAAAAAGTATCGATAAATATTAAAAAGAATCAAAGTAACCATATTTCCAGCGTAACTCTTGTTGTTGATGAATACCAAATGATTTATGTCCACAATGAATCAAAGGGTACATGTGCTTTCCTTCCAAGTGGACCAACCACTATTACAAGAGGAGTTACTGGAATTGTACCTCCATGGTTACTTGACGTACCTGCTCAAGATCCTCGAATACAAGATTTTATTAAAGTTATCCTATACATTAATAATGCTCAATATAATGAACCATATAATGAACCCGGTTTTAACTTTAATTTGAATCATCTAAAATTTACAGAAAATGATCAACTTTGGAAACTTCATATTTTGGACCTCGAAATAACGTGAGTTTCATAATTTTTGCTTCTAATTTAAAATGTTACGACGACCTGTGTATATCAATTTATATGTTGAAAACTATTGATCAAAATAGAAATACATAATTTTGTTTGCATTTGGTGAATATGTTGAAACAGTTGAAAAACTCTAGAAGGTAATGTGATGAAATATACTCCTTGGGCAATATCTCTTTTTTCTTTGTTATGTTGGTAGCTGCCAGTTATTTGTTCGTGAATTTTCCATTCTGTGGAAAAAATATTAAATCAAGCGTATGTAGCAATACTGGATGTATTTAAATTGAATATTTTTTAAACACCTACGTTATTATATTTCAATTTCAAAGATATATCAATTTTCAATGTAATCTAAGATTCAATTCCATTTTGTTACCTATATTATTGAACATAACTGAAAGGATATACATTTTTTATAAACACTTAGATGGCATACTATTAACCATTGTGTGTTTGTTATTTCTAAATATTTAGTTACCTACATATATATATATGAGCAAAAGATGTTGTATAAATTATAAAATTACATAGAAAAGGATGTAATTAAACCTATTCATTCTTTTCGGTTTAAAAATTAAAATATATTTGACATAATTAATCAAAAAATGTGATTGAATGCTGAAACTTATTATACCCTTAATCATTGTCTTTGTCTTAAATAATTAAATATTTACATTTTATTTAATGTAGCTGCAACGCAAAGTTTAGTTTTACTTGCTTCTTACTATACAGAGTGGTCTCTTTTACGACGTCCAATGTAGGAATCTCAGAAACGGTAATGTATACACGATGACTTAAGTTCGGAAAAAATTGTTAATTTTTATGGCTTTCAATTTTGCTGGTGTTTACAAGATGTCTCAAACTCGATAGTATGGGCCTACT
Organism: Monochamus alternatus; assembly: GCA_037114965.1. Lineage (NCBI taxonomy): Eukaryota > Metazoa > Arthropoda > Insecta > Coleoptera > Cerambycidae > Monochamus > Monochamus alternatus. Next base: position 23,846,157 of record CM073432.1, on the reverse strand, counting down.
GGAAGGGTACAAAAAATTTAAATAAAATTTGGGTGGTGTTAAATAGGATGAGGTAAGCTCCATTTTCAATCGAAAGTATTATCTGGGATTTGATAGAAACGACTAATGTCTAGAAACATACTTAAATGCGACAAAATGAAGATGCATTATGTATTGGGAAGAATCAAATAATTGACCGAAGGGTAAGAAACAATGTTAATCCACGACATTCTATACGGCAGGCTAACCGGGAATTGAATTTACTAAAATCAACCCTTCAACGAATTTTAAAGACCAATGGGTATCATGACTTCAAAATTCACAATTTGAAATATTTGCCTGAGCGTCACACTGATCCATTGAAAATCTCCACATAGTAAATTCAGTCCAAAACCAAGACTATTCTGAAGTAAATGTATGGTGCGGCATCATCGGTAGGCATTTATTTGGACCTTATATTTATAAACATACATTGAACAGCTTGAGTTACCTACAAGAAGAACTTCCTGCACTTCTGAAGATGTACCTTTGCAACTAAGAAAAAAGCTATAGTTTCAGCATGACGGAGCTCCACCCCACAAGGCCAGGATTATGCAGCAATATTTAGATAACACTTTCCCAGAAAAATTACCAGATCTAACACCCCTCAATTTTTTTTATCTGGGGTTTTAAAAAATAAGGTTTACAAAACATCTTCACGAGATAATCATTTGAAAAAAAAAATCACAAACGCTACCATAAGAAAGTCAAGCGAAGATATATATCCAATGTGTCATATCGAGGTCGAGAGGTCATATCGAGAATAGACTGAAATATGTATGTAGTATGAGGGCGTTTGCCTTATATATGACATACTAATGAGAGGTAACAAAGATAACAAAGTCTAATGACTAATCATGGCCGTTTGTTATAGGTTTTTCAGGTGTTTGCCGCAGAGTAGTTGTTTTCCCGTTTGCTGTTGTAATTTTCTACATACATGTTTACTGCGTCATCTTATAGAAAAAATTATTAGAAGTAGGTACCCAGATGTAGATATATATGTTAATAGCTAGCGAAAAAATGGTCTTTGTGGAGCTAGGAAAATGTAGTCAAGCATTCTGTGACAATTTTTGACCGATATTGCAAAGGCGCAATTTTTATTAAAACTAGTCAGCAGCAATTTAACAGATTTTTTAATAAGTTTTTATATACGAAAATTACCTTATTACATGTAGAATGTTAATTTTCGAAATATAATGGATTCACTTCTAAAGTCGATAAGATTTAATTTTATTATTGACAGAAGTACCTCGAGAGATACATAAGCCACTGCTGCTAGGTGAGAAATAGTATAGGAAAATTTATTTGAAACCATGTGCAACTGTGTACAATATAGAACTTTATTATTAGCTTTGTATCGATCGTGCATAGCGGCCCCGCCATGTCTACGCCGATGGTTTGCCTCGCAAATGTCTATTCAAGTAAGGACTATGAACTGATTTCAAACTGTTATAAATATTCAATCAGCTAAGTTATAATTGTGTTTTCAGTAAACTTAATGTAACAAGCAGTTGGACAACATTTCTAGCAGCATCAAACTAGTCCCTGACTGTTGCTTAAACAAACCTGACGTAACTATCCATTATTCCAATTTTATCTGCTAAATTTGATTTAATTATTTGTGGTCGTATTCTGTACATATCGTCCTCAAAACACGAAGTATCGTATCCAGCATTTTATGAATTTTACAGGAGGAGAGAAAAACAGTACTGGTGTCCACTGTCAAATTATATTTTGTTTAGTATTGATATAAACAATTTTTTTAGTCTTAGTGCATTTTGACGTAAATATCCTGTTATATGTACGTAGAATGATTATTACATTTACGGTACTTCTTGGAAAAATGTGGATAAAAATCAGATACGCTTCCTCGTGATTTCACAGTATCCTACATGGTAAAGAATAAACATATACTCCACATTTAAACATACGTCTTTTTTATACAAAAAAAAAATAACCAAAATATATTTTAATTCTTAAATACGATGTTTATATTGACAACAATTTATAAATATATATAAATGTTATAGCAATTGGACATACAGTGCTCCCTTTAATGATATGCAATTCTACTTATAAAAAAATCCTTTACCTTTCGAAAACATCTTTTTCTTGCAGAAATCGGAACAGTACCATCGACTTATCTAGAACCAACTCTATATCTTGCTCCGACATCTTAAATCACATAAATAAACATTCTTAATTAAAATTAATTATTAAAGGTACAATTTTAATTTTATTTTATTTTATTATGCGACTTGGGATATAAGTATGTTAGGTTAAATCGATTTATTTTCACCTAAGGATCTGTGGTCTCATTTTTGCTATTTCATTTAAAAACACCCTGTATAGTCTCCAATTGTTGCAAATGTTAGTTCATTAATAAAAACCCTACTATGCACGAATTCCATATCGAATCGCGAATTCACGCATAGTCTAAAATTTATCATTTTTGTATATTTTTTAAATAAAATCTGTCCTCCTTTTAACATGTACGTGGCTGTATTATTTAGCATTACAAGAACTTTATCTGAAGCATCTTGATCAGGCCATATATAATGAAAACAATCAATAACAAAATTAAAATAGTTTCGTGATTGGTTTTGTCCAGCATATTAGAAGCCAGTAGGTGGCTGCCACTAGCAGTGTCACTTTTTAAACGCAGCACGCATGCTGGAACCACATTTGTTGCCTCTGATTCAAAGGAATGTCTTCCAAAAACTCATACAGTGTGTTCTGTAGAAAGTTGAGGTAAGCAGCGGCTGTTAATCGGTTTGGTAAAACAACAGGACCTAGAAACCTGTCACCTACAATACCCATCCAAATGTTTAATGAAAAACGTGCCTGATGTCCAGATTCTATTAGAGCATAAGGATTTTCGTCGGTCCAAATATGCGTATTGTGAAAATTAAACACTCCATTTCTTGTGAACCCGGCCTCATCAGTAAAAAGAATGTTTGCAAGAAAGCGAGGGCCTTCAGCATCATGACGTAGAAACCAGCGGCAAAAAAACCAAACGTGCTTGATGATCATTTATTGGATTTAAGGCTTGTACTCGTTGCACATGGTATGGATAAAGCAGTTGTTCGTGAAGGATTCTCCAAACAAGAGGACCACTAATTCCCACCTCGGCTGATATTCTCCGCACATTCGTACTTGGATTCTGCTCTACCAGTGCTAGAACTTCTTCTTCTGCTCTAGGAGTGGATACCGACCTTGGTCTTCCGGAGAAATGGCACTGTTTGCTCAAGGAACCGGTATCACGCAATCTTTAGTGAATTCTTCCAAACATGCGTTGTGAAGGAATCTGGTGATTTGGATAGGCGTCAACATAAAGACGTCGCGCTTCAGTGGCGTTCCCATTAGCACGACCATACATGAAATGCATGTCTGTTAATTCTGCGTTAGAGTAACCAGCCATAGAGAAAGAAAATTTGTGCACTGAGAACAACTACCAACTATTATAAGAAAATACACAACGTTTTTGCAAAATAAAAAAAGAGACTGAAAACATAAAACATTCCATATCTCCGCTACCGTTACTTTGCGGACCCATGTTTATTGAGACTTTTCTGCTTATTTTGGTTCATACTATTACCTCCTTAAATATTTTACACTCTTTTTTTAACACCCTGTATGTCTTGTCACTTTAGTTTTGTCAGAAGAATTTATACTGCTTTCACACACAGTACAAAACAGGTAATTTCTTTGAATACGTATGTCCCTATAACCTCTGGGTCACTGTCAAACCACATTTTAAATAATTCGCTTGGCATGTTACTTCACTTCAATCACTTCTTCCCTCAACTAGTAGTTGTCTATGTGAATTATGTTACTATTTATAAATAGTTATTATAAATACACACGGCGAATACAACTTACAGCAGACGTAACAAGAAACGTTTCGACGCGACACTGACTATTACAGCGTTCCATAAATAACTAAAACTAAAACTGGCACTAACTCGAAGATTCTTATATCTAGTATACTAAAAAGAAATCAGTTCACATATTTCAGATACGTTATTTCGTATTTTTAGGGACGATATGTTATGACCTCTGTATTGTACTTTAGACTTGAATTAAGTTTAGTTAGCATTCTAGACTGCTATATTTACTCATTGATTGATCATGCACAACAGTGACATGACAGTTACAAAGAGAAACCATCATTTTGACAAGAACAGAATATTATAAATTTTATATTGATGGTATTGCTTCATAACTATGGTAGGTAATTTAAAAGCTTTTATGACTAACAAATAAAAGGAAACTTAATTTTTGTAAGGTAACGACCTCTTTGAACCTTTGTAATACATGACGAAATTGTAGTGGTATTTACAGTAAGAAGTTTATGTATTCCTCTATAATTTTCGGTACACATATTTATATTGATTTTCAGTGGTGTGCCGGGGCAATGGATGAAAGAAAAGATGAATTGGAAGCTGTTTCTCCCGAAATTATTATTGAGGCTTTAGGAAGAGTATATAAAGTACATGAAATGGAATCTTTGAAACTGTGTGTAATAAATTATCTGAGAATTTAAATTACCTCTATAGAAAAAGCTGTTTAAAAGCAGGGAAACATTAAATAACTCTTGATTCTTTTAAATACATATATTCTTAATAATTCAATAGGTAACATTTCTATTTATATTTTGTGTTTAATTTTCATAACATTGAAAATTTGTTTAATTCCCTTAAATAAGACCAAAAAAATATTTGCAACTGTCAGTATTATTATTAGTATTAGTTAATATTCAAAATATATGTTCAGCGACGTACCTACCATATAAGCTGAGCTATCACCAGCCGTTTTTGCAATGAATAATGCTCTTCAAACCTGGTTTAAAGCTTCAAATTCTGATTGGCTATTTTAATAACATTCAAATTAAGCGAACCAGAAGCTTAGACCATGAATTACATAGTTATCGCAGAAAAACTTGTTAATAAGATATATTATAAGGTACTTAATTATATAGGCACAGTAACTTACTTCAGGCGTCGCAAAAAATATCTTGTGTAGTAGTGTTGTTTATTATTTTGATATATCTTGTTTTTTCGTATACAATATACAGGGTGTTTCATTGGAAAATGTATATACGTTAACAGTGAGTACAGAACATCTAGAAGGCCTCAAAAACCTGAGGTTTGACCATTGTCATTACCGAAATACCGATTTTGGTTGTTTTTTTAACTTGCCTTAAAATGCACCACTCTGTGTAATCAAGTGAAATTCGGTAGAGGAATACCTAAGCATAATAATACTTATTTAATTCAGTCCACTAAAGTTATAAGCAGAAATAGAAATATAGGTATGGTCTCATAAAAATTTTTTAAGATTTTGAAAAATCTGCTTGCAACAGTTTGTCATTCCGTAAAACGCCCTGTATCTCTGTAATGACAATGGACTGTTTTAATTTTAGTTCTGAAATGTGTATAGTTGTTTATGAATATTTTTGGGGGGGGGGTTAACTCGATTTAGGCCCCCCTAACTACGCCTATGTTTCCAATGAAACATCCTGTATATCTAAATAGTTAATCGTTCATGTATTTTATATTTTCTATATTTTGTATACATATTTTTATTAATAAAGTTTAAAAAAATATATCAAGTTATTTATTGTACAAATTACAGAGATATAATAATGTATACAGGGTGGTTTAATTAAAACTTTCGGCTTGAATAGATGAGTAGTTTAGGCAGAAAAAATATTTTTCGTATGTCAACAACAATTCCTCTTTATTATTAACTGTATAGGCATATACTTTACAAAAAAATAATCGCAAGGGGGTAAATCTGGTGCTCGAGGTGGCCATTTTATAGGAGCATCGTTTCCTCTTCCAATCCGCCTGTTAGGATACAGATTATGTAAATACTGACTAATGAGTATTGTAAAATGGAGGGTGCACCATCGTGCATAAACCACATGTTACGACGAAGTAGTAACGGTAAATCGTCCAATAAATTAGGTAATACTTGCTGTAAAAAATTTAAATAGTTGACCCCATTTAATCGATGTGGAAGCACAACCGGGCCAATAATAAAGATGTCGATAATTCCCGTCTACACGTTTACTCTGAATTCATATTGAAAATGTCTTATTTCAGTACAGTGTGGATTTTCATCAGTATAAACGTGTTTGTTATGGTTATTAATAATTCCTGACCTAGAAAAATATGCTTCATCTGTAAATGAAATGTTTTTGCTGAAATTGATATCATGGGTATTCATATCATTGATATCACATATCCTTTGATCTTGTATAAAATTACAAAATGCTAAACGTTTTTCAGAGTTAATGGGTAGCAATTCATGAACGGATTGAATGTGGTACGGATGTAGTAACTGCTCCTTCAAAACATCATGAACTATGGTTTTTGGTATCCTTATTTCATATCCAATGCGTCTTGCACTAACTTTTGGGTTCTCTTCTATTCTATCTAGGATTTGTTCCTCCACTTTTATAGTTTTTGTGGTACGTTGACGCCCTTGAATCGTATTCATTTGGTGGAAGGAACCAAATTTGCGAAGGCGCCTTTCGATGCTGGTAAAAGTTTGATGATTTGACACTCGTCGATGAGGGAATCTGTCCCTAACACTTTTGCGGCCCTTATCTTGACAAAATCCATAAACCAAAAGCATATCTACCTATTCGGAATATGTATACGTATCCATGATGAAATATTGAAAAATGAGGAACAGAAACAAACACAACAACAACAACACATAAAGTAAGATCTAAAGTAACTAAGTAATTGAGCCAGAAGAATTAATCGAGATCAGTAGCTGATTTGACACACAACTGATACTTAAAATATCAGAGCCAACTTCTGGTACTTCGTCATTTGTTGCAGAACGAATGCCGATATTATTGACATACGAAAAATATTTTTTCTGCCTAAACTACTCACCTGTTCAAAATTCTGAAAGTATAAAAAAGTTTTTAAGTCAACTACTAATAGAAAAAAACTGAGAGTAATTGTACAGGAGGTTAAAAAAATATGTGCTTATATTTGCATGATACATGATTTTTTTTATATTTCTAATGACTGCAAAAGATTTTAAATAATGTCAAAAAGTGTCAGTTAGACTTATAACTGCGTAGCCCAAAAAAGGTTAAAATCGATCAAGTCGTTCTCGAGATATTCGGAAAAAACAAAAATTTTGGAAATAAGTAAATTGGGCTAAATCGGCTTATTTTGAACCCATGAGTCTGTGGTCTTCCGTTGTACACGTCTTTTCCGGACACCCTGTATATAAAACCGAATTAACTCTACCTGAATTTCTATTCCGTAATTCAGTTTGATAAATTCGTTTCATAACACAATTTTCAAGTTCAAATATCAGCACTAGCGGAAAGCTATGCCTCCAGTAACTACGTTAAGGGTTTATGTTCATTATGGTGTACCTGCAAATATAGAGTGCTTTTAAATGATGTGATAGATAATTAGGTTATAGTGCACTTAATAACCTTTAAGTTTACGGTCTCCTAGAAAAGTTTTCACATAAGGGAAACCGATGTTAAAGGTTATCAATTCTATATTGATTGTTATTCGGGTTATTCCTATTTATAAATTCAGAGGTGCGTTCGAAGAGACTGAATATTATCCAGAGCGCATCGTTCGAAAATTGTTGGAAATCTTATCTGATTAAAAAATATTAATATCATTCATAAAGTACCCGCATAACACACAGCGTATACAGCTTTAACCACTTCGTAACACATTCAATTTTACTCGTCATACGTACGTAAGTTTTAGTCTTTAATTATCCGTTATTGTCATTTAGGTGGTCTCAAAATATTGTAATTAACCAAACATACCTATATACAAAGTTGCGCACAGGCGGAGTTACAGACTTTCAAAGTGGGGGCAAATATTGAAAAAAAAATCTGAATTGCTTTAACTTGGAATAACCAAATTTGGTACATGATTTATTATTAGTCTTCTTTGACTATGAGTTCAAGTAATCTGAAACAGTACAAGGTGTTCAATAAGGGTGAGTCACCCCTAAAATTATACTAAACTTTTTTTCCATTGATCGAATTTAAAATGAATGATGATATCTGGCGCTGAATTTAATTTAAAACACTTTTATACTCTTGTCTAAAATGATTTAAGATCACTGTATTTCTCGCCGTATAATGATCAAATTTGTGGTGTTTTTTAGATCCAGGAAAAAAATAAGTATTTCGAAAGATTTCTGTACCTAAAAATCTGTTGGTTAGATCCCTTTCTGCCGTTATATGTATATTCGTTTTACTTCCGTACCTATGAATATTCGCAGGTGTCATGAGAAAACATTCCTGTTATTTGCTAAATTCTGTTATTCAGTTCTTAAATGTCTAAAATTATTTTTATTTGTAAAGAACACTATTTCAAGAATACGGCGCCCTTAAAAATGCTGTAAAACCTGACCTTGCGCAAGACAAAACATGCCAGTCGGCGACAGGCACGGCAGTAAAGTGTAAAAAAAATGAACGGACAAACAATTGAAAGAATTTCCCAAGGAAAGAAATAAATAAAGTTTTATAACACATATTTTAAATCAGCAATTTCAACTGCATTGGACGCTATTGTTATTACTAATTAATAAATTTAATTTGGGCTCGTCTTACCCAGTTTCTATAAACTAACACAAATGTTTCTGAGTCCGTTTTAAACTCGTCAATTATCGGCAGCTACTATAATATGTTCTTGTAAATCATCAATAGTGTCCACTTCGATGAGATATACTTTATTTTTTAAATATCTCCACAAAAAGAAGTCCAAAGGATTTGAATCAGGAGATCTTGGCGGCCGTGATACTGGTCCTTCTCGTCAAATCCATCGTACTCCTTGAATGAACTTCATTAATGTGCCCCCGAACATTAGTTGCAATTGATTTAATATTTATTAAAAAACAATAGATATTCATTCAGAAATATGTAAGACCTATCATCTTATCAATATAATGAAAATAAACATGTTTTTAATTTTCTTTCAGTCCTGAAATTGCATCCATTCTTTAACAGTAACAATCGCATGAATTTAAAGAAAAGTTACTTGCATAGACAACTATTAAATTTATTGACTGTTTGTTTTTTCTATGGATACGCTGGGTATAAACTCCTCTCTGACTAAGTTTGCTGAGCGCGTATTCTAGCGTTCAAATAGATAACTAAACTGCAGCAATACCTATATAGTTTTAGTTTACTGTAATCAATCGCTAACTGTAGGTATTTACTTACCGATAAATGACGGGGATTGTATTTACCTATAACACCGACAATATTTATAATTATGTAGTTGTTAAGGAACCTAATTTTGTATAGGACCCATGAAATGAGTATGATAAAATCAATGCCATCAAATTTCAAAATTTAGTTGATTTATTTTATTGTTAGCGCCATCTGTCTGTGATCTACGTGTACTAATATAACTTGTTAACTATTGATCGTCATTGTTTGAGGTGTTCTCTACTTCAGTCAACGTTAAAAACAAAGCTTACCAGTCACGAATGTCACGATCCATTTATTACTGCACCTACAGCGTCATTCACGACAAAAAAACAGATATAGATTTTAAAATTGCTGTACATTGTACAATCAAAATCTTTAACTTTTTGTTACTTTCGGAAATACTGAAAGCAGTCGACAACATTTTTATTATGAATTTAAAATCCTATCATATTTCTGAGAACAGTATGAAATTTCGGGTCGAAAACATGTTGCATATCCTATACCTAAATTCAACTGTTTTGGATTATTATTTTTTTTTTAATTTAATTGACAGTAGTTGATCAAATCCACCCAATTAATCTTCCTTTGATCGCTCTTTGATCCAGCCATCAATAGATACCTTGCAAGGTAGGAGGTAATCCCCAAACTGGTTGAGGAGGTATATTTTTAATTTTCGAAGAGTGAAGCCTTGTCCTCATGGACGCGAAATTTGCGAAAATTCTCACGATTTTCGCAGATTTTGATTTAAATTGTTAATGGCGGGAAAGTGTCAACTTTTTGTGAATTTCACAATCTACCATGACAGTCAATGTAAAATTAACCAGCATATATACCTCCTGCTGCACGCAGAGCACTTCAAATGTCCTACTTTCTCCGTTAACTATAATCAGTACAAAAAAAGAAACTAATTATGCCGCATCCACATTCTCGATCGCCTGCTTTCGCCGAGATGTCTCGAGCGTGCCATAGCGATAGCGATACTCGACGAGTGCCGCATCCACACTCACATGCTCGCCTGGTCTCGGACTGTCTCGCCGAGATTGTGGATGCGGCATTAGATTCTAGGTAGATATTTTTGGTAGGGAGTATTTTTTTATTGTTATTTACTGAACTTATTTATATGACAACATCAGCAACAGAATGTAGACGAGAAACAGATGAGTAGAGCGTATCGGAGATTGACATGACAATGTCTCTTATCTTTCTCTGGGTCTGCCGGTCTGTTCTTGACTTTTGAAGGTATCCGCGTATGCGAATTACGTGTTCTATCTATCTTAATTACCGCTGTAAAAAGGATAAAAGAGAGGGGTTAATTACCCGCATTACTCCTTGGATGCACCCATGGTGGCAAGTATAATAAAACAAAATTAAAGATCAACAACTCATGTTAGTTGGTGTCGTTGCGTGTGCCTGTCTCTACGTTTTTATATTGGACAAAAAACCGGACAAGCAACCCTTTGAGGCCCTTTTGTATCAAGATACAGCGAAAAAATTATGTTATGATACATATTAAATTGAATGATAGTTACTAAAATACTACTTAATATTTTTTTTATTCTATAATTTAGACATCTGTCACATAATTTTATTACTTCTTTATTCCCTTTGCACATAAGGGTAAATTTAATGAATTTTTAAACTGTTTTGTCAGTGGCAAAGTACCCAAGTGACTAAACTCATTTTCAGAAGTGATTTTGTGAAGGGAGAGGGGCCTAGCACCAATGAAAATCAGTCGCTATGTAAAAAAGAATTATTTGATTTATAATTTTCTATACATAACATAGAATATGGAGAATACCACTGACAGACGAAAAAAAAACTACAATGGAACTGTCAGTGATATTATACAATATTTATCATGTCAATTATAAACTGTTACAAAATTAAAAAATGAAATACTAAGCCAAAACATTTAAATTTGGCACCTGTAATATCAAAGTACAATTAAAAATAAAAATATATTTTGTAAGAACATTTATTGGAAAAAATACTGTAATAAAAAACCATACAAAGATTTATCTTATACAAATATAATTTGCATACTGCCTGCATACACTACAAGAATGAGTATACATAGCTCAGATTGTTTAACAAAGGATAAAATAAATCGTATTAATACTTGAAAAATTCTTTAATAATTCATCGAACTATAGTAATACAATTTCATAAATGTATTAGTAGTAAAGTAATACTTTTATAATTCTTATAAATAATAAGCCCTATTTTTTAATATAAACAACATATTTTGATTAACAAACAGCATTATTTACCCAAAAAGAAACAATAAATGCTACATCAGAAAGGTCTTACTAACTGCTTGTTTTATCAATCTCTTTTTATTCTGAATTTTGACAGTACATAACATAATATACATATGTACACCAAAAATGGGCCTAACAATTAAGTATGTTCTTAAATAATCACTGTAAATTAATAGAACGAGAAATATACACATTCGCTCAAACTTTACTTCCAAGAATTAAATAATTACTAAGTATACAGGGTGAGTCATAATATCATTAATTTTAACCACGTATTCCAAAGGCCTAATAGACAAAATCAAAAACAAATTTATTACTTGACTTCAACAGAGAAGCAAATCAACCCATAACTCCCAGTAACAAGATGCTCCCGATACACTACAAATTTTCTGATGACAGCTATGCAACGAGCATCGACAGGAAGCAGCCATGAATGAATCAAGGCTGCAGTCAGTAAGTCTGAAAAGGAGTTTAAATAATGATTTGAATTTTATTTTTGGTGTAAATATGCATTTTAAAAAATTTTTAATCACGTATTCGTATACACATTTTCCCCTTCTTGTCTTAAAATTAATGACATGATCACCCTATAAAAAGAACAAAAAGAAAACCTTTTATCACACATCACATGAATACAAAATCAAAAATAATCTATTCAATTTGTTTGTAATTGCACTGTGTAGTAAATGTTTTTACAAATTTCTTAACAATTTTAGGTATTCATAGACCGGGTTGAATCAATTGTTATAAATATGTATAATGCCGTCTTAAAAATATACAGGATGGTCCTAAATTGTCTCTCAGTATTTTTAATTGTTATAATTTTTGTTCCCAAAAACGGTTAATAAAAGATGTATGCCCTTTTAAAAGGAGATGGCAGACATCACGGTTTTTACAAATATGCAGTATTATTCAAATCTCATGTTCTTGATGGTAACAACTCCATCTCCACTTGTTTTTTCATTTTAAAAGAATTTTTGAATACTGATCTCTAAACTCTAGAACATAAAATATACGTTTAACTGTCGACAAACTATGGTTAATTATAAGGTAATAACAGATTTCACAACATTGATTTTTAAAATGTCAGACATTTTGAACAAGACATTACATTTCAATATTAAATATTTTATTATCTTCACTTAAAACAAAATGATTTTTTCTTGATTAGACACCAGTTAAAATATATTGAAAATCTGTTTTCATTTGAAGACTTCTCACAAACATTTGCAGTCATGACATCAAAAATGGGACGTACTGTATGGTACCTGAAAATATTGAGACACAATTTAGGGGTATTCTGCATTCTTTATATAAAATCACTGCTAAATTAATGGCAACAAATAAATGACTAAAGAAAATAAGAAGTTTTCAATGATAAAATAGAGGTTTATACTTACAGAAACGCCCTGTATAAAATGTTATGTATTTCAAAAGTCAATAGACAGTAAGAATGTTCACCGTAATTAACAGAAGCTAAAATGAATGCGATTATACCTTTTTGAAAAGTAACAAGTTTAAATTTTTATAAAACACAAATATGAGAAATAATGCACACAAAGGGAAAAACTAGTAACAGCGAAGAGTAATACCGTTCAAACCAACACTGCATTAGTATTTTTACTGTTTATTCAAATTTAAAAATATCAGTTTATGCATTACAAATACAGGAGAGTCTAGAAATTATTCAAATGATCAAATCTATAAATTTTTAAAATTTCATTCTTGTTTCTCCAGGTCATTTAATACTTTCCCAAATTTATAAATGTGGTGTGGTTTGAAGACATACACCCTAAATAAAAAAGATGAAAATTTACATTGCTATTTGCATAATAAAAATTAACACACTGTATGAGTAACTTATTGCATTCCAATATCCAAGAGCAATATGGTTTTTTTAGACAGGTAATAGAGCCTGTCTGTGATAAATTATCTATTAAACTAAATATATACAACGACAAACTGCACATATAATTTAAATATTTTACATATACGAGGAGAATTTACAATTAGAGGTACTAAAAGATTGCAAACGTAGCAATTACTATACAAGTAATGGAGTCTCTCAGACACTAAACACCGGCTGTCAATACAATAATTTGTACTAAAGTGTGACCAGCGACCACTTTCCAACTTTCTAAGTCAACCAACAAAAATTTTAAACAACAATTAGAACTTGCTAAAATGTACAATGGTGCACTATCTTTTTTTATTAAGAAAGGCCTTCTTGTGCGGAGATGCCGGTGTTTGCGGCCTGGAAGATAGAGGTCGTTTCCTTGATATATTACCATCCTGTGAGCCGTTGCAGCAGGAGCAGAGCTTCCTGACGCTCCTTCGTGCTCCTCTTCCGCTAGACGAATCTAAATCTTCTTGGCAGTGCAGCTCGCACTTGTCCTCCTCTTTCACTATATCTGTTTTTGTTATAGCCACGTGCACAACTTTGAAACTGTCATCGTCGCAGTTGATTTTACCCAATTCCGCGCTACCGATGGTATCCTCAGAGCTGGAAACTACTTCTCCTCCAAAATCGTTTGGTTTTACTCGTTCTCCTTTCTTCCTATTGCTATATTTGAATTTATATTTGTTCAAACTTGTTTCTGTATATAATTCTGGTGAAATAGGCGAATTCAGTGTTACTTCAGACATCGTCGCACATTTTGCTAACAGGGTATTATCGTCACATCCCGATGAAGCTGATTCGTTACTTGTCGTCGTACCGTTCATAAGTTGTGTAGTTTGGTAGTCCAGTTCGGTTTCAACCGTTTGATATTCCACATATTCGAATAAATCCGTTCGAAGAGAGCTGGAATTTTCATCGTCGCTGAACAAATTCATAGCTGCCTTCACTTCTTCCTTTATTTCACTGCTTTGGGGCGTCCGTTTTATAATATCTTGAGACGATTGGTCGAACGATGGCGAATGGTTTGAATCGAATAGTAGATCAGCTTCTGGAAATAAATCACTAGTGCTGGGTTCATCTACACCTAAGTCTTCACATTCTTCTGACAGGGATTTTTGTAGGCGCAGCTCTCTTTCCATTGCGGCTTGTTTTTGCATCTCACTGTCGATTTTCTGAGAGTCCGCATAGGTTTTCTTTGTTTTGTTTGTATAATAAGTCACATGGCCTCGGAAGGTCTTCTGTTCATTGTTGCTCGTCTGCAAAGATCAAATTGTACATTTAGAAATAGTTAGAAAATAGTATAAATTCAAGAATCGATAAAACTGTTCCTATATGAACCTCTAAAATGTTACAATATAAGGGAACTACAGCTCCATAAAGATAAATCAAGAACGCTGCATTAATAAGTTTGTATATCAACTTAATTTTTGTTGTTTTTGTTTGATTTGAAAAAATATATATGTAAGATAATTTCATTAAAAACATAATTTTGTCAACAGCTATGGTGATAAAAATCTATATTTAGTCTTATTTTGCCGAATGATACTCTACTTTTGAGAATTGCAATATCTCTTTGTGCTTTAGTTTATAAGAACAAAACTAAATCCATTTAAACAAATTAATCACTTGCCTTTTCCCCATTATGTAAAAATTCCCCCTTATTCGGCAGGTCGTTATTATTCGTTCTAACAGTTTCAGAAGGCTTCCTATATCTGGGTGTGGTGTGAGAGAGCATGGGCCCATTTGAGGAACAAGCAGTCACCAATACAGACTGCATCCTTTCAGTCGATTTAGATTCAACTGAAAGAAAATATTAACTCAATCTTTTTAAGTGATCACAAAAAAACACATTCCTTACCTTTATTGTCCGTAGTCAAGGTCATATTGATGATATTTTGAGAGGCATTCACTTCTTCCTTAATACCAGATGTCGAAGTGGTTGCTATAACGGAAGTAGCAACAGAATTAGTGATAACAGACTTCTGAAACGTCTGGAATATTTTCTCATTGGAATTATCAGACTGCAAAGTTTCCTCGATCTTAATGTCAGTGCTGTCACTAGACACGCTAGTACTACTATCCGGTTGTTGTAACTCATTTGGATTTTTGCTATCATCCTTAGGCTGCGAAATGGTTAGTAATAACTCGTTACTATCCCTATCATCATTTAATTTCTTCAATGTCAGTGGTTGGCCAAGGGCTACGGCTGTTGCAACGGAGTTTGATGGTAAGATGACAGGAGGCTGTGCACTCACTCCTGCCAAACTTTGGGATGATATTCCAGATATTGGTTGAATAGTGGAATATTTAACGGCAGATATAGCACCCTTGCGGTTCTGGTTTGTGAAGCTCTGGAATAATAACATATTCTGACCAGACCTAGCAGGAACTGTTGCCAGGATTTTACTGCCTCCCGACACCACAGCGATCTGCTGGCCACCTATGATTAAAGATTGCTTATTTGTGAGTGTACAGACACATCCACATAATATTTCAAATCTTGAGAAACATTCTGGCAAAAAGTATAAGCAAAATTTGTACTATCAAAATTCAGCTATAAATAATTTTGATTGAAGATAAGAAAAATCATTGTACACTTAAAAAAAAATTGAACATTAAGAATGACTTAATATGTGATTATAAATATCACAAAATAAAAACTCTGCCTACCTTTGACCATGGAAACAGGCATGATATAACTGCCAGGCACGATAACAGCAGTATTGGGCATTTTCAATGCCTCCCCCACACTCGAATCTGCAATAATAAGATTCCTAGATTGATTTCCGCAAGTACTGCCTTCTGTCAAAATAAGCTGCCTTGAACTAGACGGACTAGAGTTTTCCGTGGACTCAGGTGTGTTCACTGTTGCGGCTTGTGACTGTTCGTCATCAGTCACCGATAGTTGAACAATGCCACCTCCAGAACTATCCTCACTTCCCACTGTGATATCATCTGCATCAATTTCTATGGTACTACTTGACTGTCCGGATTTCTTTGCACTGGTCGAGGATTTCTTACGTTTGGAATTTTGACTAGGATTGGTAGGCGGGTTTGATCGACGCCTTGGTGCTGGTTTGTTGTTCAAATCTGGCGAGTTACGCAGCTGTTCAGCATACTCGGCTAAGATATCAAAAATCCTTTGAGTTGTATGCTCGTCTTCCTGCGGTTTCTGCTGAGGTTTTGGTATTGGTGATGACTTAGTTGCGTTGTTGGTTGTGGTACTCTTCAGAGTCTTTCCTTTAGAACTCTTTGTAGCTATTTTAGGTAAAGTGGGTGTTGGTGCTGGCGTGACGCATGGACTGGAACTTCCTTGGGAAGTAACACTAAGAGCTGGTGAAGCAGCAGGTTGGAGATTACTGTAGCTGCTCACAACGACAACTGGTGACAATTGAGTATACTTCTGTAACTGATTGACGTACGTGACGCTAATTCGCTGCTGTGTAACTTCTTGGTTCTCTGGGGGACTATTACTTGTTTCTGCTGGAGTTGTACTACTACTGCGTTCTTTTATTTGTTTATAAACCATATCAAATTCTCTTAACTGCTCTAATGTTGTTGAACTTAAATTACTGTTAGGTGCTCGTGCAACATTTGTAGGTATTTGCAACTGCACTGGTTTTACAATTCGAGCATTTTGCACAAGTGTTGGGCGAGCGAGCGTCACTTTTTCATCACTAGAAGCTGGTTCCTCGGAATTTTTTTGTCTACCCTGCAAGGCAGCTGCTAGCAGTGCACTCATTTTGCTGTGGATGACACTGTCTTTAACCAAGCTGATCTGATCAGGATTTGATGTTGCTATACGAAATACTTGACGAGTAGTTCCACCTGGGGGTATGAGGCTTATTGTTTGCCCCACAGGCATTTGCCTGCTGTATATAACGCTTCCCTGAATCGGTTGTACATTCACTGGTACAGTTTTTGTTGTTATATTCTTTTTAACATCTATTGTTGCAGTAGACGATTCAACAGTACTTGTAGCAGTTGTAGATGATTCACTGTTATTCTGATAAACAGTTTTTCCAAATGCTTGTTGAAACTTTGGCAAGGCCGACTTACAAATAAATTGTAGAATTGTACCACCTTGAGCACTCGTTACTGGGGTGCCAGATTTTAGCTCAGCATTGACGTTTTTAGGAACATTGTTTACTTGACTGTTGACAGTTTGTTCATTAGTTAGTATGGGTTTTACCTATTAAAAAAAGAAATCTATCAACTTATGATTAAATATGAACAACATAAAACTCAAATTTTAAAATAATTTGTTATTAGTTATCGAATTAATCAAATGTTTTCTATTAAGGGTGCCGTATTCTTGAAAGTGTTTTCTATAAATACAAATAAAGTATAAGTAGCGAATGTTATATAATTTTGTAATTGTTCCTTAATTCCTTCACTCTCAATTGTTTTTCTGTAAGTTCTTATTTTTCTAGTTATAGGTTAATTATGATTATGTTTTCTAAAATAATTTTTGAAAGAATTATAAGCCCCAAAACTATACTAAGTGTGATGATTTAGTCTATATCATCACACTGAAGGGTTGAAATATTTGTTGGCACCAACACGTTATTTTACAGTCGCACAACTGTTTTTATTATTGGTTTCATATTATCAATTTTAAATATCATTTTATAAATTAAGCATATCATTAATATTGCTTATACAGGGTGAAATTTAGTTTCACTCATGATTTCATATTCATTACACTGGGTGTTTATATAAATGTGAATTTAATTGTTTGTGTTATTATTTGGCAGTTCTGCAATGCTTATCACTGAGTAGACATTAAAAACAAAGTTATCGACCTAAATATGGTAGGTTAAAATTCGGATTGCTGGATTGTATATCACTGAATATGTCTCTACCTGGTTTTTGTTTACAGCACGAGGGTTATTTGTATTACTATCAGTATTTAAATTCTTCCTGCCTCTCTTAATAAATCACCTAGCGGGTATTGTTTTTTTATATTACCATTTATGTAATGAAATGTAAATGGTTTATTGTAACATCAATATTAAATATTTTTAAAAAAGTTATTATTTATATCATTCATTATAATAAGTAGGCAGGTATTAGGAAAATATTTAAATTTGGCAATGTCGTGTCAAGCCGACACTAAGATGAAGTGGAAGCCGAGTCAGTGACAGTTTGAAAAAGGGGTCATTATTTAATGATTTGAAAATATACATTTAACAAGTAAATATGCATTTAAAATTTTTTTTGTGTATTTGTATTATACTCATTTTTCTCTACCTTCTCTTAAAATTAATGACATTTTGACTGAATCACCCTATATAGTGGATTCCCTCTTAACCGGCCTCTGCTTTAACCGACCACTAATTACGAATTAGAGATTATGATGACAAACGGACCTGTCGCGACTATGTCACTAGTGGTAAATGTGATATTTATTACCCTGTTTAGGATTAATATTTGTATGTCCTACAATTACGTTAATACAGTAGTCTAAAGTAACATGTGTTTTGTTTTTTCCCCAAGAAAAAATTTCTTCTAGTGTAATTTTTTTCAATTAGACATATATTACAATAAAGTAGGCTATATATGTACATTCTTAGTTCCATACTACAAAAACAAGTTCAGGAGTGTATTTTAATATAACGAGTTTAACCGGCTTGGTTTCAAATGCTGAGGTGGTTGGTTAAGAGGGAGTCCACTATAATCATAAACCTTCAATACTGGATTCTTGCAAAAATGTATGTAATTAAATTCAGACCGTGACTCACCTGGTTGCTTTCAGTTGTGGAAATGGTGGCATTAGTTGTTTTCTGCACCTGCGAGGGCCTGATAATCTGCTGTGATAAAATATTAATAAGTGGAGTTTGTCGCCTCACAGCATTACTTTGTGCTGTGACAGGTCGGATAATTTGCTGAGACAGTATGTTAATCAGCGTTGAAGGCTGTGTGGTTGTAACTTTAGCAGTGGTAGTAGTAGTTGTAAAAGTAGTAGTAGATGGTATCGAATTAGAATGTTCTGGTTTTTGATCTGCAACACGAGGTTGGCCAATTCTCTGGATGTGTGGGCTCACTTGCGTACTAGTTTGTGTCGTTTGCATCGGAACATTCTGGGTTGACCGTCCTCCTGATACTTGGACAACATTAACTATATGGTTGACATTAGTGGGCCTGATCATTTGGTAATCATTTAGACCAGGAACATTTGCTAATACAGATCTGGCATAATTCTTATTATCGAGATGGATTCTTTCGAGTAAAACTTGAGGAAGTTTGATTTCCTCAGTGGACGTTGCTTTGCTTATATCATCACAGCATGATTTAGAATTTTCCTTGGGAATCACCCTTGAATTAATATCTTGAAGAGGCGAAAGATTATAATTTTGTACTCGGTTTGGTGCAGTATCATGTTTGTTTTCAGACTTATCCATACTCTTACGTCTTCTGCCATTTTTTGGAGGAGTTTTTCCTCTATCACATTTTCGTTTGACACTTAGATGCTCTCCCTCACCAATAAACTTTCCGGTTTCAATCGAGTTTGTGGGGAGGCGATGCAAAACAACTTTTAATTCTTTACAGTTGGTCAGGGGCTTTTGTACATTGGAATGTGGTTTCTTACCTCTATTACTACAACTACTACTATTACTAATATTTACATTTTTACAAAAGTCTAATTTATCTTTCCTCTTGGGAAGATTAACACAGTCTTCATTTACTACAGGTAGTCTTTTTGTAGACTTTTTCGTGTAAGTCCTAATGTTTTCAGTCAAATTAATATTCTTTGGTAATTCATCTTCTGGGATATCTTCAAATTGCATCATATTCTTTGATAAACTCGAATAATCATTATTATTTTGAAAAAACATTTCCTCGGATTTATCAGCTAAATCGGAAAAAATCCCATTATCTATTATTCCCAAAAAATTCTTTAACATCGACTTCCCTTGAGCAATCATTTCAGAAACAACTGGCTCAGTCTCATCAACACGATCCTCTTTTTGCACATTATTCCCAATATTATTGCACCTTTTATCACTATCTTCATTGTTTAAAACTTCCTGCACCGTTACTGATATTTTCACTTGACTGTTCGTTTTCTGACCCGAGTCCTTGCTGTCTGTGTCGTTCGAGCTGTTGCATGATGTTTTGCAAGGCGGCGGACAAGTTTCTTTCTTTATCAGCTCGAAGTCGTTCTTGATGCAGGAAGGCGCTAAATTGTTCATCAATTTCCGTGTGAGAGGCACTACTAGTGTTTTGTCCACATCCAAATTCTGAATATTGGGTAGGCACAGTTTCTCCAAAACTACTTGTGGTTTGTCCTTTTGGAGACATACTTCGTTTAGCAAGTTGTTGCTTGGAGGTTTGTCCGATGTCGTAGACAGATTTTTGCTTTGCTGTTTTGCTTGATTTGAGGATGTTAGAACTGCCTCCTTGTCCAGACTTAGAATTCGATCCACTTTTGGTGAATTCTGAAGACAGTAATTTGGCAAGCTGTCCCGATTGGTAGTTGTTATAGACTGAGTTCTGTTCTGTTTGTGATTTGAATTTGTTTGTCGATTGTTGTGATAATACAGATTTTTCCGACATTTTAAGTAAGGACGTGGTGTATTGGTTGCCACATCCGTACAACTGAGACGCTGTTGGTCTGTATTGGCTTGTGAACTCCACTTGGCCTGCTGATGGTTCAGTTTGTGCAATTTGATTTTTAACTGATCCGTACATTTGTCTGGAACATTTGATATTTTCTCTGAAGTGTGATTGGGGCTGAGAGTAGTTTGACATGCCTGTGAGTTGACCGAGTCCCGTGTTTTGACTTCTTTGCTCATTTTCATTAGATTTCTGCTGAGAACTTCGTTCTGGATTGTAGGATCCAGAGCTTTCTCCAAATTGTTCCCGTTTAAGTGCTTGTAGTTGTTGTTTTCTTTGAAACCATTGAGTGAGTGCCTGCTTAACAATTTGAGCATCAGATCCCGTTTTGTTGTTTCCGATATGGTACTGGTTGACTGATTGTAGGGTTTGAGTGCCTGATCCACTAGGTTCTTGAAAGTCGGGTATGTTTTTTCCATCTTGTGGAAGAGATCCTGAGGTTGAAGTTTTACTTGGATTAGGTTGGTTTCTTTTCTTGCCACTTGCCCACCAAGTGGAGGCAATGTGGCAGCCTTTACGTTTTTTGACTGAGACGTTTGATTATTTGAATTAGGTATTGGTACTTGAGGTGCACCAGTAATTCCATTTAAATAACTGCTTAAGCTGATTTTTGCGTCTTTGGTATGCAAAGCAGTGCCGTGAGTTGAATTAACAGCATTAGTATCTGTTTTGTGCAATTTCTCCGGACGGTTATCACCAGGTTCGGCATTTTTAGATCGCTTAAGGTTAGGTCGAAACATCCGAAGACTTTTAAGTGTATTTGGATCAGATTTAGGTTGAGGGGGAACTAGTGGCAAGTAAGGGCCTTCACCAGCTCCATCACTGCCTAGACTGTATGGTCTGGAATCCTGTGACATAGAATCTTCACTAACAGAACTGGATTCCTCATCAGAAACAAAATCGTGATCCAGATACTGCTCATAACCTCGCTCGATACCAGCTAACTCATCAAGAGGTTCTCTTTTGATACCTTTGAAAATGGAGTAGTCAATATCAACAAACTTTAACTCTGTAACAAAGTTTTTAGTTGTTTGAGGATCTTGCAAATACATTATACAAAGTCTGTGTAAATCATCCCATGGGAGAAACCAACTTAGTATCTGGTACCTTGGATTTGATAAACATACAACAAGATCATCACACAGAGCCTCCGAAATTCCTAACACAGAGTTTTGCAATGCTTCATTAAGCGCCATGTTAATTTTCAAAGGTATATTCAACTGTGGCTTGCACATCCAGTCTCCACACTCAGGACAAATCCACGTTATATCATCCGATGGTAAAACTGGTGGATGAAGCTTGCATTTCCATTCTTGACCCGTATCCAAGACTTGGAACCCACTTCTCCTGGCTAGTTCTTCTATATTTCTTAACCGCTCCTTTGTTGGTTCCAAACTAAAAGCTGTCAAGACGCATTCTCTTGCAACTTTCACATGTTCGTCTAAGAAATCGGCTAAGTTGCAAAATGCTGCAGCCAATCTAGAAGTGATAGCTGCCACTTTTTCCTTTTCTTCTGCATCCTTTTGACGTTCCAAATCATTCATATCGGTTGTTAAGGCTCTAATGTACATTTCAATAATAAAAGTCTTCAGAGTAGTCCCAGCCTACAAAAACATTAAGTTAAACAATAGGAAAAGCATACAGTTACATGAATTACTTTTCGCTGAATAACATCACAGAAAACATATAGTCCAGCAGCATCAGCTAGATTGCTAATACGTCTTATAGAATCTGGAAAATCCTGAAGGAGACTCTCAGTGTTACACATTGATATATACATTTCGACATAGTTTTCTAAAATTCCTCTAAGATCTTCAGAATATTTCACTACAGCTTGAGATATATACATTTGTGTAGCTAATATAGCAACTCGATGACAATTTTTCCATATCTTTGATATTTTAACTCGCTTCTTGGCAAAACGTTTTACTAATTGTAAACCTTCTTCAAAAGACAGTTCTTTCAACTAAAAACAAGGTAAATAAGTACAACTTAATATACAATTTTTAAGTCGTCGAGACTCACCAATACAACAATTTTTTGTTTTTCCTGGAATTTATACAACAAAGCAATGTATATATCAAAAATAAACCACATTTGAGTCTCCGTCGCATTTAAACTGAAGTTGTGACTTTTTGAAAGTTTATTGCAGTTCATGAATGCTGTTACTAGATTCAGTGCTAAATCTTCACATTGAGACTCGCACAACTTTTTTAAGCGGACAGAAACAACATATGCAGTTTCCACACAAAAGAATTCGATTTCTAAAAATAAAATTAAACAAATAATGTAATGATAAAGGTGTGTATATAATAAGAACCTTCTGGTCCAATTTCTGCATCCTTTGTTTTCATAAGTTTCATAAGGACTCCGTCTTCCCAAGGATTTTTTACCACATCAGCTAACTTTTTACATCTGGTTGCAAATCCACTGTTCAGCTTTAGTAACTCCGTTTGGGCTTTCTCTATTTCTTGTAGAAGTTTTGATTGATGAGTCGCTACAATAATTAATTTTAAAAACCATGTTGGCTTTATTTCCATAAAAATTTTCACTGAACAATATGTATTACATAATTACATATAAAGCTAGTCATGAGTGACGTGAAAATATTTTAACTGTGAACATAATTTTGAGTTATCAAACACATTAAAAATGCTTGTTATCATATCTGACTTTTTTCATATATTCTTTTTAAATATGTACCTACATATCCCTATAGATACTTTCTAAATAACATAAACGTTGCTTGCATGGAAATATTAACATTATAGATATTTCATTTACTTAAAATTGAATGAATAGTACAAATTGACTGAACAGAATTAGCAATCAAATTTTGATAGTTTCATCAATATGTCCATATAGCATACTTTTTTGTTTATGAATCATATCCACCTGTTTATTTAAAAAATTATTATTTTTAAACAGGCGACAAGGGCAGAGATAAACCTATTAGGCCCATTAAAATACAAAGCGGAACTATTAAATCATATAACATAAGTAATTCTAAAATATGCTGACAGTTAAAACCACAAGGTATAGGTTTAAATGGCTTCAAGACTCACTTGTGACATATATTACTTAATTTTTTTGTTTCACTACATACAACTACTAATGCTTAGGTATAAGTCAAATGCCGATTGTTAAGGCAACTGAAATCTGTGCTGTGGTTTATAAAAACTATGACTTGATCAAATGCATGCTGTGCTTTGTTAATAAATAATACAACTTATTGTATTTAATGTCACAATTTTTTTTGCTTACTATCAAGCTTATTGGTTTTTGAATACTTTATCAAATTTTTACAAGGATCCAAACTTAATAGATTTTGTAGCTCTTAGCCTTTAGTACGCAATTCGTTATAAAATGGTACTGACAAAATAGCATATTCCTATCTCATTTGATACACCACAGCACTGCCTACTCCCGCAGCACGATCTCACAACATTAAAAAATTATTTTAGAATTGTTTAACTATTTGGTTTGGTTTGTAGTATCCGCAGCAAATTTCAGTTGTTGAACAATCGGAGCTGATAGCCACTTTAAGAAATCTAAATCAGTCAGCACTGAAATTGTTTTCTACAAATCTAGACTTTGTTAGGGTTATGACAGATACAGCAGTATGTACCAAATTGGTCACCGGAATGGTTGTTGTTTACTAAGCGCTAGATAGACCAAGACACACTTAACGGTTTTTTCTCCACCTCGTTTTTTGAAAACGTCTTGGCCAATGATATGAACCATGCGCCGCTTACTATGAAAACCGCTGTGTGTGTCACCCCCCACAAATTGTGTCAATTCGGCACAAACCGCTGCATGTGTCATTCCTTCAGTAAAATAGGTTTTTTTATCATATTCGTACTAAGGTAGGTTCTTCTCAGAAATTTTTATGATGCAATTTTTATTGGAACTTTTATAAATGAACAATATAGCTGTTGAATAAATTAATTAATATTATTAGAACCAATGAAAAAAAAATAATAAAAAATAAATTAAAATTTCTGAAATATAAACATTAAAAATGTACATGACATACTGAAAAACAAGAAAGGCTTAGACTCAGACTTTAAACTGTAAAAATATACCAAAAAAATAACGACACAAATAAATTAAAAATGATTATTGTTAGTTATATAATGCGATAACCAATTATTGCACAATATGAGATATTCTAAAAACAGTAAGATTTAAGGTGGATTCTTACTAGTCAATGTTGTCATTAACTGATATCATTGAATATGTGCCACTGAAATAGTTAAACGATATTATGAACAATTCAATGGCATAGATTCGCTAAATGAAGTAAATTAACGAGAATTCACCCTTTAGTCTGTTCAAGCAAACAGACTGAATGTGTTTTCAGTAAACATAATGCAAGAATGACAAATATTTTTAACAGTTCCAAACTAATCTCACTGTGGCTCAAACAAACCATTATTTTAGAAATTATTATTAGTATGTAAATAAAATATGTAAAAAAATATTTTATAATGGTAATACTCAATTATTCAGTTTTGAATTCCCTTACGTTTTTGCAACTTAACCTGTTTCCTGATGAATCAGTATGGCACTGATTCAGTATGTTAATAACCAATTCGAGTACAATTTATTGGTTTTATTACTTTCTGGCTGCTGATTGGCTGCTAACATACTGACTTGGTACCATACTGATGTTGTGCCGGCCCGTCAGAAAACAGGTTTAACTGCATAACTGATGACATTATTAATAGATACCGTAAATATAAATCTAACTTAACTATTAAAATTTTGACAAATAACTTACCTTTGAAGGCATTCCACTCCGCTGTAAGTACGATATTAAGGGCATGCAGCTTAGCCCAATCCATAATTTGAATGACATGACGAATATCGAACTTAGACAGATTCAATTCACCCACACTTTTCCACACATCGATTAGTGACTCTACTTTGTTTTCAAACGACTCATTCTTGTTATTTAAAATATACTCGTGTTTCTGCAAAAAAAATTGCATGATACAAGGTATCTATGGATACAAGAAAAGCAAACTAATACCAACTGAGAGAGGAACTATTGTTTGCTTTACTTCACTATTCAGTGGAATTAGTACTCAAGTAATGTTACACTTCTTTATTGGAAAAGGTTAATATAGGCAAGGAAATAATAGGTATATTTTTACTGACACTAAGGATGAATTATAAGTAATTCCAATGAATAGGAACTGTTTGCCATTACTTTAAATTATGATTTCTAATGTAAAGCAAATGTAACAATAAAATGATGCACTATCTATGAAAAATAAGCACAGGCCAAGTGATTTCACCAAAAAAACCAAAACCACCACTTGAAAATAAACATAATAAAAGTAAGAATGGTTAAAATTCATGTATAAAAAAATAATATACATTAATATTACAACAAGCTCTAAGGAAGCATGCAGATGCAAAAATACATAGAGACAATAATAAAATAACAATATCATGAAGGGCAAATTTGAAGGAATTTAAAGGACAAAAACGTGACAAGATGAAACTGGTTTTAATTCTCCATGAAATCACTTTTGCCCTGAAATAAATAATATTACAAAATAAGAGATACGTGCTTTGAAAGGTGCGAAATAATTTTGTTCTTCGTTAACTAAACTCATCTTGATCGGAACCGTAGTAAGTAATTAAACAAACTATTTAGCAATCTTTTTGCGTTTGGGGCTACGAAGATAACATTTCAATTGTGGCACTTTAATAAAACACAGTCTACACAAAGGAGCCAATACTTCACTGGACGATTTTGTTGTGGTATACATATGACGGCCAAAATCTTCAATTTTCTGTACAAATCACCGATGAAACATGGCGGCCAATGCTATATGAAACTACACACTTTCGTCACAATAAACATGCGAAAATTAAATAAACTAATGTACTATAAGCACGAAAATTAAGTTCTTCACCTTATAAACATTTACGAAGTATCTTTCTTGATCTTTGTTTACATTTGAAATACACTCAAGTTTGTTATCTTCCTCCTGCGACGCCATATTTACACCAGTTATCTGCACGCAAACGCTCCACTACTACGCTTGCGCTTGCTACCACTCGACTTTAAAGAGGGAAATTTAATAATCCAAAATCGGAACATACATCTTGACAACCGGCAACTACTTTTTTTTACGTTTTATTTATTAATATCTTACAGTTACAGCACACCACTTTATTACTAGTAGTTAAGTATTAACATTTAACAATATTAACAAAGCAAACATAAATGTTATTTCCTGTTTCTAAACGTATTCGTCGCTATCACTAAATTCGAGATAAGGCACATATTTTAAATGTTCACGATGTTATTAGTCTGTTAAATAAATCATAAGTCAACACCAGACCGGCATAAAATTGTTATAAAATGGTATAAAAATAACTTGAAATATGGTGTCCCCTCCTTTAAAATAGGGCTTGCAATAGCTGATAACACATATTAACATCTGCTTTTAGGGTATTAATCTCATTGTCTTTCCACATTTATTTTACCGTTCGTTATTTTAGTAATCAACAAATAGAGGTGTACACATTATCTATGAAACTTGTTTTGATTGTATCACATGATTAAGTGCATATTAATAAATCCCACACTTGAACTGATGAGTACTTGTGGGTGTAGTTATATTTAGAGATAGAAAATACAATAACTATTAAAGAACTGGAAAATTAAGTATCAAGAATTACTGTGTAGGAATATGCCTATGTAGCCTTTTAAAATCGTTAATCTTTATTGTTTAGTCTCACGACCTAATTTATATATATATATACACCTATACCTATATACTTTCAAGGAAAAATAAAATTTTCAAGCATCTAACGTAGCTGTACTTTAATCCTGGTAGGAGGGTGTATACTGCATTCACGATTAATTTTCTAAATGGAATGCGGCTATGGTTTGGCTGCGATTGGCTTTGGAATGTATCTAACAGAGGGAGTTCTTCCGGCCATAATTCTCAAATGTTAATCCGAAATCCAAGACTCGTATCGCACTTCTCGATTTAATACATGCTGAATATTGAATTACGCGATTCTCTCTTTATTTTAAATGTAAATAAGGGTTACTATAGACTGTCAAAATCATTCGATTCGTATGAATCGAGTACACGGAATCCGACTCCAGAACAGCTGGTTGGACGAATTTAAAAATTGATAGCGGAATTTTAAATTAGACAAATCAGTTATTCTGATAACAAATTATAATCTGAAAATTATTAACCAAGCCATAACGTATGGCGTCCCTTCAAAAGTTTACAACATAAAGAAGTTATTTAAATAATTTTTAATAACTAATCAACCATGTGAAAAATATGGCATACACATATAGTTCAAAATTAATTTTTTTGACATATATTTTAATTTAAAGAATAAGTCAATAAAATTTAGTTCTTTTTGTTTGATTTTTAGAAGAGGTTTTATTATTAAATATATATTTATTATTTTTCATTTTATTTTATTCATAGTTATATGTATATACAAGGTGTCCGGAAAAGACGTGTACAACGGAAGACCACAGACTCCTGGGTTCAAAATAAGCCTACTTAGCCCAATTTATTTATTTCCAAAATTGCTTCGTTTAGCCGCTAGAGAGCGTCAAAGTTCGCGAAAAATTTTTGTCTATTCCGAATATCTCGAAAACGACTTGATCGATTTTAACCATTTTTGGGCTACGCAGTTATAAGTCTAACCGACACTTTTTGACATTATTTAAAATCTTTTGCAGTCATTAGAAATATTAGAAAAATCATGTATCATACAAATATAAGCACATATTTTTTTAACCCCCTGTATAATTACTCTCAACTCTTATCAACTCTTATTTAAAAAAAGTTTTGGCAAGAATTACAGTTATAATGTTCAAAAATATTAACGTTACACAAAAACCAACTTGTTGGCAAGTTGACATTTTGGCTGTACTTAGCCTTCTTCAGGACAATCCAAGAAAAGTTTTCCGTGTAAAATACAGTTGTATAAAATGAGAAATAAAATAGGTAATACACATATTATAGAACACACGGTAGTACATAACTAAACAATATTCAGAATAATAATAATAAACATTATAATTCTGAATATTGATAAGTTATGTACTACTGTGTCTTTTATATGATGTGTATTACCTATTTTATTCCCCATTTTATACAATTGTTTTTTAAATGGAAAACTTTTCTTACTTACCGATAATTTAGTTTTCTTTAACCATTCCGAACCCTATTACTGAAAATTGAACTACTGGATTTTTAAGTTATAATTAAAAATGTAAGCACTGCTTATAATAATGTGTTGGATTTCAAATAAAAACAACAGAATATCACAAAAGTAGTTTTAATTAAATATTTCTATGTAAAAAAATCAATTCTCCTTAATACCATAACAGTGAAAAATATATGAATAAATAGTAACATTTGTTACCAACATTTACAGTAGAAAAATACTAATAATATTGGATGTAAATATTAAAATTAGTAACAGCTTAGGAAGTATTGTAAATAGAAATAAAGAAACATAATATAGAGTGAACACATTATAAACTAAAAGAAAAAAACAAAACATATTTCTTCAATAGACAAATAAATTGTCATATTCAGGGCGTTAAGCATCAATGCAGTTAGACAAATATATGCAAACTGGTACTACTAAAATGGTTAAAGATTAAAATTTAAAATGCAATCCCCTTTAGATAGGGGCAACGTACAACTTATCTAAATAATTGTAAATACACATTAAGTCAAAACTCAAAATAAAACAATTCCCAATACACATTAGATCAAAACTCAAAATACAATCTGAGTACTACTTAATTTTTTATTTTTATAATATAAATAAATGTAAAATGTAAATAATTTTCCACAATCAGAAATACCATTACAAAAAAAAATAATTTAAATATAATTATACTCTTAACCGATTCCCATAATTTGTAGGTACTTTGGGAAAATTGATTGATTGATATTTCATTATATTTTTATTTATAAAATAAACAGATATTTTTGATAGATGACACTCTGTATAGGTACTCAGTAGCAAAGTTTTCATACAAAAGTGTGTCCACTTTTTTTACATTTTTTAACTTGCATATAAAATTCAAAATGAATGTTAATAGAAAGAAATTATATAGCATAATATCGTGTGTAATATCATGAATTTGGATAAAAAAACTAAAAAAAATAAAATTTCACAGAAATGGGCACCTAAAAAAATTGCTACAAATTTAAGGTTCATAATTTTGCAAGTTTATTTGATGAAATATATTTGATCGTCATGTTCCTGATTTGTTAATGACTTGTATTGGACACCCGGTATATGTTAAACTATATAACACAGAGTATCATATATTAATATCTCGTTCAATTTATAACATGGTTCTGCAAAAATGTTTACATTTTAGTTTACATCATAATACAAAAAAAGTGAATTATCGGCAGCCCTGTGCACAAAGTTATTTATTTCTGAAAAATAGATATGTATAAATCTACACAATTAGAAATATTTTAAGTTCCACAATATAATTGTTAATAGTGTTAATAATAAAATTTGACTAATACAATATACATATATATATATATATAAAAATATTAAATATAATTTTTACTTTTATATAGCTTAATTTATGCATGAGTAAATTAACAAATTACACATATAAAACATCTTTATTTTGTACAATAACTGCTACAACCTCGAATGTATGTAGATATTTGAAAAGTAAAAATTACTCTGAGAAGGTTATATAAAAAGTATTCTGAGTTTGACAATAAACTAATAAGATATATTTAGCACCAAATCCCAAATGTGATGAATTTTACTATGACACAACTACAACCTATTTTAAATATACTTTTGCCAAAATAAAATGCAACGTAGAGATTATCATAAAAAAAACAGATCTAATTATTTAAAAATTCCAACATAAATTTTAAACCTGTTGGCTAGTCAGTACTTTAGTCGACTTTTGTAAAAACAAAAATTATGTTTGCATTTTGGTACAAAAAGCCAAGCATACAATTTTTGAAAAAAAAAAAATAATAATCTGACTAGAATATCTAATATTATGTTGAATATTATATTAATAAGACTTTCACAAACAATGTATTTCTAAATGTACTTTCAAGAAGTCAATAATACTATGACTGCTATAAATAATTTATTTTAAATATTTTATTAATATGAGTATAGTAAGTAATATTTCATAATATATCATTCGTACTCATTTTGGAAAATGTCAAATTATGTAATACATGAAAACATTAAATGTATATTCTATGTATAAGCAATGGTTTTCTTAATAAAAATAAAAATTAATTTATGTTACAGAAGTTCCAGTGAAATTAAACGAAATTTTAATGTCAGAAGCGAAATTATAACAACTAGATATTTACAGTGGCTTGCACAGAATTTTATCGCAGAAGGGACCAATGAGGGAATATACTCAACAAGGACCTTCTAATTTCGATGAAGCTTGATTAGGGAATGAGAATCTCCTTCAAATTTACATATTTTTAACTCTTTATTGACCCAGAATATCGAAGTTGTTTTCACTGAAAAGTGTTACTTCTGGTAATGTATAGACCATATAGAGCAATGCACTTCCTACCGCTACCCTATAATATATTATATTTTTTAATTACATCATAAACCAATATCCAAAGGAAACTTGTTATAATAGAAAAATCTTCAACACAAACAAAACATTGTTAAATAAAAAGAAAGATGTTCTGTATGCATATAAAGTAAAAATAAATTATCTCGTCACAATATACAAGAACATTATTTATTTATATGTTAATCCCTAACCCTTTTCAGAACTGGGATTTAAAAACTTTTAATTCCTGGAGGACTAAAAGTGAGTTTACTCTGAAATTAGTGATTGAAATTGTACTTTTAACACATGAAGTACAAAAACAATTTGCTTATGCAATCATTATTAGATTATAATGCAGAGAAAAGTTTTTTATGGTCATTAGAAAAAGCAAAAATCTGTAACACTCTTCAGAAGATGTTGAAGTTTTAAAAGATATCAATCACATTTATTCAAATATCTGAAGATACTTTTTAAGTTGATGAAATTCAGGTTAATGATTTAATTAAAGTATAGAATAAATTGTATTGATATGAACCAAGGAGCAATCTACAAAAATTGGCAGAGAAAACTCTGTGTATCATATTTTTGCTACAGAGACTTTATGTTACACGTTGCCTATCTCATGTACACTTAATCTATCACTGGCTTAAGACTTGTAGAAACAGAATTAATAAAATTAAAAAAAATGATTTCCATTGTTATAAAGTCGCAACTAATGGGATCTATTCTGAATTAACGTAATGAGTTTATAACTCCTGTTTGATGGATGATGAATATAAAACATTTTAACATTCAAATCCTCTTTATATTTAATGTGATGCTAAATATAAATATGTGTTGATAAAATTCTTTACATATCACAGATATTTTATCACATTTTAAGTCAATTGTTTGAGGGCTTCGAAAAGTGTTTTGATAAAAATATTATTGCAATTTAACATTTTCCTTAGGTCACTCATTTAAATTCACAAACACACAGAGAATTTACAATACTTAAAGGTTAAAAATAAATAACTGTATATAGGATTGTTTTAAATTAATGATTTCTACTTTCTTTATCTATAGAATTTGAACAAATTATATGATTATTTTAAAAAATGCTAATCTTGGATTAAGCTGTAAGAAAAGCCAATGTTAGTAAATAATCAAAAACGATAATAAAATTTGTATTCGATGGCTTTCTGCACCCAAATTATGAGAAGACGACGATCACTTTGTTAGAGTTAACCCCTAAAAATATTTATATTTATTGAAATTAAAATTGAACTCATAATGTTAAACACAACTTACTTCAATGACTTGTGTGACATTTTGCAAGTTACATAAGGGTTTTGTAAGATTCTAGGTGTAGTTTCCATTACTCTCAGCAATAGATCATCCAAATAGTCTTCCAAATCCTTTAATTTCTTCTTCTGCTTTTCCAAATCACTTTGAGTCTCACACAATGCCAATATTAAATCCTAAAATAACAATATTTAAATTTTGTGGATCACCGAGAGCGACACAAGAATTCCCAGATTTGAATAAAGTAGTAATAGTACTTAGTAGTAGACACGTAATTTAATATAAATTTGATCCTCGAAGTCTATGGCCAAGCATGCTTCTGACCTTTATAGGACACTGTATAAATAAGGCAAGTTGTATTATTTTATATTTGCCTACCTCTCTTGTCTTTCCTTCAAATTTCTGCAATAATTCATTGGATACACGATTGTTCTGTGAGGGAATACGTGATTCATTTTCTCCGCCTATAATAATACGTTCAGTTGAGTTACCAATTGGTTTATCATGCTCTGGGGTATATTCATTTTTCTCTAAAAAAAGCAATCTACATGCATCTACTTTTTCTCATAACAAGAATATACTATAGGAAATAAGGTTACCATTTGTAACTTACCTTTTCTAAAGTGTTTGAATTTTGAAAACATTCCCTCCTTTTCTTCCTTTTTAGGAGAAGCAGGTGGTAAATTTGATTTGAGGCTAAGAGTATCTAATTTGCTAATCGGTACATCTAAAAATTCATTTGGTTCCTCTTCTATTTGAGAAGCTAATTTTGAAGAATCCCATGACCTTCTATTCAATGACTCACTGCTACCAGGTCGCAATGTACCTAAAATAAAAAATTATTACCTACATTTAAACAACATTTGAAACATACTTTTTGGCTTATTTCCTATGAGCTTCGATTCCCATTCGTCTTGTGGCTTCTGGTCCGATCTTGGAGGTTTGACAGGTGCTATTGCACCAGTTAGATTATTACGTTTGATATTTTCCGTAGGTGAAGGATTTTCAGTTGTTTTTACAACTGGAGAAACAGTTCTATTATTCGCTGACTGACTTAGAGAACTTGCAGAACTCTTATGAGAGAGGTCATCAAACTAAAATCAATATATTTATATTCTATTTAATTTTAATTGTATAGGGTGGGTCAAATAACTATCCTACTCCAATCACCTAGCTTAGTTCAACAGACATGGAAAATTTAAACTTCAAAAAGTTAACTCATAACTAGAAACCTCTAGTTGATGATAAAAAAAAAACTAGAACGACATATTATTTAGCTGATTTAGATATGATTTTAATATCCTCAAAAATGTCGAGACTGAAAAAGATTGCAGATGACAAAAAAAAAACAACATTGACTTAACGATGTACTTGTTTCAAATTTAAATGCAAAACATTTTTCTAGAAAAAAATATGATTAAAATTTGAATGTCCTTTATCTTAGAAATTAAAAACTCAATCCATAGAAAAAAATCTTGTTTTTAATGTTCTATCGACCTCTAAATTTATGGTATCTTTTTTCAAAACGATACTTTGAATAGTAGTTAATTTCCTCACTAATTTTGTATTCAATGCATAAATATTTTAGTTATGAGGGCTGTGAACATAAAATAAAAGAGAATATCTAAAATAGTGATACTGCAATTGAAATTAAATTAATTGAACTGAACAACTTCATTCCCAAGTTAAGACACGTATCCGAAAAAAGCTACTTATTTGTAAAACACGTACCTAATCACTCTTCAAACAAATTATTATAAGGGGGAAGAATTATTTCACTCATCTTGTATACAGTATTTTGACAAAAAAAAAACAGACTGAAAAATAATCAGAGGATACCCTAGAATTTTAAAAGAAATACTTCATAACATACCGTAAACTCATCTTCGTCTTCACTTACAACACCTGGATCAGCATCTTCTAAAGTTTGTCGACTTCGAAATTTTCCTAAATTACTACTTCTGATCTTTAAACTCCCTATGCTTCCTATTGACGAAGCATCATCTTCAGAATGTCCTCCTTTTTTCTTTCCTTTTAGATTAATTTTAGATCCAATGGATTTGGCAAATTTTTTAATTCCCTTGCGGTGTTCAGCACTACCTAAACTCATCAAACTGCCACCAACTGATTGGGCAACATGACCAATAGAAGATTTGTGCTTTTCTTTTTTGCTTAAATTAGTTAAGCTTCCAGCCCGTACAGTAAATTGTATTTTTACTTCCAACTTGCCTCGTTCCTTGTTTTTTCCTTCCTTTCCTGAATTATACACAATTTCCTTTTTATCTTACTTGAATACAACAAGAAACATTTTGCAATATCTACAAACTTAACAGTTCATAGCACATGAAAAAACCATTTTTTAACAGATTTAACTTGAATTTGCTAAATATGAAGGAAATTTATGTTTTCATTCTCAAAACTTTGAAGTCTTTAATAACAATTTAAGTATAGACAAAATTTGATTTGGAATAATATTTAGAAAAGTGCTCATGACACATCACATTTAGAAAACGTGTTGAATGTGAAAATGCAATATTGTGTTACTGAGCAGTTGAAATTGAAGAGGATACCCCTACAATTTTAATTATTCTCAAAAAAGTGTGAAAACTTTTTTTTTCAATATTTTGCTAAATTTAAAAATCCATATGTCAAATTCCTTTCGAGCATATTTTTCTCCATCCCTGTTTTGATCAACCTTGTTTCGTGTTTGTTTCTTCAAATAAAGATTCCATGATTATAGTACAGTATCTTGTATAAAATTACTTTTTTTACTTAAAATGTTGGTGTGTTGCTAACTCAATTTAATTTTCAACTGTTTCCATAGTTTTCTTAGTCTGTTTAGTATTTAATGTTACTATTTATTAATTTCAAATACTTTTTAAATTTCAAATTGTACACAAAAAATGAATAGCTGTACAAATATTTTTAAAAATGGTTCTACAATTAATTGTTAAAGCTATACGTAGTCACCAGCCTGCTGAACAGTTGTACCACAAATAAACAAATAAATAAAATGACTATGTTTATATTAAAGCAAAAACTTAATAAAATCAAAAATTGGTTAAATTCTGTATGAAGTAAACTTTGTTTATTGTAGTGGATATGAAATAGATTTTAATTCCAACATAACATCTTGAATTTAAAACATATTATAATCGAGGTCATTTCCTTCCTTGGTTGGTTTGTTTTAATACTGACATAAACAATAAATTCATAATAGGTTATAATTTAATAATATAAATCAATTAAATAAATAATTGCATCTACCACACCTTTACATGAAATTAAATATGTATAAGAACACATTAACTAGGTCCAGTATTATTCACATCAGATATGGTATACATGGTATCCATTCTAAGAACATGTAAATATTAAATGATTCATAATGCAATGTATCCAATTCCACATAAAAAAATTCTTAAATGAGTCACCTTATGAAGATTCACAAATCTTATCTTTGAGATAATTAAATTATTGCTATTATCCTTGTTTATGCTATTATGCATTCTATTACAAATTAAATACCTATACAGTATTACTGCCAACTTTAAAACTGGTCAAATAACTAAAAAATAGTAAACACTTTATTTACACATATTGAAAGAAAAGAAAAATAAAGATGAATTTAAAAAATATGTGGAACATCATATTTGAATACATTTTTCTGAAATTACAAATTATATAACTTTTCAAATGTGTACACTGAGTAAAACAATTGTTACTTTTATAATCTATTTGTACCTCTTAATAATTAAGTGATAACTTAATTTCAAACACCCTGTATCTTAAAGTTGTTACAATACATTGCTTGATGCGAATGAAAGAATAAGATACTAAATACATATGTACTCAGTTTGTTAAAATTAAAACAACACAGATAATTTTACATAGAACTTGTTTATTATTCCTCATTTCTGTCATTTGTCTAGCTGCTTTAAGATGAAGTATCTATTACATACCACTCCAGTAATTTATGAATTTTAATGGCAAAATAAGTTTTACAACTGAATACAATACCGTATTCTCGTTTATGATTATAGAAACTAATTAATACCAATGAGAAATTTTCTCACAATTAAAAAGATTCTTTTCTAGTTTACCATAACCTATAATTCTGGTTCTCTTACCTGGTTTGCTTTTTAATGGGTACCATTTATTCTTTGGTCTCTCGTATATGTCTAAACTATTTAGTGGTATAGCCACACGTCCTAAAAATTCGTCCACGCCAAGAAAATTATGATGTAGAGCAGTTAGAATAATTTCAGCTGTATTGCCTTGGTCTGGTATAGGGCTAAAAATGAGATTATTTGGTTGAGGGATGACTATCTTTTTTTTACTTACAGTTCACATTCCTCATGCCATTCCACTTGTGGTCCAGATTTTTCTTTAACGGATGTTTGATATTTTATTTTGCCCAAGGCAATTGTGACAAAACAATCATTGGTGCTGTTTTTACCCTTGAGCAATAATCCATCACCTCTTTGAACTAATATGTAAAAAAATAAATGGAATTTTAGGATCTTATATTTAGCTAACTCTTTGTCTTATTTACCTGTAACTTGAACATGAGTAGGCATCCACATTATTATTTAATTTGAATGTTATCAGTAATTATTAAAACTCCAATTCGTGATGGAATGTCCAGGAGAAAACAGATTATTTAAACATAACTTCTTAATGAATCACTTTAACTTTTAGTCGATATTTAGAATACCTGAACAGTTTCTTTAAACATGTGAAACTCTTAAATATAACAAAAATATAGCACTAATAAATAAAGAGTACTTTATCAATCTTGACTAGGACTAGACACTATTTATGATGTGATATTTTTTAACTGTTTTCTTTCTTAAAAGAGCTGACGTTTCTCATCGTCTTCTTCTTCAAGACGCTACCACAACCTTAATACCTGAACTACCTGTTACCTGTATCAAATGTTTTGTGCTTAACCTGACTCTGTACTGTTTATGGTTTATGTTCATGCATATCTGAAAAATGGTACAGCAGAATGCAGATGAGAGATTGTGGACAATATTAATCGGGTATTATTTACTTACCTACTGGAATCTACTAATCCACTGATCTCAGCTGTTCTGGATGTTTGATATCTCGGATAATCAATTGACGTATTGACGATTTCTTTCAATAATAGGATTCTTCAGTGTTCTTGCCATTGGTGGAAACAATACACAAGAGATGGCGCTGTTTCTATTTTATGAAAATCGCAAACGAATGTTCACTTTGAATAACGTTACTGTAATATTTGTATATCACATTTAATTATTCTGTGTTTATTATATTTTACATTGTTTTGTTATTGTACTTTATATTGTGTTGCTGGGTCTCAAGTTTTTGTACCTATTTTTGTGCAAGTTTTTCCACTTTCGTCCTTGAGTAGGTAAGTAAAACAATACAAGTTCTTATCGTTAGTTGCATGCTATAGTTGCAACATCTGAATCGAATGCCTATATCTTTATAACAGAGTATTAATAGATGCTATTAAATACTGATATATTATAAAAAAATACTAAACTTGATTTATAAAAATATGACGAGTTTTTGGGCTAAAGACAACAGAGATGTAAATTTCCAAAGACTAATCGGTTTATTTTGAATAATTTGAATGCAAAGAATGGAATGATACTCATCTACCTGTCGGCTTCCTCACCCACTTTTACAGTACCCAAACCTCTAAATAGACCCATTTTATGTTAGAGAATCAGGTGTAAACACAGGTAGACATGTATTGTGTCTATTAGCCAGTATTATGGGTATGCATTTATACACTAATAAAAATTAATAAATGCCTGAAAAACACAAAAAAATCGAAATTCTGTTACTTGGTTGTAATATCCGTTAATTTAAAATGGTGTTGGTAGTTTCCTTGGAATTGTTGTTTCAAATATGTGTTGAACTGAGAATATTGGAAGTTTTGTTTAGGCCAAGAAGCAAATTATGTAGACTTTAAAAACTATACAGTTTATACAATCATAAACTACTGTAAGAAAACAGGCTTAAGATAATGAAAAACCTATTCTTATACATTTGTTTTATTCTGTCCTAGTATTTATGAGGTAGTTTATAACTTCAATATGTATAAAAATTTTGCAAGAGTCATCTGCTCAATGCAACATTCCTCAGATTTTATTATTATGTTAACAAATATCTGATTATTAAACTACTGAGATGATAAAGGTTGAAGTTTATGATCATTTTATAGGTTCTATTGAATATTTGTAATTATTTAGGTATATCAAGTGTAAAAAAACTATTTAATTCAGTATAAAAGAACAAAATTTATTCATAAATTAAACATATTTTATATACAATTTATTACGTATATCACCACAAACTTAATTAAGAATTTAAAATACAAGGAATTTATCAGTCTGTAAAATAAGATAAATCACATAACAAATTAAACGTATATTCCTTGAGTTATAAATTAGAACACATCAAAATATGCCAAGTACAAAATAATATTAAACTAATCATTCCTACGATAATGAAATAAATATACTTGCAGACTACAATCAGCACATAAAAATGGACTGATACGAGGCAACATCACATTTTTATTGCGAAATTAATTGCACATAAAGAAAAAAATGAGGTGACTGCAAGACAGTCATTAAAGTCAACTATTTAAAATTATATGTGAAAACTTTGGTGGTAGCATTGCAAAAAAACAGCTCTCTCATTGTATGACGAGCGAGAAGCAATAAGGTACTCTTATATACAATTATTTACAAAAGACCAAGTCTAAAATCTGCGTAATCGCACCAATGTGATGCAATATATTGTAGGTACAATAACTTGACTTTCATTAGCACGCACACACCCGTTCACACATCTGACAAAGCATTTGTACTATGTAGGTTAGGATGGCTCAAAACGGCTTAGTTTAGTCCCAACCTCTTCCAATTCCTTCCACTGTGGGGACGATGGCGTGAATCACAGTTCCATGTTCTCGACTTTTGTCTAAAATGTCTCAAATCGTCTTCATGATCTGGATGCAACATTTCTTTGTAAGCTATCGGAATGCACATTTCAGAGAACTGATTAAAGAAATTTTTGTATCCACCTTCCAAAAGATAGATCTCCGGATAAAACAAATTTGGATAAGCATTTTCATTCTTCTGACGATCCTCTTTGCGAAGGTAACGATATCTGGAACAAAAATATTAATTAATACAATGATCTATTTTCTTCATAACATACTAGAGCAACATTGTTAATTATTGTTGTTATTAATAAATGTTAGTACTTACAAATTAGGGCCACGTTCACTGGAGAACTCGCAATGGAACACCAAAATATGTCTCTTCTGTGAATTAGGGTTGGGCACCTGTTTGGCATTAAGCAGCTCAATGCATTGCTCCTTGGTGTAGATGTTGATAGCACCATGGATATGTCCTCCATCAAACTCATAAGGATAACGGCAATCAATCACCTTGAAGGAAGCTATGGTTTCCATGTAGTCCCCCCTCATCAACTGAGCTAAGGTAGCTGGTGTAATAGCTTTCAAGTCTTGGTGACGACTCCGTGTTAATGGCAAGGAAAAATTTTTAGTGAAGTCTCCAATTAGATCTGGTTCTGTGGAGGATCTTTGTAATGCACACATTATGCTCTCTTCTGTGGCTGAGAAAGCACGTTGCAAAGGCGGATGTGCTTCTGGAACTGATGCTTCTTCTTCATCCTCATCAAACATCCTTGAACGCTTGACACCTGTGCTGATTTCCAGCTCTGTTGGTGGATCTGATCTCTTGCTGGACCGAATTTCTGATTCACCACTTTTAAACAAACTCGTACGTACTCTACTACTAATTGGAGTAATTTTTGTGTTCGTGCACTGTAAGGAAAGGGCCCTACGAAACAGAGGTCTGATGATTGTGTCTTTTGGAGAGGTTCTTTCTTGTGGTTTAGCTCTATTGTGTGCCAAAGGATCGTTAATGAGCTTGTTGAAATCCTGTGGCAAGTTGCTAGGCTTTTCTAGCGGTTCAACATCAGAAAAGTCTAAATATTCATCTTCCATGGAGCACATGGAGTTTGTTCCAAATGAGTTGGTGGTAGTAGGAGATGCGTAAGACAAAAATTTGCCATTTTCTCCAGTGTAACTAGCTCCATAACCTGAGTCTTGTGAATTTGAGTCGTGATCTTCCAGAGGACGACGGTTTCCATGTGAGCAATGCGAAGGAGAATTTTCTGAGAATGCAAGGGGACTGTTGTTTTCGTACATTGATAATTCGTCGGTTTTTATTGGACTAAAAGACTGCATATTTTCTTTGTCCAAATAAGGGTCCTCTTGCATGCCATCGAAATGTACCATTTTTTTAGTTCTGGAAAAAAGAAAATCGGGTTTAGCATATTTCCGTACTATTCATACTCGAAAAATTCAAAATAAAACTTAATAATTTTATTAGTTCTAATGGTCAAACCAAACATAATTTGCAAGCATTACAGGTATAAACTATTTTCAATATAATAAATATTTTCATATTCACATCAATATTACGATTGTAAAACAATCTAATTTTTTGAGAAAGAAATGATTAACCAAATTGAGTTTAACCCATCAAAATTTACAACAGTATTTTTAAGTGGCTATTAGTGTTACAATTGAAATTAAAAATAATTGATACCCCTTTTAAAACTGTACTGTAACTGCTCAGTTTATGCCCTTTGTGTTTTTGGATGTCCCAGTAGGTATGTATTCTTTGTCATCCATCACACATTTGAAATTATAAACAAGTACCTAAATAATTATGGTAATCACTAACTGTTTCGCGCCAAATGTAAATACTATTTTACTGAAAACTAGGCAGGTATATGGCTTGTTGAACTATTCCTATAATTAATAAAATTAAGAATATACAAGAACTCTTATTATCTAAGTATTTATATAGAACATTAAGTTCATAGACAGACACCTGATTAAACTCTTGTTTTCAACTTTTACTTTCTTGTCTTGTATACCGAGTTTTTTGCGGGGTAAACAAAGGCGAAGCATTAAATAAGGCTGAGTAGATGATATAATTTTAAACTTCAACGAAGCTATATTGTTCTACTGAGCTAAATATAAATAACTACCACCTGCAAAGATAGGCCTTAACAGGATGCGTGAAAAAATAATTGGGTACCGGAGTATAACGAAATGAACAATCCTTACCTAGAATATTCGCAAATATTGCAGGCTTCCTTGTTGTCAGAGTCCCACATTTTGCGAATTGTACGAATAATCCAAAAGTTATAAACAAATGAGTTCAAATACACAACACACACTCACACGCAGAGATAAGAGCGACGTTACCCCCAACACGACCAAACGCTTACTGAATTTTGAAAGCAACGGAACCGTCTTTTGTAGAAACCCGTCTGGCCCACACTACAGTTAGAAGTGGTGGGGGTACACCCTTGCATAGCGCTAGGGGATGATGTAGAACACTGACAAGGGCGCCAAAATGGGAACCGGCTTTTAGATTGGATGCTCGGTATTTGGAAGGGAAAGTGAGAAATTTACAGGGTAAACTGCAGTATGCCCGTTTTTCTTAAGAAATAGATAGTTGCGACTATCCAGAGAGCTACTGTCGGGGAATGCAAATTTTTAAAGATTCCCACGATTATAATTACTTATTACATATTTTTTTATTTGAAAAATATATGGCACATCATATATTTAATTTATTATTTCATTTCAAATCTGTGTGTGCGTGTGTGGTGTGTGCATTTTAAACTTACATTGTTTTAAAACAAATAGGTACTGTTGGATTTGCCTATGCAGTATTTTAGAACCTATATTTAAATTAATTCAAAGTGTGATTCCATTGAATTATTAAAATTAGGAAAAAAATCTCTATATACGAGGAGCATGTTATGGGAATTGGAAAAACAAAAAATTTGCTATAGTTTTCAATACCTAAACTCATTTTATATCCTTCACTGTTACAAAATCTGATACGTATAGTATTTTTATTCTATTATTTTTAGCAATTAAAATAACCTTATCTTGTGGATTCCACTGCAGTATATACAAAAAAATATATTTACACGTAACACTTTTATTTTTATCAAATCATCAGGTTTTTCATAGCTGAAAAAAGAAATAGGTGCTTTACTGTATATTTTGCATTATGTACTCCTCAAATATATGTTTTTTCTGAAAGCAATGATTAAACATGCGATTAAAATCGGTTCAGTTAAGTTTCATTTTATGTTTTTTTTACCAATGTCTGAGCCTGAGCTTCATTTCTACACTCACATGCAAAAAAAACACAACTTAATATTTGGTACAATTTGAGGTCTCATAATTTTTTTTGTTTTTATTTCAATTTTTATAATTTTGTTAGCAAACTGTAGATAAAGGACTAATTTCAACTTGAATGTCCTGCCTTTTGTTAAATGCTGGCGTTTTAGTCATTATACAGGGTTAATTGAATAGTCATTGTATAACCCTAATTTTAAAACACCCTGTGGAATAATTTCGTAACACAATTCTTTCAAAATACCAATTTTTGTTAAGAACCATTTCTTTCCCACATTTTGTTTTTTTGATTCATGTCTTTAGGTGCATTGGTTAATTTTTAAGAGCAAAATGAACTTGTCACCAACAGTTTACTTTAGGAAATATTATTTGACAATGTGCCCGCTGTTGTCCTAATGTCAGTTTGACACGTTTGCAGTAATTTTTATTTCGGTTCTGAAATGTATCTGAGTTGTTTATAAATATTTTTGGGGGCTAAATCGATTTCTGGGGGCGGGGCTAAACCCCCCAAGCTCCCCCTTTAACTTCGCTCATGCTTCTACCAAGTGCAAAACATTGCGCAAATGTTACCTCATGTTCATCGCTCTACCATCTTCAACTGGGGCAACAGCATTTGCGCAATTTTTCGCATTTAAAACCATGATAGGAGTATAGGCCTTGGGTAAAGAAAAATTACTGTCAAACTGACATTAGGACAACAACGAGCAAAACCACCTCGTCAAATAATAACATTTCTTAAAGTAAAATGTTGGTGACAAGTTCATTTCGTTCTTAAAAACGAATAAATGCACCTAAAGACATTAACCAAAAAAACAAAATGTGAGAAAGGAATGATTCTTAATCAAAATTAGTATTTTGAAAGAGTTTTAACCTTTTAGTTAACCGTGTATAATAACTAAAACGCTAGCATTTAACAAAAGACAAGTAAGTTGAAATTAGTCATTGTATCTGAAGTTTGCTAAAAAAAATTGAACTAAAACTTAAAATAATTATGATACCTCAAATTTTATCAAAGATTAACTTGTTACGATTTTTTGCATGTGAGTGTATTATATT
This sequence comes from Monochamus alternatus, assembly GCA_037114965.1. Taxonomy (NCBI): domain Eukaryota; kingdom Metazoa; phylum Arthropoda; class Insecta; order Coleoptera; family Cerambycidae; genus Monochamus; species Monochamus alternatus. Next base: position 23,801,937 of record CM073432.1, on the reverse strand, counting down.
TTTTTATTTAATATTTTAAGAACCTGTTCTTTTTTTTACATTTTTTTTCTATCTCGCCAAGAGTTAGTTTAGCAACGAGCGACAACCGTTTTTTTTTGTCTTAAAATTTGTTAGTATGCTTATTTATAAATACTTGTAAAATAATTTTAATACAATTTGTCTCATGTAAAGGTTCTTGAAAATGCAAAATTGTTTTCAGGAAATTAATACATATGCTATTTTGCTAGTCCTAATTATTCGTAGACTGAAATCTCATTAAATTGTTGCATATACTCTTTAAATCTAGGTTATGCTTCATATGTTCGGTACATCCTTACTTGGTTAATTTCATATTGGCAGTAGTTACGAAATATGTTGAGCTATATTCAGTTGACTATATGTAAACAAAACGTTCTGATGCGTATTTTGCAGATGTATTGTTTATATTATTTCTTTATTTCTACCGTTAAAAATGGAGCACTGATAATGGATTCAAGACCGGGTTAAGACCCAGATAACCACTTCCCTTCACGCCTGCGGTTTATGATAAATACTAAACGCAATATAATTTTTTTTAATCATGTTTATGAACAATTTGCAGCTTGTGTAGTTAGATAAATATAAAAAATTTTAGTATTCAAAATTTTGCAAACATGTACAATCTATTGCAATAATAATGACACTCCTTCAAATCTGTTGAAAAAGTTGAAAGTAGATTTCATTACAAATAAGTCAGTAGGTATAGTGTGAAATAAATCGCCAAATTCATTTTAAAGAATGCCATTACTATTGCAATAGATTGTACCTATACACGGTTATTCTTAAGATTTTTCCGATAATAAAGATATATATCTTTTATTACTTGAAGGAATTCTATATTCTGGTCAAACATGCATTTTTCTGTGGTTTCTGTATGCTGTATTGTCATTTTAAATAGAATTGAAGTTCAGTATTTCAGTTTGTCTTTTATCATTTTTTTATATTTTTTGTAAACGGGTATATTAGCTAAAATTTAATAATTTGTTTTAGTTTTTATTTTTAATATATTTTTCGTTAAATTTATTATTTTTACAACTCTCTTCCAAGGAAAATGTGTTATAAATACGTAATTAATAAACGTACTTATTTGTTGGCAAATTAGTATATTGTAAAGCTATAATAAATATCTGTTTATTAAGTAATATAATACTAACAAATTGGACTTATACCAAAGTTTAATACCTAAGTAAATGTGTTGAAACATAATTAATCCTTCAAAGTATTTTTAGGTATCTACCTTGCAACTAATTCAAAATAATATTGGACATTTTCTACAATAACTACATGACTATAAATTAGAAGTATTTATTGATCCATATTCTAAATGATAAAGTACCCTGATATTGATTTTAAATTGCTAAACTTGTAAATCTGTCCTTATTTCCATACTTGCCTAATTTACTGTGTAAACCTGACAAATTGAATTTATGCTACAGAAATATAATATTTTTATATATTATTTAAAAAATAAGTGAATTTTATCTCAAAATTTCTCAATAGTGACATCAAATAAAATCGATCGATTGATAAGTTTTGCACTTCTTTTAATTACGTAATTGTAAAAAAGTTTACTCTCGAAATATTTTATTGTTTTTAAAATTATCCTTCAATTTTCGAAAAACGGATATATATACTAAGTATAGATACTTACTATTATACATGTATGTCGATAGATGTATGTCGAAAAACGTTAATACTAAGCATACTTAATGTACAGGGTGACTCAGAACTGATGACCAGTCACCATTATAGACAATCGCAATAAATTACTAAAAAATCACATTTTTATGGAATGATTATTATTTTTCCTATTTTAATACATGATTTTTACATTACATATACAATTTCTTTCAGCAATTTTTATTAAATAAGTTGATTTCTTCCTGTTCAAAAAATACAAGACACTAGCCTGATATTACTTATCATTTAAAATAGGTTTTATTTCATGCTATAAATTTGATAGTTTTCATAACAGCAGCTTAATAAAACATTTAAATTTCTAATAGTGGAAGTGGAATTTCGAAGAAAACTTGATTTTAGAAAAATAGGTCCTGTTTCATGATGTTCATATCTATTTTTAGAATGAAAATGATAATTTCTATATATCAATATATAATATTTTAACTTTACTTAGAAGTCTTAAATATGTCCCGATTTTGTTTTGTTTTCATGTCATTGCACCTTGAAAGTCAAACATGATTTGACAATTTTTAACAAAACTACAGCAACAAAAACTATCATCCGTATCAAATAAAAGCTCTCTTCATGACCTATTCGATGGCATATTTTTTTATATAGTAGGTTAAAGAAAAAGTCCGCCCGGTAAAATAAATTTTCAAAGGCGGCCATTTTTTGTAAAAATAATTTATTTTTTTAAATCAAACGATTTATTTAGAAGGTCTTGAATAGACCTATAAAATAATACCTTGACCGTTAAGGTATATCCTAAACAATAACGGAGATATAAGCCTGGTTAAACCAAGTATGTTCTATTCAAGCAAGTTTGGCTCAATCGTCATTATATTCTTAATTATCACCCTGTAATGCAGGTTGTTCCCGTTTATTTCTTCCATAATTTTCGGAAAAATTAGAACATGGAGTCTTTTTTATAACATTTTTCCGTGGCACTCCGTTTTCCTGATGCAGGACGTTCAGTTTTAAAAAATATAAATTTTTTTCTTTAATATTTACTAAACAAATAAATATGTTTTGCTCGAACTTGGTATGGAATAATCATAATAAAATGTTAATATTTTTGACGAATTTCCACCATTGAACCCCTAAATTTCTACACCAACGGTGAAAAATATTTTTTCAGTGCACATGTTAAACTTGTATTCTATTTTTTGTAGAAAATGCTCTTGAGAATCACTAAGAAGCTTTGTTTTTTAGATATTTCGACTTTTTCCAATCAGAGTTATGTAATTTCTTACAATCTATGGGGAAAAATGGATTGGTCGAGGTGGTCCAGTTGTTTGGACAGTTCGATCACCAGATCTCAATTCACTAGATGTATTTCTTTGGGGCTTAATTTTTAAAATTTTGTAGAATAATCCTGATTAGAATATCTGAAAAACAAAACTCTCAGTGAATTATCTCAAGATCACTTTTTTCAGAAAATAAAATAAAATTTTAACATTTGTAGATAATGAAAAAATTGTTAGTTTAGGGGGTTCAAGGGCGAACAAGATCCCATACCTGCTCCACTGCCTTAGTTGAAGAAAGTTATTTACGTCAAAGTACTAACTTTTGTTATTATGATTACTGCATACCAAATTTAAAGGAAAAATATTTGGTAGATAAAAAAAAAATATATTTTTTTTAAGTTGAACGCCCTGTATTAGGAAAACGAAGTGTCATAGAGAAAATGGTTATAGGAAAGACCCTTATCATTTCCCAAAGTAAAGAACGAAAATCGGGACCACTCTGTATAGTTCTATATCTTCTGAACTAGAAGAGATGTCGATATGACTGGCGCTTGCGGTTCCTCTTTGCTTGTCCAATTTCCTTGTTAAAGTCGTCAACCATATCCGTATAGCAACTGTGTAAAGTGCTACTTAAAATTGTCATTTTTCGAAAAACTTTCTGTATATCTCTGAAAGGGAAAGGGACCAATCAAATTAGAACCAGGAAATAAACTGGCATCGTTTTTTTTCTATCTTGCTAGTTATCGAGATAATACCAGATGTCTTTAAGTTTAGACCGTGTCTAGAGGGATGGATGCAAATGGCAACGTTTTTGGTAAGGTAATTAACAGACACAGCCAAATACCCGTTGTATTCAGTGGAAGAGCAGGAATATAATTCAATTAATTATACAAATACAAAGGAATTTATTTATAGAACAGATTTTTTTGTAAGTTTAAAACAGTTGAACATAATAAATTATTAAAAAGTTCCTAACGGAGATGATAAGGGTACTTGAAAATAGAAAACTCGATTTCACTTTGTATTACAAAATCCAAGAGAGCTAGCAAAATGCGTATATCTGTCAATCAAAGTATTGTAGTACGATATATTCAAAATCCTTACTCTGTTAGTCAAATCCTGTTTTTCTTAAAAGGCAGTAGCGAATCTAGGAATTACTTAAGGTAAAAAACAAACGGGGTCAACTTATTTGTACCACTCTATTTTAGCATCATTTGACCAATTGCACAATTCAAGTCTTCTTTTTTTGATAGATTGATCGCGACCCCGTAGGAGTTTAAGAAACGGTGGACTAAAGGATCTCCCAAACCAACGCGATATATTCACAGCGACAGCGAAACAATGCAAATTTTCCTCCTTAAAGAAAGGATTGCTTCGCTGCTTCGTGGTGCCATAATAAGGAAATTAACGATTTGATGTGGATAGCCACGCGAATTTATTCACCGCAAACGATGTCAAATGTAGACGATTTAGTTTCGTCGTTATCACGGCGACGTTGCACACAGAACGATATTATCACACAGTGGAGTTTGGAGTATCTACCTAGCCAGCGAACCCTAGAATCGTATTATTTGTATTGACTACAATTTAGTCACTGCGCTGACCTATACAGATATTTCGTTATCTTTCTGTGTGAACACTTGTATGTATTTTGCAAAACCATCTGACACGGCCACCGATATTTCTCTCGGATCGGAGTGAACATCTCTATTTGAAGCTATGTATTTTGTAATTCAATTCGACACCCAGTACCTACAGATATATCGTTCTGTGTGAAACTGTGTTTAACCATTCAAACTGTTATCAATCGCTGGCGGTCTCGATTCATTCATAGCTCCCAAATCACGGTGTCGACCTGCTTCAACGCTCGAACGTACCAGAAGCGCCGTGTTACCGGGAGTTATTGATTGATTTGCGCCTATTTTAAAAGGTCGAGTAAGCTGTTATTCTAAATAACTTCGAAACGGAATAATATATAGTACATGTTTTCGATTTAAAATTTTATTATGCTCTTTCGAAAAATGTTATAATATATAGAATATGTAAAAAATACTATCAGGTTTATCAGTGTAGTATATTTCGACGACAATTTTTTTTTGTTCTTCAATCAAAAAGGGCAGTTTGAAAATAATTTTAAAATACATGTCCATTCAGCAAATTTCCCGCGTCACGCCTGCGTTTGCATACACTTACACTCACTGCACACCGTTGTAAAAGTAACTGCATTTAACACATGCCAAAGTATTTTCACTTCACCATAACGATACCCATCAACTGCAAGTTGCTATACGTAAGCCATTTTTGATATTTTAAAAAGTAATGTAAATACTTTTTTAGAACCAATTTTTTTTAGAAAAGTTCTGAATCACTCTGTATATACCTACTTACTATTATTCAGATTTCATTTTTTATTATGACGGCTATTATTAAACGTCTTTATTCTCCATGCCAACGATATTTTAATGATGAGCAAAATTTTTCTTTAAAACACAGAATTCTCGTATACCTAATGAAAAATAGAAATGATTTAATTTCCATTTTTTTTTCAAAGTAGGCCGACTTATGCACAAATCGAGATATATATATAACATAGCTTTCAATTATAAACAACTTTCCTTATTAACACATTTATTGATTTTCTGATCATCCTGTACATTTTTCAAGAATACCTTTTTCTCGTGATATGAAAAAGAATGTTTAATTTCCCTTTAAATCAAAGTATGTACGCCTATGCAGTGCAGATTTATTGGGATCATACCTGAGCAATATATTACTGTATGTGGTATACAATAGTATGAAATCATCTACAAAGAAAATTGGAGTTCCTCAAAGTTCCATATTGGGTCAGCTATTATTTGTAATATATCTTAATGATTTTCCTAATTGCTTACCTCATGATACAATGAGTATACTCTTTGCAGCTGATACCAATATGCCAAGAACTAATTTAAATTTATCACGATTAATGGCATCAACTTATGATTCATTTATATTGATTGAAAACTGGTTTATCAGCAACCAACTGGGTTTGTATGTATTAATTTTTTTTACTCTTGTTATTGGGTGCGTGTAAACACTTTTATGTGTATATAACACTAACTTTTATAAATAAAAAAATAAAAAATGCTTATGCACAAATCGAAATTATAGCAGCTTTTAAATCTAAACCACTTTCCGTATTACATTTTTTTTTGTATTGTTAAAAGCAAAGGCAGTTTGTTATTGAACGTTTTTCATAATTATTGATTTTTTGATCACTCCATACTTGCAAGATTAAAGCTTTAATCAAGAATCCTTTTTTCCACTTTAATCGTGGACATGAATGAATCTCGTGAAACTAAAGTCGGGTTTAAATTTTATTCGACAGCCTTTTTGTGTGTGTACTAGCGCGAAAGGGTCTTTTTAAAGCACCTTGTATGCGCACGGTGCATCGTCTCTTTACACTGTTTTTCCTGCCTATGTGGGCGAGTGCCATATGTGCCATATGGGAAAGTCGCTACTCTCATGTGTGATTTCAATAGAGCCGTTCACATGGGGTTTATTAACAGACATTGCAGTTCGGGTTCTTTGACCGGGCTGCGGGTAGGCCAGTGTGTAGGGTGGATACTACACAAATTATCGATTGTTTTCGTACACACCATCACGCGAAAATCAATATAACGATGCACTTATAGATTACATTTGTGAGTCACAAGTCATAACGTACTTTGCATGAAGAGGGAATGGGTATTCTTGGCAGCTGCATTTCAGACTGTTCCAAACGGCTTACGTAACCTTCAGGGGGGGTAGTGTTTTTCAAAATGTTGTTTTATTATGCAATTTCAAAAATCAATCGTCCGAAATTCGCCATTGTCACCAAACATTTTCGGTTGTACGCAATTAATTAATTTAAAGTTTAAAAAAAAGTAGGGGAAAAATATTATTAGTAATTATTTATTTGTAGCATTTTAAGTACTTTTTTTATTTAACTAGTTATTTTTGTAAACTTTTAATATTTGCTTAACTAGAAATATCACAATGAGAGAGTTAATATACTTGAATATACAGGGTGTCGCTGAAATGCATGTACCAACGTGTATCCTAGATTTTAAAGGTCAAAAACGACGATTTTTGCCAATTTACCTATATGCAAAACGCACTTTAGGGAAAAAGTTTTTCAAAAAAATGTCAACAAAAACGGAAAACGAAACAAGAATATTAAATTTATTGGTAAAAGGCTTTTCTTCATGTAATTAATGTTAATTATCGAGTTGCACAAATGCCTTAACTGGATGCCTCTGTTACACAAATATTCATATTTTAAGGTTTTTAAATTATCCTCTAATATTTGAATGTTTCCAAGTTGTCGATTTGTCTTTGATAAATAAAATTTACCCATTGTTTCATTAGATCGAATTGCGGCTTGGTATATACAGAGTGTCCGGGAAAATGTGGGAAATCTCTCGGGTGCAGATAGAACATGAAAAAATAAGATGACAAGTTCCTATAAGATTTTTTCATACAGGCCCTCCTTACGGAGATATATGTCCTTGAAGAACGTCGGTGAAAATCGGGTTTTCTTGAATAACTTTTAAAATGCTTAATATGATTTAATAAAAATTTAATGTGATGGCCCTCTAAAATAGTAAAATATTTAGCTTTTTTAGTTTACCAGGGGCGGGCGGGTTTTAATTTTAATAAAAAGTCATTCAAACAGGAAAGTATAATTTTAAGATGTTTAATCCGAAAAAATATAAAATTTAAAAGACGCAGTGGTGTCCCAGGAGGCACCTTAACGAAATTATTGAAACGCTTCATAAGTCTTCATAAGTATAATAATATGAAAAGAAGGAAAAGTTTGTATCAAAATTTTTTGTTAATTACTCAAAGACCCCGCATATTTTATATGGAAAACGGTCTTCCGGTGAAATTCGCTAAAAATTTGGGAAATTTTTCGTTTTGTACCCCTGAACAAAAGTCTCAATGGGATCGAAGCTCGAAATGCCCATCTTTAGGCTCTACGGCTATTTTTAATGGACAAAAACGGCCAAAATTATTTTTTTTTTAAATATCATGTTTAATGATGGGAAATTGTTCAGTTTGTACCCCTGATCAAAAGTCTCAGTGAGGTCGAAGCTCAAAATGCCCATCTTTAGGCTCTACAGCTATTTTTAATGGACAAAAACGGCCAAAATTATTTTTTTTTTAAATATCATGATGGGAAATTGTTCATTTTGTACCTCTGATCAAAAGTCTCAAAGGAGTCGAAGCTTGAAATGAAAGAAATGAATTTTGGCCACTAAAAGTAGCCGTAGAGTCTAAAGATGGGCATTTTGAGCTTCGACCTCATTGAGACAGTTGATCAGGGTACAAAACGAACACTTTCCGAGAATTAAACATGATATTTAGAAAAAAAATGAATTTTGGCCGTTTTTGCCCACTAAAAATAGCCGTAGAGCCTAAAGATGGGCATTTTGAGCTTCGACCTCACTGAGACTTTTGATCAGGGGTACAAAATGAACACTTTCCCAGCATTAAACATGATATTTAAAAAAATGAATTTTTGCCGTTTTTGGCCACTAAAAATAGCCGTAGAGCCTAAAGATGGGCATTTCGAGCTTCGACCTCATTGAGACTTTTGTTCAGGGGTACAAAACGAACAATTTCCCAAATTTTCAGCGAATTTCATCGGAAGACTGTTTTCCATATAAAATGTGTGGGGTCCTTTTGAAGATATTAATTCAATTTGAGTTGAAAATTTTCTGTATATTTGGGTTTTTTGCCACCGGTGAAAATAAATTTTGAAAATTTTTTGTTTGAATTTTTTTATTTTTTCAAAATTTGTCCAGGTCAGGAGAGCTACTAATTCTGTAAGAGACAAAAAGTTTTAGAATAAACAAAGTTACCTTAAAATTTGACTTAGTTTAAGAAATTTAAAGCTACACTGATAATTATTATTATATTAAACTAAACATAGGAGCGTTTTTTTCCCTCTCTTATAGGAATTCAGGATAATGGGAAATATACCAGTAAAATATCATTTTTATAGGTATTACTTTCCTGTCAAAGTTCGTTTGTTTATATTCAACTATTTCTGAGAAAAATTGAGAGAACTAGATTTTACTCTCCTCCTTTAAGGGGTTGCAACTTTTTGGAGGAGACTCTAATTTAAAAAATATTTATGAAGAATATTTTAATATAGCATTAAATATTTATGCAAGAATATTTTAATATAGCATTAAAAAAACAAATGGATTAATTTTATTTTCTAAACCTAATAAAACTAATAATCGTTTTATGACAATAAGTATATTTAAAAATAAGTTTAAATTTGCTAGGTATATTTTTCGTCTACATTTCTGCCATAAATAACTCAAATAAAGTAAATAATACTCCATTTGAATACAGAAAATGGTAATTTAATAAATTAGACATTTTTCGCAGGAAACACACTTTCGAATTTATGAGAGTTTAAAGCTAGTGACAATATAAAATCCATTACACCTTATTCAAATCTGTACACCCAAAAGTGTAATCCGCGTCATAATTTAAATATCTAAGAACTAACTAAACACCTCTGTGTTTGCATGTCTTAATTTGCCTGGATTTTATAAAGAGGGTATAGAACAAATCGTGAGAATGATGTCCAGCCAGATACATGGGAACTTTGGGTTCAGTTGTGTAACAATTGGGTCAGAATCCTTTGTCGCAAAATCTGTCACTTCAGTCTTCCCCAGTTTTGTATTTTAATGAAACAAGTCAAAAAAGTAACTGTGTAAAATCATACTTTGCTTTATATATATAAATTGCTACATAGGGCGCATAGCAATTTTAATTTTATAAGCGAATATTTATAAAACTATTTGATTTGTAAACATCCAATTCGCAGATAAAAAATAAAGTAATTAAAGCAAATAGAATTAAAAGCTCTTCAGTTTCAATAATAATTTTTATTGCAAATATATATTTTTTTTAATTGAAGACGATACATCAAAAGAGGACAAAGATTTGACTGGCTGACATAAAAGTTGTATCAATTGAATAGTTAAAATAACATCCTCTGTCTCTCACACTGTATACAGGGTGTTTCACTTTCAAATTGATAAAGTTCAGGAAACGAGATATTTAAAAAATAATGTTATCCTAAATAGTAAAACAGTTTTATAATTTTTAGGTTATACAACAATTATATGTTATTGTCTTCTTATTATTATTGCTTCAGAAATACAAATTAGTTTTGTTATAGCAGCAACTACCATTATTTTTTTGTTAGCAATTGAAATAAAACTCATAAAACAGCTTATACGGCAAATATATAATTATTTTATAAACATTTCTGTGACAAGCAAAATGTTTTATAATAATATTTTATTAATGTAACCGCATTATAAATAAATAATATAATTGCTTCTTATATGTGGAGGCTATAAAACTATTATATTAATTTATGTAAAACAAAAACAGTAACAGAACACAATAACAATTACTTTGATGCAAAATTACATTGACAACCCATTTACAGGCCTAAAATCCAAGGACTTATTCTGTATTTTGTTATTAATCGGTTTTGGATCCAAAAAAGTGAAAGATATATTTTTTTGGCAAATAATGATCGATACCTCCTCCACTGGTAAGTTTCTAAAGTTAGTAATTTTTTATTTAATACTTACTGTTATACTAAATATGCACACCGAATTTGGTTAAATTATCTCAAGCGGTTTAGAAATTAAAAATTGATTAAAACTGATTTTTTATTTTATTTTTGATAAGCTGTAGCTGGACAATGGATGTCCTAAGATCCGAAACCCCTTTATTTTTGGCCACAGAATACGCCCCTGGATATTTGACCTCTACTTAAGAGACACCCTGTATAAAACAAATTAAAAACAGCAAAATGTTGGGATCTTGTTTGTGTCATAGCGAACGATAGAAGTCTAATTCTACCTCTTTAGCTTTCCTACTTGTTATATAAGAATAAACATATCAGTGAAAAACATTCAAAAGAAATGGCGTATTTAGAATAAAAGTAAATAAATGTTGTCAAAACATTGAAATGTTTAGGAAATACAAAAACTCCATAATTTCTAAATGCCTTCATATATTATTTACCATTACGATGCGACCCTTTTATAATAAATTATTCTTTATAGAAGCCATCATCATTTCCATTGTCTTCTACAGGGAAAGGGTCAACACTAAGCTGGAAGACGCCAAAATATTATGTTTGAGCTCATCAGGCCTTATACGAATGTCGCCGGTTTAAGAAATACAGTGTTCAAAATTTAAATTTTATTCTGAAATTTCTCAACAATTGAGAAAGTTTTGATAGCGTGGTTGTGAAAATTGGTAGTGTTGGAAAAGTTTCAATGTATTGTGGGGATTTCCTTTCAGGCGGTGATATTGCTATTTATTTTCTTAGTAGGCTTGTGTCAAATTATTCATGTCAAGAAATATTACCGTATTTTGCGTGCGTGTGATTTATTATTTGTGCAATTATTGAGAAATTTCAGAATAAAATCTAAACCTTGAACACTGTATATCTGTAAAAAAATATGACAAGTTTTTTTTCGATTTCCTGTCTTTATTAGGTCTTCTGAATATGTGGTTAAAATTAACATTTTGACTGAATCACTCTGTATATTTGAGGCTTTGTAAGGAAGTTACAGGGTGTTCGAGTTTACAAAAAATATACATATTTTAATATTTCTGAAACTATTGAAACTAAATTTGAATTCAAAAAACCAGTGATGGAGGTGTAGCTAACGGTGCTAATTAAATAATAATAATAATATTCGGTTTCGTAAAACATCAAAGGTAGCTGTGATGTTTCCTAAAGTTTATTAATTTAAAACTGAAGCATGTAAGACGTGCCTTAATCGAAAATGTTTTTTGACATACTCAGCACCACAAATGATATACAAGATTTCATTTTTCGCGTTTTTTGTGGAGGTCAAAAATTTATTTTTTTTATTTTATAAAAAGTTGTTATTCAATGAATTTCTTATATTCTTCTGATTTTTTAATATATTGTTCAATTTTAGCTATACATTATCATAGATATTTTGCTTATATTTTAAATTAGTTTTATTATTGAATATCTTTACTGCATCTGATGATGTATTATACTGTAGCTTATATTGGTTATTTTTCCTTTAAGAAAAAATGGCAGTTACAAAAATTGTAGATATTTTTATATCTTTATTAAAAATTTAAAAATCAGTAGCCAATAAATAATGTGATTTTGAAATCAGGAAAAAAAGAATAATTCAAAAATTCAACAATATACAGGGCGGTCCTTTCTTTATTGCTTCTTATACCCCTCAATTTCTTTGTATCTCTAATAATAACGATAATAAAGGGAAGAAATTTTTTCTTGCCGATAAAATTATCTTACCATTTTTACAAAAGACACTTTACACGATTTATGAGAAGTTGGCTTCAAACAGAAATTTGTATCTTTGTTACTGCTGTTGCTGTTATTGAAAAAAAAGAATCGCTTGCATTTATCAATTACAATGTAATGGCCTGGTCCACTCTGCCTTGTGGTTTCAATATAAAGCTTGACAAAAATAGAAAGCAAAAAAGCCTATACAGGATGTCCGTACAAGGCTTACTGCCAATTATTATAATTAACAGTAAAACGGTTATCGGATAAAAAATTCGTCTGGGTTATGAGGAGAAAAAGAAGAAAATCGCCATAAAAATATGCAATTGTTTCGGTCCACACTGAGAATGTGGGCAATTATAAAAGTAAGGATGTGTCCAAGATAATTGGCGTGGCAGCTTTGCAAGTTTGAAGATTCACTGAATGACCCAATTGTTCGAGATGGAAGTAGGAAGCGGTTCCCATGTATCCGAGGAAGTAATTCTCTCACGATTTCGCAAACCCTGACCCTAAAACTGTCCTCCTGGTGCTACCCCGACCATCTTTTCAAAATTACGAGGAACGATAACTTTTTTAACAGGTGTTGCTTCATTTTATTTCATACATTATTCTACAGGCTTTCACCCAATTACAACATGCTATGTAAAAAGACAATAATAAAACCAGAAAATACTTATAACTGTTTAAAATATGTCTTAAAGAAGTTAGTTATAAATTATAATTTTACTTACACTTTTTAATAAAAATGTTTTACGTCTCAGTTGCAGAACATCTGCTTTATTTTAGGATATAATAAACAATCTGTAACTTCCACATACGTTCTTTCATGGCGATCTTAGACTAAAGGTATTATACAGTGTGTTCCGCTTTTCAGGTTTACGTTTCTGAAAATGTGAGAAGGTGAAAATGAAATGTGAAATTTCAGCAAGTCAGTTTATTTACAATTAAGCCCCGGGTGGACTGTGAAAATATTTTTTTAAATTTCGGTTCTGAAATGTGTGTCTGATGTTTATGAATATTTTTGGGACGGCTAATTTGATTTCAGGGGGGAACTAAGCTGAGTCTTAAAAGTTGTTAAGAACAAAATTAATAACTCCTTTACTAATCGCTTTAAAATTTAAAACATATATTAAGACTGTTACACTTCATCTAAAAATTATAGACAGTTGAATGACCTGCAAATATAACGTATGCATAGGGATACGTGTTACTTTTCTGAAAAAGTTACAAATGATCAGTAAATATAGGTAAAAATAGGTATGAATGGAGATATTTTATTTTAATGAGTTTAATTAGCAGTAATATATATTTAGATTTTTTTGCTGTAATGTAAATAAACATAGTATGTTTAAGCTTTATTATAAGCAAATTTCCACATCCAAAAATCAACATTTAAATAACAAAATTAAAATAAATATCTTCAAATTCAACAAATAACAAAATATAAAAAATTAAACATATAATAATGAAAATATTAACAAAATTACTTATTCATGTAAAAATAAAACATTAAATAGATAAATAAATAAAAAAAACAATATGTAAATATTATACCTCAGGGTATAACCTTCATTAGCAGTCACTGTCATCACCACAATCACTATTTCCAATATGAATTATAAGTGGATCGATATCAAAATCTAAATCTCCTAAATTTTGTTTTTCTTTTTGAACATGATGAACATTTTTATCAATCTTCCGCAATTACTTTTGCAATTGCTCTTTCTATATCGGCTAATTTTAAATGTCCTATTCTATTTGGCTATGTCTCCTTTTACTCGCGTCCATATCAGATCTACTGGATTTAGTTCACAATGATAAGGAGGAAGTCTAGTTTGCCATACTTTTTATAACGCTGGCAATTATTTTAAAGAAAAAGGTGCGAACGGTTCGTCGTATGGCATATTTGCCATCTTCATTTATTTTTCTTCGATCGTTGTTTGTTTTTGGCTTTTGTACTTCTCCGTACGCTTTTCTTCTCTCAAAGTCCTGTAAATGCTTGATTTTGAAACACCTGTATAATCAAACATATCTATTAACACATCCTTTGGTTGCGGATGATTTCTTAAAAGACACTAGCAATATGATTTTTTTTCTCCAAATGAAACACCAAAACCTTTTTGCTCTGAAGCATTGAGGGTTTCAGAATATTTTCCATCATTCACTGGATCGGTCAGTGGTCGCGTGGTTTAAGGCGTCAGTACTTGAATCGAGGTGACTAGATCGGAGTTGGTTCGCGCCCAGCTGCCGGTAGACCGTATATAAGCTATATTGGTGGAGAGGATTGGCACCCTCTCTGCGGATATGGTAGGGTGGAATAATGTTAGCTTGGGTCAATGTGAGAGATTGATACCGGTTGATATTTGAGTACCCCCCTAATTAATGAGGTTTTCCAGGTTTCCCTCATTCCTGCACTGAATAGTGGTTAGGGCTTACCAACGTAAGTCGTTCCTGGGCGCAAATGCGGCCTGCTTAATAATAATATGCCGCCCCCTCTCCCGCACAAGTCTCCGACTTCTGGGCTAATCCCTGTGATTAGAATGAGGGGTAGAGATATTATTATATATTATTATTATATACAGGGTGGCCAGATAAAAACGAAACAGAGCCATTTTTAGGAACGGCGTCAATATTGTAGAAAAACGCTCAGACCCGTCGATTTTAGATTAAAGGGGGACAATCTTTGCTGGTACTTTTGACTCTGCCACTTTCACCCCCAAGCAAGGGTAAGCATCACCCAAAATATTTAAATAGCATTGGGGGTTGAGTAATATTTATTTTGAAATTATGTTTACAACAACTTTAAATTTTATAATTCCGGCCAATACTTAATAATACTTAAGGCTCCTGTACACGTTTGGCCAACTAGTTGGGCCAATGAGTTGGGCCAATGCGTACAAGACCATTTGGCGTACTTGGTCGGTAACTTGGTCGTTAGCGGCCGGCGCCGGCGTTGGCTGGCCAGCCGAATGTTGTCGGTATTTTGTGCACACATCAAAAGATCTTGGCCCAATCCGCCAAATTGGTTTTAAAAAGTATCATTATTATGACAATAGATAGTACGTAGCCAAGCTTATTTATGATGTCTAATACTAGCAAAAATTTTAAAAGTTGGCAATGTTGTACCCAAGCGATCAACGAGTTGCTTTCGGAGCTGTATGAATCGATCAGTGACAGCCCGAAAAGGGGATTTGAAAATATTTTGTTTGCTGGTATTTTTGACTCTGCCACTTTCACCCCCAAGCAAGGGTAAGCATCACCCCAAAATATTTAAATGGCATTGAAGGTTGAGTAATATTTATTTTGAAAACTCCTACAATTATCTTTACAACATACTTTAAATTTTATAATTCCGCCCAATACTTAATAAAAATTTTGATTTTAAAGTTGAAACAAGGTATGGAACACGTCTGGATGCAAAACTATTACTGTTAAGGCTCCTGTACACGTTTGGCCAACTAGTTGGGCCAATGAATTGGGCCAACGTGTACAAGACCATTTGGCGTACTTGGTCGGTAACTTGGTCGTTAGCGGCCGGCGTTGGCTGGCCAGCCGAATGTTGTCGGTATTTTGTGCACACATCAAAAGATCTTGGCCCAATGCGCCAAATTGGTTTTAAAAAGTATCATTATTATGAGTATAGTACGTAGTCAAGCTTATTTATGATGTCTAATACTACCAAAAATTTTAAAATTTGGCAATGTTGTACCCAAGCGATCAACGAGTTGGTTTCGGAGCTGTATATATTTTGTTGCAGCGTAAATATGCAGTTAAAAAATGTTTCATCGTCATCGTATTATATTCATTTTTCCATATCTTGTCATAAAATTAACGGCATTATGACTGAATCACCCTGTGTATGAAACCTTAGCAAACGCAAATGTTAAAAATGAGATTTACATTTAGAACAATATTTAACATTGGTACTGTGCAAATTCACAATTTTTCATACAGAAATGCTAATCAGAGAAGCCAAGAAACTCGTTGGTCTGTTTTCACACAATAAGGCCGTTATGTTAAGCAGAACAACAAACTGTTGTTAATTTCACCAAGTCGACAATTTCAATTTCATGATTAGGGTCAATTATGTCGAGGCTAACTCATCTGTAAATAGGCGCATTTGAAACAATACAGCGAACATAACACTGAACCTAGGAACTCGTGCGCGGGGGTTAAACGTCGCCATGTGCGTTGTAGAGCTAGGGTAATAGGGGCAGATGCTGACGCGCTCCGCTTGTGACTACAGACCGCGACACCCCCTTCCGTTCGATACACATCGGATCTGTCCAGCAAGAGCGTTACAGGTATAATAATTATTAGTGGCGGTTTATACGCACTGACATTCGCAGAGAAATTGGCACTGATTATCGGTGCTACAATTATTTCTGATTTTTGTGGAATATTCACACAAAAAATATAGAGTAAATATAATACAGAGTTTTTCTTTACTTTTATTTGGTTTTTGCCACACTTCTGAAAAAAATAAAGATTAATTAAATAAACCCTTGCGCCAAACGGATCAGTCAAGGGTTATTTTTGACACTAAGTTTACCTAACCAAAAAATCTCACACTGCAAAAAGCAGATAAGTAAAAAATAACAAAAATCACATCACTATCGCGCACTTCCGTGTTATTGACGTTTCGAAAAGCTCTCATACTACATACATATTACAATATATTCTCTGTATGGGATTAATTATTTATTTTAGATAATTATTAAATACAGCTTTGTCTATGAAACTGTCCATTAGCATACTTAGATGTTTGGTATCAGAGAGCATACCTATGACTTCATTGAAAAAAGTTGTAGAATTCATTTATATTAGCTTAAAATACTGTTACAATAAGCAAAAAATTGACAAAAGCTAATAATAAAGAGTATATGGGTAGACATTGTGGGTATAATTCAACGCTGGTCAGGGTTTTAGTCCGCAGAGTAGTTAGTTTCATACAATATTGTTAATACCTAAAAATATATAAAACAATGATTTATATTATCTTAATTCCCGTTGCAATACAGTAGATCTTTGTTTCATATTTATTAGGGACTAAGACTATACTTATCTAATATATGGAACTTTCTGATCAAACCTCGTATAATGAACAAGATTACACAATTTAATTCTTCAGTTCAGGGGATACCATTTTAGTTTTACTTATGTACCCACAATAAAACTTCTACCTCATGATTATCTAGCCCCTTGGAATAAATATAAAATTAATTTGCCGACAGGTAGACATACTCGATCCTGCCCTTATTATAGGTGGTACATATTATCTAACAATTGACAATTGACAAAACTGACATAGTGTTAGGCGTAAGACGGATTCTCCGTTTTTCCCGGTTCCTATTACCGCCAATCTATTCAAATTTATGTATTTGTTTTGCATAAGGAGAATTAGAACGTACTTATTCATGCGCTAGAGGAGTAAGCAGCTAGACACGTGCTACGGCGATAGGGGTGGTTAAGTGGGGTTGATTCGGTTCGTGATTTTCACGCGCTAAAATTAACGTCTTTCATTAAACGCGCGCCCTTACGAGTAACGCCGTTTTTCGGAAAAATATACACAGTGTATCAAAAGTCTGAATACCGAACAAAAATATCATTGAGAAGTTTGAAATAATTTTTATTATTGAGACATTGAAATTCATTCTTTCACATTTTAAAATAATTTTCGTATACAGAGTGCTCCAATATATCGATACATATCTTTTATAAAATATACCTAGTGAGCCTAAAACATATTGAATTGGTGTTCCTTTACGTTTTAGAATAATTTTCGATTATACAGGTTTTACCTAACTTTTTTTCCAAATGCGTGTAAATTATGGTATTATCGAATTTCACGTTGAATTCGACGCTTATTTTAAAAAATATACCTAAGTTTTGTGTCTAAAACGTACTGATTTGGTGATTGATAGTTGCAGTAAGAAAAACTTTGAAGGAATTTTTGATCATCGAGACATGGAAAGTCATTCTTTTACATTTTAAAATAATTTTCGATTATACAGGGTGACCCATTCTTCTGCGCTTTATCTAACTTATTTTTTTCAAATGTTTATATTTTATAGCATTTTCCAACATTGATCATTGTTGGCTGCAGTGGTATCAAGAAGAAGTAAGTAACAACAAAATAAAAATCATTTAACATTTCTATGGAACCAGATAAACAAATTTTAAACTGTCAAACTTGACATACTTTTACTATTTTGAGAACTAAACAGAGAATTTTCGAAACTTCAAAAATACGGAAGTACGAGATAGTGATGTGATTTTTATTATTTTTTACTTATCTGCTTTTTTCAGTGTGAGATTTGTGTAGATGTGTAGCTGGCTTAACAGTTGATGCTGCTGCAGGCAGGGAATGAAGTAGAGGCGTACAGCTAACTCGGGCAATAAGATAATAAGTATTTAAGTGTCATTCATTAGTACTGACCCAGTTTATTTCACACCAGCATGGCTAGCTGAATTGATACGCATATACTGGGCGTTGTTAAGTTATCTCTCCTTTGTAGGTTAAGGAAAAAGTTTTCATTGTTGAAATTAAAAAAATGTCAATATACACAAAAAAAAAAGTTGTTTATAGTGTTGTTCATGCCGCTCCTGTTATAATTAAATAGGCACAAATCAAGGCGCAAAATAAATTGAATATTTAAAATGTCCAATTTATTTTAAAAAAATATATTTTTCTGCTATAATTATGGTTGTTCAAAATTAGCTGTGTATGGAATCTAAAATGGAATAAAATAGTCAAATAGAATCCAATAGTATTTAAGCTATAAGTATTACTATTAATTTATTTTTTTATGGTTAAAATTTACAAATATAATAATAAGTTGCAAAAAGTTTGGCTTCTTGAGATATGAAAAAAAATAATCTGACAAAATTATTACCCTACTATAATTTTAATACATTGATTAATACACTGTCTAATTATGTTTTTTTTAATTATGGATGATAAAAAGTTTAAGTCCACTTGATAATTTGCAAATTAGAAAGCGAAAATCAGATTTAAAAAGTACAATTAATTTGTTCTTAAAAATTATATGCTATGCCGCAAAATGTAATTTTTTTTTAGGTAAAGTAATCTTGTAAAATAGAACAAAAGTAATATCATAAATAATATAAAAAGCGTTTGTAAGACACGCATTATTTTGCTATTCGAACCCCATATTTTAACAATTATTTTCACATGATTATAAACAAAAGTGAACATCTTATATGCAGAACTAAGTTTATAACAATATTTATTTTTATATTTTGTATATTTGGGCGTTATTTAGTGCTCTGACTTTTTTATTTGATAAAATGCGGTGTGCCGTTTTGAATATAAATTTTGAAATGCAAATTCTAACAGGCAAATAGCGCTGCTTTATTTATTTTTTTTAATGGAAGTGTCAAACTTGTCCTTAACTAAAAAATTTGCATGCTTCTCTATTTTCTTGGATTTTATTGATTTCGTACATATACGTATGAAGGAACACAACTATTTAGCCGTGATGTGGTAACGCAAGTCTGCTGTTGTTCTCAAACTCGATACTATGGGCTTACTGTGAGGATACAAAAAAAAAAAAATTTGGGATACATGGTGTTCGTTGTTTAATGATTAATCTCAATAATTCTTTAATACAGTTAAAACAAAAGGTGATGTAAACAATAACTAAACTTAAAAAATAAGGCAAACTCCCTCATCTACATAGCGCTTGTTTGGCAAACCATTACTGATAAACCAACTTTCGTTTGTCCAAAGAACGTACCGAAAATGGTTCTGATCAACAGTTTCTGCATTTACTACAATTTGAGCTATAAAATTAAGTCTGTTTTCAATGTGACGCTCAGGAAAATACTCCAAATTACGAATTTTGTAATCATGATACCCAATGGTCTTTAAAATTTGTTGAACGGTTGATTTATCCGAATTTAATATCCGGCTAGCCTGCCGTATAGAATTTCGTGGATTTTGTTCGAAACACTGTAATAGTCTAGCTGTATTAACATTGTTCCTTACCCTTCGGCCAATTATTTGATTCTTCCGAATAGAAAATGCATCTTCATTTCATCACAAGGTCGCCTCCAATCTTGTAAAGGTTTTGTGCGATCTGGATACCTTTCTCGATATAATTCTACAGTTCTTCATGACTCGCCCAACTTTTTCTGAATGAGAAATTTTTGTACAAACAGAAAAATTATACGTTTGAGGTCCGTATTGAGTAATGACAAATATTTTCTGACATTTATGCACTCATTCAATTATTTTCCGACGACTACTTGATCTTTCCACCGCTAATGTGATTTTTAGGTTGTATTTCTTTTGAGACGTTTTGGGTGATGTGCATAACTCTGTATTAATGACGTCATTAGTCGTTTCTGTTCAATCTCAACGGTAATACTTTCGATTGAAAATGGAGTTTTTACCACGCCACGTGTTCCAAATTTTATTTAAATTTTTTGTATCCTCACTATAGGCCCATACTAGAGACACCCTGTACTTTTATTTATTCATGTTATTTTATTCTGTTGCAATAGTAAATAAATAAATAACTAAATAACTAACTATAAATTGTATCCAACTCCCTTTATGAACTACATATCAAGTTGAATTGGCGGGAAGACGAATTTGCATGCCAAGAAAGTCCACAAGCTATCTTGAGGAAATAATAATACAATTTCGTATCAAAGAGATAGGCGCATACATTGTGTTTCCTTGGTATGATTCTTTAGCTCGTGCCCCATTGTCAAGAAGCACCCCTCAGTAGAATTTGTCAATCTTGCACGTTAGCCACGAAGCAGCTGCTCTGCTGGATCCAGGTTACCCTCATGTATAAATTTCAGTTTCGATATACGTTATCACTCATTATTATATTCCCACATCAGGTAATACTGCCGATTAACCGTTTTATTTTAGCACCCGCCAAAAACTTCCGACTCAGGTAGTTCCGGATTCGGAGCCAGGATCTTTGCCAATGTCGTAAGAGAAGGGAAGCTGGGAATACTTTTCCTTTCCTCTGGCCTCAATAGAAATTTAATTGGAGCGAATGAATTTCACTTCGTAAACTACACAGGGCGGCAAAAAGATTTGAGAAGTATGAGGAAAAATGGTCGTTAAAGTGCTCACATTTTTGGAAATTGTTATTACATCTATAACAATTTAAAAAAGTTTTTATTTTTTCATTTATTTTTGCCCGTATTATTTTTATTTATTTTAATTTTAAAAAATTCTAAAAATGTCAATATTTTGAAACCAGAGAAAAAGTTGTAAGTAAATTCACTTTTTATGTATTAGTTTCAATAATTTATTCCAAAATTATTTTTTTCTTAATAATAAAGTATAAAAAATTCATAATATATGAAGAAAAAGAACAAGAAGAAAGATATTGGTCAAAGAACTGTCACCTTATTTGTACGTCAAATACAATAAATTGCGCAATTTATTGGTGAAATTAAAGTGAAAGTTTTAGAATAAAAATTAGTTCTGACAACAGCAAAACAACTGTCATATAGATTTATAACATGTATTAGACTGATGAAACTGCAGTAACAAACATTTATATTACGTAACTAATTCTTATACAGGGTGACGCGTAAAGTATGTTCAAATATTACTAAGGACCCTTACAAACATAACCTCTTAAAAAATGAAAAATGGAGAAAAAATATTTTAGTAAAATCCTTATAGTTTCCTAGGAAAAAATTTTGAAGTAGGATTTTCAGCCTTTACATGGCTAGGTTACTGTAGTTACTGAAATTCGATTGTAGTATTAACGTTTTTACGATATTGTTTACATTTACATGTTTTTCTAGTGTCAAAAATGTATAGCAACTCGGAGTTTATTTTTCGGTGAAGTAAGGCAAAATGCAGCTTCTCGTCTGTGCACAGAACGATTTCCCAGTAGGCATATGCCAAATATAGCCACTTTTACCGCGTGAGTGTAACTCGGGCGTGATACGGGAAATTTGCCAAATCGTGGACATATTACATATACGTATCATTATTGGCTTCAAGCTTCAAGCTACGACTAAACGTGATTATTTGTGAGTAAAATATTATCAATATTATCAAAACTATCGGTAGCTACCGATATTATCGTTACTATAACGATAATGTCGATAATAATACTGAAAACTATCGATAATAATGGATAATGGATAATTATCGATAAATATTCCCAACCCTAGTGTTTACACGTTGGTGGACAAAATTTTGAACAGTTGTTCAGGTATGTCAAATTATTTTATTAAATAAAACCACAAATCAATTTAATTAATTAATAATAACAATAGCACCAAAAGTAGCTGAATTTGCTGGTATAAAATAGATAACATAAAATTATATTTATTTCTTTCCTTGGGAAATTTGTTCAATTTTTTTGTCCGTGTCCGCTGTGTTGGTCTCCTACTAATTCCTTTGCCTTGTGCAAGGTCAGGCTTTACAGTACACGAGTTTCCACTGCCGTGCAGAAGTGTATTTTTAAATCATTTTCGAACTGCCCTTTCGGATTTTACAAAATTGTATTTGTAAGTCTCTTGTACATTTAAAAATTGTTTTTTGCCCAAATTCTAAATCACCGTATATACCTTATAAGATGCAACTGTAAAAGGTGCTAAAGTTTTTGTTGTAAAAGAAAATGAAATGAAATTTTCAGGAAATATTCAGACATTTTTTGTCTCTTGTGTTTTTATGTTTAGTTTTCTAGTAAATTTATAAAATACACAGGAAGCATGTTCATCGTTAGATGTTAATTTTACTGTCTTCAAAAAGACACAATATCTACACTTACGTATTTCTAAGCGATGGACTGGAACTAAATTTGGTATTATTGAATAAATATTTAGTCACTAAACTTATCAAGATTTGTCAATAAATTAGAACCAGTTCTATTGTCCCTGATTTCTCGGCCAATTTATTTAATATGTGATATTTATCATATTTTATATAGGAAGCTTTTTTTATGACGGTTTAAAAAATTTTTTCTCAATTTCTCAAACACATGAAAAGTAATTCAAAACAATAAAAACCAAAAAGTGATATAATTTTCTGATTTGTACATCTGTTCAATAGCCAAAGAGGCTAGTGCCCCCTCTTGATCTCTAATGCGGGCGCCACTGGTAGCCTATTATGATATGAGTCTCGGAGGCAAAATTAACTTGCACGAGTGACATTTCTGACAAATATTGCAGTTGTTTTTAGAATTTATCCGTTACGCTATGCCCCTGCGAATCTTGTTTTTGTTCGCTTTATGCAAAAAAGTAGGCCGGTTTCTTAGGTATATTTAAAAAAAAAGTTTAGCTATACCTACATATATACACACCTAATTATTTTTAATCATTTACATTCAGTGGGCTAGAAAACTAAAACTTGTCCATTTTTTCCAACCACCGTGAGCCCAGAGATAAACAAAATCATTACATCATTTACTTAAGTATTTTTAAGCAAAATATCATATATTTGAACAATTTTCATTTGAAATTTTATACGTGACAGGCTCTGAGCACTTTCTTTCAAATATCATAGCCCAAATTTAATAGAAAAAAAAAACAAATAAATGTTCAGGACTTGATATCAAATACATATGTCAAATTTCCCGCCAACCTAGTAGTCACGTAATATATGCCATCATAAACTTTTAAATTGATGAACGTGCAGGAAGAATTATGTTTTTTCTTGTATGATGGTGCAGAAGGAAGACAGATTTTTTTATTAACAATAATTTAATAGCTGCAAAACTATTACTGTAAGTAAATTTGGTATTATTGAATAAATATTTAGTCTCTAAAATTATCAAGATTCGCCAATAAATTAGAACGAGTTCTATTGTCTCCGATTTCTTGACCAATTTATATATCTATGATACTTATCACATTTTATGTATTGTGTACCAATATGGCCATACATTAATCTTGTTGTAGAGTAGGCAACTTTACTCTGTGACGGTTTAAAAATTAATGTTAATTGCGTCATTATTTTTAAATGTCACATTTGACAGTTATAGAACATCTCATGTTCACCTCATCTCTTTTATGAACGCAATTTAAGGCTATTTTTAAGCAGAAATATATTTTTTTCAATTTTCTTTTTTTTTTTGTTTGCAACTTTATGTGGTATTAAAATCAAACTCGTAACACTTTTTCTAGTAACTTCTTTCCAGATTAAGTCAGAAAAACAGATTTCTAAGCAAGTACAAGAGCAAATAAAAAACATGAAAAAATTTGCTAATTTGTGCATTTCTTCAAAAGCCAAGGAGGCAAATACCCCCTTCTGCTCCCTAATGCAGACGCCACTGGGTAGCCTATTATGATATGATAATATTGTTAAACTGTTTCCCACTCAAGAAATTGGTTTCAGAGGCAAAATTTCTACAACAAATATTTCAGTTGTTTTTTAGAATTTGTCCGTTACGTTATGGATGTATTCTAACTACATAGAATTTGATCAAATGCCCTGCGAATCTAGTTTTTGTTCGTCTTCTGCAAAAAAAGGAGGCCAGTTCCTTAGGGATATTTTAAAAAAAGTTTACCTATCTCTACATATGTACACCTAATTATTTTTTTATTCATTTACATACAGTAGGCCAGAGAACTAAAACCTGTCCATTTTTTTTCAACCACCGTGAGTCCAGAGATATAGAAATCTATATATCAGTAATTTAAGGTTATTTTACAATTTTGATTTCAAATTTTATATGTGGCAAGCTCTGAGCATTTTTTTCAAATAACATTTGCCCAGATTTAATCAGAAAAACCAAATTTTCTGGACTCGATATCAAATTTCCCGATGGTGTCAAAATTATTAATGTTAATATTTATATTATTAGCAAGTAGAAAAACATATAAAAAACATGAAAAGTAATGTAAAACAATAAAAAATCAAAAAGTGATAAAATTTTCTAATTTGTGCATTTGTTCAAAAGCTAAGGAGACTCGTGACGCCATTGGTAGCCTATGATATGATAATATTTTTAAACTGTTTTTCGCTCAGCAAAGAGATTAAAAGAAATCGTCTCAGAGGCAAAACTAAGTTGTACAAATGATTTTTGTAGAACAAATAATTCAGTTGTTTTTTTATTGAATTTATCCGTTACCTTATGGAAGCTACATCAAATGCCATGCAAATCTAGTTTTTGTTCGTCTTCTGCAAAAAAGTAGGCCAGTTCCTTAGGTATATTTAAAAAAAAAATAACCTATCCCTACATATGTACACCTAATTATTTTTTTATTCATTTACATTCAGTGGGCTAGAGAACTAAAACCTGTCCATTTTTTCCAACCACCGTGGACCCAGAGATAAAAAAAATCATTGCATATTACATGCCAGTCTAATTACGCAAATCTGCCCAGCAAAACAAGGAGCGATCCATAGGTATACTATAATGTAGGGTGTGATAATTTCTATACGGCTAAAAGAAAGGTATCCCCCATGTCTAGATCAACGTTCAATTGTTAACATGAGTCTGTCGTAGGTACCTGGCCGTCAGATTTTTGGCGGGAGTGAGAAATGGGAGCAAACGGCAATGTCTGGGTCATTCACATTTTTTCTTTCACTATGTAACCTTTGTAACGTCTTCAAATTGAAAAATGCGGTTGGGCAATAATCAAAAATCTTTTTGCTGACTTGCGAAAAATGTCGAGAGAACTTTGAACACAGCCAAGTATTATAATTTGAAAAGTATTCTTGAATAGTGTATACAGGGTGTCCGGGAGCAGATAGAACATGAAAAAAAAAGATGACAAGTTCCTATAATTTTTTTTTCTACAGGTCCTCCCTACGGAGATATGTGTTCCTGAAGGACGAATGCATGTTCTATTTTTAATAAAAAGGGTCATAATGTCTATTTTATTTTCTGGACAGCAAAGTGCGATACGAAAGTCATTCAAACAAAAGTAAAGTTTAATTTTAAGATGTTTAATCCGACAAAATACAAAATTAACAAAAAACGCTGTGGTGTCCCAGAACGAATCTTAACGAAAAAAGAGTTCAACAGCTCCAAAAGTGAACTTAGATATTTATAGAATGTTTTTATTAAACCAGGTTAGTAAATTTAGTTAGATTAATTTTTTAGATAATTATTGAATAGAGCTTTGTCTGTGGAATTGTTCATTAGCATACCTAAATGTTTTTGGTATCAGAGACCACACATATGACTTCATTGATAGGAATTGTAGGAGATTTGATATATATTAGCTTAAAATACATTTCTAATACAGTAAAAAATTTTGTATTTTTGTTGTACACCCTGTATACTAAACGACGTATCCTTTGTAAATTTAGAAGTTGAAAGATAATTTTATGCCTGGGCAGCATCTTAAAATAGGTACTGAATTATTTACTTTGCGACTGTTGGACCTAAAACCTTTTAAACTGATAACATCTATTTCATGTTAAAGGTGTAGGTGGTCTTATTATAAGATTATGGATGGAGGTACAGCATGTGGTTGCTCATTTGGGTCTGGAAGAAGATGTATACTCAATATTATTACATGACTTAAATCGTGATTGCATGGGATGTTGAAAATGGGTTTATTAAATAAAGCTGCTCTTAAAATTCTTTATGATAATAATACTAATACATTTATTGCAAAAAGTACACTGTTTCTTTACAAAGGAACAGCAATAAATTGATTTACAATTCGGCAACAAACCTATCAAAAACAAGATAGAAAGAGATAGAAGGAAAATTGGATGAAATTTACGAAATGCACAAAAATTAGTAATAAATAATATTGAATTAATAATAATAATAAAATACAAAAATTAATCAATAGATGCATATTATGCAATTAAATTTGAAGAAAGTATATATTTTTTTAAATTAAAAGAAAATCGGTGAAAATTGTCAATTAGTATATAAAAATTGACAGTTTTCTGTAATATTTTCTATTTTTTGTTTGACGAAACCAATGTACAACATATTTACCTGGATTAGGAAGACAGATAATGGCAAGCGAAAATGACCGTTAAAATATACTGTTCACTGTTACTTAAAATCCTTACACATGCATTGGAATGGCGAGTTTTTTTTATAAATATATAATATTGGTTTGAAATGTATTACAGGATAATCTTTCAAATATATTAAAACGTCTGGCGTTTGTTTCTTGTGTTTTTATATTTATGTGGAATTTCATAGATAGTCAAAATAGTATAAATACTTTTATAGGTAATGCTGTACAAATTCCACAATGACGGAAACAAATTTTGTGTAAGCATAATCGGATGATTATTATTAATTTGCCACTAGTGGATTCATTTAATTTTATACTTATGAACTTCATTGATGAACACAACAACTTCTTAGTGCAACAAATACGGCGAGTCAAAACAAGCAGGTGCCTATTATTTTGCATTTTTAACATTACCATAATTATTAGTGGTAATGTGGTGAACTTATGGTATTGTTAAACGTTACGTCGACATGCTGTTGGTTTTTTCTTGAGATATTTATAAAATTATATAATCTGATTCTCATTGAACTACTTGTTTTAATTTGAATAATAATAAATAAAAGTAGTGAATAATGATATTTAACATTTATTTTTTTAAATTAATTTATTATTTTTTTATTGGTATTTTCCTTAAACGTTTTTAAATAATCTTTATTTATCACTTTTCTTCATTATGTTTTCACAATAAAATTTAATGTAGTGAAATCAGATCAGCAAAATTTGGCGAGTGCCAGTTTATTGAACAAAGGATATGGTATCTGAAATCATGTTTCTCTGAAACTTTGCTACATGAAGCAAATGTATGTATTTCCAATTAAACTTCCATTAAAATGGTTATCACAAACAAACAATGTTGTAATGCTTTCTTCCTTCCTGTGTATGTACCATTGGGTATTTTACCTGATGCTAGTATATTACAAGAGAAATTTATACACGTAAAAGTAGCCCTTTAGTATACACTGTTGCGTACCAAATCTCATCTCAATATTTCGATCGGTTTTGGAGAAATGCAGACTATATATTTAAGACAGAAAATTTTAAACAACCCGTGTCTCAAAAACGAAGTATTTACGGACCCATGTTCATAAAAACTTTTTTTCTTATTATTAAACATAGAACCTACCCCTAGATTTTCTTAACATCATTCTGTAACACCCTGTATAATTCCTACAATTTCTTGTGAAATGTAAATTATGCCCAGTGGACCTGTCTCATGATGCGCCGGTTGGCATAAATATACTCGTACAGCGGAAATTAAAATCACCCTTTCAAAAACACCCAGTACTGTTCAGATCAGAACAGCAAAAATAAAAATCCCTAGGATGTCCCATGCCATAATAACGATATTATATGTGCATTATATTTATACAACCTATTGTTCAAGTCAAATGGGTATAATAAAATCGACTTTATAATTTTAAATTGCGGATCGAATCAGCACCTGGTAAAGTACTTACGGGTAACCACCTACGTGCATTTGGTACATACGGGTATTATAACAATGAAGTGGTTACATACGAATGTCGTAGGGGTTAGAGAGGTTACATTTTTTTAACGAAACCGTGAGATTTGTCTTTGCATAGCTGGCAATGAAAGCTACAAAGTACGAGTACATCTAAAACATACTGCGTAAAGATATTCAAAACGAAATTGTAGAGGATGGAGAATAGTACTACAAGGTCTCAAATATGAGTGTCATAATTTATTACTTTGACCAAAAGTACCAAAATAATAAGGTAATAGTAGGGATTCAAAATAAATCCCAGACTAGACACGAGAAACATCGTACGTGATATTCAAGTGAGTCATAGAACAATTTGGAAAATTTTGAAATACCATGACGGTTACATACAATATGTACAAATACGCACAACGTCAAAAGTCTTGGACTCCCCCTCATTCTTGATAAAGAAATTTTTTCGTCAGAAAAACCAAATACATTTTTGTTTTCTGAATCTTTTTTTTTTGTGAAAATAATATATTCGATAAACTAAGTACTAAGTATTAAAAACCAGCAAATGTGTGACATTTTTGACAAGATTTATTAAATTAAAAAGAAGTAACAAAGCAAGTTCTTTACTTGACTAATAGTCGGTATGGCTTCCACCACGTTCCAATAGCATATTGACACGTCTATGCATTGAGATAATCAAGTGGTTAACGATCTTTTCCATTCCTCTTCTTCCGCCGTGACTAACTCATCTGCAGTCTAAGATGGAGGAATTTGATTATGAATGGTTCTAGTAACGAAATCCCACATGTTTTCAATAGGATTTATGTCAGGAGAGTTGGCTGGTCAATCTAATCTATTGATATGTCCTGCCTCGAGTGTCTCTTGAACCCTTCTTGACTGCTTTACATGATGCAGGCCATTCTAATCATCAGATATCGAACATGTTAGGCATTCCTAGATCATCTGTTGTACGAATAATAAACAGATATGAAAAATTTGATACAGTGGAAAACAGACCACGTAGTGGACGTCCTCTAATATCTAATGAAACGGAGGATTGGTATTTGGTGCAATATACACGTAGATACTGCACATCTTCAGCTTCAGCTCTCAGAGCCCACTTTCAAGGTATGTTTTGCCATGTCGTATCAACACCTACTCTTCGAAGACGACCCCAATGTCTTCCAGAAATTTCAGGATCTTTCTGAAATGGGCCTGACTCCGAAAGAGGTTGAAAAATATTACTGAACATTCTTGAATTTGGATATTGTCTGAAGCTATTTATTTGTGGCATAGTTTTAGTTTTTCTTCAGTTTGATTGGGTTTTTGCCACACTTCTGAAAAAAAAATAAAGATTAATTAATGCTCTTGCACCAAACGGATCAGTCAAGGGTTATTTTTTAAAAACTAAGTTTGCCTAACCAAAAAATCTCACACTGATCGATGAAACCCACTGGTAAGTTTCTAAAGCTTTGAGAGCTGTGAATGAATCGAAACCGTTAGCGGTCAGTAACAGTCAGAAGGGGGTTTAAATAATGATTTAAAAATATTTTCTCCATTGTAAATATACATTTTTTTAAATCGTGTATTTGTATTATACAAACTTTTCACTTTCTTCCCTTAAAATTATGACTGAATCACCCTGTATAATTTCGATTAAACTCTGTTGTATGCCTCCTACACCAAGAAATGACTATTCACCTTTTCTATTCTCTCTATCCAAACCTGCTGAAAAAAATGAATTAAACCGTTTACGGTTAATAAGGACACTCTAGTTTTTTATTCGAATAAACAAAAGAGCAACTGAAAAACTGATCTGAAATCAGACAGGAAGAGGAAGCCGCGTGAGGAGTGTTCATTTCGCAAACTTAAGAACATAATGCCTCAGAAGATTCTACGGCGAGACACCTGTAATGTTTATTCATATATCATAAAGCGCTTCCTTTCAGCCTAGCTGAGGGTGAAGTCTAAGAAAGAGGTGGCCACAGTCTGGCTCGGAACCCCGGTCGATGGACCGCATTCCAGTTGGACGAGATGAATAAGAGAATTATAAGGGAAGATTATGTAGTTCCGCTCCACCCATT
Organism: Monochamus alternatus; assembly: GCA_037114965.1. Lineage (NCBI taxonomy): Eukaryota > Metazoa > Arthropoda > Insecta > Coleoptera > Cerambycidae > Monochamus > Monochamus alternatus. The sequence continues at coordinate 23,771,148 of CM073432.1, read as the reverse complement.
TGTACATTAGACACATTTAGATCGTTTGGTATTAGTTGAAATGCGTTTTTGGCGGCGGATTGTTTAGGTGGGAAGAAATATGCTTGAGTATTTTAAACGCCTTATAGTGATTGAGTAACATGACAAATATAATAACATAGTTAATACAGTTTTTTTTAATAATTATGTATATTTAAGTAATTATTAAATGAATATATTGCATTGCTTTCTCATGTATGTATCCTTTTTGATACTTTTGGTCCAATAAAACTAATCAGCAACTCAAAATGAGTTGAAGACAGCCTTGTAATTTTTTTTATAAAGACCACTGATATGTTGGAATTTTAAATTAGTCAGGAAGTTACAACCACTGTACTTCATTCTTCTAGAATACAAAAGTGTCTATCACCATCTTTTTTGCCTTTTTTGTTGCATAATGGATATTGTCACGGAATTTGCCCCACTCACACCCAAACCGACGACTGTGGTATCGCGAAATGCTAAGATTGTCCCGATCGCCCCTACACGATTCTGTTAAACAAACAAAAAAGCCGTGGATCGAGACGGGACTAGAAAATTGGGGAATCGACGAGAAGCATTCGAGTCGTTCGGGAAGATGAATCTAGAGATACTAGAATATACCTGGAATATTCATTGGGTCTATAAAAGAAAAATAAATGGCCGATTAAGTTAGTCTTGTATTACAGTGTTGAATTGAAGTGTTTAGTTAGAGCTATCAAAGTGATTTGGATAGCGATTAATTGTGTTTAGTTGAGTTCTAATTAGTGTTCAGTAGTGTACTGAGTATAGTTAATAAAGTAGTTAATTAACGGATTGTTTTTCTGGCAATAGTATAATTCGGATTGGGAAATCCGTGACAATATAAATCTATGCCGCAATTTACAATTCTCCATGATTTTGAAAATGTATGTTTTAATCTCTTTTCCAAATACAACTTCGTATTAAGCATGTAATAACATCAGCCATCAAAACGTAGTGAATCATGCTCTAATTTGACCTGTTCGCGGTGGAGTGACCCATCGAGGTTCGCTCTGATATGACGCGACGAAGTTCGCAAGTGAGTACGCGCCTTAAGGTGTTACACTTTTTGTACAGTAATTTTAAAGTACTACAGTAAAAAGTTCTATTTTACCGCTCCACCTATTTGTACATTAGCTACATTTAGAATTAGTTGAAATGCATTTTTGAGATGGGAAGATATATGCTTGAATATTTTGTCGCGTTATCGTGATTGAGCAACATGACAAATATAATAACAAAAAAATAAATATGACAATATTTTAAACAATAATTATGTATTTTTAAGTAATAATTAAGTGATTTTTTTTTTCCAGATTAATTACATTATAAAATTTTTGAAAATAATGCTAGGTAAAGGAAAACGGTATTCTACCCAAAAATTATTTGAAGACCAGATCTAAATCAACTATTTTACACGAAATGTGTTTTAGAGACCTATTTGGCTCAAAATCGAGCAAGTAGTATGTGTCATACCAGGCAATCTGCAAAATTACTTCTACAGGTGCCTACAATGAATACCACTATGGCTCAACGTATTGGATATTTTTAGGACCCAGATGTTTTAATATTCTCCCTGAAAGTATCATACACCTACAGAAAGTTCAAATCACAACTAAAGAAATATGTATTAACAACAGACAGGCTGAAAAGAAAAGAGCAAATTGATTAAGAAAATCAGATGGTGTTATAATGTAACAAAATAGTGTTTGTTTGTTGGTTGTATTGTTTAGAATGGTATAATTGTTATTGTAAGATGTTGTATAGTGTATATTGATTATATTATATTTTGGTTATTGTTTACTAGTTCACGAACAGGTGAGTTTTTCACCGTGTTGAGCTTTTTTGTTGTTTATTTTATTATGTTGCATGTATTTTGTCTGCAAGTGCATATACAGGTGATACACCATGTCAAACTTTTGATTTTTAATTTGTAAAATAAACTTAATTATTATTATTACGTAAAGCATCTAGCATAGGTACTTTATACTTGAACCCAGGCGTTTTGGAGTCATTTGACTTTTTTTTTCGTAAATAGCAGTTGACGAATCTCTGTAACTTCTTCCGTGTTTTATTTAGTCATCTATTTTTTGGGCACGCCATGCAATCATAAGGTGTTACACCTTTTGTGTAGTAATTTTAAAATACTACACTAAAAAGTTCTTTTTTTTCCGGTTCCATTTTACCGCTCCACCTATGTGTACATTAGACATATTTAGATTGTTTAGAATTAGTTGAAATGCGTTTTTGACGGAGGATTGTTGAGATGGGAAGAAATATGCTTGAATATTTAAACGTGTTATCCTGATTGTGCAACATGACAAATAGTAACAAACGATAAAGGAACATCTGACAAAAGTTACAGTATTTTTAAAATAATTATGTATTCTTAAAAAATAATTAAGTGAATATCTTTTTTTTAAATTAATTGCGTAAAATATCTACACTGATAAAAATGATTGTAAACTTACAGGTTACTCGCATCATACATTAAAGTAAAAATACAAAATCCATACTGTATTACAAGAATTTTCATGTGAGTACTGTACATTTACGTCTTTTATATAAAGTTACATGATTTTTTCTAAAAATACATAATAACGTTGCAAAATTACATTTCATGTGTACAGGGTGTCTCAAACTCGACATTATGAACCTACTGCTAGGATACAACAAATTTAAATAAAAACGTAGTGTAAAATATGAAAATATTATCTTTGGAATTTGACAGAAACGACTAATGACGTCATCAATTATATTTTTTTTTCCGAAACACACCCAATTTTTTTTCTGTTAAAAAGCTCTCGTTTTTCTGTCAAATCCCAAAGATTTTATATTGAACATGGAGCTCTATCCTCACAGTAGGCCCTGTACCAGTCCGTTGCACTAATTTTATATTTCTGTGTTCTACAGGGATTAGGGACAGTAGTGTCGTAGGGGGCTCGATATTTTCTTATTGTTCCTGATGTAAGAATAACTTACAGAGGCTGAAATATGATATAGATACAATTTACGGAATGAAAACTATTATTTGTGAACAATCATGCTATTATTAGCTTCTGGACTTCTCAAAAAATATAAATGCGAACACCTGGCACTTTAAAAGTTTCAAATGTTGACGTTTAAGCTGAACGTTCCGTATGACTCAGACAAGTGCAAAGTCGTCTTCAGCGAAAAAGCCATCGCCTCACCACCAAAGCAATCTTTGGGTATCACGGCGACCGCAAGCTCAAGGAAGAAATACTTTTAAGTGATTATAAGCTTCCAACGCAACGCTCGAAGGTACGGCTGAATTAAAGGATGTGGTTGCTCGACTGGATAGTCCCGTATCCGCCGGTAAAAAGGGCATTACATAAAAAAACACAATCGTTTAGTACGTTGACCCGCATCCACTTGTTTTTCAACTAGGCCCATCTCCATATAAACATTCTTTAACGGGGAAGATGCACCTACGAGACGGGTAAGTAAAGTACCTCCTAGCCACCATAAAACAATAGATATATCTGTACTATTATAGAGCTTGCTTCGTCGAAAGCTCCAGAAACCTGCCCGAGATCGTGGGAGAATTTTGTACGAGTATCTAAAGGGTCCAGGGAAGCCCTTCAGTGCTTCCCACTTCAAACAATATCTAAGATAAGAGACAAACCACAAGGATACCTTATATACAAAGTAACCCTGTTTGTTATTCTAATAAATCAGAATATCTAGAATAATAAAGATAAGCAATTATTTTTTGTGTTTAAAGTGATAGGGGAAAGATGAACAAAATGAATTATTAGCTTTTTACTTTATTGGAATTGCTGTGGTTTTTTGATAAACGAGAAGCGGCATTTGAATTTGTATCGTACAAAATCCACCGCATGGACCCCATTTGACTATTATTCGCACCTGTACAGAAAAATGGGCAGGGGCACCGTCTTGCATAAAAAACATATTGTGTCTCACATTTAATGGTAAATCATCAATAAGTTCCTCAAAATCATGTTCTAAGAAATGTAAGTAAGAACGGCCATTCAGATTATATGGCAATTCAACAGGGCCCAATACATGATTTTCAACAATACCACACCAAATGTTTATCTTAAATTCATGTCGGAAATGACGTTCTCTTAATACATGCGTGTTTTCATTATCCCAAACATGTTTATTTCTGAAGTTGAAAACGCCCCGACAAGTGGCTTCGTCTGTAAACAGCATCTTGGTTAAAAAGTGGGTATCATCATTGTGCCGGTCTAAGAACGAAGACAAAATTGTTCCCTATCTGGAAAATCTGCACTGGACTAACGTGATACGAGTACAGTTTTTCATTATGAACTAGTCTATGAATAGATGATTTAGCTACCACTACAGCCGCAGACATTCGTCGTAAACTTATTTCAGGATTTTCTGTTACACGAAGCAAAATATCCTCCTCTTTTTCTGGAGTAACAGTTGTTGGACGGCCAGCATCTCGTCTTTTAGGACGAAACGATCCAGTATCTCCCATCGGCCATAAATATATTTAAATAATTTGTGATTTAGTTGTAATCTATTTGGGTAACTTTCTAAATACCTGCCACACGTACGACATCCATTAAAATTTTCTTTTGCATAAATACATACCATATATTATTAATTGTAAATAAAATCTTAAAGGAATACACTATTTAACATAAGTTACTTGTCAATTAGCTAATTGTCAATAGTACAATTTGTTTTCAAATAACCAAAGCTTACTATAACAGTTTTACGTAAGTAACTACAAACTTTTATTTTATTTTATTGCATCCAATAGAAAAACAAGAAATAAATCGAAAACGGTTATATTTATCGACATAAAACAAATATACCTTATTTGTGAAACATAGATAGGAGAACAATATTTTTCTATTAAAACTTTCGTACACACACTAATAAAAAAGTTATAACCAGTTTTTATCAAGCAAGAGTAGATTTCGTAGCGCCCTCTAGCGTCTACAGCAAAATTAAATATGGATTCGTTTTGCTTGTCCCAGAAAACTTCCTATTCCAAATTTTCAAAAGAATCCTTTGAAAACTTTGAACTGGTATACACCTAAAACTTATACTTAAAGTGGCAGAAACTTAAAATATCTTTTAAGTTACATTCATCAAACAAGTAACCAATAGAACTAATCCATCAACTTTCTCGCCACTTAAAGGTGGTAGCAACGGTACAATAACGTTGTTTCACCATTTAACCTTAATTCACCATAACCTCAAAATTACAATATACAGGGTCGGAAAACGCTGATGGTCTATCTGAGTTTACATGAGAGCGACAAAGTAAAGTATAGAAATCCGTGCGATAGACAAGGATGACTCTATTGACGACGTTTTATAAATTAGAATAATATCTGAGCAGTCGCTCCCACTTCTAACCGAGCGAAGATGGCGATTGGTCGCTGAGATATAAGTGGGAATTGATTTTATTTGTTGAATGACGAAACGAGCGGCGACTATTTAGATTTTAAAACGTCGTCAATATAGTCATCCTTGTCTATCGCACGGATTTCTATACTTTACTTTGTCGCTCTCATGTAAACTCAGATAGACCATCAGCGTTTTCCGACCCTGTATGTAGTTCATGCTAACATCTCACATTTCGCGTATTTTTATATTGTACAATGAGTTTTAAAATATTGTCTGCAAAAGAGAAAAACGGTATTTGTTTCAGTGTTGTTCCATACCAGTGGGAAAATGGCGGAACATTATTCTGGTCGGAACATTTATATTATCATAGAGAAATTTTAAGACAAGTGCTCTCGAAGACATTTGGTCTTCGCTTAGGTGCATTTTAAAATTCGCTATTAGGAAATTTTAAAGATGCTGTTCAACTCGAAAAACAAAAATGTTTAAGAGTTGTAGCACTTTCTGTTTGTTGTTTTAGTTTTCTATACAGTCGAATGCCGAAAGGTCTTTTTTCTGCGAGGTTTTTTGTTGCTACCTGTGTTGCTGTGTTTTGAAAATGGAACTCCCAAATGAAAAGTGGCATAATAAGAGTTCCATTATTTTAGTTCAAAGAATATGTAGTTAAGAGCTTGACCTACTAATTTGTAACACCCTGTATATTTCAATCGGATAACAGATGAGTACAATTTGCTAGTATCATCTCACCTGTTTATACATGGCAACACGGTAATAAAACCACAAAAAGGTAGGCAACTTAATTTTTGCATGTTACTTTGCACTGTACTTTCGATTGGTATTAAATTCGTTTGGTAAGCAAGTGAGTGCAATATTATAAAAATAGTATAGTATTTTTAATTAAGGGTAGTCATAAACATATTTCTTTAGGTAACCTATTTGCGATATATTTGTTTACATATTGTTTTTGATAAAAAATACTTTATGTTTCGTAATTAGATGGGCAAAGCACGAACTTAGTTCGGATTTTGTACTATAATATTGTTCACATTTAGTCCCCATACTTTTAATTAAGATAGGAGTAAATGATATTATAACCAATCGAATGCTATACGTAACAATATGCAAAAATAATTGTTTTAAGAAGAAAAAGTAATTGTTGTAAAAGGAAAATTATATAACAGCTAATTGGTTAACCATTCACAGCGGAAAACTTGTATGTGTTAGTATTTGCTCAACAAATTGTTAATCACTCGTATTTACAATAGTTAACAGCGGAAATGACAACATTCCATCGCTTCAAGAATATTTAGAACCATTAAGGAGACATATACTTAGCGATTCAAATTCAAAAGACGTTCATCGATTTAATGTAATGTCCAAAAATATATCCAATTTTTAATTAAAAAACGCAATTATATTACAGGGACGGCTCCCGTTCATTCTATTTTTAATATACAATAAATACATTTTTTCACAAGTAATAATATTGTTTTAGATTTATTAAATAATATTAATAAGTAATAATAATAACGATGTTTTATTGCCCAACAGATTCCCACTTACAGGGCAATTTACAAAATAATACAACTAAACAAATATAAACCAAAACAAAAAAGAAAATAGAGACAAACTATTACAAGACATATAAGCAGACAATATAAAAATCCAAAAATGGAACATTCAAATAAAAATAATCAATGCTTTGCATCGTTCAATAAGGTATGTAAAGGATAAAAACATATATTACACAATCGGTTAAAATTGTCACACATGATATAAACCGGTGATTTATGAAAAATATTAGTATTTGGCTTTGCAAATCTAAATGTATATGATTGACATACGAGTTCTACAAGAATCTAGAGTTTCAACATCAAATCTACTGACTAAAATTTCGTAATTTAGTCCTATTTCAGAAAAAATCCCATCAACTTTGTAAGCTAAATATTTTAAGAACTTTTTTGAACTCTTTCAATTTACAACTTTTTAAATATTGTAATAAGGATACCATACTAGAGCACCATATTCAAGCCTAAAACGACCGTAAGCAAAATATAATGTTTTAATATCTCCAATATTTGAGAATTGCTTACAACAATAAAATCTCAATGCCTCTTTCGTATTTTCAATAACATGATTATTATACGTTAATTTAGCATCAAACAATACTCTAAAACCTAAGTAAGAGTTACAACGGGATAAATTATCATTGTCAATGCTGTATACAAATTCATAGAGCGATTGTTCTTTGAGAAACTGAGAATGTTACATTTAGGATTAAGACACAATCTATTTTTACACACTAATCCTCTAAACTATTTATAACAGAATATAATTTTAAATCATCAAAAAAGTCTACAAGAACTAATTGCATCATTCAAATCATTAATATATTGTAGAAGAAAGGGGTCCAAGTATGGAACCTTGAGGAACTCCTGAGGTAGCAATATAATGAGTCGACTCAAAACCATTATAATAAACAAATTGCTCTCTCTTGCTTCAATAAGATTCAATAAATTGAGTCATATCAAGGCTAAAACCAAAATTTGTCAACTTACGGAGTCTTATGGTTAATCTTATAAAAGAACTCGGCATAAAAAACAACCATGCGTCCCCTATTATCTAATATACCTGTATGTACTCTGTTATTACAGCTAAGTTTGTGGAAGTAGATCTACCTTTCACAAAACCATGCTGATATGGAGAAATTAAATTACATACCGATGGATATATACGGTTATATAAGACTATTTCAAAGATTTGATATTATAGATATTGACCTATAATTCCCAGTGATTTATCCCCGTTCTTAAAAACTGGATAAATTCCGGCTTCCTTCCAACGACTTGGGAAAATGTTTGTTCTTATACCAAGCGGGGCTGCTAGTACAGAAGCACAATCCTTTATTATGAAAGAAGGGATGTCGTCTGAGCCAGAAGTCATTTTGTTTCTTAATTTTTTCAATGCATTAAGAACTTCACTTTCAGTGATCTGGTTAAAGATATTATTGTTATAAAAGCAAGGCATGGATAACTCAGAGACCTCTAGTTGAGATTGCAAAAGGACACTACCAAAAAATTCAGAGAAAGCATTTACAAAATCAGCAGGGTTCTTAAATCTTTGGTCATTATATTGCAGACTCTGCTTCTCTAATATAGTTAGAAAATAAGGTATTAATTTGAGTTTTAATTATCCTGCGTAGTCGTTCAAATTCTTCATAAAACCAATTATTTTCTGTCGTTTTATATTTATTACAAAATTTAGCCTTTAATTTAATGTTTTTAATGACACTGGAATCAAACCACGGTCGATATCTACGCCTAAAGTTAGTCTTAGTTCAAATTTCAAAGAGTTGCTGAAAATTACGGAATATTATTATATTTCAGCTGCTGTATTGTACATTTTTTATCTACAAGCGAGTATCTTGTAAAAAACTTGATATAAAGCAAATGGGACGTGATAAAGATAACACACATACTTGAATAGGGTTATTAAAGCTTAAGGCTCCACCTCTGTACACAAATATAAAGGCACCGTAATCCTGAAATGATAAGAGCAAACATAATAGTTTTCATTCATAAATGCTAGATACAAATTTGACGTTGTGGTTGGTACCTGTCCTTTGTTGGTATTGTGAAGATGGTACCTACGTATTAACGCCTCGTGTAAAAAAGCTGTCATAGTTCAGTTAATACGTCACTTCATTATTTTTAGATTATGGTTTAAAATACAATACTAGAATTCAACAAAATTGGCTCCAAGTAGTCAGTGGCGGAGCTAAAGGGGGGGGGGGGAGGTGGCTTGGAGGCAGTAGGCAATAAATAGACAATAAAAAAAACAAAATAAAATAAGAAGGAAAAAATCCAGACAAATGAATGAACTAGAGCAACGTAAACAAATGTATAAAAATTGGTGGAAATAAAAAAACACTTGCAATCATGCTAAGTGCAACAAGTACGCTTTTTGCACATATTCACACAACATTTTTTTTACGAACAGCTTTACAACAAAATATTGCCTCTGATATTTTTGTGTATACTTATGTAATACCCTGAAGATGAGATAAAGAATGTTTTTAGTAGAACGAAACTTATAACACTTGGTCAAATGACTGTCAAAGTAGATTAATACGAATAAGTAACTTTTGCTTGCTAACATGTTTTGCAAAATTAATAAAAATTCATAAGATTTATTTGGAGTTTTAAGTCACTGCAAGTTGTGAAAGTATCTTTTACAAAAATATGATTTTTTTTTTTTAATTTCAAATAACCGAAACGGTACGGCACTTCAACCAATGATTTACAATTTTTGTGTCAACTAACTGAAGGATATAAATGTGTGATAGATGATAAAAATATTTTTAGACATTCTCGTATCAAAGACTTGCAATGCATGGGGTCAAATAAATATGAGATCATTACCCGATTCATCAATTTATAATGCAGTTCAGTTGCAAGTGTTCTGAATATAACAATTTAATATTTGTTCTCTTGGTGCCAATTATCAGCTGCAATGCAACAAATATTATCTATTACTTTATTTATGAAAGGTCCTGTTAAATATATTTATATTTAATTCTTGAAAGTCGTCGCATAAAGATAATATTGACAATGGAAAAATAACAATTAATAACATTTTTATAGCAAAATAAAGAATACTTTTATGATAGTAACTTTTTTATTTAATTGTTTTTTCCTCACACAAAAATTAAGTAATTGTTCAAGTTAGCAATCTTTGTTTTATTTTAGGTATCATTACAAAATTAATTTTAATCGGATTATAAATTCGATCAATGGAAAAGAAAGCTTGACATAATTTTGGGGATGATTCACCCCCAATGAACACAATTTTAGCAGGAATTCAATCTAATTGAACACCTTGTAGTGTTTCAATTTACTTGAACTCATAGTCAAAGAATAACCAATAATAAACCTAAATCATGTAACAAATTTGGTTATTCCTAATAATTCAGAGGTATATTTTTTCTAAATATTTGGCCCCCTTTGAAGACCTGTAACTACGCCTGTGTGCAACTTTATATGTAGGTATGTTTGTTTCAATCGACTCAAAATCACGTATTCTATCACCGCCTAAAATTATTGTAAACTTGCAAGACACCCTGTATATCGTTTTCCCAAAAGTATATCAAATATACTGTGCTCAATAAAATCGTAACAATGTTTCAAATTGTTTATTATGCGCTTAAAAATTAGTAGATATTAATTTTAAATTATGCCTATTATTCAGTTCTTGGATGATTAAATATAAATAAATATGATAGGAAAATTATAAGAAAAAGAAACAGAAGAAATAAACCCATATTTTGAATACCAGTTTTTGAATGTTTCTTTATATAGGGTTATTCCGAACTTATCTAAAAAATATTGGTTGAATGTACAAATAAAATTTTGTAAAAATAAAATCAAAAAGAGCCGTTCCAAAATGATTTAAAAATACACTTCCGTACGACACTGGAAAATCTGATAAAGCGTAATCGACGAGCGGACAAAAAATTAAAAGAAATTCCCAAGGAGAGAAATAAATTACATTTTACAACACCTTTTACCGTTTACAACACATTTCAATGCAGCAAATTCAACTGCCTTTGCCACCGTTGTTAATTATTAATAAAATTAATTTGAGGTTTTAATTAGTAAAATAGTTTGACATACCTTTGCTTAAAACAAAATTTTGCGCCAGTCTTACCCAGTTTCTACAAACTAAAACAAATATTTCTGCTTCTTGTTCGTTTTGACTTGCAATATGCAATATACTTCATTTTTTAAATATCCCGACAGAAATAAGTCCAAATGATTTAAAGTCAGGAGATCGTGGCGGCCATGGTACCGGTTCTCCTCGTGTAATCCCCTGCTATTAATGCTTGGACATGTACATAGTACAGATATAATTGAGCCTCGTGTATGACTAGCCACACTGCTGCAATAAGCCGTGGACGCCCTGGACCTTCATCTCTTCCACGATTCGCCTGCAAATTTCCGCGCCACGCCTGCGTTTACATCAAGTGCGAGTTGCTATAGGTAAGCCATTTTTGATATTTGAAAAACTAATGTAAATACTTGCATCACAAAAAATTTAATACGATAAGTAATCGCATATTTGAAATCGCTTGGCTAGGCAGTAGCCCAGTGATGTAAAAGTTGAAACTACTGGAACTTCAATATTTTTTGCCTCGGAAGCTATAAGAATCTTATAAATTTTTTTTTACAATATTGCCTCTGTTTTTCATGACGCATCTATTCCTAATTTTTTTTTTTAGATAATTTCCGAATCACCCTGTATATCTTTAAGCCTAATTAGGAGTTGTCGTCACCCTTAAACGTACTTAAATCATATTCTGCATCTATCTTCTTTGAACTATTAACAGATGATTTTGTGTTGGAAACGGAAAAAGTAAAACTGAATTTACTTTTTAAAGCCCAAGCTTCTAATGTCTTGACCTTGACAAAGAACTAGTTCATGGTAACCACAGAGGCCAAATTTGACTTAACCGTTCACTTCTATACGTTTAAATCTCCATGGCACTGCTGATAGGAATGCTCAACGTAGCCTCGTTTCAGAACTGCCACAGGAAGTAGATACATGTTTAATTGGAATATTTTTATGAATTAAAATTATTTCAAATTTGTATTAGAAAGGAAAAATAAACAAATATTAAAAATATTATTGGTCTTTCTTCAAATTTGGGTATTTAAGGATTGTTAACTGATGTATAAAATAGAAATAATTTAAGAAAGATTCAATACTGCAAAAACAATGTGAAAAGTGTTGAAATCTGTCTACATTAATATAAATAAAATAAAAGAAAAAAATGTAGAAGTCAAAGGTAAAACTTTATTGAGAATGTGGAAAACAATATTAATTTTTGTAATGCAAAAGAATTTTGGGCACATGTTACATACATTGACAATTAGAGACCAATATTTGTATGCTCAGTGGCTAAAGTTCATAACAAAATAAGTAAAAAACATGTTTTTTTTTCAGCGAAGGTCTACTATTGCCATTCTAATGTAATGAAATATACAGTGCGTTCATAAAGTGACGCATAAATTCATTATTATAGTCTGTTTAGAAATGAAAGAGAGTAATAAAAGCTTATTATGTATGCAAATCGTAAATAAATGTAGTACTGGTTCTTATATTCAATATATTTATGTTATCGGTATAGATGAGGTGTACTTTTAAAAAAACTTTGTGTGACCGGGTTGTACTAAATTGTAGCAGGTAGCTAAAATTTAATCCCCGACAATCCGTCTTTGTCTATGCCGCTTCAATTTCTCGGTCCATTTCTCTTATAAGTAAACAATATAAAAACAGCATTTCAAAACATGAGGCTACTTTAAGCATCATAACCGGGTTAAGAGGGTTTTTAGTAATTCAAATAAAATTAAATTAAAATATTTATTTAAATTTAATGAATAGACTTTTATTCCACACAGAAATATATGTATTTTGAAAATTGTGGTACCGTTATTTGGCAATTTGTTGCCATTTCATCGATAACATATTTTTTCTGATCTTTATTAAGATTGACAAGTGTCAAAAGTTCCTTTTTCACCATATTTGTTTTAAAAGAAATGTTTTTTCCGGATAACCATTGAATTATATCGGCTTTCCTCCAAGCAGTCGTAGGCGTCCGCTCGGTCTGCCGTGAATGGTAACTGGCATTATCCATGACAATTACAAACCCCAGAGGAATAAGACCCAACATCTGTGTAAAATACTCTCTGTATTTTTAGATTCAAATAAAAGTAAACCGCCATCTACAAAACCACTGGCACTACCTTTATGTGTCACTATTAATCTTCGCCCTTTACTTGAAGGTGCCTTGAACCCTGTTGAAAGTCCATCCAAAAATGCTTGTCGAAAACTTACACATTTTTAGCTTGCCATACTTTTGTTACAGTATATCCCTCGTTGGTCCAAGTTTCGTCTAGATAATAAATATTCCTCCCTTCGTCACGGAATTTTCTAATTGATCTTAAGTAGGATCTTTGCCAACAAATAATTTCATCTTTATCGATAAGAACTGGCTTCCTGTTCTGCTTTTCCCAGCAAAAATTCAACTCTCGTAAGACGGCCCATAATTTGCTTCTACTGATTTTTAGCAAATCGTTGTCCTCTGAAAGTTCACTTAAAATTTTTTTTAGCGTTGGTATTTCTTTTTTAAAATAAAATGAGTGTACTTTTCTGCGACTGACATTTTTGAAGAAATCATCTATAACGACTTTTGACCTCCCTGTAGATGATTTTGGGGGATTTACAGTATCTTGTTCATTTTTTGTTTCCTTTAAAACTCTGTAGATAGTCGATTTTCCAATCCCTGTCATTTTGGAACACTTTTCCATGATGTCGTCAACACTGTTGGTAGGATTTTGGTGTTTCAATGCATTAAATACATTTAATATAATAATCTTCTCATTCTGAGACAGCGCACATCTTTTCACGCGTTTAGCAGGTACGTAATTTGATAAGCTCGACATTTTACCCCAACAATATTATATCCACTGGCACAATAGTCACTAAACACAAGTCGAATTTTACTCTACTGCACTAGCACGTCTTCGTATATTCAGCTCTAAGACTGGATTGATCTGTCACAATACACTGGCTCCTGCCCTGTGATGTATCCTGTAAAATATATTAATGTACATCCATTACCTGTTAGCATTAGTGTTACCCGATAATTACCTGAAACGACGATTACCACGCCCATGGCCGGTTGTTATCTCGGGGTTTTATTACTCTTTCATTTCCAAACAGACTATAGCTAAATAAACAATATTATTAAAAATTCTCGAAAAAGTCGATTTTTAATTTACTGTTTTTTCAAATAATAATTTAATATACAAGGGTACCTACCTTCGAATAATGACATCATCACACGTTTTTTTAAATGGAACACTCCATTTTTTCACATTTCTGGATTTTCCTTGCTGAGCTGATTCCAAATGTATCACAAGTTGTTTCAAATTGGTACAGGGTACAGTGGTGGGAAACAATACCAAAGGTGTTTATAAACATTTAATAGAGTTATACGTTACTAAATTAAAATACAATGCTCCTCCTGAAATTTTCATCAAAAAAAAAATTTGGACCAATCATTGTATTTCTCATAATATCAGTCCACACATTGACCTTTTGTGGTCGTTGCGTTTGGTATTCTTGCATCCAATGTGGATTTTCCTGAGACCAATAACGGGTGTTTTGCCGATTAACATGCCTGTTCAAATAAAACGTTGCTTCGTCAAAAAATAAAACGTTAGTAATGAAATTATTATCGGTCAACGTCGTCTTCAGCCAATTCATGGATGAGATGTAATAGTCTGCTTGTTGTTTGGGGTGTTTTTTGATAATTGCAATAACAATACATAATTTCATTTAATTTTTAGGACATTTACTCATTTGTAAATAACTCGTAATTTTGATATTGTTGCCCACCCTGTGGAATCAGCTCAGCAACAGAAATCTAGAAATGGAGAAAAAATGAGTTCTATTTTAAAAAACCGGTGATAATCTAATTACTCGCAGGTAGATCACCCGGTATATTATTAAAATCAAAAATCGATCTATTTCGGGATTTTTTTTATAACATTGTTTATTTAGCTACTAATGAATTTATGCGTTACTTTATGGACGCACTGTATACACATTTTAAAGAAGCATTTGATAAAGTAGGCTATGACATTATTTAAAAAAATTACTACAAGCAAGGTTTTAATAGAAATTCATTACAATATTTCATATCATATTTAAGTCAAAGGTCATTTGCAGTTAGATACAATGGCAATTTATCATCTCGCTAATTCTGGAATTCCACAAGGATCAAATTTAAGACCTTTGCTATTTTTATTATTCATAAATTATTTTCCAAATGTTATAAAACATTTTAAATGTCTATTATACCTGTTAGAATAAAGTGTTCAATCATACAGAATCATAAGAATTTTACGAAAATGTTTAACAATTTTTTGTTAGTAAGTAAAAATATAAAACACTACGACACGCTGATGATATACGTTCTTAGATAAATTATGAACTATGCTTTTTCAGACAGAAATTTCTAGCTACGCCAATATTTTTTCAACGCAAAACATTTTAAATATTTTTCAATCATTGAATTTCCTTTTTTTCTTTTAAATGTTGCAAACTATGTTTTTAAATAACACAAATACTAAAATTGACGCAAATATGTTGTGGAATTTTTTAATTCATATATTTTTTAACGTATTTTTGTGGTCCATCCTGAGATGGAAGTAAACCGGATAGAGGTGCGATACCTATTAATTTTAAATATAATGGCCGTGATTCTTCTTCCAGTAAAATTATCAACGGATGCAGACTAATAGTGGGCAGCGTTGTCAGATTTACCGGCTTATACTCTGCTTTTTAAACAACATGTATGCATGATTTGAGATTCAAATTAGAGAATCTACAAGACAAGGAACGGAAATATCAATGCAATCGGTTTACTTTTTATTATTATTATTATTTTATTTATTTTTATTTTATCAATGATAAATTTAAAATGGTTACGACTTTTGAAACAGCCATGCGAAATTTTTGTTGTATTCGAATGAAAATGTTACTTTGGTTTTGAAGAAATGGCATTTTTGCGTTCAAGAATGGGAGTTATTTACTAATTATTCATTCGAGAACGTCAAAGCTTTTCGCGTTGGAGATACAAACAATATATTTTCGAAAACTACAATAAATTAAAGCAATTGTGTGATGTAAAACAATTTAATTTATATTTTAAATCGTTTGAACCGTGTGAATCAAGACGGTTTAGGCGCGGTGACTATCATAACTATAGCAACCTAATAAACAATAAAAATTAGTTGTTTGAAAAAGTAATCCAAAGTGAGCTCGGAAAGCGAAGACGAGCATCTACCAGGGGAAGTATTGGAAGTGGCACAAAGTGCTGTTTCACAATTAATCCCCAAAAAATCGTTGAGACAGTACAACATTACCTACAACGAATGCAAAGGGTGATGTATTTCGACTTCGAACTTATGTTGGTAGATCCTAACCACCATTCAGTGCAGGAATGAGGAAAACCTCATTAATTAGGGGGGTAGTCAAATGTCGACCGGTATCAATCTTTCACATTAACCCAAGTCAACATTCTTCCACCCTACCATACCCGCAGAGAGGGTGCCAATCCTCTCCACGAATATAGCTGATATACGGTCTACCGGCTGCGGGACTCGAACCCACAGTGGTCTAGTCGTATCGATTCAAGTACTGACACCTTAAACCACGCGACCACTGATCGAAGTCAGTAGTATGTAAATATCAGAAAATTTCCAAACCTAATACCATATGAGAAGCAAATCAGTTGGATACCGTCCAAAAATGTCCAGAATTCTAACGAATGAGGAAATTGAAAAATTTTTACAAGAATCACCTGATAATAGATTTCTGCTAGAAAAAGTAATTCAAATTAATATAAATCGATCGATTTAACTAATTTTGGACAACTTGGTCATTTTAATAATTGGTGTTAGAAGACAAAGATTCAATTATAATTATAAGAATTCCCAATTCCAAAACTCATACTCCGAGATGTTTTGTGATTTTAAATCCAGACCAAATGAAGATATACCGCAAATACTGTGCTTTACGTCTGGCAGTTACTACAAGTCGAAGATTTTTTATGAAAAATCAACAAAATAAGAACTGTGTCGAAAGGATTAACTTATCTCAATTTGCCTAATCTAACTTATAAAGGGCGCTGCTTTAGACGTTCTTCCGCCACTCTGAGATTCTATACAAAATAAAATTTCAGTTGCAAATAAATTGTTACCATCTTCAGCACAGCCTACGGAACTTGCCAATAATACAACGTACGCAGTAAACTTAACAATTACAGCAGCAGCCTCATTGAACACGGAGAACTAAAAGCTAAGATAACTGACAGCACTGGATCTGGCATAAATTTAACTCACTGCAATGTCGGTATATTCCATTTGCATGTAGTGTAGTTTACAAAATAAATTGTAATCGTCCTGTTTATAATAGTTATTGTTTTGTATTGAAATGTTATATTACTTAAAATATATATTGTTTAATTAATCAAATCATAAGTTCAGTTTATGACAAATTATTGTTTTGTTCTACAACGGAAAAGACTTTGGTGTTCTAGAACTAGACTTCTAGACTTTTGATGAGTCTTCGCAAAAAATATTTATCAATTTTGTTGAAATTAAATTATCAACATCGAACATGAATAATTTAATTAGAAGAATACAACAAATAAATAATAATACTTAACTATAGACTCAGTCTATTTACATTATTATTTCTAATTTCATAGACAATTTGTATGTGTATATCCGGAATATCAATCAAATCATAATTTCTTAAATGCTCGTCTGATGTGGCGATACTGCTAATGAAGTGGTGGACCTGAGACCGGATAAAATTTGTCCGTTATATGTTATACACACAGAGCCACAAGCTACGATTGAACATACTCCGTCCATGGATGGAATAACTTGGGATGATCAAAAACACAGCATCCTTAGCTACAGCAAGTGTCACAGTGGCTGCTACAATCATAGCACTGTTTAAGTTATTTCCACTGTACCGTTTTGCAAAGTTACATCTCCTGGAATATAAATGTTGGTAGGTTTAAATAGTAAAGTTATGTGAAACAATGGAAATATAAAAAAACGCTAGAGAAAACTTTAGATTTATAATTATTGCTATTTACTGCACAGTATACTGTTACTAGGCTATATTGGACAAGGTTAGTTGTAATACATCTAGGCATGCCAATTTATTATATTTATTGGGTAAATTCTTGAATATTATTTATTATTACTGTATTAGAAAATAATAATTAAACTTTATTGAAACCAAATTTTAGGATACAAAGAAAATAACAATACAATTATTTAACTGCAGAAAACTGTATTAACCTCGTCTTTTACCATATTGTGCATTTAATTATATTTGGCATTTATTACCGTACAAGTTAAATAAAAATATTTAATTTACCGTTAATATTTTACTGTGCAATATTATTGTTATATTTACAATCAGAACTATTCGCAAATTTTTTCAAATTACTCGGTAAAAATTATGCTAGAATTACACTGTGAAACGCAAGCACTTCCGTTTTCCTGTGAAGACTGTTAAAAAGTCTTGTCGAATAGGGAAATAAGCGGATATGAGACAAAAATTACTTTATCCGGTGGGTTGGAAACAATACAAATCGGAAGATGTCGTTATTTACCCCTTTTATAGGGTTTCAAGGCCACTCAAACCAGCGAAGTGTTCTTCCTGCTGCATGCACTTGTTCTTCAGTCGCTCCAGGTACGCTCTGTCCATGGAAGCCGCTATAATTCATTCTCTCGAGTCGGAATCTGTTTCTATAAATAGAGCTTCATTCTGCATGTTCATAAACCATTTGTTTATAAAATATAGTCATATTTACCGACTCATAGTGTCGTTACACTGTATTCTTTCACTTATTTGTCATTATGTAACGCTACCATGACACTATGTCGCGTTCAGCTGTTTTTAAAGACCCTTGAGATAAACGAGCGTCACACCCGATCAAGTAGACATTCCTGCTCTCTTATCTCTTCCCGTTCGAGGCAGGACCTGGGAAGCGGCTCGAATTTTACAAGATTCTATACAGGATGTCCAAGTGTAGTGTAGAGCTGCCAATACTCGTTGGTAGGCGCAGCTAACATCTAAATTTTTTGGAGGGGAGGTGTTAAAGTTCAAATATTTTATTTATTTATTTTATTTACGTTGTTTATTTTGTTTATTGTATTGTTTTGTGTATTTTATTTATTTTATACCATCCAACAGGCGAAAGCCCAGTTACAGAATGGGAATCACGTACAAAAAAAAAGTAATACAAAGAAAGAAATGTATAGTAAAAATAACAAATATTATATAAGAAATATTAAAGAAAAATACAAAACAGATACAGAAACCAAAAATGAGTAATATTTGCAATTAAGATGCACAGCAGAAAACTATAATACATAACTAACGCTAGAAATAGTATTAACTAAAAAAGCATCATAGTGCTGTTTCAGGCATGCAAGATAATATTGAAACATATCATTCAACCGATGTCTTTAAGTTGTTATAAGTACTGCACATAAAATTCAGCATCAGCATTTAGACTGCCTATTGGTCGGCGACGAGTCGCAGCCGCGAGCCGCAGCCGCAGTCGCATCACCGAAACCGTACCTTAACACTCTTATCACAGTATCAAAATTTCAATTTGTCATTCTTTTATGTATTGTTTACTACAATACATGCTTAATTTATTACTTTGTAACAATTTTTGTCTTGTTTTCTGTTGGACTTATTTATATTTTTTAACAAATACACTTTTTATTTAAAAGTGGTACACGGTATCTGGAATATGAATATTTTTATTTCGCTGAATGAAAAATTGTAACAGGTCTTGAATATGTACCATTATTAATGAGTCACTCTGTATAAGCCCCTAAAATTACGGCATTCATATTCCGGACGCTCTGTATATGGTTAAAAAGATAATTTGACAAACACTGCGTATATATATTTTGATTTGTTACTTGCAGGTTGAAATGCTCGAGTATTCGTTAAATGGTACTTCACTCCCACGTGGCCTACATATTCAACGTAAGTACCTATTTGGGTTTGTTAGATTTGTATCAGAATAAAAATCATAATCTACCTGTAAATTGAATAGAACATGGCGTAGGGGGAGAAACCTGTTAATTCTTGCCTTTGTTGATCCAGATGTTTAAAATTTGTAAAACAAACGATTTACATATCATGCAAATACTTAGAGATGTGTTTAAAGCATTAGTTTTAAATCTATCTAACATATGAATGGGGAAGTTGCAAATGTATTACAGGGTAATCTTTCAAACATGTTGAAATTCCAGAACAAGTGTCTGGTGGCAATAATCACATAATAATTAAAATATTAACATTAATAAATTGCCATAAAACATAAACAAAACCACGTGGCGGAAAACGCGATATCTTTGGTGTGACGTTACACGTCGTTTAGCGCGGTTTGTTTCCGTGGATATGGGTGCAGGTTGCGGTGTTGGTAAATAGACGTTTGTTTCTTGTATTTATGCGTCTTTTGGCCTTTGTAGATAGATACATATGTAAATACTGTGTAGGTAATGCCATAATTATTAGTGTTGAGGTAGTGAACGGTATTGTTAAATCTAGCTTATTCCTTTGTTTACAATATAAATCCACTCGTGACAATTACAGCGACAATGCTGTTGGGTAAATACCAAATAGATGGTTTTACTTGAGGTATTTGTATAATTATGCCATCTCATTTTACATTAAATTACATATTTTAATTTGAAAATAATAACTAAAAGCAATAAATAAGGATATTTAAGATTTATTGATGTTTTTAAACTAATTTAATAAATTTTTACTCCTATTGCCTTCCATATTATTGGAAAGAGCCCGTGTTGAACCAACATACAAAATTATTTAATGAAAACCACATCAAAGAAGGTTAATTTTATCGATATTGACCAAGGGTACCTTGTTTTTAGTTTAAAGATCAAGCTATCTAGAAATAATTTTGAGGCTTTATTGTACAGGGTAAAAAAAAAATTGCATTATTGTGCTAAAAACTAGTCCTTGACAAAGTAAATAAGCTAAATATGTTTAATGGGTTTAATTTAAGGGGTATTATGTCTAGTGTCCATCATATTAAAAAAATATTAAATTGCACCAGTTATTTTAAACATTCTCAAAAAAAAACGATTTTCAGTTGCGTCCTTTAGGGACCTGTACTATCATATGGCCTGACTGAGATTGTGGCGGCCGTGGTACACATCATTCTCGTCCAATCACCTGGTATTAATGCTTGGACACGCTGTAAATTGTACGAATATATAGGAGCGTCGTATGATATCCACACTGCTGCAATACGCCGTGAACGCCCTCTCTTCCACGATTCGGTTGCAAATTTCCTGCGTCACTCCTGCGTTTACTCTACACTTGCACGCACTACACATCGTTGTAAAAGTAGCTGCATATGGCACATGTTTACCAGGAAATCGTTCTACTTAAGCATGTTCACTTCACCATAAAAATAATAGCCATTAACTGCAAGTTGCTATACGTAAGCCATTTTTGATATTTTAAAACTGTAAGGATTTTACGAACAATTTTTTTATATTGACTCCATTTTTCATGACTCATCATTCCCACATTTTTAGATAAGTTCTAAATCACCCTGTAGAGTTTAGCAAATAACACGAATGTTATCTCACGCCACCTGCGAATATTCAAAGGTACCGAAGTAAAAAAAATATATAACGATAGAAAGCAGTCTAACCAACAAATTTTTAGGTACAGATATCTTTTAAAATACGTATTTTTATAAATTTTATAAACTGTAGATATACTTGCTTACTTTATTTATTGACCACTTTATATAAAGAGTTCGTATATTAATTAGTAGTAGAGTTAGTATATTAATTTCTCCAAAATTAAGACACATAGAAGTGGTAGTATTTTGTATTTTTTAAATAAGTTTCTGCAAGGTGCATCAGGTAGGACTCCATCTACTATTCTAACAGCAGTCTTCTGGAGCGTAAACACATTGATTGCTTTAGCTGACTGTCTCCGTAACAAAATACCATAAGACAGATGACTGTGAATAATAGGAAAGTAAACAGTATCTAATACATCCCGTGGTAAGCAAGATTTCATTCGACGTAGAGCGTATGTTTGGGAAGATATTTTAGAGCATATATTATCAATGTGTACACTCCAATTGAGGCTAGTATTAAGGGTGATACCAAGCAATTTGACTGGGTCTGAACGAGTGACCCACTTATCTGAGCTAGTTAGTAATGTTTGAGTTTTTGACTGATTTACCTTCAATTTATTAGCAGAGAACCATGCTTCAGCTAGTTAGGTCACTCATCAGTGTACAAAATACATGTGCTGTCAATTATAGAGTAGGGAAAATCGTTGATATAGAGAAGAAAAAGTACTGGTCTCAGCACAGACCCTTGAGGAACACCATTTGTAACTGGAATAACAGTTGATTCCATATTATCCAAACACATGAATTGTTTTCTGTTTGATAAATATGATGAAAAAAGCTTAAACTCGTATTCTAACTTTCTCAGAAGTACATCAACACGTACACAGTCGAAGGCTTTTGTGAGGTTACACATAACAACATTGGTATATACACCTTCATCCATGCCACCAACGGCTACTTCTAGTAACTTTAAAAGCGCACTATTAGTGGATTTCTTTATTCTAAATCCAAATTGGGATTGTTATAAAATAAATTTATATAGTTTTACATATAAGATTGTTCACTTTTATTTATAAGTATGTAAAAATAATTGTTAAAATGTGAGGTTAAAATAGCAAATGTTATATTATTTAAGGAGTAATAGAAAAAGTGGATAAACAAAACATCAATAATTTCATTTTTGATATTACTTTTGCCCTATGTGTTTTATTTTTCGAGATTTCTGTACCTAAAGATCACCACAAATTTGATCATTTTTCGGCGAGAAATACGGCGGCCTTAACATTTTTCAAGGTAAATTCATAAATTTTTTAAACAATTTTGTTAAATAATGTTTTTAACAAAGAAAAATTTTCAATTTTGAACACTTGTAGGTTTGTCGACTGGGAGTCTGACATATATAGAATATTCATGGGAACTTTAAACAAAAAAATTGCTTAATTGCTGTTTGGCAAGGGTAAACAAAAATAAAAGAGTGAAGAAATAAAAATATGTTTCTGCATTCTTCTGAGGTGTGTACATCAACAACCGTTCATCAAGGCAAATATAATGCCTCAATATGCTTTGTGCGTGCCCAGCCTAGATTCTTTTAAAAAATATCCCACGCATCTCCCACACGTCTGTATAATATCGTAGAATAACCACAAATCAAGACGACTGTGACTGAGGACTAGTACCTAGTATCGCTATATCGAAAGCTGTAAAAGTTCATCAGACTTGAGCTTTCGTAATGAATGATAGTAGTTTTAAAAAATCGATGGTTCATTTTTTACACCCAAGAAACACGTTCGTTTCTCAATAGAATGCAAGATGGTTGTCGAAAGCGTAGTAATAAGTGATATAT
Source organism: Monochamus alternatus (assembly GCA_037114965.1). Taxonomy (NCBI): domain Eukaryota; kingdom Metazoa; phylum Arthropoda; class Insecta; order Coleoptera; family Cerambycidae; genus Monochamus; species Monochamus alternatus. The sequence continues at coordinate 23,747,626 of CM073432.1, read as the reverse complement.
GAATATAAATTTTGCTTAACGGAAAATTTTAACCTACTTTATTCAAAAGGTTAATGTAACGGTACGCAGTTTTTGAATGAGCGACCGTTGAAAAACCGTTTGGTTGCAAAAGTACCCTCTGCTGTCAAAACAATCGAAATTATTTATTTCTGTCTTAACATACTCGTGTATTTTGAAATAAATGAACGAGCGAACAATCTGAGAAATGCATAGAAAATGTACTATTTTTAAAATAATGTTAAAAAGAGCGACACATCTTAAGGATTTTTGAGACCATAGCGACAGCGACAGCAACAACGACGCGTCAACTATCTAATAGCGTAAAAACTGTTTAATTTTTTCAGTTCTATAATAATTTATTATACCTACATTTTTATTTCGGACATATGTACGTATAATCTACAAATATTTGCAAAAACCAAGGAATATATACTGATGTTTCAAGAATAATTGTGTAGTATTCTCAGAGAAAATATTTAACATATTTTCTAATGTGAATGAAATACCTACATTGCAATACATTTTTAGATGATGGGTGAACAATACACTTTTACAGAGAAGGATGGATGGAAATTCACATTTAGAGGATGGATGAACAAATTAAACTCTAGCAAAAAATCTTTCTACATATGTTATTTCTGCTCCTGACAAGACGTTCTTAAATATTTAGAAAAAATGTGACCGCATAGTGTATTTATTATTGAATTATAATAATAAAATCTACTGTAGAGATATCAGATACAAGAGATACAAGAGATATCGTGCATATTATATTGGCTAGCTTAAACCTGTACTTACTAAACTAACTAACTAAATAATAATAATAATATTAATAATAATAATAATAATAATAATACCTTTATTGCCCAAAAGAAATCCATTTACAGGGTAAAACTAAAAAATACATTACATAACGTGCTCTAAATAATATTAGTAAATAAAAAAAAATCTATACTTGCTTTAGAATACACAATAGAGAAAAAATGGGTATGTGCTTAAAGATGTATAAAAATTATTATATTATAATTCATTAGAATATGTTCTTATTGCATTAAGCAACAACGATTTCAATGTACAATTGTGAATATCACACGAACGGCAGTATGTATTGAAATTTGTACAGATGACATGAATAGGTGACTTGAGTAAAATATTCGTTCTAGGTTTGTTACAACTGAATGTTATATTAGATCTGGAATTATAACTTGGTACCAAAAATTTAATATCTCTAAGTATATCAGAGCAATCAATTTGATCCTGTATTATTTTATAGAGAAAACTTAATGATGTACAAATTCTTCTTAATTCTAAGCTACATATGTTAAGCCGGGAAAGTAAATAAGAATAATTTATTCCTCTTTCAGGATACACTCCATCAATTTTATATGATAAATATTTCAAAAATTTTCTCTGTACCTTTTCGATACCAAATTTTTTATTATTATAAAATGGATACCAAATTAAAGTAGCATATTCCAGCTTAGAACGAACATATGAAAAGAAAAGTGTTTTTAAAGCATGAGCGTTGGTGAAATTATTGCAGTTTCTAACAATAAATCCATACAATTGCATAGCCTCACTTGATTTCATTCCTATGTCATTATCAAAAGTAAACTTCACATCAAAAACTACACCTAAATCTTCATAAATGCTGCATCGAGATAATATATCACCGCCAATACTATAATCAAATTGAATTATTGGAGAAAGTTTCCTTGTATAACTGAGTACTTTACATTTTGATATATTTAGCAATAGTTTATTTTTAACACACCAATCTCTAATATTATCCAAATCATATTGCAAATTTAAACAATCGTCTATGTCATTAACAATCAGAAATGTCTTTAAATCATCCGCATAGAAAAGTTTACAACAACTTATTACATCACTTAAATCATTGATGAACAGAACAAATAAAAGTGGTCCCAAGTTTGATCCCTGCGGAACTCCTGAAGTAGCAATATATTGAACAGAATTATAACCATTATATGACACATATTGTACCCTTTTCCTTAAATATGACCTAATAAAATTTAGCGTATTTGGATGGAAACCAAGACATTGTAATTTACTAATTAAAATTTGATAATCAATTTTATCGAAGGCCTTAGAAAAGTCTGTGTAAATGACATCTGACTGGCCACCATTATCCAGGATATTTAAAACATATTGAGTACAAACTGCTAAATTTGTAACTGTAGATCTGCTGTTAATGAAGCCATGTTGACTTTGTGAAATTTGATAATGTAGAGAATAGATTGTAATATGTTTGTGGTATGAGGGCGTATGTCATATTTTTTAAGTTTAATTATTGTTATCATCGCCTTTTGCTTTAACTGTATTACAGCCCTGTTATTTATTCTTAATGACATTTATGCCTTTTAAGTAACGAACATTCAATTATATTCCAACGATTACTTGATCCTTCCGCTAATGTGATTTTTAGGTGGTATTTGTTTTGAGATTCTTTAGGACGATATTGCTTATAACTTTTAAAGGGGAAGTAATACAGAAAAATGTCTCTATAAAAGTTTATTAGAAAAAAAGAGCTTTTTAACAGGAAGTTTGGATTTCCGAAAAAAACATAAATCACAAAGATATTACTTTCTATTAAAAATGGAGCTTACCTCATTTAACACCACGTGTCCTAAGGCCGATACTAACGAGTTTGAGACCCCTGTGCAAAAATATAAAGTATATATATATTAAATTTTTCATATGTCCCACCTCGTTTTTATGAGTTCTAAGTACACCCTGTATACATTTTCCGCTTAATAGTTAAAACACTTAAAAATTCAATTCTTTACAGATTTTTTTTGTAAGAATTAGTTTGATTTAATTGTAAAACCTGTTCTTAACGTTAATTACTTATATTTCATGACGTTTGTTATGTAAACCTGAGTGTATATTGTTATTTGCATGCAAGACATCACGGATATTTTTAATTTTAATTCCTTTGAACCGTTTTGTTACGTAAGGCTATGAGTCTATCAACATTTCCCGCTCTTTCTGTGTCGGCTTTGCCTCACAATAAGTAAGAAATTGAATTTTTATAGTCGGCAAGCTACCTACTAATAAAGCAAAAATTTAGGTCTGGACAGTTAAATTGCCCCATTCCCTTCTATCGCAGAACAAATTTAGCCGATGAGTATGAAAAAATTTTAAACGAATTTTTAGATTTTTTAATAAAGCGAATCAATAGGTAACTTCTTCAGCAGTTCGCAAGTATTTAAAAATAAATAAATAATGAAACATAATCACATTTTCTTTATTACTACATACAGGGTGAAAACGTGGCGTGAGTACAGGGTGTTAAAGTTGTTGCTTTGAGGGTTTTTCGTAATTATCTTTAAATCGGTTAAAGATATTCATTTGTGCACATATTAACTGTCAAAATTTATAAAGGTAATATCTGAATGGTTTTGTAAACCCTAAGGAGTAATACAACATACATTCTGGAAAGTAGGATAATAAATAATAGTTATTTATTTTATAAATATCTTAAGTAGCATTTTATCCACGCAAGAATGTTTTTAAGTGGATAAAAGGTAATTAAAATACAAATGAAATGCAACGTTTTATCTATAATCACATGACAATCATACTTGTGGGGTCAGAATTTGATTAATAAAATATTCGCACGACTTGATATTTCCTAGTACTCAATGAATCGTGGTAGATTTTGTTATACCTACTGGTTGCTATGGTACGTTGTTTCATCAATTATTTAATAAACAGTTCTATCTGAATTTGGTAAAAATGCAAGAAAATAATTTAATAATTGTACAATAATTTGCCAGCGAAATGCAGGGAACATTACGAAAAAGTGTTCGCCGAATTTAACGAATTTTTTATTTCGTATTTTTTAAATTTGAAGTAAAAATATGCAATTTCATCTATGTGGTCGAAGTATTCGATGTTTAAGGCTGATATAAAAATCTACAAAAAATATAGATATTGGAAAATATAACAAGCTTACTGCTTATTACAATGATAAAAGAGAGATTTTACTTGAATGCTATTGAAATATGCAGAAAATATATTTCTCTGCGCCCAATTCGCTTATACAGATTCTTTTTAAGATACATCAATAAAAAATTTACTTCTCAGCCTGTTGGAATCAACACATTTGCTCTCAATAGTTGCTACATTCCTGAATATCACATATCCAGAAGCATATACTGGCCATTGTATGAGGCGCACTTCAACAACTTTATTGGCCAATAAAGGTGCTGATTATACAACCATATCTAACAAATTTAATATTGCAAGGAAAATATAGCTGTTCCTTACAAGAAGAGACATACATCCATAACTTGTGCAAATTATTTACAAAAGCTAATAATAAAGAATATATGGGTACATATTGTGGGTGTAATTCAACGCTGGTTGGGGATTTAGTCTACAGAGTACTTAGTTTGACACAATATTGTTAATACCTAAAAATATATAAAAAAATAACTTCCTATTAGGAAAAGCTACTAGAAAAACTATATTCCTGTTCATTATTACTTATTTTTTCGCAATAAAACTTTTTAATTAAATCTGCGGTGCATGTACGTATGCATTGACGTTAAGTCAATACTACTGCAAAGTGGCAAAGTGACAAGTTACTAGAGACTACATTTTGAAGGTATTAAATTATTTTTAATTTAGCCATGAGCGCAGATATGGCTAACCTTTACATTTTTTAAAGAAAATAATGGCCTACAACGATTTTTTCAAAATTCGAAAGCTCTGTCGACTGAACTAATTAAAATCACACAAAAAATGTCTCTTGGTATTTTTTTTAAATTTAACACCCTGTATCTGGAGAACAAAATCTTTGCGGACCCGTATTTATATGAACTTTTTATCTTAAAATCAATCATAGATTAACCCCTTAAAGTTTGTGCACATACTTAATTAACACCCTGTATAAAGGATTGAAATGTAACAATGCTGGCTACCAGAGAAAGCAATCAACATACTAATATAAAAGAGTGGTTCGAGATTGGTGACGTTCCTTAAAATTTGCGGTTTCCTCGCCACGACGTCATCTACATGGAACCGCGACGTCGCTTGAACGTGGCCGTACAAGTTCCGAAAACGTCGCCGGTACGTACCAAGCACCAAAAACTTGTTTCCCAATTTCATCGTAGGGACGTTTCTACGCACAACGTCAAAGTCTTGGACTCCCCTTCATTCTTGTTAAAGAAATCTTTTGGTCTGAAAAGCCAAATAAATTGGTTTGGAATATGTTTGATAAACTGAGTACTTAGAAAATTAAAAACCAGCAAGTGACATTTTTGACAAAATTTATTAAATCAAGAAGAAGTAACAAAGCAAGTTCTCTACTTGACTAATAGTCGGTATGACCTACACCACGTTCCAAGAGCATATTGACACCTCTGTGCATTGAGATAATCAAAGGTTAACGATCTCTTGCGAAATATTGTTCCATTTCCTTCTGCCGCCACGACTAACTCATCTGGTGAAGGAATATGATTATGAATGGCTCTAGCAACTAAGTCCCACATGTTTTCAATATGATTAATGTCAGGATAGTTGGCTGGCCAATCTAATCTATTGCTATGTCCTGCTTTGAGTATCTGTTGAATCCTTCTTGCGCGATGTGGTCGAGCGTTGTCGTCCATAAACACAAAATTGTCACCACTCTTTGTCGATTGTCATCAGTAACCAGCCCAATTCTGGTTTCGTCTGTAAATAAGACCCACCGCCACTAGCGGAAAAGCCAACCTCTATGCTCTCGCGCCCGCTGGTCTTCTGGCACGTAAATTTGCATTGTGGAGTCGTCTTCGAATAGTAACTGTCGATATAACACGGCGAAACGTACCTTGAAAGTGGGCCTAAGATACTCGAGGACGTCTACTACGTGGTCGGTTTTCCACTGTATCAAATTCTTCATATCTGTGTACTATTCGTACAACAGATGATCTAGGAATACCCAACATGTTCGATATCTGATAATTAGAATGTCCTGCATCATGTAAAGCAGTCATTCTTGATCATATCTTGTACATATAATGTACATAAATTCAAAGGAACACTTGGCTGAATACACTGCTAAACTGACCAGATTTGTAAAAATATTGGTAATAAAGTAAAGGTTCATGGTCTGTAACTGACCAGATGTGTATGTTGTCTTTTTTGTTCCTTAAGTACATGTAGTTTTTTACCACATTAAGACCACTAGGTTTAATCGAATCATTTTATATACAGAGGGTCCAAGACTTTTGATGGTGTGTGTATTAGGTGCCCATGGCTAGTAGCAAAACACTTTAAAGTACCTACAGTAGTCGTAGCTACGTTTCAACGACTAATTGTGTTAGTTGCAATTTTGTAACAATCGCGAGGCAGCTGAAAAAGGCGAAAAATATGCAAAAGAAACCTTTATATATTTTGACGAATGTCATTTTTCGCTATTTTTGCATTTACTTAAAATTTTCATGGTTTTTGAGCTAAACGGACTTCATATTCCGATTCAGTACGTCGAAATACATAAAGTCTGGTCGAACGTACAGATCACTTTCTTTTTGTGTGACGATATAATTTCTAAAATTCTGCAGTTGGGCATACGCTTTAAGTTTACAAAACTTTTATTTTGCATTGGCATATCCATATATTGTTAAATTGTAACATAGAATCTTATATTTTTAAGGCAGCGATATGTTTGAGACCGTTATTCATTCATGCTTATAAAATTACCTTCTGAGAATATAAAATACTTTCTCAATGACTGCATCTATAAATGCAATAATGAATCGGTTAAATACGTTAAAAATGGCGCCAATGCGATTCTTGTTATCGAAAGCCCCAGAAAAACACTTCCAAGAAAAATGGATTCTACAAATAACACAAAATATGTTCTCCATTCAGCAGATATAATTAGTTCGACTCCAAATAGTAACATAATACTTAAAAATATTGGATATGGTTGTTGGCTATATTTCCAGAACGAATGAAATTTATGACAAACAAAAAAATTAAATCATACTATTTTTATATTGCTTTATGTCCCTTGTACTTTATTTTAAAGTTTCAGCTTAACCCTAATTAGAAAACCAGGTTATAATGAATTTAATTACACTGTCATTTTAAAATGTAATTTGTTGTATAAGTTTTTCATATTTTATATACACGGTGTCTCAAAATGATGGAACAAAATTTATTATTTTTCTAGTTGAAATTAAGAAAAATTGCTAGAGCGGATCAATTAGTATATAGAAATTAAGCACTTTGTATATTTATTTTATTAACAGTTGTAAAAATACGGAGAAATTAAATGAAAGCACTCACTTCTTCCAGTTGATTAAACTTATCTATGAAATGAAATTTCAGTTGGGAAAACCTCAAATTTCCACACACTTGGCACTGATGCATTATTTTCTTAATCCGAATATTTTGTCTCAGTGTGAAGTGTAATATACAATAGCAAAAAAAATCGAAAACATTTTTTCAACTTTAACATCCTGTAAAATGAAAAGGACCAACAATTGAATAAGGCATATTGGGCTCAATCGCTTTATTTTGACGTTAACAATCTGCCCTTAATCTATATACCATTATTAATGACTCACCTTGTATAATTATTTATTTATTTGAAAAGTACCAAATTCATCACGACACATTAATTAACTTATTTATGCATTTTAGCTTTACTTCAAGTTTGTTTTATTTTACTTGCTTTCCTTAATGTGGAGTTACCTATTTCTCTGGCATATTGGAAACTCAACACAATAATTCAATGAAAATGATACTCGTGTAGATGAATGGTTTTCTGAATTTTACCCATTTTCTAAATGAGACGTTATTTGAAATAAATTAACATCAGTTATGGTGCTTTGGTCTTACTGGGAAAGTATCGAGTATCGAAAATGTCTGGGAATGCGCACGCTATAAAGCCTGTGGAAGTCATATTTTGGCTTGATGTAATAAGCAGACACGAGATCGAAATTCGAGAGTTACGACCTAACTGTACACGGAAATAATGTTGATTAAATATCATAATTCCAATTATGAAATATTTATTTCTTATTACACTCCAAGTGGAAATGAGGCTAACTGTAACCAAAATCAGATTCGACAATTTAACTATATAAAATTAATTTACTACAAGCTATTACCAAAAAAAACCTAGTCTTTAAGAGCAATCGCCATAATTTAATTAACACGATACAAATTTCATTGACGGAACAGTAAGTGTACACTGAGGAAAATATTTACTAGTGGTAGGTAAAAATATGTTTGTCCCAGCAAAAACCTTGTATAGGACAGATAAACAATTTAATTGTAGCAAGTCATCTAACTTTGGCTTTCAGCAATGACTAAAATTTCTTGCTGGAGTAACTGAACTGTGTTGCTACAGTTATTAAAATTTTTAACTAAATGTATTTCTTCCATTTGACAGAAACGACTACTAACGTCATTAATTATATTATTTCCAGAAACATACCCAAATTTTGTTGAAAAGCTCTCTATTTTGTCTGTATTACTTCCCGTTTAAAAGTTATAAGCAATATCGTCGTAAAGAATCTCAAAAGAAATAGCACCTAAAAAACACATTAGCGATGGAAGGATCAAGTAGTCGTTGGAAAATAATTGAATTTTCGTTGTTTAAAGGGCATAAATATCAGAAAATACTTGTCATTACTCAATACGAACATCAAACGTTTAACTTTTATGCTTACAAAAGGTTTTTTCATTGAGAAAATGATGATATGTTACTAATTTACGGCGAGTCGCAAAAAATTCATAAGAGCTGTAGAGTTATATCGAGAATCCAAAGCGCCTCATTCCTGATCATAGAACCTTTACAAGATTTAAAGTAACCTTGCGAGGAAATGAAGATGCATTTTCTGTTCAGAAGAATCAGCAAAGGGTAAGAAACAATGTTAATACAGCTAGACTTTTACAATATTTCAAACAAAGTCCACGAAATTCTAGCAGGCCGGGAATTGAATTTGAATAAATCAACCGTTCAACGAATTTTAAAGACCCGTGGGTATCATGACTACAAAATTCACAATTTGTAGTTTTTGTCTGAACGTCACATTGAAAACAGACGTAATTTTACAGCTCAAATAGTAGAAAATGTAGGAACTGCTGATCAGAACCTTTTTCAGCACGTTCTTTGGAAGGATGAAAGTTGGTTTGTCAGTGAAGATTTGCCAAACAGTAGCAACGAACACTATTGGACCATTGGAGATCCCTACATTGTAAGTCCAGTCTAAAACCAAGGCAATTTTGGAGTAAAAGCATGGTGCGACATCGTAAGCATTTAATTGAGTCTTATTTTTATTAACATACGTTTCCTACAAGAAGAACTTCCTGGTTCCCATGGTTTCAGCACGACGGAGCTCCCCCCACAAGACCATGATTGTGCAGCAATATTTAGATAACACTTTCCCAGAAAAATGGATTGGGATCTATTCAGTGGTCCGAGAAGTCACCAGATCTAACACTCCTCGATTTTTTTATGGGAGGCTTTAAAAAAATAAGGTTTACATAATACCTTCGCAAGATATTAATCATTTGAAACAAAAAATCACAAACGCTTGTAATGAGTTAAATGGTGAAATGTTAATAAACGCAGCCCACAAAGAAGTCAGGCGAAGATTGGAAATGTGTCTTGAAATGAGAGGTTATATAGAAAATATATTGTAATATGTATGTAGTATGTTTGCCTCATTTTCTAGGTTTAGTTATGGTTATTAAAGAATGTATTAAAGAATTATCGAGTTTAATCCTTTTATTTATTCTTAATGGCATTTATGCACTTTAAACTATGGACATTCAATTATTTTCCAACGACTACTAGATCCTTCCACCGCTAATGTGATTTTTAAGTGGTATTCCTTTTGAGAATCCCTAGGACGGCTTCACTTATAACTTTTAAACGGGAAGTAGTACAGAACGATTTCTAGGTCACAATTACAAAAAGTAAGGTATTATTGAAACATTTTTTTTATATTCAAATCACTTGCCAAAATTACTAACAAAGAAACTCACACACTTTCACTGACATTGAGACGGTCATAACCATTCTTGAATGAGTTGATGGATGATGCAGCAGAAATAAAGAACCTTTATTTAAGCCCTTAAAGTTGAAACGCACCGATGCAATAATGATGTTTGGTATTCCGTAATTATTAAAATTACACAAAACACATAAACTATAACCGCTTCCAAGTACACACCATAACCTCACAAAACTTAATGACGCCCAGTGTTGCTGACATCAAATTGTTAAAGTATATAGTGGTTATGTTCAAAATATACACTTTTATACACCAATACAAAAATGAAAATATCCATATCATGTCATAATCATCATTAATAAATATTCCTTTATTTTAATGATACAGATTGAGATAATTTTAATTTCAAAAGTGATAGTTTGCTTCCGAAAGCCAAAATACTTTTTTACCTCTTTTATTCAGGTATAAAGTATTAAAAATCACTTCTTTTATTTTTATTTTTATTTAATTTCATTTATTTGCTTTTATTCTGTATAATCGATGAAAATATCGATACATTATTATTTATTTTTAACTAATTTAAGGTAAACTAAGCAAATGTAAAAACAATATACGGAATAAATTTATTAATAAGAGTAAAATTCTTCAGTTCAAAACTGACCACAATTATTTTACATATTAGCTATCCGTTACAGAATGTTAATAATAACAATTAGGGTAATAGATATTTATACGGGGTGTAACAAAAAAGCAGGTCATCCCGTTAACTGCATAATTGAACGTTTTAATTGTTCATCTGCATCTGAAATGCATAAACGAGCAATAAAGAATATCTGATATTTTGAAAAACCTGTGGTTATTGCCTATTTTTTATAATACGCTTTTTCGTCGTCGTCCTTCAAACACTTAAGTCCAATGGACTAAAATCTGGAGAGCGTGGTGGCCACTGAATAGTTGCATTTCTTCCATTTCCAGTTCATTTAATCCAAGATGATGCGGAGCACCATCAAGTTGCATCCACATATTTTCATGAAGAGTAAGTAGCAAATTGTCGAACAAAGTGAAAAAGTCATTTTGCAGAAAGTTTAAGAATGTCGGGGCATCTGGACTGTGTAGGGTATGTGCAGCAATTAGTGTAAATCTGATTAATAACTAATCTGTTTTTTAAATCTTCGTTTTTCCATTGATAAAAAACATTTATTTGTGCCCAATTAGCAAAATGGAACTTTAAAAGAAGCGAATTATTTTATAGCTATCAAATAGCTTTGTTTAATGAACAATTTGATTTTATACAGCAAATAATTGTGATAATTTTGTTTCTGTAGAAAGTAATTATGCAAAATTGTTTTATAATAGTTTCTACAACAAAATAGAACAAATAAGTTTCAATTCTTTAAAATTTTTATAAAAGTTTTATAATGCGTTATACAACATTTAAAAAAATCTATATATCACCCGTAGGTGATTTTAAATAAAGTAGCAAAAATGAGACCACATATTCCTTAGGTGAAAATAAATCGATTTAATCTAACATACCTATATCCCAGGTCGCTTAATAAAAAAGATACAGGGTGTCAAAGTTAAAATTTTACTTTCGATATTTGTAGATAACTTCTTAAAAAATCCAAATATTTACTTAAAATTTGTAAACCAGGAGTTTTTGCGGGTGGGAAATTCAAATTTGTTTCTAATTTTGACGTCACTAGTAGAGGGCGCCACGTATGGCAGATCATGTTTCTTTTAAATGGCAGAACTTTTTTGCAGCTTAGTGTATCCATCTGACTATAGAAATAATTGATTCTCCTACCTGTTTTATTTGAAAATGGTATACCTTGCTAAAGTCGTTAGGAGTAACCATTTTTGAAATAATCCTATTTGAAATGCTGAGTGCACCGAGTAAAAACTATTTTGGTTTGAGGTAAAGTGCCTTTTCTGCTAAAGATACAGCAAAATATTGCTTGAAAAAGTTGTTCATAATGGTAAATTATGAAGACGTGCAACATTTCAAGAAGATATGCGAGGTTTGATGAAACCATTTTTCAACAAAGCACAAAGATTTTATCAAAGCAGGCCGATCTTTTTGAAATTTTGCACATCTCCATAATTTACCGTTCTGAACAACTTTTTCAAGTAACATTTTGCTATATTTTCAGTAAAAAAGTCAATTTACCTGAAACGATAACAGTTTTCAATCGGTGCACTGAATAATTCAAATAGGATTATTTCGAAAACTGTTACTCCTAACGACTTCAACAAGGTATACCTTTTTCAGATATAACAGGTAGGAAAATCGATTGTTTCAATAGTCAGATGGATACACTAAGCAGCAAAAAAGTTCTGCTATTTAAAAGAAACATGATGTGCCATAGGTGGCGCCCTCTACTAGTGACGTCAAAATTAGTATCAAATTTGAATTTCTCACTCGCAAAAACCCCTGGTTTACAAATTTTAAGTAAATATTTGAATTTTTTAACAAGTTATCTACAAATATCGAAAATAAAATTTTAAATTTGACACCCTGTATCTTTTTTATTGAGCGACTTGGGATATAGGTATGTTAGGTTAAATCGGTTTATTTTTACCTAAGGAATATGTGGTCTCATTTTTGCTACTTTATTTAAAATCACCCTGTATATAAGGGTTGTAAACATATTGTGTAAGAGTCGTATACTTGGGTAAATGACTTTTAATTATAACATTATAAAATAGTTGTATTAATGTTTTATTAATTATTTTTTAGCTTCGAAATGCGCTTATTTATAAAGAATTTTTATAGTTGTGTTTAATCTATAAAAATATTCCCTGTTTCATAAATATGTTGTAAAACAAAATTGTGGCTTGAGAAAACAAAATTATTGTATATTTGCATAATAAAATTCTAAACCTAATCTTCATTTTAGCATAACGTCTGGAATAAAATCGTTTTATTATAAATGGCCATGTGGGATCAGCGACTGTAGCCATTATGTAAAATTAATGGAGTCTTAAAATTATATAAAAAAAAGTGGAGGGATAAAATAACCACTTCTCCCCTGTTTCTACGTTTGTTTTTTAGACGTCGTTTACAATAATACCCTTGAGGCTTTGGTGAATAACAAGAAGTATCTCTATAAAATTTCAAAGTGATACGTGATACCTTGAATCTTTTAAATCGCCATATTTTGCCGCCAATCTTGCATCTTGCATCTCATATAATATGTTTTACCCTTATTCAAATTTATTTTTTCACTTGATACATATTTAAAAATACCTGCAGTTCCAAGAAATTTGTTATTATTAACATTTTGTAACGGGTAGCTAATATGCTGCTTTTTTGTTACACCCTGTATGTGTGAAATCCCTGGAAAATAGTTCTCGACAATTCTTTCCGTGTTTTTCTAAAGCAGTATCAGCTTCACATCGGCAAATACTTCATTTGTTAATAATCTATTAGTTTTGTATAAAGAATATTGCATTGTAAAGATGAACTAACCGTAACCTCTAATGTATGAAAAGTGAGACATTTTAAAGAAATTCCTCATGAGAAACCATAATACCTTATACGTATGTGGTCCCCAACAGGAAATGGTACATGGAATGTTTTTCAACTCAATGTGCAGCTCCTTATTGAATTCTCGGAACAGGTTGAAGACAGTTTTTACGTTAAAGTGCTTTTCTGCTTTACTGCTTTTGACTTCATCCCACCCTAAAACGCCCTTAAAGATACCGAAAACCTCACAAGGTACACAACTAGCTGAAAAGAGATTGATTCAAGATTATACCGATTTAGCGCCATTTTTTCTCGGATAACGCTTCATTCAAGGTAAAGGTTTCTCCTTTGGCGCCAAACTCCACATGTGTAGGTAGATCAGTTGAGGGACATGAATAAAACTACTGTTTGTTTCGAATACTTCTTAATAATGCAAAAAGTTGAGTAAAAGAAACAAATTTTAAAGACACCAATGACCAATTATATTTTAAATAATACTTATTCATGTAAAATTAATTTCAATATAATTAAATAAATATCATTAGTTTAAGCCAAACCAATAATATGGTGTTAGATTTAATTTTTATTTGAAAAATTTAAATATATTTGGTTAAAAACAAGTGATATGAGTAGTTTTTGTAAAACATACGTAAAAGGTTGGGTATACTGAAAAAAAATTGGTGCCTGTAAAAAAATTTTGTTTCATGGAAATAAATTATTTGTTTGTATGGAACCAAACAAATATTCATTTCCTGTTACCAAATAATTTTTTTGAAAGAACAAAAATACTTATTTTGTGTAAAGAAAGCATTTGTTTAAATTAAAAAACATTATTTCCTTTTCAATTATGCACTTCTAGTGTTGATTTAATTATACCTATGATAAAATAATATTTGTATATTTCAAACATTTTTTTTCCAATAAAACATCTGTTTATTTAAGTCAACAATTTATTGCTCGGGAATTTCAGAAAACAACTGCGGGCTAATGCCCCGACCAGCATAGAATTACACCTCAAAAATTTCTAGTAAAGAGTTAACATATACTGGTTTCGAGCTTATTAGCTCTCATCAGTACGCCACAGGTGAGTGATGAGTTAATTGGCGACTAACCCTGTTCATGTCTCTCAAACTCGACATACCTGAGTACGTGAAATATAGCACAGCTACATCTAGCGGCCACCTATCGAATTATTTTTTGTTTATAGAAAACAATTCGAATTTTTCCTTGTAATAATTGACCGAAAAGTAAGAAACAATGTTAATACAGCTAGACTGTTGCAGTATTTCGAACAAAATTCACGAAATTCTATACGGCATACTGGCCGGGAATTGAATTTGGATAAATCAACCGTTCAACGAATTTAATGCCAATGGGTATCATGACTAGAAAATTTACAGTTTGTAGTATTTGTCTTAACGTCACATTGAAAACAGACGTAATTTTACACCTCAAATAGTAGCAGATGTAGAAACTGCTGATCAGAACCTTTTTCAGTACGTTCTTTGGATGGATGAAAGTTGGTTTGTCAGTGAAGATTTGCCAAACAGTAGCAACGAACACTATTGGACCATTGGAGATCCCTACATTGTAAGTCCAGTCTAAAACCAAGGCAATTTTGGAGTAAAAGCATGGTGCGTGCATGGTGGGTGCGTACTTGGAGCATCCTATTGAAAACAGACTTAATTTTATAGCTCAAATTGTAGTAAATATAGAAACTGTTGATCAGACCCTTTTTCGGCACGTTCTTTGGATGGTTTGCCAAACAGGAGTAACGAACACTACTGGTCCCATGAAAATTCTCACATTGTGAATCTAGTCCAAAACCAAGGCCATTTTGGAGTAAATGTTTGGTGCGACATCATCGGCAGGCATTTAATTGAGCCTTATGGGTGAGTTACCTTCCTACAAGAAGAACTTCCTGCACTTCTGGAGAATGTGCCTTTGCAGCGAAGACGAAACCTAGGGTTTCAGCACGACGAGTTCCACCCCACAAGGCCAGGATTGTGCAGCAATATTTAGATATCACTTCCCAGAAAAATGGATTGGGATTAACGAACCTATTTAGTGGCTCTGAAAGTCACCAGATCAAACACCCCTCGATTTTTTATGGGGGGTCTTAAAAAGTAAGGTTTACAAAACACCTCCGCGAGATATTAGTCATTTGAAAGAAAAAATCACAAACGTTTGTGATGAGTTAAATGGTAAAATGTTAATAAACGCAGCCCACATAGAAATCAGGCGAAGATTGGATATGTCTTGAAATGAGAGGAAGTCATATAGAGAATAGATTGTAATATGTATGTAGCATGAGGGCGTTTGCCTTTTTTTTTAAATTTAATTATCATCACCTTTTATTTTAACTATATTTTATCGAGTTTAATTTTATGTATTCTTAATGACATTAATGCATATTAAACAACGACTACTTGATACTTCCACCGCTGATGTGATTTTTAGGTAGGCTGTCCTTCTTTTGAGACTCTTTAGGACGATATTGCTTATAACTTTTAAACGGGAAGTAATTCAGAAAAATTTCTTGAATAACAGTCTGTTAGAAAAAAGAGAGAAAAAAAATGGGTATGTTTTTGGATAGAATATAATTGATGACGTCATTAGTCGTGTCTGTCGAATCCCAAAGATAATACTTCTGATTAAAACTGGAGCTTACTTCGTGCCATTTAACACTACGTGTCCCAAATTTTATTTCAATTTTTTATATCTTCACAGTAGGCTTATACTATTGAGTTTGATACATCCTGTACTTTGAAAGCCAAACATGATTTGATAATTTTTAACAAAACTACTGTAACAAAAGGTATCGTGCCGTATATCAAACTAAAGCTCTTTTCAAAGCCTGTTCAATGGTATAATATTTTTTTATATAGCGCGTTAAAGAAAAAATCCGTCGAATTTTCAAAGGCGACTGTTTTGTAAAAGTAATTTATTTTATAAAACTAAATAATTGAGTGAGGCTTTGAATACACCTTGACCGCTAACAAATACCGGATATATAGGCTTGTTTGAAAAATGTCTAAAATTTAATAAAAATCATTGGCGTAGATATTTGTGCATTTTGATAGATGTCAGAAATGAAGTATTTCTAATCTCATAACAAAATTTCCTCTCTGGCAGTTTTTATGTATCAATTTTAAAGATATTCAAAAATTACATTATTGCTCTTATATCATTTGGTACAATGTTTGATAAAAAATGAATAAAATATTTTAAAACTCTATAAAAAAATGTTATTTGATGCTTATACATACTTTGTTGATGATACATAGGTACTAAAACATATATACCAACTGTTGTTTCTTTATTCAAATTCTATATGAAATATCTCGAGATGTCTATTCGAGAATTAAGTACATGGAATTTTTGCATAAAACAACTCTTGTATTGATAGGCTTATTATGAGAAAGATCAGTTTCCTTTGATTTAACAGGTGCGACAACTCGTAAAATAAACAAGTTGTATCGTCACGAAACGAATAAAAATATCAATTTATAGTATTATTAATACTTCATGTTATGTACAATACCAGGAAAAATGTTCCTTTAAGTTTTGTAATATGTCATTGTGATACTGTATATTTATTTTTAGATGCATGACCTCAAGAAGCAAGGGTTTGATCTAGTTGTAGATAAACATAAATTATTCTGGTGAATATTCGTTATTTCCCAATGCTGATAACTGATAACAATACCATTTACTGGTTCAGATATTTTAGTTAGGCGGGAAATTGTTATCCAAGGTTTTAAGTGTTACCACAAACTGTTTATCAAAATATGTAACGTTTATTTTATATTCATATTCGTGGTAGCTATACATATAATTAACATGTAACGAAAGTATTAGAAAAAAGTATTATGCTGTCTACAGGGTGTCCTGAATATGGGTGCCTTGAAAGGTCTTGAATTTGTGACAATGTTGCTCACATACTGTCTTAGGATTGTTATTATATATGGTTTTCTTACAGCTCTTTTCACAACACAGAATACTAGTTACAAATATTTAAAATGACTTATGATTTTTGCAAGAAGCGTTTGCCGTACAAACGTCTCGTAGCCAGAGTTTTGCCTAGATTCGTCGGAAATTAACATGTCATGCAGCTGGTTATGGTTACTATAAATTGTGCCATTTTGTTTATGTACACTCACAAACATCAAAGAAAAACTAGACATAAATTAAACACCATGCACCATGACTAATATTACTTTTAGGTTATCAGCAGCAGCCTGACAGCGCAACGTTGTCGAACGTTACAGTACATTACAGTTTTAACGAGATTCTCGGAAACTTCAATTATTTACTTCATTAATACTGATCTAAAAATTAAATTACGAACAAATTATGTTACAGGCGCTTTTACTTAACCTTAATTGTAACCTAGTTTGTAATTTCGTAATTTTGCATATTATTGCAGTTGTATTTTTGAAATGTATTGTAAACAAACTATTCGACATTTTTTTTCATAATAGTTTTTTTATTGCTTTTGATCAGATATATAAGCCCTTAAATTACGGCACTAATATTCAGGACACCTGTATAATATTTTGTGAATTTAATATGTATACTTATAACATTTTATACTTGTAAAAACAAGTCTGTCTTGTCGTATTATTATTAAATCATGGATGTTAAGGCTAGACTGAATGCTGAAATCCTATATGATATTATAATTGTGGGTCACACTGTATAATGTGCGATTATGGTACTAACTGCAAATAAATTTGCGGTACATTAAAAAGTAAGTCGATTATTTAAATTGCGAGTACCAGTCTTAGAGCAAATATTGAATTAGTTCATTGACTTTAGAAATACTTCTTTGTTCATATTTAGTACAGTGGAAAAACTAGGAAAAAAGTTCTTTTGGTATTAGGATTACGAAAATTAATCAAATTATAACAAATAATGTACAGGGCGTATCTTCTTCATAGACCTCTTCGTTTCTGAGATACAGGACGAAATGAAAAAAAAACTGCTTTTAAAGAATTTTTGTATCTCAGAGAATAGCTGAGATATGGGAATGGTGAAAATTGCTTCTCATACAGTTTTTTACAGTGACGTACTTGCGATTTCTGACTCAAACATATTTTTTTTAATGGCACATCGTGTATACTTTTCCAATCACGCATTATTTTTTTTCTTCAAAATCATATATTATAGTAGTTATACTTTATAATTTGGAAATTGTCAAAAAACTTATACTGTATCTAGAGGATCTTTAGCGCCATAATAATACAATATAATAATACGATGTGTTAAGAATAATTCATATATAACCTTCTGTTTATCCATATTTTATAACTTGCTGTCTAATTTCATGATTATATTTAAGATCTTCATCAGAGGGAAAATTTAAACTGTTTTTAAATATGTTTTCAATATTAAATAATTTTCAACATAATTTTCTTCTTATTCATTATTTTTTATGTTTGTTTCAAATGTTATTTAAAGATATTTATAAATTTCTTAATTGGCTCATATAATTGTCTTGTTGAAAATCCTTTTTTGAATTATTAAAATGGAAAACCTAATTAATGAACGAATTTTATATGATATATATATATATATAAAAATGCATGGCCAAATGTGCATCACGCAACATCAGTTTTATCAAGTACAAGTAGTAAAGTACAAATATACCACTGGACTATACGTAAGCAGTGCCTGTTAATCGGTCTGGTAAAACAACAGGACCTAGAAACCTGTCACCTACAATACCCATCCAAATATTTAATGAAAAACGTGCCTGATGTCTAGATTCTATTAGAGCATGAGGATTTTCGTCGGCCCAAATATGCGTATTGTGAAATTTAAACACTCCATTTCTTACGAACCCGGCCTCATCAGTAAAAAGAATGTTTGCAAGAAAACGAGGGTCGTCAGCATCATGACGTAGAAGCCAGCGGCAAAAAACCAAACGTGCTTGATGATCATTTATTGGATTTAAGGCCTGTACTCGTTGCACATGGTATGGATAAAGCAGTTACTCGTGAAGGATTCTCCAAACAAGAGGACCACTAATTCCTACCTCGCCTGATATTCTCCGCACACTCATACCTGGATTCTGCTCTACCAGTGCTAGAATTTCTTCTTCTGCTCTAGGAGTGGATACCGACCTTGGTCTTCGCAATCTTTGGTGAATTCTTCCAAACATGAGTTGTAAAGGAATCTGGCGATTTGGATAAGCGTCAACATTAGCACGACCATACATGAAATGCATGTCTGTTAATTCTGCGTTAGAGTAACTAACCATAGCGAAAGAAAACTTGTGCACCGAGAACAACTGTCAAATACGTACTGTTTATTTCACTAAACATCAACCAACTATTATAAGAAAATACACAACGTTTTTGCAAAATAAAAAAGGGGCTAAAAAACATAAAACATTCCATATTTCTGCAACTGTTACTTTGCGGGCCCATGTTTATTGAGACTTTTCTGCTTATTTTGGTTCATACTATTACCTCCTTAAATATTTTACACTCTTTTTTAATACCCTGTATATTAGCATTTGTAATAATTCATCAATTCTTAGTTGTATTAATGATATGCCATGCCAATGTTGTCGGGAAGGCAGAAGATTTATTACGAAGGAGTCTAATACACATAATTCAGGTTTATTTATGTTTATGTTTCCAAACTAAATAAACTTTTTTTACAATGGTGCGGCGTTCTAAGACAGTTGAAAGGCACATTTTACAGGCAGTCTTCCAAGAACCAACGACACCAAATATAAATAGCACAGACTTATATTTGAACAAAAATATATTACATAGTTGTAATTTGGAGAAATTTATTATAATAGAACTGTGAAAGCGTAAATTGGCATTTGACGATATTGTGTTATTAAGTAACAACTATTTTCTCAATCAATTGATTAAATATTTACTGTTAAAATTTAAAAAGAGCCTGTCAGATGCACGTTATAAATGTCTAGTGTCTTTATTTACAATTTGTCGGTTTCCTAGTCAGCTGAGTCCTTTTGTTTTGAAACGTTTCCTTAACAAATAACAATATGACGTTTCGGTTGCCTCTCAGCTGATTTCTAAGAAGCGGTCCAGCCCTCAAAGTGCCCTTTTGTGCCCCGAACCATTCTAAACGCCTCTTGAGAGAAAACCGTCTGAAATGTTTGCCTTATACTGTGATTTTTTAATAGAAAAAGCGCGCTGAATTTTTGTAACCTGTTCCTAAGAGTCCCAGTGGTTTAAGGATGTTTTCTTGTATTCTTAAAGGCCCACAAAAGGAGACCTGTTCGCTTTTAATTGTGGGTAAAATCCTCAAATAAAAGCTTTATTTAGCTCTTAAATCATAGCCTCCGATGTGGGAATTATTCGGCCCTGGAATGTCAAAAGACAAGGTATACAAGGTGTTTCCTTAGTACTGCGATACTTGTATTTAATTTTAAGAAGAGATTACATCTAATAACATCATAATTACATCATAAGAAGTATGTTTCCAAGTTGCAGTGTCGAAAATTTTAATTTAAGTAATCCATAAACGAGCTGATTTCTTTTCTAAAATTTTTGTTAAGCAGTTGCTTTGTTTTTTTATAGAAAACTAATTCAATATATATACAGGATGTTCCGTTTGTACTTCCCCGGGTGGGTAAATTTCTCTTGGTGGATAACAAATTAAAAATTCTTGTAACTTTTTTTCAATCTATCACAACATTTTCTAATATTCTCCACGTCATGGAAACAGTTTTAAACTATCTATTTCTAATTTTTGAAAAGGTTGACAAAATTAAGTCGAAAATTATAGGTCTCTAACAATCTTATCTATTTTTTCATTCATCTCCTCATCTCATCTTCCCCAAGGTTAAGTGTTAGGGCCAATCTTATTCAATTCGTGTATCAATGACATCTACCTAATTGTTACTGGCAATACAATGTGACGGATTCAAAGACTTTGGTGTCAATTTCTATTACATTTATATTTTATTTTATTTTTTTGGGCAAATTTTAGCTCCTTGACATATCTATCATAAATCAGATTCTATACGTACAACTATTCTCCAACATAGGTCTAACCATAGAGGTATATTAGGATATTATTGAATCATGACCTTGAAAGTCTATGGTCGTTCTAAAGATAAAACCGAGGACTCTATGTGACTTTTGAACAATAGCTCCAATATGGGTATTAAAAGCATTTTTTTTATCTAGTACTATCCCCCAAGTACTTTACTTCATTTCCACAATTAATTGTTATATTATTAAGACATATATTAATTGTATGAGAATTTGATGACAATTTTCTGGGTTTAAAAATAATTTATTGTTATTGCAAAAAATATAAGCCGATCTAAACCGCTGCAAATTAAAAATAATCAGATATATTACATATTAATCTTAACATCGTCGGCATATATCCCAATGTGTCAATATTGAAAGCATCTCTTGATATCATTCAAAAAGCGACTAAACAAAAGCGGGTCTAGGTGCGATCCCTGAGGAACTTCAGAGATTACTTTAACTGAATTTGATTTAAAATTATTTAGTGTCACACATTGAGATCTATCTGATAAATAACTGAATATAAGTTGCCATAAATACATTTCTAAGCTTATTAAGTTATTATATCGACTTAAATTAGAATATGCTTGTGCAGTATAGAATCCAATTCATATTCGTAAAAACAGCTTAGAAAATATTCAAGACATAATCGAGGAATTTGACGTTTGATACCAGAGTATATACATGTTCTATCTGCATCCGAGAGATTTCCCACATTTTCTGGGACATCCTGTATAATACATTTGAATTTGATTAATTATATTAATTCAATAATTTGTTAATAAATAAATAGTACTAACCAAAGTATATTTTGAATTAATTGGCAACTCATGACAGTTTGGGTTCTACGTCTATGGTATTGTATATCGATTATTGTTTTGTTTGTTCGATACAATCTGTGGTAATAACGTTAACCGAGATAATCACCAAACTCCCGCCAGTTCTGTACCAGCCGAATTGGCGGGATCGGTATCCGACTTCACAGGGAGATTGTATTTCTGACCTCTTGGAATGATTCAGGCAAATAAATTCTTCTGAAAACCGGCATA
Source organism: Monochamus alternatus (assembly GCA_037114965.1). NCBI lineage: Eukaryota > Metazoa > Arthropoda > Insecta > Coleoptera > Cerambycidae > Monochamus > Monochamus alternatus. The sequence goes on along the minus strand of CM073432.1, from coordinate 23,725,098 downwards.
TTTCCTAATTATTGACCACTTTCCAAATAAATAATAAAGCCGGACAACCCCTATATTGCCGGAAGACACAAATTGAATTAAGAGAGAAGATTTTTATCGTTTTAATTATCAAAGATTACTTATAACTTTTTTCGTTGCCAATACTGATTCAATATGCCCTCGAAAAGAAATAGTTGCTATAATAAAGGGAGTGATTATGATTTTAATGAAAATGAGATTATTTTAAAGAAAAATCTGTAATAATGTAATGTTCAATCAATCATTTAATGATGATGATGATGTGCAATCATTAACAACTCGAAAAATCATTGGCACTGAGAAAATTTCTACATCACTGCTTTTTTTCTGATCTTTTTATGAATGCAGTATGCCCTAAAATGATAAAATAAAAAACTTGTTGTATTTTCTAGTTGATATTAAAAAGTTGCATTAATGAAACAGGTCCATACATTTTTGTAAAATCCTTATAGTTTTAGGCATAATATTTTCAATCTTTTTTTAGTTTTATTGGGTTTTTGCCATACCTCTGAAAAAGTAAAGATTAGTAATAAGTCCTTGCGCCAAACGGATCAGTCAAGGATTATTTTGAAACTAAGTTTGCCTAACCAAAAAATTTCACACTGAAAAAAGCGGATAAGTAATAAATAACAAAAATCACATCACTATCGGGCACTTCCGTATTATTGACGTTTCTAAAAACTCTCTGTTTTCGTTCTCAAAATAGTAGTAAAAATATTAAACGTATGTCAAGTTTAACAGTTTCAAATTTGACTATTACCATGTTAACATGCTATACATTTGTTATTTGATGTACGATGCTGTTACAAAAAAAAATACATTCCTTAAAAAATCAAAAAGCTGTAGAGGCAAGTTCACGAAAATAAAACTTTTGTTAGTATGAATGAATTCTAATTTGTTTCATATTCTTGGGCAATTTCATACATTTTGCAATAAATCTGGCTGTCGCAACATCCTAACGGTCAAAATTCGAAATCTGCCTATCACATTTAATTTCAGTGACCCAATTCAGCTAAGAAATATACAAATTTATTGTGAAAGTGATACAACCGTTTAGGTAGTGAGCAAATTTTTAACGGTCGACCCATATTTTCTGCGTCGGTTAAAAACTACTAAACACGATTATCTGAAGATAGAAAGTTTAGAAAATCAAGACAAAAAGCTGTGTCTTGGTATAACGGTAAATTGAATTAAATTAAAGGACAAAATTGCATAGTTCTAATTAATGAATGAGAAATACAATGGACCCTCAATACAATTTCATGAAATTTAAAAATCATATTTGTGCCTAAAATTGTTCTTTTTTGATAATTGGAAGATTGAAATTGCAAGCATACTTTTTAAAACAATTTTAAAATTTTATAACCTGCCATCCATTTATGATTTGTTGTAATAAATGCACTTTGTTTTCTACTGCTGTGTCATAAACAGTTGATTTGAAATGGCCCTATAAGAAAATCAAGCTGATATAAGCCAGGAGATCGAGCAGACCAAAGGTACGATCTATGTCATCCAATCCATCGCGATTAGTTGAAACAATTTTCATTCGACCAGTTGCTGGTAACTGTACTGGAATGAGCTGGTGCTCCATCGTGCATAAAAAAACGTTTTCATTCTGGCTGCAATTGGAATATCTCTATCCAAGAGTTCATTCAACTGTTTTCTCGAGAATGTTCTATTAATATCGCTATTTAGTCTCAATGGTCCCATATATTTACTGAAAACTGATGCTGGTTCCTACTTTGAACTGACTTAAAGAACAAATATTTTGGTTTACATGTTTTATTTAAATCGACATAATTTCATTTGAAAGGGAAAATCACGAGAAGGAAGTACTTGTACATGTTGTATGTGATATTTAGCCAACATTTTCCACATGTTGTATGACTCTTAAGGATCACAATGTTCCTTTTGCTAGTATGGAGATTATTTTCTCTCTCTACAAATACAGCCTTCTTTTGCTGTTCTAATAGTAATGGAATGCTTGAATCTTTGCTGATGTGAAAATGATCAATAAGACACCCTCCTTGGTTTGGATTTCTTGACACTTTTTATTAATCCGTAGCTGCAGCTCTTCCAGGCTATTTACAGGAGTACCATACACTAATATCTTCAAATATCCCCAAACAAAGAAATCTAGAGGGTTCAGATCAGACGATCTTGGAGACCATAAAACAAGTCCGGCCCTTCCTTCCTATCCATCTAGTGGAAAATTTTGGTGTAAATGCTCTCTAACGGCCACGGAAAAATGAGCTGGAGCACCATCATGCTGGAACCACATTTGTTGCCTCTGATTCAAAGGAATGTCTTCCAAAAACTCATACAGTGTGTTCTGCAGAAAGTTGAGGTAAGTAGCGCCTGTTAATCGGTTTGGTAAAACAACAGGACCTAGAAACCTGTCACCTATAATACCCATCCAAATGTTTAATAAAAAACGTGCCTGATGTCAAGATTTTATTAGAGCATGAGGATTTTCGTCGGCCCAAATATGCGTATTGTGAAAAATAACTCTCCATTTCTTGTGAACCCGGCCTCATCAGTAAATAGAATGATTGCAAGAAAACGAGGGTCTTCAGCATCATGACGTAGAAACCAGCGGCAAAAAACCAAACGTGCTTGATGATCATTTATTGGATATAAGGCCTGTACTCGTTGCACATGGTATGGATAAAGCAGTTGCTCGTGAAGGATTCTCCAAACAAGAGGACCACTAATTCCTACCTCGGCTGATATTCTCCGCACACTCGTACCTGGATTCTGCTCTACCAGTGCTAGAATTTCTTCTTCTGCTCTATGAGTGGATACCGACCTTGGTCTTCCGGATAAATGGCACTGTTTGCTCAAGGAACCGGTATCACGCAATCTTTGGTGAATTCTTCCAAACATGCGTTGTGAAGGAATCTGACGATTTGGATAAGCGTCAACATAAAGACGTCGCGCTTCGGTGGCGTTCCCATGAGCATGACGATACATGAAATGCATGTCTGTTAATTCTGCGTTAGAGTAACCAGCCATAGCGAAAGAAAACTTGTGCACTGAGAACAACTGTCAAATACGTACTGTTTATTTCACTAAACATCAACCAATTATTATAAGAAAATACACAAAGTTTTTGCAAAATAAAAAAAGGGGATAAAAAACATAAAATATTCCATATCTCCGGAAACGTTACTTTGCGGACCCATGTTTATTGAGACTTTTCTGCTTATTTTGGTTCATACTATTACCTTCTTAAATATTTTGCACTCGTTTTTTAACCATGTATTGCCTTCATCTTTCTCACGCTTCTGTTTCCTCTTCTATTCAATTGCCACTTTCATCCCACACAAGTATTACTAAATACATATACTGTATATTTGGCGGAAAATGCAAGTATTTCTACTTCCTCTATGAATTCCTGAATTTCAGACACCCTGTATATCTTTTATCAGGATCTCGACGAAGATGATCTAATCCGGCTGCCTCGACTTTTGACTAGGGCGCCAAGTAGTGGCTTATCCGCTGGCTCTCGACTCCTCCTTTGTAATTCACGTATAGTTACATCAATTTACAAATAAAAAAGCATCTACGTGCCGGGAAACTAAATTCAGCCAGACTTTTAACGGTCGTCCTTGAAGAAACAGCTGGTTAACGCATAGTGAAATGAATGAAGAAACCTGATAAGAGCATATCGTAAAATATTTTTTTTATTTAGTCAAGGCGTCTGATATTTGTACAAATTCGATTAAGGATATATATAATGTCAATAATAAAACGCATCATATGGGAACATTTTGATTTCAATTTCTTATTTGGATGTATAGGGTGTAACGAAAAAAGCAGATCATTCCATTCCATTTGACGACAAAATATGACGTTTTAACCCTTACCTATACACAAAAATACCTACCTTTTAAAAGTTGAATGTTGAAGTTGAATTTTTAAAATTGTTTTTCCGTAATAACTTTGTTAATTTGTCATAAAGATATTTCTTGTGGTTGATCGCCATATCTCGCCATAAAATGATAGTCCATTGAAATGTTACATTATTTTGGCCTTAGCGTGCATTTTTTAGAAGACGCAATTTTATTGTTTAGATGTGAGGGGGAGGTAAAAAAAAGCTTAACTTGAAGTTTGTGGGGTCACAACCCTCCAACTTCGGCCGCCATCTTGGAAAAGGGGGTTAACTATTGGTCATACAATTTGCAAATTGAATCCTCTACAATTTTAGTCCAGTAACTTTTTGTTGGAAAATCAAAAATAACAAAGATATTAAAGAAAGTAAGTGCTCCTCAGATGAAATGTGAACTTTATAAATGTCTTGAACTGTTCGCAAACAAAAAATTAATAGAGTTCATATCGGATAATTTGGGTGACCAAGGTTGACTTGGTTCTTGAATGTCACATTCATTCACGAGCAATTAAACTAAAATGTGGGGAAGCCTATCGTGCATAAACCACATTCTTTGTTTTAGCGCATAGGGAACATTATCAAGTAGTTCAGGTAAAACGTTTTCAAGAAAATATCTGTAGGAGGCATAGTTTAAAGTTTTTGGTAAAAAGTAAGACCCAATAAGAAAAATTTCAATAATACCCACCCATACATACAAAGAAAACTAATGTTGAAATAGAGATTCTATTATGGCATTAGGGTTTTCATCAGAACAAACGTGTATATTGTGGAAGTCCATTACAGCATCTCTGAAAAAAAATAGCTTCTTCAGTAAACAATATGCCAGTGGGTAAAGTTAACATTTTCTTAATTTTTTTGCAAAATCCAGTGGCAAAAATTGTAGGCCAGCAGGATAGTCTTGCGGCAGTAAGGCTTGGATCCTTTGTATGTGATACGGGTATAACTGTTGATGTTTCAGAATGGACCCAACTAATTTATAAATCACATTAAGATTTACAGCGATCTTCCTAGTAGTAGTATTTGGACCTTCTTCAATTTCGTGTAGAATTGCTTCTTCCATCTCAGACGTTCTAACACTTAAAGGTCTTCCAGGAATTGGACCTTTCTCAAATGCGCCTGACTTTCTGAACATTCTTGGATTTGCAGTTGGATGATTTGGAAATCTTTGCATATAAATTAAGCCTCAGTATCATTTCCATATGCAAGGCCATAATTGTAAGCCATATTGGCCATTTCAGCATTTGAACATGCATGAGCTATTGTTAAAACTTAATATTTTTGAAAAATACTTCTTATTATTGTTTTGCATGGCCTCCCTAAGATATGTTTAAGCAATTTAAGTAACTGTGTAAAATTAGACTTGATCAAATAAATCAATTTTGTTGTTAATCGGTTTGGAATACAGAAAAGTGTAGAGAAACAAAAAGTAACGATGATACAGTGGCACAAATGATGACCTATTTTATTTGTAATATCATACAGGGTGATATATATCTATATATATATATTTTTTACAAATAATGATCGATGATACCCACTGGAGCTGTACAATGACCGCACATTTATTTATTCCAAATATCCCTTTATTTTTGGCTACAGAATACACCCTTGGATTTTTTACCTTTACTGAAGAAAGATAAAAAAACTTTACATTGCTCTATAAACTGTGGTTATTTCGCGTTTATAAGTGTTGTGTAAACGTCCTAGAGAAATTTTGTTTTTTAATGCTCTATAAAGATTCTTTCAGCTTCTACAAAACCTCAAATTGCTGGTTGGGTTGAGGAAGGATGAAAATAATATATTTGAAGACGTAAATTCTTCGTCTTTGTTCGGAATACGGTGAAACTAATTCGAACGAATTACCACCGACACAAAATATTCCATAACCTGAAAAATCAAGATTGATAAATGACCCTGATGAACACTCTAGACGTGGACATATGAAACGAAACAAGCGACAGCGGCGGTTACGTTTTTATAAAGATATTCATAAGCGCTAATGTTGCGCAACAAAAAAGGCCCTGGGTCTAGGGCCGGATCGGATCTAGTTGGGTTGACGAGTTAGAATCCGGAGGCGCTAGTAAAGGTCTTGGCTTCAACGGTCCGATCGTCCCGTATAGAAAACCTGAACTCTCGGACTGTTCGCCTCACCTTTAACGTATTGTAATAAAATTAAATCGACGAAAATGAATATCAAGGTGACAAGCCGGCCAACAAAACACTATCAGTCTGGTACGGGCCCCAAAACCCGAACCCGAAATTTCGCGGCATTTTAGAATCCCTCTTCGAAAACCTGTTTTATATTTACTTATTTGTGATCCAATAAGTTGATCAAAAAGTAGTAAATTACTATATGCAACAAATTTGAGCTAAATTTTCTAGGTTCTTTATAACAATGGGTCTGCGTACAAAGTTTTAAGAAGAATCAGTATAAACTGAACTAAACGGACAAAAAATGTATTAATTTATTTTCATTTTCAATTATTTCGGCTATTTATAAAGCCAAAAATTAAATAAATAGTTTCTTTGACGTCACAAGTATTACTTTGCAAAATGGCAACGTTGCAAATTGATATTCTACACGGATATAGTTCGACTTGACATTAACAAAGATTGTTACTTGTTTTTCCCTTAGCTAGAATCATCTATTTTTGTTTATTAGCTTTTATATTGAGATAACACTGTAAAAAAATAATTGCACTAATTAGTACAAAAGAACACAATATTTTGTTAGTCGAGGGAGACACGGGATTGTGTATATTTTTACACATTACTCTGTATGTAGCAGTGTGTTAAAGGTTTAACACAATTCACTATATTAATATGTTGTGTGTAACTTGTACACAGTTCAATATTGTTTGTATCATTAAGCATTTAGAGTTTACACATTACAGTATATTTTTTTGTATAATACTCTTGCAAATACAATTTTGTAAAAAAAGTCGAAAAAGGCAGTTCGAAAATAAATTGAAAATATATGCACGGCACTGGAAACTGGTCCACTGGTCCTGACCTTGCGCCAAATGAACGAACAAAACATTGAAAGAATCTCCCAAGAAAAGAAATAAATAAAATTTTATAATACCTATTTTATATCAGCAAATTCAACTGATTTTACCGCTATTATTTTTATTAATTAATCACATAACGCAACTAAGCTAGCGTTGGAATAAGTGTATTAATCTTTGCTTACTCTAGTTGTCTTTCCATGTATTTGATATAAATTAATTAATGAATTCTAGCATAAGTACCATATGGTAATATATTATATCTACTGACATTTCTTTACACCAAGGTAATATATGATTTATTAAATATATTTATTTATTTGTTATTGATATACCAGTGCCGCCACTACACATTTTTGTGATTTTTCAGTGTTTTTAATACAACTTTCCAATTGTTAAGAAGATAATGCATCAGTGTCAATTGTGTGGAAAATTGAGTTTCATCCCGAATTATCCTTTCATAGAAATCGAAAATTAATTAATTTTAAAGTTAATGAAAATTGCCAAACAGTTAAAAATTGTTAATTGAATTTATTTGTATAATAAAGTAGAGCAAATAGATACAATTATTTATTTCCAGTAATGAAATGGAACTCTTGTATATTGTAACATTTATTTGTAACTAACAAAACGTTTCCTAAATAATGGCACCTTGCACATACCTGTTTAAAAATAAGCATTTTGCAATTTATATTAGACTGGACAAATCCTTAACGCCACTGGATTTCCAAGAAGTGGCTGGCTTTGTTGCACTTGTCAGACAGCAGTCTACCTGGCTCTGGGAAAAATTTAAAGGGACAAACAAAGGGCGGTAGAATCAGCTGATTTCGAGAAATAGTAAATAAATATGTACGTGACCCCATACTTGTCGTACAGACTAGGGCGGCAATCTGACAGATTGTTCTCTTTCAAGCATTTTTCAGGAAAAATAAATTGCGTATATTGATTTACAGCCATGTGTCTGACCTATAAACTAACTCGTATTATGTAATAGGAGGCTTACAAGACAAACATCTTAGATTTGGCGGGAAAACGTTAGTTCTCTACAAATTGTGTTTCAAACAAAAAAGAAGACGTAACACTGAAGCTTGTGAAAGGTAACAACTATATAAAATAATTCTTATCTACAGTAGCAGACATTAACATATTTTCGATTTGGCGGGAAACATTCAGTCCTATAAAATTATTCAACAATGAGCAGTAAAAAAGCGTAAAAACTATGTAACACTTGCATTATAACTCTTTTCAAGAAAAACTGATAAAGCTTGACATGTTATAGACTTGGTTTGATAAGTTACATATATTGTTTGCTTAGGTCGTTAATGGCGCGAAAATTATCTCTACAGATACTTGAGTTTGTGGTCAGACTTCTTAAAGAATTAGGTGTGGGTTATCTTGGTTAGAGATACAAATATATAACTGGATATTTTAATTCCTTAGATAAGTAAAATTTTGTGTATTTAAGTATATTAATATTTATGCATTTAAAAATTTTAAATTTGAAATGTATTTTTGCCTGTTTTGGATTCAATAATAAAATATATGTAATTGATATAAATATTATATTTATTTCAATATTAAAAGATAAATATATTGTTAAATCATATATCAAAAATTGTTACAAAAATAATGGGTTGTTCTTTCTTACAATAAATTTAATGTTAATTCAAACAGTTATTTATTGGTATAAAAATATTTGTGACCTATTGTTGTAAAAGTAATCTTTGCTGTAGAATTATTGTTCTTGAAAATACTGTAAGTTAATGTGTAGTTGTTACAGTTATATTAAATTAAATTCTAAATAGTTCAGAAATGTCAAACAGATTTGTATAAAGATTAAGATCTTAGAGTTGTGTGGCATACATTTTTGGCTTCAAGTAGCCTCACAGAAAAAGTCTGTTGGAAATAAACCTGGTAACCGTGCAGGTCATTCAGTAGTGATTTATACATTGTAATTTTTAGGTTGGAATTTTAAAATATATGTAATTTCACTGAGTAAATATTTTATTTTTTTATATTTTAAATACAGGGTCATTCATTAAGAATGGGCAATCTCTGAACTGGAGATACTACACACCAAAATATGGCGATTGAGCCAAATATGCTAGAATGTTATTTTGAAATATTGAACTTTGAAACCTGTCGCAGTATTAAAAAAAAAAATTGGCACAATTATGTTTTTTGGCACGGCAAATAAGAATGTTTAACTAATTTTGACGTCACTAGTAGAGAGCGCCACTTATGACACAACATGTTTGTTTTAAATGACAGAACTTTTTTGCTGTTTAGTGTATCCATCTGTCTATTGAAACAATCGATTCTCCTACCTGTTGTATCTAAAAAAGGTATACCTTGTTGAAGTCGTTAGGAGTAACCGTTTTCGAAACAATCCTATTTGAAATATTCAGTGCACCGATTGAAAACTGTTATCGTTTCAGGTAAAGTGCCTTTTCTACTGAAAATACAGCAAAATTTTACTTGAAAAAGTTGTCCAGAACGGTAAATTATGGGGACGTGCAAAATTTCAAGAAGATCGGCCTGCTTTGATAAAATCTTTGTGCTTTGTTGAAAAATGGTTTCAAAATCAAACCTCGCCGATCTTCTTGAAATTTTGCAGTAATATTTTTATTTCTGAACAGAGATTTTTTAGTGGAGTTTGTCCATCCATCCTCTTAATGTGAATTATCCATCTATTTCTCTATGTATATTGTTCATCCTTTATCTAAAAATGTATTGCAATACATTTCATTCGAAAATGTGTGTGCACCCAAAAATTACATCTTATTCTTGAAACATTAATATATATTCCTTGGTTTTTGCAAATACATATACGAATATCTATGCGAAAATAAATATTTTTAGCTCGATTTTTAGTTACAGTCAATTTACAACTGTTGTAAACTATTACTATTTTTGAAATAAATGTTATATGGTTCAGAGGCAAGCATTTAAATAACGTACCGTTTCAGTTGATTATATTTATGAATTGTATAACATTTAAATTGGCATAAGTTGCAACTGCACACGTAAGAAAATATAATCTTATACTTAAGGAAGCCGTATTATTGAAATAGTGTTTTCTACAAATACAAGTAATTTGAGACATTTAAGAACTGAATAATATAGAGTTTAGCAAATAGCAAGAATGTTGTCTCATGCCACCTGCGAATATTCAAAGGTACCGAAGTAAAATCAATATACAGTGCTTTCGAAAAGTAACGAATAAATTCATTATTTTTGAAATTGAGAAGTTTTCGAAAAAATCCCCTGGCACGTCGATTTTGTTTTTAAAATCTGCGCTTTTTGACATACGATATACGACATACAGTGGTTAGAAATTCCAAAATGTTTACCATAGAGATATTACAGTGAATGGTTAAAAAAATGCACATTTTTCTATTTCCTCCTATGTCAGAACTGAAGGGTACTATGAAAATTTTATTAACACATTCGATTGTTTCTAAAAACAGTAACCATGAATACCATAAAAAAGGGTCACACTGTACATTTGCTGTTCAAATTATGTATTTTTACATAATAGTAAATCAAAGTAAAGTACAGTATATATTTTGGTACAAAAAGCCACTGTAAAACATTGCAATTTTGCAGAAATAAACTTTTTTCAGTGTAGTGTGAAAAAGCTTTTCTATTCCCAACGTTTGTCCTACATTTACCTAATATAAAAATGGTACCGCATTCTGAGAGTGCTAAAACTGTGTTCTAACCGGCTTTTTCTCGAGAAGGTTGTTGTTGTTTAGGAAGGCCCATGTGTTGCTGGGTACAGCCTTAATTTAAACGTTCTGGCTTTTAAAACATAAAGAACTATTTGAACGTTACCAACAGTTAAGCATAAAGCAGTGACTGTACTAGTTAACCTCATTTCCAGCTCTTATTATGACATTTAATGCTTGGTGTATTTAATTTGGTTGTTAAATAAAAAATTACATCATTCGTGTATATAGCGTGTACTTTGCTGCGGAAATTTAAACATTAAACATCCATGCAAATACTACAAGCCATGTTTACTTAAAAATTGGGTCCTCATAATTTTTTCCGAGTAGTCGCTATTTTTATAGCGAATCTTTAGACATAAGTTATAAAAACCCTGCATTTAGAATATCCATGGAATTATGTTTTTGTTATATAGAGTGTCTCAGGTATTATTGGCATCCTTGGAAGGGGTGATTGTACAGGGTGATTTATTTCTTACGTCCAAGTCCTATACCTCGGTAAACGTGAAGATATATAAAAAAATCAAAGCCTGGTTAAATGACCTCATCTGAGCTCCATATCAAGGCCACCTACGACCCTTTATCATAACGACGCTAGGCGTCGCGACGCGGCGTGACCTTATAGTTGTTGGTATGTGCATGTATCATTTGAAAGCTTGTTCAATTCTGAATATATTTTATACAACCACTTATGGATTTATCTCTAAAGGTAAGAGTTATTGCACAAAAAAGTTGAAATAGTTGCTGAGAGTAAAATGTCTGTTTTGTAATAATACTTCAGAATATCATTGTTTTTCAATATAAATTAACGATAAATGTAGTGAATAATAAATGAAGAGGATATTGCCGTTTTTTTGCAAAAATACTGCTGTATTTTATAAATACTCTGCATATATTTAAATTATACTTTCATTTATCAATTCAATGCTTGAAATTTTTGATTCCTAGATTAAATCAATTTTATCTAATAGCAGGATGTTGAAAATTCATTCTTCTTCTTATAATAAAATTAACACCAGAAAAAACGGGATTTTATAAATGTTTTAACGATAACCATTTCCTGTCTGTCGAGAAAAAATAATTTACATAAAAAGCAAATATAATGTAAAAATTTGAACAGATTAGCATAATTATCGGTTGCGATTCACTATTTTTATAACTGGCTCTATACGGGGTTAACAGAAAGTACTAAATTATTATTCTAGTACGCCTACTACAACCAATAAAACCCACAAACTTGTCTTAATTATAAATAAACAGGCACGTACATTGTATACAGGGTGGCCAGATGAAAACGAAACAGATCCATTTTCAAGAACTGCGTCAAGATTGTAGAAAAACGCTCAGACCCGTCGATTTTAGATTAAAGGGGGACATTATTTGCTGGTATATTTGACTCCGCCACTTTCACCAAGCAAGGGTAAGCACCACCCCGAAATATTTAAATGGCATTGGAGGTTGAGTAATATTTATTTTGAAAGCTCTTACAATTCTCTTTACAACAGACTTTAAATTTTATAATTCCGCCCGTTGTAAAAGTAACATTTGGAACATGTTTACCAGGAAATCGTTCTGGAAAACGTGGTATACCCTAACCAATTATTTTTATTATTTCTTTGGGGTTAGATTAGAATCAATAAAAACTAATTGCGAAAGTTCGGCAAGGTTTAGAACAAGTGTTTATTTTTTCAATATCTAGTCTAAATTCCCGTAAGAAATGTAAGTAGTTCAAAATCAATGTTTTAGGTAGTTTAATAGAATCCTCATTTTAATAAAGAAAATTAGTGAATGAAGGTTGTTTCTCTGTAAACGGTACCTTATGTATAATCCGTGATAAGATGTGTAGAAAAAAATACAGGGTATTAAAGAAAAGCTACTGCTATTGTAACAGGTGATAGGTTAGGTTCTTCAGACAAAATTTAATGCAAACTGCGCTTTTATAGAAAATATTGAAAATAATATTGTCTGAAGCTATTTATTTGTGGCATAATTTTAGTCTTTCTTTAGTTTTATTGGGTTTATGCCACACTTCTGAAAAAAATAAAGATTAATTAAATAATATTCATTAACGCGTAGGTTGACCTGGCAACGACGTAAGTGAACAAATAGCATCTGAAGTTTCTTATTTTTTAGTTAATGTAATTTGCAATAACAATATTATGCAATCTTCTGTTACTCAAATCAAAGCAGAACAAACACAACACAATGCAAATCCATAAATACAATAGCATAATACACCGATCTTTTTCACATAACTTAATAATTTGTACATTTCTTCATATAATAAAATCTCAATGGAAAAGCAAAAACAATTGGAGTAGTTATATCAATACATGTATAGAAAACAGAAAACTTTAAAACTTAGTAAATTGGAATAAAGAGCGTGATATCCGACTATTTATAAATCGAAAGTGTAGGAAACAGAAAACTAAGTAAATCAGAAAATTCCTCAGTTTAAATGGATTTGAAAAAAGATCTTTTCTTCGCATAGGTTAAAATTCTTCAATATGAAGAAAATATTCACATCTGGCAACATTATGCTTGTAGTCTCCACTGCACTGACCGACACGCGCTCATAATACAGCCAGGACGGACATTAACTTTTTGTCGCTTTTTGTAATTGTTTATTAAAAATTTTTCAAATCTCATAATCTACCTATGATTTCATGATGATATTCATCTCCTGGTAATAATCTAGATTTTTAATATGCTGCATTAAAGCTATCAGCGAAGCCAAATTTACCTATAGAACATTATTATATTATTCTTCCATTTAATTTTGCATATTTTATTACCGCATTGTTAGTTAGTTTAAATATTTAGTTTTCTGTTTTTATTGTGTTACTTGATTTGTAGTATTTTTGACTTATATTGTACTATCATATATTTATTTTGTTCCTGCTTTTGGCGTGTGCAAGGAATTAAATAAATAAAAATAAAATAAACACTGTTAATTTTTAGTAGTTTTATTAGTAAATGCAATAATAGTGCATACATACATACAGATTTAACTAAGAATTTATTATTAATTTATTTAGTTTCATTGCGAAAAAATGATTGATATTGAATAGAAATATAGTTTATTTTAGAAATTTTTCCTGTTTAATTTAAGAATTTGTCTTGAACTAATTGTAAATTATTTTTTTAGTATAAAATCAATCGATGATTGGCTTATCTGTAAACCAAATAAATCCTTAAAATGTTTCCTTGAACAAAAATAATATTTATTTATTATCCTAACTTTTATAATACCCTTAATTTCTATCCTGTTTTTTTTTTCAGGTGATGTATTGTGTAATATAGAACCTTATAATTTTAATAGAGCCATATGATGGGTACTATATTTATGATGCTGTACACAAACACATTTGGATATACATATTTATATATTTTATACAATGAAGCGGCATGGCGGAAGATCGTAAGTACGAGGAGAATTTTGGAAGAGTAAAGAACGGAGATCTTTTGTTGACTCCGTATATTTTATCTTTGTGACAGAATATAAACATACAAGACTTTAATGAGGTACTTCCTCTAACGTACGCCCATGTGCGGCGTTTACTATTTTGTCGTTTTTCTAGTCTCAGTTCTTTTTCCTATATAACGAACTCTGCATTCTCTTCTGAAAAGAGACCCCGGTCAACACGGCAAGGCTCCAGAGAGAGATGCTGTAAACAGCTCATTTAATTCATTTCTAATAGCCGCAGAAGCAACTATAGTATCCCCTCTTCACTGCGTTATAAACCTCTCGATTAAAATTGTTTTAATGCGTACACGTACTTTTTTTTAGTCGTTATGGGAAAACTAGTCTTAAATGGCTTCCGATGTATCGGAATAAACATATACGTTCGTCGGGCATAACCTTGAAAATCGGAACAAAAACAACTACAACCATTTCCGTGCTTTAACAGGATGATATAACCTATTCTGTAGTGAGCAACATGACGAGTAAACTTACGTTTTATATTTTTTTTATAATTGTAAACTAATAAAAACATCAGAAGTTGCATTCTTCATATTTAAAGTATGTGCTGCCATGTTCTTTCATAATAAAATTTTGAAAGAAATGTCAGGGGTTAAACTTGTGCAAAAAATTATCCTCTTGCAAAAAAAAAATTATATTTAATGGAAGGAAAAAATATCTTCACTCTTCCAGTTTGGGACACGTGGTGTTAAGCGGGATGAGGTAAGCTCCATTTTGAATCGAAAGTATTATTTTTGGAATTTGACAGAAACGTCTAATGACGTCATCAATTGTATTTTTTCCAGAAACATACTCAGTGTTTTTGTGGCTAACATTTCGCTGTTTAACTCATTACAAGCGTTTGTGATTTTTTCTTTCAAATCATTAATATCTCGCGTGTTTTGTAAACCTTATTTTTAAAAACCCCCCCCATAAAAAAATCGAGGGGTGTTAGATCTGGCCACTGAATAGGTCCATTAATCTCAATTCATTTTTCTGGGAGAGTGTTATCTAAATATTGCTGCACAATCCTGGCCTTGTGGGGTGGTGTTCCGTTGTGCTGAAAGCATAGGTTTCTGCTTAGCTGAATGTGCATTTCTCTAGAAGTACAGGAAGTTCTTCTTGTAGGAAATTTAGGTAATTCACGCTGTTCAATGTATGTTCATGCAGAATTAAATGCTTACCGATGATGCCGCACCATTCAATTACTGCAAAACTGTGTTGGTTTTGGACTGGATTTAGAATATAGGCATTTTGAATGGACCAGTAGTGTTCATTGCGCCTACTTGGCAAACCATTACTGACAAACCGACATTCGTCCGTCCAAAGGATGTGCCAAAAAAGGTTCTGACATTTACTACAATTTGAGATATGAAATTAAGTCTGTTTTTAATGTGACGTTCCAAACTGTGAATTTTGTAGTCGTACCCATTGGTTTTTATAATTCGTTGAACGGTTTATTTATCCAAATTCAAATCCCAGGTAGCCTGCCGTATAGAATTTAGTGAATTTTGATCGATATACTATAACAGTCTAGATGTATTAACATTGTTTCTTACCCTTCGATCAAATTTTTGATTCTTCCTAATAGAAAATGCATCATCATTTCGTCGCAAGGTCGCTTCCAATCGTGTAAGGTTCTATGGTCAGGAATGAGGAGCTCTGGATACCTTTCTCGATATAACTCTACAGCTCTTCTTGAATGTTTTTGTGATTCGCGGTAAATTAGCAGCATATCAAGTCTGAATGAGAAAACATTTTTTAAGCACAAAAGTTACGTTTTGCAACCACTACTTCATTCTTATAACTTTTAAACGGGACGTACTACAGAAAAATGTCTCTAATAAAAGTTTATCAGAAAAAGAGAGCTTGTTAACAGGAACAAAATTTGGGTATGTTTCTGGAGGAAATATAATTGATGATGTCATTTGTCGTTTCTGTCAAATCCCAATTTAACACCACGTGCCCCAAATTTTATTTAAAATTTTTATATCCTCACAGTAGGTCTATACTATCGAGTTTGAGACAACCTGTATAAAGAATTTCCATAATAACCAAGCTGAAATATTTTGTTTTGTACCTTTTTCTTTTGTAAAAACATTGGTGATCAAAACAAATATTTTAAGCAAATGTTTCTAAAGAAATTTTAACAAGGGGAACCACCATTTTATAATTTTCGAGGAAAACTGAATTTTTTCTTGTTGATAAAATATACACGTGTAAAAAAACTATCAAGTCAAGATTAAACGTGGAAAATTATTCGATAATAATGTACACACTTTTTGTTTCTTTAAATGTTATTATAAATTCAAGTCATACAGCTTTCTACAAATTCCCCATAACCGCCAGAATTGAAATACTTGAAGAGTTAACTGAAGAATGCTTCTTTGTATAGGTAATTGATTGCTCACATCCTGGAAATTTTTTTTATGCAAACTAAAGTTACTCTAATTTTATTATTATATTGCCAATACACCAACCAGCTGGCTGGACACTGTAATCTCAAGGTAATAGTTAAATCCTTTTTTTATTTAACTCGGAGATTCTAGATATATTGATGGAAATATCGTGAGGAACATCAACAGGTTAGTTTGCCTGTGACCACAGACGTACTGGTCAGCTCAGACAAGGGTTTACCTGCACTTGCGATTTTCAAATTCTAGATGAACATAAAAAGGTGGGGTAGTGATGCTATGAAATTTAGATGTACCAATATGACTTGATCAGTTTCTTAAAATGAAAAGATCAAAATAAAGAGCAGTTTGAAATAAATTTTTGAAATTAGATAATTCATAAATGAAATTATAACACATTTAGGTAATACCAATATCTAGTAAAAGTATATGATTATACACGGAAAAAAGGTATACTGTAATAAGAACATATATTCTTGTTTAAAGAATAAAAATTACTTCAATCAAGAAAATAAATGTACTTGTATAAAGAATTGTTTTATTTAGACAATAAGAATTACTTAAGGCAACAATTGTTATTCACAAAGTAAAATTATATTTTCTATTACTGCAAATATTTAATAATAATTATAATAATATTGAATAATAGTATTGCTTTAAAAAATAATAAAACTGGGAGACATTAGTAGTATTTTTGTTTTAAATATATATTGTATTCCTTTCTAGAGTAGTATGTAATTATTTATAAAAGGTGGGTCACAGAAAACAGATGTCTATAAAATAAGTATGTGTATTGTGTAAACACCCTGTCAAAGTCATTCATTAGCGGCACACCAGACATATACCGCTTTCAAGCTTGCTAGTTCTCCAATAGGTGAGGCAACCGACGACATAGCACAACGTGTAGTTACATGCTGAACCTGACGCTTCTACAAAAAAAAACCGTTATTCATTTTTGCACACGACCACCAGGGAACACTATTTAAATTAATAGTAAATAATACTACAATTGTGTCTCTATAGTTTTGGTAATGATCGCTACAAGTGTTGTATAAATATAATCTATAAATATTATCATTTTGTACTGTAGCCGTATTTTAAATTTTACCATATGACATTTATTACAAAATATTAGTAGTTTTATTTCGTGAAAATCTATAAACCTACAATTTAATAATATTTTATTCATATTTTAATAAAATATGATTCTTTAAGTACATTTTAAATTTATTGCCGTTGTAAGAAAAAAAGCGTTGAATTAAGTACAAGAATGCTTGAATATGTAAATCTTGAGTATACGAGCCCCTTCCCATTTCAGTTGGCCCACCTACTGAAATATTAGTTTTTTGGCCAGCACCAAAACATAACAAATACTACAGGTTGTTTTCAGGCCCCAAAGTAATTAGCAGAGTATATTAAATAATGTCCAGTAAAAAATACCAAAGTCCTTGCTCTCTATTTAAATTTGCAAGGAAAAGCAAAAATTTTGTAAATACAGCAAATCAACCTATGTTTGTTCTGGTACAAAGGATGCCTATAATTCAAAGATTGCTGTGGAAAACTGACACCGTGACAGTTGCTAATATTCATATAGCTGTCAGTACGCATTTAGTATAGCTTCAAGTACTTACGTAGTTGTGTTTTTTTAAAATGGGTAGAGGAAAGGTTATGAGAAAATTCGTTCACTTATTATTAAATTTTTCAATTCCGGCAAATCAAATTCGGAAATTGCAAATTTATTAGAGTTATCGCGGTATAGTGTAAGAAACATAGTTAGACTGTATAAAAATACCGGCTCAGTTGCTGCAAGGCCCCAATATATTAAAAAAAGCAAAATTACAAATGTGGATAGACGTTCGTTGAAGAGGATTATCCAGAAAAATAGGCGAGCTAATTACTTAGAGCTAAGTGCTCTATGGAGTGACGCTGTTGGGAGACGAATTTCGAGATCCACAACGCACAGGGAGGCTCATAAAATGGGTTTTGGCACTTATAAGGTAAATTTTTTAATAAGCAAAATTGCGGTAGGAAAATAAGAAATGACAATATTTTGCTTTAGGCCAAAGAAAAGCCGCTTTTAACACTGCAGCAGAAGAAAAATAGAGTAAGGTGGGCAAGACAACATAAGGATTGGACAACTCAGCAAGTGTGTGTTAGAGACAGTCGCAGTCGAGTTATTCGAAAAAAAATGAGGCGTTTCATCCGGACTGTCTCAAACGAAAGGTGAAATTTCCTGCATCATTCATGATCTGGGGTAGCATGTCAGCTAAAGGAGTGGGAAAACTTCATTTTATTGACGGCATTGTGAATACGGACAAATATTTAGCCATTTTGGAAGAATCGCTCTTACCGATCGTGGAAGAATGCTTGACATCCCGCCAAGAATTTGTGTTTCAGCAAGATGGTGCAGCATGTCACACCTCAAAGAAAGCATTAAAGTGGATAAAGGATAATGGTATTGCACTTTTAGAATGGGTTTCTAGCAGTCCGGATCTATCACCAATAGAAACTTTGTGGCATGAGATGAAAAAGGTGCTACGAAAACATCCTGCTAGAAATATCCCTGAGCTGAAGCAAAGACTTCAGGAAATATGGGATTCTTTTACACCGGAATTATGTCAAGGCTTGGTTAATACTATGCCCCAACGAATTGCGGCTGTAATAAAAAATAAAGGCGATGTTACCCAGTGGTGAATTTTAAAATTGTTTTGTTAGTTTTACGCTACTTGTTCTTATTTTCTCTATTTGTCTTTATTTTCTGTTAGATATTGGTTTTCGTTGCTTCATATTTATTTATTATGTTTAAAATACTGTTTAAGAGATAAATAAATTTACAGGTTAATGTTGTACTTTTATTTTTGCTTCATAAAAACAAAATTTCTGCCAAATCCTATGGTGGGCCAACTGAAATGGGAAGGGGCTCGTATTAGTATAAATATCTTAGTTTGTAAAAAATTATATATGCACAATTTTTCAAAAATGAATTCATAAGTATTACCATATCCCCTGCTTATATATTTTTTCTCTAAACTATCATTTAAAATACATGCAGACTATAATTTTAAAAATTGAAGTAACAGGACCAGATATATTTTGCCTTCCGATTTCTACACCCATGGAGTTAAATATATACTTTATCAATCTCAAACAGGTCTTTCTTCTTAAGTGCTCAGTGCCGTGGCTAAGAAAACGGCCTCAAATTGCAATAATATTAAAATTATATTTAAATTTATGAAATTAATAATAGTATTTTCTTTATCGTGATACGCCAATTAAATTTTATCTTAAAGACGTCTATGTTATAATTACCTTCTTCTTTATTTTGTATCAAAAATGTTGCTGAGGCGGCGATTTGTTTGCACTACGAATTAAAAAGATTCGTATCATAAAACTGCTAAAAAATAAATATATTCACCAAATTTCTGCAACCATTCTTGGAAATAATTGAAGATAAGTGTATATCAGTTACTGTTCCCACGCTATGAGTTGTGCATTGTAATCATTTATTTACTTGCTTGAAAGAAATGGTGGCCCATAAATTCCAAAGAATGTAATTAACTATATTTTACTATTCTTTCATTATTGTGGAACAGAAACTTTTTCATTGATAAATGTTATAAAAAAATATCGCTGCTTTAAAATTGTAAGGTTAAAATAACTATTTTTAGGCAGCGATATATATATATATATATATATATATATATATATATATATATATAAACTACCTCTTACGTTCTTGTTTGATATACGTTATTGATGGAAAAACCTTATCTTTAAAATCCTTTGATGAATAGTGTGATGTCAGAAATATTAATGAAGTTTATCATTTAATGAACATTAAGTTTAATTGAGTTTGGAAATGGATTTTATCTAAACACACGAGATTACAATTTGTACTATTTTTTATTTTGTCTCGATTTTTCTGTAACTCAACGAAATACGCCATCAGTAAACAGCATAACCTAAAAAAAATTTTTTTCGTTTTTTATAAATACAAGTACTTTTAGACATTTAAGAACTGAATAATATAGAGTTTAGCACATTTAGCGTATTTTTTTAAATTCAACTATAGATGTAAATATTGTTGTAACATAAACTTACATAGTTCTGTATATAAGATTATTCACTTTTGCAAAATGAATAGCAAAAAAATGTGTATCCTACAAAAGCATTCTAAAAGTTGTTACAATATTTGAAGGAAATTTAAATAGTAAAAGTGGATAAACAAAACAGGAATAATTCTATTTTTGATATTACTTTTGCTCTACATGTTTTATTTTCCGAGATTTCTGTACTTAAAACATACCACAAATTTGAATTTAACATAAAAAGTAACCTTAGTACTTTAGTATATTGTTAAATTATAATTACACTATATTTATATTAGTGGAAATTAAAAATTCAACGAGCAAATATTTCCGTATTTAACTATTACGGCTGCCCCATGGGTACGCCTGAGGAACGTTATAAGAGATTCCAAGAGTGGGTCAAAAAACTTGCAGAGATTCCCGCCTTTAACGTCCTTTGTGGTGCAGTCAGCTGACCGAAGATTCCCAGGCATTTAAAATTCATCGATGCGGGTGGCTTCGAAAACAAGTGAATCCCGCCAGAAAGGTACCCAAATACACTCAAGTGACATCGTTCTATTATCGAACAAATGCATTTATTAACAGATTGGTCTCAAAATAACTTAAATGGAATTGGCTTTCGATTTATAACCACTTATTTGACAGTTCAATTTGTTATTTGCATTCCTACGTCTTTTTTGTTAAAAAAAAACAAAAACTGGTAAAAATAATGGCCGTATATTAATCGTACGTGACGTAAAAACCAGGGGCGGATTAAGGACGTGTTAACTAACCGTATATACAGAACCAAATGAGACATAGATTTGGCAATTGACAAATATTTTTAACTTTTAACTACCTACTTCCGGGAATATCGGAAATAGGCAACAACTTATTTATTATTTTATATAGAACACTCTATATATCAGTTAGTTGAAACAATACAAGTGCCATCAAGAGAATAAAAACAATGTCAGTGAGTAACCAGCAGTTACACAGGGCATTAGACCTGGATAAAATTAAGATTGTGGCTATACAAAGATGCAATAGAAATCTAGAAAAATAAAAAAAATTAGCTCAAAAGCTCTGACCAACGGTATTACACGGAAAAATCTAATATATATATTTAAGTATAATAATATATTTTACTTAATTTTAAACCTCATTCAAGTGTAATTATATGCATTAATTCAGTAATAAAGTAAGGTAACTGATCACTGCCAGTAACAGAATTAAACAGCACGTCTCTAGCCTTAGCTGGGATTCTTTGACGTGCCGTTGTTGTTCCCGGTCTAGGCTTTGTGGGGAGGGGGGGGGGAGTCCCCTGTGCCTACTCGGTTCCTGTTGTTGGTATTACGGCTGCTACGATACGACATGTTTGTATTAACATAATTCAGCGTAACTATCCGTTAAAAAATATTTAAAAACTAATGTTTAATCTCGAAAATCTGTTCAAAATCCTGTACGTAATAGCTATGTTTGGTATGTTTATATTGTTCAATATGAGCTTTCCAATAGAGATAGAAATGAAGAAAAACAGTCCACGCCTACTGGATGCCCAAGTTTTCATAATCATTTATTGATTGGACGCCATGTTTGATTTTGATACCATCGAAAAGAGCGAAAAAAGGAGAATTCAACTCATGTGTATTTGGACATTTTTCTACCTAAATTGAATTTGTTGTTTTTAAACAGTTTGGAATAATCTCGTACCAAGAAAAATGTTTTTTATTTATTTTTACGTAAGATTTGTGAGAAGTTGATTTCTATATAAATATAATAACACATAATAATAAATATTTTAACTGCAAATGTAGTTCGTCATGTACATGCGTCAATTGAAAGTAATTTTTAAAAATTTCAAATATTTACGGAGGTATTATTTTTTTTAAATATCCATATTTTAGAGCCCACTGACCAGATAGTAATGATGTAATCTTTCTCTATCTAACAGGTAGGTGTCACGGGCAGTAGGCAAAATGTCCGGCACCAGCGTATCCTCTGGGATTGATAGTTACAGTCAACGAGGTCGACGAAGAGGATATGACACATCTGTTTTAAGACTTGCGGCAATAACGTATAAAACTTATTTAAATCGTTTTATTATTTTCATATTTATTTAAAATTTGACTTTTATTCCTGATTTTTTGTTTGTAAAAAAACTATTAATTATGTGTTGTACACAGTGAACTGTACTGCTGGTTAAAATATTTGTACTTATTTAAGATTCATCCTGTATATTACAGTTTACAAATCCTTGTACTGGGCGTATATCACTTAAACTTACATAAACAATACTGTTAAAAATTGAGAAAAATTATTCGGAAACTTGCCAAGAATCCTTGTTTTAACAAACCATCATTAGATTTCTTATTGTTATACTCTGCCTACATTAGAAAGATGACACTGAAGATTAACGGTTGGCGGTTAGGTACTTAAAATTCTATTCTATATTTTTGGAACGCGAGTGTACTCCCGAGCGACTCGATGAGATTATTTACATGCTCGAAAGGATAAAATAATTCCTGACGTCGGTACGGTTTTAAATAACAACATACGTATGGGCGGGATGTGCTCAATCTAATACTGGATTCTTTGCGTTGGTAAGGAACGCAGCGACCATGGGTGGGTTTGTAAATAGAAGCATATACTCCTCGAACAAAAATTAGAACACATGCGTTTCCAAAAACTTACCAGGCCCTCAGTTGATAAATATTTTTATCACTGTCATGCTACACTAAGATGTTATACGGGGTGATTTACAACTTATCCAAAAAAATTGGTAATAGATGCGTCATGAAAAATGGAGCAATATGAAAAAAAATATGTACAGAGTTAACTATGACTAAGTACAAAAATTTTAACTCAGAAAGACCTAAAAGACAATAAAAAAATTATTCCAGAATTTTAGCTCGATATTTAAAAAATGGGGCAAAACCCTCTTTTTCTACGGAAAGTCGTCGCCTATGATAAGTATCGACTGAGATGGCTTAGATCCATTGATAAGCTTACATCTGTTAACAATATCTACTACCATGCGCTCGTTTTTTTGCAGCATTTCTAAATGCAGAAACGACAAAAATTAACATTCTTATTACTAATACCTGATAGATAGGTAGGTAACAAGTCCATCCATTTAGCTCCACTATTTTGCATTTGTTTTTCATTATTTCGTTACAAACTGGCAAAACTACAACATTTTTATTCATTATAACCACTCACTACCGATAAAACGCACTTCCCGAGGTACAGCTAGGTAAAATGCCTATTTATTATAACAAAATCGAACGAAAGGAATAGATAATAGAAAACTTTTAATGTACCAGCGGCAGTCTTGTTCAACAAGTATAGGGAATGTCCCAATCAACGGTGTGGCATAGCCTACACGAGGCTCAATTATGCTAATAACTTACGAGTTCAAAACGAACAAAAACGAGTATCGCTTGTGTTAGTTCGTAGAAATTGGGTAAAATGGACTGGACGTGTTTATACGTCGGTGGACAACGTTTTGAACAGTTGTTGTAAGTGTCAAATTATTTTACTAATTGAAACCACAATTTAATTACATTTAAATCTTCCATGTCAAATTATTATGATTTTCAAAATCAAAATACATAATAATGTCGCAAAATTATATTTCAAATGTACACGGTTTTCTATGAAAAAAAATACATAATCATAAGTAGTAATTTTCCATTACCGTTGTAACATTTACATTCTAGTGTATTATTTCACATTATTGACCGAGGCAATAAATAACTAACAGTCCACCGTGTAATTTCGCTAATAATTTTGATAAGTGTACCAAAAAGTGCCAAAATCTTCACTAAAAAACTTTTGTCTGAACAATTTTTTCATGCAGGGTGAAAAGATAAATATTATTTCATGCATATTGATCACCCTGTATAGAAAATATTATATGGGCTAGCCTTAAAATTTGAAGAATATATAAAAAATTAAGTTTTTTGATATAAAATTATTCAGTGAAATTTATTGTGACTTGTGCATCTTATGGCTTTCCTATCTGCCAAATATCAAATGATGAATGAAATGTGAAGACATAACATTTTTTAAGTAGTTCTTACATCTGTCAAAAATTTCACAAAATGTCAAAATATCAAAAACGGCAATGTTGAAGTATAAAGTTGTTTTGACATCAAATTTTACATGTTTTCAAAAAATGCAATAATATACAGTATATCGAACGGTCGCGATGGATATATGTCTCTGGGCCCGTCCATATATTGATTTCGGTTCCTGTTGTTGGTATAACGACTACTACGGTCGGAACCGTACCTCGGATAATGGTGGTCGTCCGAGGCGTTGCGTAGCCGCCGCTCTTCACTGTCGGCATCATCAGTGAGGACTCTGCAAAAACTTCGCGACTGAGGATACCATCATTATCACTATACCAACAATAGGAACCAAAATCAATATTTGGATGGGCCCAGAGACACCGATAGCGGGTCTGTCCCCCACAGAGCCTAGCCCGAGAACAACCAGGGCAGGTAAGAGAGTTCCGGCTAATGCTAGGGATGTGCATTTTAACTCTTTCTGGCACCTACCAGGTCACGGTACAGCTACCCGGAAAATCAATATGTATCAAAAAAGAAGGAGTAGCTTAAGTTAATTTTGTTTACAAGAAATTCAGTCGTTTTCGAGTTATGTAAAGTTTTAAGAAAAAAGTGACGATTACAGCACCAATTGAAAATGTTGTGTCTTGAACAGTGGAACATTTTTAGTTTAAATTTTTGTAGCAATAATAATCCAGGAATTGTTACATCTGAAAATGATACTGAGAAACATTTTTATATTTAAACTCAAATATTTTATATATCCAAGTAGCAGGTGAAACAATAAAACAGTGGATACAAGTGGCAACTATGTGTATGTGATAGTGTTTTTGAATATGTTTGGGGGGGTTAATTCGATTTTTTGGGGGGGGGGGGCAAGCTACCCTTAACTTTGGCCATGTTGACAACTGCTAACAAATTTGAAATATATAACCAGTTAAATTGTTTTATTGTTTTTGGGACACACTGTATTAGGGTGTTCCATTTAAAATATCGAAGCTGAAGTCAATTTCTGATTTAACCGGAAGTGCTATATCTATATTGTCTGAAGCTATTTATTTGTGGCATAATTTTAGTTTTCTTAAGTTTTATTGGGTTTTTTTGCCACACTTCTGAATCTATATCTATAGTATTAATATCATTAGACAGATCCATTGCTCGAAATTTTCAGACGTCAATTTAGATTGGTTGTTGTGATATGTCCAATGGACCCTCGTTGTGACATACCCTGTATGTTATTTGTTTAACATATCATATGTTTTAATCCTTATTGTTATTGCTGTATTTTTTAATTTTTTGCTGAGAGCAATTGCGGCTTTTTTAACTTTAATAATTATTTTAATGAATGTGTCTTCTGTCCTAAATTATTCGGGGTAGTGTAACCTTTAAGCGTTCGCTGACTACAACAGTAAAACACTAACAAGTGATTCAAACATCTATTCTTCAGCGGCTCGGCAAGGAAGTTCATCGGACGTTC
Source organism: Monochamus alternatus (assembly GCA_037114965.1). Lineage (NCBI taxonomy): Eukaryota > Metazoa > Arthropoda > Insecta > Coleoptera > Cerambycidae > Monochamus > Monochamus alternatus. The sequence continues at coordinate 23,698,955 of CM073432.1, read as the reverse complement.
TGGCGGTTAAATTGTAAGCAAGAAGAGATACACGCCTTCTTTCTTCGTCTCATCATTATCATTAGGTATTTCTTGTGCTGTGCGGTGCGTTCTCGTCACGAAGCCAAAGATTGACGGTTGGCGGTTGGCCTCTTTAAAGCCATTTTAATTCTACACTGGACCAAAAGGTCAAAGAGGTCTCCCATTCGGTAAACCAGAGAATGTTTCTGTTTTCGGACGGTAGGCCCGCCAAATTGAATGAACATCGAAATAATATCACATTTTCTAATAAATATCTTATGTTTTAGGAAAAAACATATTGTAGTTGTGTAAAACTTCTCATACCTCTATGTCCTACATTTTTAAGATATCGTAGCAATTAAATAATGATAATGAATAAATACTGACTAAATGGAAATGCTCCTTGATAAAATTCTTGCTTTATTTACATTTCCATTTGCTTTCCCATAAATAAAATGCGTATCTGTCATTTCTAAATTAGTATTATTTTAAACCATTTAAAGTTGCAACGGGAATACAAAAAGTAAACTGAACTTCTTAATGTCATAATTGACATTTTTATTATCTATACCGAAAAAAATTTGGTGCCTGTAAAAAATAGTGTTTCATGGAAATAAATTGTTTGTATAGGATCAAACAAATATTGATATCTTGATACCAAATTATTATTATTTTTTTTTGAAAAACCAAAAATACAGTAAGAAAGTATTGTTTCCATTAAAAAATATTATTTGCTTTTCAGTTAGTATATAACTGAAAGGACTGGTGTTGATTTAATTATATTCTATGATAAAAGAATATTTGCATATTTCAAAGATTTTTTTCTAATTAATCATCTACTTATTTAAATCAACAACGTATTGCTCAGGAATTTCAATTTGTTGATGTGATGTTCAAATGGAACAATTATTTGTTTCATTTAAACAAATACTCATCAAAAAAATTCATTACCAAAAAAGATTTATTTCTCGTGAATTAATTATGTTTAAATAAATTAAATTATATGCTGAAAAAAAAAAATGTTTTTCCAGTGTAAAATATAACAATAAAATGCTACATTTTCTCTTTGTGAAACTAATGGTTTTAGAATTATACATTTTAGATTTATTTAACAACAATATTACCTACGTGGAAAATGGCTCATTTTTCTGCCTTATTTGTCAAAAATTCTAATGGACTTACAGAACTTCCAAAATGCTCACTGGTGTTGAAAATTCTGGGAAATTAAATTGCTCTACAGTACTGATTTACATATTTACATAGTAATTGAGTGAACTGTTACATTTTATTAATTGTATCATTAACAATGTATTATTATTTAAAATTTCAACACTCTGTATCTCAAAAACCAGTGGCTTCAGACCATAGGTCATTAAGAAGTTTTAGTCTGATATAATCCAAACAACAACGTTGTGTAATTATAAACTTAAAACACTCTGTATATAAATTTGCACAGGACCGGCTTATATTATTTTATAGCCCATAATAAGAATAATTCTGATACTTCTTGACAGACCGTCTATTTTTTTAAATTAACGAATACACGTCAGTGAAAGAGTAATTTGATTTGTTTATATGTATTTCGAGTTTTAATAATTCGTTTTTGATATTTATTACAATGTATGCGAATGTTATTGATTTTCAAAAACTAGTAGGTTGGATAAAAACAAATAATAAATGAAACAACTAGTTTCTCACAATTTTATGCATTATTTGATTTTCTACAAGTCTAAACATCTTGACAAGACCAAAAATGTATTTTATAACTCTTTTTTAACATAATAAAGGTAGTGTAAACATAATAAATCAACTAATGTCCCCCTTGTAGGTACTTTTGGATAGTAATATTCAAAACTGTTTACAAGTGGCTGTATAATACATTTTAAGAGAATGCTTCGAGCATGCGGTCATTTTGTTCATACTCGAAGATTTCAAGGCGGACGTGAATTTGAAAAGACAAAATTAGCTTGAAATTTACAGAACGTTGTAAAGCTTTGTCGGGGTCTTCTCAGAATGTTGCCAGGTTTTAGAAGGTTTTTCCATAAGCCAGGTTAAGTGCATAATTTCATAAATCGCTCATTTTTTCAAAAGAAGAGAAAATATGGCACCCGTCACTCGGTTTTTATCAGTACCTTACGAATATTCAAACAGAATTGAGGTCTTATTCAAAATTGCTAGGTAAAGATTTCAGGGTCGTAACTAAGGGACTTAAGAATTTTAGAAGTAAAATATTATAAATATAAGATTTATTTACGATATCTTTCCATTTTGAAAATTTAATGTCACTACGGTCCTGTATTTTTGTGACCCAATATGCAGGGTAAATCTTAAGTAGATTTTTTTCTTTTAACATAACATAGAGCTCGAAAGCCCAAAGGTATTAATAAAAAAAACACCTCTAATTATAATTAGAGTTTGAGTCTGGTTATAAAAGATGTTCAAAATTGCCATTGGTTTCGTTCACACAAATTTTTGTTCGCTTTATCCACAACAATATATATTCTCTTAGAAGAGATATTTTTCCTCAAATTATTTCTGCGACAGGTTTTCTATCTCTTTACGCAATTCATCCACTGTGTAAACTTTTCTTTAGTCGCAAACGCGAACCTTTTCATATAACGTCACAGATAAAAATTACATGGGTTTGGATCTGGCGATCTCGCAAGACTCTTATTGGCCAATTGCGACCTAGACCTGTTGTGAAATTGGTTATTTAAAAAGTTCTGTACTTCGTGTTTAAAATGAGAGCAGATTCTAAAGTAGTTCCGGTAAATTGTGTTTCAAAAAATGGAGATAGTTTAAGCCAGTTATTTTGTCTGAAAGAATTTTTTATTAATAATTTCATACATTAAAATTTTGGTTGGTTTTGAAAATTCGAAAAAGCTTTACTTGAATAATTTGCTTAGTTTTTTTACGTCTGTTCTGTTAAAAACAAAACCCCTACTTAGACGTATATACAGGGCGTCCGGGAAAACGTGAGAAATCTTTCCGGTGCAAATAGACCATGAAAAAATAAGATGATCAGTTTCCATAATTTTTTTTCCCACAGGCTCTCCCTACAGATGTGTCCCTGAAGAACGCCGCTGCAAATCGGTTTTTCTTGAATAACTTTTAAAGTACTTAATATAATTTAATAAAAATTTGATGTGATGGACACTAGTAAGGAACTCTTAAAATAGTGTACTTGAAACATATTTAGCTTTTTTAGTTTACCAGAGGTGGGTTAAGCTTTACAACTTAATGCCTAAATTTTTAACACCCTGTATGATAAAGACTTTAAATTAATAAAAGTTCGACCTTTGTTCGCATGTTGAACCTTCTTATGAAGTTTTTCAATAATTTCGTGCTTCCTGAGACACCACTGCGTTTTTTAAATTTAGTAATTTTTCATCTTAAAATGAAAATTTGCTGTTGTTTAAATGACTTTCGTATCGAACTTTGTTGTCGAGAAAAAAATAGAAATCATTGTTTTTTTATTTAAAATAAAACATGAATTCGTTTATTATTTTCTCGTAAACGGTTCATTTTGTTGACAATAAACAAAAGAACTTTTTTTTAGTCTAAGGTTGAAGCTACCCAGATTTATTATTTTACAGTCTTTATCATGCAGGGTGTTAAAAATTTAGGCATTAAGCTGTAACAAAGCCAAATATGTTTCAAGGACACTATTTTGAGAGATCCTTACCAGTGTCCATCACATTAAATTATATTTATTATTCAAGAAAAACCAGTGGCGTCCTTCGGGGACACATATCTCCGTAGGGAGGGCTGTAGGAAAGAAATATATAGGAACTTGTTATCTTATTTTTGTGTTCTATCTGCACCCAAGAGATTTCTCACATTTTCACCCAGTATATGAATAAAGTCAAAGTTACCAAATAAACTTTTTGCTGCGTACAAGGCTTAAGTACGATATTTGTAAATAATTGATTCGATGATTACATAAGAAATAATATCTTGCTCAGGGCGCTACGTTAGCTAGAGCCGGTCCTGCCTGAAGGTCATGCGGCAAATAAAGTTACCTTAATTACCTCAAAAAATCGTGGTATTAAGTGGGTATAATTTACTGAGATCCTATAGAAAATGAAACAATAAAGATGTTCGGTAAAAAAACCGAAAAACTGATTGAGCATGACGGCGTTTTTACTTGGATCTATTATTTACAAATTATCTTTTTGCTCTTATGATCCGAAAGCATTCGGAGATGGTCAACCAAGTAAATCATACTATGAAATATGATGAGTAAACAACAGTGACAAAAACTAGCGTTAGTTTTGGTTAGAATTAACTTTATTGAATTATCACGGTTTTTTGTGTCCGGATTGGAAGGACCTCTTAATTGATTTTTTCGTTTCCTTAACTGACAAAGAATAAATTCCGTTTCTAAAAAAGAATTGTTATTAGATACCCACCTGATTTGTTGATAAGGCTATCAGGTAATAATAATAATCAATGCCCTGTGAATTTGCAATTACTTAATTTTTGTATTCCGTTACCTTGAAATTATTTAACAATCCGGAATTTGCCGGTGCCAGATTAAAACACCGAAAAACACGTTCATCGGGCATTAAAAAACCCCAAACAAAAACGAAATCAGACCGAAAATAAAAAAAAGCATGATCACATTCGGTGGTCCAATTTAAATATAAACTCTTCGACAAAGTTACTGAACACGCGTAATAGCCGCAATGAAAAATATAAATTGTAAAGAAAAAAAGTTGAACAAATAAAATAGTTCAATTTTTAAGAAGTAATGTCACTCGTGGCTTCATTTTTCTATAACACATGTTAGTATACGTGATTTATTGTATGTAATGGGAACTTTGCAGTTTAGTTACTGGTTAAACAATATAAATTGAGGTTAGATCGTCCGGGACTGTATATTTTGCGAGATTACATGCTGGAAGCTACTTTGTAACATATTTATAGATCGTGGACTTGCTTGGAAATATGGAAAAGAAGAAGTAATCTTTGGAATAACTTTTTTAAAACACCCTGTATGAAAAAATATTCAGGCAAATATTTTTTGCATCAAAATGTAACTTTGAGTGTGTTTCAGAGCTAGTTATTTAGTTGCGTTTTATGTTCCTTCCAAATGAATTATTTTACGGACGTGTAAAATGTGTATGAGGTGCATTATAAAATTTTTGAAAAAAAAACAGGATTTCAGTAAAAATGCAAAAATCCGAATTCATAAGTTATACAGAAGTTTTAAAGGAAAAAGAAAACACTAAAAAAGGGTTGATTCCAAATAAGGACAGAAAATAGCGTGATTTAAAAAGACAAAATTAGTTGCCATGGTAACGAAATTCAGTTCCGAAAGGTGTTAAGGCTTCCAAAAGCTGGAAAAGAATGTCTTTCTGAATAGCTTTTCATATGACGATTCTAAAAAATTGCTCTATACATATTGAGCACCCTATATAGTAATATAATCATAGTTTAAGTAAAGTTTATAATTGTAATAAACTGTGCTGTGTATTTTTTCAGTACCACAACATTTAATTTTTATAAATACAAAATTATGTTTGTAGAAAAATCTACAACACTTATATAAAAGTTTTTGTACAAATTCTATGAAGCTTTGAAATATCTGAAATGTTAATCTTAAGTATAATATAATATAATTCATAATTTTACTTAAGGAATCTTCATCTAAAAAGATATTGGAATTCCTTGAATCGAAAGATTTAATTTTAATGAAGAAATGCAATGAAACAAAAGAAAACAACTGCTATTGCTTTTTATTGACTTTATTTTATATTTACATAAGGTATAATTTAATATAATACATAAGTTCACTTATAAAATCTTCATCTAGAAAGATGTTGCAATTTCTTGAATCGAAAGATGAGTGAAAATATCTAAATGTACCTACACACAAAAATGTTACACGTTTCTTGGTATAAAAAACCGCATTTTCATACTGCTAGCTAGACATGTTAAAAAAATCGATTTCCGGTTTGCTTCCACCGTTTTTTATATTTGGAATACAGGTGATTGAAATTTTGGAGTTGTGTGTACGAAAGCCGAGCATGAACTGGACCACTGTTGCTTCCCGCGCTTACCATTCTTGCTGCTGTAGCTGTCTCCAGATGTGATTACTTCAACGGTCTCGCATATTTTCGCAAAACATCTGCATCGGTATAAGATGAAACTTAATTAGAGATATCCCGACATTCCTCCACGGTGGTTACCTCAATAAGTGACTACACCTACCGAACTAATTATTATTGTAATTTATTACTACCACAGCATCAATAAAAAAAGAAAGAACGGAAGAGAGAAAACTTGCCTACTTGTATCACAAAAAAATGCGTACAAAATATGCAAATGATGAAAACAGGGACAGTTTTCTTTTTTAGGTATATATTGTGAATTAAACAAAACGTAAATCAGCTAATAAACCCCTATGTCATTAATCAGGATTAATCAGGGATTGTTTTATATATCTTGAGTAATCATTATAAAATACTATCTACAGTCCTCACAATATATGATATGTAAGCTTTTACTCTATACAGGGTAATTCATTAATAATGGTACATAGCTTAATGGCAGAATGTTAACGTTAAAATAAAGCGATTGGGCCTAACAGGTCTTATTCAATTGTTGCTTCTTTTCATTCTACAGGGTGTTAAAGTTGAAAAATGTATTCGATTTTTTGCTATATTTTAAGAACGTATGGACTGGTTGTTTTGAAAATTTCCAGTCTTCAATTCTAAATAGAAAAGGTATACAAATCGATAAACTCGACCCTTTTCGAGAAACAGACGATTTAAGTTTTTGAGATTCGGTGGGAATTAAATTAGAGAGTTAGGCAATCTTAAGATATCAAAACTGAATTAACAATAAGACGAACACTATAACAACTTATTATGCATACCTTAACAAATTATTAATCATAAAAGATTCTCGAAGTGACCACCAGCGACTTGAATGCGTTTTCTTAGCCTCCTATTTAAATTTTGTCTGACGTTAAATAAAGTTCCATGTTGCTTGATACTATTAACCGATTGGTGAATCTTTTCCCACAGTTGTTTTTGACTATTAATAATGTCTTTGTAAACTAAAGATTTAATATAGTCCCAAAAGTAAAAATCAAGCGGATTTAAATCAGGGCTACGTGTAGGCTAAGGGACTTCGCTGCCGCGTTCAATCCAACGGTGCGGAAAATTTCTATTAAGATATTCTCTTACTCGTCAAGGGTAATGTACAGGTGCACCATCATGCAAAAACCAGAAGTTCTGCCGTAAATTTAAGGGAATTTCTTCAAAAAGCAGTGGTAAGTCATTAATTAGAACATTTAAATAATTTTCTCCCACAGTATTATCGGAGAGAATTCCACACCAAATACTGATAGAGAACTCTTGCTGAAAATGTACTTCTCTTGGAAGATGAGGATTTTCTAGTTCCTAAGAATGACTATTTCTTCACTTAAAAATACGTTGTCGGGTAAATGTGGCTTGGTCCGTAAATAATATTTTATTATATTGGGTCATCAAATTATTATGACGGGACATATTAAATATAAAAAATAACAACAAAAAACACTACTGTCTAATCTATGAATTGAGTGGCATTGAAAGAAACAATATGGTATCGTAGTGATAACTGTCTACTTATTACTTCCACGCCTACTGCTCTGGAAAAAATAATTTTCTAATTTAATCTCAAAAACTTAAATCGCCTGTTTCTCGAAAACGGTTGAGTTTATCGATTTATAACAGGTATAAATTTTCTATTTAGAATTGAAGTTAATTCAATAGTTTCTTATTAAAAAATTCAAAACTGTAAAATACAAAAAGTTAGACATATTTTTACATTGACAGTACATTATAACTAGCGCCCCCTAGTCGTAACCTCAACATTGTTTGCATATTAGTAATTGCCCCCTCAAAAAACATAAGACTACAAATTTTCAAAACAATCGATCCATACGTTCTTAAAATATAGCAAAAATGTAAAACATTTTTTTAAATGTAATACCCGTAGAATGAAAATGAGCAACAATTGAATAAGCCATGTTGGGCTCAATCGCTTTATTTTGACGTTAACAATCTGCCCTTAAGCTATATACCATTATTAATAACTCACCCTGTATATTAATGCATTGGATTAATATAGACTGTAAAAAAGCATTATTAACAGAAATAAGAAGTTTAATTTTTAAATGCATTGATTTGAATCCATTGCGCATGCGTCTAACCGTAAAAGGTACTACCACAGTTTATTATATAGTTCGTCGAGTGAAGGTTCCAGAGGGTGTGGCTAAATCGCGGCTAAATGCGCAGTGAACACCAATGAAATTCATATGTACACGACGAAGTGGGAGAAATTCTATTTCTTGACAAATCGCCGTGCCCCGTGAGCGCGCGATTGTGCGCGGCTAAATGCGCAGTCGTCTTTTGGTCGTCTAAAAAAACGAAATCTGGGACCTCGACATCAAAGGAGCCGACGTGAAGATGCCGGACTGTATAATAGACTGTGGTACTACCAACAAAGCTTATACAATTTGCATTGGCAGTTCTGACACCTGTCATATTTTATTTTGTCGATAAGTTGGTAGTACCGACAGCGGCCAATACTGGTGGTTAGTCGCTTAAGGCAAATCTACAATACGCTGAATTTTATCGCCAACGCAAATACTCAATCTGTTGACTTTGAGCTGGAATTATTTATATCTATAGCGGATTCGTAATTGTGAGTTTATTTAAATTAAACAATACTCTTAAGATAAATTTGTGTTCATTTTAGTTGAAATGATGAAGATATGCGAATATTTGACTTAATCTACCAGTGGAATTGATCTGCATTTAGGTACGGGTGTAGTGAAACGGTTACAATTTGGATAGGACAGCCTACTTGACTTTTGACCTCCCACGTACTTTTCCATTGTAGACGTATGTGCACTACGACATGTTTTACCAGTAGGTATTCAAAGAATTCCAATACAACATTTCAGAATTTTGAAAAAATATCTTTTAATATAGATTATGCTAAAAGTTGACAACATATGGATGTGTAGATACTTTGTTTATTTATATAATTTAGCCCCTAAGTTAGTTCCTCTAACCGACAAACGCTGGATTCACTACATAGGTATATAAGGTCATTAGCCTTCATATAAACCTGCTTCTCCAGTCCAAGTATAAAAATTCAAGGGCGGAGCATAAGATTGTTGCTATATTCAGACAAAATTAAATAAACTTATCTGAATATTAAACAAATAAATATTTTTTATAAAAGAACAGTCTGATCCCTGGAACAGCAAATTTAAGTCTATGTCAACTAATGATAAGAACAATCTCATCCAAATCGTTTCCTTATCGAAATCATTGTCTCTGGTATGAACGAACATCCGTATGAGGATATAGAATTTATTTAAAAATCTAAAAAGGTCAATCATCTGCACTCACGCAACTTTATAGCTGGTTTCATTACAGAAGCATTCGCATATTTTAAGACATTTTACTCTCAAGGAGTCACTAACATATACACACTATTTTTTATGTTAATATTTACTCCATTTTTAGTTAGAGCCGAAATTCCTAATGATTACACCGAATGTCTGGGTTCAAGTCCTCAAGCTGGTTTTTTTACATATTTCTATGTATAGCCATGCTGTCATTTATTATTGGTTTAACTGTAAACATGTCTCTCACTGTTATTTCATTGAAGTGTTACTAGAGGTTAAATTTTTGTGAAATGCTCACTCGATACCCATTTGCCGAAAAGAAAAATCTTCTAGTATCGAAAGCGATCTTCAACTGTTCTGTTCCTCGGGTCACTGACTTTGACAATTGTTAGTGTGTTTGAACTTAAAAAATACATTAGTTTTATTTTACTTGTAGGTCTTCAACCTGCAGACTTATTTACACTCTTAAGCAGTGACCTAAGCAGACAGTCATTCTCATTCATTTAGGCAACTGGGCTTTTTCAATATTTTTGTTTTCTAGGTGATAGTTCTTTGAACCAGCCAACTTTTTTAGCTTCATCTGTGCGCAATATATTCTACAATACGGTAGTTTTTGATACATGTATTTTACGCTTTTCTACGTACATGCAACATCCATATATACTTAGATGAAATTACATTACAATTTTCTTTATACTAGCATTGTGTTAACAATGCTTGTTGAATGTTAAGATTAATTAACAGGAAATGTAATCTACTGCACTAAAATGTATTTTTTTATTCGGAACTTGATATATTGTAGTGTATTTTGTAAGTATCTGGGGCCCAACATTATTTTAATCTATCATAAACACCTGATGTAATTAACTAAAATTATTCGTGTAAAATTTAATTAGTGACGAAAATTCTAGCACCCCGTATAAATCCAAATAAGCACGACTAGGATTTTTATTATATAAATATTCTCATGTTTAAGACATAGATTACGTCACATGATGCCATTGACTACTTTTTCCCGCCAAAACATTCGGCATTTCTGCAGGTCATTCGCCAGCCAGTGGTGTATCAGTTCAACGAAGAAGGCTAGGCCGGCAATGCAATTGTTTCGCGTGGTAAAGCAACTGAGTAAATAAGTCAGGGCCAACTGACTATAAATATTGAATGTAATTTCTTACTAGTGTCCTTGTCACTAATTAAAATACCTATAGACATAATCAGTTATACTTTACAAAGTGTTATTAAGTTATAAATAAGTAAGACATAAGAACGTTTTAGTTATAGTTTTCTTTATAATTTAATAAAGAATTTAGCTATGTAAACACTGAAAATTGTGCTTGTCTTTTCGGTGCTTCGAATTAACAAAGTATTATTGTCTGACTTCTTTAAATAAAATTATGATTACATTATTTTATTACTAGGTTCTACGAATCAACAGACCTTGTAACATTGCTTATAGTCACTATATAAACAACTACTTTACAACACTAATCTTAAGTTTATTGTAGTTTGGAAAAAAATGCGTTTGGAATGTAGACAATTAGGGACACATTGTAGTAGAATTAATATATATTACACACACACACACACACACATATACAGTGGAATTTGTGGAGTTCTGCCACTGTCTTTCTAGCAGGTAACGTTATAAGTAAGTCGAATCCAACTTGGTCAACGATTCGAAACACGAATTCTCAAATGAAAGTAAAATTTAAACATCCGCAGACCATTTAATCATGAATGCGATGCTAAGACGGTACGTGGTCGTGTATTTCAACCGTTAAATTTTCTTCTAGAAATCGAGAAAACTGCAACGAGAAAAGTGAAGGTTAGCGTTTCCTTTTACCTATTTTAAATGGTACTGGGATTTTAAATGCGGTATATCGACGATATCAGCGTTGAATGTTGTATCATTATCGACAACAGCCAATATGACCGTTATAGCGGCCGGTACTGAAAGTATATAGGATGGCCACTTGTACGGTGTACAGGGTGACCCATTTTGAGTGGGGTTGCAACGTACAGATTAAACAGATAAATTTATTTTATTTCCAATTGATATAAGTAGGTATATAACAATTATTTACTGCAGATTTCACAAGAAATATAGATATATAAAAACATTTGCAGACAGATTTTTTTTCAGCTTAATTTAGAGTTGTAAATAAATCATGGCTAATGGGATTTGTTTTCCTTACACAGGATGAGTCTTTACAAAAAGTTTTCTGTTAAATCTTTGGATGACAGACGTAGCATTGGTTATTTAGTATTTTTATTTAAATTATTAAGTAACCTAACGAATTGTGGTGATTTATTAGTTAGTTTCAAGACACGCAGGTACTTTTTACTTGCCAACACCAAGAACTAATATTAGGAGTTTTTCCCCACTGAATTTTATGTGCAATACTTATATATATTTTGCCTCTATCCATGTCTTTCCTTCTCCTTTAATATTGCTCCAATGGTTACATCCCATGTTTGCCTTGGTCTTCCTCGTTTCCTTCTCTTATTCTATTTTAGCCTCCCATATCCGTTTCACTGATCTTTTATCGTCCATGCGATGCAAATGTCCCCACCAACTTAATTGTCTTTTTCCACGTATTTTAATGTTGATTCTATTTAAGTTCTTCTCTTACTTTTATGTTTCTAACTCTGTCCAATTTTGTGATCGCTCTTGCTCTTCTTAGGTACTTCATTTCTGTAGCTCGAATTTTACTTTTCTGTGCCTTTGCTAGTACCCATGACTCGCAGCCGAACGTGAGTATTGGTCTATATATCGCTTTGAATACTTTAATTTTTGTATATCACTAGATATTTCTTTCTTGCTTGTGAAACTATTGTTCATTGAGTGATATAATCTCATCGTTTTCTCTATCCTACTGTTAATATCTATATTTTGTTTTCCATTGCTCTCTACTTCTTATAACAACTTAAAGTCATCGGTTGATATATTTCATTGTTTTCTTGCAAGCTTGAAACAGGTAGCACTATGATGCTTTTTTAAATCTGATGCTATTTCTAGTGTTAATTATAATTTTGTGTATCTTAATTTAATTTTTTTTTGTTTTGGTTTCTGTATTTTGCTTATGTTTAGTATTTCTCTTTCTTATTTCTTACATATTGTTTATTTGTTATTTTTTCTGTATATTTTCTTTGTATTTCCTTTTTTTTGTTTGTGTTTCCCATTCTGTAATTGGGCATTCGTCTGTTGAATGGTGTAAAGTAAAATAAATAAAATAAAATAAAATAAATAATACTATAAATAACACGAAATCTGTACCTTTTCTAATTAGACAGAAGTCTTTATGGTGTTCTCACGGGTGAAGGCAGGGAGGTAATAAGTGGGGCCTGCCCAATTTTTAATAATTTGTTATTGCTTTTTTACATTTTCTATTTTTTGCTTGTTTCGACTCAAAACTTATTTCAAAAATATTTCTTAAATAATAAGGTTTAATACGACAGTATTTAGTTTCTTACTTATTTCAATTTATTTGATTTTTATGATGAATGTAAACTGTTGATAACAAGTAAATACATCAAACGATGACAAAGGAAATGAAGATTTATCGTCCTATATTTTTTATGCTAGATATTAATATGAAATTTGATTTCTCACTTCCTATACCAATTAAAGTAACAGGAAAGGGATGTTTCGTTGGTAATACTCTCCTCTCTTTTCTCTCAGACATTTAAAACAACCGGAACCCGTAAAATCTATTTTTAAATCAGGATTTCGCCGTTTCTCACCCACCAAAAGGTACAGGGTGTAACAGAAATCTCTCACTCGAATGGGGAAACAAATGGTCACAATAAGAATTGTTGCCAAGGACATTTATCTAAAGTATTAGTCGGTACAGAAAATGTATTACTTCGCAAATTCGCATATGTATTTTTTGTGGTTCCAAAAGAATAATGGTTTTTCAGAAAACTGTCAAATTGCAATTACTTTCCTAGATATTTGTGTCATAATCCTTAATTTGCTAGTCTGAGATCTTTTTGTTTCCGTCTCCGTACCATGTACAGCATATCCAGCATGTCCTGACTTTAAATTATTTGGACTTCTTTTTGTGGGGATGTTTAAAAAATGAAGTGTATCGCACCGAAGTCAATACATATATTGATGATTTACGTATCATAGTTTCCGCCAATAACTTACGAATTCAAAACGGACAAGAAGCATAAACATTTGTGTTAGTTTGTAGAAAGACGGACCCAAATGTTGTTAACATCAGGTATGTCAAAATAATTTATTAATTAAAACCACAAATTAAATTTATTAATGATTAATAACATTAGCAGTAGGCAGTCAAATTTGCTGTATAAAATCGGCGTTATAAAATGTTATTTATTTCTTTCCTTGAGCATATCTTTCAATTTTTTGTCCGGTGGCACTTTTCCGCCTTATCAGATTTTACAGTGGACCAGTTTTCAGTGCCGTCCAGAAGTGTATTTTTAAATCATTTTCGAACTGCCTTTTCTGATTTTTTCTTTACAAAATTGTATTTGTAAGAGTCCTCTTTACACTCAGATTTGTTTGATAAGTTCTGAATCACCCTGTATACAGGGTGTTAAAAAAAGAGTGTAAAATATTTCAGGAGGTAATAGTATGAACCAAAATAAGCAGAAAAGTCTTAATAAACATGAGCCCGCACTATTGGTTTTGCAAACATTTTATTTTATTAGGAATAAACCGACAAAGGAAGCTTTTAACAAACAAAAAAAAAGTTACAGAAGATGTTCAAAGTGCCCTTCGTCCATTTCCAAGTAGGCACGACATCTTCGTCTCAACGATATTCGAACTCTTTCGAAAACACCCTCCTTGGTTTGGATTTCTTGACACTTTTGATTAATCCGTAGCTGCAGCTCTTCCAGGCTATTTACTGGAGTACTACACTAATGTCTTCAAATATCCCCAAACAAAGAAATCTAGAGGGTTCAGTTCAGGCGATCTTGGAGGCCATAAAACAGGTCCTGCTCTTCCTACCCATCTATGTGGAAAAGTTTGGTGTAAATGCTCTCTAACGGCCATGGAAAAATGAGCTGGAGCACTATCATGCTGGAATCAGATTTGTTGCCTCTGATTCAATGGAATGTTTTTCAAAAACTTATACAGTGTGTTCTGCAGAAAGTTGAGGTAAGCAGCGCCTGTTAATCGGTTTGGTAAAACAACAGGACCTAGAAACCTGTCACCTACAATACCCATCCAAATGTTTAATGAAAAACGTGCCTGACGTCCAGATTCTATTAGAGCATGAGGATATTCGTCGGCCCAAATATGCGTATTGTGAAAATTAAACACTCCATTTCTTGTGAATCCGGCCTCATCAGTAAAAAGAATGTTTGCAAGAAAACGAGGGTCTTCAGCATCATGACGTAGAAACCAGCGGCAAAAACCAAACGTGCTTGATGATCATTTATTGGATTTAAGGCCTGTACTCGTTGCACATGGTATGGCTAAAGCAATTGCTCGTGAAGTATTCTCCAAACAAGAGGACCACTAATTCCTACCTCGGCTGATATTCTCCGCACACTCGTACCTGGATTCTGCTCTACCAGTGCTAGAATTTCTTCTTCTGCTCTAGGAGTGAATACCGACCTTGGTCTTCCGGATAAATGGCACTGCTTATTCAAGGAACCGGTATCACGCAATCTTTGGTGAATTCTTCCAAACATGAGTTGTGAAGGAATCTGGCGATTTGGATAAGCGTCAACATAAAGATGTTGCGCGTCGGTGGCGTTCTCATTACCACGACCATACATGAAATGCATGTTTATTGAGACTTTTCTGCTTATTTTGGTTCATACTATTACCTCCTTAAATATTTTACACTCTTTTTTTAACATCCTGTATAGTATTTTGTTATTTTCCTTATCTGTAGTTTCGCCTACAATTATCCACAATTTCCCACGGTACATTATTGCCAGTTTCTTTTACGCGATGCATGTAACAATACAATTGACGGCTTTTGGGTAATTGGCCACTTAAGTATTTCTGCCCAAATAATCGAAACTGTTCATTATCCACCTGATATATCACACACACTGAACATAAAAATGAAATCGTTTAAAAGCAAGCGGTAAGTACAATCGTTTGCAATAATAATGACACTCTTTAAAATGAATTTGTCAATTTCTATTGAACTGCTGACGTATTTAAAACTTTCAACTTGTAACATTAGCTCATAGTTGAAAAACTGTTTTGAGGGAGTGTCATTATTATTGCAAAAGCAAAGATGGTGTACACCATCTGTAACAATGTCTGTCTTATACACTCAAGACCAACAAAATAACGTTTAATAGTTTTATTAACTTTATAAACATGACTCGGATGACGACACATTTTAAAGAGATGATAGAATATGACTTAATATGTATTACACATCATGTTTTGTAAATTTTAGCAATATAATGTTATGTTTGTGCGAAAATGTACGTATTACCTTTGTGATTTGATTTTACCGAGCTTGAATTGTCTGTTTTAAGTTTTTGTAGATATGCGTAATTAATTCTGGAAAAAATGAGTCGAAAAACTACTGTCGTCGGTTTGATCTTAAGATTTTTTTTTCATTCTCATATATTATTTCCACAATGTGATACTGCTATGAATATTCGGGTAACATTAATATATTTATAGTATCGTGCTTTTGTAAATATCCGTCGCATTGTCCATTAATTGGGTTTAATTTCAGATAGCAAAGGGGAAAAACCACCTTGACTGACCATGTCTACAATTATTCCGGAATGGTTTCCTCAAATAACAAGACTTAGCGCGTGCCCTCTGCCCATAACAATGATTTTTGATTAACGCACATATGCCACCGTGCACCCCTAACTTCTTGTCTCGCTTGCTTGAGAAAGCTACCAGTAGTACGTCTAGGGGGGCAAGAAAACGTCAAATCAAAATTACAGCTGCTGAGGGGGGTTCCTCGACCGACATCTGCTCTCGCCAAGATATTACCAATATTGTGCTTACGCGCCGTTGATAAATTACTCATTAGGGTCGCTTTGCAATCAGATACAGGATGTTTGAGGACTAGTAACCATATGGATGTTAAAAAATGAAAATAATAGAGACGCTCAGCGGTTTTTATTGTCCATAGCTGTACTGTACACTAAAGATATAATTTTCTTGTTGATTATAGTTCAATCGAAACTAAAACAATTAACTCTTTAACAAAGTGTTACTGCATTTTTCTGAAAACCCAGTGGTGTACTCTCCCCAGAATCTCTTCCACTGGTTTTTTTAATTAGTTCGTTTCCTCAAATTTGGACAATCTACATCATTCTCCTGGTCCACCAACACGTTACTGAAAAAAGTGATATCAAAAACATTCACCGCTCACTTACTTGGAAACCAATAACTTTAGGCCTTTAGTTTATTATGGCTTTTGAGATGATGATGATCCAAGAAAACATCTTAATTTATGACATGGACTTAAAATACACCCTTTATATTTTCCTTCTTTGAAATTTGCAGTTATAAATACAAAAAACTTTAAAATTCTAGGTTAAAGTCATATATCGTCTAGTGCCATTAGAATTTTTCAGGAGACCGAAGGCAGGACATGACAATACTGAAACAGGTTTGGTATTACGAAGGCAGGACCTGGTAGTACTAAAGCAGGATCTGGAGGTACTAAATCAGGACCTAGTAATACTAACGCACGACCTGCTCACAGCTTATTCATTATCAGCTAGTTATCTTGGCGTTAAACGTAAATTTCGAGTGTTGCCTATTGAGCGTTCAGCAGCAGTGAGAGGAGAGAGAAGCCTGCAGTGAGAACAGACCCCTCTCACTTAGTAGCAGTACATAAGGTGGTACCTGACAGTATCTAGTAGTATCCTAGGTACTAGGTAGGATATGACATTACTAAAACAGGTTTGGTATTACGAAGGCAGGACCTGGTAGTACTAAAGCAGGATCTGGAAGTACTAAAGCAGGACCTAGCAATACCAACGCACAACCTGGTCACAGAGCTTATTCATTATCAGCTAGTTATCTTGGCGTTAAACGTAAATTTCGAGTGTTGCCTGTTGACCACTCAAACATGGTCAGACTATGGAGAAGCTTAGAAAACAATCATCTAGGGAAAACTTGATCTAAGCTGTTCGTTATACTGCATTTTAATCCCAGTATACAATTGAAACCTAAACGGAATGTTTGTAATTGGAATTCCCGTCTATTAGTGTGAAACTACCCCACACCGACCTATCACCAACCAAAATCTAGAAGTTTAGATAAATGTTTTAGTTCATGATGTTAATGCCTGTAATAGCTATGACAATACCTCAAATTTAACAGATCTAGAATTAAAAAATAAATACGAATACACAAAAATCTACATTTAAGATAATGTTTATGTTTAACACTAACTGGAACAAATTAACGTATGTATCTTGGGCTATCTGAAAGCGTAAACATCTTTCTCACATGAATACACTATTGCTCCATACAAATTCAGTAGGTACTATATTTGTAAACGTATTCACAAGTTCTAAACGTTTTAAAATCAAAATATATAGCATTTAGAAACATAAGTAACAATTTCGATTTATCCCTAGAAATTGAGAAAAAACATCAAATTGGCATCATGCTGTGGTTGTGTCTGGGCACATGCAAGAAATTAATTTTTAGATTTGCGTAAAGTCCATGACGATCCAAGATTGCGACGTCATTGAAGATGCTTGTTTATAATACTTTGAATAAATTAAGAAATTTCAAGTTTATTATTCTGGTTGTACGTATTATGAATTATAATGAGGAACTACCGATATTACTATAAAGAAAGTAATAATAATAAAAAATTGGGTATACCTTTTATGTCGAGACATCAATCAGACATTAGGGATGTACCGCCAAAAAACACCTTGTTTTATCATGTTGGACATAACTTTTTCTCAGAATCTTGTAGTAATAAAAAAGTTTTATTCAAATAAGTCATAATATATAGGATATTATGTAAAAAATAGAAATATTTTTTCTCTTTAACTGCATTTTTCAATTCATTTGTCAGCACAAAATTTGATTAAGTGTGTTGATTCTGTATCTCCAATAATTACGAAGTTAGCAATAGTGGCGACTTAATTTGGAACACCCTGTGTATTATAACAGTATGAACTGTTTTTGATCTCTGGCTAGACTCATTGTCGAGATTTTGCCCTTAAAAAGGGGAATTCCAGTCGAATAAAAGACGCGCAGCGAAAGTATAACACACTGGAAGACGGGATGACCTACCTTGTAACTTGGGGAAGTAGCAATCATATAAGAGTATTGCCACTAGGGCACGTGCCCTCTGCTAATATTCTTGCAGATGTTTTATAGCGTAATCCAGCTCGATTACTACAAGAGGTAAAGTCAGACCTCTGCAAGAGTAACGATTTTGCAAATTTTCGGTTTCAAATTTAAAAAAATTAGAAATATGCTATTGAAATTACAAAATTTAATATTATTAGAAACTTCGTTATAAACTTATTCTAAATTTTGTAAATTATTACGTAAACATTAATCATGCTATAATAAAATAATAGAAAAAATATGTACAAAAAATACAAATGGATTTTTATTGTATATCAAATTATTTAAAGATTTTGTTCTATTTTATTGCTTCTTTTCATTCGTTTATCCAACTTGCTGTAGTACGGCTGTAATTCTAAATCAAGTAAACATTGCTATATTATCGACACATTCTCGATAAGGGAAGGGGGCTTCTCAGGATATTTATAAGGAATAGTAAGTTAGGAGGTAAAAGTTACCGCCAAATATTTCCGTTACTCTTTTCTATATGACGCGTAACAGAAATATATGATAATGCTCATAAGGAAAATTTAGATTTCTTTCATAATTCGCATTAATGCACAAAAACATTTTATATTTTAATACAATTTTCATATTTTATAATGAAAGCAAAAATTGTTTATAATATCGAAAATATAAATAAAATTAATTAGCATTTACTTTATTGGTTAATTTTTAACTCTTTCTTTCAGTAACAAAACAAATTTATTTATAGCAGGCCACCTTTCCAGTGAATATTAACAAATTGGAAATAAGAAATTGCGAACATAATACACAAAAAAGCGATGTTTTTCTTGGGCCCATGAAATTAAAAAATACTTAATATTGTTTCCTTAAAATATTGGGTATAAGCATTTCCTTTTTAATAATTTCAAGATTGCAAACTGTAAAAGCATATTTTTGCTAAAACGTTTTCAAAAATGCAACGGTGCATATAAAGTTGTTTAGTAACTACATCCAACGTTCTTAGTGTCAAAAACTGCCAAATGCAACACATACTTTTTTAAAACTAATCGAAAATGTTTCAACATAACTAATCATTTTTCAAAAATCTCTATCCTAAAAAAAATTGAAAGGAATAATATAGTGGCACGGGCGTTCAGAAAGCCTTGCACATTTAACTCAAAAATCAATTAGATATTCGTGCTTATCTCATAAGATATCTTCTCCAAAATTTGAGGTGAACAAATAAGAAAATTATGGCAAAAAATTAAATAAAAAAAACATTCTCAGACCTACAACTCCGCATGGAAGCAAAATTGTACTAAGGTAAGTTGATTTATATGATATTATTTTTGTCCTAGCTAGCCTTAAAGAATGGCCTATTCTTTACTGAACACCTTGTACAAATATTTTGGGATATCTTTTTGCGTGCTATATTTAATTATTGTATAAATCAGTTAGGCTATACATATTTTAAATTAACCAACAATGTTGACCCTTTTTACTCATAAAATCTCTTGGGCATAATATGCAAGTATGTATATTTATTGACGATACAAGTTTGCATTATGACTTATTATAACTGACTTTTAAAGAGTTTGAAGCTTTATTGATGCAATTAAACCATCATTGATGGTTTAGAAACAGTATGGTAAGTTAATTATTTATTAGTAATTGCATACAGCTGTGAACAGCACGGAAAGTTGTATTTGTTTTGCTTTGCATTCATCGTGACCACGGCCCCGTCTTGGCCACGCCAGTGGCTTATTTCTCCACGTTATTTAAATATCTTTTAATTTACTTAACATACCTAATCATTGCTTTATTTATATATTTATTATGTTGTTATTATTAACGATTAAATTTCTATTAATCAATACACAATTTTATTTCGTAAATTGAATAGGGAGCCATCTAACAGTCAATGGTTGAGATACATCACAGTACTTTCAAAGTCTTGTGAAATCTAGTTTAGTACATCTCTAAATTAGTATTTCTTCGGCTAGATGGCGTCATAGGTGTGTCACAATTTGTATGAAATATGATTAATTTAAATTGAATTTATAATATATATAATTTTTAACACCATTTGTCGTTTAACGTTTAGAGAAAATTAAACTAATGGTTATATATTCTGATAATGAAGCTCTTAAACCGTTTTTTAAGAGATAAATTATAAGACCAACCTAGAGCTCTGTGGAAACGTTGCACATATATTTGTAAAATAGTTTTTTTTTTTAAATATAAATAGATATTATTTTACTAAAAGTTTACCATTATCAATCAAATATCGTTATTGACAAAACGCGATAGAGTTGGCGCTTTCAATTGTGCCCACAGCTAGGTAGAACGCTTCATTCTTTCGTGATCTGTCAGGTCCAGCATAGAGTAGCTAATGACCACTAGGTGTAGCTGTGCTACATTTGGTGTAAGTACCTGCATTATCAAATTTGGAAAGTAGTGTAATGTTGGTTGATTATAATAATAATATGAGACCTTTTTAGTATGTTTGTTATTTATTTTAACTAATTACTTATCTGAGATTTGACAGAAACGACTTATGATGTCATCAATTATATTTTTTATTTATTATATTATTTATTTTATTATGTTCCTGTTAAGAAGCTTTCTTTTTTCTAATAAATTTGTATTAGAGAAATTTTTCTGTATTACTTCCCGTTTAAAAGTTGTAAGCAATATCGTTCTAAAGAGTCTCAAAAGAAACACCACCTAAAAATCACATTAGCGGTGGAAGTCAAGTAGTCGTTGAAAAATAATTGAATGTTCATTATTTAAAGTGATAGTGTTAGAGTTCCATGTCATCCATCACTAACTAATAATTCTAATAGTCAGTTATCATTCCCTAAACAATAGCAAGGGTTTCCCGTTTCATTATAACAAAATGACCATTTAAATTTTCACCAACCGTAAGTGCTAATAATTCATATTGTTTAATAGCGTACATATTTCAGTAATTAAATAATATTTTACCTTTGAATTCTCTGTTAGATTAAAATATGAAACATTAGTACAAAAAAATATCTTTATTAAATTAAAAATATACAACTTATTAACGAAATTAAATCACATTAAGTTTAAGGAAGAGAATGGACATATTTTACATTACGAAAAAATAAACAAATACTTAGTGTGCAGCCGTTTCTTTATAATAACAGCTTCTTATGAAATAATTTGGATATATCAACTGGGTTCGGTACTTATCTATTAGTAAAAAAACAGTCATAACTAGGTTCCACAGGTAAGGAAGTCTACAGTTCATCTTTTTCATCTAAATCTACATCAGAGAGATCAATATCTTCTTCCTCTGGAAGAACACCATCTTTACCATCCCACGCTTGAATTGTGTTGATTTTGGGAAGCTCTTGGCCTTTTACGGGAGCTGTATTACCCTTACCGTAGGACAAGTCCCTGTAAATATAAATGTTATTAACAAATTTAATATACGTTACCAAACGTGTTCAAATTACCTCAAAAATTCATAAATTCCATCTTTGGAAAACGATCCACGAAGAATGGAATACTTCATTTTCTTTGCATTGATAACTGCCATTGCAGGATAACCAAAACCGCCAATGTCCAAAGCGCTTTCTAAATCTAATTGTGCTCCAGCTTCTGACCAGACCCATCCCCACATCTTCTTCTTGAATTTTTCTCCCAACTCGGTAAGTGTCTTGATATAACTATTTCTACATTCTGATTGGCAATCCAGAATATGTGGTAAGACAGCAACAACACAAAGTGGTTTGTCCTCGCAAGCTTCTTTGAATGATGCTTCGTCTAAGATTTGATTCACTTCTGGGGCTGGAATGTTTTCTGAGAGTTTATCCAGTGCCCAGGAGACGATATCACTTGCTGTACGCCCACCGTCAAAATCTACAGGAGATTCTTTAGCTCCAGGAGCGAATAGTTTGATTGTTGGGTAACCCTGAACTCCGTATTTGGCGGCCTTTGCTTGATGAACAGTTGCATCTAAAGCTCCCAACTTCACTTTGCCCTTCAGTTCTGTTGCAGCCTTAGCCCAGTGGGGAGCAAGATTTTTGCAATGACCACACCATGGTGCAAAGAATTCCACCAACCACATGTCATCGGATTGAACCACGAGCTTGTCAAAGTTACTTTCAGTTAATTCGATCACATCTTTGTCGTCATCCGACTAAAAAATAATAATGAAACATTCTAAAATATCCCACTGAGCAGCATTTATAATTACTTCAATTGAAGATCAGTATTTTTGAAGTTACATCTAAACCAATTTATCGACTAATATGGATTATATATGTTTTTTAATAATCTTCAATGGACTCAAAATTCAACATAATTATAATATCGTGTTTAATTTCACCACTCCATGGTCCTATTTTCTGCATGATAAATAACAAAAATTCTAGGTTACGAAATAAATTCTACCTTTATCACATTTTATTTTTTGCTTTCATTCATTTTTCGCAACATAACATTTTATAAAGTACGATGAAACCATAAAATTTTAAAAGTAGCATTTTTATGATTGCAGGAAAAAATATTCGTTGTCTGACTAAAAAATAATAACGTCTTTGAGGTAAATGGAGAAATTTGACTGTTTAAAGGAAGACAATCTCAATATCTGTCGTCTTAAAAATATTCCTATATATCACATTGAGTTGCATTTAATCAAATTTGTGGATTAATATAAAAAATTCTATTATCATTTAATAGTCCATAATTTGACATAATTTCTACAGTTACTTTAAAGCTCATTCTTATTTCACCGATTCTATTTTCAACATAAAAAATGTTTTAGTATGTATACCAGTTTATATTTTTAAATAACCATTATTTTTCAAATTGTCACTATTATCAAAATACTTAATAAAGTATGATGAAACCATAAAATTTGCATCAAAGGGAAACATTTTTATTTATGATGCAAAATTGCTTGTCTGAATAAAGGCAATAAAAGTTCTTTAAATTTAGGAGATAATAACATTACTAGTTGAAATATGGAAAATACATTTTTTTGAAATATGGAATTCAATTTAAAATCCAATAGCATTAATATATTTTTACTGAATTTAGATTTATGTATGAAAATAAAAAAATATATATTACCTACACATAAAAACAATACAAAATCAGTAAATATTATTTCCAAGTCAATTTAACTTTATTATGAAAGAAAAAAACATTCCTTTATGCACCTTTCAATTAAAAATTATATATAAGGAGCTCAAGTTAAAATTGTGTACCACCTTTTCCAATATTGCAATATAATGAAATAATGAGAAACGATTTACCAGTACATACTTTTTTATTATAATATGAAATTATTATTCACGTGGTACTAGACTGTTGTAATTACATCATCCAACAGCTGGCCATACACGTGAGTAATTTTGATCTGTCGCAGACCAAATCGTTCTGTTTATCTGTGTGTTAATTTCTTATGACGGTTGAAATCGGTGACAGATCAGATATGCAACAGTCCTATCCTGCCAGATTTCTCTCTTTAGATATTTTGTTAGTAGCAATTAAACAATATGTCCTCCCAAAGCAGATTTGCAGACGCAGAATGATGAGTTCGATCCGCACAGCTGGTAGACCGTATATAAGCTATATTCGTGGAGAGGATTGGCATCCTCTCTGTGGGTATGATAGGGTGGAAGAATGTTGGTTTAGTTCAATGCGAAAGACTGATACTGGTCAACATTTAACCACTCCTTAGTTAATGAGGTTTTCCAGGTTTCCCTCATTCCAGATATTATTATATTTATTTTTTAATATTGACTACTTCATGGAAAATTTAATTCAACTTAAATATACAACAATAATAAAATTTAGCTAAAAATTCCCATGTTTTTAAAAATGTGTGTAACATTTATGATGACTGATTAAAATAAAGCAATTTCTTCCTAAATTAAAAATTACCTCATTATTTATATATATCTACGTTGTGCCCAGTATCTATTATATTCTATTTAGACATTTGGAGAAATTATTTTAATTTTTTTCCTAAATGTAATGATTTTGGCTATTATTACACAACAAAGTCATATATGTGGACTTACCTCAAATATCGTAAATATTGAATATTATTTTAAATGCCTTATAAACTAAAACTTACATCACTAGATCTAGAAGAAGATCCTCCATCCAAAGCAGCCTTGACCTTGCTCCTGGCAGCCTTAAGTGCAGCTTCAGCGATTTCTTTTGCAGTTCTTCCTCCGTTGTAATCTTCAGGTTTATTTTTATCAGCGCCAAATATTTTAATCGTTGGGAAACCTTTCACTCCATATCTGCCCCCTAATTCTTTATGTTCATCTACATTAGCTGCTCCAACTTTTACGATACCCTATTAAAAGAAACGGAAACGTCTAGTACGTAAATTAAATTTATTTTTTTAAAACATCATGATAAAAGAGAGACCTGTTATTTAACAAAATAGTTTGTTATTTTTACCTTCAAAGCGTTGGCTGCTTTAGTGTATTCTGGAACAAGTTGTTGGCAATGTCCACACCAAGGCGCAAAGAATTCCACAATCCAAACCTCATCGCTTCTTGTCACTAATTTGTCGAAGTTGTTGGGCGTCAATTCGACCACGTTGCCACTGGAAGGGTACAGTGCCAAGCAATAGGGCATTAAAATTAAAATTGCTAAAATTGGAAAAAATTGTCATTACAGTATAACCTATAAAATACGTATGGTATGTAAAATAAATGAAATACACTTCACTTACGGAGTATCCTAATCATTTTGTAATATCCAATAACTCTATTTTCTTTCACTTCAGTCAACTAAACAAACATTAAAATTTTACACCGGCTCAGTCTTTTAATCTGCCTACTCCACCAACACAACAACAAAATTTTAATCGTGATTTGTAATAATCGTGGTCGCTTTTCATTGGTCCACATGTCAAAGACGTTTATGGGCAATAGAGGCGTGTTCTTGCGATAAAAACAAAATAGTTTCCTTTCAACGTCAAGGTACCAATCTGAGGGAGATCAGTTCACTTGCTTTGCATTTTATAATCCCTCTTCAACCACTGTGATATAAAAAAGTTCAAATAGAAAATTTTCAAAAAACTGAAAACATATTTTATATATATGCCAATATTATGAGAAGATTTTTAATTCTAAAAATCACTGACCACTTGTATAAACAAAACAAACAGAAATGTAAAACTAAAAACATTATTTTGTTTGTCGAGTTGAACTACAATGTAATAAAGATCCGTTTTATTATGATTAAATCAAATACTTTCCAGTAGAAATTATAAGCTTACAATGTATGTCACAATATGCCGTGGTCGCGCGGTTTAAGGAGTCAGTACCACCGATCATTGGATGAAAAAAATCAGTACAGAATCGATGTGGCTAGATCAGTGTGGGTTCGAGCCCCGCAGCCGTATATCAGCTATATTAGTGGAGGGGATTGGCACCCTCTCTGCGGGTATGGTAGGGTGGAAAAATGTTAGCTTGGGTCAATGTGAGAGATTGATACTGGTCGACATTTGACTACCCCCCTAATTAATTAGGTTTTCCAGGTTTCCCTCATTCTTGCACTGAATATTGGTTAGGGCCTACCAACGTAAGTCATTCCTGGGCACAAATAAACAGCTAGCTTAATATTAATATACCGCCCCTCTAGATTAGAATGGCGGGTACAGATATTATTATTATATGTATTAATTATTATGCTTGTCAATTAGGCAACTTTGCACACAAACCTCTTGCGATCCTGGAGGACTTTTTGAATGAAATATTTACGTCATGGTTTTTGTACTATCGCATCGCATCTTCAACTGTGTCATACAAGTTTTCTTAAAAATATTAATAGTGGGAATAATTAATACATCTGTCTTTATTACTTGTACAATTTCTCTGTTATAGAAATAATGCACAGGTTCGGAAAAGTACAAACGTTCTTATTCCCATAAACAGAAATCCCACCCCACCCAATAATATTCTAATTCAGTCCACTCTTCTCTTAAAAATTTCCTTCTATTGATGTCCTTCTTCCCGACTATCCATTCAATATCTATGCCCAGCTTGTCTGTTTTCTTACACAAAAGCAATAGAGACCTAAACTTTCCGAACCTGTGACGTAATGATTTAAGTATTTATACCCCTCATCCTAATTAGAAAGATCAGCAAAGAAGATGGAAACTTGTCCGGGAGAGTTGTGACATATTATTAACACTATATGTATAGGTCATATGGACGTGTCCAGGAATGGCCTTATCATTCAGTGACAGAAACCTAAAAAACTTCATTAACTAGGATGATCGTCCGACCACAAGGATGGAACTTGCAATGGTTGTAATATTGATTTAAGCAGTGCACAGTTATTTAGTATATTATTTATGCAAGAAATCTATAGAAAGACATCGTAAGACTACTTGAACATTAATATAAGTATCATAGCTAAATTGAAAATGCATTTATAAATTTAAGAAAGAACTTTTGTTACCTTCACTATTTGCTTCCAAAGATTGGTTTATCTTTTTTTTTGGACAAGTTACTGTAAAATATAATCCATAAATCATTGAGTAGAGTTAAAACAGACCTCTTACTCTATTATATTTTTCAGTTGAATAAAAAACTTTTTATTGCATATACCTACATCTTCCTCCAATTGTGTAATATATTTAGGCCTTGTTTATGTAGTTAAACAAGGATTTAGGGTATTAGGGTAAATTTTGAATGAAACACAAGTGGTTGTTACTGCATTTTTATTAAATAGGTACTACATTCGCGTCAATTGCGTTAATCTATACATACATTTTTGGGAATTTGTTATGTACCTACAAAATTCATGGTAAAACTTATAAAAAAGAGTATTGTGTTAAACACGGTATAATTTTCTACAAAGTTCAGTCATTTAGCTATAACGATATCTAATCCCATAACATATTTTGGTACAGCTGATCGAATCCTATACACCTACTAAACTACAGCAGTTTATAACATTTCATATAAAGGGATTGTATGTATATAAATTAATATAAATAAATTATGCGTTGATAGGGTATACACGTATATCTAAAACTATTAAAAATATTGTTTAAAAAGAATAAAGCAAAAATTGACCCATGATCAATAAAAATTAGTTCATAATATAACTATTACTACAAAATATTGGTCAAATAAGCTTTAAAATTGAATTATAGTCGCACGATCGAATAAAAAATATACAGTTTAAAAATTCTATCACAATTAATAAAATATACCACAGCATTTTAAGAAAAGTTACTAAAATCAGTTTTTAGTTTAATAGTCGGTGTGTGATTGGAGAAAGATTGGTTCACATTAATATCGTTTTTAATTTTGTTATGATTTACCTGACTCGACCTTACCGCATTTTCTAATTTTGTTCTCAAGCCATCAGCCTGAGTCATCAACTGTTTAAATTCCTAAAAAGTCATCAGAATTATTATATAAATTGATCATACATGCAGAGACAATACCTGTGGATATTTCGGTCCTATTTTCATCAACCACTGCAAACTAATTTCATGCAACGACTGGGCATACTTGTTGGCAGATCTAACAGGTTCCACCAGTAAATAATTTACCAAAATAGGTACCAACAAGGTTAACATTTGAATACCTAATCAAAAAAGATATATTTATAATA
Organism: Monochamus alternatus; assembly: GCA_037114965.1. Taxonomy (NCBI): domain Eukaryota; kingdom Metazoa; phylum Arthropoda; class Insecta; order Coleoptera; family Cerambycidae; genus Monochamus; species Monochamus alternatus. The sequence continues at coordinate 23,670,669 of CM073432.1, read as the reverse complement.
AAATATAAAAAAATAAATAAAGTTTTAAGTTATTAAATATTCTTAACTAAATCACTTTTAGAGACTTTAAACTATGGCAAAACTGGCATTCAAAATACTAACAAGAGTTCAAACATCAATACTAAATTGTGACTGAAATATTAAAAAATTAAAAACCAATTAATTCATTAAATATCTAAAAATTTGCGCAGGCCTGTGTAATTAACTTCTATTGTATTTGAACAATAAAATAATGATAATTTGGTACTTGCCTTGAATTATATCTCCTGAATGCCAAAAGAACGTCAATATATTATTTTGATCAAAATAACAATTACAATTATTTAAAGAAATTTTGAAAAAAATTACTTACGATTATGGGGTTCTGCTAGTTCAATAAGCGATTCCACAGTTATTATCGTTTCAACAGTAACTGACAATTCTCCATCTGAACACAATTTTTTGGCCGACTCTGAATACAAAAACTCGACCAATTGTGGAGCCAAGGTATGAATGTACGGTGTCGCTACAGCCCGATCTTGGTGCATGAATAATGACTTTAATGTCTTAACACACTTTAATCGTACCTAAAAAAAAATCAAGTTAAAACAATTTTTTTTTTAGGTTTATTTACTTACTATAGAGTTGGGATTTTCTAAACATTGCCTAAAATGATTTATACAGGGATATTGCAAGTTCGGTGCTGTAATAACTTTAGAAGGTGCGTGTAGCACAAACACTGCTATTGCCAGCATCATAGTAACCTCGTCCAGTTTATTTTCATCGCTACCAGTCTTAGCAAGATCTATGATCTTAGCGAGAGCACTTTGCAGAAGTTTCTGCCAATTTTCGCTGCTCTCGGGATGTTGACAATAAGCATCTGTGGCGAGAATCTTCAAACAATGTAATGCAGCCTGAACAGATGGATTATTTGCCAAGATCTTGACATCGTTAATGTTTTTCGTGGCTACTTCTTTTACTACGCCAGTTGTCAAATATAATATTGTGGGCAAAATAGCAACAGCACCCTTAGGAGAACAAAGCTTATGCAGATTCTCCATGCAGGTTATAGCCGCAGCAAGCAACTGCCCTGATTGTTCATTGCTTTGCATCATACGTAAGGAATTGACGATTGTCGAATTTGGTGAAGGACTCAAAGAAGGCAACTGGCGTATTAAGAGACATAAACAAACCTCCAACACACCAAATACTAAAGATTTACCAGGAATTATTTTACCAGTTTCGCCTCCTTCGCCTAGCATAGTAACATCAGTCGTAGCTTCTTCCTCTTCTTTTTTGTTTTGCTTCTTTTCTTCTAAATTCTCCTGTGCAGCTTTTATAACTTGTTTCAGGACTTCTAAGCAAAGCAACTGACAAGAGTGACTATCTCTTGTCAATATCAAGCGGTGGAGAACGTTACAAAGCTCAATCCCTAAAGATCCATCGCTCATAAGCAACTGTCTTGTATACTCTGAATCGAGAAGAGTATATAATGCTTGTAAGCAAGTAATAATGCTTTCCAATGGTTCTGTTGATCTCGGACTGCACAACGCTTCCATACAAATGCCAAAGAGTAAATGGAATTTGTCAGATGCATTATCGTTTGGTTTGTTATTGTTTAAAGAATTGTCATTATTTATTTCTTTTTCGAAGTCTTTCTTAAAGCATCCCGAATTTAACCATAGTGCAGCAGCGTGTAAGATAGGAGGCCACGAGGAAGCATAATAAGGTCTCGCAGATTCCATTGTCTCATTTGTATAAAACGCTCCACCGTCGTGAGGAAGCTGACTGGAGAATTCACCTGGCAGAGATAATAAAGCGTGATCTTTCAAAGCCGACAACCAATATTGCGACAGACTTATCAATTCAGGCTGTACTAAAGTTAAGAGACTCTCTCCACGATATTCGAAATCAGTAAACTCGTTATTATTCGTAATGTTATTCGTCGTTAACAAATACATGGAAGGAGCAGACTCATTCCCTTTCATCGCTACGATGTAAACTTCTGCCCAAGCTTTAAGTATGGCAAGTTTTTCCAAAGTCGACAAGCTTTCATTATATAATTGGTTTGTGTTAGTTTTATTTTGTAACTTTGTTAAAGATGAAACGAGTAATTGGTGCACTCTGCGTAAATCGTTTAAATCTCTAGCAACGTTAGAACCGATCCAGGTTGAACAAACCTCACAAGCAGCTGCTGTTACAAGAGATGACGTATCGGGTGAAAACGCAGGTCGTAACGCGGCGCCTACCTGGGCTTGGAACTGTTCTAATAGTAAATGTCCTGGAAATTCAGGTTCTGGTACTTTCGCAAATTTTTCAATGATGTCTTGTAAAGTTTTCAAGCCTTCGAGCCGCAAAGGATCAGAATCACTTGTTGCCGCAATGAATGCCATTCGTATTAAATCGGATAAGTGTAACGCTAGATAATCACTCTTTCCTTTCGTCAGATACATCTCTTTTGCTTGAATTAAATCGAAATGTGCGGTTTTATTGTTGGCTTCACAAGCGGCTATTACTTTCCTAACACATTCAGCAGCAAACACTCTAGTGGGCCATCTCGGTTGAATTGCTGGATGTGAAGCGTCTTCTTCGGCGTGGAACTCTGCTTGATCGTCATCGCCTTCTACATCGTTTTCTTCACCTTCGTTCGTATTCAAGCTAAGCCGATCCTCACTGCTCGTTTCTAAAAAAATAAATAAATTGCAAATCACAACCAAGAAAAATTAGTAATTTTTCGTTATTTACCTGTGGCCACTGTGAGAACATCTTTACATAACCCTAACCACTGAGCGAGGTTATCAGCAGCTAAAACTTGCAACATGCTTATGATCGTATCATGAATGTCTTTTATGAGATTAGTGTCGGTTTCTGTATCAAGCATACTAAAGAACACGCCAGGTAACCCAGTTTCAGTTATAAGTAAACCTTCGACAGTGTTGTGATCACGACTTTCACTAGCAAGTGTCATAGCGTGTTCACACACCTCTTTAGCTTCTCTCTGTGCTAATTGTCTTAGACATGATATCGCAGCTTTCCGTAATAATAAATGATTGCTAGAAAGTGTTCTCTGAAACAAAACGTTAAATAGTTAAATGGTGATTCTGTGGTACTCTTGAGAAAACTCAATATTCCCAAGATTCACAACTTTACTGTTACTTTAATAAATATTTTGCCGTAACTTTTTTTTCAAATTGAAATTTATTTACTGTTATAAGTAAATCAGTATTTTTAACTTTTGTATAATTTTTTAAAAATTGATCAATATGATTTGACAGATTTTACAGCTTACAATATCCTACAACTTAATCAAATTAAAAATATTAATTATTTTTATTCGCATAATTTTCGAAGGGTAGAAGGATCACACATAATTTTATTTTCTTCTACAACTTAAATTACAATTATTTGTATCTCATTTTCACAAATTATATTTCATATTCTTCAGTTTTATTTCATAAATATTATTTTATTAAGTATCTGACAATTGCCACGAATTTTCAATTTCCCATATAATTCTAAATTAAATTAACTTATAACTACAATTTATTGACAAAGTTATGACAAAATATTAATTAAACATTCTTTGTTGACTCTCACCTAACATCCTGTATTAACATAATTTTTTAAAATAGATATACAACTTTCACGATAAAAGTACTTACACATAAAGTTGGCACTAATGAAGATAAATTGACGTGCCTGGGTACAAACAAATGAAGCTGTTGCAAACATCCGGTTGCTTCAGCCTGCACCAGAGGGTCCTGATGGTCTTGCATGATGGCGCATGCGCATAAAAATGAATATCTGGCAGTGCATATACTGGAAGTATTTCCTTGAAGTTCCGGTCCAATTGTTGTGATCAAAGCTGATAAAACTTTACCGATACACTGATGAACATCGATATAGGACTGTGGAACATTCAATAGTAATTTAAGAGCTAACGAAAGACTTGGTTCTACATAACCTCTAAACATTGGACCGCCCGAGTCAACTATAAGTGCCAACGCGTGTAGTGACCACACCTGTACGATCGGTGAAGTTTGATCTTGTGCTAGAGCTAGTAAGATGGAAACGCTTGTGTTTAGATGTTGACTTGATCCCATTCCACCAACATATTTATGTAAACAACCCAAAGCAAGAGAATGTCCGGTTCTACTAGCAACATCTCTAGCAGATTTCAACCTATCGAAACTTGTCTGTGCTAACTCGGCTGTAAATTTAGGATCAGAGATCACCTGTGCTATACGACCCACAGCTTCACCAGCAGCACACCGTAATATTGGATTGGATGACGTAAGAGCCCCAATTATAAGATTAACAGCTGATTTTTTAATATCTTCCTGACTCAAAGTAACTTTTGTTTCTGTTAAGCCTTTGAGTCCGCTCAGCAAAGCTGTGAAAACGTTCATTTGGACAGCTTCTTGTCTTGTGCTGCGGACATGTTTTATACATTCCGCAAAGTGGTCTAACATTTGCACTCTGTGCTTGTTGGTTACTCTAGGAAAGATTTGACCAAATAGGAGTACAGATATATCGATAACAGCAACACCAAGAGGCAAAGGACCTGGTATTAATTCACCCTATAAATATGGTTTTAATGTAGTTCAAATAATTTTAAGTTATTTTAAATTTACCGTTTGAACTTGTCGGTACAGGCAGCAAGGATCGTGTTCTAATGCTCCAGAGCCAGCAGCACTGTTGGGCTGTAGCTAAAAAGAGGAACCCTTAATACTTTTGCCATAATGCGAGTTAAAGATAAGTGAAATTAGCAATGAAAAGAAAATTAAGCGATCAGGTATTAAGCACACATTAAAAATAAATACAATCAACACATTCGGACTACTCACATGTTCACCATCTGCCCTGCGATTAGGCTCCATCTAAGAAAAATTTTAATTGATGTTATTGCTTTACCACAACCACAAAAAAAAAACTATTTGCTTAAAGCAAAACTCCCATTCTTTTTATTTTAGGTCATTTACGAGGTTTCACAGACGTAACCCAACATTATTATTAGGTTAGATTTCCTCAACCTCAACATAATTTGCAAGTTGAAGGACATATGCAACATTAAAACATTAATAACAAAAAAACTGGTGAAACAAATATTTTAGTAAAAGCAACCCTATCTTGACACAAGAGTTAGAAGGACAATGTTAAGAGAGACAAGAATAGAAGCAATGTTATATATATGGAAAAAATTGAAACGTACCTGATCTTCGATTGTTCTGTGGTCTGTCTCTTGCAACCAAGTTCCCAAAATGACAGAATCGTCAGCATGGCATACTGTACGCAATTGGGATGTGGTCGTATTTGCAGGATTTTCAGTTAAAGTAAATTCAGCTACCAGCATTCTTAGTAAATGGGTATAAGAATCTAAAAAAAGTTGTAATGTGAACTAACTATGGGTAAAAAATTTAGGAGTTTACTCTTAACAATAACAGTACAAATTCCTATATTATTTTTTTAAATTCAATATCAGATCCAGATGTACACAAAATATAGAAAAATAAGGACAAAAAGGGCATATCGTGGAAATGTATCTACTTCTTTATTTAACTTATTATGAATCTAGATTTGTCCATATAATTAAAATAATATTTTAACAACTTACATAACAACAATAAAAATCAAAAATAAATTGTTGTCAAGTTTAAAATACATCAGTTTCTGTACATTTAAAAATTAACTAAATTTTGTCCTGAATAAAATTGAAAAATTCTATTTACTGAATTAACTTTTGAAATGTTTCTTTCATCAGTACATTATATACTCATGAAGCAAAATGTTTTTTCTAATTCAGCATTATGTATGGGAATTGCAAAGAATTACTAGCAAATTTGTAAGAATTAAGAAATCTGTTCTTCATTGTGTATACCTACACCTTCAATTAATTTCTCATGTTAATTTTTCTAAAAGAATTACTAATCGAGAATCCTGGTGTATTCCGAGAAATGCAGGAGATTAAAATTTTCTGGTATCCTGTATATCTTCCTATCTTGGGTCTACAATCGTCCATTCATTTAAATATTTTATATTAAAAAAACTGAGATATTAAATCTGTTAAATAATAGTGTGCACTGTATAAATGTGCAGAATATTTTATTTTAAATGCATTTTTTTATATAACTCCATGTTTGCTTAAAATAGTTGCTAGGGGTAAAAATAACCACCATATGAAATTAGTAATTTGGTAAAAATTTTGAATCGTCACGTTTTCTGCCATCTAATAGCTTTACTACACTTAAACTAAACCGAGTAAAAATTTCAAAACAATTTTCATCACTAAACAGTATTGAGAGCAGACTGAAAAAGAAGAGAGCATAAACAAAAAAGATGGAACATATAAAAAGAGAACATCTATAAAAAATGTCATCAAAATTCTGAAGAGGCTTAAATAGTCAACATAAGTAAAAACAAGTGAATTTTTAGTAATTTTTAACCTTAAATTTTTAATTTATAAATTATTTGTACATGTAAGTAAAATTTTTGTAATAATATTAATTAATATTTATGCATTTAGAATTGCTTGGCTGGAGATATTTGGCAAAATATGCAATTATAAATAAGTTTTAATTCTTACATTATTCTATTAATTTCTGCAAAACAATCAATAGTGTATGGTCTCGTCTCTATATTTCAATACCTAAAAACTTCACCAAGACAAAGTCTTGTGCCTTAGCCATGCTTCTAATAATGACAAGGATTTTCCGTAAATTATTGTATTTATAATTTGAATTACTTGTTCTCCATGTGTATTAACTAAGATTTTAAAACTTTATATTGACACAAGAAAATGCAAAAGATTTATGTATGGCAAACTGGGCAGCCACACAACAGGTTGCAACAATCACGCCTAGTCTTATATTCATTTAAAGGTGCAACTTATTGGAAATGTTCTGCATAAAACTGTAATATCACACAGATATATATTGCTGTACTGTACCAAATTTGCCAAAATAACTGAAATTATGCAATATAGTTAATATTGAGTTTTCGAAAAAGCGTCACAGAACTTGAACTATTATATTTATGAGTAAATTTTTTTGCCCAATGTTTCAATAAAATAAGACAGAATTAATTTGAAAACCTTACTCTCATAACACTGTGGTGGAAGCAGTAAAAGCGTTTCGCAGAGTCGTAACCTCACCATTGCAGCAGGAGCTTTCAATTGCTGCCCGTACGTTTTCAATATGCTGGAAATACTAAAAAACAAATTATTTAGAAAAAATAAAATATGCTGATATGTTAAACGTACTTTGTAAGCATGGCAAGTGCAGATTCTATAGGAGTCATAAGCCTTCTATTTGTATCCTCATTAATTAGCTCCGGGCAATTCTGAAGGAAGCTATGCATGGCAGACAAAGCTCCAGCACGTCCTTCTAATGTGACCTGCCATGTAAACACATCACCTCTTGCCTTTTCCGATTCTAACTCCTTTGCAGATCTGGGAAAAGAATTCCTCCAGAGTAGTAACATTCGCGGTAACAATCCTCTTACAACAGGTATCCCCAACGTCATTATAGCTCCAATCAACAACCAACCAGCATGTGTTCTATTTAGCGACAGTCGACTGTTCTGACTAGCGCTTCGTAACAGTTCTTCTGCAGTGTTAAATATTATTTTTCCTTTCATGTGGGGGACGCCAAGTGGTGAGAGTTTCACACCCCCTAGAACTGCGGCTAAGGCTGAGCTGTACCCCGATATAGCTTCCGGTGACGTACGGAACTGTTCTATACCGTTGACACAACGGTCTATCAGAGGAGATATTTGACTTGGTACAGCGACGCAAATGCAACGTAAGCACCAAGCTGCTGCGAGTCTAGCAGCTTGACAAGGATGTATCAGTACGCTTACAGTTACATCAATCAGGTCTAAAATAAGAAAATCATTAACGAATGAATTGAACCGTATTATTTCACATACTTAATGTTTGGTCAGTGATTATATCGTGAGCTGATGTACCAAGGCTTAGCACTAAACTTCCAATTTCTTGTAGAGCACAGACTAATAGGTGCTGACTAAATAATGTTTCCTGGTTAAATTCCTTTGCGTTTTCAGGATTGAAGTCAATCGAATTCATTTCTTTTACAATTATTTGCGCAATTTCTTTACAAGCTGAAGTTTGTGCCTTCTCGCCTAACATTTTACCAAAAACACTTCTTAAAATGAAATTTATGCATTTTCGAGAGTACACGGCATCTACGTGTGAAGATGCTGCTTTTGGATTTGCTACTAAATAGAGGATATGGCTAAGGAACGTCTTCATATTTTTTTCTAGCCACACACTCCCCAATATATGGACAAATGTTACATAACCCTAAAAATAAGCACCTTTTTCACTAGTCTCACTTTCACTAATCTTATTACACATCAAGCAACATTTATTTCTGATTTAATATTTTCAACATTTAACTGAAAGGTACTTGAAATTTATATCCAATTTCTCGCTGGTAAGAACTAAGCAAATAAAAGACATATCTGTCGTTGCAGTGAAAATTAAATTGACAAAGGTAATTATATTGTTTTGTCTTTGTTCGTAAATTGGATACTCCAATTTTAAATACTTTCAACCTACTGTTGTAGAATATACTGCGATTAAAAATTGCGAAAAAGATAAATTATAAATCCAAAAAAATTATTTACTTACATGTGTTACCCCAACTCGAACCTCTCTATTTACTCCAGAACTACCTTTAATAATTTCACCAGTACCTTTTAGAAACCCAACACCCCCTCTTAGAAAACCTGACATGAGAATACCCAATGCTTCGTCAAGAGATACTAATTTTAACCCCTTGGGTTGTTGCTGAGCTAAAAGTACATAATTTTCATATAGTTAAATGAGAGACAACTTCAGCATCAATTAAGTTAAAAATTTATATTTTTCAAAGTGAGAATTTAAAAAATAAACAAATGTAACTTAATTTGTTTATTTTTGACATATTAACATTTGAATTAAAAATATTTTGAAAACCTACTAATTTTGAGAAAACGGTGTATTAGTTAAAAGTGAAAAAATACCATTCCTGAAATAAAAGCAATTGTTGGCGTCATTATTAATTAGCAGAGACAATACCTTAAAGTTTGTAGTTTTTTTGAATAATTTTATTTAGTTTTCGATAGGATTAATAGGTTTTGACAATCAATCGTACCTGTTGAATATAAAAAAAGAATATTCTAAAAATATTTGTTAAAATTTTTATCACAATTATTTATGTATATTGTAAAATATTCTTATAATGAATGCATATTTTTTTAGACTAAACTTTATTTTATTTTAAATGTTCCTGGATAGCCAAAATAATTTATTTTACTGCATACTGCATTATTACTACATACTTTTTTTGAGAAAAATGAAATGAAATTTTAATTGCAGTTGCATTAATAAAGTAATTGTAAAATTTTAAATCCAAATAATTTTTTAGCAATATTGATATTGGATTTAAAAACAATCAAATGGTCAGCATGTCTTATATAGGGTGATTCAGAACTTATAAAAAAAACTATAAGAATATGTGCAACCTTAAAAAATGAACCAATACCACCAAATAAATTATAAAAGTAAAATATATTCCAAGTAAAAAAATTATTAATGTTATACAAATACAATATGTATGACTGCACTCTAGTTCTATAAATTTTGTTAAAATGCAAGTAAAAAGTTGGTATTTATGGTTCATTCTTCACATGGCCATAATCGAATCTCTATTGGTCATGTGAGGGGGCAAAATTTTGAATAATTGCACTAAGTAAAGGTATGTTGCCATTCTTGCATACAATAAAATTTTGTATTCGTAAATCGTCAGGGGTATGCCACTTCAAAATAAGTACGCCTTCCTTTACAACTTAAAATATAATTTAATGTAATTTTTGTAATTTAGTGAACACATTGGTAATTTTTAAGTTATTGCAAACTACTTCATTCATACTACTAACATTTCCCGTTATTAGTATACTCATAATTGAAATTAGCCGCAAAATCAGTTTTACAATAGTTTTTATTTATTTCAAAGATAATATATTAATGTTAAAGTCTCCTTCAGAGAACAATGTAGTGTAATGTCGATTTTGTTTTTGCTGATTATGTTATGTACGATTGTTGCTACGCTGCATAGTTGAAGTCTGAAATTTTGAACTTCACTCAAATTCAATGGCAAAAAGAGGGGAATATGATTAATTCATTGGCTTAAAATCACGTGACCTTCTCTTAAGGTAGCTTAAACCTTGTCACGCTGCAACTGATCACAAGTTCTAGTGACATTACTGCCAGCTGTCACTGTCTTGTCATTACAGTGGACCAGAAGTGTCTTTTCATTTAATACTCGTGTACAAAACAACACTTTAAAACTCCTCTCTGGTGACATTGGAATTTGCTATTTAAGGGGAATGAGAATATCGCTAAAGCGATCTTCAATCACAAATTTTTTACAAGTAGATAATTGAAATACATTTTATTTTTCAAATGTGTTTATGTTGTATATATATTTCATGTTTTATTTGAAAATAGACAAAGTTGTAATTAAATCTGGTTTCCTTATTTAAAATACATATTGTAATACATATGTATGCTACCAATCTCTTCTAGCGACGAATGGACATAACGACACCTTTTACATACTTCTAGAACCGTCAGCAAAACTTATATATAGTGTATTACCAAAATTCAAAACCTATTTTTAAACTTTGTCATCCTGCAGATTGAAAAAAGCAACAGTTGATTAAATCTTATTTGACCTCAGAAATTTCCCATTAGACTGGTCCGTTCTTAATTAAATACTTTGTACAAACTATACTATTTTCTAATCACATACCATTTTTTCCTGTATTTTGATTCTGTTGCGTCATGGCAATAAGGGCTCCAAGTAGTTTGGCAACTGCACATCTCACTTCGTAATTAGATCCATCGAAAGCTCTGAAGCATAGCGTTGCTAAGCTTTCCAATTCTGTGGTATATAAAAAAGGTGCATGGTTCAACATTTCTAACAAACATCTAGTTGCAGCGCACCTAACAGCCATGACTCGGTCTATAAGGCAGTGTCTTGCAGCTTTGTATATGTCTTTATGAACGTTTGATATGGCACTTCCCATTCCTGCACAAACTTTCTCTAACGTTAACATGATTTCGATCCTTGTTTGTGATTCCGCATTTCTAAGGGAACGTATTAAGATATGAACTGTTTCCTCATATGATCTACCCATCATTCTTCCCAGTTTTTCATACATGGTACCAACACAACAGATAGCAGCTCTAAAACAGTCGTTTGTATATTTGAAACATTCACATTGAGAATAATACATACAATCTAGTTGGCAAGAAGCTGGGTGAGTCATCCTTGTTTTTTAAAATGTCGTTGCATTTATTCACCGTATCGAAGAGCAAAAATGTGTCTCCGACTGAAAACAATGTGGCAAGACATCTGGCAATTAATTTTCTTGTTGGGGGACCTGGAGATTCTTGTATACGGTTCATAAGTTGCTGAACTAATTGCTTTTGACATCCTTTGATATCGTTCTGTAAAAGCAATAATATTTATGCACTGTTTGTGATAAAATTACTGCTTACCTTTTGTGCAGCTACAAGGACTTTGTCTACATATCGCAGCCACTCGAAAATAAAAACGGGCCTTTTAGCTTCTCCTATTTGTGACAAGGCTTCTTCATTTAGCGTTAAACTGTGTGATAATTCCATTTTCTGAGCTGAATTGCAATATAAAGGGCAATTATTTTCAATAATAAAAACAGATGGAGAAAATATAACCTTAATCAACTTTTTTCAAATTCAACTCGGGTAAACATTTACAAAACATTACTATTAATCCCTAGATTTAAGTATGTGGTATGACACAATTACATCCAAGATAAAAATTAACAAATACTTAGAAATGGTGGATGAATAACCCAAATAATTATTCGCACTAAATATATATTTTCCAAAACGTTATATTAAAAGTATATTAATTTTCACCATTTTAAGATATTTATTATATGTAATATATGTTTACATGTAGATTTATTGTATTTATTTTTATTTGTAATGTTTACATTCAGAACTTAACACGACATTTTGGAATCGTCACTTTTTTAATTTATCATGGACACCAACCTAAAAAAAAAATAAGATAAAAGCTAAGGTTCTATAAAGAGTGGATAACCACTAGCCTGAGATTATGGAAGTTCAACGGTAGATACGCAAACTACTATTAATGGGGGTTGCTCTTTTGAACGTACAGATATAAGGGAAATTCATAAAGTTCTTGTAATGTTACTAGATTCATTACAAAATATTCGTGCAGAAGTAAATATATTTTCCTATATCTAAATTTTAAATATATAATTACTACTTAAATACCCTGTTCAAAAGCTAGGCAAAATAATTACGTTTTGAAGATACAAATAAAAAATGCGTTCAAACACTTCAGCAATGCTTTCATGTTGTGCTAGCAATTAATTCAAAAGTTTAATTTGAATTTATTTGTAATTTTTGTCTAGTTCGATATAAGGAATACCTATCACCACAAAACATAAACATTTTTTAGATGAAAATTTTCAATTAGGTCACTCAGAAAATAAAAGATATTTATTTCATTTATTGATAACTAAAAACAGTTTTAATAATTTATGATTATATCAGGAATAACAAGAAGAAAAAAAACACTTCAGTATCATTGGCCAAAGACCCACTTTACTTTTACATCGATCTGGTAGCCAAAGCTCCTGTATTTATAGAAATATATAGGCGATTCAAGCTAAGGACTTAGCCCTATGAAAAAAAAACCTAATGTTGAATGTTGTTTGTTTAGTTTTTTTATGAAAGACATCAGGTAATTGGATATTAATGATTATTATTTAGATATACCTAAAACTCTGCTATAATGCATAAATTAGGAAATTTAATTCTGGGTTAAAGTAATGGTCTATTTAAAATGTATTTACGATTAGAAATATCTCGATAGTCTTGGTCCTACTAATTAACACAATAATTAAACTAGAGAAAGCCACCAGTCGTAGTAACAATACATCTGAACACGAAAATTTAACAAATAATAATAATAAAATATTTCTACCCCTCATTCTAATCACGAGGATTAGCCGAGAAGTCGGAGATTTGTGTGGGATAGGGGATGGCATATTATTATTTAGCAAGCCGCATTTGCGCCTAGGAACGACTTACGCAGAAATGAGTAATACCTTATTAATTAGGGGGGTGGGCATACATCAATCGGTATCAATCTATTACATTGACCCAAACCAACATTCTTCTACCCTACCATATCCGCAGAGAGAGTGCCAATCCTCTTCATGAATATAGCTGATATACGCTCTACCGACCACGGGGATAGAACCTGCAGAAGTCTAGCGACATCGATTCAAGTATTAACGCCTTAAACCACTCGACAACTGACCGAAATAACACTAAACATATCGACAATATTCTAATAAATTCAAAATTACTCCAGATACATTAAATGGCATAATTAAATTATGGTTTATATTTTAACTAGCAACTCTCAACATAGTGTGCTATTATCGTTATGTATCTAAACAGAGTTTTATCTAGTAGCAGTTGAGCGGCAAGATCAATTTTAAGTTGGTCATACATTCGCAGCCAACTTTATACAACTGATTGAATTTAAATCTTGTTATTTTAGTCTATACTCTATACTGCACATTCAGTGGTGATAGTTATGCAACCAGATATAATTCTGTATACAGATATTTGCAGTCTTGCAGTAAATATGTAATGTAATAATACCGTTCGTGTCGTTGTTTCGTAGAACATTAGAGTATAGCTGCCAAGCATTGACGCATGCGTATTGCATTTATAATGCTCGCATAAGGCTTAAGGTTGACCACATATTGTTTTAGGCGCAATCTTTAAATTTTTAAAAGTAGTTACTTTCTTGTAATATATTTGTATTTTTTATTATAATGATATTTGTCAAGAATTTGTCCTCAGTTATATGCTCAGCAGAAGAGCAAGCATAGATGACTAGGTGTGTCATTGCATGATGTAAAAGCGCAGTATTGGAGAGCCATGCAGCTGATGAGCTCGTGGAGGCGGTCATGCTGTGAAACGTGCGCGGGTTAGGTACTTCCTGTTTCCGGCATTACATGTTATTTTAGGAACCACCTTTCTGCTTTTTAACTAATCATTAAGGATACTTCAGTTTAACACTGCGCACTGACAGGAGTTCCTCTTCAGTTTAATATAACTGAGTCGAATTTCTACTGAAATCGTAGACGTATATATGGTTTCCTGAAAATTTTAACTCAAAATAGACACGGCGGAATTGTGGAGCGTAAATATAGAAAAACTATTTATGTATTTTTTACGGATTTATCTATTTCAAATAAGAAAATTATTTCTAATGCGAAATAAATTTTTATTTAAAATATATTTATCGAAAAATTATAAATATAATTAGCAACATTTTCAATGCCAAATTTATACAATCTGTTCACTCTATTTGTAAATAATCAAAGTGGGATTTCTTTCGTAACTTTTAATGCCGAACAACTTCTGCTAGTGACATTTTTCTATGAGAATAAACATAAGAGTAGTTTGCTATAAACATTTTTATATTTTCTATTTTTCTGGACACCCCGTACATAAAAATGTTACCTCGCTTTAAATACAAGCAAACATTTTTTATCAAGTGTGCTTTTCCATAAAATAACTGTTTTTTCTTTTATTCACTCGATACTGTATATGCCCGTTGTGATTATTTTTTTGATGGCATTATTAAATAAGATTCAAAATATATATTTAAGAAATAAGAATTTAATAAACCATTCATTATAAACCGTATAGCATAACGCGAAATTTTAATAAAATAAAATCTGATAGGAATATTTTAAAATGTTTCATGTTTTAGATAATAACTTTCAAGAAATATTTGCCAGTTTGAATGAAACTAAAAAAAAAGGAGGTATGTTCCCAAACACCTGTAACGTATTATTATAAGTTTAGATACATGCAGTTGTCACTTTCTGAAACGTTTTATGAACTATGGTGACATATGGTGCACAGTGTGCAGATAGAGGGCTACAGAACAGATGCGTCGCGTAAATACCCACCTAATGTTATTTAGGGTGAGGCTAATTTAAAGCTTGAATCTAAAAAATACATTTTTTCTACCATTATGAGTTTTTTGTGGTTTATTCGATATTTTAAACCTTTCTTATTATTTTAAGTGTTCTAAGTGACATAACAATTATATTTGGAAAATGCGTCATAAGTTTTTTCTCTGTAACTTTGATTCCAGATAGTGAAAAGAGAGAGATAAATTAAATAACAAGAATAGCTTACAAGATTTGTCTACATTTTGTCTTGTCTCTAAATATATCTTAATTCCCATGGTTAATGATTTTGTATCTTGGTTTTGATCAACATTTTATGACTATTTATTTTTCAGAATAACTACTTTTAGCAGTAAAGAAAAAATAGAGTATCATACTTAAATAATTGTTGTTAATCTTATTCCATGTTACTTTCGACTAGTACATTTTTCAAAATTTGTAAGTTACTTCAGGTACAAAAATGTGCAAATTTAAAAATATACAGTGTCGCAGAGCTATTTTGATAGGCATTATCTCGGAAACTGTTCGAGATAGAATATGTTATACAGAGTGTTAAAAAAAAAGAGTGTAAAATATTTCAGGAGGTAATAATATGAACCAAAATAAGCAGAAAAGTCTTAATAAACATGGGTCGGCAAAGTAACGGTTGCGGAGATATGAACCACTATTCGTTTTTCAAACATTTTATTTTATTAGGAATAAACTGACAATGGAAGTTTATAACAAACAAAAAACAAAGTTACAGAAGATGTTCAAAGTGCCCTCCATTTCCGTCCATTTCCAAGCAGGCACGACATCTTCGTCTCAACGATATTCGAACTCTTTCGAAAACACCCTCTTTGGTTTGGATTTCTTGACACTTTTGATTAATCCGTAGCTGCAGCTCTTCCAGGCTATTTACAGGAGTACCATGCACTAATGTCTTCAAATATCCCCAAACAAAGAAATCTAGAGGGTTCAGATCAGACGATCTTGGAGGCCATAAAACAGGTCCGACCCTTCCTACCCATCTATGTGGAAAAGTTTGGTGTAAATGCTGTCTAACGGTCACGGAAAAATGAACACCATCATGCTGGAACCACATTTGTTGCCTCTGATTCAAAGGAATGTCTTCCAAAAATCTCATACAGTGTGTTCTGCAGAAAGTTGAGGTAAGCAGCGTCTGTTAATCGGTTTGGTAAAACAACAAGACCTAGAAACCTGTCACCTGCAATACCCATCCAAATCTTTAATGAAAAACGTGCCTGATGTCCAGATTCAATTAGAGCATGAGGATTTTCGTCTGCCCAAATATGCGTATTGTGAAAATTAAACACTCCATTTCTTGTGAACCCGGCCTCATCAGTAAAAAGATTGTTTGCAAGAAAACGAGGGTCTTCAGCATCATGACGTAGAAATCAGCGACAAAAAACCAAACGTGCTTGATGATCATTTATTGGATTTAAGGCCTGTACTCGTTGCACATGGTATGGATAAAGCAGTTGCTCGTGAAGGATTTTCCAAACAAGAGGACCACTAATTCCTCCCTCGGCTGATATTCTCCGCACACTCGTACCTGGATTCTGCTCTACCAGTGCTAGAATTTCTTCTTCTGCTCTAGAAGTGGATACTCGTGCTTTCTACCAAATAACTTCAGAAGCTAGAGGTATTCTTGTACCAAGAACTTTTAAGAAGGTATGAATTGTGTCAAAATGAAAATGGGCGACAATTTGAGCATATTTGTTCCCGAAAATGCTTATTTAAAAAATCTTGCTCTAAATTAATTTGATTTATTTTACATGTCTTTGATGTCATCAAGTTTTAAGTTGTGACGTCATACATATATTTTTCAATGGAATGATATATTTTTTTATTGCGTTTCTAGATGTTATTTTAAAAAGGCTTTTCGGGGAACCTAGCTGAATATGTTTATTTTGAACAGTTTCGAGATATTGCTCGAGCATTTCTTGTAAAAACTAAAATAATATTAACATAAATTGAAAAATAAACTTTATTTAACATAATAACTGCTCAGTGTTGTCCATCAATTTGTTCACACACTTCAAATCTATAGCGGAATTTATTTCTAACGCTGTTTAAAATATCAGGCGTTCTTCTTCTCCTTTCTGTTGTAACTCGTTCTTTTAGGTCATCAAAATTATTAGACGTCGTGCTTCTTTTATTTTAAATAATCCCAAAGAAAAAATCTATTTGGGCTAAATCTGGCGATCTAGACGCCCATTCCAGACAACCTCGTCTTCTAATCCATCGGTTAGGAAAAATTGTGTCTAAATAATGGCAAACTGGACAAGGCATAATGAGCCAGTGCTCCATCGTGTTGGAACCAGATGATGGCACTGGGAATATCTGGATCCTTTGGATTCGGATATAAAATGATGAGTGCCTGATTATTGATTATGCCTGCCCAAACGATCGTCATGCATCTAATGTTGGCTTGAAGCAGCCCAGTATCTACAGATTTGACGAATGATATCTTCGTTTAAAGTAAATGCAACTCGTCATAAAAAGAAGGTTATCTAACGATACATGTGGATCAAAAAAAATACATAATATACTCACAATATTGAGATCGACGCTCTGGATCACGATCAAATTAACTTGAACGTATTGAAGTTTATACGGATGAAGTGTTTCTTTTTGAAACATTTTAACACGGTTTTATATAGCGTATATACCGTATCTAGTCGACGTGACGAAACTATAGCATTTTCTTGAATACTTAAAGGAGTTAATTTTTATTCTCTGACACACTTCTGAAAAAACAAAGATTAATTGAATAAACGTTTGCCTCAAAAGGATCAGCAAAGGGTTATTTTTTGAAACTAAGTTTTCCTAACCAAAAAAATATCATACTGAGAAAGCAGATAAGTAAAAAATAACAAAAATCACATCCCTATCTCGCACTTCCGTATTTTTTGACGTTTTGAAAAACTGCTTTCATTTTCAAAATTACAAATGTATTAAAAGTAAGTCGAGTTTGACAGTTTAAAATTTGTTTATCTGCTTCCATAGAGATGTTAAATGCTTTTTATTTGATATCTTCCAAATGTTGTTGATAGACAAGACAAACTGATCACACAATAAAAATTTCATACATTCCTACATTATCAGAAATATTATGAAGAATCGGTAACAAATTTGATATTAGAACAGTTTTTCAAACAACTAATACTTTACGATTCTTTTTGTCAAAAACGCGTCCATATACAAAATTCAAAAAATTGCATCTAGAGCATATCTTGTGAATGTAATAAACATTATGTTGGAGAAACGTCTCGGCCTATGAGTGTCACAGTTGAGGAGCATAAAAATTATATAAAAAGATGGGAATTTGATAAATCAAAAATTAGCGAACACGCTTAGGAAAACCGCGATTATTTTGTTGAACGGAAATAAGTGTGTGTCAAACTGTTCAGTAAACATTGATCATTGTTGGCTACAGTTGTATCAAGAAGAAGTAAGTAACAATACAATAAAAATCATTTAACATCTCTATTGAAGCAGATAAATTTTAAACCGTCAAACTTGACTTAGTTTTAATACTTACATTTGCAATTTTTCTGAAATGTAAAAAAATATGGAAATGCGCAGTAGTGATGTGATTTTTATTATTTTTTACTTATCTTTTTTTTTTCAGTGTGAAATTTTTTGGTTAGGCAGACTTAGTGTCAAAAAATAACCCTTGACTGATCTTTTTGGCGCAGAGGTTTATTCAATGAATCTTTATTTTTTCAGAAGTGTGGCAAAATACCCAATTAGTCTAAAGAAAAATTAAAGTTAATTATACATCGTATTCAACAAATGTCGGGTTTCTTGGCAATAATTTTAGGCTATACATACTTACAGAACTGCGCTTTAGATATAATTTCTTATCAAATGGTTGGCAAGCCTGAGCGTTTTCACAGTAAAGTTAGACCTTGATGATAGTTCAACTTAAGTCCCCATATCTAGTTTTTACAATTTGTCTTAATTCTTGTTATTTCAAAAAAAGTTCTATTAAAGAAATACATATGATGTCATAATTCCAAACCTGGTGACATCAGAAGCATGTAAAATAAATCAAATTAAGTGCCATTAAAATCACTAATTTACATGTTCCAGTGCTGTTCTACAACATTTACAATTATATTACTGTATTTATTCCATGCGTAGTATCCATCCTGTATAGAGTATTCAAATAATTCTGTTTAGGAACGGATTTATTTCTGGTAATTAAATAAGTGACGGACGCTCATGTGAGTCATAATTTGCTGTCATCATCATGATTTTTAATTAAAAAATAATGCCTCATAAACTCATTGGGCAACTTTCTATATGTGAAAATGCGTTAGAATTAGCAAATTTAGACAATTTCTTGAATAAATATTTGCATTTTTTAAGAAGTTATTTACAAATATTGAAAATAAAATTTTAACTTTGACACTCTGTCTCTTTGACACTGTATTTTTTTTATTATGCGACTTGGGATATAGGTATGTTAGGTTAAATCGTATTAGGTTTATTGCTGCCAGCGATTCCTAAATGGGTACAATCCATTGCAATAATAATGACACTTCTACAAAACAGTTTTTGGAAGTAGAAATTTCATTAGATTTATTGGCAAATGGAAAAATATAAGAATTAATGTTATGTGTAAGTTTAATCTCGTATACGCCAGCAGTTCATAAGTCGCCGAATTCTATTTAGAAAGTGTCATCATTATTGTATTAGATTGTACATTTAGAAAAATTAAGAGACTGGGACTGATACAATTCCCAGTATGCAGTTAGTCATCTCAAACTTCGTTTTATTTTTAAATCGGCCCGAAGTCCGACGCAAAAGACATTAATACGTCTGCAGACAGATTTTTAAAGTTGTAAATTGTTTACACGACCGACTCGTAAACAGAGGAAGGTTATTTGATTTGCGAATCTGGCTAATTTGGGTGTATTATCTTAAATTATTTTTATATTACGAGTTGTTTGTTTTCACTGACTTTTATCAGGTTTATGTCTAATCCCGACAAATTTTGACGAAAACTCGATAGGTATGGAATAAATAATTAGGTAATCTTACATCTATTTTTGGAAAATCTTCTCACTGTATCGACAGTATTTCAATAGTAAAACGGTAGTTGCTCTATTTAGTATTAAGGTCGCCGTATTTCTCGCCATAAAATGATCAAATTTGTGGTGTCTTTAAATGCAGAAATCTCGAAAAATAAAACACGTAGAACAAAAGTAATTCCAAAAATTAAATTATTGATGTTTATTCACTTTTATTAAGTATTTAAATTCTTCTCAAATAATACAGGGTGATTCAGAACTCTTACAAACACAATTTTATAAAAGTAAAATCAAAAAGAGCAGGTCAAAAATGATTTAAAAATACACTTTCGCACGGCACTGGAAACTGGTCCACTGTAAAACCTGATAAGGCGTATATTCGGTGACTGGCCAAAAAATTGAAAGAAATTCCCAAAGAAAGAAATTACATTTTACAACGCCTATTTTAGTGCAGGAAATTCAACTTCTTTTGCCGTTATTGTTATTAATTATTAATAGAATTAATTTGTGGTTTCAATTAGTAAAATAGTTTAACATACCTGATATTACAACAAAATTTTGGGCCCGTCTTACCAGGTTTCTACAAATTAACACGCCAGACGAGAAACAAATTCTTGTTTTATATTTCCAATAACTTCAGGCGGGATGGCACGAACTTCTTGTCGAGTTCGTTCCTTGAGATTGTCAAGATTATTTGGCTTAGTGACGTATGCTTTGCTTTTTACATATCCCCAAAGGAAAAAATCTAGCGGTGTTAAATCTGGCGGGCCATTCCTTAGGTCCTCTTCTGCCAATCCACCGATGAGGAAACACGTCATCTAAGTAGCGGCGAACAGCAATGGCATAGTGCGGTGGTGCACCGGCTTGCTGTAATCAAATTGTGTCATTGGCCAAATCTGGTTCTTCTTCATTGAGTAACAGTACAACCAAGAAAGGATCTAAATCAAATTGAAGAAAATCTAAATATATTGCGCCATTTAAATCTCCTTCAAAGAAATACGGCCTCAAAATTCGATTATCAACAATTCAGGCCCAAACATTGACCTTCTGGGGACGCTGAGTGTGTGCTCCTATCGTCCAGTGTGGGTTGTGATCTGACCAGTACCGACAATTCTGTTTATTAATCATACCATTCTGATAAAAAGGCGCCTCATCTGAGAAAATCATGCGTTTGACAAAATCCGGATCTGCCTGACATTCTTTCATCATCATTTCGCAAAACTCTATCTGTCTGCCGAAATCGTCGTTGAAAAATTCTTGCACTATGTGAACTTTGTAGGAATGGCACTTGCTTTTGTGAAGAAATCTACCCAATAACCCAATGTGTTTTCACTCACTCCTAAATCACCTGCTGAGACTCTCATAGCGGAATGCGGGTTTTTATGGAGGGTTAAAAGGACTTGTAACTGCACATCTTCATTTAGTATACTTGATCGACCAGATCTGGGCAGATCTTTAACGCGACCATAGTTCCAAAACTTTGTTTCAGTTCGGCTTATAGTGGATCGATTTATTGGTGGACGATTCGGATGTGTTTCATTAAACAAAACACAAACTTCCTCATGAGTTCGAATTCTATCACCATACCTGATCATCATAAGAATTTCAATCCGTTCCACTTAGATTCATGTTTTTACAAAACGAAAATTAATTAATTAAAAAATACTTAATACTGTCACGGATTTCCTTACCCGACTTTTTCTTTTACCAGAAAAACAAACCGTTAATTTATCTTTATTAACTACTCTGCTACTACTCTAATTACAACTCAACTAAACACTATCTAAGTCGCTTTGAACCTCCAGAAAATTTCCAACTAAGCACTCAAATTCAAGACTTTAATTCAAGACCGACTAACTCGGCCGTTTATTCTTCTTTTATAGACCAATCGAATATTCCAGGTATTTTCTAGCATCTCTAGATCCATGTCTCGAACTATTCTCGTGGATTCTCAATTTTTCCAATCGCGCCTCGATACACGGCATTATTTTGTTTATTTACCGCGTAGGGGCGATCGGGGCAATTTAGCATTTTGCGATACCACAGTCGTCGAATTGGGTGCGAGAGGGGCAAATTCTGTGACAATACTTTAGAAGAACCAATTAAAATGGAATCACTCGTACAATCTTAGCAAACTGTTTAAAATTGATTGCCTGTAAAAAAATGCACGAGCACGTTCTATCAGACAGATAAAATTAAAAAGCATCAAAATTATGACAAAAACTCGACCTGTTTCTGGAATTTTCAATAATGTCTTTTATTTAACTAATAATGAATTTGTGCGTCACTTTACTTTTACTTCGGTCCCTTACTTTGATATTCGCAGGTGGCATGAGGTAACATCATATTATTTGCTAAAATCTATATTATTCTGGTCTTAAATGTCTAAAATTACTTGCATTTGTAGAAAACACTATTTCAAGAATACAGCGATTTTAATACCGCAGTTATTCTCGAGAAAAAGCTGGTAAATACAGTGCGAGTAATATTTGGCGGACAATTCGTTTTTTCTATGAAAATAATTATTCAAATCAATTTGTTTTACTGTTGAGTTAAATATACAGGGTTTACCACTAGGCTTGTATGTCCCCTATTCTTTAAGATATCTTAGCGATCAAGGTAACATTTTGTATGCCTGTTCTTTCTAAACTACCTATTTGATTAAAAAAAATAATTGTCATAAAATGACTGCATTTGAAAATTTATTATGATGTATTTTACAATAAGTAGGTTCCACTTTAAATTTAAGATTTTAAGGGTGAAAATTTGGAGTGAGTATATACACAAATAAAATATGTTGCACTCGAAACAAAATTTGACGGGTTATAACAAATAAAAAAACTGGCCCACTCTGTAAATGACCCTGTTTTTACAACTATAGATTATTAAATTAATAAAAATGTGTGTTATTAGGTTTATTTAATTTTTTCATTATATTTAATTTTCAGCAAATGTGTTGAGCATAGTACCAATGAGAACTGATAGAAATGTGGCCTGAACAATAGCAAATATAAACAATCAACGACGAAAAAAAAACGTTAAATTTGCACGTAATCGTATTTAACCACACATGATGGGCATATAACATATAACGGGCTCGTTTGTTGACATTGCAAATTATGGTTCATCATGACGAATAATTTTTGTGGGCGACCAAGAGATGGACTCAATTTACAGTAAAACGTAGTTGGATATATACAGAGTGAATACAGTTTAATAAAAACAAAAAATATATTATTGTTTGTTTATCACTTTGATCAGTAGAACTAAATCTAAATAGGGAGTAATAATAATAATTTAAATTATATCACTAAACTGTTTTATATATTTGTTAGCAATGTTCCACAGTATTTCTAACTGCTCTATAAAAAAATATATTAATTGTTTCTTAGATATGGGTTGTCAACCTATAAAATTACGTAACATTAGAAAATATTTAGAGACAATTTTACTTCTTCGAGAGCAAATTGTTGTATTATACACTGTAATATAGTTGTCATGTAATGATATTATCAATAGTAAATCAAAAATAGTAATATAACAATTACAGCAAGAAAACGTTTATTTTGACGAAATATTACATTGACAATCCATTCTATAAAACAAATTTGAAAAAAAAATCCGTAAAGATATCATTTCCTTTAATGGCAATGTAATACTTCAAAATTGTCCTTGTGAATTTTCCAATTCCAACCATTGGTTTAAGTATGGTAAATCTGCCAGATCGTTGGGGGCAATCATAAATTAAAAAGAAATAAATTTATAATTCTATGAAACCGTTACGAATTTATGCAATTTATTCAATTCAACATTATTAACGCTCCTTTTTGTTAACGTCACTTAAAGAAAACTTTGTGGAACATACGCAGATGTGGTGTCTACATTCATCTGTAACATACTATTGTCCAATTGTGGATTTTTCCTCCGGTTCTAGTAGTTTTTTTATATACAAAGTGTGTAAACTTGTAAATAAGATGTCAAGTTAAAGAACATTGTTTTAGCGCAAGACAAAACTCATAAGCGACTTCTCATTTGTATGCCCACCGACTTTTTAAATCAAGTACACGGGATACGTTGCATTGGACGTGGTGGTTCAATACATTGGCCTCCGCGATCTTCGGAAGTAAATCCTATAGATTTGTATTATGGGTGTATTTAGAAAATGAGGTATATCGTATCAAAGTTGAAATTATCGATGAATTATGTGAACTGATCAGAGCAACCGCTAATAATGGGAATACCATCAGGAAGGGAACATTTCAACTATTGTGAGTAAATTGGATCATGGGAACAGCCTTTGTATCTATAAATAAATAAAAATGATACGTTTCAAACTTTAACAATTTCTATTTCATTTTTATTATTACATTTTTTGTTAAAAATTGTCGCATAAGTCGTGACATCTGGTATATTCCAACTGAATATATATTTTCACAGTATTAATCTGTACAACAACTGCAGAAAGCTGTTATTACCATGAACATCACCCTGTATGTCTTTCGTTGTGTTACTTAGCTTGAACCCACAAGACACGAAGAGTGCTGTTATATAAAAACTTTTTAAAATCCAAGTGCCTCTCTGATGCCGTTACTTAATGATTAGTCACTAAATCTGTCAAATATTATTAACTACTCAATATAATAAAGAAGTGTTTATACTCGTCTGTAATTTGTATGCGTTGTGTTGGTTTACCTTAAACGTACAAGCAATAATAATTCTGAATATTGAACATATTGAATTTAGAGTCCAAAGGTTAACAGCACTATTATACTCCGTCGAATTTAACTTATACCTTCATATACGTCTACAGGATTGTTCAAAATTAGCACTATTGGTTTCTCTTATGTAAAGCTAATTTTCTGTAATATTGTTACTACAGATATTTACAATACATAGCAGATATGAAAAATGTATGGCTTTCCTTTAACTTTTGCAGACATTTTAATATACAGGGTGTCAAAGTTAAATGTTAAAATAAGTTTATTTTAGATATTTGTAAATAAAAAAGAGATATTATTTTTGGCGTAATGTTGAAATACATTTGCAGGAACATTTTATTTAGTAGGTATGTTCTAAAAATTAGTAAAACTGTTTTGATACCTTTTTTTATCCTTTAGAGTTTGATTAGCCGTTAGCATATTTAAGGAATGTTGACTTTTAACATTTTTTCTTCTCCACGCCATTGAGAATGTTTTTCTCAAGACGCAGTTGATATTAGTTTGTATACAAATTTTGATAACTATAGCCGATTTAAAGATAATTAAGAAACAGGTTAATTAAACAAAATTTCTTCATAGTTTTTTTTTCTAAAATTTCATACATTTAATTTAATAGAATTAAAAATATATTAAACAATACAAAAAATATAAAAACAAATTTTTACTTACAAATATTGTCATTTTACTGGCCAAACATATTTTATATACAGGATGTTCGGAAACAAATGCAACATAGGGCACGAGTAGATCCCCGACGAATAATGCGATGTTGCCAAGCTTACATCAGTCAAAAGTTGATGAAATTTTATTTTCAATATTTGTAAATAACTTTTTAAAAAACCCAAATATTTGATACATTTTTGGGGGTGAGAAATTCAAATTTGTTTCTAATTTTGACGTCACTAGTAGAGGACGCCATCTATGGCACATCATGCTTCTTTTAAGTGACAGAATTATTTTGCGGCTAAGTGTATCCATATGACTACTGATTCTCCTACCTTTTTTATCTGAAAAAGGTATGCCTTGTTGAAGTCGTTAGGAGTAACCGTTTTTGAAATATTCAGTGAACCGAGTAGAAACTGTTTATCTACTAAATAAAATGTTCCTGCAAATGTATTTAAACATTACGCCAAAAATAATATCTCGTTTTTGCACTAAAATAACATTATTTTTTAAGATCAAATGTATGGAGCATGCGTCAAAAATGCTTTCATAATGTTTCATGAAAAAAGTAAATTGAAACCGGCCAATAAATAAAAAATATGATTTAATAATCAAGTAATTGATAATTATATAAACGAATTATTTTTTTACAGCTGTATAGAGTATTACTTCCTTTTGACATTTTGAAATTAGAAAACACCTTGTATAGTTTATATATTATTATGTTAGGCGTAGTAGGCGTCACAGAACATTGACTGCATTCTAAAAATATACTGTATAATTTACTTTGTCGAAGCTTCTTTAAAAGTTTCACGTTGGGTATTCTATTTGAAAAAAATATATATTGATTTGGCATTAGGCCTGTTTTTCTGTTAGATATAAGTTAAAAAGTTTATTTTGAAGAATAATGGATAAAATAAGAAGCAATTCAGCCTTGATATGACCACTCGGTATATTGGAGACTTGATGGACATATCCTTCTCTTTGATGAGAGAAAAAGCCCGGATTATTTTGGTCAAAAGCGGTCTGTGATGTGAGTGGATTTGATTCATGAATTACAAAATTAATGTCCGGTAAAAGAGGCCATAGCATCACTTTATCTCCACATTAAAGGATCTCTAATCTTGGACGAGCATATAACATGTACTGTTTATGGTGGTGTTAGCAAACTATCCTTATTTTCCGGCTTTGCTAGTATAAATACAGGGTGCTGTAAAAAGTCTACAAATGCTTTGTTTTTAACAGATAGTATGATAAACTGGTATTATGTTTTAGTTATTTCATTTGTTTTACATATGATTCATATTGGTATGTACCTTCGCCCTTAAAATCTTAAATCAACAGTGGTATGGAGTGATACATCATTTCTAACAAGGTTGACTGCGCGTTTAGTTCTTTACAGAACGCTGTAATAGTCGGTGTCAAAATATATACGATGCTAAAAATATACAATCACGATCCCACCACATCACATTGCTTATTCATCACTGATAATTTGACAAAGGCAAAATTTCTTATCGATACAGGTGCAGACTTATGTCCAATCAATTGCTAAAATCACGAAAAACGACTAGTTATGAGCTTACACTCGCTCTGGGTCTACGGTTGTATATTTGTGGTAGCTGACGTTTCCAAGTTAGTTATAGGTGCTCATTTCCTGGCTATTATGGACTGCTGGTCGCTGACTAACCAAAATACTCATCTTATATCTTGTGGAGAAGTGCCTGAGTGTGTAATATCTAGGATAAACATTTGTCTTTCAGCAGAGAAAGTAGCAGTGTTCTCTACGCCAGTTTTGTCGCCTGGACTTTATTGGTCAAATTACAAGCGATATTCATCATAGAGAAGACAACGTCGTTGCCAACGCCCCATATCATGTTGAAGAACTCGAGCATACCCTCAACTTTGAATCCTTGGCAGCCTCCCAGTAAAACGACGAAGACCTGCAAAAGTTTCTAAGAGAATAGTCCGCTAAAATGGACTGCAGAAAATGAGTTCATAGTTATCTACAGTGCCAGCAATCAAAGGTTTCACGTCACGTTGCCGCACCTGTTGGTACTTTACACTACCATCAGCCAGATTCCAATACATTCACTTTGATATTGTCGTCTTACCACCATAAGAGGGGTATCGGCATTGCTTTACTATGATGGACCGCTTTACACGTTGGTCAAAAGCTGTACCAATGTGTGAGAAGCATCAACAGTTACAGGAGATCTCTACTACAACTGAATCACAAGATTTGGTACACCGTTGAGGATAACTACCGATCAAGGAAGGCAATTTGAATCGTACCTTTTCAAGCACTTAAATCGCTTGTTAGATGCGACTCATTTAAGAATGATGGCTTATTATCCTTTAAATAATGGAAAGGTAGAACGTTCTCATCGTCAGCTGAATGCAGCGATAATGTGTCAACGAAACAACCGCTGGTATAATCTACTTCATAGTATTACTGAGGATCCGCTCAAGCTGGACATTTTTCGTATTCAAGGAGCACGCCACCACCATTCATGTATATGTACGTCTAGACGGAGCAATACAAATGTTACAATAACCCTACTATGATGGCCCATTTGAAGTGATTAATAGAAATAAAAGAGCATTTGTTGTGCACGTCAATAGTCACGATACAATCATCTCCATAGATAGACTTAAATAGACTCATCGCCAGCGTACATCGCAGGCGATGAAATAGACATGAGTGTAACAGATGCTACATTAGAACCTTGCCATTATAGACTTGTCAAACACTACGGACAGCAGATGGACTATCAAATCAGGCAGAAGTGTTCATTTTCCAGACAGATTACAGTTCGGTTTTTGACAGTGTCAAAGTCTAGCAAGGGAGTGCTATGGTGCCTCACATGTTTTTGTACGCCCTGTATGAGTTTACCTACATCTTTCTGTATTTAATTTCACTTATATCGTTTTGTTAGTTTTCTGTGTAAATTTGAATGTCAGTTTTCAAGTGGTAAATATGTTTTGTAAATATTGTATAAGTAGGTAGACGACCAGTCGCTCCCATAAATCTTATCTTAGGGTTTTGCATGGTGAAGAATATCAGAGACTTGTATCTAATAAATACCTAGATTATGAGACAGCGGGCAACAAATTGTTAGCAGTCAGTCAGTAAGATCGACTCAAATTGTGAGGGTGCCACAACCAAGACCGCATGTAATAAAATATTAATACACAATACTTCTTACACTGTCATTATTTTTAAATCAACAAGGCACACACCTCCATAATGGAATCTCAACAGAACAGGGTTATTCTTCAATTCAAATAAAACAGCAGTGTTACATATTGACGCGTTCATAATTTCATTAGCGCTAGATGGCATTTTCTAAAATCGCTATTTTCAGTTTCTCACAATATTTCAGCAACGGCAGCAAATATCCTGGATCTGACTGGTTTATTTTAATGGCCATGAAAAAATGCAACTTTTCTAATTTGGACCACTCTGTATATTTTACAGTTTTCAAGACGCTAATGACGAACCGTGATAAATAGACCACCCTGTAAAATATGATTTTTCCATTTATGTTTGAGTTTTAATTTGATCGAAAATTTCAAGTTTCGTATTTTTTAAAAAAAGTACTGTTGAAAAATATTCAATGACATATCCAATCTGTATAATTTTGTTAATGGCATATTGCAACATCTTCTATAGACAGAATTAAACCCGAGTACAGCATAAAGTATGGCAAAAATTAGTTATGAAAATAACAAATTGTTTTACAGAAATAGAAACCAAGCAAATAGTTTCAGGCGGCTTCTCAAGAGTAGTTTTGCATCAAGTTCATTTGTATTAGTGGCATTGTATTGTTTTAGTGCGCCCTTTCAATGTTAAAAGGTTTCGCAGAAAGCCATAGCTATATTTAGCAGAATATCACAACGGGTAAGAGTTTAATTCTACAATATTATGAACGTGTCAAACAACAGTCTAACATGGAGCTGATAGTGCTAATGAAAATAAGAAAAAATTATCTAAGCTCACCTAGCAATATGTGAAATTGTATACATGATAGTCACTGTTAAGGTATTCTAAAATAGAAAAAATAAAGTAAATAGGAATAGGAAAGCTAATTAAATTTTGAAAAAGTTAAGATTAGTTAAAAACGCAAAATTGAATGAATTCTGAAATATCCCGAAAAAAATTGATTTTCTTTATTTTGCCATATTTCTTTTATCAATAAGCTGTAATATGAAACTTAATATACAGGGTGTTCCAGATATTCTCAAAGAATTTGGGAATAGATGTGTCATGAAATCCGATTACTTTTTGTATGCACTAAAGTTTTTGTGACGCCACATTGGTAAACGTGCTAAATGCAGCTACTTTTACCGCGGTGTAGTGCAACACGAGGGAAATTTGAAGCCGAACCGTGGAAGAGACGGAGGTGTCGGCCTTCCACGGTCTATTGCAGCAGTGTGGCGTATCATACACGAGGCTCAATTATATCCGTACCATGTCCAAGTATTAACACCAAGGGATTGGACGAGGGCGACCGGTACCATGGCCTCCACGATGTCCTAACTTTAAATCATTTGGACTTCTTTTTCGGATATTTAAAAAATGAGGTGTATCGCACCGTAGTGGATACATACTATTGATGATTTACGGAAAATTATCACATTTGTGTTTGTTTATGTAAACTGGGTAAGACGGGCCTAAAATGTTATTGTAACATCACGTGTGTCAAACTACTTTATTAATTAAAACTACAAATTAAATCTATTAAAAACAACAGCGGCAAAAGCAGTTAAATTTGCTGTATAAAATCGGCGTTATAAAATGTTATTTATTTCTTTCCTTGAGCATTTCTTTCCACTTTTTGTCCGGTCGTAGATTGCCTTATAAGGTTTTCCAGTGGACTATTTTCCAGTGCCGTACAGTGGTGTATTTTAAAATTATTTTCGAACTGCCCTTTTTGATTTTCCAAAAATATATTTTACAGAATACTTATCTTTTACGGTTTTCGTGAATATGCAGCATTATATCAGTTCATACAACTCATAAAATATGATAATATGGTGGGTTATTTCGATTCTCGTTTCTCTCAATTAAATCTAAATTCAAATCAAGTACTCATTTTTGAAACAATGTCCTAGGTTGCTGCTAGGTATTAGTATGTAAAATAACTTGTTTGTAATTTCATTTATGACAAATATTTTTCTGTAGTTGAAAAAGTTTGATTCTAAAATAAAATCACATATACATTGGTCCAGGTAGAAAAAATTTGGCCAGTCTTAAACCCATCCAATTTCGTAGGTACCCGGACCAGGTGATCTTTTCCATATTTAGGAATGAGTGAAATAAAAAACTAAAGGAGAAGCTATGAGTTCACTTTTACCTTCAACCCTGGCAAATATCAACATGGAAGCAGTTGTCGAAGTGTTGATTCAGACACGTTGACCACATATTTATCAGCTGGCTATAATTAAAGAGTTTTGGATGACATTAATAAAATTCTTCCGAAAATGAGCTTCAACATTAAGTTGGAAGAAAATCTTGTGGTAAAGAACACAGTCATTGACCTGTGATTATTGATTTTTTCTTATAAGTTGCTTCCAAATTCGAGTTGTTTCTAAACTCTCGTTTAGACATTTAAAGTCTTCGTTTTCTCATTCAAGTCTTGATCTTAGCCAGGTGTATTAAATGACTTTGAGAGAGGCGACACTGTTTGTTCCAACTTTGTTCTGTGAACACGAGATGTGATACAGACGGTATTGGTAGAATATTCTTATGAGGAGGTCTTATAGTGGAGTCACGAATCAACCATTGTACTTTGTGAACCATTGATGGCGTAATACTACTACTAAATCTATGTTAAGGGTGACCCAAGAAGTTTTTGTTTTAAATTTCGCCTTGTATTTCAAAAAAAGAGGTCTATGTAAATTCTGATTGTGGTATCTTGAAAACCCAGTGTTGTGAACCGCACCGCACCCTTCTATCTTTTGTAGTTTCATATAGATATTTTGCCAAGACTAATAAAGATAAACATAAGGCTTCTGCTTCAGTATTTTCGTAAAACTGATTCTTAAATTTAAGAATCTATTGCATATTTTTGAAAGCATACTTATGATCGTTGTTTTCTACGATGAGGATTCGGTGCAAATCTTTTCTAATCGCTATGAATCAGAACTTCTTGATTTTAAATAAACCTACTTTGTAAGTAAGTAAATGGGTCAGTTTCAGAGTTTCTTCTTCTGAAGAAATCCAAACCGATGACGTAGCAATCAGGCAGATTTAATCCTGTATATTGTCAGATTTTTTTAAGAAATTTAATGTTCTCGACAAGGCAACGAATTGTGTTCATTTACATTATTTAGTTTATTAAGTATCTGGTTAATAACACGAAGTTAAACCTAAATGTGGACAGTATTATTGAATGAAATAAAAGAAAATGCAATATGGGAAAGGCAACTTGTCAAGAAGCACATTAATCTTGATACAGATATTTCGTAGTAGTCAATGTTTTTCCACTTCCTCCTATGTCATATAGAATAAGTTTCTCTAACACTCAAAGAAAGAAGATCATTTATAATTTTCATACAATTTCCGGTCAACTATTTTTAAAAAAGTGTCGTGATATTTCTTAAACAAACAACTACACATATTTGTAGTGTCACAAAAATGTTTTATGTGAATCAGTGGCCGTATAAAATAAATACAATTTTTTTGAAGAGTTACGTTTGAACCATCTGACTGTATTAAGCTATATAGCATATACAGTCTGGGTCTCTGTAAACTTGTCATCCAAGTTTTCTTGAAGAAACATTGATATGTGACACAGTGACTAAATTAGTAGAAAATAACATTAAATTTAAAAATATAAATAACAGTATTACAATACCATACAATACCAAGTACAATCAACAAAACACAACAAAAATAATTTATGAAGACACACGTAATAATTATAAACAAGAAAAACCCTATTAATTAACTATGAGAATACCGACTTAATTTGCAAAATAGTTCAACAAAATATGTCAACCTTGCTCTCAATTTTACAATGATTATGGATCATTTGGTAAAGCGGGAAAACTATCAATAAGTTTGATCGGGGGTAGGCAAGATATTAGAGCATCGGGAAGAAAGTCTTGGTACCCTGTATTTCATTTGATTGTGAAGTGTAACGCTATCTAATTTATTGTTTGGACATAATTATAACTGAGTGCAGCTCCCTCCTAGATTGAATAGGAAAACGCTATAACAACAGTTCATGTGAAAAGCCTATAGGAAGATAAGTTCCATCAATTATGAATGAATTGGACTTCAAGAAACTTCTTTGAACCTTTTCAATTGCATATATATGTATATTATAAATAGAAATCCAAACTGCAGAGGCATATTCCACCAAGATCTTTAATCGTGCTCGGACGGTGAAAAATTGAATCTCCAATTTTGTAATCACACAAAACAGGCTTTAACTTTCTATAAAAGGATACAACATTGCATTTATCTGGATTTAAATGCAGGCTATTATTTATGCACCAAGTAATTATTGATTGCAAAGCTATTTGAAGATACTGATAGTCCGCAATAGATTTGATTTCCTTGATCAGTTTTACATCATCCGCATACATACGAATATTGACATGTATGTCCAAGCCAATGTCATTAATAAATAAATTAAAGAAAAGTGGCCCCAAAACTGAGCCATGTGGGACACCTGACTTCTGCAAAAACTCACCAGACCTATAACCTTGAAGATTAACAAATTGATATATATATATATATTCTGTAAATAAGATCGAAATATTACGAAGCATTTGTGTGATAAAAGTTACACTAGTGTGAGAATACAAAAAAATTAAATAATTGAGGTAAGGGAAAATATTATCTTTGGGATTTGACAGAAACGACTAATGACAGATCAGATCTAACACCGCTAGATTTTTTATTATGGGAGGTTTTAAAAAATAAGGTTACAAAACACCTTCTCGAGATATTAATCATATGAAAGAAAAAAAATGACAAACGCTTGTAAATTAGTTCAATGGCGAAAAGTTAATAAACGCAGAAGATTGGATATGTGTTTTGCAATGAGAGGAGGTCATATACAACGTGTACCTTAAATAAGTACAAATATTTTAACTGCTGGTGTATTTCATCATATAGATCAGTCTAGTGAAAGTCATTTTTAAAAATGTCTAATATTGACGGAGATATTAATTTTTTTTAAAAATACCCACATTTTGAGGACCGCTCCATAACCAACCTAATGAACCATATGATTTGTTGCGAAGTTGCCATATCTCCTCTAATATAAATATCAAATTTCCTTTAAGGTAATAGTAAAGTAATACGGTTAAATTCTATTTTAAAAATACTTGTCTGAAGCATAAGTACAGTAAAGTTGGGTATGTAGTATGATACGCAGTATTATTAACATAAATTTTAACTGCTTAACTGACCTTACTATAAACGATTAAAAATGAATTTCCGCAAGTTAAATACATACTACCATAAAGTATTTAGGAAGATATCACGTGATATTACTATGTTCAATGTTCAAAAATTATACATAATCGTGCACACAAGCTTACCTGTTTGTTAAAATATTAACTATTTAATCAGTAATCCACATTTCACAAGTTAAATGTCATTGTACCCTGTTAGACACAATTTGCTTAAGTTATTTTATGAAAAATAACGAAAAACTATGATTTTCACACAGCATATTAAATTTAATTTTCGCCACATAACTCCAAATGAGTCAGTATTAACCATTTCGAATCCAGAACCATAAAGTGACTTCGCACTTTAATCAGTGAAACAAATTTTAAAAATAAAGGTACACACAATATTATTTAACAAAAATAGCAGCTTGACGTATGCGTTTAATATCAAGAAAAGCAAAGACATTTGTGTAACACTGGCAACACTGTGAACCACACGTTCAATCTGCAGTGCTATGACTCATAAATGTATGAAAGTCAGCGGTCCTCAACAAGTTTTCTACAGAAAAATTACAAAATTTATTTAAAATTTCACTTTTTTATTTCTGATTTTCTTGTAAAAAAACTATATGTTCTACACAGTGAACTATACTGCTGGTTAAAATATTTGTACTTATTTAGGGTGAACTTTAATAGAATAGATTGTAATATGTATATAGTATGAGGGCGTTTGCCTCAATTTTTAAGTTTAGTTATTGTTACAATCAGCTTTTGTTTTATCTGTATTAAAGAATTATCGCCACCCTGTATAATATTACGTTCCATTTAAGATTTTAAAGACAAAGGTCATCAGTGGTAGTATCAGTAAAAGGAACCGAAATCAATGTACCGGGGACCCAAGGATTCTGGTACCAGATTTGTTCCCGCAGAGCCTAGCCTGAGAACAACAAGGGAATGTTAATGATTTCCAGCTAGATCTAGCGAAGAAGAATTAATTTAATATTTTTGAAGTTACAAAATTTGTATTTATTTTAATAAAATTGTTTACTCAAATATACATAGTCATTGCTTAAGGCGTATATCTTAAGGCGTGTAATATTTGCGCGAAACGAATAGGGAAGATTTGTTATCTGGAAGGTCAAATTTAACAAACAGACAATTCTACTGATTGCGGATCATTAAGAGAACATCTGGGATGAAGATGGAATTACATTTATTCGCAAGTACGTGTATCGTATGAGAACGAGATCTCTGTGGTGGTAGAAAATAGTCTGGTGCGTTAAGAAAGCTGCTAAGCGAACGCAGAATTACTGTGGCGTCGAAGCAAGTCAGTTGAGGCAGCCCGCCTACATCTAAGCTCCACCAGCCCTTAAGGACGGTCAGGCGCACAGTAGTGTGGGAACTGAGTTCATTCATACACTGGGCCCGCATCTTTCAAAAAAGGCCTTGTCCAAAGATTAAGTGCTGTGTTGTGTACCACCAGTGATTTTGTGATTATTAAAAGGACTATTATTGATGCAACACAATTTTTTCACTACAGGTAAAGTACACTTTTTGCATGGAAATTTGTAGCGACGTATTACAAGGCTGTTTTTCATGTGTTTCGAACACGTTTGCATACAGCGGCCGATTATTTTGCGAGTTAGGTTTATTTTTGGACTAGCGTGGATTATTTTATGAACAGTGTAATGAAAACGATGCTTTGCCAGATATCCCACTTTATTAGATCAATAACATTTGTTGAACATAATTTCGTGTATACACAGATTTTTCAACAAATTTTTGTTTCGTACTAAAATTTTATGAACTGCGATTTGTTTTTATTTGGGTTTACACGTGTAAATATTTACTGTAGTATATAGTCATTTTAGGTAAATAAAGCAGCTAGAATATATCCCTGAGGAAATCCTTTGGGAGTTTGTCCAATGTTCGTAATTTTGTCGGAGACGGGCCGTAATACTAACAAAGTAAAAATAATAAAGTGGAGAATTAAAGGTTCTGTGCTAATAAACATTTTATCTAGCGGTTTGTTTATACGTTTCGGTGTTAAAAATAATCACAAACGGCGTGCCGTCTGATAACTTTACAGGTATAATGCTGTCTTATATTCAGGGTCATAATATGTGGGTATAGGGTGTTTTAAACCAGTGGTGTAACGAAGAGGGTAGTAGGAGTAGGAGAAATACAACCAATCTGTCGAATAACATTGTAATGAAGTTTGTATTTATTATCAAAACAAGAAGACTAGCTTCTGATTATATTTTATAGTACAGAGCGAGTCAGAAAGACTGGGTTAACACTAAGCTGGATAAACAGATAAAAAAATATGTTTTGATTTACTTAAATAATATGGCGAAACTAGCTTCCTCTAGGAGCAACGTCAAATTTGTAATTCTCGCACCAAAAAACCCAACACTACCAATTTTTCAGAGTCATGCTATTAAAACTTTCCCAATTATTGAGAAATTTCAGAATAAAATTTAACCAATGACAATCGTATAAGGCATGATGAGCTCAAACATAATATTT
Organism: Monochamus alternatus; assembly: GCA_037114965.1. Taxonomy (NCBI): domain Eukaryota; kingdom Metazoa; phylum Arthropoda; class Insecta; order Coleoptera; family Cerambycidae; genus Monochamus; species Monochamus alternatus. The sequence continues at coordinate 23,634,236 of CM073432.1, read as the reverse complement.
TGGTAACTATCTCTAGCTTAGTGATGACATTCTTTCTGACTCACCCTGTATATTTTTTATATACGGGGTATCCAGAAAGTAGTGGGATCGAGCTTAAACATAGCGTCATGTGATCAAATAGAACTGATTTAGACAAACTGGGCTTAATTAATAAACGAAGCGGCCAATCATGTTCAAATTTGGCACAGTTATATTTAAGATAAGTACAGGCATTGTGAAGTAGTATGTAGTGCCGCATGTCGTAGAGGGTGCTCTTGGCAGTTTTTTTGCAATTAATTTTTATCGTATCTTTTTTGTTGGTCCTAATCTGATACTCTTGACTGAAAATTATGATGGAGAAATGAATTTTGCGTTGAAAAGCTATGCTAATGCACCGTTTTCGGTAAAAACGCATTTGAAAAGTTCCGCACATTAAAATACAAATAAATTTTCTATTCGATCAAGTTACCACTTGTCAAACTGACGTTGATACGCTTAAATTAGATAAAATTTGATCAAAAGCCTGTCGGATTAATATTAATTACTGTACTGAGTTAGTAATTATCGATGTGTAGTTGTGTAAAGTGTAAATGTAATGTGTAATTAATTTCAAATTATTAGTATTATTTTGTCAAATTTTGAAAACATTCCTCGACATAAACAGTTTTCCAATACAGAACGGCAGATATGATTACTGTTTACTGTCAAAATCAATTTAATGGAGGAGCTGCAGAAAGAAGGTACAGTTACATGGACAGCTTTTCTACGCAAAATTAATTTCCTCATCATGATTTTCCGTCAAGCGTATTAGAATAGGACTAACAAAAAAGATACGATAAAAATGAGTTACAAAAAAAAACTGCGAAGAGCGCCCTCTACGATATGCAGCACTACTGATTCCTTCGCAATGCTTTTACTTATTTAAAGCATAACTTTACCAAATTTCAACATGATTGGATGTTTCGTTTCTTAATTATGCCCATAACAAGAAAACAATTTTTTTTGAAGCCCTGTAACTTCTAAATGAAGCCCTTTTGGAATTAGCTAAATTTATCTAAATCGGTTCTATTTGATCACAGGAAACTATGTTCAAGCTGGGTCCCATTACCTTCGGGACACCCTGTAACAAAAATCGGCTTATCGAACTCTAACAGTTTAACCATTACTCTGAAAGAGAGAAAATATACAGAATTGTTTATTTGAAATTGTAAAGATGGTATCATTTTTTATAAATTCAATATTCAGAATATATAGGATGTTAATGTTGTACTTTTAACATTGTTTCTCCCGTATAGCTTTTCTCAATTTTCAAATATCAATTTGAACTTTAATAGAGATACATCTTGTGATCAACCAAATCCTTAAGGGTATTATTATAAACAACACCTAAAACAAACGTAGGAACTTGAGGGAGGAGGATGCATTGTCCATTCCATTGACAGTCCATCGCCGAAAATTTACATTGACTTTATCTAATAAATGATGATCTTTTCTTATAACGTTACATTTAATCCATAAATCTTCTCGGGATTCAGTTGACGAGGAATAAACAAAATCCTTCAATGTTCCCCAAAGAAAATTTGGGGAGGTCTAGCGATAGTGGTGGCCAATTTTAAGGACAATTATTTCCTCATCCTTTCGCCATCTAATTGATTTGGCAAAATAACTGGTCCAATCAAAACGATCAATAATACCTGTCCAAACATTTATCTTAAATTCGCATTGAAAATTTCTAGGAGTTATTGCATAGAGGTTTACATCGAAATATTTATGGAAGTTGTGCCATTTGCAATTTCTCTACAAGTGAAACAAGTCTCGTCAGTGAAAAGAATTTTCTTGTGAAAATTAATATCCTGATGCAAGATAAACTCGCAAAAGGTCATTCATCGATCCAAATCTTAAGGCAATAGCTCTTGCACTTTTTGACTGTGATATGGAAGAAGTAGATTAGGTTTAAGAATTCTGCGAACAGAAGTTCTTGAAAATCCAGTTTCTCCAGGTAAACGTTTAGTATTTATTTGCGGTTCATCTTCAACTGTTTGCAAAATATTTTCTTCATCTTGTACCCTTATTACACTCGCATATTACTGAAAAGCTTTCCTGTCTCTTGCAACATTAGAAAATATTTCTCTATGGAGAATTACACGATTTGGAAATCTCCTACGATATTCTTCCACACTTCTTCTACAGTTTTCTTCACAGAAACTTAACACAAGTAACAAGTCAACTTGTTTGCTGAATGTAAATTTTCCAGCCATTTTCAACAAGAAACAGTAGCAGAAATAATATAGTTTTATTACTAACCGTTAAAATTTAAAGACAAATCTTGTTTTAATAAATGCACTTTTTCTTGAAAACCTTAAAGTGTTTTAAATTAAATTCTACGTGGGACATTACCAGATAGCTGGGGAAATGTCGCTACTACCCCTAAACCTATATAAACTACCCTTAAATAGCTTTAAATGGATAATCATTAATTATTGTTATAAAATTCGTGTAAAATGAAAAAAATGCTTGAAAACGATTTGAACAGACAGTATGTCAATATAAAAAGTTATAAATGACTGTAAAAGTGCCCATTCAATGGCGTAATGTACTGTGAATTTCCAATACTTTACTAAATAATTTAATTTAATACTCAACAAATAAAAAGCAATTACTAAAACTAGTTAATAAATATTTAAAGTACTTAAATGGATTAGATCGAGAAACTTTTTTATCCACACAATCAAAACAGTATCTAGATTAAATTCAAGTAGTGCAATAATATTTGTATACATACGTTATTTTATTCTATCTTTTCAACGTATTCGTTAAGTGCTGTTTTATTGGAACTGCTTTTCAATAAACCAGTGCATTAAAATGATTTATTTACATACTTTTGTGCGGCTAACAACGCATTTTATAATTTTCTCAGAGATATTCGTCATCTCTGGAAATAACTTAGTAATTAGGTCACTGAAAAAGTAGCCTGCGTGTGTGACTCTCAGATTATAACGTATCCCTAGAGGACCCTTTGTTTTTTATAATATATTTAAAAGGCAGATTAGGGGAGCGGAGTTATAGGAACGTCTGAAGCTATAAAATTCGTTTCAATGTTCGTAAGCTACATCAGTCGTTAAATATTCCTAATCTGTCCTCTTGCAACCCTCAAATTTTATGTGTGGCAAGTAAAATATTTTTAGAATTATGACTTTAAGTTATTTTTCAGTACAAACAACTTTATTCGCAGTAAATAACATAATATTTTAAGAATGCATCAACGAATGCACTGAGGTTTGATATGTTTAGTTTAAAGTTGGTCTATGCATATCTGAAATTATGACTAAATGGTTTAATACAGGGTGTTACTGATGAGGCAAATGTAATTGTATTATCTTTGTCATTTGTCTAATAAAATTTTTAATTTGATTGGCGGCAAATTAACTTTGCAAACATGGTTTAACAACGCTATAATATAATATCATTGATATATTTTAAATAGAACACTGTATATACAGAATGACTGGGGGGAGGGGGGCCCAATATTCGAAAGAGGTATTCAGGGAGACAAGTGAACAACAAAGCCTAATAAACATATGCTACTGAGATAGCAATGAAAATATTTGTACCCGAGTTAATTATTGTAATGCATCAGTAGAGAAAAGTGTTTATTCTGTAGGTATTATAAAGTATAACATTGATTAAAGGTCTAATAAACTGAAATTAATGAATTTTCAAGTATACCACCGTCCGCCTTGATGCATGCATCAGCTCGTTTGTGGATTGCAAGGGTAGATTGTTGAAGTGCACGGTGATTTTCTCTTGTGAGTGCTGCACAATTGACAATCCGATCGAATAGCGCCTCTCTTGCGTTCACTTTTGTTGCATATACTAATGATTTCACCCATCCCTGAAGGGTTGAAATCTGGTGACCTTGGTGGCCAATTATGGAAACCATCTCGGCAAATGCAGCGTTGTGGAAAGTGATTGTTAAGATGATTGATCACAACACAACTAAAATGGGCGGAAACACACACATGTTTTGCCTAATCCACTGGAACATCGTCCAGTAGATCTGTCAAATTATTTTCTAAATTCTACATATCTAGCTCCAGTGAGACAACCATCTAGCACAACTGGGCCAAGTAATTGATTCATCATACCACACGTTAATGCCGAACCGATGCTGAGAGTTACTTTCCACCATGGCGTGCGGATTTTCATCTGACCAACGATGTTCATTGCGAGTTATTTACTCCATCATTAATAATTATTAATAACAGCTGGGTTTTTCAAATAATGTAGACACCTGTGCACCTAAGAAATTAAAAAATATATATTTACCATGTTATAAAATTAATAAGAACAAAGAATGTTTTGGTTTCCGAAAAAAGACTATGTAGGGGACAATGCAGTGCAGTTTATGTTAAAATTAAAAGAAAAATTTACAAGTGTCTTCTAATTAAAAGAAAACCCACACAATAGTTATAAAAATAATTAAGTTATAAATCTTATTATTCAAGTTTAAATAGTAATACTACTTTCAGTAGCTTTATTAGAATTTAGTAGTTTTATTTCATTTAGTGGCCCATTTTGTAAAATCAAAAATTAAGCAATCTGTAAACTGGATATTAAAAAGACTAATAAGGAACCTACTTAATACTTAGGTGTATTAATGTTATATTGTTCAGTTTTAAGGGTACGTAGGTATATATACTTTTAATCTTTAAAACATTTAAACTTTAAATCAAGAATATATATATTGAATAGAATATATGTGTTTCACGAGGAAAACAAATCCTATTACTTTTAATTACAAGATTGACAGCAACCCAATTAGAAAATGCAATAGTTTTAAAGATCTCGGGATAATCTTTGATAGTAAGCTCAGTTTTGTTGAACACATCAATAATATACAACGTGAGGCACATAAAAATAACAGTTTTGTTCTAAGAAGCTTGAAACAGTTTTCTGAAACTGATACGATTTCCTTACTGTTCAACGTGTTCGTTTTGCCAAACTGGAATATGGGTCGCTAATATGGTGTCCCTCTTATCAAATCCATGTCAAGAAGTTAAGGGACATACAATGTAGATATGTTAAGTACCTATGGTTTAGAAATGACAATATTTATCCACCTCAAGGGATACCACAAAGCACCTTAGACTGTCCAGATTTACTAGCTGTATTATACTTTGACGCTCCCCATTCTGCCACCCGTTTTTCAGGACCTTTTTATTTTCTCACCCCTAAAACTAATCTATTAAAATTTTACCTTTGTACGTAATAGATTTTAATTATCGTCGGAAGCAAAATTCTGTGGACATTTTTCATGATACTATTAGATGCATTAAGATAAAGATCTTTACAACTTAGCAGATCATGTTACTTATATTTATTTTACTATAAGTCAATTTGTTTTTTTTATTCGATTTCTTAGTTTGTATTTCATCTGTTATTTTTTTGTTACATATGTATAACTTTTTTCTCTATATTATCTGTGTTTATTTTATATGTATATTTAAGTATTTTTTTACTAATATTATATGTCATCCCCATTAATTGGCTTAGGCTGTCGGGTGCTGTATACTAAAAAAAATGTTCTACATAAGTATATTATAAATTATTATTAAACTGATTCTATTATAAATCTTATTATACAACACTTTTATTTGTTTTGGTGCATTTTATTACAAGTTTCTCGTATTCTCGGGTAAATTAATAAATAATTTGTCTGGGCATTTTATTGTTGTATTTTTTGGTACAATACAATATCTACAGTTTAATTGTTTTTGTTTTGGTGTCTCTAATAACACCTTCAATATTGCATTACACAATACACTTGATTGCGGTTTACCTTTAGTCATCTCTTTCCCATTATTAAATTTTCAGTACCATTTCCTCACAATTTGGGATGGTTGCAAATGTCACATCATTTAAAAGAACTCGAAACTGATTAGTGTGTGACAATTATCTCTGCTTCTGAATATATTTTTAAGAAGAAAGAGTAGAAAAAATAAGAAAGAGTAGGTAATAAAATGTAATTACTTTTGCGAACTTATATTAAATTTGTCCATGTTAAAATTGTGTAACTTCTACACCTCATCAGAAAAATCCAAGGCAAGGCTTAGAAGTACCTAATTAACATATTCAAATAAAACTATAGCTTCAAATCCGCTGACCTATTTTCAGTATATCCAACTGTAATGAAATCTTTCAATAAAATTTTGGCTACCGTTAGTTGTGGTGTTACAACGCCCTGTAGAGGCAAAATAATAGTATGTGAGCACTGTTTGGACCAACACCGGATGTCATTTAACAGGCAATTCAAATCTCATTGCTTATTAAGGATTCAACTCATCGTTCAAGCATTTCTACATGCTTAAGTTACGTCTGCTTAGTATGCTCTTAAGAGCTTCCAGTACCTTGCGAATGAATATTACGACAACAATAGCAGTATGGAAAATAAACCATTAACATTCTTTTTGAAGCACTTCCATGCAAAAGGCGGTACATTTATTATGTCCGGTTTTATCAATTATAGGTACTAGGTACTACCTAACTACCTGTGAATCTGCTAGAGGATAATGTTGTAATCGATCCCAGGCATCATGTAGTATGCTAAATGTTGTAGCGTTTCTAATTGTCATGTAAAAACCACACTGTGGTCGATTTGTGACCATAAAAATTATTCAATTGATTTCTTATAACACATAAACAACGTAAATTAGAAAGTACACACACAGTACACACACTTTCATTTACATAAATATTAAAAATAAAAACAATTCAACATCGTTGATGTGACTATTAAAACTTTGGAGATAAATTTTCTGATTCCAAATACACATATTTTATATAGAAAAGCACACTTGATAAAAAGATTTGCCTGTATTTAAAATGAAGTTGTCGCGGACAAAGTTAACATTTTATGTACGGAATGTTCAGAAAAGTAGCACATATAAAAATGTTATAAGGGTGTAAGTATGTTTTCTTGGGCCTTACAATTAGATAAAACTGAACAAAGAAGGATATATCTGTTAACGTTTTTAAGCTAACAATCTATTTGAAAATAATTTGAGTGTATATCGGGTTGTTATACAGGGTGATTATAGTAAAAAAATGTAGTCATATATATTTAGTTTATGAAAACTAAGAAGTAAGCAAGACAGAACGATATGTTTGATACCTGTAACAGTACTTTGTTATCAATTGTGGTCCTATTCGAGTTTATTTTCACACGATTATAAAAGTATGGTGCATAATTTCTCAATTGAAGAACTTATGGACAGGATACTTGCTTACGGAGAATTACATCAAAATTCAGTGGCTGCAGCTCATTTTTATGCCCAAAGTTTCCCCAAAGATATCATCCGATACGTGAAGCCTCTTTACGTAGACCTAGGCAAATTGTGTGTGAGATTGTAAATGCTGTTGATGAGCAACCTGACGTAAGCACGACAACAATTGCAGTGCAATTTGAGATATCACAATCCACAGTTTGGTGGATGTTAAGGCATGACTTTCTGTACACATTTCACGTGCAGTGGGTACAAGCCTTAATTCCAAGGGATTCCACTTCGTATAAACGTTTCTGAGTGGTTGTTACATCAGCAGCACCTAAACCCAAACTTTACTAATTTTGGTCATTTATTCACTCAAAAAATCGTTCCACAAGAATTCCTGGAAGCATGAGCTACAATGGTCAAACAATAATTGATCAACAAATTATTGTTAATGCTTTTGCAGAATTTTTTCACTCATTTCATCTTTTCAAAAAGATTAAAAAACTAAAAAGTTTACTTGCGGTCAGAGTTTTATTGATTGATGATATAAAAAATGTTTCAAACATTTCTTCCTTCAACGATTGTGTTACTCTTCAAGGAGAGGAGCCAAAATTGTATGCAGGTATAACTTAAATGATTTACATCTAAATGCTATAAAATGCAATATCTTTGTTTTTATAGTTAATTAATAACATCGAAATTAATCGTTTGAATTAAAAACTTGGGAGTGATTTTCAATCAGGAACTAGCTCATGGATTCTACGAGCACAACTGTGCATTGGAAATCACATAAATAACATTGAACAGTTACTATGTTAAATTGAATGGAATTTCAATTTCATAAAATTCACGTTCTTTTATTTTTATTTTAAATAAATTGGTATCTCCGTAACTGAAAAACATGTTTATACGTCATTATTTGTCTTCAGCTATAATTTCCCAAGTTTATGCATACATATTAAGAATCACCCTGTACAACGCTGGTTTCAATACTGGTCATTATTCATGTAGGAGTGGTGAGAGATCTATGTTTTCATTTTGTTCGTGTGCTAGCTTGTATAAAAGAGAAGTGCAGGTGAGCTTTTGTTTCACTAAATAACTGATTATGTAAATAGTAGGTCATTTGATTCGTTACGCATTAGCTATTTATCTATATTACTTTGATTTGATAACTTGTTTTACACTCCTATTAATTACCTATTGTGACGCTTTATGTGATGTGGAGAGTTTATGACACCTAATGTAGGTATATTAAAGTTCAACACATCACTGTGGATAGTATGAGACACTAGCGTTTCTTTCCTTTTATGCGCACTGTGGTGAATTTGAGCCACTTGCGTTTCTTCTTTTTTATGTGCACTATGGAGAGTTTGGTGTATTTGCGTTTCTTCCTTTTCCGATGCCTGTGGATGTAAACATTACTGTAGAGAGTTTGAGCCACTAATGTAAATTGCCTATGTGCTGTGGGGAGTTTGTGTTACCTAATGCCGTTATATTAAAGTTCAATACACCACTGTGGAGAAATTGAGCTACTTGGTGCATCAGAATCAAGCACTGTGGCACTGAGTCATTAGCGCTTCTTTCATTTTATGCACTCTGTGGAGAATTTGAGCCACTTGCGCTTCTTTTTATGTGCACTGCGGAAAATTTGAGGCACTTGCGTTTCTTCCCTTTCCGGCGTCTATGGATATGCAAACATTACTGTAGAGAGTTTGAGCCGCTTGATGTAACTTGCCTATGGGCTGTGGAGAGTTTGTGCCATCTAATGTAGTTACATTACAGTTCAATACATCATTGTGGAGAGATTGAGCTACTTGGTGTATCAGAATCACGCACTGTGGCACTGAGCCACCAGCGTTTCTTTCCTTTTATGCACACTGTGGAGAATTTGATCCATTTGCGTTTGTTTTTATGTGTACTGCGGAAAGTTTGAGGCACTTGCGTTTCTTCCCTTTCCGGCGCCTATGGATGTACAAACATTACTGTAGAGAGTTTGAGCCGCTTGATGTAACTTGCCTATGGGCTGTGGAGAGTTTGTGCCATCTAATGTAGTTACATTACAGTTGAATACATCATTGTGGAGAGATTGAGCTACTTGGTGTATCAGAATCACGCACTGTGGCACTGAGCCACCAGCGTTTCTTTCCTTTTATGCACACTGTGGAGAATTTGAGCCATTTGCGTTTGTTTTTATGTGTACTGCGGAAAGTTTGAGGCACTTGCGTTTCTTCCCTTTCCGGCGCCTATGGATGTACAAACATTACTGTAGGGAGTTTGAGCCGCTCGATGTAAGTTGCCTATATGCTGTGGAGAGTTTGTGCCACCTAATGCAGTTATATTAAAGTTTAATACACCATTGTGGAGAGATAGAGCTACTTGGTGTATCAGAATCACGCACTGTGAAGAGCTAGTTTTTATGCACACTGTGGACAGTTTGAGGCACTTGCGTTTCTTCTCTCTCCCACGCCTGTGTATGCTATTGTGGAGAGTGGAGTGTTGTGGACAGACTTATAGCAAAATACGCCGGATAACAGTCATGCTAGAAGTGCAAATAATTTAGGTTGACCAGTAGCAAATTTTCCATTCTATTCATTAGTGAAAAACGCTTGGGGCGTATTCAGGTAAGATGTTCTTGTTGCAGGAATCTTCTAGTAATATGGTTCTTTTATTCCATAAAAGGAAACCGCACTTAAAACCTTGTTGTATGTAGAATATGTTGACAACTCCCAAGTATTTTGATTTTCTCCTTTTCCTTCCTATTTTATGTAAAGATGATTATGCCACATGCACATCTGGAAATGTTTCTTCAATTTACTTGATAATTGTTATCACTCATGGACCTAATATTTTACAGATTCTCTCATAACGTTTAATTATAATCACTTTTGTAAGAGTAAACTAAAGATAGTTTACTGTTATGACATTTTCATGTTTTCCATGGCAACCTCTTTTTAAATACAAGCAAAACTTTTCATCAAGTGTGTTTTTTCCTTACAATCTAAAATAAAAATCTTTTTTCTATTATTCACTCTAGCCGTAGATATACTATATATAGATAAGAAAAGTTAGTGTTGAAATATGGCGTTCCAGGTTTCTAGAAACCTTGAAAATTTAGAAAAATCTTATTTTTCAACTAGCAAAGTGCATTCCTCCTCTAGATATGATATAATGTATCCGATAAATCCGGTAACCACAGACTTCTGGGATCAAAGTAACTAACAAAAAAAAAAAAAGAATTCGGTAAGAGATTTTACAATCAATAAAAAGAAGAACATTTTTTGGTTGTTTTAAGTGCTGTTCCAAATGAAGTGTGCCTGTCATAAACGAAAGGAGTATCAAATTACGTGAGTGTATAATATTTCCACAAATATTTCTATTGTCTCTCTAAGTTTGTGTTAATCCAGCATAATAACCCGAAAACAGATGTACTAGCGCGTAAAATGAGACTATTGTGAGTGAATAGAGAAAACGATTATACCCGTTTAACTGCCTACACGATCTTTTAGATTAAACTGAAACACACTGGATGCTTTGAATTTTTTTAGAGATTATGTAAGTGTGGCATTGTTTTAGGTTTATTACAGTTTTACTAAACTGACTTCTTATCAAAACGTCCTTATTCAAGCTGAAGTATTTTTTCACTGCATGATTATTTTAGTTATTTCCTACCCATACCTCGCATTCCTGTTCTAAATGTGTATTAAAAAAATAAATTTACCTATCTTCTCAAAATTCTATGATATAATTTTAATTATTCCTGAATTAATGTTATTTCAAAATAATAGAACAATCATAGTAGCGTAAAATTGCAATAAAATTACTTTGACTTTTAGCATATTTTTCGTTCAGTTGTATCCCTCAGACAGGGGCGTGCGGTGATATTTTAAATAAGGAAAGCAATTTTTAAAAACTTACCTATATGTAATATAATTAAGATAATTTTTAAATTGTTAGGAGTCAAAGCCGCATTTGTTATGGACTTGATAATTAAGATTTTTTTAGCGTTTTTTATATAACTAAATTAATTGTTTCCTATTTCAAAAATTACATTTTAGAAGATGTTTTGTATTTTCTTGTAGGGGCAGCTCTGCTTCCCTTGCTTCCATGGACTGCACGCCCCTGCCCTGTACGCCAGTGTTCCTAGACATTTATTTGTGTACAAATTTTTACATTTTAACACAATTAAAAATAACCCTCCTTCAAGTAACTTTAACACCCTGTATCTTATTTTTTTTTGTATAATATTGAACCCATCTAGTAATTTAATCAAAATAAAACTGTGTCTGATACACTTATATTTCTAAATACATACTACGAATATATAAATATATTTTAACCAGATTTCAACAGTCCAAGTTGACATTGTGTAAAGGAAAACCTTGTTGCTTTTATACATTTGCATTAGTTAAAACTAAGTTTGGTCTATCCAAATCGTTTTTATGTGCGTCAAATGGGGCAATGAATTTATTTTTGGATCTCCGTGGCCATGACAAAGAATACAAATTATATTTTGTTAAAGAATTACTACACTAGTAATTGTTTAACTTTGTTGTTGCTGTTACTGAAATTATTAAAGTATTATAAATAGTGAGTCGCCCTTCAAATTATACCAAACTTTTTTTCCATTGATCGATTTTAAAAAGAATGGTAATGTTCAGTGCAAAATTGAATGTAAAACATTTTTTTACCTTTGTTAATTGTAAAAAAACTAAGATGTTCAAGAAAAAATGAGAATTAATTAAAACAAGATTTTAATAGTGTTTATTAGAAGAAATGAACAATTCAGTAGCAGGTTTTGTTTTTAAAATTTGACAGTTAGTAATAACACTGTAAAATAAAATAAAAATTAAATTAAAGCTAAAGAAAACAATTTTCTCTGAAACATAAATTTACTCTTCGCCGAAAATTTAATTTTACATGTACCAAATTTGTTTATTTCAAGTTAAAGTAATTCAGATATATAAATTTTTCGAAATATTTGGCCCCACTTTAAAGGCCTGTAACTACGCCTTTGTATATAGATATGTTTGATTAGATTCCAATATTTTAGCACCCCAAATGTAGTTGCTCTATGTCGGTTCTAATGCGGCACAGCCTGTAGTATTTATTCCAAATAGATATTTTTTATGGTATGTATATTTATTTTTCATACAGTTGTACTTCAAGAAAACTAATTATTATAGTAGCAATAATTTAAAATTTAGAAAATTGAAATAGTTGCTTGAATTGAGACTGTGTGTTGTGCTCTGCTGTTAGTGGGCAATTCTAATGGATCTGTAATGAGTAAAAATGTTGTTTTGATAGTTTGCAGCAACAGAACGGAAAACGAATATAAAATACTGTAGCGATCGGTAAGATATCTTTAGGGTAGTAATAAAAATGTTCATTGGGGTTTTGCCCCATTTGTATTATCTTTTAGGCCTCTCTGAGCATGTATTTAAAATGTTTATACTTAATGATAGTCAACTCTTAAAAATGTATTAAAAGCTAACAGAACAGTGAGATAAAAATTGTTAAAGTTACAACAACTAAAAATAATAAATTAGACTCTGCTATTATGATGTATTGAAGTAAACACTACATGAAAAATATGTCAAACTTCCGTAGTGGATGTCAGTTTTTTAAATTAAGAATTAAAAATACATTCTGGGATAGAAAATGTTGATATTATCTTTATATTGAAAAATATATTAACGAAATTGAGAAGTTGCGGAAGAAAAATAATTTCACAATTAAGGAATGTTTGTGTGTTAGATATTAACTTTAGGATTGCCGTGTCGACAACTACTTCCTTTGACGTAAGGTTGGGCCTCCCAAAGCATGCAAGTTGTACCAGATGTTAAAAAACAGTATTTTATGGCGACTGTAATGTTTCTATTCAAAAATTTAATTGTAAAAGGAAGGAAAGATAGTAGACCCATGAATTGAGTTTACTTTTATTGAAAGCCTTTGCTTTTAACATTTTTATCAAAAACACATATCTAATAATAATCATTATTATCATTTATGACAATACATAAAAAATTGTATAAGACTAGTCAATAAAACAAACAAAACAATAAAGACAAACAAAACACATAATAAATTTAAATATGTATAAACAATATAATATTACATATTAAAAATTAGAGTCATACAAAATATTCATCAAGCCTATAAAACATTCGTCAATGAGATTATTTCAGTTTTTTCTTGAAGGCAACTATAGTTGGAAGATATTTTTATATTTATAGGCATTAACTTAAAGAGTTCAAGGTCTAAGATTTTAGGTGAATTGGATGCAATAGTAATTATGTTGGAAAGTATATAAAATTTATCTTTTTGCCTCGTATTCACAGCGTGAAAATTCTTATTTAAGATAAAATCATTTTTATTGCAGAATATGAATAAACAAAGTTCAAAAATTAACAGATATGGTAAAGTTAAAATTTTATATGTCTTAAAAATATTCTTACCTGATGATATTATTTTGTAAAATAAAAACTTGATGCGACCTAGCGGAACTACCCCAAAAACACAAACCATATTGCATCCGTGATTCAACTTTTGCATAATATAGATTAATAAGTTGATCACGTTTCAGTACAGTTCGAAAAAGTTAGGTTTCTGTCTATATACAAACCTAAAAACGTAACATATCCAATGTCATTAGATTTTTTTTTCCATCTGAATAAATATCCGCCACACACTCAAACTGCTCATAACATTAGTGCACATTGGTTTTCACTTTTATTTGACAAAGTTATGGATATGTCATCTGCATACATAGTAATTTGTGCAGATAAAGAGTCAATATCATTCATATATTATAAAATTAAAATTGGACCTAGTATGGAGCCTCGCGGAACACCCATACTAATTTCGGTTATTTCCGAATTAACATTTTCTTTTAAAAGGAAAAGTTTTTAACCAATCCAATGCGATACCTCTTATGTCATAAAAATGCATCTTATCCAATAATCTGGTATAGTTGACGCAGTCGAATGCTCTGCTGAGATCACAAAATATCCCAACAGGAAAATAAAATGAGTGAACGGCGTTTGTACTTGATTTACCTGCTAAAAAACCATGTTGATTAATTGAGAAAATTCAACGCTTCTCCAAAAAATGTAATAATCTATCTGGAAAACTGTATTAAAATATCTTTGAAAAATAGGTGCGTACAGGCAGGTAAATAGATATAACTTTACCAAGTTTAAGAATATCTGGAAATGAACCTGTTTGAAATGATAAATTAATAAAGAACAATCAAGGTTTTATTAATAAATCTAATACTCGTTTTATTAGAAACATAGGTATATCGTCAAAGCCGGATGAAGATTTATTTTTAAGTTTTTTTATAAGTAAGTTATATAATTCGTTGTCAGCATAAGGAGCTAGGTAGATTGTATTTTGCTGATATTGACAACAGAATACATTGTTTTTATTATTAACATGAGAAATTCTACAGGAGCATTTATAAAATACTTATTGCAAGTATTTGCAAGTATTTTTTGATCTTCAATGTGTAATCTATATTTAACGAAATATTTCTTGCATCATCAATTACCCAATACTTGTTGATATTGTTCTTGAACTATTTACGCTTTGGAAAACATATATTAAAATGGCATAGGAAAATGTCCATAAAATACTCATACGCATCGTTTACATTATCATTCAACTCTAAGTCTGTCCAGTCCTATGGACAGACATATGGCATTATCATTAAATGATCTCCTTATACATACAGTATGCGCCAAAAGTATGGAATAAATTCAATAAAAACGAAACAATTATTTTTTGGGAAAAATCCTCGAAGAGGTCGATTTTTAATTTAAAAAATACATATTTTAGCGTAAAATGCGATTTTCAAATGTCATTTGTTTTCGAGTAATGACGTCATCGATTTTTTTAAATGGCAACACCATATTTTTTTCCTTGATTCTGAAAGATCGTTTAATTCTCTATCAGACAGTACTAAAATATTGCCCTCTTACATAGGAAAGTTTTCGAGTAAATGACGATTGAATGTTAGAAAACGTAAATTTTATCCATAAAAAAATAACAATTCTGAGGTATGTAAAATAAAATACAATTGATTAAATTTTATACTTAAATTAAATGTTTGAATTGCCATCCACCAACTTCTTGACAATGCGCAAGTCTGTGAAGAAATTCTTCTTGCACATTATGAATGATTTCTGGGGTAACTCTGCGTATTTCGTCCCGAATGCGATTTTGAGGTTCTTCTAAATTACGTGGTTTATTAATGTACACTTTTGACTTCAAGTATCCCCATAAAAATAGTCAAGAGGTGTAAGATCTGGCGATCTTGCAGTCCATTCTATCGGTCCGCGTCTGCCGATCCACCTCCCAGGAAAACAGTTGTCCAAAAAATCTCGTACAGGGCGCGCATAGTGCGGAGGTGCACCGTCTTGCTGAAACCATATGGTATCGTCAGGAATGTCAGGGTCATTATCGTTAGGAAAAATTACTGCAAGGGCTGGAACAAGGTCATTTTCTAGAAACTCTAAATATCTTTGTCCTGTAAGGGTTCCTTCAAAGAAGAAAGGCCCTACTATTTTGTCGTCAACTATTCCAGCCCACACATTTAATTTCTGAGGGTGTTGGGTATGTGCCTCTGCCATCCAATGAGGATTTTCCCGACTCCAATATCTGCAAGTTTGACGGTTTACTGTACCATTCAGACAAAATGTAGCCTCATCTGAAAAAAGTATTTGCCGGTGTAAATTTCTATTTCCTTGACATAAATCCATTAGAATTTCGCAAAAGTGGAAGCGGCGATCGGGATCATCTTCATTGAGTTTCTGCACAAGTTGAATTTTGTAGGGATGATATTTTTCCTTCCTCAAGATACGTAGCACTGTGCTCTGACTAGTGTCATTGTTTAATGTAACTAATCGTGAAGAATTATGAGGATTATCCACCATACTTATCAAAATGTTCTGTTTCTGATTTTCATTAATGCTTGGACGTCCAGGTTTTGGAATATTTACAACATTGCCAGTTTCTCTAAATTTAGACTCTACCTTACTGACTGTTGATTGGCTGATAGGGCGATCTAGATATTTTTCATTAAATAAATCGCAACTATCCTGTTGAGTTCTAGTCATATTCCCGCATCCGATAAGAATTAAAATTTCAATTCTTTGAGTAACAGTTAAATGTCCCATAATACTTTAAATTGAATAATAATTTCTATGTCGCTTACAATACTTATCAGAAAGTCGAATAAAAGATAAAAGAACTATGGAATTCGAAAAACTAAACTTGATAACGTTTTTGCTTTATTTTAATTGATTTACGTTTTCTAACATTCAATCGTCATTTACTCGAAAAATTTCCTATGTAAGAGGGCAAAATTTTAGTACTGTCTAATAGAGAATTAAACGATCTTTCAATAACAGGTTAGAGTAGGTAAATCGTAAGTACTTATATCACTATTGATAAATTGGAATAGTTTACATTTATTGAAAGCAAATTTTATTATATAGAGATTAATTTTAGTCCCTTCATCTAAAATAAATGCAATTCAAATGGTTGCCAAGGCAATTTGCCAGGTAATAGGGTGTATTTAGATTTGATATCCCTGGCATATGTCAAATCAAGTTCGACTGCACTAAATCTATTTTAATACCTTATTCCTAGTTCCAGTTTTAGATAGTAATTCAAGGAATAAAATTGATTTAATATTAGTTTTAGTGTATTTGCTTATGGCAGATTATTTTGGTGATATTTGTTTTAGTATTTGATATTTTTATCAACGGTAACAATAATCCATGACGTGAGAGAAAATAATTAAACAACAAACAACTTGGACAATATTATTAACGACTGAAATTTAAAAACTTGTTTTTAGGAAGACATATTTTAAGAATGTACAGGGTATCTCAAATTCGATAGTATGAGTCTAATGTGAGGAAAAAAATTATGTAAAATCTTCTTAAATTGGAAATGGTACATCATTTCAAAGTAAAAAATAGTCAGTGTAAAATGCAAAGAAAAAGAAACATATTTAAATATTATTTAGCAAAATAAGTATATTCAATTATCCTCTATTACCTTTAATAGCTAAATCTCCGGTAAATCTTTCTGTATTTGCTATAATTAATTACTAACCACAATCTAATTAATTAATTAATTAATTAATTTAATATACGAAGTGTATAATTATATTAGAAATCTGTAAAATATAGGCAGCATTGAATATGTTTTTATCCAAATTGTAATTATTGTTAATGCACTATAAATAAATCCATATCATTATGAGGTCGTATTATGCTATCGTTTATTTGTGAAATCTAAATTTAATTAACATTTTTTAATTCCATCCATATCGTTGTGTACATATTTAAATTAAATGAAATCATTGTGTGTTTCAGATCAAAGCGTAAATATTTTTCAAACGAATTTTAATTTTCATTCGAATATGCTCTTTATCTCACCCGTATCAAAATTATTACAGTTTATAAAAATAATATTTAACCATAAATCTACGGAAATCTATCAGTCGCATTAGATATGGAGAACACATCTCGTAGTTATTACAGAAAACAATTTTGTTGGTTGCGCAATTTTTGAACTAGTTGATAAGCCTTTGGTTTAAACTTCTCCACATACTTTCTCTTCCTCAGAATCATCTCAATTGATAAAATAGTTTATACTTATTGAAATCAAAATGTAGGATTTAAACTTATAATTACTATATGTACTTGCTGATTTGCTTGTTCTTGGCATTCAGCGTATGGATTGAAGTCCAAAATCATTCTAATCTTCCCGGTTGTTCGCAAAATTGGTTCCTAAATGAAAAGCAGCAGTTCTAAATTCACTTTGTGTCTTGGCAAACATTTACATGGAAGTCTTCGAGATGCAGACCTTGACCTCAGCAGTTCTAAAAGTATTGATTTAGATATGTTGATGATATGTCATCATTATGTGGCCTTATAAACAGACATAGACGATAAGAGATGATATATTAGACCTAGAACCTAGTTGCACTTGTATTTTTGAAAGCTACCAAGAAACAAGGTATCTTGGCATCGAGCATTTGTGAACCGGAAAGAATTACATCAACATCCGTCCAAGGAAACAGATATATTTATACAAATATTGAACAAGGCGTCAGTAGGACACCTAAGGTTAAAGAAAAGGAGCCATATTTATCTGCAGGTCATCTATCCTATATGGAAGAAGCTCGTTTTGATTTGGTTTTGGTACCGATAGCGAACGATTCAAAATAATTGAATCTTTCATTAATAAAAACTACTAAAAGATGACAAGTTGAGAATGCAACTAGATGACTATTTTCAGGTTCCAGAATTATGCAAATTTAAAGTCAAAACAAGGATAAGAATGCACTGACAAGATTTATTGCCTCAAAGAAGATATGAGAGACTTTTTCTCAAACTAACAACAGATCTGAGTAAAACATTGTTTTGACAAAGTAGGCACCAGTACAAATATAAATATTAACCAAAGGACTTTATCTTCAATTCCAGAGTTTCTTCTGAAGAAAGTCTCCAAGCGTCAAGAAGCATAATGTGGTATAAAGTTTGTGTTGGGCTAACAAAGATAATGATTGTCATGAAGATTCTGAATTAAAAGCTCTTATACAGGCTGGTTGTTAAATAGAGGTAAAAATCCAGAGGCATATTCTCTAATTTTTCCAAATGCTATAATGATGAACTTCCACAATAAACACGTTTGGTCTGATGAAAACCCTAATGCCATAATGGAATCTCGATTCAACATTAGTTTTCTTGAAAATGTGCTACCTTGATGTTCCATATGCGTTAAGACAAAGAATGTGGTTTGACACATTTTAGTTTGACTGCTTGTGAAAGCGGTAATAACGTGAGCCACTCTAGAACAAGGCCCACCTTGGCTACTCAAATCATCCGATATGAACCCTATTGATTTTTTTGTTTGGGGACATTAGATTACAATGTTCACTTTGAATTTGAGGAGCACTTATGTCAACAAATTATAGCTGTGATGTAGTAAGAGCTACTCCTGTAATTTTTACACGTGTTCGAGCTGCAATTTCAACATCTGCAGCATGTATTTTGGTTGAAGGTGGCCAATTTCAACATTTGTTATAATAAATCATTGTAAAGTAATTCCATTGTTAATGAATTATTTTGTTATTATTTTAAGTAATTTAATGAGTATCGTAAAAATGCACTTGATTAAATAAATTAATAAGAATTTTATTTGTAATATTATACAGGGTGATATTTTTCTTTTGCCAAATAATGATTTATGATACCACACCTCCGCCCTTGATAAGTTTCTAAAGCTGGTAATTTTTCATTTCATTTGGTTAAATTATCTCAAGCGGTTTAGAAATTGAAAACTGATTTTTTTTTATTTTAACACGCTACAGCTGGACAATAGTTTTAAATTGTAACTAGCGTTTTAACGTTTGCTATCAAAAATTTATTGATTTGTCAGTGCATTCTAGATTTAATGTCGATCTCTAGACGTAAATTATCAATGTTAATACAGAGAAGTTTGTAAAAATAACAAAATTTGTTTTTTAATGGTAGGCGAATAATATTGGATACTATACTGACCGTAGTTTTCAATTAGGTTCAACTTTTCTTAATAATAATTGCCGATATTATAAAAAATAAGGGTATTTTACTCTAGAGCAAAATTACATTACATTTTTCGACATACCTCATACACGACTGCAAAAAATTGAAATCTGATTACTTCATTTGGGTTTTAGGCTATGCAAAACTTTTTTTCAAGATTAACTTTTTTTTTCATAAAATCAGTAATAAAAATGTTCCCCATATGGTGCCGCCTTAATTGGACACACTGTAGAACAAAAAAACCAGCCAAAGAATGCACCACTGGATTTTTGGCCTCTACTAAGGAAACACCCTGTATATGACGTATTTCTGTTTAGATCCATAAGAATCAGCGCGTTTTAGTATTTTCAACCTTTTCAAGTTAAGGAATTTCGTTAAATTCAATAAAAGTTTTATGTTTAAGTTAAAAATGGTGTCATCAGTTGAAATATATGATTGAATTTTGTTTAAATCAAGCATACCGTGCGAAGCCACCCCGTAATTTCCGAAACGAATTTAACAAATCGCCGAACATTCATATCTGTCGAAACCCAGTGTTAAAATAATGAATCAACCCTAAAACTTAAGCGATAAAAAATACGATGATCTTTTCCTGATACCCATCTAATATCATAAAATAAATTGTACTGTAATCCTTTCCGGCACGTCTACCTGTAGGTACTCGAACTTATTATAACCGTTATAACTTTGAATGGTAATATTTATTGCATTAATGAATTATAGTGAGGCTGCAGATGAAAGATTTACTTGCATTAATGTGTGGTCGGCTGAGCACGTGGGCCTGTGGGTTAATTTAATACGACTGCTGGGTACGGAACTGCCTGATGCACGTACAGGGTGGCCACAACAAATTTTATTCACTTCAGTTTCGAATAAAGGTAAAATATTATTGATAATAATAATAATAGATTTACTTGTCCAACAGAATATTCCATTTACATGACAGAACAAGCAAAAGAAACAAACACACTTTAATTAATATTATACGATAACTGCTAAAATATAAAGACTAAAAACTAGTAATGTATTGAAGATTAATCAACTAGGATTACCAAAATAACAGGCTACGGTTCATTACAATTTTTAAAACCGACAAATAATGATTAAATATTACAGTGAAATATATCACAATTATTAGATATAATGTTATAATTACTGCACATAAAGTTAATTAAATAAAAAATAATTATGTAATAATCGACTGTTGAATCTTGGAAGTTGACCCAGGATATTTGGAGAATCAACATTATTGTGCAATAACATATACAAAAATTTAACACTGTAAAATTTTCTTTTAAAATAAAGTGAATTAATACTAAATGTGCTTAACAGTTGGTTGTAATCATAGCCTATAGCCGGGTACGCATCACCAAGACGAAATGTTAGAAATTTTAAAAATGTTCTTTGTACTGCATCAATCATATTAATATGACATTTATAAAAGATGTCCATATCAAAGAACTATATTCTAATTTAGTTCGAATATAAGTAAAATAAAGTTTATTAAGGACATTAATATCGTGAAATTCTTGACCCAATCTGAAAACGAACCCAACACGAATTTCGAATAGAATGCATTACATGCAGTGTTGATATCGGTGTGCTGAGACAGAAAACTCCAATAATTTGTAAAACTTTCATTATACAGGGCTGGGAAATTAGCTCTTCTAAAATTGTATGTTATGTTGTATGTTTCAAAACCAATCAAACTATGAGCTTATGATAAATTATGAATACAAAAATCAAATTACACTCCAGAATGAAACTTATAAATTCAATGTAAAAGGAAATAATAAGTCTTACAAAAAATTATCAGCGCTGTAAAATCACCAAAACATTTTATGTTGTTTGTCTTATTTTCAGTTTGCGATGTTTTAAAGCAATTCAGATTTTTTATTCAACGTGTATTTTGAGTAAAAGATGGTTCCTGCTCATGAAGGTTTCCATGTTATTAATGGTGCATCGCACACTAGACCAGCACCTGCATGTACCGTCACCTGCAACGACCGTCACTGTAGGTCGTGTTCTGCAATTTATATGCCAGGCTGCGATGGATCGATGTAAGTTCTATTCCCACAAAAGTCAGGGATTGGTTCCAAACTGTTTCAATATTTGACTAGTTAAGTTGTGGATGTATCGTTGAACTATCTGGCATCCTCCTTTATCAACAACCTCTTAAACAAACACAAGTATTTTGTCAGATGACTTTATCCGACATCGATAAAATAAAAATTTCTTCTTTCGAGCTACACTCAACTACTACTCAAAAACTTCGAAATGTTTGCCGCACACATAACTTGCTGGTCTGTGCTGGACAAGTGCGCGACGTCGTGCAAGTTTGCAGGTCTGCGCTGTGCAGACATATATATGCGCAATCTTTAAGGGTTAAGTACTTGACAGTAACCCATAATTACTCGAATTGGTTGATATGTATAAAACGTATAAAATCTGGGTGGTAAGTTTTCGGTGGTCCACACTGTATAATGGCGTAAGTGGGGTTATGTATAGTGTGTAATACTTTACTCTTTAAATATTCAATAATTGTTTACCTTAATTAAATGACTAGGTAATGCTTTATCGTGATTTTTTTTTAAATTTTAGCATCTAATATCCAATCAAAGTTGTAAGGCCTGTGTTATATTATCTAAAATGATTTAATGACTTCTTACAGTTACGACGAACAAAAAGCATGTTTCCTTCTTTTGCGGAAAAAGAAATTATTTTCTCCTCAACAACATTAAACAAAAATTAAGTAAATTAAAAATAAACGTATTATATGAGAAAGTGAATCGTGGTTTTCCCCTTTATAATAACACTAGCTTCCGCTTCTGTGAATGCCGCCTAAATATATTCCTGGCGGATGTACACTCTTTTCCCTGAATCAGAGATAAGATCGCGACTTGTAACCTGGACTTCATAAAAACCGTAAAGTGGTACTAGATTAAGGGTTCTTATTTTAATTTATTTTCATATTCCACCAGGGTACGACCGAGCAGGTATATTCAACTTTATACTTTTTCTGTAACCAAAATTCGTTATTAGATCTGCAAGAAGCTAAGGAAATCATTTACTGTTATGCTGCTGTGACACGAAAAAACATTTTATTTGATATTACAGGCATGCAATATAAATTAAACCCAACTAAAGTCACTGATATATGTCAGCGTTATTTTATTTCATAAAGAGGAACATTTATGGGGTGGTGATCAGTTGGAAATTTGATGACTTCTTGCTGTTCCTGTTCTACTAATGGTTTCAGAATAATATGTTATTTTTAAAATTAAAAAAAAAACATTTCTGATTTATTATTAGGATAATGAAAGTCTGACGTTTGAATGCTTCAATTTCCAATGTTTCGCGTTAGTTAACTAGGGAACTGGTTACTATGATGACTTTGACTAGTCATGGCATTGCGTTATATGAAGCTGTTTACAGGTCATTTAGGCCCAGAGCGACATTTTTTCCACCCTCTTCTGTTACTTTTCTTTTTCAGTCCGTTACATTTTGTCTCTTAGATCTATTGAAACAGCCTCTTTCTCTTCGGTCTATCTTTTTTTCTTATAGTTAGATTTACTCTCTACTATTTCCACTGTCCATCCATCTCCATCCTTCCATCCTAGATATAATAACTTCATCTATATTTGACACTTGGTACATTCCATAGATTTCTTCATTAGTATTCTCCTTACATATCGTATTATTTTCCCCTAGGATTCTTCTAAGATCTTCCTTTCCCACCTCCACAGGTTTGCACTTGACTTCTTATACCAGTTCAGGTTTCGCTGTCGTATAGTGTCGTAGCGTCGGTGTTAAGACTCTTTGGTACATTCTAAACTTTCTGGTTGTTTGCTCCTGAATTTCTGTTTGGTTTTATTTTATTGTCCTATTGTCCAAATACACATATTCTTGTACTTCTTTGAACTCAATCTTTCCGTGCTTTGTCCTTAATTTGAAATATATATCTTTTTCTGTTATATTCTCAAAAGCTTACTTTTCTCTTGATTTATCAGCAGTTCCACTTTAGTTGCTTCTTCCACCAACTTTCGCATTACCTTTTCTAATATCCTAATTCTAATCTAATATCTCTTGCAATTAGGACCACAACATCTGCATAGCTTAGTATTTGGTGACTTTTAAACAATATATTATAACGTTTTTTTAGTACTAGAACCGTTGAGAGTGAGTATCCTTTTCTTAGTTCTGCGAATAAAATCTTCTGAACATTCACCTTTTATTCGCACTTTGCTTTTGATATGTTCAATACTGTTTTATTATTCTATTTAGTTTTCTTTCCTTTAGACAGAATCATTTGCTTTTCTTAAGTCTATGAATAAGATCATTGCTTATATTCATAGAAGGATATCCTTTACCATGAAGATTTGGTCCGTTGTTTACCCCTTTTCAAAAACCGCTTTTTATTCCCCTATTTGTAGTTCTGCTATGGGTTCTGTTCTATGCTCTATTGAAGTTGATAGAATTTCATACCCATCATCAGACCTCCTCTTCTTCTCCAAATCTTTAGTATCATTTCGTACGTATATTATTTGCCTAAAATTCTCTCCTGCATACTTTATGTTTTCTGCTGTTATTCCGTTTTGACTTGGACCTTTGCTATTCTTTAAAGGTTCGATAATTATGTATATTGCATTTTTTGTTGCATTACATTTCTAGGCATTTAGCATAATTTTTGTGTGTGTCTATAGGGCAGATTATTTCATATCCTGAAGTTTTTTTGAGTCTTAGTGAAGTTAAATTAAATGTTTAGGTCTTCATTAAAGTCAATTATTTTGCTTTAACGTTTGCATGTGGTTCGGTACTAAACTCTTCAGAACTAGAAATGTATGGTGGTAAGTAAAAACATCTTTGTGTGCATCATACACAATTTAACTCTTATTCATATCGTATTTCGTATTTTTAAATCAATAGTTTCGGCTTTGCTGCAAAAGGCCGTACGTTTACCGAAACGGAGTTACTTTTATGTCGGTCTTGAATACTTTGCTTTGAGTTTAAAGCAAAATAGTACAAAAGTAATGCATTCTCTTAATGCAGACTTGGAATAGAGAGATTTTGCAGCGATCATGGCTTTTTTTATGAAACTCATCTACTTAATACATTTTTTCTACTAAATAAAATACTTTTTGTCCGTGGGAATGTTACCGAAAGTGTAGCACATAAATTTCTTTGAGAAAATTATTACTCTTGAAAGGGGCTGTGAAAGAACAAGGTGTTAAAATATGGAAGAACGTTTGTGAAATTTAATAAAAATATTATTTTTGTTAAAGTAAAATAACCCAAAATATTCTCATTTTGTATAAATTCTTTAAATATTGTAGTTTAATAATTACTGAAAACCTGGTTGACATGAAAAATCATTATTTTCATTTTGAAACAGCGTTTTTTCCTTTTGTAAATATTTTATTTACGAAATATATTGAATATATGAATATTTTCGACAAATTATCATTAAAAAGGGAACCGCCCGTAGTTAGTTGCACGACGGCAGACTTTATTGTATAGCAAAATATTTGGGTTATTTAAAACTGTTACAATCTGCTGGCAGGTAAGGCCTAGCAAGCTCAGGGTGGAGAGGAGATCAAACCCAGCACTAAAAGCAGCACGTGTGAAACACATGTGCTGAAGTTGCCACAAGACACTGAACTAATGGCTGTAGAAGGTAATGGCAGTGGCATTAAGCTTAGCCAAACCTTTAAATAGTTGCCGTACCTTTCCTACAGTATCTTCAATTCAATGTGAATATTTCAGCGAAAAAATAGACAAGATATTTGTCTAATTTCATAAAAGAATGAGGCTGGGTAATGCGCTAAACAAATGAGACATGAGATATATAATCAAAAATAAATACAGTCTGTCCCAAAATAGAAGGCCGTACCATTAACCACATATTCTTTGGACAAAAATAATGCGACTTTCCTTATGTCATTTTTTATTTGTACGCCACTGTTTCAATATACAGGGTGGTAAAGTTACATTTTTAAAAAACTATTTTTGTTAATAATCCCATTGTTTTGTAAGATACACACTTCAAATTTTGCACGTATTTTTATCTTATTCCGGCATACTTATCATGTAATTTTGGTGAAAAAAATCGAAGGGTGAATGGAGGTAACTGAGGGATGTAGTACCCTTTATTCCCTCCAATTATTTCTAAGTACGTCTATGCAGCTTTTTCTTGAAATATCAAACGTAGAATTTTCTTCTGATAATTTCATCTCATTTGTAATTTTTTGTTTAAATGCTCCGTTTTTTATATATTTTTAGGTATTAACAATATTGTGTGAAACTAACTACTCTGCGGACTAAAGCCGTGACCAGCGTTGAATTATACCCACAATATCTACCCATATATTCTTTATTATTAGCTTTTATAATATGTTTTACTATATTAGAAAGGTATTTTAAGCTAATATAAATCAAATCTCGTACAGTTCCTATCATAGAAGTCATATGTATGCTCTCTGATATCAAACATCCACGTATGCTAATGAACAATTCCACAGACAAAGCTCTATTCAATAATTATCATCTAAAAAAAATAATCTATCTAAATTTACTAACCTGGTTTAATGAAAACACTCTATAAATATTTAAGTTCACTTTTGAAACTGTGGGAACTCGAAAATTCAACCATAATAGACGAGATCTGACCTATTTCTGCATTTCTAGGAATGCTTCTTCAGGTGGCTTCCTTTAAGTTGAGTCAAATATCTAACTATAAAAATTATTATACCAATAAATTAAAATTATTTGAAATTAAATACCGACAATGTCAAAAGTGATTTTAACCTGTCAATGAATTTTAAATTAAACCTGACAAATACCTACTTAAATAATATTTATCCTTTATGTGGTCGTTTTTATATATACAGGGTGTTTCAGTTCGAGTGAATCAAATTTTAACCACAGATAGAACTCGATAAGTAATTAAGAATTGCCTTATAAACCAAGGTTCTATGTCTCACCGTTTTCGCTCTACAGGGCCGTATGGGTCGGTTTTTTACATCCCGAAACACCCTGTACATATGTTTTAGGTATTAACAATATTGTGTGAAACTAACTACTCTGCGGACCAAAACCCCGACCAGTGTTGAATTACATCCACAATATCTACCCATATGTTCTTTATTTATTAGTTTTTGTAATATTTTTTACTGTATTAGAAAGGTATTTTAAGCTAATATAAATCAAATATCCTACAATTCCTATCAATGAAGTCATATGTATGCTCTCTGATACCAAACATCCAGGTATGGTAATGAACAATTCCACAGACAAACCTCTATTCAATAATTAATTATTTAAAAAAAAATTAATCTAGCTAAATATCTGCTAAATATAAATAAAATAAATTGGTATCTAATAAAAAAAACTAATATAAAAAAAATATATTCTAAAATCCTTTAGGAAAAGTCGCTCTAGTAACACTGACAAATTTTAGCATCCTCAAAAATCTACGTGTATCAAACTTGGATATTTGATAAGCTAATTCGAATTAAATAAAAAATGCCTAAACTCTTATGAAATAACACCTATATTTTTGTAAAGCATACCTATATAAATTTTATTTTAAAACCTGTCACTTTGGTATTCAGCCAACTACATTTCAATTTTTATACTTGTTATGATCAATTCATTAATCCACTTCATATTTTTGGCTACGTATAAGCTACTTGTTTGAGATACATCATAATATTGCATTTTTGGGATGGTAGTAAAAATAATTTTTCATAATTTTCAAAGCATTTTTGAAAAAAAAAACATCCATTACTATTAATATATCTTATCAATTCATAATATGATTGGGATTTGTTTATATATATATATAATTCTGTTTTTATTTCAGGAGTTGCCCAGGCATAACAAATATGGAGGTGTCCATCTTGTATATGGTCTTGCAAATACTGGTTTATATGGTGCTTAAAATATATGCGGTTGTTCCTACAGGTATGTAGAGCTCAATGATGTAAATATATCGAAATATTTACACTTTTTCTATGAAATTAGTTTCCAATTTCAGGTAGTAAAGTGTAACTTTACTGTCTCTAAAACAAACGAATATTTATCATTTATCTAAATTTAACGTTCTTGGTACAATGTAGATCTAGCATAGAGGGTGAACCTTAAATAAGTAGAAATATTTAACCAGTAGTACAGTTCACTGTGTAGAACACATAATTAATAGTTTTTAACAAAAAAATCAGGAATAAAATAAGTCAAATTTTAAATAAATTTTGTGATTTTTCAATCGAAAACTTGTTGAGGACCGCTGATCCAACTCCAATACTAATATTTTTAAGAGTCATGGTGGATGTGAGTTCCACAGCGTTGCCAGTGTTACATTAATGTCTTCGAATAGGCTTCAACAAAGTTAACTAGAATTTTTAGATATGTCAAAGAATGATTGAAATACGTTTTTTTATGAAAATATTAATGACCATCTTCTCCCCTTTGCCATTCCTACTAGTGCATCGGTCAATCCTATGTTTTGTGTTTATCTTTAAAATCTGTTTTACCCACTACGAAGTACGAAATGGTTACTGACACGTTGTTTGAGGTTATGTGGCGAAAATTAACTGTAAGGTGTTGTGTGAAAATCATAGTTTTTTGTTATTCTTCATAAAATAATTTAACCGGATAATTTGTGATAATCTTTCTAACAGTGTACAATGGTATTTGGTAACTTTATATTTTAATCGTTTATGATAATTTTACTTTACTTATTGCTAAAAACAAGTGTTTATAAATTAGAAACAACGGCAACAATTGAATTTACGTTAAAAAATGATTTATCTTAAGACGATATGGCAACCTCGACTTCAGTAAACTATATGGTTTATTTTATTAGGTTACGTCAGTGGTCTATCTGGTCAGCGGTCCTCAAAATGTGGGTATTTTAAAAAAAATTAATATCCGTAAAAAAAAACAAAGTGGGTGTACTTCAAAAATACCAAAACTTTTTTCTGTATATTTTTTTGACAATTTAATAGCAAAATCGACTAAAGATTTTTACATAAAAAATGTAGTCTTGTTGGCATTAGTTTTCGAAAAAAATGGATTATAATAACTGTTCGCATCTATGGGACGTCAAATGTAGTCGGTTTTCAAATTAAAGAAAACAAACAATTTTTGACATTAATCAATACTTATGTTTATGGAAATGTCAAAATTGTTTATTTTATTTCATTTAAAAGCCAAATGCTTCACGTCCCACAAGTTAAAAAATATCCTTGTCATCGCTTTTTACATTTTCATCTTTGATTTAAATGCATAAAACATATAACACTTATCTAATTCCGATTTTCCCAATTATTCTACTCTAATCTATTCAGAACTTCTAAATATAGGTTGCAAAAATCGCAACGTAACTCTCTAAATTTAAATCTTTATAATAAGCCAACTGTGCATAGAAATATGCTAAACAACGCCCAATTTAAAATCAATATTAAGAGAATTATGCTTGATCATTGTTTTCATTATATTCGTAAATATATGGACGCTCCTCCAGTTTATTTTTAATATATTTTATACATTTACTTACTAATTGGTTATTTGTTGTTAACTTGTGTTGTACATTTTTATGTTGCTTATTGTTGTACTTCTTTTTAATTTGGCTGCCACTCTATTACAGAATTGTATGTAATTATTATGTGGCCAGTAGATGTACTCTACTCTACTTTCTACCCTACTCTCTACTCTATTATCAATTCTACTTTCTGATCTCTACTCTCCTCTTTACTCTACTTTCTGCTGTATTCTCCACTCTACTCTCTATTCCACTTTCTGCTCTACTCTATGATTTGATTGCATAATAATTGCATAACCTGATTGTCTCTTTTCTGCAATATTTTTTGAGGCATGTTTGTCTGAATATTACCGGCTTGTTTAAACAGAACGCTATATATAGGGCCAGAGCCCACTACTGACGATTTATTCTAATAAACGCTATCAAAATATTGTTTTAATTAATGCATTTTTTGTTGAAAATCATTAATGTTTTTAAAATTTAACAAAAGTAAAGAAGTTTAAATTAAATTCTGCACGGTATATTATCATTCTTTTTATATTCGATCAACGAAAAAAAAGTTTGGTATAATTTTAGGGGTGACTCATCCTTAATGAACACCTGTGTTTCAATTTACTTGAACTTATAGTCAGAGAAGATTAATAATAAACCTAAATCATGTACCAAATTTGGTTGTTCCATGTTAAAGTAATTCAGAAATTCCGCCTGTATATTGCACTATTTAGGAATTTTAGGACACACTATATACAATATAAAAATTACATAGGCAGCCATTTGAATTGCATTAATAAATGTTTATTTGTAACAATTTTAATTTCTAGAAGAATTTTTCATATATTTCTATTGCAGACACTTCATATTATTCAACCAATCGTTATGTCTCTGATAATTTAGAAAGTATAACTGCGATTACAAATAGTACTCTGGTCCTACAATGTCCACTCAGAAACAGAATACAGTGGAAAATATTAAATGATGCATACAGCACATATGGAAAATTATTAAAGGTAAGTAAATTTTATATAGAAAATTTATGTGATTGATATTCAACGTTTATACATTAATGTAACAGGAGGATTGTAACAGGAGCCTCAGAATTGAACCTTGAGGTCCCGTCTTTTTATAGTAAAGGACGTAAGAGTGACAAAACCTTATAAGTTGAAGCTGTATTACAATTAAAAGTATAATGTTATGGCGACAATTCCAATCTACAAATAACAAAGCGATGACGGTAGACGCTCATCCTCTATTAACATTAGACATACACAAACAAAATATTGATATGCACTTCAAGGTCAATTGATTTGTTAATGTGAACAATGCAGCCGTACGTTCTTTAGTCTGCCGACCGCCAATACAGGGTATTTAGTGTATAAATCAGAATGTCATGGAAAATTGAAATGTGGCCCATGACATAATTTATTTTAGAAAGTAATTTATTTACGTTTACATATTCTTCCTATGAAAAAAAATTGTGTCTAATACACAATTCTTGGGCGCAATCTTCAGAGTACTTTGTAAAGAAAACATTACATATTTTTCACGAACATAATTGAGTGAATCCAAAATCCAAACTACTATAGTTGTTCAGGTAGTTATATGGAGTCCAATGCACTGAAGTCTATAATCAATGATATTGTCTGAGAAAATGCAGTTTTTTGTGAGATACTTAACAAAAATCAGTCAAAGTTTTTTGTCCAACTGAATGATACTAATATCTTACAAATGAAAAATATAACCCAGAAATGTCTTGTTTTTGATTAAAACGAAAGTTTTTGTTTAGAAATAGAATTAGGAACTATATATTATTATTTATTTGTGGCATAATTTTAGTTTTTCTTTAGTTTTATTGGGTTTTTGCCACACTTCTAAAAAAATAAAGATTAATTAAATAAGCCCTTGCGCCAAACGGATCAGTCAAGGGTCATTTTTGAAACTAAGTTTGCCTAACCAAAAAATCTCACACTGAAAAAAGCAGATAAGTAAAAAATAACAAAAATCACATCACTATCGCGCACTTCCGTATTATTGACGTTTCGAAAAACTCTCTGTTTTCGTTCTCAAAATAGTAGTAAAAATATTATACGTATGTCAAGTTTGACAGTTTAAAATATGTTTATCTGCTTCCATAGAGACGTTAAATGATTTTTATTTTATTGTTACTTACTTCTTCTTGATACAACTGTAGCCAACAATGATCAATGTTTACTGAACAGTTTGACACCACACTTATCTTCGTTCAACAAAATAATCGCGGTCTCTTTTAATTTTCTTTTTATACAATAAAAATTCCATACATTCCTATATTATCAGAAAGGTTATGAAGAATCGGTAATAAATTTAATATTCGAACATTTTTGTCTAAAATGCGTCCAAAAAAATGATATATAAAATTCAAAAAATTGCATCTACAGTGTACCTTGTGAATGCAATAAACATTATGTTGGAGAAACGTCTCGGCCTATGAATGTTAGAGTTGAGGAACATAAAAATTATATAAAAAGACGGGAATTTGAAAAATCCAAAATTTGCGAACACGCTTGGGAAAACGGTCATTTGATTCAATGGGATTTGGCAAAAATTTTAGAGAAGGAAGATAACGCAGCAAAAAGAAAATTAAAAGAGACCGCGATTATTTTGTTGAACGGAGATGTGTGTGTTTCTAACTAATCATAATAATAGTTTCTTCGCCATATCACTATTTCGTCTCTTTCTATCAATATACTTTTCTCGATTTCATTTATTCACATACCATAGTTCATGTCACGCATAGTTCGCAAAAACACCCTTGTATATATTCCCGGCAAAATTTCATCTTGTAAGATATAGCAACTCAATTTTTTTTGTCGAAAACTCGTTTTTAAAATACCATCTTCCTTCCGCGAGTTTCCACTATTTTCCCTTTCCAGTTGTACTTCCTTACCACTTTTTTTGCACTTTGCACTGCATTTTGCATATATGCCACACACATACATTCTTGTTAACGAACTATATATATCAACATCACTTACACTCATATTTTGACCTCGCTTCCTAAACCCTTCATACACGCCATCATCCGATATTCCTCGCGTTTACGATTTGAAGAATACCCTGTAGAACTTGAATTATTTTTCATTCTTAAGAACACAAACTCGCTAATAAATTAGTTGCATTCATAATTAAATTAGCGAAGTTATACCCGAAATTTTGCTCACCTGAAAGCTAAATCTGCCCATGATAGCGCTGGAAATGGAGCAGGTGGATCCGTAAATTCATTACAACCAATAGAAGGAGCATGCGTATTTGCTGCAGCAGAAGCTGTGTAATCGGGTATGCTCGCAAAGATATGCGGCGATATCGTCTAGATATTTTTATAAATCTTCTATTCTTCAAAAACTTGTTAAGACTTTTTGGCCCCTAGCCCGTTGTTTGTTCCAGCATGAATAAAATTCGTTTAAAGTAAAGAAATCTACAAAAATTCAAATATCAAATACACTTCTGTTTTTTGGAATTAATTTATTATATAGAGTGTAAAGAATAAGCAGGTCATCTGGGCTTTATTACCTATTTACCTATACACAGAAATGTCTCTTTTAAAAGATACAGGGTGTTAATGTTAAACTTTTGAAATTGTCGTTGTCTTGCCCTATTTTTTATGACATACACCTATAGACAATTTCTTCCAATGTCATGGCGTAATGTAAAATTTTATTTAGAATATTTTATTACTCTTTAAAATTTTTCGTAAAACTGGAATTTTGAAAGTATGCAATGTAGGAGACATCTGCAGAGAAATGGGTTTTTTGTAAGCATAATTGGACGATTATTATTAATTTGCCAGCTTCATTGGTGCTAGTCCCAACTTCATTAGTCAGCATATACAATACAATAGTCAAAGCAAGCAAGTGTCTATTATTTTCCGTTTTTAACATTACCATAATTATTAGTGGTGATATGGTGACGGTATTGTAAAACATAACTTATTTCTTTGTTTACAATATAAATTCGCATTTAAAAATTACGGCCACAATGCTATTGGTAACGTCTAGATAGAGGGTTTTATTTGAGGTGTTTATAAAATGATGCCACCTGATTTCACATTAAGCTACTCACTAAAAATAATAAATAAAAGTAATGAATAATGATTTAACATTTATTATTATTTTTTAAATAATATTCTTCTTTGCATTTAATCGATTGACAAACCAATAAATAATTTTTCCGTAGCATTTGCACTTCTGGAACCCTGCAGTACTTAAAATTCTTTTTTGCACTCATACTGAATCAAAGAAGCAATATGCAACACGAACAGTACTCCGAAAATACGTGTAACAAGCATCGAGTCGAGCGCAACCGCTGAATATATGCGTATAGTGACGTAGTACCTGTCCACGCCCATTTTCCCACGGTGGAACAGTTCTGAGCGCCTAATTACCAAGTCAACGACTTTAAATTGACACTTGACAAATCAATTCTTTTGCACATTAAAATGGTTTTATTTTTTTTTACTCAAAAACCAGTGCATCTTACAAAAAACACTTCTTACGAGAGTTTTTTTATTCAAAATTGGACAAGAAATTTAAAATTAAACTTCTACTTTGTCAAAAATCAGTGGCGTACCACCATTTTTGTTGTTCACAAACATACGGTGATGTGCTGGTACACACGCCACTGGTGAGGGGCTAAAGATATTTTTTCATCGCAAAGTATGGGCTTACTTTCTATAAGTGAAATAAAATTTTTTAAATAAAACCTTAAGACCCTGCATAGAGAAGCATTTTTGAAGCATAGTTTCTAGCAAACAGGATTATTTTTTGATGAAGAATCCGTAATTAAAATATGGCGGTGTACTTTCGGATTAGTTCTAAATATGTTTAACTTTGCGATAGTTACTGCCTTCTATCATAACATAATAAATCTGTATATTTGTGTCCATATTTTAACAAAAACAAGAGGAAACTTCAACTGGAAACCAATTAGGATCAAATACGTTAATCTGTTTTTCTTAAAGATGTAGTAAATTATATACACTTTTTTCAATTTGAGTATCTATTGCCTTATAACGGTAAAGACACCTGAGCTCTTCGGTGTTATGAAAAAAAAAATATAGTAACAAGTTGTTATCCTTCCATCACCAGCTTGTCTGTTCCAGGCTGATTCAGATTCTTACGAATTCCGACCAGTAACCCCCCAGGACAAAGGTATTTACGGTTGCTTTGTAAACGACTCCATCCTCGTTAAAAAATACAACCTGACTGTATTCGAAGCCCCACATTTCACCAAAAAAATGCAAAAGCTTGTGGTTAAACCAGCGGGGAATATGGTTAGACTGACCTGCAAGGCTGGAGGCATTCCCCCACCCAACATTACGTGGTACAGAGATGACAGATCACCACCTAAAAGAGAATTGGGGGATATAAAAATTAATCATTGGTCTCTGACCTTAGAAGACACGGTGACAAATGACAAAGGAAATTACACTTGCGTTGTGTGTAATGTTGTTGGCTGCATTAATTTCACTTTTTTCGTGGACGTAGTTGGTAAGCATTCTTTATACAAAACCAGGGACGTTTAAATTTGGATTAAAAATTTGGTTTTGGCCATGGCGGATGGATTCACTGAATCGATGTCTTGCTTTCTGGGTAAAATAATGTAACCAGGTTCACTCAATAGTAATAAAAAAGATTCTCCCATTGCTCTATATCGGGACAAAGTTCATGGAATCTACTTTCTCACTTTAAAATGTAAATATTTCTTCGCAAAACAGACTAGCCATTCATAAATACATAGTGATTCAAAACTTATCCAAATAAAATTTTGAATATAAAAATACCATAAATTTTAAGAATTTCTCGATGAAAGAAATAAGTAGAATTTTATAGTACCTATTTTGTATTAGAAAATTCAACAGCTTTTGCCGCTATTGTTATTATTAAGTGATAAAATTAATTTATGGTTTTAATTATTAAAATAATTTGACATACCTGATGAACAACTGTTTGTCCACCGAAGGGTCCGTCTTACCCAGTACGAACTATCACAAATGTTTCTGGTTCTTTTCCATTTTGAACTCGTAATTTATTGACAGTAGCTATGATACGTTCGCGTAAATCATCGATAGTGTCTACTTCGGCACGATACAGTTATTTTTAAATATCCCAAAAAGAAGTCCAAAAGATTTGGGAGTCGAGAGATCATGGCGGCCATGGTCTCCTCATCCAGTTCGTTGTACTTCTTGAATAGGA
Organism: Monochamus alternatus; assembly: GCA_037114965.1. Lineage (NCBI taxonomy): Eukaryota > Metazoa > Arthropoda > Insecta > Coleoptera > Cerambycidae > Monochamus > Monochamus alternatus. Next base: position 23,598,619 of record CM073432.1, on the reverse strand, counting down.
GAGGTAAGGGTACATCTTCTATAACTCAGGCAGATCATTTCGAAGGAACTCGAAATTCTGAACTCCATCCATTCGATTTGGTTATACGAATGATCCAATCAATCGATCATCGACAATTCCTGCCTAAACATTTAAGGAAAAGCGTTGTTGGAAATTATCCCGTTGAATCGTGTGAGGATTTTTAAAATTCCAAACATGAGAATTATGAATAATATTCATTCCATTTTGTACAAAAATAGTTTCATCTGTGATTAACACGTCAGCTGTAAATCTGGGATTTTGAGCATTTTGCAGAAACCATTCACAAAATATAATTCGTAAAGGATAATCCCTTAGTGTTAATGCTTAGACACGCTGTACACGATACGGATATAATTGAACCTCGTTTATGATACGCCACACTGTTGATTGGGATATTCCTTGTACATGTTATTTGCCTGGAATTTTCTTCACCAATCTCTAAAATGTGTTTCTCAGCTGATACAATATACAATGCACATCCTGGACCTTCACCTCTTCCACGATTCGGTTGCAAATTTTCCATGTCACGCCCTCGTCGCACTACCGCGGTAAAGGTAGCTGCATTTGGCACGTATCTACTGGAAAATCGTTGGCCATTCTTGAAAAATTGCAAAAACGTTAATACTGTAATCGGATTTCAGTATTCGGTATAGCCTTCATTCTGATGACGCTAGAGACAACATTAGCCCAGCGATATAAACGTTGAAAATACTACAACATTAATTTTTTTCTCGAAACTATAAAGATTTTGCATAACGCATCTATTCCCAATTTTTTTTGTAAGTCACCCTGTACATGGTAATTTGAAGAATAAAGTAAAATTTTACATTTGTAGATTATAAATTAATTGACGCTGATCTGTGAATTTGAATAATTTGTTGGGATGACCTAACCTAACCTAACCTAACCTAACCTAACCTAACCTAACCTAACCTAACCTAACCTAACCTAACCTAACCTAACCTAACCTAACCTAAAACAAAGAATGCATATCCTGCATAGAAACCATATATCTTAAATTTAAACGTTCCCTGTATATGTTGCGTTAGTGTTTATTCATGAATATAAAGTCAAATGCTTGCCATGTTAACAATGTTTACTGTAATCATGTTTCTTGTATAATTAAGGCATTTATTTTTTATTTCTTATGAAAACAGAACGTTATCCGTCAAAACCATACATTAAAGATGGATATCCACAAAATTTAACAGTCCTGGAAAATCAAACGGCTATTTTTCAATGTCCACAAATCATTGTCGATCTAGAGCCTTATCTACAGTGGATACGACTTTCTAATAGTTCTGAAAGTGACAACTACACCAATAGTACATGGCCATTAGAGGTATTTTCACTCAGATCAAATCAGAACAGTCTTGATCATCAATAGAAACGCCAAATAAATGTCTATTCTGATAAAATCATTTGTTTTTAAAGAAGGTTATATTCACAATGTCACATAATGAATAAGGTCTGAATATTATGTGAACTTCATTTGAATCCTTTGAAATCATATAAAAATAGTTGATTCAAGTGGAGATAAAACTGCTAGCGTTTCTGTTGATGAGATGGTTGCATCGTTCTCCTTTTTGCTTGAGGTGTGGTGGCGGTAAGGCTTTAATGGAGGTGGCAGTTTTTGGATCTAGGTTCTTTGCTATACTTGTGTTAAAATAATGATTTTATGTGGTGATGGCATTTGTTATTGTTTAATTTCTAGAGAGGTACCACAACAAGCCCATATTAACAAGTGAACTGGAAAATACTACGGTATCAGTGGGTGTTAACTATAATATGACCTGCAAATTTGTCTCTGACTTACACCCCCATATAACATGGACTAGATTTTTCAACGACACTCATACCCAAGTGCTTCAGGTATCCTTAATTTGTTTTAATCCAGCCAAAACCAGCATGTAACTGTTTTTGACAATTCTTTTTGCAAGTAGTTACTCCGCATCACTGATATTGTATGTCGGCTTGAAATTCAAAAATGTCAAAAATAACTAATTTAATGCTGATTTCTGATGTCTCAGTGGTACGGAGTAGAAACATATCTTTGATTATAATCATATAGTCATTTAGTATGACATTTTTCTGTTTTGTTTAATATTATGCAACAAAATACAGGGTAATTGGGGGAAATCCCCAATATTTGAAAGGGGTGTTTAGGGGATAAAAGTGAACAAATAAGCCTAATAAACATATGGTCGAATATCAACGGTTACTGAGATAGCATTGAAAATATTTTGATTGCTATTTTTGCGAAAGCTATTATTATTTGATATTTTATTTTGAGTACGTCATGCATTCTAAACCATTAGCGATTACTAATTGTCACATTTATTTAGATGTAGAACTATCCGAGCAATTACTGAATATCGACATCGCAACGTAGCACGGGTGCATTGCAACCCGTCTCCAAATTTATCAAACTACGGCATGATTCATTCTCAAAAATAGTTTAAAACCTTTCCATATTTAGCGCTTTCAGAATCTTCACGACGGTGATAATGATTTGCAGTTGGATTGACCGAGGTGGTTTCTAAAATCCCCCCCCCCCAATCACCCTGTATAATCTACAGGCATGTTTTTCAATCTTTCTTCAGCGTTTGCGTCACTTTCCGTTACATGATATTACATTTGTTTTGGTATCATACTGTTGTTTGTATGTGATCCAATAGTAATAATACTTTGCAGAACAGTTTTTTAGAACAGATGTGGAAAAATGTCATACTTATGTCTTAACCTGTATACATATCGTTTAGTTGACAAATGCCAATTGCATGAGTGTGCTAAATCACGTAACGACAGTAACGTATGTTTAGGTAGTAATATATTTTTGTATAAAAATGCTGCAGACTAACCATTGAGATGCGCATACATTAGATATAATGCACCGCTGTGCAACAGATGTTAGAAGCGCAAATGGTCAGTTTGTATTTAAAGCTGTAGTGCGTGCATCTATCTTGCCTCTATCTGCATTTGTTTTATTATTATCATAAAAAAATCAGTCATATTGATAATTCCGCAAGTTACATAGAATATCACATACAAGCTCTATGTCAAAATTTGGAAGATGGTAGCTAGGTTAATGTCATTTTTTCTTACATAAACATTAGGTCCGATTCTGTGAATGATACTGCAGTATCATTTACAGATTTAATGGCTCGTCGCCCAGGGTGAGAGGTCTGCCTTAAGTACCTGTTGCAATGTAGGTTGATTCCTGTAAGTCGAGCCGCTTAGGCCGAGCAGGAAGGAAGCAGACCACTTATATCTCATAGGTCCGATTCATTTTTAGTTTTAAAGTTTTAAAAAATATATAAAATCATATTTAAATGAAAGTAGCTTGAATACCAACAAACATATCCAAATAGACATCAACCTCCCCACAGTATGCATCATTTTGTAGACCTGGAGAAGAAGGTAACCCCGCTCCAATAAAGATCATTCGTCCTACTGAAGTCAATGTACAAAATGAAGATGTGATGATGTCATTGAAGCTCTTCTATTAGTGTTCGGCGTATAGCAAGTAATCTTCATTTACATCCGTTTCATCGTACAAGTGTTACATGCTGGAGATGCTTCTCAGCGATTAGAATTTTATCGCTGACTACTTCAACAACATGCACAAAATGATAGGTTCATTTCGCTTGTCATGTGGTCTGATGAAGCGTGGAGGAACAGCATAAATAATCATAATGAACATATCTGGGCGTTACAAAATCCGTATGCAATTCGATCAAGATGATTTCAACGTTTCAGTGTCAACGTTTAGGGTTGCATGTTTTAAATGATCGTTTAAATGCAGATCTGTATTGATTTTTCTTGGTAAACAATCTTTTTGATTTCATTTTCACAAGTAACTGTTTAATTAAATGATTATTTCCCGAATAAATGGATAGGTCATCAAAGACCAATAGCATGGCCATCGCTTTACCCAGGTCTAAATCCTTTTGACTTTTATTTATGGAGACATATGAAGCAGCTTGTTTACCATGTTGAAATCGCCTGCCTGCTTACTTGAAAGAATTCAAGATGTAGCTAATCAGATAAGAAATCGTCCAAATCTTATCCGTTGAGCGATGGAATCTTTAGTTTGACGATGTGAGGCTTGCATTCGACGCGAAAGTGGACATTTTGATTGTCTCAAGATTTCTTAATTTGGTTAATAAAGGTTAACTAATGTTTAAACTTTAAATATAAGCAATAATTATTGTTATAGCAATCAGGCTACTTTAATTGAAATATGAAATTATATTTTTAAAATGCTTGTAACTTATAAACAAAAACATGTTGATATAAGAAAAAATGTTTAACCCAGGTACCATCTACCAAATAGAAATTGTAGAGCACCCTATATACCGAAGTGTCATGTATACGTATTATTCAATATGTGTATCAAATCATTAGTTTTACTTTAAACATCTGTCAGTACTGATACTGCACTTTTGACTCATCTGAACAGTGAATTAATTTTATTTCTAAATATCCTCTCAGATAAGGCAAAAATAGATTGGATGCACTGCTTTAAGTTATTGAGTTTATTTATATCTACAAATTCGAAACAGTAGAACTTAAATTCCGGATATCCTGCATGTTCGTTGTTCCTTCCTTTGAATTATTACATACATATATTTAGCATACTTTTTTAACTACTAGAATACTAACGCTGTCAATACAAATAGTGAAACGTATCAAATTACCAATGTGACACATGAAGATGAGGGATGGTATGCTTGTTTTGCGTCCAATAGCCTTGGCACTACCATGTCTAAGGCATATCTACAAGTGGTAGATGAGGAACCTGGTAAGTGTGCATATTTTCAAAGCAACAAGAACCACATACTAATAAGACTCGTTTGATAGATATTTCAGGCATCAAGGACGAACCTACGAACTTCTTTACTATAGGAATAGTGGCTGCCATAGGTGCGGTGATAGTAATTTCAGTAATAACATTTATGTGCATACACTTTAGACAGAAAATTAAACGGTATATTACAAACAATCATTTGAAGATGTAAAAATTTATTTTTTTTAATTTTTAGTGAAAAGAGAGAAAAAATGATAGCTGTGGAGACAGCGAGAGCTGCTATTAAAACTACTCAATGGACTAAGAAAGTTATTATTGAAAAAATGTCAAATGCTTCTGAAAATGTTTCTGAACCATTGGTAAGTGGAGTGAAATCAGTAACCTGTTGGACAATTCCGTGTTGGTAGTCCAGGACTTCTTGACGTTTCGAGACATATCGCTCTCTTTTTCAGAAGAAGCAAAATATTTCTTTCTTCAGAAAAAGACTTATCACTCGATACGTCAAGGGATTGTTCAACAACCATTGATGAAATGTTATGGAAGTCTGCCAATCAAGTAAATAACCAACTAATTATTTTTAAAAATATTATTAATTTTTTAGTTAATGCCTGTTGTGAAGATTGAAAAACAAAAATCTCAAGCAAATAACTCAGGAGACAACGCGATTTCAGAATACGAACTTCCAATGGACTCTGATTGGGAAATACCTAGAGAAATGCTCTGCTTGGGCAAAAACCTCGGGGAAGGCGCGTTTGGCAAGGTGGTGAAAGCTGAAGCTATGAACCTTCTCAAACCAGGAAGTACAAGCGTAGTAGCAGTGAAGATGTTAAAAGGTATGTCTTGATTTTACGCTGTATTGAAATATTTTCCATAATACTTGTTTTAGAGGGTCATACTGATAACGAAATGATGGACTTGGTATCGGAGATGGAAATGATGAAAATGATAGGAAAACATATAAACATAATAAATTTGCTAGGTTGCTGTACGCAGGGAGGTCCACTATATGTTGTTGTTGAATATGCTCCACATGGCAATCTTCGAGATTTTTTGAGGCAACACAGACCTTCATCAGGATACGAATTAGCTGTTGGAGAAAAGAAAGAGAAGAAAACCCTTACCCAAAAAGACCTGGTGTCATTCGCTTACCAAGTGGCAAGAGGAATGGAATATTTAGCTTCAAGAAGAGTAAATAATTTCCTATTTATTTCATTTACATTCTAATCATTTCCTTTCAGTGCATACATAGAGATTTGGCTGCAAGGAATGTTTTGGTCAGTGATGATTATATTTTGAAAATTGCTGATTTTGGTCTAGCTAGAGATATCCATTGTAATGACTACTACAGAAAGACCACAGATGGAAGGTTACCAGTGAAATGGATGGCGCCCGAAGCTTTGTTCCATAGAGTTTACACCACACAGTCTGATGTGTGGTCTTATGGAATCCTGTTATGGGAAATTATGACTTTAGGAGGTATTTAATATTATAATAGTTTATCTAAATATTTAAGGGTATATACTTTTTCATAATTTCATATGAAGAATTGCTTGATAAATATCCAGATACTTTTTGTGTCATAAATCAAATTATTTTACGCACTAGTAAATCATATTGTAAGCACGGAAGTCGATGAAATATTCATTGTGAAATTGGCTCCTATTTTAACAATCGTTTATTTAAATTTTGTGACGATTGGTAACTGGTAAATGGGACACATCCTTTATGCTGGTATGTACTACGTAATAACAAATTTGGCGGTAATATTTTCTCGGGTAGTGTTTTGACGTAGTTCTTATCGTGAAGGCATGCGAGACAAATACAGGCGTCGATTATTCGTCATACGGCCCCGGTTTTGTTTTCAATATGATTTATTAAATGCCTTGCTTTATTGAAGTACCATGATGTAAAACCAGACCCACTATACTTCAGTTGATTGCGTTATTTACACATCTGGACTACTTAATTGCATTGATATGAGTAAACAGTGCAATAATTTAAGAGCTCAGTGAATTCCACTGTGTGCTCTTTTTAGTTAGTTTCGCTGCTCTTTCGAAAAATCTACTAAATATTTGCAAGGAACGTTTTAAGAAGGAAGAGTTTTTATTATTAATCACACAGGGAACAATTTTACTCCAGTTGCTGTTAACGCTAACGTCTCTAATAATTTTTTTGTTTGCGTTTTTACGATAATTAGTAATGGAGGTGTTTTTGAAATATCTAGATAGAGTATGAGAACATAAGTCACTAAGAACATCTTAAACAGCCTTTTGTCTTTTGCCATATTTTGAGCTGGTAGATATATTACGAAAATGCACGGTTACGATTTCTGAGATGCCAATGATGAGTGGAGCCATGAAAAACGAACCACCCTGTATATAGTTATATATATAGGGTGTCCGAAATATGAGTGCCTTTATTTTGCTGTATGATAAATTTCACCAAACAAAACATATTTCACTTAACAATTTTTTTCTCTGACCAACGGTAACAGAATTATGGCAGCAAACAGGTCTGAATATGTGACAACGTCGCTTACATGCCATGTTAGGATTGTCAGGTATTTGTACATAATAATGACAAACAGGTACACCTGAACATAGATACCTACTCTGAATGGTTTTCTTAGAGCTCTTTTCACAGCCCAGAATAAAATGTGGAATAGTGTTCAAAATGACTTATGTCTCTTGCGAGAAGCTAACTTATTTGAAAAATAATTTGAGAATGTTCAGCATACATGTAAAAATATGATAATGCAAAAAATACTAATATAAACATTCTGAAAACTATTTAAAAATATTTAATTGCTGGAATCTGATCTACTGTAATGGAGTGACAATGCAAACTGGCGATGTCACATATCACAGGAAAAACCTGTCGATCGGAAAAACGATCAGCATACAAGCGCAAAGCTGCCAATGCATTTTGTCTAACTTCACTATGAAAAGGAATCATGTCCATTAACTCAGCATTGCTGTACACATGAGTCATTTTGAAATTGTAAAAGTTGACACTTCCACGATAAATAAAACAACACTACGAAGCTTGTTCGTATACCACCTAAAGAACATATCCCCACTCCAACCCTATTCGCCAAGCCAGCGTATTGACATGCGCTCCAGGCGCAAAAACTTGTATACTCTTTTTGTATATCAAATGCCGTTGAAGTACGCCCAACAACATACTCCTTTATAATGTTAGAACATTAAACATTTTTTACGTGAAATCTGTTAGGGCATGTTGCTGACCTCAAAATATAGCGATTAAGCCAAATATGCCTTATCCGAATGTTGCTCCATTTCGATCTATAGGGTGTTAAATTTGTAAAAATATTTTTGATTTTTTTAAATATCTTGAGCATCTTTGAACAGATTGTCTTAACAGTTTGTACACCTATGTTTTCTGAGGTGGTAACTACGAAAATGGTAACTATTTTGCAATCACATTTAGTATGCGCTAGGTGTAGTGTTCCGTCGGAGTAAACATGTCAAACTTTTTTGTCCTTCAAAAATCTGAATTTCCAATAAGAAATTATTAAACTACGTTCAATTCTAAATAAAAAAGATATACCTGTTAAAAATCGATAAACTTAACCGTTTTCGAAATAAGACGATTTACTTTTTCTTTACAAAATTATTTGTTTGAACGTACGCCTTTAAATAAGAAGATTTAATTACGAATTAAGACAAAGACAGTAACAACTGAAAATTTTATTATGCTTAAGTCTAATTACAAAAGATTTTCAAAGTGGAGACCATTGTTTTCAATACATTTTTTTATTCTTTCGTTAAAATTTTGTCTGACACTGAATAGACTTCTTTGTTGGTCTCTGATAATGTTAACAGATTTTTGTATTTTTGCCCACATCTCTACTCGAGTATGTATAACATCTTTATAAACTAAAGATTTAACGTTACCCCAGAAATAAAAATCAAGGGGATTTAAATCAGGGCTACGCGCAGGCCAAGGCAATTCGCTGCCGCGACCAATCCAACGGTTTCGAAAACTTATATCAAGATATTCTCTTATTGATCGTGAGTAATGTGCGGGGGCACCATCATGCATAAACCAAAAGGTTTACCGTAAATTTAAGGAGATATTTTTTAGAATCAATGGCAAGTTATTTGTTAAAAAATTTAAATAATTTTCCCCATTAAGTGGACGGGGTAACACAAATGGTCCCAAACTGTTATCGGAAATTATTCTACACCAAATATTTATTGAGAATTCACGCTGAAAATGTTGTTCTCGTGGTAAGTGAAGATTTTCCAGTTCCCAGGAATTGCTAATTCTCCAATTAAATACACCGCGCCGGGTAAATGTAGCTTCGTCCGTAAACAATATTTTATTATAAAATGTAGGGTCAGCATTTTGTTGCCGACGAAGAAACTGTGCGAACCGAAATCTACCAGGAGGATCTTGTGGCATCAACTGTTGAACCGGACAAAAATGGTAGTGATACAATTTTTCTTTGTGGAGTATTCTCAAGACGGAAGACTGACTTACACCAGTAGCTGATGAAATTCGGCGTGTGCTTGTTTGTGTGTTTTCGGCAATTCGCACTAAAACATCCTCTTCTTGGTCCGCTGTTACTTTAGGCCTTCCAGCGTCTCGTTTAGGGCACTTTCAAGACAATCCGTTCTAAGATGCTCAAGATATTTAAAAAAATCGAAAATATTTTTTCAACTTTAACACCCTGTAGATCGAAAAGAAGCAACATTCGGATACCGCATATTTGGCTTAATCGCTCTATTTTGAGGTCAGAAAGCTGCCCTTAAGCTCTGTCCCATTATTAATGAATCGCCCGATAAAATTTTAGATAATTATCATTATCAAAAACCGTTTATGACAAACCTAGTAATATTTAATGTACACATTGGGCGTATTCAGACGAGGTCAGCCGCTGAGCCGCTGAGAAATCCAGGCCAATCAAATGCACGCATTTAGCTGAATTCTTACTCAGCTTACCTTATCCCATTTAACACCACGTGTCCCAAATTTTAATAAAAATTTTTGTATCCTCACAGTAGGCCTGTATTATCGAGTTTGAGACACCCTGTACAAAAGTTCGCAATGAAAAAGATGTTACAAATTTCATTGTGCGGAAATCAACTAATGGATTTATTTGAGTGAGAATTATCTTTTTATGTCTACGATTCCTGTGCCTTCTTAATTCCTGAGCAGTGTAAAAATTATTTCACGAAGTTGCTTTTTATATTCATTTCATTACAATTCTCTAACATTTTGATATGATTCCATAAATTATTGGACACTTTTCCACCTTTCTTGTTAAATTTGTCTCATATTTTACTCTTTTTAATACTAGTATCTCTTTTTCTAGGTACACCATATCCTTCAGTACCAAGCGTAGAAAAACTGTTCCAACTTCTTCGAAATGGCCACAGAATGGAGAAGCCTCCATGCTGCTCCTTGGAAATATATATGTTGATGAGGGAGTGTTGGAGTTATCAACCAAACGAGCGTCCAGTGTTCGCTGAGTTAGTTGAAGATCTTGATAGGATATTAACCATCACAGCTAATGAAGAATATCTAGATCTAGGTCTTCCACAGCTTGACACTCCACCATCAAGTCAAGAGTCGAGTTGTGATGAAGACTTTCCTTTTCCTCAGATAAGCTAGTCGATGTATAATAAGTTCGCTTTGTGTCAAGCTTTTGTGAAAGCCATAGTACGCAAAATCGTTGTCAGTATTAAGTGTAACCCTGAATGTCAGCGGATTTCTACCAAAACACCGTCGAATCCTTAAGAAAAAGGGATATTCTTCAAACAAATAATTTGTTCAGTGAATTTTAAATTTATTTATTAGTGATGGACTTAAATTTTATAATGGGTGGTACCAAAAAGTGTAGAAACAATTCGAAACGCTGTGAAACATTTGTCATTTGAGGGAAGTAGTACCAAATAATGATTCCTCATACACAGTTTTCGAATTAAGGGAAATACTGTGTCGTAAAGTAGACTTAGTTATGGAATTAACCTTATGAATGTTTTTTAATTATAGTTTCACCAAAGAAATGTTATTGTCAGACAATAATCAGTAGTGTAATTTTAACAAAAAAGGACTCCGTCCCTTTTCACCTTTTATCTTTCACGTTTTGGAAATAATGATATTTTAAAATTGTAAGACTGTATATTATAATTATTGTAACAAATAGATTTTTATTAACTTTTGTTTGTTTTATTCAGATATCCAGTCTCGTCTGTTTGAAGTACAATAAAAGAAATTGCTATTTATTGACTATAAATGAATAAAGAAATATAACAATTGTATATGAAATTTCATGCAATTGTTGTGGAGTTTTAAATTTGGAATAATACTTTATTTATTTTCAATATGTTCATTGTTGTATGGTTTATGTTTCATTTCAAAGTGTCGAAAGAGACAACTTCCAAATTTTCTGAAAATTACGCCACAAATGTTGTTATGCAGTGCTGCACAGCAAAATGTTGGAAGTGAAGAATCCTCCAAGCCAATTATGAAGAGACGGAAATTTGATGGAGTAAAATCAAGTGGTAGACGCGGTTGTGGAATATATTCCCAACCGAGCTAGTACTCAAAAGTCGTCGTTTTTTAAATGCTAGCTACAAAATCAGTCCATGATGTCTTTCCACGGTATTTTTTTCTTGAATTTGGCCCACAAGGTAATCGAATGGATGGAAATAAAGTTTAGTAATGATAATTACGTTCATGGGAAGCAATTTATTAGTATTAGACATCTTCTTTGATAAGTTGCCTTCCTGCTATTTTTTCTTTTCTTGACGCATAATTTTTTATCATCAGTAACAATCTTTGACAAAAACGGTTTTTGTTGACCAGCTAAATGATAACGAGGTAACAGAGCCAAATTTTCGTTGTATCTGGTTATATTCTTAATTTTGCCATCCAAAAAAATAGTTAATATCGGACTCATAACTCCCCTTGTCTTAAACATTCCATTGTTCTCACTAAGATAGACTTCATAATTTTGTTAACCACGTAATTCTTACTAATACTGTGCACACTGCAAATGGTTTCTATTCAACATCTCTCTTTTCTTTACCCCGATACTCTGTCAAAGGGTTTTTTATGTCCATAAATGGCAATTATGACTTCCTTTCTTGATTTATTTCTTTTCCTGCTATCTGCTTAATGGTAAATATTGATCCTGTGTACTCCTGCTCTTCCAAAACCACCTTAAGACTAGTCCATGGTGTATTGAATACTCCTCAATCAAGTATTTTCTCGAATAATTTCAATCCTGTACTTATTAACGTAATGCCTAATTATTAATATTTTTATTCATCTTTTTTTAAAAATTGAGAATCCTATTTCCCAATTCTCTGGTATTTTCGCCTTGTAATACATTTTATTATTAAATAATTCCAACAGAGTCTAGGTCGAAATTAACGGTTATAGGATACGAAAAATAGGTGCAAGGACAACGAAGCAACTGCGAACAACGTTGTTTGTGGCTTATTACGCTTCATCAGCAGGAAGGGCCAAAACACGGACAGGAGAATGAGAAGTGGCAACCTGTTCCTATTTCCCTATCCTGTACCTATTTGCAGTTTCGTGTCACAGAGTCTCGGTTTTGAGGCCAGAAGCAATAGCCGTTGCTGAAGAGAATCCAGCAGCTGATGTCGGGGTCCCAGGAAAAACGAATACAAGAAGGGAAGGAAACTGTGCGGGTCGTAAACATATAAGAATAGGTGGAAATTATATAGGATCCGGACAAAAATACAGATCAAAGGAATAATGAACGAGGTTATTTCTGGGTTATTGCCCTTCATCAACGCAGTTGCTTCCGGTCTCAAAACTGAGACTGAATGATATGAAGCTGCCAATTGAGACAGGTTGTTCCTTAGCATTCTCCTATGTTCGTATCCTTTGCTCTGCCAGCATCTCTGTGGTTAGTCTGTCGTGTTCTAGATCTTTCCTATTTTCAATATTTTCATAGCGTCTTCGAGTTCTTCTTCTGTGATTTATTAATATTTAATATCTTATTTCACTTGCTATAATTTACTTCACCTTTCCCATTATTTCGTTCACAATTCAATAGTGACTGAATGCATTGTTTTCATCCCTGCATTACCCCCTGCTCTTCTGTTATTATTTCTTCTTTATTGCTATCGTTTGGTGTGTCTTAACGATTTAAAACCTTAAAAAATATTTTTTTATATTTTTTACTAATATTTTCTATTCTGTCTCTAAAGTCTGTCCAAGATTTCTCCATTGCCTCCTTTATTTTCTTCATGGTTATCGTATGTTCTCTTTGTACAAAAAATATGCAATTAAACAATAGCTAATTTAATTTTGATTGTTGAACAAGATGAAAACTATCATTGTATAACCTGTAAATGTTAATATTACTTTAAAATTATTTCACATTAGATTGATATATAGAGATTATTGCTCAGTTTTACTAATTTAAAACTGTCCCTCTCCCCTTCTACATAACTAGAGGAGCCTATGTTAGATAGTTGACAATAAAGTTGCAAAAATTAAAAAGGAGTGTAAAATATTTAAGGAGGTAATAGTATGAACCAAAATAAGCAGAAGTCTCAATAACCATGGGTCCCAATAAATAAACATGGGTCCGCAAAGTAACGGTTGCGGAGATATGGAATGTTTTATGTTTTTTAGCCCCTTTTTTATTTTGCAAAAACGTTGTGTATTTTTTTATAATAGTTGGTTGATGTTTAGTGTAATAAACACTACGTATTTGACGTGTTTTCAGTGCACAAGTTTTCTTTCGCTATGGCTGGTTACTCTAACGCAGAATTAACAGACATGCATTTTATGTATGGTCGTGCTAATGGGAACGCCACCGAAGTGCGACGTCTTTATGTTGACTCTTATCCAAATCGTCAGATTCCTTCACAACGCATGTTTGGAAGAATTCACCAAAGATTGCGTGATACAGGTTCCTTGAGCAAACAGTGCCATCTAGCTGGAAGACCAATGTCGGTATCCACTCCTAGAGCAGAAGAAGAAATTCTAGCACTGGTAGAGCAGAATCCAGGTACGAGTGTGCGGAGAATATCAGCCGAGGTAGGAATTAGTGGTCCTCTTGTTTGGAGAATCCTTCACGAGCAACGAGTACAGGGCTTAAATTCAATAAATGATCATCAAGCACGTTTGTTTTTTTGCCGTTGGTTTTTACGTCATGATGCTGAAGACCCTCGTTTTCTTGCAATCATTCTATTTACTGATGAGGCCGGGTTCACAAGAAATGGAGTGTATAATTTTCACAATACGCATATTTGGGCCGACAAAAATCCTCATGTTCTAATAGAATCTGGACATCAGGCACGTTTTTCATTAAACATTTGAATGGATATTGTAGGTGACAGGTTTCTAGATCCTGTTGTTTTACCAAACCGATTAACAGGCGCTGCTTACCTCAACTTTCTGCAGAACACACTGTATGAGTTTTTGGAAGACATTCGTTTGAATCAGAGGCAACAAATGTGGTTCCAGCGTGATGGTGCTCCAGCTCATTTTTCCATTGCCGTTAGAGAGCATTTACACCAAACTTTTCCACATAGATGGATAGAAAGGGCCGGACCTGTTTTATGGCCCCCAAGATCGCCTGATCTGAACCCTCTAGATTTCTTTGTTTGGGGATATTTGAAGACATTAGTGTATGGTACTCCTGTAAATAGCCTGGAAGAGCTGCAGCTACGGATTAATCATAAGTGTCAAGAAATCCAAACCAATGAGGGTGTTTTCGAAAGAGTTCGAATATCGTTGAGACGAAGACGTCGTGCCTGCTTGGAAATGGAAGGAGGGCACTTTGAACATCTTCTGTAACTTTGTTTTTTGTTTGTTAAAAGCTTCCTTTGTCGGTTTATTCCTAATAAAATAAAATGTTTGAAAAACGAATAGTGGTCCATCTAGTCACCAAAAAATTCAAGAAGAACTGTAGAGTAGAATAAAATCCACGAAATTATACGTATATGGCTGGCTAGTAGGAAATTGAATTTGGATAAATCAACCGTTCAACGAATTTTAAAGACCAATGGGCATCATGTCTACAAAATTCACAATTTGGAGTATTTGCCTGAGCGTCACATTGAAAACAGACTTTATTCTCTAGCTCAAATTGTAGTAAGCGTAAAAACTGCTGATCAGAACATTTTTCGGTACGTTCTTTGGACGAATGAAAGTCGGTTTGCCAAACAGGCGCAACGCACATTACTAGTTCATTGAAAATTTCCACATTGTAAATCCAGTATGGTGCGGCATACAATAAATAGCGTGAGTTTCCTGCAAGAAGAATTTCCTGAACTTCTGGGAAATATGCCTTTGCAGCTAAGGAAAAATCTATGGTTTCAGCACAACAGAGCTTCACCCCACAAGACTAGGATTGTGCAGCAATATTTAGATAACACTTTCCCAGAAAAATAGATTGGGATTAATGGACCTATTCAGTCAGATCTAACACTTCTCGATTTTTTATGGGTTTTAAAAAATAAGGTTACTAAACACCTTCGCGAGATTTTAGTCATTTGAAAGAAGAGATCACAAACGCTTGTAATAAGTGCGAAAATAAACGCAGCCCACAAATATGTGTCTTGAAATGAGAGGGGAGCATATAGAGAATAGATTATAATATGTATGAAGTATGAGGGGAGTTTGCCTAATTTTTTTAAGTTTAGTTTTTGTTATCATCTTTTGTTTTAACTGTATTAAAGAATTATGGGGTTGAATCCTTTTATTTATTTTTAATGACATTTACGCACTATAAGCAACGAATATTCAATTATTTTCCAACGACTACTTGATCCTTCCACCGCTAATGTGATGTTGAGGTGGTATTTCTTTTGAGACTTTTTAGGACGATATTGCTTATGGTAGTAAAGTGATGCAAAAAAATTTCTAATAAAAGTTTATTAGAAGAAAGAGAGTTTTTAACAGGAAAAAAATTGGGTATGTTTCTATCAAATCCCTTTCTACTGAAAATGGAGCACACCACGTGTCCCAAATTTTACCATCCAACTGCATCCAGTTCCCTTGGCGTAAATTTAAGGGGACATCGTCAAGCACGTCGGGGAGAGAGTTTTGCAGAAACTCATGAAATAAATTCCCATTTAAACGAGGAGGCAAAATATGCAGCCCACAGAGGTTATTACTTAAAACACCTATCCACACATTTACACTAAACTGTTGCTGATATGAAGACTGTCCGACACATCGAGGACTGACGTCACTCCAAATGTGAATGTTGTGGTAATTCACAATTCCAGCTTTTGTGAAATTAGATTCGTCGAGCCGTAAAACCTTATGCAGAAATTGTGGATTAATTTCTGTTGAATCTAAAACCCATCTACAAAAATTTAAACGTTTTTCAGCATCTCCTGGCAACAAACCTTGAGCTGCTCGGAGTGTGCTTAAAGTTCTATCCATATCAAAAAGATTAAGAATTCGCTGATTATTTCTTGGCGGTACATCATGATCATTGTAGCGGCGCAAACTTGTGCATTTGGAGTTCTTCTATTAGGGAAGCGTGTTTAGTACTCTCGAACTGACGCGTTGGAATTTCCGTCACAGAAACCATAAACATAATGTATATCGGCATATTCAGCATTTGTAAACGTTCTTGGCATTTTTTCTTAGCACTAAAAATGCTCTTTAAATAATACTTTTGACAATGATTTTCACAAACGTCAGCTTACACAAATCACTGAGTTTTGTTTTCATGGGTTGCTACTTTAAATGAAATTTACGCGGCTGGTGCGCTACACTGTCACCAATTTCTTTGAATATCTCAGAAACAAGACCAAACGTCGAAAAAAAACAGGAGACGAAAAAGTTTCGAAATTAATCAGGTCAAAGTGGTGTGTAGATGTTTTATTGAAATTAATTTTTTTTTGTAATTTTAAAATAAAGTAAGAGGGAGTAGCATACAAAATACACTTCTAGAGGGGTAGGTAGTTCAAACTTAAGAAGCTTATGTAAGATCATAAGGAGTGTTTGTGTTCCGAATTTCACTTAAATCGGATAAGTGGTTCAAAAGTTATGAGGGAAAAACGAGAAAAAAATTCCTACTTCAACGCCCTCTATCTCGGAAACGATGCGTTTTAGGAAATAAGTTTATATCACAAATGAACATTATTTTAACCTGTTCTATCGATTCCTGAAATTATCAAGATTAAACCTGTATCACCCTGTATAATAATAATAATTTATTTACCCAAAAAGATACTATAAGAAATGCATAATTGGAAATAATATATAATACAAAAGTGAAAACATATTGTAAAATTACTACTCATAAATTAATATATATTGTAGATACAAAATCACATAACATTCAATAATATACAATCTCAGGTAAATAAATACAAATCCACGGAAGGCACTGCCTTGTATGTGGAAAGTAATATTATATATAAAGCTACAAGCACGTTGAAAAGAGTAGGCATACAAATATACAAAATTATATAGTATTTTACTAATTAAACAATATGAAAAAATTTAGTGTTAAATGTTATTTTAAATATAATTATAAACCTGTATTCTAGGCAAATTGTGTATCCATTGTGTTACCTTATTTTTAAAAAGTGTTCCAGAGTTAATGGCTTTCAGCTGTGAGACACCCTGTACTATAAAAGATTTCATCGCAACTTGAGAATAGCAGATAATAGTGGTCCTTTAAAATTGTAGAAACATGTGTACTTACAGTTTCAGACAAATTTATTACGAGAACTTATCTTTATAGCGTTCATGGTTTAGTAATGAAAACTATAGGTACTTTAAATTTTCATTGTTTTCGAGCTGAATTATACAAAGTAAGAAGTTCAAGAGAACAATGATTTCAGCTATAGAAATTTATGTCTTAGAATTGCCGACATTGTTTCTTCAGTTCTCTATGACTTATTGTTTTACAACCTGAATGCAAATTAGTAAATACGAACCCCAATTTATAACTGCGAAGTCTATTTTGTACCTCTTGAATTCTACATTAGTATCAAATATCGAATACAAAGTATTTCTACGTACAATCTCTAGCAGCTTTTTATGCTGAAATAAAAATGTTATACAGGGTATCTCAGGTACTACTGGCATCTTCGGAAGAGGTGGTTGTACAGTGAAAATAAACGAGATTTACCCAAAATGTGTTATGCATGGGAGATTTTAATATAGATCTTCTGAAGCCTGTAAGTGTTGATGCTACTTTTGCAATTAATGTTTTCTATCGTGTGTCCTTAAAACAATTGGTTACTCAGCCAACTAGAATATCTCAGAACTCTGCTACTTTGATTGATTACATTTTAACGTCAACTGATGAAGTAGTTTCAGATGTGGCTGCTGTAAGTGTACCAGACATATCTGATCATGAACTAATTTACTGTAATTTAAATATTTCGATCAATAAAGTTAAAACTGTTTTTAAAACTGTTCGCGATTCCAAACATATTAATTATAATAAATTTGATTCAGATTTAAAATCGATTCCCTGGAAAATAATATACGATTTTAAGACATTGACCACAGCTCTGCATAATAACAAGTTACTTTTATTGATACTGCTTGATTTTTCAAAAGCATTTGATACTCTTAATCATAATTTTCTATTAGCTAGTTTAAAATTTGATGAATTTTCATCCAATGAAATTCAGCTGTTATCAAATTGTTTAAACAACAGAATGCAGGCAGTGCTGTATAATAGCACAATATCTCAAATGTTAAATGCCACAACAGGAGTCCCTAAAGGTTCTGTATGATTTACACTTTACACTTCTAACTTTCCTACAGTATTTTCATCTTGTTCTCGAGATTATTTTGCTGATGACACTCAATTATGTTTACCGTTTTATTCAAATGAAAGTGATCAAGCTGTATCTGCTTTAATGTGAATGACCTAACTACTTTTGCTAAATACGCTCGCGGACATTGCTTACAACTAAATTGTAATAAATCTGTAGCTATTATTTTTGGTAAGAAAACTGAGAGAACATTATTTGTTCATAATTATAGCATATATCTTGGCGAGCAATATAATTCAGAGTCAGCCAAAAGTTTAGGGCTTACCATTGATCAAAATTTAAATTCTTCTTTACATATTCAAAAATGTCTTCAAAAGGCCTATATAAATTTAAAAGTCAACTAGATTCAAATAGAATATTTTTCAACAAAAAATTGAAAGTTATGCTTTGTAATTCTTTAGTATTAAGCCACACGAACTTTTGTGATATTATATGGGGTGGCCAGATGAAAACGAAACAGAGCCATTTTCAGAAACTGTGTCAAGATTGTAGAAAAACGCTCAGACCCGTCGATTTTAGAATAAAGGGGGACATTCTTTGCTGGTATTTTTGACTATTTACATTTCTATATTTCTATTTACAACAGACTTTAAATTTTATAATTTCGCCCAATACTTAAAAAAAATAAATAAAATTTAAATTATGTTTAGTTGCTTGCTTACTACTTAGTTGATTAAATGTTTAAACTGATGAGCGCCCGCTTCCATACAAGAATAAAGATTTTGTTCGAAATGTTCGCGCACATTCTGAAGCATTTCCGGTGTGACTCGACGGCATTCGTCGACGATTCTTTGATCGAAATCTTGCAGCGACGCTGGCTGTGTTTTTACTTTTTAGGTATCCCCACAAAAAAAATCAAGAGTCGATAAATCTGGTGATCGTGGCCACTCAATGCTCCCTCTTCTCCCAATTCAATTCCGTGGAAAACGTTGGTCCAAATACTAACGAACAATTAACGCATAATGCGGAGAAGCACCGTCCTGTTGAAAAATCAAATGATCTTCATCATACTCTGGAACATTTTCAATAATATCACTCAAGGCAGGGTCAATAGCGTCTTCCAGTGATTGCAAATGCATTTGGCCAGTCAAAAAAAGGACCCACCAGCCGGTCAGCGAAAATTCCAGCCCAGACTCGAATGAGTGATTTGTACATAAGGTTCAACTTTAAAATCAAAATTCTTATTAAGTATTGGGCGGAATTATAAAATTTAAAGTCAGTTGTAAAAAGAATTGTCAATGCCAATGCCATTTAAATATTTTGGGGTGTTGCTTGCCCTTGCTTGGGGGTGAAAGTGGCGGAGTCAGAAATACCAGCAAAGAATGCTCTCCTTTAATCTAAAATCGACGGGTTTGAGCCTTTTTATATAGTTTTTGAGCGTTTTTTTAATTTTTACGCAGTTCCTGAAAATGGCTCTGTTTCGCTTTCATTTGGCCGCCCTGTATGTGGACCATGTTTATCAGCATATGATTCCGGTCGTATCCAAATTCTGCAAAATTCTCATTTACGTCTTATATTTGGAATAAGGAAGTATGCTCACATAGGTCATACATTGAAGCAAATTAATTGGACTGACATGTAAGGTAGGCGATACGATCATTCAGCATGTTTCTTTCATAAAATTTTATTAACTAAAACACCGCCTTATTTATATAAAAAAAATCGTACTGTCCACAATATTAATATTAGCTGGAAATCTACTTTAACACCCTCTCCTGATCAGCCTGAACCTCGCCCAGTTCACATATTTCATATTTTTATTTTTTTTTTATGTATGTTGTCTTACTTGTATCTAGTTATACTGTCTAGAATAATAAATACCTTTATTATTATTATTATTATATTTTTTCGTTTTTCATTTTTATATCATTGACATTCAATGGCTAATACACTTCAAACATATTTTAATCTACTTTACACTCTTTGCCAATAAGCAATATCATAAAGTAATAGCAAAATGAATAGTTGAAAGTTAAAACAAAGCTGCATCTTAACTAAATAATTATTGCTTATATGTGAATACTGAAACCTTAAATATTACTAATAATGTAGCATGTAGCATTGTGTTTTGCTCCAAATATTAGTGAAGGCTTAAAAGTTATTAATTGAATTCTGCCGCCAATGTTAAGTAATTTTCATTAACACCCTGATTGTTAATTAAATTCAATCCCGGCAAATTTCGTTCGTGAACCAAAAAACAATTCGCTGCATTTACATACAAAACTAATAGAAATGCGAATACAGAACTCGGTTACACTGGGGACGAATATATTTACAACATTTCTTGATTAATTCTCGATATTTTAGGAGCTCGGATGGTCTTAATTTATTCTTCTTTCCCTCGAGTTTGAATCGATTAATAAAATTTTAATAACGAAGAACTTGCATGCTACTGGCGCCACTGAAGTGCGTTAATTTTACTTTTTATTACGTATCCCGAAACTTGATTTAAATAAATGATCCATAGTAAAATTATAATAAAACTGTATAGTTTTGCACTTACAAATTTTTTAACAAAGTGTTATTATAATTTTAATATTTACTAAATTATCTTATTATTTCATAAATACATAAATTCATCATACATGGTAATTGGGGAAACCCCCAATATTCGAAAGGGGTGTTCAGGGGGAAAAGTGAACAAAAAAGCCTAATAAACATATGATTTACCAGAGTTAATTATTGTAATGCATCGGAAAAGTGTTTATTCTGTAGCTATTATAAATCATAACATTGATTAAAAATCTAATAAACAGAAATTAATTAATTAAATTTTCAAATATACCATCGTCCGTCCCGATGCGTGCACCAGCTCGTTTGTGGATTGCACGGGTAGGTCGTTGAAGTGCACGGTGATTTTCTCTTATGAATGCTGCACAATTGACAATTCGATGGAATAGCGCCTCTCTGATTTTCACTTTTGTTGCATATGCTAATGATTTAAACCTCAAAAGCAGTAATCAAGGGGATTCAAATCTGGTGACCTTGGTGGACAATTTTGGAGACCACGGGCAGGAGTACCATCATACTGAAAGTACATGTTTTGCATAATATCCAATGGAACATCGTCTAGTAAGACGACCATCTAGCACAACTGGGCCAAGTGATTGATTATTAATCTTTCCACCGTGGCGTACGGATTTTCATTTAACCAACGATGTTCATTGTGACAGTTGTTTACTCCATCACGAGTGCATTGAGCCTCATCAATGAACAAAATATATTTGTAAAGTGAAGCTATACGCGTTTATCCAATTGCAAAAATGCAGCTGCCAATAATTATCACCGTCCTGAAGATTCTGGACGCGCTGAATATGGAAAGGTTTTAAACCATGACTTACCATGCCGTAATTTGATTAATTTGGAGACGGGTTGCAATGCGCCTTGTACTTACACCCGGACTACGTTTTACCTATTTAGAATTTCTTCTTCCACTGCTAAGCCAGCTTGCCTCTCAGATGTAATTCTCACACTGGGAAACATTCCACTTTCACGTGCATCGTTGAGGACTGTCTGGAATACATTTCTATCTGGCACTCTTCTATTCGGGAAGCGACGTCAATATTCAGCAACTGCATATTCTTGATTACTAAATGTGGCAGGCATTACGAAATTATGTGTGTACAATACCGACTAAATATATAAGTTATTTCGAAAGTAAACAGGAACATAATTAACAAATTAAAAAGATAGGTCAGTCATCCATATCAATATTTATTATACAATAAAATTAACGTTAACATATTAATGTATAAAGCCTACACCTTCAATGATACAAATAACACAGAAATGTGTAAAAGTTACAGATGATATCTTTTATATTAACACAGTGGATTGTGTTAAACCAGAGAAATGTGTAAAAATATACAGAATTCCGCGTGGAAATCGATTAACACAGTATTGTGTTAAAACGTGTAAGTAATTATTTTTTACAGTGTACGTTTGAAAACTTACTTTGTAAGCATTACATGTGTAAATTATGTTATTTTGAATTGAAAACGAGCGAATTATTATTTATTGCAAGAATGCACTAAGGGTACTAGACTGGTGTGAGAAGGAGCAGATGTCTGTAAACCCCCACTAAGCAGTGACTGTGCTCTTTACAAAGAAACGCAAAGTGGTCAACTTAAGGCCCCTTAATTTACGGGGAGAAATAATACCATTCGCGGAGAAATCGAAATATCTGGGAATTGCACTCTATCGATGGTCTCGAATGTTATACCTACAAAAAACAACTATAGACTGCCTTTTGAAATTCTTCTGAAAGTAAAATTTATAATTTGTCATTGAAATTATGTTGTTATGAAATAATTATTGCTTCAATTGTAGCCTTCGCAAGTTATAAATAACGGATCTAGATTTCAATATCCCGCCGTTTCTACCAGAGCGGGGAATCGAGTCACTCGCCAATCAGTGGTCAGTGGTCGCGCGGTTTAAGGCGTCAGTACTTGAATCGAGGTGACTAGATCGGAGCTATATTGGTGGAGAGGATTGGCACCCTCTCTGCGGATATGGTAGGGTGGAATAATGTTAGCTTGGGTCAATGTGAGAGATTGATACCGGTTGATATTTGACTACCCCCCTAATTAATGAGGTTTTCCAGGTTTCCCTCATTCCTGCACTGAATAGTGGTTAGGGCCTACCAACGTAAGTCGTTCCTAGGCGCAAATGCGGCCTGCTTAATAATAATATGCCGCCCCCTCTCCCGCACAAGTCTCCGACTTCTGGGCTAATCCCTGTGATTAGAATGAGGGGTAGAGATATTATTATTATTATTATAATCCCACCACAGTGAGGCCCAATTTGCCGAGCTTCAAATTTTCTCATATGTTATGGCTTCCCCCACCACGCGATACGGTCAAAGTTGATGTTTTCCGTCCAAATTTGAGGCCCAATTTTTGGCGCCTCTTATTCTCTCTCACTCTGTTTTCCGGCAAATTGGATGTAATGTGTGTAATGCGATTAATCGATTGTTTCAGTATTAATATTTTTAATTGTATTTTGAATTTCCAATAGTTAATTAGTTGCTATTACTGACTGTGATATTCTGATAATTAGGTTAGGTTTTAAGAACAAGGGACAAGGCAAGTATGAATTTAAAGTAAATAAAAAGTAACATCATTACAGGGCAAGGCTACATTTAACATATCCAATATAAATATATGGTATTATCGATAATAATAATGAATCTCTCTTAACGATATTTAGATTTTTAAAACAATTTCAAGATATTGAATAAGCAATTTGACCAAGATATACAACAAAATTTTAGCGTGCACAGATTTACGTTTCCAAATTCTGCAAATTAAATACTTCAATGTAAACTACTGCTCTAAATAAATTAAAATCGCTAATCAAAGAGTTTCTGAATTAAGAGACAAAGAAAAATTTAAAAATATTGTTGATAATGTCAGGTACGGGATAAAAGTTGGGACAAATTAGAAATAATTTCGAGTTATAAAATACTATACTACGAAATTATAGATTGCATTTCTCTTCAACTAAGTACTCGTTTTAGAAATGTACACAATTTAAATTTCCTTGCTTTAGTGGATTCCTAAAAACTTCCGAATAGGCAAAACAATGCCAAATTGTTTGAATGTTTACTCTAAATGTATCCAAACGTTTTTGACATAGATAAGATTGAAACCGAATTTTATATTTTGTACAGCGACAAACAATTTCGTAATTGAAAAGTTCAAAAAACGATAGAAATATACGAGGAATTTGAAATGGAATTTTCGGAAAACATAAAAGCTTAGCTTTAATAATTCCTGCAACAAGTGTTTCAAAACGTTATAAATAAATTTGCAAATTTAAAAAATAGACAAAAATTGGTTTTTAGGTTTTCTCATATTTTTTAGTGTTCTTAAATGAAGTAGGAACATTTTTTATAATTATTAGATAAATATATTTTTTTCTATTGTAAATAAAATTATATGCTCTGATGCCATTTATTTTTTTAATTTTTAGTTATAATAGGGCTATAGGCGAAGACCTCCATAATACCTCAGGGGTGACGTAAACATTTTTTCTATGTATTATTTGAAAATGGGTTGGGCCTCACCTCTAGCAGCTACCACGAGCCGCCACTGTGTCAACCAATGCCAATGACATTAGTCACATTATTTCTATTCTAATTGTAAATTTCTGTTCTCTATTGCTTGTTTAAATATTTCAGGTAATGATAGTACACACTGTATTATGTTTTGTTAGATTTAATTTCTTGGTAGAATAAAAAGTATGTTATCTAACTTGTACCTGCATTTGATAGGGTCCGTTAATTTAGCAGGACATTATTATATTTTCTGCCGCTGTGAGAGTAACACGTGTCTAAATAAATTGTTGTTCTGTGAAGTGTTTGATAATTCCAAAAGGGCCGTTTACAATTTACAAGTGGGATAACGAAGTTAGTGTGTTCGTAATTAGTGATAGTGAACCAAATTACCATGTGGAAAAGACAACTCGTATAAATATGTGTCCGAAAGGTCAAACAAAGGACGACGTGAAAACCTTGAAAATAGTGCTACTGAAACGGAGACGAAGGCTCATATACAGACACAAGAAAATCCAAGAAAGCAAGGATTGAGGAAATAATCGCCAAAAAGATCCTTAAAGCATTAGAACAAGTCCAACAACAGCAGCAGCGGTCATCATCGCAGCTGCCATTAACAGGTTCGTTATTAAGCATGATTAAAACCGATATTGTGTTGTGTTATTTCGACCCAGAATCACGTGAACTAACTTTTTCTAATTGGTTGAATAAAATCGAACAACTGCGTGTACACGGTTGGAATGATGAAGCAAATGCTTTTTAGTTGAATGTCATTAAAACTTACATTATTCCATTCAATAAAATAGTCCTAGAAACTGTCAGTTTTTTAAATTTTCTGATTAAGTGACAAAATATATTCAAAATTTATCATAAATAAGATATATGGTAGCATAGAGTATAGAAGTAAGGGATAAAATAATTACCTTAAAATGTCCTAGATTATGCCATTTGACAAATATACAGGGTGTCCGGAAATTATGCTTTAAGACTTCAGGAGGTGACACAAAAAATTAGGGTCACAAAGTCCTATAACAATTTTTTGAAAACTCGATATTAACTGAGATACAGGGTGCTTAAATTTTATTTTCGATATTTGTAAATAATTTCTTAAGAAATTCAAATATTTATATAAAATTTGTAAATCGGGGGTTTTTGCGGACGAGAAATTCAAATATGTTTCTAATTTTGACGTCACTAGGAGAGGGCGCCACTTGTGGTACATCATGTTTCTTTTAAATGTCAGAACTTGTTTGCATCTTAATGTATTCATCTGACTATTGAAACAATCGATTCTTCTACCTGTTTTATTTGGAAAAGGTATACCTTGGTGAAGTCGGTAGGCGTAACCATTTTTGAAATAATCCTATTTGAAATGCTCGGTGCACCGAGTAAAAACTGTTTTGGTTTCAGGTAAAGTGCCTTTCCTGCTAAAAATACAGCGAAATAATACTTGAAAAAGTTGTTTAGAATCGTAAATTATGGAGACGTGCAAAATTTCAAGAAGATCGGGGAGGTTTGATGTTACCATTTTTCAACAAAGCACGAAGATTTTATCAGAACAGGCCGATTCTTTAAAAATTTTGCACATCTCCATAATTTACCATTCTGAACAACTTTTTTAAGTAACATTTTGCTGTATTTTCAGTACAAAAGGCACTTTAACTGAAACCAAAACAGTTTTTACTCGGTCCACTGAATATTTCAAATAAGATCATTGTTACTCCTTACGACTTCAATAAGGTATACCTTTTACAGTTATAACAGGTTGGACAAACGATTGGTTCAATAGTCAGATGGATACACTAAACAGCAAAAAAGTTCTGTCATTTGAAAGAGACATGATGTGCCATAAGTGGCGCCCTATACTAGTGACGTCAAAATTAGAAACATATTTGAATTTCTTTTCCGCAAAAACCCCCGATTTACAAATTGTATGTAAATATTTGGATTTCTTAAGAAATTATTTACAAATATCGAAAATAAAATTTTAACTTTAACACCCTGTATCTCCGTTAATATTAAGTTTTCAAAAAATTGTTATAGGAGCTCGTGACCCTAATTTCTTGTGAGGAATCACCTCCTGAAATCTTGACGCATAATTTCCGGACACCCTGTGTATACCTATACCCAACCTTACAAGTACATTTTTCAATAATAATCCATTAAATGCACACACTAACACACACATACACACACACTTCATTCAAACACGATAATGTAATAATTATAAAATTTTAAGAAATGCAAATAAAAGAACAGATCATGCTGCTGATCTGCACCTAAGATAATTGATAATAATAAAAAATACGAGCGTGCATAATAATAAAGTCAACAATTTAAAGAAATGTTAATTAATGTTAAGATCCTACAGCTGAGCTGCAGCTTTGATAATTGATAAAAATTCAAACATGAATCGTTAATAAAACAACAGGTCATACAGCAGATCTTCACCTTTGCTAACTGATAAAAATACAAACTCGAATCGGTAATAAAAGAACAGGTCATACTGCTAGCGTGCACCTTCTGTAATTGATAACGATACAAACTAGCACAAATCGTTAATAAAACAATAGATCATACAGCTGACCTGCACCTTTGATAATTGTGACAAATACAAACATTAATCGTTAATAAAAGAACAGGTCATACTGCTGACCTGTACCTTCTGTAATTTATAAAGATACAAACAAAAACGGATCGTTAATAAAACAGTAGGTCAGACTGCCGATCTTCATTTTTGATAATTGATAAAAATACAAACATGAATCGTTAATAAAACAGGTCATACTGCTGACCTGTAGCTTCTGGAATTAATAAAGATACAAACAAACATGAATCGTTAATAAAACAACAAATCATACAGCTGATCTGCACGTCTGATAATTGATAAAAATACAAACATTAACCGTTAATAAAAGAGCAGGTCATACTGCTGACCTGTACCTTCTGGATTTGATAAAGATACAAACAAACATGAATCGATAATAAAACAACAGGTCGCACAGCTGATCTGCAACTTTGATAATTGTTAAAAATACAAACACTCGTTAATAAAAGAACAGATCATACTGATGGCCTGCACCTTCTGAAATTGATAATGATACAAACAAACACGAATCGTTAACAATACAACAGGTCATACTGCTGACCTGTAGCATCTGGAATTAGTAAAGATACAAACAAACATGAGCCGTTAATAAAACAACAGCTCCTACAGTTGCTCTGCACCTTTGATAATTGTCAAAAATATAAACATTAATCGTAAATAAAAGAACAGGTCATACTGCTGGCCTGTACTTACTGTAATTGATAAAGATACAAACAAACACGAATCGTAAATAAAACATCAGGTCATACAGCTGATCTGCACCTTTGATAATTGATAAACATACAAACATTCATCGCAAGTAAAAGAACAGGTCATACTGCTGACCTGTACCTTCTGGAATTGATAAAGATACAAACAAACATGAATCCTTAATAAAACGACAGATCATTCAGCTAATCTGCATTTTTGATAATTGATAAAGAGACAAACATTAACCGTTAATAAAAGAACAGGTCATACTGCTGGTCTGCACTTTCTGTAATTGATAACGGTACAAACAAACACGAATCGTTAATAAAACAATAGGTCATACAACTGATCTGCACCTTTGTTAATTGATAAAAATACAAACACGAATCGTTAATAAAAGAACAGGTCATACTGCTGGCCTGCACCTTCTGTAATTGATAACGATACAAACAAACAGGAATCGTTAATAAAACAATAGGTCATACTGCTGACCTGTATCTTCTGTAATTGATAAAGATACAAACAAAAACAAATCGTTAATAAAACAACAGGTCACAGAGCTGATCTGCACCTTTGATAATTGATAAAAATACAGACATGAATCGTTAATAAAAGAACAGGTCATACTGCTGGCCTGCACTTTCTGTAATTGATAAAGATACTATCAAACACGAATCATTAATAATACAACAGATCATACTGCTGATCTGCATTTTTTGATAATTGATAAAAATACAAACATTAAGCGTTAATAAATCTACAGGTCATACTGCTGACCTGTACCTTCTGGATTTGATAAAGATACAAACAAACATGAATCGATAATAAAACAACAGGTCATACAGCTGATCTGTTACTTTGATAACTGCTAAAAATACAAACACTCGTTAATAAAAGAACAGGTCATACTGCTGGCCCTGCACCTTCTGAAATTGATAAAGATACAAACAAACACGAATCGTTAATAATACAACAGATCATACTACTGATCTGCATTTTTGATAATTGATAAACATACAAACATGAACCGTTAATAAAAGAACAGGCCATACTGCTGGCCTGCACCTTCTGCAATTGATAAAGATACAAACAAACATGAATCGATAATAAAACTACAGGTCGTACAGCTGATCTGCACCCTTGATAATAGATAAAAATACAAACATTAACGGTTAATAAAAGAACAGGCCATACTGCTGGCCTGCACCTTCTGTAGTTGATAAAGATACAAACAAACACGAACCATGTTTTGATTTAAATTGTGATTCTTTTAAAAAAATTAGATTTAAATCATGATTAAATTCATAATTTAAATCACCTTAACTCTAATTTTTACATCGAACTATAAATCATATACTATCATATTCTGTTATAACTAATAAAGGTATTAGTATATTAATCTTGAAATAGGTATATTGTGAATAAATATAACTTTTTCTTAAAAAAAACACATTATTTAATTATAAAAAATAACGGACAGTCTCGAACTCAATCCGTCCTTGAGGGCATAGCTGCATGTTTCGTTTTATTTCGTGCGCCCAAAATTTAAACTTTTCGCGAAGGATTGTCACCCTTTAGACCCGAAAATATACAAATAACTTTATATATTCTTAAAACGCAGACTATAAACTTTCTATTGTTATATATTTTGCAGCATTAAACTAATTTGTTGTTCACCTCCATAATTAATATTTTTAATGCATAATTAATACCTCTAGGACCCCTGCTTTGATTATGCAACCTAGCCAATTAGTATTAGGATGTACATGAAACACATGCAATTTTTTCTATTAACATTTAGGTGAAGGTACTTTGCAGTGGGATCTTGGACTATAATGTCTACACACACTTTCAAATTTTAAAAATGAGAAAAATATCAAATATTCTTTTTTTACAAATCTTTTGTTAACCAACAGTAGTTATTTAAATAACACAGGGTGTCCAATATGTTTGGAATAATGTATATACGTAAAAAAAACCTGCGTAAAAAGTTGTTCAGATAAAAGTGTTTTGCTCCTGATTTTATCTCAAAATATTATTTTTATTTCTTAAGTAGCACCGTACTATTTTCTTGAATCAACAATCCTTTCTGGTTTTCCATATTTCGCCTTCTTTATCCTGATAAATATTTTATATTTCCTATGTCTTCAATTTTTTAGATAACTTTTCTTATTATAGTACGACTAATTAATAATTTAATGTTTCAAACCTCTCATAAATCGGATTGAAGTTTTTTTTTATAAATTTGTCTTCAAGTATAAAGATAATTTTAGAAATTAAGAAAGGGATTAATTTAAAAATATTGATGGAATATTTAAGAGTAATATTTGTCATAAATTTTCAAGATATCTAGACGTGAAGAGTTTCTGAAAGTATACTTCAAGAGATGCCACTTTTAATTTGAAATTTGATTAGATCAGCATTGTACAAAATTGTTTATACATTTTCACATGAATTATTAAATTATTTTCGTACATTATAATCTCATTGCTTCAAATAGTAAACTGCTTTGAATAATTTGAGTATATTTAGTGTCTTTTATGGTTTCTTATCATTAAAGTAGTAGTTTCTATTTTCAAACACATTTAAATTTCACAGCAGCTATATATATCTCGTACAGAGAATAATTATTTTTAGTATTCCTCAGACATTCATCTTAAATTGAATTTTAAATTCACAAAACTTGCTGTTGAAAAACAATGGGGTGCAAAGTTAGCTCGCCTCCTCGTGGTGCACTCTGGGTAGCGCTAAAGAGCTAATATACACTATAAACTTTCACATACATCATCACAATTCCACCATAACATGACTATATAACACACACGCGAATTATACCTTCGTCCAACCACAGTCCACCTGCGTCACTGTTTCAGTCGTTCACCGTGTTTGTAGCTTCGCCTGCACCGGCAGGAGATCGGTTGGCGGTCCTAACTATGGCAGCTGACCGCGGTCAGCTGCTGTAGTTAGGTGTTGCCGGTGAACGGGTGAAAGGTAACGCAGCATCCAATCACAACATACCCCTACCAATTCCACCATGACATGACTATATAACACACACGCGAATTATACCTTCGTCCAACCACAGTCCACCTGCGTCACTGTTTCAGTCGTTCACCGTGTTTGTAGCTTCGCCTGCACCGGCAGGAGATCGGTTGGCGGTCCTAACTATGGCAGCTGACCGCGGTCAGCTGCCGTAGTTAGGTGTTGCCGGTGAACGGGTGAAAGGTAACGCAGCATCCAATCACAACATACCCCTACCAATTCCACCATGACATGACTATATAACACACACGCGAATTATACCTTCGTCCAACCACAGTCCACCTGCGTCACTGTTTCAGTCGTTCACCGTGTTTGTAGCTTCGCCTGCACCGGCAGGAGATCGGTTGGCGGTCCTAACTATGGCAGCTGACCGCGGTCAGCTGCCGTAGTTAGGTGTTGCCGGTGAACGGGTGAAAGGTAACGCAGCATCCAATCACAACACACCCCTACCAATTCCACCATGACATGACTATATAACACATACGCGAATTATACCTTCGTCCAACCACAGTCCACCTGCGTCACTGTTTCAGTCGTTCACCGTGTTTGTAGCTTCGCCTGCACCGGCAGGAGATCGGTTGGCGGTCCTAACTATGGCAGCTGACCGCGGTCAGCTGCCGTAGTTAGGTGTTGCCGGTGAACGGGTGAAAGGTAACGCAGCATCCAATCACAACATACCCCTACCAATTCCACCATGACATGACTATATAACACACACGCGAATTATACCTTCGTCCAACCACAGTCCACCTGCGTCACTGTTTCAGTCGTTCACCGTGTTTGTAGCTTCGCCTGCACCGGCAGGAGATCGGTTGGCGGTCCTAACTATGGCAGCTGACCGCGGTCAGCTGCCGTAGTTAGGTGTTGCCGGTGAACGGGTGAAAGGTAACGCAGCATCCAATCACAACACACCCCTACCAATTCCACCATGACATGACTATATAACACATACGCGAATTATACCTTCGTCCAACCACAGTCCACCTGCGTCACTGTTTCAGTCGTTCACCGTGTTTGTAGCTTCGCCTGCACCGGCAGGAGATCGGTTGGCGGTCCTAACTATGGCAGCTGACCGCGGTCAGCTGCCGTAGTTAGGTGTTGCCGGTGAACGGGTGAAAGGTAACGCAGCATCCAATCACAACATACCCCTACCAATTCCACCATGACATGACTATATAACACACACGCGAATTATACCTTCGTCCAACCACAGTCCACCTGCGTCACTGTTTCAGTCGTTCACCGTGTTTGTAGCTTCGCCTGCACCGGCAGGAGATCGGTTGGCGGTCCT
This sequence comes from Monochamus alternatus, assembly GCA_037114965.1. Taxonomy (NCBI): domain Eukaryota; kingdom Metazoa; phylum Arthropoda; class Insecta; order Coleoptera; family Cerambycidae; genus Monochamus; species Monochamus alternatus. Next base: position 23,566,330 of record CM073432.1, on the reverse strand, counting down.
AACTATGGCAGCTGACCGCGGTCAGCTGCTGTAGTTAGGTGTTGCCGGTGAACGGGTGAAAGGTAACGCAGCATCCAATCACAACATACCCCTACCAATTCCACCATGACATGACTATATAACACACACGCGAATTATACCTTCGTCCAACCACAGTCCACCTGCGTCACTGTTTCAGTCGTTCACCGTGTTTGTAGCTTCGCCTGCACCGGCAGGAGATCGGTTGGCGGTCCTAACTATGGCAGCTGACCGCGGTCAGCTGCCGTAGTTAGGTGTTGCCGGTGAACGGGTGAAAGGTAACGTAGCATCCAATCACAACATACCCCTACCAATTCCACCATGACATGACTATATAACACACACGCGAATTATACGTTCGTCCAACCACAGTCCACCTGCGTCACTGTTACAGTCGTTCACCGTGTTTGTAGCTTCGCCTGCACCGGCAGGAGATCGGTTGGCGGTCCTAACTATGGCAGCTGACCGCGGTCAGCTGCCGTAGTTAGGTGTTGCCGGTGAACGGGTGAAAGGTAACGTAGCATCCAATCACAACATACCCCTACCAATTCCACCATGACATGACTATATAACACACACGCGAATTATACCTTCGTCCAACCACAGTCCACCTGCGTCACTGTTTCAGTCGTTCACCGTGTTTGTAGCTTCGCCTGCACCGGCAGGAGATCGGTTGGCGGTCCTAACTATGGCAGCTGACCGCGGTCAGCTGCCGTAGTTAGGTGTTGCCGGTGAACGGGTGAAAGGTAACGCAGCATCCAATCACAACATACTCCTACCAATTCCACCATGACATGACTATATAACACACACGCGAATTATACCTTCGTCCAACCACAGTCCACCTGCGTCACTGTTTCAGTCGTTCACCGTGTTTGTAGCTTCGCCTGCACCGGCAGGAGATCGGTTGGCGGTCCTAACTATGGCAGCTGACCGCGGTCAGCTGCCGTAGTTAGGTGTTGCCGGTGAACGGGTGAAAGGTAACGCAGCATCCAATCACCACTACCAATACCATACCCCTACCAATACCATACCCCTACCAATTCCACCATGACATGACAATAACACACACACACACATACACACACACACACACGCACACACAGACACACACACACACGCGCACACACGCACGCACACACACACTAACAGACTAACACACTAACACAAACTAACACACACTAACACACTAATACACTAACACACACACAGACTAACACACTAACACACACACAGACTAACACACTAACACACACACAGACTAACAGACTAACACACAGACACACACACGCACACACACACACTAACAGACTAACACACACTAACTCAAACTAACACACACACACAGACTAACACACACAGACTAACACACTAACACACACTAACACGCACACACACACAGACTAACAGACTAACACACAGACACACACACGCACATACACACACACGCACACACACACACGCACACACACACACACACACACACACACTAACACATATACCCAGACTAACACACTAACACACACACACAGACTAACAGACTAACACACTAACACACACACACACACTAACACACACTAACACACACGCACGCACGCACACACTAACAGACTAACACATTAACACAAACTAACACACACTAACACATACACAGAGACTAACACACACACAAACACACTAACACACACACAGACTAACAAACTAACACACACACACAGACTAACAGACTAACACACAGACACACACTAACAGACTAACACACACAAACACAAACTAACACACACACACACACAGACTAACACACAGACACACACACTAACAGACTAACACACATAAACACAAACTAACACACACACACATACAGACTAACACACAGTCACACACACGCACACACACACACACACACACACTAACACATATACACAGACTAACAGACTAACACACTAACACACATACAGAGACTAACACACAAACACACACACAGACTAACAGACTAACACACACACACACTAACACACACACACACACGCACGCACACACACACTAATAGACTAACTCATTAACACAAACTAACACACACTAACGCACTAATACACTAACACACAGAGACTAACACACACACAGACTAACACACTAACACATACACACAGACTAACAGACTAACACACAGACACACACACGCACGCACACACACACTAACAGACTAACAGACTAACACACACTAACACAAACTAACACACACACACAGAGACTAACACACTAACACACACTAACACACACTAACACACACAAACAGACTCACAGACTAACACACTAACACAAACACACATACTAACAGACTAACACACTAACACACACACACAGACTAACACACTAACACACACACACATATTTCACGAAGTGGATTAGGCCTACAGGGGACACCACTATAAAAAAACGCGCCGCGTACTTTACCGCAAGGTGGTGTGGAAATAAGTACATAATACGATATTTTATATACATCAAAGTGATTTGTACTATCGATGAATGTATAAAGAGGGGGATGAAAGAATGTATGATACTACTAATCATTAACTATCGATGATAATAACAAATTACTAAATAATAATTAATAGAAATAATGTATATAAAAGAATTCAAAGTCAATAATTGAGGAAAAAGAAAAATGAATTGTTAATAAAGAACAGAGCATACTGCTGACCTGCATCACTTATTATAACGGAAAGCAGTATATAATAGAATAAATCATAAGGCTTATGTGTGCCTTCAAGATCTAGAAATTTATAATAATCAGTTCTCGCTTATATAGACGGATTTTTGCAAGAATTTTGCAATTTCTGTTTTAATTATTTATGATGGGAAAATATCAACTTTTGACATATTTTACAAAACAGTAAAACGGTACCTACAAATATTATTCCTACTTTCATTATTATGTGGTGTTAAGTTTGTGTTGAACTTTGAAAAATATTATTCATGTTTCATTTTTCAGTACCTTTAGATTGCTACATTCCGAATTTTCTTGTTAAATATTTTTATTTTTCATTGCACTATTAAATTCAAAATGTTTGTTTCTTGTTTTTTTTATAATTAAAAATGGATCACCAATTATGTAATAAATTTGTCGACACCATCATGTTTTGATTTAAATTGTGATTCTTTTAAAAAAATTAGATTTAAATCATGATTAAATTCATAATTTAAATCACCTTAACTCTAATTTTTACATCGAACTATAAATCATATACTATCATATTCTGTTATAACTAATAAAGGTATTAGTATATTAATCTTGAAATAGGTATATTGTGAATAAAAATAACTTTTTCTTAAAAAAAACACATTATTTAATTATAAAAAATAACGGACAGTCTGGAACTCAATCCGTCCTTGAGGGCATAGCTGCATGTTTCGTTTTATTTCGTGCGCCCAAAATTTAAACTTTTCGCGAAGGATTGTCACCCTTTAGACCCGAAAATATACAAATAACTTTATATATTCTTAAAACGCAGACTATAAACTTTCTATTGTTATATATTTTGCAGCATTAAACTAATTTGTTGTTCACCTCCATAATTAATATTTTTAATGCATAATTAATACCTCTAGGACCCCTGCTTTGATTATCCAACCTAGCCAATTAGTATTAGGATGTACATGAAACACATGCAATTTTTTCTATTAACATTTAGGTGAAGGTACTTTGCAGTGGGATCTTGGACTATAATGTCTACACACACTTTCAGATTTTAAAAATGAGAAAAATATCAAATATTCTTTTTTTACAAATCTTTTGTTAACCAACAGTAGTTATTTAAATAACACAGGGTGTCCAATATGTTTGGAATAATGTATATACGTAAAAAAAACCTGCGTAAAAAGTTGTTCAGATAAAAGTGTTTTGCTCCTGATTTTATCTCAAAATATTATTTTTATTTCTTAAGTAGCACCGTACTATTTTCTTGAATCAACAATCCTTTCTGGTTTTCCATATTTCGCCTTCTTTATCCTGATAAATATTTTATATTTCCTATGTCTTCAATTTTTTAGATAACTTTTCTTATTATAGTACGACTAATTCATAATTTAATGTTTCAAACCTCTCATAAATCGGATTGAAGTTTTTTTTTATAAATTTGTCTTCAAGTATAAAGATAATTTTAGAAATTAAGAAAGGGATTAATTTAAAAGTATTGATGGAATGTTTAAGAGTAATATTTGTCATAAATTTTCAAGATATCTAGACGTGAAGGGTTTCTGAAAGTATACTTCAAGAGATGCCACTTTTAATTTGAAATTTGATTAGATCAGCATTGTACAAAATTGTTTATACATTTTCACATGAATTATTAAATTATTTTCGTACATTATAATCTCATTGCTTCAAATAGTAAACTGCTTTGAATAATTTGAGTATATTTAGTGTCTTTTATGGTTTCTTATCATTAAAGTAGTAGTTTCTATTTTCAAACACATTTATATTTCACAGCAGCTATATATATCTCGTACAGAGAATAACTATTTTTAGTATTCCTCAGACATTCATCTTAAATTGAATTTTAAATTCACAAAACTTGCTGTTGAAAAACAATGGGGTGCAAAGTTAGCTCGCCTCCTCGTGGTGCACTCTGGGTAACGCTAAAGAGCTAATATACACTATAAACTTTCACATACATCATCACAATTCCACCATAACATGACTATATAACACACACGCGAATTATACCTTCGTCCAACCACAGTCCACCTGCGTCACTGTTTCAGTCGTTCACCGTGTTTGTAGCTTCGCCTGCACCGGCAGGAGATCGGTTGGCGGTCCTAACTATGGCAGCTGACCGCGGTCAGCTGCCGTAGTTAGGTGTTGCCGGTGAACGGGTGAAAGGTAACGCAGCATCCAATCACAACATACCCCTACCAATTCCACCATGACATGACTATATAACACACACGCGAATTATACCTTCGTCCAACCACAGTCCACCTGCGTCACTGTTTCAGTCGTTCACCGTGTTTGTAGCTTCGCCTGCACCGGCAGGAGATCGGTTGGCGGTCCTAACTATGGCAGCTGACCGCGGTCAGCTGCCGTAGTTAGGTGTTGCCGGTGAACGGGTGAAAGGTAACGCAGCATCCAATCACAACACACCCCTACCAATTCCACCATGACATGACTATATAACACATACGCGAATTATACCTTCGTCCAACCACAGTCCACCTGCGTCACTGTTTCAGTCGTTCACCGTGTTTGTAGCTTCGCCTGCACCGGCAGGAGATCGGTTGGCGGTCCTAACTATGGCAGCTGACCGCGGTCAGCTGCCGTAGTTAGGTGTTGCCGGTGAACGGGTGAAAGGTAACGCAGCATCCAATCACAACATACCCCTACCAATTCCACCATGACATGACTATATAACACACACGCGAATTATACCTTCGTCCAACCACAGTCCACCTGCGTCACTGTTTCAGTCGTTCACCGTGTTTGTAGCTTCGCCTGCACCGGCAGGAGATCGGTTGGCGGTCCTAACTATGGCAGCTGACCGCGGTCAGCTGCCGTAGTTAGGTGTTGCCGGTGAACGGGTGAAAGGTAACGTAGCATCCAATCACAACATACCCCTACCAATTCCACCATGACATGACTATATAACACACACGCGAATTATACCTTCGTCCAACCACAGTCCACCTGCGTCACTGTTTCAGTCGTTCACCGTGTTTGTAGCTTCGCCTGCACCGGCAGGAGATCGGTTGGCGGTCCTAACTATGGCAGCTGACCGCGGTCAGCTGCCGTAGTTAGGTGTTGCCGGTGAACGGGTGAAAGGTAACGTAGCATCCAATCACAACATACCCCTACCAATTCCACCATGACATGACTATATAACACACACGCGAATTATACCTTCGTCCAACCACAGTCCACCTGCGTCACTGTTTCAGTCGTTCACCGTGTTTGTAGCTTCGCCTGCACCGGCAGGAGATCGGTTGGCGGTCCTAACTATGGCAGCTGACCGCGGTCAGCTGCCGTAGTTAGGTGTTGCCGGTGAACGGGTGAAAGGTAACGCAGCATCCAATCACAACACACCCCTACCAATTCCACCATGACATGACTATATAACACACACGCGAATTATACCTTCGTCCAACCACAGTCCACCTGCGTTACTGTTTCAGTCGTTCACCGTGTTTGTAGCTTCGCCTGCACCGGCAGGAGATCGGTTGGCGGTCCTAACTATGGCAGCTGACCGCGGTCAGCTGCCGTAGTTAGGTGTTGCCGGTGAACGGGTGAAAGGTAACGCAGCATCCAATCACAACATACCCCTACCAATTCCACCATGACATGACTATATAACACACACGCGAATTATACCTTCGTCCAACCACAGTCCACCTGCGTCACTGTTTCAGTCGTTCACCGTGTTTGTAGCTTCGCCTGCACCGGCAGGAGATCGGTTGGCGGTCCTAACTATGGCAGCTGACCGCGGTCAGCTGCCGTAGTTAGGTGTTGCCGGTGAACGGGTGAAAGGTAACGCAGCATCCAATCACCACTACCAATACCATACCCCTACCAATTCCACCATGACATGACATTAACACACACACACACACACACACACACACACACACACACACACACACACACACACACACACACACACGCACACACAGACACACACACACACGCACGCACACACACACTAACAGACTAACACACTAACACAAACTAACACACACTAACACACTAATACACTAACACACTAACACACTAATACACTAACACACTAACACACACAGAGACTAACAGACTAACACACTAACACACACACAGACTAACAGACTAACACACAGACACACACACACACTAACAGACTAACACACACTAACACAAACTAACACACACACAGACTAACACACGCACACACACACAGACTAACAGACTAACACACAGACACACACACGCACACACACGCACACTAACACATATACACAGACTAACAGACTAACACACTAACACACACACACACACACAGACTAACAGACTAACACACTAACACACACACACACACTAACACACACACACGCACGCACACACACACTAACAGACTAACACATTAACACAAACTAACACACACTAACACACCAATACACTAACACATACACAGAGACTAACACACACACACAGACTAACACACTAACACACACACAGACTAACACACTAACACACTAACACACACACACACAGACTAACAGACTAACACACAGACACACACACACACACACACACATAATAATAAAGTCAACAATTTTAAGAAATGTTAATTAATGTTAAGATCCTACAGCTGAGCTGCAGCTTTGATAATTGATAAAAATTCAAACATGAATCGTTAATAAAACAACAGGTCATACAGCAGATCTTCACCTTTGCTAACTGATAAAAATACAAACACGAATCGGTAATAAAAGAACAGGTCATACTGCTGGCGTGCACCTTCTGTAATTGATAACTATACAAACTAGCACGAATCGTTAATAAAACAATAGATCATACAGCTGACCTGCACCTTTGATAATTGTGACAAATACAAACATTAATCGTTAATAAAAGAACAGGTCATACTGCTGACCTGTACCTTCTGTAATTTATAAAGATACAAACAAAAACAGATCGTTAATAAAACAGTAGGTCAGACTGCCGATCTTCATTTTTGATAATTGATAAAAATACAAACATGAATCGTTAATAAAACAACAGGTCATACTGCTGACCTGTAGCTTCTGGAATTAATAAAGATACAAACAAACATGAATCGTTAATAAAACAACAAATCATACAGCTGATCTGCACGTCTGATAATTGATAAAAATACAAACATTAACCGTTAATAAAAGAGCAGGTCATACTGCTGACCTGTACCTTCTGGATTTGATAAAGATACAAACAAACATTAATCGATAATAAAACAACAGGTCGCACAGCTGATCTGCAACTTTGATAATTGTTAAAAATACAAACACTCGTTAATAAAAGAACAGATCATACTGATGGCCTGCACCTTCTGAAATTGATAATGATACAAACAAACACGAATCGTTAACAATACAACAGGTCATACTGCTGACCTGTAGCATCTGGAATTAGTAAAGATACAAACAAACATGAGTCGTTAATAAAACAACAGCTCCTACAGTTGCTCTGCACCTTTGAAAATTGTCAAAAATATAAACATTAATCGTAAATAAAAGAACAGGTCATACTGCTGGCCTGCACTTATTGTAATTGATAAAGATACAAACAAACACGAATCGTAAATAAAACATCAGGTCATACAGCTGATCTGCACCTTTGATAATTGATAAACATACAAACATTAATCGCAAGTAAAAGAACAGGTCATACTGCTGGCCTGCACTTACTGTAATTGATAAAGATACAAACAAACACGAATCGTAAATAAAACATCAGGTCATACAGCTGATCTGCACCTTTGATAATTGATAAACATACAAACATTAATCGCAAGTAAAAGAACAGGTCATACTGCTGACCTGTACCTTCTGGAATTGATAAAGATACAAACAAACATGAATCGTTAATAAAACGACAGATCATTCAGCTAATCTGCATTTTTGATAATTGATAAAGAGACAAACATTAACCGTTAATAAAAGAACAGGTCATACTGCTGGTCTGCACTTTCTGTAATTGATAACGGTACAAACAAACACGAATCGTTAATAAAACAATAGGTCATACAACTGATCTGCACCTTTGTTAATTGATAAAAAAACAACCACGAATCGTTAATAAAAGAACAGGTCATACTGCTGGCCTGCACCTTCTGTAATTGATAATGATACAAACAAACAGGAATCGTTAATAAAACAATAGGTCATACGCTGACCTGTATCTTCTGTAATTGATAAAGATACAAACAAAAACAAATCGTTAATAAAACAACAGGTCACAGAGCTGATCTGCACCTTTGATCATTGATAAAAATACAGACATGAATCGTTTATAAAAGAACAGGTCATACTGCTGGCCTGCACTTTCTGTAATTGATAAAGATACAAACAAACACGAATCGTTAATAATACAACAGATCATACTACTGATCTGCATTTTTGATAATTGATAAACATACAAACATGAACCGTTAATAAAAGAACAGGCCATACTGCTGGCCTGCACCTTCTGCAATTGATAAAGATACAAACAAACACGAATCGTTAATAATACAACAGATCATACTACTGATCTGCATTTTTGATAATTGATAAACATACAAACATGAACCGTTAATAAAAGAACAGGCCATACTGCTGGCCTGCACCTTCTGCAATTGATAAAGATACAAACAAACACGAATCGTTAATAATACAACAGATCATACTGTTGATCTGCATTTTTGACAATTAATAAAAATACAAACATGAATTTTTAATAAAAGAACAGGTCATATTACTGATCTGCGCCTTCAATACGCTGGGTAACGCTAAACAGCTATTACACACATTCTGTCGTGACTTAAACTCAACCCATACCAACTTAATCGTGACATAACTTCAAAACATCAATTTCATGTTTATCTGGACCATTTCCCAACCACAATAGACATTTCGTATTGACCTAATCTCAACCCATAGGCACCAACTTAATCGTGACATAACTTCAAAGCACCATACGATAATGATAAAAAATAGACAAGCAGAACTAATGTAGTCTAAAATTTTAAGAAATGTTAATTTAAAGAATAGATCATACTGCTGATCTTCACCTAAGATAATTGATAATGATAAAAATACAAACATGCATAATATTATAGTCAAAAATTTTAAAAAGTGTTACATTAAAAAATAGATCATACTGCTGATCTGCACCTACGAAAACTGATAATGATACAAAATAGACAAGCAGAACGAATGTAGGCTACAATGTTATGAAACGTTAATTTAAAGAATAGATCATACTGTTGATCTACGATAATTGATAATGATAAAAATACAAGCTTGCATAATATTGCAATCAAAAATTTTAAAAAGTGTTAAAGAATAGATCATACTGTTGATCTGCACCTACGATAACTGATGATGAAAATACAAGCTTGCATAATATTACAATTCAAAATTTTAAAAAGTGTTAAATTAAAGAATAGATCATACTGCTGATCTTCACCTACGATAATTGATAATGATAAAAACACAAGCATGCATAATATTACAATCAAAAATTTTAAAAAGTGTTAAAATAAAGAACAGGTCATACTGCTGATCTGCACCTACGAAAACTGATAATAATGAAAACCAGACAAGCAGAACTAATGTAGTCTACAATTTTAAAATACGTTAAATTAAAGAATAGATCATACTGTTGATCTGCACCTACGATAATTGATAATGATATCAATTCAAGCATGCATAATATTACAATAGAAAATGTTAAAGAGTGTTAAATAATAGAACAGATCATACTGCTGATCTGCACCTACGATAATTGATAATGATAAAAATACAAGAATGCATAATATTACAATCAACAATTTTAAAAAGTGTTAAATTATAGAATAGATCATACTGCTGATCTTCACCTACGATAATTGATAATGATAAAAATACAAGCAAGTATAATATTATAATCAACAATTTTAAAAAGTGTTAAATTGAAGAATAGATCATACTGCTGATCTTCACCTACTATAATTGATAATGATAAAAATACAAGCATGCATAATATTACAATCAAAAATTTTAAAAAGTGTTAAATTAAAGAACAGATCATACTGATGATCTGCACCTACGATAATGATAAAAAATAGACAAGCAGAACTAATGTAGTCTAAAATTTTAAGAAACGTTAATTTAAAGAATAGATCATACTGTTGATCTTCACCTAAGATAATTGATAATGATAAAAATACAAACATGCATAATATTATAATCAAAGATTTTAAAAAGTGTTACATTAAAAAATAGATCATACTGCTGATCTGCACCTACGAAAACTGATAATGATACAAAATAGACAAGCAGAACGAATGTAGGCTACAATGTTATGAAACGTTAATTTAAAGAATAGATCATACTGTTGATCTACGATAATTGATAATGATAAAAATACAAGCTTGCATAATATTGCAATCAAAAATTTTAAAAAGTGTTAAAGAATAGATCATACTGCTGATCTTCACCTACGATAATTGATAATGATAAAAACACAAGCATGCATAATATTACAATCAAAAATTTTAAAATGTGTTAAAATAAAGAACAGGTCATACTGCTGATCTGCACCTACGAAAACTGATAATAATGAAAACCAGACAAGCAGAACTAATGTAGTCTACAATTTTAAAAAACGTTAAATTAAAGAATAGATCATACTGTTGATCTGCACCTACGATAATTGATAATGATATCAATTCAAGCATGCATAATATTACAATAGAAAATGTTAAAGAGTGTTAAATAATAGAACAGATCATACTGCTGATCTGCACCTACGATAATTGATAATGATAAAAATACAAGAATGCATAATATTACAATCAACAATTTTAAAAAGTGTTAAATTAAAGAATAGATCATACTGCTGATCTTCACCTACGATAATTGATAATGATAAAAATACAAGCATGCATAATATTACAATCAAAAATTTTAAAAAGTGTTAAATTAAAGAACAGATCATACTGATGATCTGCACCTACGATAATGATAAAAAATAGACAAGCAGAACTAATGTAGTCTAAAATTTTAAGAAACGTTAATTTAAAGAATAGATCATACTGTTGATCTTCACCTAAGATAATTGATAATGATAAAAATACAAACATGCATAATATTATAATCAAAGATTTTAAAAAGTGTTACATTAAAAAATAGATCATACTGCTGATCTGCACCTACGAAAACTGATAATGATAAAAAATAGACAAGCAGAGCGAATGTAGGCTACAATTTTATGAAACGTTAATTTAAAGAATAGATCATACTGTTGATCTACGATAATTGATAATGATAAAAGTACAAGCTTGCATAATATTGCAATAAAAATTTTTAAAAAGTGTTAAAGAATAGATCATACTGTTGATCTGCACCTACGATAATTGATGATGAAAATACAAGCTTGCATAATATTACAATCAAAAATTTTAAAAAGTGTTAAATTAAAGAATAGATCGTACTGCTGATCTGCACCTACGATAATTAATTGATAATGATGAAAATACAAGATTGTATAATATTACAATTAAAAATTTTAGTGTTAAATTAAAGAATAGATCATACTGCTGGTCTGGATCTATGATAATTGATAATGATAAAAAACAGACCAGCAGAACTAATATAGTCAAAAATTTTAAAAAGAGTTAAATAAAGGAACAGATCATACTGCTGATCTGCATCTACGATAATTGATGATAAAAATACAAGCATACATAATATTTTAACCAAAAATTTTGGGAAGTGTGATGAACAGATCATACTGCTGATCTGCACTTGCGATAATTGATAACTGATAAAAATACAAGCTTGAATAATAATATAGTCGGCAAATTTAGGAATGTTAAATAAACGAACAGATCATACTGCTGATCTGCTCTTACGATAATTGATAACTGATGAAAAACAGACAAGCATATTTAATATAGTCAACATACAAATCATACAGTAATTTGGAAAAGATGAAAGTGGATTAGGCCTACTGGGGATACCACTATAAAAAAACGCGCCACTTACTCTACCTCCAGGTGGTGTGGAAATGAGTATATAATAGTTCGAGGCTGTATCTGTAAATGTTGTGCCTAACTATTTACAATAATTGTTGTTACGGATCAAAGGTTTAAAATCTGTGAATACAGTGTAAAAATATCAGTATACCAGTAAAATACCAGTAAAATACCAGTAAAAATACTAATATCTCAGTGTAGAAATACTTCGCAGATTCTTCAGTATAACGCGGTGGTTTTAAATAGAGTAGTACAAACGCTTCCAGTGCATCTAGATGAAAATATAAAGCGAATGAACTAAATATACCTTAGATCAAAGTCTTAAGCCGGTCCCAGACGATGTGACGAATGCCTTCCAACGTTGGACACATCACCATTTGCCACATCGTGTGGGCGGGCGCTGGTGAATTGCATGTGTCCAACGTTGGCTACATGCCACCTTCGGGCTTCTGTCGGTATATCTGAACCGCGTCAAAGGAGCTTCCAGCGTTGGAAGCATGTTGGGAGCATCGTTCGTCACACACCCACAGGAGCGATCCTTTTTTTACTGTTCTGTTCTGTGGATCTGCACTATAAGTACAGACACTGACGAGCGTTGGTCCCACATGTGTTTACAATGTTGCAACAAAAGTTCACCCCATCGTGTAGGAGACACACTTGCCAAATTTTGTCCAACGTTGGCACCAGTATTGCAACCAACATTTGGACCAACGTTGAATACATCGTTGGGACCGACTTTATATATTGATAGAGCCAACCCATATTTCCTACAATCTAAACGATTTGCCGTAAGCAAACGACATTTTAAACACTATTATTCTGTTTTACTGTATTAGAAAGGTATTTTAAGCTATTATAAATCAAATATCCTACAATTCTTATCAATGAAGTCATATGTATGTTCTCTGACACCAAACATCTAGGTATGCTAATGAACAATTCCACAGACAAAGCTCTATTCAATAATTATCTAAAAAAATTAATCTAATTTACTAACCTGCTTTAATGAAACACTCTATAAATATCTAACTTCACTTTTTGGCAGTGGGAACACGACAATTCAACCACAATAGATGAGATCTGACCTATTTCTGCATTTTTAGGATTGCTTCTTCAGGTGGCCTCCTTTAAATTGAATCAAATATCTAACTATAAAAATTATTATAAAAATTAAAATTATTTGAAGTTAAATATCGACAATGACATAAAGTGACAGCCTGTCAATGAATTAAATATGACAATACCTACTTGAATAATGTTCACCTTTTATGTAAAAGTTTTTATATATTTTTAGGTATTAATAATATTGTGTGAAACTATCTACTCAGGGGACAATTTTTATAATAATTTTGTTATTTTTACAAACTTCTCTGTATTAGCATTGACAATTTACGTCTAGAGATCGACATTAAATCTAGGATGCAGTTCCCCATACGGTGCCGACTTAATTAGACACACTGTATATAGTCTTCATTTATCGAATAGGATATATTTCAATTATTACAAATGATCCTTTGTACAATGTAATTACACTGACTATTTTTAATAACAACAATAAATTAAGTAATTTAACTAAACTGAAAATGATCTAAATAAATACTAAATTTTGCTACAAAAATAAGATTCAATGAGAAATAAATGTAATATATTTAGTAATCGTTTTAGATGTACGCCTGTAGTGTATACAACCCGAAATACTGTTATCCGTATCACGTGTTGTGTGGGTAAATAAAGACTCAAAACTCTGTAGCGAATACCTGGAAAATATTTACATAGATGAAATACGTTAGGTTTATTGTCATTGGAAGCAGTTTTATAAATTTAGTTTCGGTTTTCAGAAAAAAAACAGAAACGCTATTATAATTATAGGTTACCTTACTTTACTCTATGAAAATAACAAATGAAAATATTATTTTTTATTATTTAAAAGCTACAAATTTTATACATAGTTTAGACAGGGTGTTTTAGGAGGAGATGTACATACTTCAGTATATTTACTCGAAAACTTTTCTATGTAAGAGGGCAAAATTTTAGTACTGTCTGATAGAGAATTAAACGATCTTTCAGAATCAAGGAAAAAAATATGGTGTTGCCATTTAAAAAAAAATCGAAGACGTCATTACTCGAAAACAAATGACATTCGAAAATCGCATTTTACGCTAAAATATGTATTTTTTAAATTAAAAATCGACCTGTTCGAGGATTTTTCCCAAAAAATAATTGTTTCGTTTTTATTGAATTTATTCCATGCTTTGGTGCATACTGTATATCCTATAAAACGATGCCTTCTTGGGCATCAATGACTCACCACCACCCGGCTTATGCTACTGCAAGATGTTGACTATTTATACATTTCATATAGGTAATTGTTTTACACAAATATTATCATTATCACTAAATTAGTACGCATTACGTCAGAATCATAACAAAATTCTTTATCACTGCATGTTCACTATTAATTAAAACAACCACACGTTCACTTTGGTGTCACATCCACTATAACATAACATTTTTATTTAATTATCACACTTTCACATCATTGCCACATATTCACTACACTATCACAATTTAATCTTCACTGTAACACTTTTGCCTTATTGCCACTATGCAGCAAAGTTTTCACTTCATTGTATTTAATTATCCCTATCAGTAGAGATGTTGCTGTCACTGTAACTTGAATCATCTTCCCCTAAATGGATAATGAGTAGGTCTATCAAAACATCTACTATTGTATGTTGCTCCTCCTTCTGCACATGCCCAATACACTTACCCCATGTCTCAGCAGTGACATGATTAATGGCCTCCTGTAACAATAACTTCACATCACTTAATTTAAAGGTGGTATTATTTTGTGCTACTTCAGTTTTTATTTGTGCTCAAACTAACTCTATTGGATTTAATTTACAATGGTATGGCGGTAAACGGAGTACTTATATGAATTCCTCGCGCTTTGGCCGTCTCATCTACTACATACTTAATATATCGACCTTTTTCTCTTTGGACAATTTTTAGTAATTGTGGTTTGACCATGGTGTCCGTATATTCAATATTCTTTGATTTTAACCATTTAATAATATCTGGTTTCCTTGATGCTGATGTCGGTAACATTTCGACTCTTCTCCTATGATAACTTAGGTTATTCATCACACCAACTGCTCCTGGTTCTACATATGACCAAATAGATTCAAACCATTTTTCAAATACTTCACTGTTCATATCTTCATGGTAATCTCCCATCCTACGTGATTCAAAAACATGCAAACCATTTTCCAAAAATTCTGAATCGCTTCCAATATGTGTTATTATTAACCTACGTCCTTTTCCAGAAGGCGCCTTTAATCCTGTAGAACATCCATCTAAAATTGCTTCTCTTTTATTTCGAACGTTACCATCCTGCCAAACTTTTGATACTGTATAACCTTTGTTTACCCATGTTTCATCCATGTAATATATCTTTTTGCCCCATGCACGAAATTCTCTTAGTTTTTCTAAATATTCTCTTCGCCATAGTACAATTTCATCTTCAACGAGCATACTTTTACGATTTCGTTATAAAAACCAAAAATTCATGTCATATGTCTTCTAAGAACTTTGTCAGATAATTGAGGCATGTCCTCAGCTATCATAGCTTGAATTTTTTTTATCGTCGGTATTTCATTTCTGAAGAAGAATCCATGAATTTTCTTGCAAATGGCGTATTTTACGTCACCATCGACTTCTGTTTTTTTCCTTCCTCGTGTTTCTATTTTTTTCTTCTTTAGATTTACTTCCACACTCTTTTTTATAGCACCATATACACTAGAAACTGACACTTGTGTTAACGAACTACACATATCAACAGCTTCTCTAACACTTATGTTGAGTTTCGCGCTCGAATTCCTTCTTATACGTTTTTTATTATTATCAATTGTCCGTTACATAGGTTATGTCGATTACTAACAGACCTTTTACTAGAACTGGCACTTTGATTCATTTTTAACTGTTATTTCTTAACTTCGACAAAGCCATGTACTAACGCTAATGGTTTACACACACCAAACTATTGTTTTCCACAATGCAATAAACAGAGATAGAGAATACATCGGGCTTCAGTTTGACTGAGTCTTTATCGTGGTACCGTAAATGTGAGTATAGTATCGTTGTGCATAGAAAGCGGCACTGTAATAATGAGGTAAATAATGTGTAATCTCTTAAAAACATATTATACGCTTAATAGTAATAGTGTTTTTATATTATCTATTTAACCTTTAAACCTCTTTCGGCACTTTCTTTGTACGGACGAAAGTCGGTTTGTCAGTAATGGTTTTCAGGCGCAACGAACACTACTGGTCCACTTTGTAAATCCAGTCAAAAACCAAGACCATTTTGGAGTTAACCCCTTATGTATGGTGCGGCATCATCGGTAGGTCTTTTTATGAACATACATTGAACAGCTAGAACAGCATTGAACTTCTAGAGAATATGCCTTTGCAGTTAAGAAGAAACCTATGGTTTCAGCACGACGGAGCTCCACCTCACAAGGCCAGGATTGTACAGCAATATTTAGAAAAAATCACAGACTCTTGTAATAAGATAAACGGCGAAATTTGAATAAACCCACAAAGAAGTCAAGCCAAGATTGGATATGTGTCTTGAAATGAGAGGACGTCATATAGAGAATAGATTGTAATATACAGTGTGTCCAATTAAGGGGGATTTTATTATTGATTTTATGCTGCAAAACTGCTGCAAAAAATTGAAATCTGATTACTTCATTTTGGGTTTTAGACCATGCAAAACTTATCAAGAATAACTTTTTTTCATAAAATAACAATAAAAAAGTTTCCCATACGGTGCCTAATTAATTGGACACACTGTATATGCAGTATGAGGACGTTTGCCTTATTTTTTAAGTTTAGTTATTGTTATCAAAACCTTTTGTTTTAACTGTTTTAAGGAAGGAGTTTAATCTTAATGACATTTATGCACTTTAAATAACGAACATTAAATTATTTTCCAACGACTACTTGATCCACCGCTAATGTGATTTTTGGGTTGTATTTCTTTTGAGACTTTGGGACGATATTGCTTATAACTTTTAAACGGGAAGTAATACAGACAAATTTCTGTAATAAAAGCGTATTAAAAATAGAGAGCTTTTTAACAGAAAAAAAACCGTGGGTATATTTCTGGAAAAAATATAATCGATGACGTCATTAGTCGTTTCTGTCAAATTCCAAGGATAATACTACGATTGAATGGAGCTAAACTCATCCCATGTGCTCCAAATTTTAATTAAATTCTTTGCATCCTCACAGTAGGTCAATACTATAAAATTTGGGACACCCTGTACCTATTCAACGTAAGAAGGTACTCTATTGTTTTAGCAAAACGTCAAGTTAAGGGAGAGTAGTCGTGTTAATAAAATACATTTTATTATGCCTGGTAAAGAAGATGGACAAAAATAGAGTAAATTGGCTTCAAATTGCGTCATTTTTCTTTCCGTGTGACTTATACTGCATTATAATTCTAGATCCTAACGTCGTGTACATATTTTATAGGGTATTAGACCAATTCTAATGAAAAAGTTTTATCTCTGCCTTGCTTCCATCTTCCAGTGTCCGGCCCAAACTGGTAGATAAAGTAAAAAACAAAGTAGGGAATCAATTTACTATTCATTGGAGTGTTAGCGTCTAGAAACGGTCCGAGCGAGGTTGATGAACGGATTTTCTCTGGCGGCGAAGGAAATTAGGGTTAGTTTTGGGACTAGCCGTTTGTCTAATTTAATGACCCAGGCTCTTGTAGGGCATACCCAATGAAGATCGTCCGATGGGTTACACACTGTACACATGTAACACGAGTAGGGCTGCGTGAGGCGTAGAATTTAGTCTAATTATTTTCCACGGTACTCGATTTCTATACTTAGTCGAAAATGTCAAAGTTTCTAATAGCTATTTACCTGATATGAGATTAACTGAATTAAAATCAGTTTTCATAGCGATATGATGATTAATTTTAATTTTTTTCATATGAGCATACAGGATGTTCATAAAATTTGTTGAAGTAGAACTTTTAGAAGTAGAATCAAGAAAAATGTAAACCTAATAAACGTTTTAAACGCATTAAGTTTGTTTCTGCTACATTTATGATAGTTTGCAGATTTGACACTGCAAGAACGGTTGTTTGGTTCGATTTTCTTTATTGTTTGGTGTATCTTGAACCATATTTTCGTAAACTGAACTTTATTACGTAATACCGTTATTCATAAAATCAAATTTTACAGACCACCACGACAGCATTACAAATTGTATAAATGATAGTGCAGGAAACAACTACTCCGCGGGCTAATGCCCCGACCGGCATTGAATTACACCTGCAGTATCTGTGTGAACAGCCAAGAAAGTCGAGCCGCTTAGGCCGAGCAGGAAGTAGCAGACCAGTTACATCTCTGCACTCGATTTATATGTGAACCTACATATGAAGGAACAGCCAGTTCAATTGTCTGTTATCTCACCTATGGCATACAGATGAGGGCTAACAAGCCCGAAACCGGTTTATGTCTGGTGGAGTGGCCGACAAGGGTTCTTGGCTGTTCACACAGATACTGCAGGTGTAATTGAATGCCGGTCGGGACATTAGCCCGCGGAGTAGTTGTTTCCTGCAGTATCATTTATAGATTTAATAGCGCATCGCCTAGGGCGAGAGGTCTGCGGTTAAGTACCTACGACAATGTAGGTCGCTTCCTGCAAGTCGATCCGCTTAGGCCGAGCAGGAAGTAGCAAACCAGTTACATCTCACCATTACAAATTGTATTTTCAGAAAATATTTAAAAAGATGAATCTGAAACTTTTTTTAGGAAATCTTTAAACATCAACAACCTAAAAACGAATTTGGCTAATTTAGGCTGGAAAAATCTATGATAATGCTGAAAGGGCACCTATTTTCTTTATAAATATCCTACAAGATCAAATGAACAAATGTACAACAAAAGTAAAGATAACTAGTAAAAATAAGAAAAGAAAGGATTGAATAACACAAGGCTTAATAAAATCGGTGAATAAAAAAAAGACTTCAAAAGAAGAGTTGCATGTAATCAGGGAAATAATGCTCTAGAACAGGAATATAATACTTATAGAAATATGGTGACAAATTTAATTAAAATGACAAAGGTAAATTTTTTCAAGGAAAATTCAAATGACTCAAAAATATTGTGGGACGTTGCAAAGCAGGTTACAAAGGAAAAATTACGCGATAACAAACATATCACTTGCATTAGAGACGAACACGATAGAATGTTAGAACATGATGAAGAAATTTCTAATAAATTTAATTGTTATTTTGCAGAAATTGGTAAAAAGATTGAAAAAACTACATCTTCAATAATTTTTTCTCGGGATCTGTAAGGATTTTTCAATTTTTTTTTACGATATTGACTCATTTTTGACACATTTCATGACGCATCTATTCCCAAATGCTGCGTGAAAAACTCAATATAATTTGCTGACTATTTTCATAATTATATTTAAAGTCTTGACCAGTGGAAAATTTAAACAGTTTCTAAATATTTCTTCAATATTCAATAGATTTCAGCAGGTTTTTAAATGAAATCGATAAATTTTCTTCTTATTAATTATTTTTTATGTTTTTTTTACTAATTACTTAATTGGCTAACATAATTAACTGATTACAATTATTTGTTGAATTATTAACTGTATAATTATACAGGGGAAAATATGAGAAATGAAAAGTTTCTGTAATTTTTTTCCTACAGGCCCTCCCTAAGGAGATATGTGTCCTTTAAGGACGCCGCTGGAAATCGGTTTGTCTATAATAACTTTGAAAGTACTTAATATAATTTAATACAAATTTAATGTGATGGACACTAGTAAGGACCTCTTAAGTGTCCTTGAAAAATATTTAGCGTTTTAGTTTACCAGGAGCGGGCTAAGCTTTATAACTTAATGCCTACATTTTTAGCACCCTGTATGATAGACTTAAAAATAATAAATCTGGGTAGCTAGGTAGTCAAAATTTGTATAGAAATTTATCTTATTTTTTTCATGTTCTATTTGCATCCGAGAGATTTCCCACATTTTCCCGGACACCCTGTACAAAAAACCATGGCCACGTAACATCAGTTTTCTAACATTTTTTGACAATTTGCAAAATATAAAGTGGCATTATGAAGGAAAAATTAATGCAATTGAATGGTATAAAAATATACAGTGTGTTCCATTTGAAAAAATGTATACTGAACTCTACGTGAAAAACTTTATCACTCTGACTATAAAAATTTAGATTACGGCATCTTAAGTTTCTAGAAAAAGTAGTCTACTCTTGAGACAAGTGCATCTGTATAATCTCTTGCAGTTTTGAGATACTTTGCAATTACAAATGCAATGCAACGAAATTGGCACACATACATCCATCCATCTGTACATAATTCAATATATTTATGTTTTCTAAATTGCTCCATGGGATAAAATAAAGCGGGTAAAAAAGATCGGAAAAGCAGCAACGTTGTTAAAAGTATGAGCAACAAAGTTTCCAATTATTAATTTTATCTCTGGGCAATAAATCAAGAAATCACACATCCTAGTTAAAGCGCTGAGCACTTTGCCGGGCGGTCCACCCGGATGGGGAATTTTTATGAAAGCACATCAAGTCCGTTAGCAAGGAGATATGTGAATATTTCTTATATATCTCCCCCTTTTCTCATCTCATACGATTCCAGATATATCGCACTGATAATTTTAATTGTATGTCTGCCGTTTCCTCAGTGCAATTTTATTTAACGACGAATTTTTCCCCGACATTACTTTTATGACTTCGGTTTGTATAATATGTTGTTGCGTCGCTAGTCGTATCTGAACCTCGGCATCTGTACGTCCAATTTGGAGGGTTTAATTGAAGTTTAAAAATCGCACAAAATGGCGGAGGTGCCGTTGGTTTAAGACTTGCAACTTTAGGCAAGTGACAATTTAAAATACAAGTTACACGTTGCTTCCTAAACTTAGATGAAAACGCATAAATTATAATATACAGGGCGTTTTTTAAGTAGAGGTCAAAAAAACCAGGGGCGTATTCTGTGGTCAAAAATAAGGTTTTTCTTTGTTATACAAGGTGTCCCAAAATTAGCCTGCCAAAAATTAACTGGGGATTCTACGATCAAAAATAATAAAAAAAGTTATAATCATAGGTAAACGTACCCTAACGGAGCTATTGCTCTTTAAAGGGGAACCCAAAAATTTAATTTTCTCCAAATATTTTCAAAACTGTTTTAAATTAAGTTCTGCGCGGAATATTATCATTATTTTTAAATTTGATCAATGGAAAAAAGTTTGATATTATTTTAGGGGTAACTCACTCAATAAACACCTTGTAGTGTTTCAATTTACTTGAATACATGGACAATGACTTCGATAGTGAACCTAAATCATGTACCAAATTTGGGGTTATTCAAGTAATTCAGACATTTTTTTTTTCGAAATATTTGGCCCCTCTTTGAAATCCTGTAACTCCGCCTGTCTGTAACTTTGTATATAGGTATGTTTGGTTAAAGTGCAATATTGTGTCGGTTCTTATTGTGAACACCCTGTACATTATACTATATTTTACTTCTCAGTAGTATCTTACATTTCAAACAGCTTGTGGTAAAAATAGATAGTGTATCAGACATATACAGTATGCGCCAAAAGTATGTAATAAATTCAATAAAAACGAAACAATTATTTTTTGGGAAAATTCCTCGAACAGGTCGATTTTTAATTTAAAAAATACATATTTCACTGTAAAATGCGATTTTCAATTGTCATTTGTTTTCGAGTAATGACGTCATCGATTTTTTTTAAATGGCAACACCATATTTTTTTCCTTGATTCTGAAAGATCGTTTAATTCTCTATCAGACAGTACTAAAATTCTGCCCTCTTACGTAGGAAAGTTTTCGAGTAAATGACGATTGAATGTTAGAATTAAAATAAAGCAAAAACGTTATCAAGTTTAGATTTTCGAATTCCATAGTTCTTTTATGGATCACGTAGGTGAAAATCTTTGCAAAGTGTCATTGTCACACCGGCTTTCTAATAAGTATTGTAAGCGACATAGAAATTATTATTCAATTTAAAGTATTATGGCACATTTAACTGTTACTCAAAGAATTGAAATTTTAATTCTTATCGGATGCGGGAATATGACTAGAACTCAGCAGGAAGTTTGCGATTTATTTAATGAAAAATATCCAGATCGCCCTATCAGCCAATCAACAGTCAGTAAGGTAGAGTCTAAATTTAGAGTAAATGTTGTAAATATTCCAAAACCTGGACGTCCAAGCATTAATAAAAATCAGAAACAGAACATTTTGATAAGTATGGTGGATAATCCCCATAATTCTTCACCATTGGTTGCATTAAACAATGGCACTAGTCAGAGTATAGTGCTATGTATCTTGAGGAAGGAAAAATATCATCCCTACAAAATTCAACTTGTGCAGGAACTCAATGAAGATGATCCCGATCGCCGCTTACACTTTTGCGAAATTCTAATGGATTTATGTCAAGGAAATAGAAATTTACACCGGCAAATACTTTTTTCAGATGAGGCCACATTTTGTCTGAATGGTACAGTAAACCGTCAAACTTGCAGATATTGGAGTCGGGAAAATCCTCATTGGATGGCAGAGGCACATACCCAACACTCTCAGAAATTAAATGTGTGGGCTGGAATAGTTGACGACAGAATAGTAGGGCCTTTCTTCTTTGAAGGAACCCTTACAGGACAAAGATATTTAGAGTTTCTAGAAAATGACCTTGTTCCAGCCCTTGCAGTAATTTTTCCTAACGATAATGACCCTGACATTCCTGACGATACCATATGGTTTCAGCAAGACGGTGCACCTCCGCACTATGCGCGCCCTGTACGAGATTTTTTGGACAACTGTTTTCCTGGGAGGTGGATCGGCAGACGCGGACCGATAGAATGGCCTGCAAGATCGCCAGATCTTACACCTCTTGACTATTTTTTATGGGGATACTTGAAGTCAAAAGTGTACATTAATAAACCACGTAATTTAGAAGAACTTCAAAATCGCATTCGGGACGAAATCATTCATAATGTGCAAGAAGAATTTCTTTACAGACTTGCGCATTGTCAACAAGTTGGACGGCAATTCGAACATTTAATTTAAGTATAAAATTTAATCAATTGTATTTTATTTTACATACCTCAGAATTGTTACTTTTTTATGGATAAAATTTACGTTTTCTAACATTCAATCGTCATTTACTCGAAAACTTTCCTATGTAAGAGGGCAAAATTTTAGCACTGTCTGATAGAGAATTAAACGATCTTTCAGAATCAAGGAAAAAAATAAGGTGTTGCCATTTAAAAAAAAATCGCTGACGTCATTACTCGAAAACAAATGACATTTGAAAATCGTATTTTTCGCTAAAATATGTATTTTTTAAATTAAAAATCGATCTGTTCCAGGATTTTTCCCAAAAAATAATTGTTTCGTTGTTATTGAATTTATTCCATACTTTTGGCGCATACTGTATATTGTGTTTATTATTATTTATATTATTATTATTATTTTTGTAAATATATCTTTTTCTTATTTTTCAATACAAAAAGACGATTAAAAAAAGATTATGAAACTTGATTAATATTTATTTTAAAGTTTCAGAACGTATTTATTTCAGTGTGATAAAAACTGTATAAAATGGCGAATGCGCCAGTTAAAACAGAAAATTTTTAAATTTATTCCGGTACAACTGCCCAGACAAAATAACTCCAATTTTAGGGAAAGAAAAACAAAGATGCAATTACAATACTACGATAACAAACAAACAATGGTATTTACATACAGCTTAAAATAAAAAAGAACAATTCTAATGCATAGTAATTAATAAGATACATTTTTTAAGGTTATCAATATTACAACAGAAGGTATCAAAGTCTTGTTGATATAGTTGTAATTAGAACACATATGGCAAACAAGTGGGAATTTTAAAATATTGGTTCGAGGAGTAGGTAAATAATAATAAGAAGGTTTGGAGAGAGTTTGAAACGAGAATTTAAATTGTATAAAATGAAATACGACAATCAATATTGTTTATTAAAAGTTTGTATAAAGTAGCTAGGTACAGAAAAGTATGCCAAATCATTAAGGTTAAATCTACATAATAACTTTGCCCGAAGGGTTCCAATAGGTCGATAAATACCATCGGCTTATATGAAGGACATTTTACAAATTGTTTCTGAACTTTTCCAAATTTGAAATGAGACTTATAATTGGGGCTCCAGGCTAGACTTGTGTCTATTGGGTATCAATATGTTTCACCACTTATACCTAACGAATGTACTTTAAATTTTTAATTCCTTGACGAGCTAAATAGTCCTACACTATATCATCCCATTGTAGTAGTGCGTTTATATTAGTCGAAGTTATGTATTTTATTTAATGGTGTTCTATAATAATAATATCTCTACCCCTCATTCTAATCACAAGGATTAGCCCAGAAGTCGGAGACTTGTGCGGGAGAGGGGGCGGCATATTATTATTAAGCAGGCCGCATTTGCGCCCAGGAACGACTTACGTTGGTAGGCCCTAACCACTATTCAGTGCAGGAATGAGGGAAACCTGGAAAACCTCATGTCCTCCTAAAGTAGGTACTTTAAATTTAAATTTTCGACGTCTTAGTTTTTCATTATTATATTACTTCATTATCGTCGTCGACGTTGTTATCAATATCGCTCGTTTTTATAGTCATTGCCAACGTCGTTGTCATTCTCATCGTCATCGTCATCGTCATCATCACCCTCATCATCATCTTCAACATCATTATTATTTTAAATAGTTGTGATTCAAAAACCACAGAAATATCGTATCGTCGTCATCATCGTCCGTTTCTATAGTCGTCATTGTCATAGTCATTATCATCGTCATCGTCATCGTCATCGACATGATCATCAACATCATCATGATCATTTTCAACATCGTTGTTATTATCATTTTCAATAGTTTTGATTCAAAAACTACAGAAATAAATATCGTCATCGTCCGTTTCTGTAGTCGTCCTAAACGTCGTTGTCATTGTCATCGTCATCGTCATCGTTGTCCCATCGTCATCATCATGATAATAATAATATCTAATAATATCTCTACCACTCATTCTAATCACAAGGATTAGCCCAGAAGTCGAAGACTTGTGCTGGAGAGGGGGTGGCATATTATTATTAAGCAGACCCCATTTGCATCCAGGAACGACTTACGTTGGTATGCCCTAACAACCATTCAGTACAGGAATGAGAAACACGTGGAAAACCTCATTAAATAGGTGTGTAGTCAAATATCGACTGGTATCAATTTCTCACATTGACCCCAACTAACGTTCTTCCACCCTACCATACCCGCAGAGAGGGTGCCTATCCTCTCCGCGAATATAACCGTTATACGGTCTACCAGTTGCGGGGCTCGAACCCACACCGGTCTAGTCACATCGATTCAAGTACTGACGCCTTAAACCGCGCGACCACTGACCGAAATGATCATTATCATTATCATCATCATCATCATGATCATCATTCATTATCATCTTCAACATCATTATCATTTTCAATAGTTTTCTCTCAAAATCTAGAGAAATAATTATTTCTCTTTTTAGCGTTTCTATTTCATCATTTTCCCTAAAGTACTTTAAATATTTAATTTTCGATTTCCTTTTTTTTTGTAATGGACTGTCAGCCTCAGGGGCTATATTTTTAGATTCTGTAATAGATTCCAAGCGAATTGGCCGTATATCAGAAAATTGGCAGACAGTTTAAATAACCGAAGTGGCACTAAAAACGTAATGAAGTTGTTCGAAAACACGATTAAGGTAATTTAACGTTTTTAAAGAAGTTTATTAGGTTTGAAAAAACCAGCACAGTATACCTTTCTAATCGTGCCAGGGAGAATGTTTATGTTTTCTAGCAGACTGTAATTTCTCACGTATATCGTTTGCTTCGAAGACAAGTAAGATATTCTGGCTTAATATATGGGTAACACGTAGAAAACTCCTTATGAATTATGACCTTATAAAATTTACCACTTAATAAAACCTCGACTTTCACCAGGAACAAACTCCACAGTTTGTTAAACCTCACACACCTTGGTAATTTTTTATAATTAGAAATACACCGTACACAATTCAACCCCGTTGTTTTGGAAGCCCCAAATTTTCACTAAAAACGCTTTTTAGGATCTTTAACTGTAATGCTACTAATGAAACAATTAATTTTAGGAAAAAGTTTTAGTTAATTAGCATAATTTTTTAAGGTTTATTTATGTTGATTCATTTGTTTGATTTTTTTGTCGGTCAGTGGTCGCGCGGTTTAAGGCGTCAGTACTTGAATCGAGGTGACTAGATCGGCGTTGGTTCGAGCCCAGCTGCCGGTAGACCGTATATAAGCTATATTCGTGGAGAGGTTTGACGCCCTCTCTGCGGGTATGGTAGGGTGGAAGAATATTGGCTTGGGTCAATGTGAGAGACTGATACCGATTGATATTTGACTACCCCCCTAATTAATGAGGTTTTCCAGGTTTCCCTCATTCCTGCACTGAATAGTGGTTAGGGCCTACCAACGTAAGTCGTTCCTGGGCGCAAATGCGGCCTACTTAATAATAATATGCCGCCCCCTCTCCCGCACAAGTCTCCGACTTCTGGGCTAATCCCTGTGATTAGAATGAGGGGTAGAGATATTATTATTATTATATTATTTCCGTATAACATATAATATAATATAATATAATATAATATAATACAGTATGCGCCAAAAGTATGGAATAAATTCAATAAAAACGAAACAATTATTTTTTGGGAAAAATCCTCGAACAGGTCGTTTTTAATTTAAAAAATACATATTTTAGCGTAAAATGCGATTTTCAAATGTCATTTGTTTTCGAGTAATGACGTCATCGATTTTTTTTTAAATGGCAACACCATATTTTTTCCTTGATTCTGAAAGATCGCTTAATTCTCTATCAGACAGTACTAAAATTTTGCCCTCTTACATAGGAAAGTTTTCGAGTAAATGACGATTGAATGTTAGAAAACATAAATTTTATCCATAAAAAAGTAACAATTCTGAGGTATGTAAAATAAAATACAATTGATTAAATTTTATACTTAAATTAAATGTTCGAATTGCCATCCACCAACTTCTTGACAATGCGCAAGTCTGTAAAGAAATTCTTCTTGCACATTATGAATGATTTCTGGGGTAACTCTGCGTATTTCGTCCCGAATGCGATTTTGAAGTTCTTCTAAATTACGTGGTTTATTAATGTACACTTTTGACTTCAAGTATCCCCATAAAAAATAGGCAAGAGGTGTAAGATCTGGCGATCTTGCAGGCCATTCTATCGGTCCGCGTCTGCCGATCCACCTCCCAGGAAAACAGTTGTCCAAAAAATCTCGTACAGGGCGCTCATAGTGCGGAGGTGCACCGTCTTGCTGAAACCATGTGGTATCGTCAGGAATGTCAGGGTCATTATCGTTAGGAAAAATTACTGCAAGGGCTGGAACAAGGTCATTTTCTAGAAACTCTAAATATCTTTGTCCTGTAAGGGTTCCTTCAAAGAAGAAAGGCCCTACTATTCTGTCGTCAACTATTCCAGCCCACACATTTAATTTCTGAGGGTGTTGGGTATGTGCCTCTGCCATCCAATGAGGATTTTCCCGACTCCAATATCTGCAAGTTTGACGGTTTACTGTACCATTCAGACAAAATGTGGCCCCATCTGAAAAAAGTATTTGCCGGTGTAAATTTATATTTCCTTGACATAAATCCATTAGAATTTCGCAAAAGTGTAAGCGGCGATCGGGATCATCTTCATTGAGTTCCTGCACAAGTTGAATTTTGTAGGGATGATATTTTTTCTTTCTCAAGATACGTAGCACTGTGCTCTGACTAGTGTCATTGTTTAATGCAACCAATCGTGAAGAATTATGAGGATTGTCCACCATACTTATCAAAATGTTCTGTTTCTGATTTTCATTAATGCTTGGACGTCCAGTTTTTGGAATATTTACAACATTGCCAGTTTCTCTAAATTTAGACTCTACCTTACTGACTGTTGATTGGCTGATAGGGCGATCTGGATATTTTTCATTAAATAAATCGCAAACTTCCTGCTGAATTCTAGTCATATTCCCGCATCCGATAAGAATTAAAATTTCAATTCTTTGAGTAACAGTTAAATGTGCCATAATACTTTAAATTTAATAATAATTTCTATGTCGCTTACAATACTTATTAGAAAGTCGGTGTGACAATGACACTTTGCAAAGATTTTCACCTACGTGATCCTTAAAAGAACTATGGAATTCGAAAAACTAAACTTGATAACGTTTACGCTTTATTTTAATTGAATTACGTTTTCCAACATTCAATCGTCATTTACACGAAAACTTTCCTATGTAAGAGGGCAAAATTTTAGTACTGTCTGATAGAGAATTAAACGATCTTTCAGAATCAAGGAAAAAAATATGGTGTTGCTATTTAAAAAAAATCGATGACGTCATTACTCGAAAACAAATGACATTTGAAAATCGCATGTTACGCTAAAATATGTATTTTTTAAATTAAAAATCGACCTGTTCGAGGATTTTTCCCAAAAAATAATTGTTTCGTTTTTATTGAATATATTCCATACTTTTGGCGCATACTGTATTTTTGCACATTTCTCTGTATGTAGCAGTGTGTAACATAACATTGAAGGCTTTTGTTTATTACTCGTCAATTGAATGGTACTCATTTTAAACAATTTCTTTACTTTTATTTTTTTTAATTTATAATTTTATTACTAACTCAAATTTTAAAGACAAAGTCTACTACTGACTTTTTGATTTCTTCTAATAAATGTTATTAAAATCTTGTTTTAATTTTAGGGATGTCTCACCCTGAATGAACACCTTGTAGTATTTCAATTTACTTGAACTCATAATCAAAGAAGACCAATAATATACCTAAATCATGTACTAAATTTGGTTAATCCAAGTTGAAGTAATTCAGATATTATTTTTTTTTCCAAATATTTGACCCCACTTTGACGGCCTGTACCTTCGCCTGTGTGCAACTTTGCGTACAGATATGTTTGGTTAAGTTACAATATTTTGGAACCCTTACATGGATCTGCTCTGTGTCGGTTCTTATGCACAACACCCTGTATATTGCATTGAATTTAATCCATTTCTCATAACCTTACTATTTCGTTTTTCCTACATGCTTTAAATTTGATAAGATGATCTTCCCTTTGGAAGTGCTTCGCTGGGATATAAGAACACTTTCCTTAAATTACTTTACACGCAAACGTGCTAGAGAGAATGTGTATAGGGTGGCCCCCTTAATTCTTCTGTTGCTTATATTTACAAATAATAATAAATATCAGAATACATTTTTATGCAAAAATATGAAATAAAAAATTCTTTCCATCGTACAATTGTAGTAACTGTATTATATTTCATTAGTAGTGTGAAGCGAAATTCCGTAGGCAAATATCAATGGAGGTACACTTTCTATAATTGTTACTGAAAAACAGATAAAAATAAAATTGATAAAATTGTGAGCATTGCGATTTCCCTCACGTATTTTAATGTGCCTGTGTGGTTTATTTGTTCCTAGATTGAACAAGGGACATTGTATTTTAAAAACGCCGTGTTTCTTTGTCACGGCACCCCTATAAAAGAGCAAAAAAATGAATGAATGGCTTTCGTGTCTTCCGAAAGGCTGTTTGCTTCTGCAAAAATATATCTAATTCTATGCGTAACGCCCTTATGATTTAGATAGTTATTTTGCCGCTATGTAAATACGCTTATTTGTAATTTTTATATG
Organism: Monochamus alternatus; assembly: GCA_037114965.1. Classification (NCBI taxonomy): domain Eukaryota; kingdom Metazoa; phylum Arthropoda; class Insecta; order Coleoptera; family Cerambycidae; genus Monochamus; species Monochamus alternatus. Next base: position 23,535,738 of record CM073432.1, on the reverse strand, counting down.
GAGCGGAAGAATTGCCAGAAGAAGGATAGGGTGAATGAAACAAATTGCCCTTTTTATGTACCCCATATATTTTATAGTTATTATATTATACTTAGCAGAAAACCAGTGTGTACTTTATGTTACGACCGAGTTTTGTGGAGACATTTTTTAATTTATCTGCGTTGTAAATATACTTTAGTCTGTAATTGTATTTGAATAATTGTTTTTTTTACCAGTACATTAATTTTTACTATTAGACAAAGATAAGAAAAGGCACGTGATGACAAATATATTTTGCATATCATCCGGTATAATGTTTTTTAATAATATCTTGTAAACTTAAATACACACCCCCCTCATTCTTGCTAATTATTTTCTAAATATTTTTTTTTGTCAAAACAATATGTTCGATAAACTGAGTACTTAGAAAATTAAAAACCAGCAAATGTGTGACATTTTTGACAAAATTTATTAAACCAAAAACCATGCGGTTAACGATCTCTTGCGGAATATTGTTCCATTCTTGTCGCCACGACTAACTCATCTGCAGTCTGAGGTGGAGAAATATGATTATGAATAGCTCTAGCAACGAAATCCCACATATTTTCAATAGGATTCACGTCAGGATAGTTGACTGGCCAATCTAATCTATTGATATGTCCTGCTTCGAGTTTCTCTTGAACCTTTCTTGCGCGATGTGGTCGAGCGTTTTCGTCCATAAACACAAAATTTTTATCTAATTCATTACGTAGGGGGTAATGGTCTAATAACTTGTTCGATGTAAATTTTACTGGTCATATTTTGTGGCATGCGAATTAATGGTTTGTGGCGATTGAACATTTTCCACCACAAAACATTACAGTACCCCTTTCATACGGAGCAACTTCACGGAGAAAATGAAGTCGCTGCTTCTCACCAGACTCTTTGTCTATTGTCTTCAGTAACCAGCCCAATTCTGGTTCGTCTGTAAATAAGACCCACCGCCACTGGCGTAAAAGCCAACCCCTATGCTTTCGCGCCCTCTGGAGACGGGCCGCACGATGCCTTGGAAGTGAAGTGGAGACCCGTAATGGTCTTCTAGCACGTAAATTTGCGTTGTGGAGTCGTCTTCGATTAGTAGGTGTCGATATAACACGGCGAAACGTACCTTGAAAATGGGCTCTGAGAGCTGAAGCTGAAGATGTGCGGTTTCTACGGGCATATTGTACCAAATACCGATCCTCTCTTTCATTAGATACTCGAGGACGTCTACTACGTGGTCTGTTTTCCAGTGTATCGAATTCTTCATATCTGTGTACTATTCGTACAACAGATGATCTAGGAATGCCCAACATGTTTGATATCTAATGATTAGAATATCCTGCGTCATGTAAAGTGGTCATTCTTGCTCGGGTAAACGCAGAAATTTCACGTCCTGGCATTATAATGTACAAAAATTCAAAGGATCACTTGGCTCAATACACTGCCAAACTGACCAGATGTGTAAAAACATTGGTACTAAAGTAAAGGTTCATGGTCTGCAATGTTTTATTGTCTTTTTTGTTCCCTAAGTACATGTAGTTTTTTACCACATTAAGGAAAACCACTAGGTTTAATCGAATCATTTTATATACAGGGGGTTCAAGACGTGACGTTGTGTGTACATTATTCAATTTTCTAAGTCAATTAGAACAGTAGGATTAATTTCCCTTTTTATTATTTATTACATATCGTCGTCTTCATCTGATGATGAGATTTTATTAGAATCGACGGCCAGTTAATGGTATTTTGTTAATAAAATACGAAAATGAAAATATTTTGTATAGAGCGGGCCAATTTTGACACTTTTAGAGGGTTTCTCGTATTTCCCGAGGAGACAGAATAGAAGTATTTAAGGTCGCAAGAGCTCAATTTTTAAGAAAAATTGAAACGAAAAATTAAACAATACCGGTTCCTTCTTCTATGACGCTTTATAACATCCTTGTTTTCTAATATTTTAGTTTTTTGTAAAAACATTATTTACTCAGTTTTTACGTAGAGTTTAGTGGCGTACGCAGTTTTTTAAAATATTCTTTATTTTTTGAGTTCTTTGTATTTTGTTCACGGTCGGATACCATTTTTCAACAATGCAATATACTTTATATTTCTTTACACATTTCTTTACAGCAATATGTGTGGAATTTTTCCGTTGTTATGGTGAACTTCTAGTGTTAATTAGTTTATATTTTATAGCTCGTTAGATAAACGTGATTACTTCATTCTATATTTAGCCGATAGAACGATAGAAGTTCAAAGAACATGAGTGTGCAAGATGTGAATGTCTACATCTAGTAGTTATCAGTTTATATTTTGTCGATTTGGAGGTTTGTTACACATTAACCGATATAAAATAAACGTAATTTTCTAGTGTTTACTTCAACCTCTGAATGAAATACGAATTACCTAACGTATTTTAAACGATATATTTTATATATTTTTAACTAAAAATAACTATTAAACTTTCAATGAAAAAAACGTATAATGAGCATTACAACGTTTTAAAAACGTTATATAAATGTGCGTGTGACCATTGGGTATATTCTATACTGGTAATATATGCAGCTATATAAATAAATAAAGTTGTAACCCAGAATACAATATAATATAATTTCATCTTTCCACAGGCACTATAAACTACCGTCACGCTTCATTTTTATGTTACTAAAACGTTGTGTAGAAAACTTATTATTAACATTTGGATAATACGCTTAATTTATTAAATTCGTATATATATTTAAAACGTTTAATTCGACGTTTTACTAACGTTGCACTTAACGCATAATTTAATATTATTAAAATATAAACCCATATTATACAATGGATTGTAAAGTAAACATTACCAGAAAATGTTTTACTTCGATGATTATTTCTACCTTTACTTGAAAACGTGTAATATCAATGTATTTTACACATTTTATTAACAATTGAGAATATATCCATTCATATTTTTGTTTACTAGTTAATGTATTCTGCTTATTAAAAATAACTAAATACTACACTGTAAAAAAATAATTACACATTCTATCACAAAAAAATCACAATACTGTTTGTATCATTAAAGGTGTAGACTTTACACATTAACACGTTATTGTGGAATAGATATTGATATGGAAGCTCACCTACCTTTTTAGTTTGTTAATTATGTTCCTGTTTGATTTTGAAATATTTTTTATCAAATGTAATTCTTATAATACCTTTATTTGACGTATCAGTTGTCGAGAATGCATCGAATATAGCCTGGAATGTTCTAGAAAATATAAAATTAAACGTAATACAAAATTGTAATTATAAAAGCAAACAGGAACATAATTAACAAACTTTAAATGAACAGCAACCATGTTTTCAACAAAATATTTAATAAAATAAGGGATTTATAAAACTAATAACGTTCAGAAACGACAATACACATTAAATAAAGATATATTTAGGCGCTGCATAATAGAAATTTACTTAATTTACAATTAACTGATAGTGATCTGAACATATCAATTTCTTTCACTAATGTTAACTGAACACAACAACGCTACACGGCCAACATGGCAAAGTAACGTGTGTTGAAACAACTGATATACTGCAGCTACGTAGTTGTGCGTAATCAGTCATGAATATAAAGGGCTTGATATTAATTACTTTAACGAAGGATATCATACCGCACAGCGCATGATACTTCCTGAAGTCATTTTTCAAGCTAAGACAACATTTTTAACTTCCTTTTAGTCGAGAGGGATGAGATTTAGTATTCCTAGACATACTTGCCCCATTTATTGAAGATCCCCGCCGTGCTCTTGCATTTATTTCAATGTAAATGAATACTTTTAATATGTTTCTGTAGCATGCACATCTTCTGCACTTTGGTAAGCGACTTCAGCTAATCAATTATTCAGAGAAATATGTACTTTACAATTTGTCATTAAGTAGTTCATTAATGTTAGTTTTAATGCTGAAGCACTCAAATTTGTATAATATACAGTGCTTTCGAAAAGTAACGAATAAATTAATTATTTTTGAAATTGAGAAGTTTTCGAAAAAATTTCCCTGAGATATGACGTCATCGACAATTTTTTTAAATACCAACCCCCAATCTTTACCATGCCATTTGAAAGAACGCGTCATTCTACATATATATATATATATATATATATATATATATATATATATATATAAGAGAATCTTAATAGAAATTTTCCGCACCGTTGGATTGGACGCAGCAGCGAAGTTCCTTGGCCTGCACGTAGCCCTGATTTAAATAAGCTGGATTTTTACTTTTGGGGCTATATTAAATCTTTAGTTGACAAAGACATTATTAATATATATTTTTAGGTATTAATAATATTGTGCGAAACTAACTACTCTGTGGACAAAAGCCCCAACCAGCGTTGAATTACACCCACAATATCTACCCATATATTCCTTATTATTACCTTTTGTAACATTTTTTACTGTATTAGAAAGGTATTTTAAGCTAATATAAATAAAATCTTCTACAATTACTATCAATGAAGTCATTCATATGTATGTTCTCTGATACCAAACATCTAGGTATGCTAATGAACAATTCCACAGACAAAGCTCTATTCAATAATTATCTAAAGAAATTAATCTATCTAAATTCACTAGCCTTGTTTTAATGAAAACACTCTATAAATATCTAACTTCACTTTTGGCAGTTGGAACACGACAATTCAACCACAATAGATGAGATCTGACCTATTTCTGCATTTTTAGGATGGCGATGCAAGGTCTGCTATCATTTTTTTACGTTTGAATTTCAATAAAAATGTTTAGCAATTTTTTTTATTTAAAATTTAGCTTAAAATACTTTTCTAATACATTATTAATAGTCAGCAATAACTGTGGAAAAAGGTTCAAGAATCGGTTAATATTATCAAGCAGCATAGAACTTTATTCAACGTCATACAAAATTTAAATAAGACGGTAAGAAACTGCATTGAAGTCGCTGGTGGTCATTTCAAAGATATTTTATGATTAATAATTTGTCAGTTGTAGTGTTCGTCTTATTGTTAATTGAGTTTTGATATCTTAAGACGCCCTAATTTTCTAATTTAATTCCCGCCGAATCTCAAAAACTTAAATCGTCTGTTCCTCCAACGGTTGAGTTTATCGATTTGTATCAGGTATACCTTTTCTATTTAGAACTAAAGGTAGTTCGATAGTTTCTGATTAAAAAGTTCAAATGTGTCAAATACAAAAAGTTAGACATATTTTTACATCGACAGTACAGTATAACTAGCGCGCCCTAGACGTGACCTCAACACTGTTTGCATATTCAAATTTTCAAAACAATCGCTCCATACATTCTAAAAATATAGCAAAATATCGAAAACATTTTATCAACTTTATATACTATTGTACCCTGTATATGGTGCAAATTTCAAAATTTTTCGCCTCTACGTTGTCTTACTATGTTTCAAAACTCAGTTGTCTAATTCATTTCGATAGCAGCAGGTAGCTAGCACTGCTGGCAATACTGGGCCAAACTCCTTACTACCCTAGGTGAATATCGGGCCGAAAACAGTTCTCTCATATACGCCGGACATACCGATGTTCGAGCACGAACTGCATTCGGACTGTGTGACCATCATGATAATGCTGGGACAAGTCTGATGTGCAGCCGACTCGGCGGCAAATACGTGCCTCTCCGGTTACGAGGGACCTGGCTTGCATAACATGTACTGTCTCACTACCATGAGGCTTTATAAATCGAATTTTGTCATTTCCTAATGTTATATTCAACGGATTATCTACTCCACACGACTAACATGTGCTTGAAATACACTTAATTAGAGCTGGTCATACTGAAAGGAAAATGAAAATTAATGTAACAGCAAAAAAGGCGATTAAACAAAATTCTGCTTAAAAGCTACTACAGTCCATCAAACACGCTTAAGAGAGGGAGAGACAAAGGTACATTTTCATCTGACATCAATCACACGATATTTATGTCATTAAGAAATTGTATATAAGATGATTCAGAACTTATCCAAAAGAAATGAAGGTACAGGGGACTTTTATCAATACAATTTTCTACAGTCTCAAAAAAAATACCACCTAAAAATCACCTTAGCAGTGGCAGGATCAAGTAGTCGTTGGAAAATAATTGAATATTCGTTGTTTAAAGTGCATAAATGGCATTATCAATAAATAAATGGATTGATATTTTTTAAATATAAACAAAAGGTGATGATAATAATAACTAAACTTGAAATGAGGCAAACAACTTCATACTACACACTGATTACAATCTATTGGAGGTCATTTGGAGATATGACCTCCTCTCATTTGAAGACATACGAGTATATCCAATCTTCGCCTGACTTCTTTGTGTATTAATATTTCGCTGTTTAACTCATTATAAGCGTGATTTTTTTCTCTCAAATGATTAATAATAATAAGTGGTGGTGCTTCGTCGTGCTGAAATCATAGGTTTCTCCTTAGCTGGAAAGGCACATTCTTTAGAAGTACAGAAAGTTTTTCTTATAAGAAATTTAAGTAACTCACGCTGTTCACTGTGTGTTGATAAGAATTAGATCCAATTAAATGTCTACCGATGATGCCGCATCGTACATTTACTCCAAAATGGTATTGGTTTTGGACAGGATTTACAGTGTAAGGATTTTCATTGGACTAGTAGTGTTCATTGCTCCTGACAAACCGGCTTTCTTATGTCCAAAGAACGTGCCGAAAAAGGTTCTGATCATCAGTTTCTAGATTTAGTACAATTTGAGCTTTAAGTCTGTTTTTAATGTGACGCTCAGGCAAATACTCCAAATTGCGAATTTTGTAGGACTCATTGGTCTTTAAAATTCGTTGAACGGTTGATTTATCCAAATTCCATTCCCAGCTAGCCTGCCGTATAGAATTTCGTGTGTTTTGTTCGAAATATTGGAACAGAATACTGTATTGACATTGTTTCTTAGTCTTCAGTCAGTTATTTGATTCTTCCGAACAGAAAATGCATCTTCATTCCGTCGCAAGGTTGCCTCCAACCTTGTAAAGGTTCTATGATCAGGAATGAGGCGCTCTGGATACATTTCTCGATATAACTCTACAGCTCTTGAATTTTTTTGTGACTCGCCGTAAATTAGTAACATATTAAGTTTTTCTGAATGAGAAGTTTGAGACACTTTGTACATATGACTAGTATGTGAAAATTGCTGTTCTAAACCATATTTTTGAATGACACACGTTATACAGCCAGATTTTGAAACTGTTAGTCAGAGTGTTGGCTGGCTTCCCTGTTCTCCTCCTGTCTAGATAATCCTGCCCCTTTGTTCGGTCCCGTTCGTTTTTATGATAAATTATTTTACTAGGTGTCTCAAAGGCGCTATAAAAATCTAAACAAAGCCTCTTCACACCACCGGTTTGTTCCGTGATAAAAACGGCATCGCATTACATGCTGTAAATACTAAAAACAAGAGCGCGTTTCGCCTTGTACTTATATCAGCCGCCATTTACTGGAGCGCGATGTTTGTTCTTTGCCTTTTTATAGGTCAATTCGACAAAGATTATTGTCAGGTAAATACTCCGCTGGAAATGATATGCTGCGCTGTGAAAAAAGGGGATTCTTCTCCTTCAAAAACAAATTATTTTCTGTAATTTACACCGTGTGTCTCAAATTCGACGCGTACCTGCCTCTCAAGAGGCGAAAGAGAAGGAAATACGTTCAAATTAAGAAAGATTCAGGGCGGAGTAAATTATAATAAAGAGAAATTGGTAGCAGTTGTATTAAGCTATAATTAAAAAATTCTTCCCTGTACAAGGTATTTCACGCAAGTCTTTATATTCTTTTATTTTTTATCAGATGAATTTTTTCAAAGATGGACGTTCCATTTGTAAGGATCAGGTGTATTTTATTGTAGATATACATGATGATTCATCAAATATCATAATTTATCCAAAAAAATTTGGAAATAGATGCGTCATGAAAAATTAAGTCAATATCGTTAAAAAGGAAATTGTAAAATCATTATAGTTTTGAGAAACAAATTATTGAAGTAGGCGATTTCAAATACTGAAATCCAATTGTAGTATTAATGTTTTTGCGATAGTTTTTCTATTGTCAAAAATAGCTTACGTGTATAGCAACTCGAGTGGATGGATATCGTTTGAATTTATAGTGAAATAAGGCAAAATGTTTGAACAGCACAATTTCCTGGTAGACATCTGCCAAATGCAGCTACTTTTACCGCGGTGTTACAACGCAGACGTGACACGGGGAATTTACAACCGGATTGTGAAATAGATTGAGGTCAGGGCGTCCACAGCGTATTGCAGTAGCTGAGGAGCACATTTTAGGGAATGTTGAAGAGAATCCCCAAATGAGTACCAGGCAAATTACTCAATAAGAAATAACCCAATCCGATTTTCCAACAGTGTGGCGTATCATACACAAGGCTCCATTATATCCGTACCATGTTCACCCGTGAGCATTATCCCTTACAAATTAGATTTTCTAAATGGTTGCTGCAACAAAATGCTCAAAATCCCAAATTTACTGCTGACGTGTTAGTTATAGATTTAAGCTATTTTCACACGGAATGGGATGTATAACATCTATGATACTCATGTTGAGATTTTGAAAATCCACATGCGATTTAACGGGATCATTTCTAACAACGCTTTTCCTTAAGTATTTGGGCAGTGATTGTCGATGATCGCTTGATTGGACTATTCATATTACCAAATTGAATGGATGGGGTACAGTATCTCGAGTTCCTTAGAATCTGCCTGGATTTCTGGAAGATCTGCCTTTAGCTGTCCGACTTGTTCGGGAGTACCTTAATGAAGGTCAAGGGGTACCATGGATTGGACAAGGAGAAGCGGTGCCATAGCCGCCACGATCTCCTGACTTAAATCCTTTGGATTTTTTTTGGTCAGAGTATTTAAAAAATGAAATGTATTACACCACAGTGGACACTAGTGGTGATTTACGCAAACGTCATAGCTGCTGCTAATAACTTCATGGCAAGATGGGCCAAAATGTGTTTACACGTCGGTGGACAAAATTTTGAACAGTTGTTGTAACATCAAGTATGTCAAATAACTTTATTAATTAAAACCATAAAATAATTTGATTATAACAAAAATAGCGGCAAAAGCAGCTGAATTTGCTAATATGAACTTTTATTTATTTCTTTCTTTCTTCTCCATCTTTTAAATCTTTTGTTCGTTTATTTTTTATTACACTTTGCCTCTGTACCGGTCGCCGACTGCATGCTTTGCCTTGTGCAAAGTCAGGTTTTACAGTAGACCAGTTTCCAGTGGCGTGCAGAATTGTATTTTTAAATTATTTTCGAACTGCCGAAAATTGTATTTGTGTCCCCTGTAGATTAATTTTTTTTTTATAAGTTCTGAATCCAGTATAGATTTTCGTTTCAATTGTGAAATACAGTGGACATTTTTATACTGATTTCTGATATCGATATGAATATTTTCTCAGAAGTAAGTGGTATAAGTGAAGACCGTGGGCCTTTCTCTAAGAAATAATGAGATTAGATGAGAATGAGATATGACATAAAAACTATGCCATAACGATGACATATATTAGACAGACATTATTACTTATTGATTGCCTATTAAATGATATCTAATAATACGTAATCTTTATTACCATCGGAGATAAATCGATCACATTTTATATCATTGTGATATGGAGGAAGTTATAAGATTATAAGAAATATTTAGGGTGTTTCAAAAATACATGACAAAATTACTAGAGCTGATAAAACATTGAAGAACAAGTGGGGGTTTGCTTAATAATCGTTCTAAAATAATAAAATTTTGATTGTAAGTAGATAATCTGGAAATATGTTATGTATCTTGTGTAAACAGTTAGTTATATCAATTTATGTTAAAAAATTACTTAAATTGTACCTTTATGAAAGATGCTAAACGTCCAGTTGTGTTTATCATATAACTTGGGAAATAAATATATAAATTTGAAAAAATTATCATTAAAACCCGTTTATGACAAAACTAGTGAAGTTAGATGTACAATTGTACTACTGTACTGCACAAGCAATTTAAACAATTAGAATGTACAAAATTTTGCAAAGGTATATTTTCCAATTGTTTTTAAAATATGCTATAAATTTCATGGCACAACGTTGTGCCAGGGGCGCATTCAGCATTTTGGTTTAAGGAGGAAGTAATCGAGATGTTTTGAAAAATGTAAACTAAATTTTGTAGGACCCACTTCTAATCAGTTAAAATAGTAGAACTAGTTTTTCTTTTAATTATAAAAAATAAATAATAAGCTCTTAGGTATAGAAATAATAGCATGTAGGTAATATTTTCATAAAAAAAATAAATAAAAAAAAGCATGTTCATCTTTTATTTGGTAAAATAATAATAATAATGTACAAATTTCATTATATACTGTTGTCTTGTCATTTGACGGAATTACTCTGGGTCTGGGGGTGTAATTACTCCCATTACTCCCTTGGATGCGCCCATGCGTTGTGCGCATATCAACTAAGGTGGCATTTCTTAGTGCAAGTCCGTCGTCTTCGACAAAACACCAAGAAGACATCGATGAGAATTTTGCCATAATAACCTCTGCCCTTATACTTATGATATTACAAAAGCAGGTATTCAAGAGTTTGGTTGGTAGATTATTAGACATAATAATAATATAATAATAATAATAGTCCAATAATAATGTACCCCTCATTCTAATCACTAGGATTAGCAGAGAAGTCGAAGACTTGTGCGGGAGAGAGAGCCGCATATTATTATTAAGCAGGCCGCATTTGCGCCCAAGAACAACTTACGTTGGTAGGCCCTAACCACCATTCAGTGCAGGAATGAGGGAATCCTGAAAACCTCATTAATTAGGGGGAGTAGACAAACGTCAATCGTTATCAATCTCTCACATTGACCCAAGCCAACATTCTTCCACCCTACCATACCCCTAGAGAGGGTGCCAATCCTTTCCACGAATATAGCTTGTACATATATGGTTTACCGGCTGCGGGGGTCCAATCCACAGCAATCTAGTCACCTCGATTCAAGTACTGGCGCCTTAAACCGCGCGACCACTGACCGATCCAATGCATCCATACATCCATTCTATCTTCCTCGTCCTGCTTCATTGGATTTGCATCTTCTATTCTCTTCAACAACCTTCAAGGTATCTGCTCCAATGACAATATCGTCTTTTAATTTTGACTTGATAATTTTTTCACTTGTCTATACATGTAACTAGAGTTGCCACCTGTCCTTACTTCAGAAGGACAGTCCTTTCTTCAGCCTATATATCCTTTCGTCCTCACTTTCACTAGAAAAAATCCTTAATTCACTGAAATGATTAAATAAAAAATAGATCTCTCGGGACACAAAGGGACCAAATATGTAAAAAATGCGTTTAAATTTAATGTAAATTGATGTATCGAAATCGAAAAATGTCCTTATTTGAGCATATGAAAAGGTAATGTTCCTCAAAAAAAAACACTCAGTAACAGGTATCTCATTTGATTCTCTGCAAATACCAAAAATTTCATTAATTCAATTGAAGATAAATATGTATAAGCAACATCGAAGCTTCAAGAAGTATAATAATAACCTAGATTATATTACGTTTTCCAACATTAGAAAGTCCATTAGTAAAGCTATAAAGCATGATTATCGAGATTATATAAGACGTACGGGAATTAACATCAAAGAAAATACTAAACGCTTTTGGATACGAATAAAAACAAAAATAAATTAGTACTCACCTCCATACCAAATGGTAATAATTTTTGCAATGATAAAGATATCGCCAATCAAGTCGTGATGGTGTATTTAAATATATTTGGAGATAAGCTAGAGTTATCTTCATTCATAAGGTGATATGAGAAATTTTCGTCCATTTCGTTGCTATCGATTTCTGGCAAATTGTTGGAGGTTATTGTACCTTGAGAACTATTCTTTAACTTAAAAAATACCCGAAGTTATAGAAGAGCATCAAGGTTGTCCATATGTTCAGCTTGTTTCTGAGAGTATTAATGAGAGATGTGTGATAGATGCTGTGTACACCGATTTTTCTAAAGGGATAAAATTCATCGTCGTATTGTATTTACTAAACTGGAGAGTATAGGTGTGCAAGATAGTCTCCTCAGGTGGATAATATATTTATCTAACAGATTATAGTGTGTCAATATTAATAATTCTTCTTCAAATTATGTCAAAATTACTACAGGTATACCACAGCTATCTCATCTGGACCCTCTAGTGTTTTCTCTATTTATCAATGATATTGGCACCTGTTTTTCAAATTCACATTTTATATTATATGTTCATGACTTCATAGTATTTAAATCTGTATCATCTCTTCCGAATGTGAAGTAGACCTTAACGTCTTTTCTGAATATTATAATACCAATAGGTTATTTTTAAAAATTAGCAAATGTATCTCTATTAAATTTACTCTTTTGAAAAGTAATTTTCAATACATACTCCATTAAGTTCCAAGTTAGAATTTATCCTGCATTTCTCTAAATCTTTTTGTAACCCTAGAACTTATTTTATATAATGTGTTTGTTAGACCACATCTTGATTTTGGTTCATCGAAAATTAATATATACAGTATGCGCCAAAAGTATGGAATAAATTCAATAAAAACGAAACAATTATTTTTTGGGAAAAATCCTCGAACAGGTTGATTTTTAATTTAAAAAATACGTATTTTAGCGTAAAATGCGATTTTCAAATGTCATTTGTTTTCGAGTAATGACGTCATCGATTTTTTGGAAAATGTGACGATGGAAAAACCGTCACATAGTTGGGAATCAATACCTTTAAAATAAAGTAAAAGTGGAAGACCTAATAATAAAAAAATGTATACATCTTAAAAAATATATGGACTGCTTATGAAATTATTGAAATACTAAAGTAAAAATTTACGAATATTTTAAAACTTTCTAAAAGTTACAGAAAATTATTATCAAACCACCAGATTCGTATATCTACATGGGATGAGTCATACCGATACTGAGTTATGATTAATAATTTTGCTTCGGATTATAATTATCATAAATATATTCATCAACTTTTTCAGCGATAGCACAATCAGAATGGGGATACAGATCGAAGTGTACCTCCACCAAATTTTATTATCATAATTTAATTATTCTCGGCGAACGGAGACTTCTTTGTTTCCCGTACAAGATTACAAATTGGAAAAGCTTGACATTTTTTTTAATGGTCTCTGTAATTAACTTACGTTTCCTTGAATTTATGTTGTTTGTTAATGTTAATAAAAAGTGTAATTAATTAATTAATTAAATATGTACGGATGAAGACGAAGACACCAATAGTGTAAAACAGTGTTATTGTTTTGTCTTTTAAGACAATACTGATGATGCTTGTTAAAACACCATGGGTTTAACTATTTTTGCGGATTTTATTAAACAATATCTAATTTTAGGGTAAAGAACGAAATGATGGACTACCACCTTTTACAAAATATAAAATATCTTCATTATTTAAATAAATAACTTTATGAAAAAATACATAGAACAAACTCTATACTTTGATATTACTTTGGTAAAGTTTAAAACTGGAAAAATGTACCTTTAAAATAGGAATTTATTAGAAAAACTGAAACTCTAAATTGGTTGGATCTATCCTGCCTAAGCTAGGTAAGACGGACCATCGCATTGAGTTGATGTTTTTTGACGACTTGACTTTCTTTGTATTTTTCAGCTTTATGTCTTCAGCTGTCTTCCTCTGTTCTTAGCTTTTTTACTTTTCAGTATACATTGGTGACGTTGAGACTATTTCTAATTGGCTCTGGCTATTCGTACATCTTGAGTTACTTTCAACAATGATTTTCAGTAAATGTGTGAGATGGAAATGTGATCGGAGTACTTATTGCCATTTTAATTATGGAAATTATCTTTAGGGTTTGACAGAAACTACTTCTGTTTAGAAAGAGAGTAATAAAAGCTTATTTTGTATGCAAATCGTAAATAAATGTCCGGTACTGGTGCTTATATTCAATATATTTATATTATGCATTATCGGTATAGATGAGGTGTACTTTTAAAAAAACTTTGTGTGATCGAACCGTACTAAATTGTAGCAGGTAGCTAAAATTTAATCCCCGACAATGCGTCTTTGTTTATGCCGCTTCAATTTCTCGGTCCATTTCTCTTATAAGTAAACAATATAAAAACAGCATTTCAAAACTAGAGACTACTTTAAGAATCATAACCGGGTGAAGAGGGTTTTTAGTAATTCAAGTAAAATTAGTCTCTAATAAAACCACGTGTCCCAAATTTTATTTAATTTTTTTGTATCCTCACAGTATTCCCCTATTATCGAGTTTGAGACACCCTGTACTAACTTTGATAAATATTTTTTTTATGCAGTATCTTTGAACTCCACAGTTCTAAGTGACTCCTTTAACACCTTGCACAAGCCGCTGGGGTTAAGTCCCCTTGACTTTCCCGAGGAATGTCACGTTTTTTTAAGAAAAAATTTCAAAGACCGCCTCGCCCCTCTCTTCTGTTCTCCCCCCCTCTCTGACCGGTCTTTTTGGTTTGGGCGTGCGAATCGGAACTCGGCAGCGCGACGGCAAACGCCGCATTCGCCCAGTCTGCTCCCGTCTTACGTTACCGGTCGCTTTCGGTCGTCAGTACATCGCACGACGCGCACTCGAAAACAAAAACATCAGTTAACGCCGTTCCGGCACTTGCTTTGCTATCAGCACTTGCCAGCTGATCTAGGTGACGCGTGACGCTCTCCCATGTGAAGTGCCAGAGTTCCTAGTTTCAAATCCCGACGATTGTGACTGGTAAGCCGTTTTTTGTTCCAACATTGCAAAAAAATTATAAGAAATAGCACTGCACTTCCGCAAATCTGTCTGCCACGCAAAACTTAACAAAACTTTTTTAAATAAACGCTATTCATATCTAAATGAACTTTTCCCTCTTGTTCTTGCATTAGATTACTTTCATTTCATCGAGGTAGTTCTACAATGATGCATTTATGGCTTTACGAAAAAAATAAAACAGTCCCATTAAAACAAATAGTAACGTCAAAATTGAGAGTAAAATTAATTTCGGTAGCCTTTAGACAATAAAATAATTTTTGAATCGCTTGTGTCAGTTGGGTACAGTTTTAATTAAATTTCAGTTCTTCACTTCCGCAGAGATCAAAAACTGGTTTAAATTTGGACCCCAGACGAATTATGTTTCTTAATAACTAAACTGAAACTTAATGTCAGTAAAAAGGTAGTACCTAGATGAAAGAAAAATGTGATGCGTGTATAAGGTGTACAGAAAAAAGTGTTTTTTTTTGTTGAGAAACACGTTTTAGACAATTAAATATTTTAAAATGTATTTACAAACAGTTTCTAAACAAAAAAACGTGTGGAGGTTGCATTACTACCATTTTTTGCGACGGATTTTGAATAAAGTTTTATTACAAATACAAAAATAAAACTAAAATATTTAACAAGAATTGGGGAGCTTGTTGAAATAGTTATAAAATGTTTTAGTGTTTGTGAATTTTTTTTAAATGATATATTGTAGAGTTATAATATATATTATTGTACAATTTTTGGACCTATATCTTGAACCCGAGTGACAAATCATGCCATAATATAGTTGTTTTTAATGTGATATAATTCAAGATAGTAATATTTTATTTAATTCTTATTTGAAATTTTAGTCGCTATACGCAATGTCTTAGCTATACTATTTTAGCTGTTTTAAATCGCTAGATTTGAAGTAAAAAATTTTATGAGATCATCATGCAATTTGAAAAATTTGTATTTTGTTTTAACTTTGATGCTCTGTGCCAAATGCGAAGTATTCGAAAGTCGTACACTTTCTGGTATATAAAAATCATACTGAATGTATGAAAAACCAGAACGGAGAATAGCTGCAACTATTTTAAATTTTAATATATTTTGAAGAGTTCAGAATATTTTTAAAAATTCTGAAAAATTCATCATTCAAAACATCTACTATCATAATATGGTACTAACGGTAGAAATATCACGAAAAGATTGGGTCCATAATCAACTTGAGAAATTCCATTCTTTTATTTTTTTTTTCCGGCGGATTTGAAACATAGTTTCACTATGCACAAAAAAGTCCTCTTTACTTTTTTTCATATAAAAGAAAAAAGTCGCTAAAGTAGTAGTACTGCATGCGGAAGTTTGGAAATTGATGAAATAAAAAAATTACTGTGAAGAAGTGGTGCTATGCGTTACCTCTATATTAATTTTTGCTCAAATAAATTACGAGATTTAAACATTTTTTAGTTAAGAACATATTAAAGATACAGGGTGTCCAGAAATGATGATCAAAAAATTTAGGGGATAATTCTAGACCGAAAATAAATGCTACCTCTTTCTCTAACATTTTTTCCAAAATTGATTATTAACGGAGTTACAGGGTGTTAAAGTTAAAATTTTATTTTCGATATTTGTAAATAACTTCTTAAGAAATCAAAATATTTACATAAAATTTGTAAATCGGGGTTTTTGTGGACGAGAAATTCAAATATGTTTCTAATTTTGACGTCACTAGTAGAGGGCGCCACTTATGGCACATCATGTTTCTTTTAAATAACAGAACTTTTTTGCTGCTTAGTGTATCCATCTTATTTGAAATATTCAGTGCACCGATTGAAAACTGTTATCGTTTCAGTTAAAGTGCCTTTTCTACTGAAAATACAGCAAAATGTTATTTGAGAAAGTTGTTCAGAACGGTAAATTATGGAGATGTGCAAAATTTTAAAAAAATCGGCCTGCTTTGATAAAATCTTTGTGCTTTGTTGAAAAATGGTTTCATCAAACTTCGCCGATCTTCTTGAAATCTTGCACGTTTCCATAATTTACGATTCCGAACAACTTTTTCAAGTAACATTTTGCTATATTTTCAGCAGAAAAGACACTTGAAAGCAAAACAGTTTTTACTCGGTGCACTGAGCATTACAAACAGGATTATTTAAAAAATGGTTACGCCTACCGACTTCAGCAAGGTGTACCTTTTTCAAATAAAACAGGTAGGTGAATCGATTGTTTCGATAGCCAGATGGATACATTAAGATGCAAAAAAGTTCTGCCATTTAAAAGGAACATGGTGTGCAACAAGTGGCGCCCTCTACTAGTGACGTCAAAATTAGAAACATATTTGAATTTCTCGTCCGCAAAAACCCCCGATTTACAAATTTTATGTAAATATTTGGATTTCTTAAGAAGTTATTTACAAATATTCAAAATACAATTTTAACTTTAACACCCTGTATCTCCGTTAATAATTAGTTGGAAAAAATGTTATAGAAAGAAGTAGCGTTTATTTTCGGTCTAGAATTATCCCCTGAATTTTTTGCTCATCATTTCCGGACACCCTGTATAACACAATTCTCCATAGCTTTGATATTGATATTTAAATTTTAGAAATTATGTAAACCCTTTTTTTTACAAAACTGTTAAAAGTGGGCTTTTTAATTGTCATTTTTGATGTTAAAAATGTCATTTTTTGACAAATCAAATAAATAAATCAAAAGTACTGGTTGCTACGAAAGTTTTGGTTCATAAACATTGCTATCTGTGTGGTATTTTTTGATTTCTTATTTTTATTGAGTATAAAGTTCTTCCGATTGTTTTGCAGAAAAAATATTGTATGATATACGTGTTAAAAGTGATTTTATTTTGTTCGTGAAGTTAAAAAAACTCGCTACGCTCGTTTTTTAATCATCTTCACTCATAAAATAAAATCTTACTTTTAACACGTATATCATAAATAGTTATTATGTATAAAACATTTTTTTAATTCTAGGGCATAATAATGTACAGGGTGTCCGGAATATAAGTGGTATTATTTTGCTGTATGATAAATTGTATGAAACAAAACATATTTGACTTTACATTTTTTTCTCTGACCAACAGTAACAGAATTATGACAACAAACAGATCTTGAACATGTGTCAAAGTCGCTCACATACATGTCAGGTATTTGTACATAATAATTACAAATACACCTAAACTTACTCTGTGAATGGATTTCTTAGAACTCTTTTCGTAACACAGAATAAGATGTGAAATAGTTACATGTGTTCAAAATGACTTGTTTCTTGCGAAAAGCGTTTACCGTACAAACGTCTCGTAGCCAGAGAGTTCTAAGATTCGCCATAATTTCACACGCCATGAAAATGGTAATGGTTACTATAAATTGTTCCATTTTTGATTATATACTCTCGAAAATATCAAGTAACCACTAGGTAGAGAAAAACGAAACTCATTATCTACAATACTACTATGACTAATAATACTTTTAGGTTAACAGCAGCACGTGATATACTACAATGTTATCGTGCGTTTCAGTATATTATAATTTTAAAAATTTTTTGGAAAACATTTATCATTTACTTCATTAATACTATTAAAAAGTAAATTACGTTATAAGAGCTTTTACTTAACCTTAGTTGTACATTAATATGTAATTTTGTAACATATTTTTGCATTTTATTACAATTGCATTTTTATTTTTGAAATTTATTTGTAGAAAAACTATTCGTGTTAGACATTTTTTCATAAGAGTTTTTTGTTGCTCTTTGTCAGCTATTTCAGTAGTTTAGTTTTGGCACTTACATATATTCTGGACATCCTGTATATTATAATTTTATGACACATAATACTTTAAAATTTAATTTTATAAAATGTAGTACGAAATACTCATAGGCGTACATATAAAAATGTTACGATGCAGCCTAGGGGGTACGATTTAAAAGAAATAACACTATGTTATTTACATTACATATCTTAGTCATTGTTACATTCTAATAAATATACGAGAATATGCACACCAAGTCAAAAGCTTTTAGTTCAAACCATTTTAAAGTTATTTATATATTTTTTTCTTTCCCAAAAAAGTTTTTTTGAAATTACACAGACATAGATGAAGAGTAATACAATGTAGCTAAATTTACCTTAGTGTAAAAGTTGATTATTAAAAAGATACAGGGTGTTAAAGTTAAAATTTTATTTGCGATATTTGTAAATAAGTTTTTAAAAAATCCAAATATTTGCATACATTCTGGAGATCGGTGGTTTTTGGGGGGCGAGAAATTCAAATTAGTTTCTAATTTTAATACCACTAGTAGAGGGCACCACTTATGGCACATCATGTTTCCTTCAAATGGCAGAACTTTTTTGCGACTTACTGAACACATTTGACTATTGAGACGATCGATTCTTCTACCCTTTTTATCTGGAAAAGGTATACCTCGTTGAAGTGGTTAGAAATAATCCTTTTTGAAATATTTAATGCGAGTAAAAACTGTTTTGATTTCAGGCAGGTAAAGTGCCTTTTCCGCTGAAAATATAGCAAAATGTTACTGAAAAAGTTATTCAGAATACTAAATAATTACGATATGCAAAATTTCAAGAAGATCGGCTTGCTTTGATGAAATTTTTGTGCTTGAAAATCAAAGATAACGGTTTAATCAAACCACGCGGATTTTTAAAAATTTTTCACAGCGCCATAATTTACCGTTTTGAACAACTTTTTCAAGTAACATTTTGCTGTATTTTCAGCGGAAAAGGCACTTCACCTGAAACCAAAACAGTTTTTCCTTTTTCACATAAAAAGGTAGGAGAATTGATTGTTTCAGTAGACAGACGTATGGACTAAGTCATACAAAAGTTCTGCCATTTAAAGTAAGCACGATATGCCATAAGCACCCTCTACTATTGACGCTAAAATTAGAGACAAATTTGAATTTCTCGCCCACAAAAATCTATGATCTCCAAAATGCGTGCAAATGTTTGGACTTATTAAATAGTTATTTACAAATATTGAAAATATATAAAATTTTAACTTTGTTTTTAACCAGCCAACCCATTTTTGGATTAAGGTACGTTTGGCTACATCACATTACTCTATGCCTGTGTAATTTCAGGACACCCCATACAGGGTGTCTAGGAAAATATGGGAAATCTCTCCTCTCACATTAAATTTTTACACTGTGAACGATGACGGTCTATAAGAATAACCAAACACAAAACATTTATTTTTTGAATTATTTCACATGCCTGCAATTTTACTTGTTTGACGGCCCAAATTAG
Organism: Monochamus alternatus; assembly: GCA_037114965.1. NCBI lineage: Eukaryota > Metazoa > Arthropoda > Insecta > Coleoptera > Cerambycidae > Monochamus > Monochamus alternatus. Next base: position 23,515,655 of record CM073432.1, on the reverse strand, counting down.
CCCTTTTACGTCTTCTTGGCATTGTTCACTGTACACAAAAATAGCCATATAGTAAAATAATAACCGTTGTTGGCGGGAGCTCGTAACACGTGTTTCGTACTTTTGAGGTTATGTAGATCACTTAATTAACTAATAGTGAGAACTACACTTAAAATTAATAATTTTATTAATTATTGATAAAATAATAAATTGAGAATTACACTTAGAAGGTAAAATGATAATTGTAAACGTCACTACTACGCTCGATGCATACACAATAATAATGGCCGAAAACTGTGTAGGGAGTGAGAGAAGACTTATTGTGTGAGAGAGACAGGAGACCGGCTTCGTTCTGATCCCTACTCCGTGCTGTTTACTGGGTGAGAAGTGACACCGGTAGATGTCTGGCGGGGATAACTGATCTAGTGATAATCGATCAGTTATCGACCAGGGTTAAAAATGATTAAATTACTAAAATGGTTATTAAAAAATAGGGGTTTGTGATAGAAGGATGAAAATTAAGGGTTGTATGCATTTTTTAATGCCACATCATAAAAAAATAAAAATAAAAAATTTTGTCCAAAAAATAAAAAAAAATTGTTTGGGGTGGACCACCCTTATCATTTAGGGGTATGAAAAATAGATTGCGACCGATTCTCAGATCTACCGAATATACATATAAAATTTCATAAAAATCGGTGAAGCCGTTTCCGAGGAGTATGGCGTCTAACACTGTGACACGAGAATTTTATATATTAGATATCAAGTACTTTAAAAGTTATTCAAGGAAAATCGATTTACACCGGCGTCCTTCAGGGACATATATTATAGAAGCAGAGATTTCCCACATTTTCCCAGACACCCTGTATATGTCGATATTTTGTCCCATTAAAGTATCTTGATGTCAAAAATGACAATAAAATTATGTAGGAATGCAATCCAATTGTTACATTATTTAATTCAATTTTAATGTTAACTTAAAATATTACCCTTTAATTAGTTATTCTCGACTCACTGTGTATTTTATTTTAACTTATTGTTAGACGAGCTGGCGTTGGTCATCCTTTCAAATTTTTTCCCTGATTCCTAATATAGTTAGGTCTTTATTGAACAGACTCAACATTTTCCCTTGGCACTCTCCCTAGAGTTGTCTGAAGTTGAAAGGGCAGGTTTTATTGTATTCTACATCATTTCACTCGATATTTGACAAGTTCCCTCTGCCTTAATGTTGTAGTAATTGCTGGGTTTATTTATTTTTTAAATTTGAATAAATACATAGCTTTTATCCCGTATAAAAGCGGTATTATCCCATCAAAGGAAAATATTGATTTGCTTTGATGTTTGCTTCACTTCTCAATTGTAGGATAAAAATACGGGACTATTCGCTGTTATTTAAAGTATGAGCAAAATTAATGTATGACTATGTAATTCAGAATTCGTTACATAAAAAATAACTCGTAGAAGCTAAGTACTTTTGTATGCACAGAATAAGCACTCGAATTTCATGTTCACTCACTCTCAGTAAAAGTTTTCAACGATGGTCGTCACGTACATACAGTATGCGCCAAAAGTATGGAATAAATTCAATAAAATGCGATTTTCAAATGCCATTTGTTTTCGAGTAATGACGTCATCGATTTTTTTTTAAATGGCAACACCATATTTTTTTCCTTGATTCTGAAAGATCTTTTAATTCTCTATCAGACAGTACTAAAATTTTGCCCTCTTACATAGAAGAGTTTTCGAGTAAATGACGATTGAATGTTAGAAAACGTAAATTTTATCCATAAAAAAATAACAATTCTGAGGTATGTAAAATAAAATACAATTGATTAAATTTTATACTTAAATTAAATGTTCGAATTGCCATCCACCAACTTCTTGACAATACGCAAGTCTGTGAAGAAATTCTTCTTGCACATTATGAATGATTTCTGGGGTAACTCTGCGTATTTCGTCCCGAATGCGATTTTGAAGTTCTTATAAATTGCGTGGTTTATTAATGTACACTTTTGACTTCAAGTATCCCCATAAAAATAGTCAAGAGGTGTAAGATCTGGCGATCTTGCAGGCCATTCTATCGGTCCGCGTCTGCCGATCCACCTCCCAGGAAAACAGTTGTCCAAAAAATCTCGTACAGGGCGCGCATAGTGCGGAGGTGCACCGTCTTGCTGAAACCATATGGTATCGTCAGGAATGTCAGGGTCATTTTCTAGAAACTCTAAATATCTTTGTCCTGTAAGGGTTCCTTCAAAGAAGAAAGGCCTACTATTCTGTCGTCAACTATTCCAGCCCACACATTTAATTTCTGAGGGTGTTGGGTATGTGTCTCTGCCATCCAATGAGGATTTTCCCGACTCCAATATCTGCAAGTTTGACGGTTTACTGTACCATTCAGACAAAATGTGGCCTCATCTGAAAAAAGTATTTGCCGGTGTCCCTATTTCAATATGCAGGGTGTTAAAGTTACATTTTAAAAAAATATTTTTGTTAATAATCTCATTGTTTTGTAAGAGACACACTTGAAATTTTGGACGTACTTTTATCTTATTCCGGCATACTTTTCATGTAATTTTGGTAAAAAAAATCGAAGGGTGAATGGAGGTAACTGAGGGATGCAGTACCTTTTATCCCCTCCAATTATTTCTAAGTACGCCTATGCAGCTTTTTCTTGAAATATCAAACGTAGAATTTTCTTCTGATCATTTTACCTCTTTTGTAATTTTTTGTTCAAATGCTTCGTTTTGAAGAAAAACGGTAATTTGTAGTGCCCATAAATCTATCATTCACTATCATTTTCAATTCAATTTTTAATTATGATTGGAGGAATTTCCCCTAATGTAAATAATTACTCAATTTTCAACACAATCAATCAACACCCTGTAGAGCAACCGAATAAGGCATGGTTCAATCGCTGTATTTTGACGTCAACAATTTGCCTTTAAGCTATGTACCATTATCACTTACAATAACTCCAAAAATAAGCTCTTAAAGTTATGACGTAGGCTTAGCAACACCCTGTACAATTTAATAAAGAGAGAAAGTTAAGTATTAAATTACACGAACTAATGAATGCTCATAACTTAAACGGTTTGCCACAAAAACACATGTAACAGTACGACACATGCAAATGAATATCAAATAACAAATTAATTACATTAATTGCATTCTTGTTTTGAAATTTTATATTTTAAGTTAAAAAAACTGCGTTTTAAATTAGTTGATATCAAATGGTAGTTAGTATACTTAGTAAAAGTAATAACTCAACTATCAAATGAGTAAATATATCATGTCATAACCTCGGCGCCATATTCTGATAACGAGTATTTGTTAACAGTTTTTTTAATGACAAAAAATACTGTTTAGTTGTTTATACAGCGTGTTCGGAATATAAATGTCAATATTCAAAAGACTTCTATAAGGGTGTCCCAGAGCTATTTCGATATTTAAAGTAATGTTATATAGAAAATTTATTGTGTTCAAAAAGATGCGTTTAACCATTTTACTTTCAAATATACGGGATGTCTCAAAAACATGTTATGTTGAGGAACTTTAATTTGTTAAATGCAACACATCAAAATAAATATTGCTCAGTGTACTTGTATGACACAATAAGATTTATAAAATAAAGTAAGATAAGTTATAAGGACTCCTTGTATGCAAAAACTTTCAAGGAGGTATGAACTGGGCGACAGTTTGAGCATATTTTGTAATAGTTATATCGTTTTTTTTTTGTATTATTCCCGAGGTTATTTATTAAAAACATATTACTCTAAAAATGTTTTTAATAAAAATGGTTAAGGGAGTAATTATTACAAAGGCACTCGTATTCCGCACGTCCTGTATGTTCTTGGATACTGAACTTTCGTTTAGTGTCATATATCAAACTAATATAATGAAATTGTACATCACCCTGCGGATACAATATTTCTATAAGCCTGCAGGCTGATGTTTTACTTTTGTTGTTTTTGTTTTGCATTTTTTGTTATATCTTGTATTTTTAAGGACATCGCACATTCAACAGCACATCACATGGACGGTAACTGCTCGCTGTCGGCAATTTTGTATTCAATCGGCTCGTTCAGCATTTTTTTATTTCATAAATCGCAAGTATACGTGAAAAATAATGGATCTGCAAAGTATTAGAATTTTATTCGAACATTTAGTACATTAAAATTAATTTCAAATCTCCAGCGCGCGAGGCCAGGTGCTACGTCACGTCACTCGATGCTAGTTACATGCACTTGTGGAGTATTGTTCCTGTTGCGTACTGCTTGTTTGATTCAGTATGAGTGTAAAAAAGAATTTTAAATATTGCCTAGTTTCAGAATGCACAAATATAAGTACAAATGCGTCGGAAAAATTTGTTTGCCGATGGGCCAAAAGCAAAGAAGACCATGGTAACGAGCAATGCAGTGATCTGATTTTGTATTCAACAAAGGTACGATATTTTGTTATAAGGAGTGACTCCTTATAGCAAAATATCGTACCTGATGGTGTCTATCGTTTGTTTAATAGTTTTTTTTAATATAGGTTGAAGAGGTCGTAGAAAATTTTTGTTTAAAACCCATGAAATATGAGAGAATATAATTGAAATCAGAAATGTTTCTTTTTACACACTTTAGTTTTGATTATTAACACAGAATAAAGAAAAAGTCGTTGTAGAAGAATTTACCATTTTGAACAACATTTTGCTTTATTTTCAACAGAAAAGACACTTTACCTGAAACCAAAGCGGTTTTTACTCAGTGCACTGAGCATTTCAAATAGGATTATTTCAAAAATGGTTATTTCTACCGACTTCTGCAAGGTATACCTTTCAAATAAAATAGGTAGGAGAATCGATTGCTTCGATAGTTCTGCCACTTAAAAGAAACATGGTGTGCCACAAGTGGCGCCCTCTACTAGTGTCGTCAAAATTAGAAACAAATTTGAATTTCTCGCATGCAAAAACCCCCGATTTACAAATTTTATGTAAAATCGATTTATTTTCACCTAAGGAGTCATGTAAAAACACCCTTTCTGAATCTGAAAAATAGATAATGTGCATATAAGATATAAAAAATTTGAGGCACGTAATGTGCTGGAATGGCGTCACAAGGAATGAACTATCTTGTCATGTTCAGGCGGCTTTAGTAGTATTTAAGGGTGCGCTAATCACTTGCTTAATAGCATTATTTATAAACTCACACTCTTCTTCATTGTGTCAACCAGCAGTTGTCTAAAAATATCTTACAAATTTACATTAGTCGAGGCGCAGCCTCTGTCGAGGCACTTAAAACTAACGAAACAGATATTTTAGCGCACGACGGCTGGCACTGTGGTCTCATAAGCGTGCATAAGTTTTTATGCTGTCAAACAACGGAATATTTTGTTTTGACTCGAAAATATTTTTCTCAGTATTTTTTATGATCCGTTACAATAAAATTGTGTAATCTACTCCAAAATTCAAGTGAAAAATAAATAAAAACTGTGCGCATTATTGTTATTACTTCATCTTTTTTACATATCTAATTTATTTATAGTTCTTAGTGTTGGCAATTTTGTTTTGCTTTTCTTAGTTCTGTTTCAGTCTCACAAAACAAGGCAAGGCAAGTGAATATTAGCTGAAAAAATAAATACTGCATTTCTATTATAGGTATACAGGGTGGGTCATTAATAATGCTACATAGCTTAAGGGCAGATTGATAACGTCAAAATAAAGCGGAACCCAACATGCCTTATTCATTTGTTGCTCCTTTTCATTGTACAGTCTTGTTAAACTTGAAAAATGTTTTCCATCTTATGCTATATTTTAAGAACATATGGACTAATTATTTTGAAAATTTGTAGTCTTGTGTTATTTGAGGTGGCAATTGGGAATATGCAAATAGTGTTTAGGTCACGACTAGGGGACGCTAGTTATACATACAGTATAAATTCGATGTAAGAATATGTCTAACTTTTTGTATTTTACGCTTTTGAATTTTTTAATAAGTAACTATTGAACTACCTTCAATTCTTAATAGAAAAGGTATACCTGTTACAAATCGATAAACTCAACCGTTTTTAAGAAACAAACGATTTAAGTTTTTCTCACCTCAAAAAACATTATAAACACAAATTTTTAAAACAATCGGTTCATACGTTCTTAAAATATAGTAAAAAATCGAAAACATGTTTCAAATTTAGCACCCTGTAGAATGAAAAGGAGCAACAATTGAATAAGGCATATTGGGCTCAATCGCTTTATTTCGACGTTGATAATCTGCCCTTAAACTATGTCTCACCCTGCATATCCCTATACAAATAAATTTCTGATTATAGTGAATGTTTTTTTGTTCAATAATATCATTTGTATAGCGAAGGCAACGCACCCTGTACAATTTGGGTTAATTCCATTTTTATAATTGCAGAAATATGCAGATGTGTAAGAGACACGCTTTTTGCGTGGTACATCAATGCAAATAGTCCAGCACAGCTGAAAAAAGGCAGATACCGCTGGTATATTTTACAGCGGTTCCACATTATATAGGAAACAAACATCATTTCGTTTTTAATCGTTTTTCGCCAGCCAAGAGAATGAATGTGTAAAAGCAGCAGCTCGGACCCGAAATCATTGGAGGTGGTCCTCTTGTTTTAATCAACTGCAATCCTCACAGCAATCTGCTCAATTACTACTCTAACCCTCTAGGGACCAACTAAAACCGGTCGCTAAGCCCATCAAACTTGCTGGATGCCGTTATTTTTCTCAAATTCAGAACTCTATTGGCTCTTTATAATACGAGGGTTAACGAAAATTGTCTAATTTGAAATCGAACGTATTTGTAAGTTATTGTAACATATTTACACACAACGTAACAGTTTTGCACCTTTCCTCGTTCTTATTAAAGAAATTTTTTGTCAAAAAACCAAATAAATTTATAAAAGTATACTGTTTTCTGAATCTTTTTTTGTGAAACGAATATGTTGGATATACTGAGTACATTTTTGACAAAATTTATTAAATCAAAAAGTAATAACAAAGCAAGTTCTGTACTTGATTAATAGTCGGTATGACCTCCACCACGGCCCAATAGCATATTGATACGTTTGTGGATTGAGATAATAGAGAGTTTTAGTTGACAGATTGATAAGAGACTAACCGAACAGAAAGAGCAATACTCGTAGATTAAAGTAATAATCATCGTTTCTGAATAATATGATTCCGTGATAACTTATCATTTCATCGATAACATATATTTATATTTGACAAGTGTCAAATGTTCCTTTTTTACCATATTTGTTTCAAAAGAAATGTTTTTTTCCGGATAACCATTGAATTATATCGGCTTTCCTCCAAGCAGTCGTAAGCGTCCGCTCGGTCTGCCGTGAATGGTAACTGGCATTATCCATGACAATTACAGACCCCGGAGGAATAAGATCCAACATCTGTGTAAAATACTCTTCGAAAACGTCTGCGTTCATGTCTTCGTGATAGTCATCTGTATTTTTAGATTCAAATAAAAGTAAACCGCCATCTACAAAACCACTGGCATTACCTGTATGTGTCACTATTAATCTTCGCCCTTTACCTGGAGGTGCCTTGAACCTTGTTGAAAGTCCATCCAAAAATGCTTGTCGAAAACTTTACATTTTTATCTTGCCATACTTTTGTTACAGTATATCCCTCGTTGACCTAAGTCGTCTAGATAATAAATATTCCTCCCTTCGTCAAGGAATTTTCTAATTGATCTTAAGTAGGATCTTCGCCAACAAATAATTTCATCTTTATCGATAAGAACTGACTTCCTGTTCTGCTTTTCCTAGCAAAAATTCAACTCTCGTAAGATGGCCCATAATTTGCTTCTACTGATTTTTGGCAAATCGTAATCCTCTGAAAGTTCACTTAAAATTTTGTTTAGCGTTGGTATTTCTTTTTTAAAATAAAATGAGTGTACTTTTCTGTGAATGACATTTTTGAAGAAATCATCTATAACGACTTTTGACCTCCCTGTAGATGATTTTGGGGGATTTATAGTATCTTGTTCATTTTTTGTTTCCTTTAAAAGTCTGTAGATAGTCGATTTTCCAATCCTTGTCATTTTGGAACACTTTTCCAAGATGTCGTCAACACTGTTGGTAGGATTTTGGTGTTTCAATGCATTAAATACATTTAATATAATAATCTTCTCATTCTGAGACAGCGCACTTCTTTTCCCGCGTTTAGCAGGTACGTAATCTGATAAGCTCGACATTTTACCCAAACAATATTATATTCACTGGCACAATAGTCACTAAACACAAGTCGAATTTTACTCTACTGCACTAGCACGTCTTCGTATATTCAGCTCTAAGACTGGATTGATCTGGCACAATACACTGGCTCCTGCCCTATGATGTATCCAGTAAAATATACTAATGTACACCCATTACCTGTTAGCATTAGTGTTACCCGATAATTACCTGAAACGAAATATTACCACGCCCATGGCCGGTTCTTATCTCGGAGTTTTATTACTCTCTTTCATTTCCAAACAGACTATAGAAACTGGGTAAGACGGGCCCGAAATTTTGTGGTAACATCAAGTATGTCAAACTACTTTAGTAATTAAAACCACAAATAAAATCTATTAGTAATTAATAACAATACGACAAAAGCAGTTAAATTTGCTGTATAAAATCGGCGTTCTAAAATGTTATTTATTTCTTTCGATTAGCATTATTTTCCATTTTTTGTCCGGTCACAGATTGCCGCCTTATCAGGTTTTACAGTGGACCAGTTTTCAGTGCCGTGCAGAAGTGTATTTTTAAATTATTTTCGAACTGCCCTTTTTGGTTTTTTTTTGCAAAATTGCATTTGTAAGAGTACTCTGTACACTCAGATTTTTTTTTTAGATAAGTCTGAATCACCCTGTATAGCAAAATACAAGAATATGAAGTACTTTTCCTTTATTTTGAAACTATTCCATTAGGTCGTACAATATGAGGGAAATGTAGAAAGCTTCGCTATCTGTCTTTTCAGAGAAATCCATTTTTTTTTCAGTAACAAAAAGTCGCATCAGTCACCTCTGAACACATCGCGGTAATATACATATGGAAAAATAAATCAGACAAACAGGAATATCCTTGGCAAGCTACAACATTCCATTCCCAGAATATGGAATTTTAGTAATCTGGCCAATTCATTAATTGTTTTGCTTTGATAGTCTCGCAGGAAAAACTAACTAAATTAATACCACCATAGTTAAAATAAAAAGATTTAAAAGTGTTTTTCTGCTCGGGAAGCATGAGCGACCCTGGAATTAATGGGGCTAAGTGTTTTTATTAATTACAGCCTTTTCCACTAATCACACTGCTTGTCACAAATTCACGTGATATTTCCATTTTAGACTACCAGACTTTAGCGCACGATTTGAGAATTAAGTTGAGTTAGGAATAAAAAGTTAAATTTATAATGAATGCATGATTTTTTACATGACGATTCAGAACTTCGCCAAACAATTTTAGTCATATGTGCATCCTCACAAAATAAGCCGATACCACCAAAAAATTATAATGAAAGGCCAATTAGTTTCTAGTAAAAAATTATTAAATTTTTTAAGAATATTGGTTGCCGGTATTGGCAAATAAAATGTGTCAGAATATAATACTACACATAATACGCCTAGTCTTTAGGGAAGGAATATCAAAGGTCAACAATAGTAACTCATGATCATAACCCTGTCCAGGATATATACCAGTAATTTTAAAAGAAATATAAAAAACTAGAAGATTGATTCTCATAAATAGGATATCAAATCAATGATCCATACTCCAACTTAGTACGCACCAATAAAAAATACGTTTTTAACGCTGCCTCATTTGTGAAACACAGTTTCTAATAACGAAACCAAGTACTTTACTAGCCGATAAACAATCATCAATTACTAATTTGGCTTTAATTACCCAAGATTTATGTGAGGCACTTGATTTTAGAGGTCAGATTGATGTGGTATACACAGATTTCTCCAGGACCTTTGATACGATTAGTCACAATATATTGTTAACGAAACTGAAGGAATTTGGATTCTCCACTTCTTTGGTACAATTTTTCAGAACTTATTTAGTAGATCGTTCTTACTATGCTGCATACAATGGGTTTAGGTCTCGGCCTTTCTTAGCTGTTTCGGGTGTTCCACAGGGATCAAATCTTGGGCTTCTTTTCTTTTTGTTATTTATAAGAATTTTAAAGACCAATGGGTATCATGACTACAAAATTCATAATTTGGAGTACTTGCCTGAGCGTCACATTGAAACCAGACTTAATTGTATAGCTCTAATTGTAGTAGATATAGAAACTGTTGATCAGAACTTCTTCGGGACGTTCCGCACATAATTTTCTCGTTGAAAAATTGTTTACAGTTACTATTTTCGATGAAAATTACTTCCGGAAACAATTTTACACCGTAAATATCCATAACTTTATTAAAACTTGAAATATTTTTCGTATTTATAATTATTTTTGATGGTAAGTAATTTTAATTCATTAGTTAAAACGTCCAGATTTTTGCTGTAAAAAAAACGGCTCGTACATGCACTAAACATGAAAATAACAAAACAAGTGATATAGTCATTTAAAGTTGAAGGTAAGAACAGTAGATTCTGTGAGTATCAGATTTTTGTCTCGCAGTCAACACGCTCGTTTCATAGCCTGAATATTGGGATTTTTAAAAATTTCAAAACTTCAAGCAAAGTTTTCATCTATAAAGAGTGGGCTACTCAGGTCAACTTATATCCGAATTTTGTCTATGATATGTATACTTAATTCCCGCGGAGCATGAATTTTTAGCTCTCAACAGTTAAGACGCTAGAGTTGACTGAAATTCACGAAAAATGACTAAAAAACTCATTTTCAGCACGCTGCTATTATTCAAAGGGATCGTCCGAGCCAATTATCTTCATTTACACTGAAACTACTATCTTTCCCACTCTGAATTCCGTGTTGATCATTCAAATATCTTCAAACAGAAAAATTTTACAGCAAAAATTAATAAAGCTTAAAAATAGCAATTTTTAAGGGTCTTTATTTAAATAGGCGGAAACAAGCGCTTGTAAAAATGAAACTCGTGTAAATTTTGTTATACCAAAATCTAAAATGGGTCGGCAACAATTTTTGTTATTTTCTGACGATTTCAAATGGAATGACCCGTATGTAGTATGAGGGCGTTTGTGTTATTTTTTAAGTTTATTTATTGTTATCTTTTGTTTTAACTGTATGAAGAATTATCGAGTTTAATCCTTTTATTTATTCTCAATGGCATTTATACAGTTTAAACAATGAAAATTCCAACGACTACTTGATCCTTCCACTTAATATGATTTTTAAGTGGTATTTCTTTTGAAACTTTCGGACGATATTGCTTATAACTTAAACGAAAAGTAATACAGATAAATGTCTTTAATAACAGATTATTAAAAAAGGCGCTTTTTAATAGAAGAAGAAAATGTTTCTGAAAAAATATAAATGATGACGTCATTAGTCGTTTCTGTCAAATCCCAAAAATAATACTTTCGATTGAAAATGAAGCTTACTTCGTCCCATTTAATACCACGTGGCCCAAATTTTATTTAAATTGTTTGCATCCTCCATACTATCGAGTTTCAGACACTCTGTACTGGGCGTGGCAAAATGACTACTCTGTACACCTCAAATTTTATATCACAAAAATTATTTCTAACAATTGAAAAATGTTTATCATGTTCATTTATTTTCTCGTTAAAAAAATCAATATAGCTGCTACAATTTTTAAATTGACGATATTGCCCTGAGCCATAATTTAAAAGCTGACCCTGTACATTGATGTACATAATGTTTTAATTTAATTTTCCTGATGGTTGATTTCCAATTCATGATATAATGTTGATGAAACGATGAATCTGATTAATTTATAAAAGCGAATTCCAAATGAGTTAATTAATTAAGAATGTAATTTATGCAAAAAAAATGTATTCAGGCTTTTCCATGTACTCGCGAAATTATTATATTCTTCACGTGAAGTCAGCAACAGTAGTTTGACTTTTTTTGCCATTCGTTTACCTTAACAATGGAAAAATGACTCTTTAATACGGTTTTCTCTTGAAAGCTTTTTTTCGTTTAATATAGCACTTTTATAATGAAAATCGACTTTTATTTGTGATGAAACATAATCACTTTTATGAAAACGAGTTTTTTAATATACACCAGAACACCTTGTACACAGTATTCCAATTATACTCAAGTGTTCACATTTAATTGCGAAATCTTAATTATTGACGGTGTTTGAAGGACAGCAGGGGTTTATACAAAATCCCCCTCATAATTTGAATCGAATTACAAGTACCTACCAAAATGAATACTTAATATTTACACTCCTTTCTTGTATATTCTTGCTTATGAAATACTTACATCGAAGAAAACAATTTGTCTTAATTCCGTTTCCGTTTAAAAATTAATATCTTGATATTTTATTTTATCTGTGGAGTAACGTTATAAAATTACTTTTGCGACCTCTCTATTTTCCTGTAAACTGTACCCGAGTTCCAATATAGTAGAGAGCGATTCATTTAGAGCCCTTAAATGAATACGGGAGGTGAGAGTTGCAGAAAGGACAAGGATCCATAGGCGTGCCACTTGAGAAAAATGAACAAAAATAAGTTGATGTTGAGTGAACTTGGCACAGTCTAATAATCCACTGCACTATTTACATACAAACTATACAGGGTGTTTCTTAAGTAGAGGTAAAATATCGAGGGGCGTATTCTCTGGCCCAAAATAAAGGTTCTTTGTTATATAAATATAGGGTTTTAGAACAGCCATTGTCCAGCTATGGCGTGTCAAAAATAAAAAAAAATCAATTTTTAATTTTTAATTTCTCAGCTTGAGGTCATTTAACCATATTTGGTGTGTGTAGAGTACGTAGATTTGGAAAGATTTCCCAGCTTTGAGAGAGGGCAGATTGAAAATTCAATCATTTTTTACTTTCACCAAGATAAATAAACATGCAAAAATTTATCAAAATAAAATGATTAACATTTCTTTACGTTTCATTTTTATAAAGAAACTTGTACGTCACATGTTCCTCATATCAATCAAAACTAAAAGAACTATCAGCCGTTTTAAATGTAGATGCAAATCTGGTAGATAGCTCGAGTTAAAAGAAAAATCTCCCCTTAAGATTCATTCTGTATATTTTTTAATTTAATTGTAGATGTGAATATCCTTATAACATACTCTTACTTTGTACTTACTAATTATAAAACTGCTTACTTTTATTTATAGATACTCATACAGGGTGTTTGTAAATAAGTGCGAAATATATTTTTTAATTTTTTATGTATTTTTATTAATTATTTCAAAGAGTTTTAAACATATTGACTCGAAATTTGAAACACGCTTTGGAGGAATAATGTGCGTTTTTTGGGGTGATCCGAATATTTCTGCTTGCACCAGTGACGTTCGTGCGAGAATGGCAAAAAAATGGTACGCCACTGACTTTTTCGCGTTTTGATATTTTTAAAAATCCGCCATCAATTCTGAATGAAATTGGTCTCTTCAATTTTTTTCGTAGGATGCACCGTTTTTGAGAAAAAAAAAACATATTTTATTGCAAGTTCTGTATTTTTAATTTCTATTGATACATTATCTAGTAGATTGCTGTTAATATTTCTAAATAAAATACAACCATCTCGTCAAAATGTCAAATTAGCATTTTTTCATTATTTGTGTGCTACAAAATTAATGTCAATAAGTGAATAATTTTTGTCTTAAAAAAAATGGAAAATTTTACCAATGCGGAAATGGCAGATATGCATTTTGAATATGGTCGAAGTAATGGTAAATGCTCTGCAAGCTCGACGACTGTATGTTGAGTTGTATCAGGAACCTAGGAGACCTAGAGTTTTACCGCGTCTAGTTTTTTGCCAATGGATTCTTCATGTAACCGTTAAAAATCCTAATTTTTTAAATGGCGTTTTGCTTACCGACGAGGCAATGGATACGAAAATCCACATGGTCATTTTCAACGTCAACTTTCAGTAAACGTGTGGCTTGGAGTACTTAATGATTATTTAATTGGTCCATATGTCTTCCCATTACGATTAAATGGCGAATCTTATCATCACTTCCTACAGGAACAGTTTCCTGCTCTTCTTGCAGATATTCCTCTTCTGCTCAGACATAATTTATCATTCATGCATGATGATGCTCCAGCCCATTTTAGCATTAATGTACGTCATCACTTAGATACAGTATATTCCAATCGTTGGATTGGTAGGGGAGGTACAAAACAATGGCCAGCTCGCTCTCCGGATTTAAATTCCTTAAATTTTTGCATTTGGGGTTTTCTAAGAAATACAGTAGGACTATTTCAGCGAATACGACAGTCAATGAGACGAAGAGTAATAAAAAATATTTTTATTACTGTTGTTTTGTGTAATTGTTTTGGTTTAATGTTCCTGTATTAGATAATAACATTTTTTGGAATATTCAAGAGAAAAAATTTAAAAGATATTTGAACACCTTGTATCTCGAATTTTTTTATCCACATTTATATCAACTTTTTATTTTCAATGTTTAATTGCATTTTTACTTTGACCATAATAACACCTTTAAATAAAAGTTAACCAATTTCATTCAGAATTGATGGCGGATTTCTAAAGAAATTATCAAAACGGGATAAAGTCAGTGGCGTACTATTTTTTTGTTAAAAAAGTTTGTGGCATTCTCGCACGAACGTCACTGGTCCAAGTAGAAATATTCAGATCACCCCAAAAAAAATGCACATTTATTTCTGCGAAGCGTGTTTCAAATTTCGAGTCAATATCTTTAAAAATGTTTGCAATAATTAATAAAAATAAATAAAAAATTAAAATTGAAATACTCTGTATCTTGAACACCCTACCCTACAAACACCCTGTATGAAAATGTGGTGGATAGCAACAATGGCGTGTTTTTGTAAACGTTTTATAAATGTGGTTTTATTTGAGGAAATTCTAAGTAGTAACAATATATAGGTACACAAAACATCAAAATTTTTATTTTTGTGCTTACTTTTGTTCCACTTTTTATTATTTGGGAATTTTGTATCTAGTCATCAGAAATTTTATTATTTCGCAACAAAAAGACATTACATTTATTATTGCAACCTAACCTTAAAATAAATTTTTCCTAGTAGATTCATAACTGGTTATTGTGGAAGAACGGTATTAAAGCCCCTCCCTATTCCGATTATGTTGAATGCATTCACAGCAGCTACTTTCTTGAGTGTACAATAAAAGGCACTTCGTTTCAAAGGGGACTTTCTTTCTTTTATCTTTCCAGTAGTTTTTATAGACCAATGATGGATGAATTAATCCACGGTTGGCAGTTTAATTTAGATTAGTAGAACCAGCCGTTACATTTAAAAATTCCAAATGTATCTTTCGAGAAACTGCTCAGATTTAAGGGGATAAGGCTTTTCGCGCTGACGTAATATATTTTTAAAGAGTGGATTAAGCCAGGTAACGAAAACGTTCCATGATGATAAAAAATGATGCTGAACTGCCAACAGCTTCGTTCCACTCAAGGCGTATGGAAAAGCGGGTTTGTGTGCGAGAAGATGTGGTATATTAGTATTAGTATCATAAAGAAACTTTCGGGATTTTCATATCAATATAACTTATTAAAATATCAAAATCAATTGTTCGTCTTATTGAATTTTCGATATTTATCACACCTACGTGCGTGTTTTTAGAAAGATTAACTCTTTCGAAATTTGCATCTAATGTCCAATAATATGTTATTCCCAACTAGCACAGTTGTTGGAGCGGAGCTACAACTGTTGTAGGTACTTTAAAGTGTTTTGCCACTAAGTGTCAAAAATTGCCTATAGCAACTCGAAGTTGATGGATATTGTTTCAGTTTATGATGAAGTAAGACAAAATGCTTTAGCAGCTTCTCGTCTGTCCCAGAATGATTTTCTGGTAAACATGTGCCAAATGCAGTTATTTTTAACTCGGTAGTGCTACACGGGCGATGGAATCATTTCCAACAACGCTTTTCCTTAAACGTTTGGGCAGGGATTCTCGATGATTGCTTGATTGGATCATACATATTACCAAACCGAATGGATGGGGTTCAGTATCTCGAGTTCCTTCGAAATGATCTGGCTGGACTTCTGGAAGATGTGCTCTTAGTTGTGTATTCGGGAGTACCTCGATGAAGTTCAAAGAGTACGATGCATTGGGCGAGAAGGACCGTTACCATGATAGCCACGATCTCTCGACGTAAATTCCTTGGACTTCTTTTGGTCGGGATATTTAAAATATGATGTGTATCGCACCGAAATGAACACTATTGATGATTTATGCAAACGTATCATAGCTGTTGGCAATAACTTCAGTTCAAAACTTACAAGAACCAGAAATATTAGCGCGTAGAAACTGGGTAAGATGGGTCCAAATGTATTTACATGTCGGTGGACAAAATTTTGAACACTTGTTGTAGCATCAAGTAGGTCATTGTTTTTTACAAAATTGGTTTTGTAAGAGTCTCCTGTACATTCAAAAATTGTTTTGGATAAGTTCTGGATCACCCTTACGCAGTTTTTTCTATTTATCATTATTTAAAGGCCCTGTAGTCGCACCCAAAAGGGCCGCTCTGTGCATTGTGCCCAAAGTTAGTATTTTATGTATGATAGTAGAAAAAGTTTTTAGGGTATATTGATACCCCTCAATTTTCAGCGTTGGCTTATGCGACGCGGCGAGATCGAAGGTCATCCCTTTCTCTTCTGTCAGGGGTAGAGCTGCTCTGCTCATTAATATTGCTTTATCACCAGTCTATATATACGGTCTTAGTTGGGTCTATACGGAATGCCAAATATCGTTCAACAAACGGGGTTATTCAGTCCTCCTGCCAGGGAGATACTCATTCCGCTTCTTAATGAACTAAGTAAAAACAATTTTATAACCTACCAGGCTATTTAGTTTATTTCTGGGCAGAATAAATGTCCCAATAAATTCAGGGCCGGTCTAGGCGATTTATAAACCTTTAATTGTGCTGGCGATTAATTTTGGGGAAGCCGCTTAATAGTGCATAACAATAGGGAGTGGAAATTGCATTGAAAAATTCAAAAAAGGACCTTCGTGTTTATTTCAGTCACTAACGGTGAGGGGGATAGTTAGATACGGTTAATTTCCTCAGCACAAAGGCGCTAATAATAACTTTTTAAAAAACAAAGCAGGTTTAATCTACTCCAGATGATGTTAACTAGTTACCGAAATGTATTTCAAGGGAAGTATAGTTTTGATGTTTCTAGGTATCTTGTTATTTCCAGTATGGTTTCCTAAACAGTAGAATCCAAGAATAAGTACAGGATGTGGATATTAAAAGTGCCATGAATGTATTTGGTATCATAAACAAATATTTTGGAGTTTATGATCAGAAAAGTTGAGATTCGTTTCTGACTTGATTCTTGATGAATGAACGAACTGTAAGGTTTGTTCCAACTTGTTGTTATTGACAGACAATACAACAACAACAACAAGAAACAACTATTTTGCGGGGAAATAATAATAAAATAATTATTAACAATGGAATTACTTTATTATGGTGACAAATGTTGTAAATTGCCACTTTCAGCCAGAATATGATTCAGATCTTCTTGAAATTGCTCGAACATGTGCAAAAATTCCAAGAGTAACCTTTATCCCATTACAACCAGCTATAATTTATTGACGCAAGTGCATTTTAACAAAATATTATTCTTAAATTTTAAGAAAGAAAAGTGTTAAATTAAGCATAAAAAAGCTTGGATATCAAGAATATGTAAATATTTATATCATATAATTTATTACTGAATTAATACATATACACTTGAAGGAAGTTTAAAATTTTGAGTATATTATTATATTTAAATACTCCATTTTTTTTCTATGTAGTATTTCCCAATTCTTCGATAGTGTCTGATTTGTTCACATACAATGCTTTTGAGATAACTCCACAAAAATAAATCTAGAGGGGCTAGGTCAGGGGAGCGTAGTAGCCATTCAAAGGGTTATTTCCATCGATTTCGAAAAATACAAATAGATGCCACTTGCCAAATTCTTAAAAATAATAAGATCTTTGTATGCAAATTCCTTCTGTTAAAGCCAAACAAATTCGCATTTTCCGGCAGTTGTTCAAAATATATATAAAACCAGTCACGTTTTGCCTAAGGTATAATGATAAATTTTATATGTGCATTGATGTGTTTATTATTTTTTATTTATTTATTTTTGAGGAAAAAAGATGTTAGTAAGCGCAGTACGAATAATTAAATTTGTAAAATTAAAACGGCCTTAAATTATTTTCTATCCAGGAACAATTTAATTACTTAATGGATTCTACGTAGGGCTTTAAGAGATTTTCATCAAAAGATTTAACATTATTTGGGGTCATTGCTGGAAAATTTATTTTTCTGGATGATGCCTTCAACAGACAGGCACACAGGATGGTTCAGCTTTAATACCTTCAGTGCCAGTGACGGAAAAATCCGTCGGAGTCGCTATCACTCTGGTGCCGCTGACGGAATTTTCCGTCGCTTCTCTGGTGTCATTTATAGCTGAGTTATTTACGTCAGCACTGCATTTGAAGAACGGAGATTTACATAGGCACAATGAAAAGGTTTTATAACATAGTTTTTTGCGTACAGTTTATAATTTTTGCTTGGCTTTTTTTAGTTAAATTAATAAAATGATCAATTATAATATTAACTCAGTAAAGATATCATATTTCAAAAAAATAAATGCGGACAAGCTGATTATTTCAGAGTGAATGAAAGGCTGTCTTCAACCAAAAAATCACTCTCGACGCCTTTGTGGGTTTTTGCTATTTTGCTTTTATTTACTATACTTATTATGGTTCAGTAAAGATACAACAAAAGGCTGACCAGCTGGTTTCTGCAGGTTTCTTCAAGCACTGTCTTCTGAGTCTCTCCATAGGGTGGTTTATTATTATTGTGTCATCTCTAAAATATTTTGTGTACATGTACTTAGTAAAAGTCATTACTTCTGTTCCGGAGGGTCTATTGTTTTAAAAACATTTAAGCATATTTAATAGGGATGTTCAAATTAAATAGGTATTTTGAGGTACGCCAGTTTGAAACAATGGGATGTAATATCCAAGTAATCAGTGCTGTGAATTGTTAATTGAATTCATTTCCTTACCACACATACCACCACCCTTATTGCGCAAATCACCGAAGGGGTAGACTGTCCTTTTTTTGGTATCCACTCAGGAGACAGTCTTCCAAAAACCAGTTCCTAAGCCTTTTGTTTGTATCTTTACTGGATCATAATAAATAAATACCGTTTTTTTTCATTTCATGAAGCGTGAAATATGTTAATATATTAATATGTACAAGTTGGACAAAAAATTCCAAAAACAAAGTAAATAAGAAAGTACCCCTATGGCAAAAAACGCACAAGGGTCTCTAGTGTAATTTTTTGGTTGGAGACAACCCTCCATCCACCCTGAAAAAATCAGGTTGTGTGCATGTAATTTTTGCACTATATGTGTACTTTGTGCAAGTATGGCAGTTTATACAGGCATTCGGAAAAGGGTTTAAGAGATAGGTTTACACGGCTCGAATTTCCTGTCCTTTTTTATTAGAATAAGACTGGAAAACTGGCAAGGCTGGTACTATATCAACTTCAAAAGAGTCCGAATAATCCATTACCATACAGATGAAGGGTTCTTGCAATTTTCAGAGCATAGTTGTTCGACGGAGACGAAAGCGACACTTGGTATCCAGATGAGATACCAAGAGATTATATCAAAATTTAAAAGTTTAAAATACAAAAAGTTAGACATATTTTTACATCGACAGTACAGTATTACTAGCGCCCTCTTGTCGTGACATTAAGACTGTTTGCATGTTTGTAATTGCCACCTCAAAAAAACGTGAGACTACAAATTTTAAAAATAATGGGTCCATACGTTTTTAAAATATAGCAAAAAATTTGTTCAATTCTAACACCCTGTAGAATAAAAAGGAGGAACAATTGAATAATCAATGTTGGCCTCAATCGCTTTATTTTGACGTTAATAATCTGTCCTTAAGCTATGTGTCATTATTAACAGGTAATAATAAATAATACTTTTAATTTTTTAAATCTTCTATTACACTTAGCAGTTGTGTTGTTACTTTGAGGCGTCTCGCTATGTAATTAACTGATATATTTCAAATAGATTTTTGAAGCTTGTTAATTTAAAATTGAATCAACATGAATTATACATTCTTATTAAATTTGGTTTTCAGTAATGAAATATGATGTATCACACTGTGTACATATTTGAACTTTAATGGAGATTAGATGGTTAGCATTTATATGTAATAAATTAAATGACAAGTTAACGAAGGCTTTAGAGTTCCATTGAAATATTATATTTTCCTGTTTACTTGGCGGCGATAAGGCGTATTTATGAACTTCGTATTCAGGAGCACAATGCCAAGAATTTCTTTATTATAAAATATCATTTGGAGGGTGAGAGTGACTGACGCTGTAAATGAAATTTACTGCTGGTTTGTTGAATACAACAACTAACCAAAGGATGATGCCTTTCTCGGCGGTAAAAAGTCAGTTAATCTCTTTAAGACTTATACCGAATTCAAGACGTGATGTCTCGGTTTGAAATCATTAACATACAATTATGTCATAAATATTTTAAATTCTGACCCTTCCAGTATTAATCAAGAGCTTGGGAATTGCCGCATATGTTTAGAATAATTAATAATACACAGTAGTTTGTATTATACCGGGTGTTTCTCACTCAAACCAAAAAAAATGTCACATATTAATAATACATACATTTATTAATTAATGTAATTTAATATACAGGGGATAGAGAAAATTAAGAATTAACGGAATCGCCCTTCAAAAAAATTCTAAACTTATTTTTAAAGCGAAAACAATTTTTTTTCGTCATTATATTAAATCCTTATTTAACGCCGCTTATGCGGTGTCATCTCATAATTCAATTCCTGTGTTTACGTTGTAGTTTTGTGTTCTTCAGTTTTTAGTGCCTTATTTTAATTTTAAACGTTTTATAGTTATTAAATAAGGAAATATGTGTGGGGTACAGATATTTTCCCACAATATAGTTCGTATGTCTGTTTTTCTTACAGTTACAGTTTGTAACGAAATAATGAAAATGCAAAATACTGGAGCTATCTGTGGAGGTGTTATTCCTAATAAGTATGTTAATATTTGTCTTTTTGCATTTAGAAAGCTGAAAAAAGACGACCGAATGGTAGTTGACATTGTTGACAGATGTAAGCTTTATCTATGGATATAATAAGTCATCTCAGTCGATGCTTGCCATAGGCGCCGACTTTCTCTAGGAAAAGAGGCTTTTGCCCCATTATTTAAATATCAAGCTAAAATTCTTGTAATTATTGTGATGTATTTTAGGTCTCCCTAAGCACGTAGTTAAAATTTTTGTACTTAGCCATAATTAATCCTATATAACAACATTTATAATAAATATTTCCTTCTGGTTATTAATTAATTATTATCTTGTTTTAACGAAATATCCTTGCATTTTTACTTGTAATGCGGCTGAAATAAGAAATATTTTTGTTGAAAATATTTAAATTAATTTAACTGTTTATTTATTTATTTATCGTTTCACTATCCAACGGGATTATCTGGAAATTAATCCCAATTATAGGACGGAAAATAGCTTACAATAAAGATAAAAGGAAAAACAACAACAAAAAAATTACATATAGCAAAATAACAAACAAATAAACATATAAAAGTTAATCAGTATAAAAATAATAAAAACAATAAAACATGTACATACAAACAAACAATTCAGATACCTAAGACTTAAAAAAAATTAAAAAACAGAAGAAGAACAAACAAAACAATAATAATACTAGAATTAAATATATCAACGCTGTCCTGCACAGTTATAATAACATAACATTGCATACAACGGTGAATAATACAATATATTGGTTCTAACAGTCTTCATAAAGAATGTTTCACTACGGTCAGGTGGTTTCCGGGCTGGTTGCCACGTCGTCGGTTTAGAACTCTTGACGTTTCGAGAGACATATCGCTCTCTTCTTCAGAAGTTACTCTGAAACTGTCAGGTTGACAAAATCTCTGGAGTTTCGAACAACAAATCCAAGGTTCCTACATGCAGCTGAAACCACTGAAAAACTTAATTTCTGGTCAAAATATACACCCAAATCTTTAACATATTCGGGTCTGGCAAGTGGGACGTTGTTAATATCATAAGAGAAATTTAAAATATTCGTCTTTAAGATATAGCTTAATGTACTACACTTGCTAGCATTCAAAGGCAATCTGTATTATAAACACCATAAATTAAATCTCTCAATATTTCTCTGCAAATCAATACAATCCTGAATACTCTCAATTCTTAAATATATTTTCATGTCATCAGCATCCAACAAATGGGGCACATCCAAGCAATCAACAACAGTATTAATAAATATATTAAATAGGAGAGGTCCCAAAATTGCCCCCTGGGGAACACCTGATAAAACAGGAAAAGATACCGAATTAAAGCCTTTGTAATATACATATTGTAATCGATTGATCAAATAAAATTGAAGCAGCATCAGCACGCTCGGTGAAAGTCCACAATTGTCTAATTCACGAAGTAAAATATTATGCGGCAGTCGATCAAAGGCTTTAGAGAAATCCGTATACATTACGTCAACCTGTCCATGATCATCCAAGGCGTCGGATATATATTGTGTAATACACACTAAGTTGGAAGTTGTGGAGCGACCCCTAACAAGACCATGTTGATTGCATGTTATAATATTCTTTACATGGTTATACAGCGCATCGTGAACATATAACTCAAAAACTTTGCTAAAGTTATTAATGATTGTGATAGGGCGATACTCAGTAACATTATCTTTATTTCTAGACATATACAGGATGTATACACGAGGTTTTTCATATTCAGGAATTGTATTCGAAGATTAAAAATGATCTTAAGAGGTTCCAGTAACAGACAAGCACATTCACTAACAAATTAAAACCACAAAGTTGAATTTGCTGTATAGAATAGGTGTTGTAAAATGTAATTTGCTTCTTTCCTTGGTAATTTCTATCACTTTTTTGTCCGGTAGCCGATTATACACCTTATCAGTTACAGTGGACCAGTTATTTAAATCATTTTTGAACTGCTCTTTTTGATTTTATTTTTACAAAATTGTATTTGTAACATTATTTTTTGGCAACGTTTAGAGAAGTTCGGAGGAATAAGATTCAACATCTGTGTAAAATATTCTTCGAAAACTGCGTTCATGTCTTCGTGATAGTCACCTGTATTTTTAGATTCAAATAAAAGTAAACCGCCATCTACAAAACCTCGTTGACCCAAGTTTCGTCTAGATAATAAATATTCCTCCCTTCGTCACGGAATTTTTTAATTGATCTTAAGTAGAATCTTCGCCAACAAATAATTTCATCTTTATCGATAAGAACTGACTTTCTGTTCTGCTTTAACAGCAAAAATTCAACTCTCGTAAGACGGTCCATAATTTGCTTCTACTGATTTTTGGCAAATCGTTGTCCTCTGAAAGTTCACTTAAAATTTTATTTAGCGTTAGTATTTCTTTTTTAAAATAAAATGAGTACTTTTCTGCGAATGACATTTTTGAAGAAATCATCTATAACGACTTTTGACCTCCCTGTAGATGATTTTGGGGGATTTGCAGTATCTTGTTCATTTTTTGTTTCCTTTAAAAGTCTGTACCTAGATAGTCGATTTTCCAATCCCTGTCATTTTGGAACACTTTTCCACGATGTCGTCAACACTATTGGTAGGATTTTGGTGTTTGAATGCATTAAGTACATTTAATATAATAATCTGCTCATTCTGAGACAGCACACATCTTTTCATGCGTTTAATAGATACGTAATCTGACAAGCTCGACATTTTACCCAAACAATATTATATCCACTGGCACAATAGTCACTAAACACAAGTCGAATTTTACTCTACTGCACTAGCGCGTCTTCGTATGTTCAGCTCTAAGACTGAATTGATCTGTCACAATACACTGGCTCCTGCCCTATGTATCCAGTAAAATGTACACCCATTACCTGTTAGCATTGGTTTTACCCGATAATTACCTGAAACGAAATATTACCACGCCCATGGCCGGTTCTTATCTCGGGGTTTTATTATTCTCTTTCATTTCCAAACAGACTATAATCAGTACCATATGCAATATTTTTTGACATATGATGCAGACGCCATCTGTAGGCCACTAGTGCAAGGTGCACACCGGTAAATGTTGAAGTTCTTGTGTTGTTAGGAGTTGGCGTATTAAATTCTGTTAATACTAATAATAGCAACAATAATAACAGTAATCGATGATGTTTAGGATGTTTACAGTGTTCTGTAACAATGTTTCTTATGCCCTTAGAATATAACTCAGCTTCTCCGTGTTCTTTGAGGTTTGGAGAGTATGCAACTAGCAATGCAGTATTCTAGGTTATTATGTTATTTTAGAACAGATACTGACTAATGTTAAACGTTCTACAGCAGTTAAATAAATTATTTTAATCGAATGGCGTAAGAATGCTAAATTTTTTTCAAATTTAAGTCATCCCGTATACATTACCGTCTCCGAAATCTCTATATTACGCATGCTAAAAGGCCACTGCATAGTTCAATAAGTAAATGAATAGAAACACTATAACTAAGAATATAGAAAAATTGTACTAAATAATTAATTAACATTTTTATATTTTACTTGTATTTACCAATTAGCTCTGACTTTCTTCTTTTATAGTTTTTTTTGCTCTTAACGTACTCAATATACGCCTGGAACTAATTGTGGTATTCTGTTTCTGTGTTAAACTTCTTAAAAATCATGTCTCACTTTCTGGTTTGGACGGTAAAATTCCGAGTTGCATTTGTACAGACACATTCTATAAATACATTTTACTCTCATCAGTTTACATTTATTTTGAAGTTATCGTGACAGAGTCGGTGCTTGTTGTATATACAGGGTGGTCCAAATAACTCTTCCACCTCTATTATTTAGCTTTACAAAATAAATATGTCAATAATATTTCAAAAAATGCAATTCTAGACTTATTCCACATTTTTCAGGGGTGGAAAATTAAAATACTTAAATACATATTTTGTATTGTTACTGAGTTAGATATTTCTTCTATGATTTCAGTGAATGAAGCATCGGTTTTAGTTTGCTTGATCAGAAATGGACGGAATGGCATTTATATTTGTTTTAATTTTTTGACAGGATATCATATTGAAGGAAAACCAACATTGTAAAATGTCAGAAATATGCTAGAAATTTAAATTTATTTTTTCCAATATAAAGCATAAAATATTAAATCTAAGCATACTGTAAGAGCTATTCAGATAAACTATTAAAATGAATGTTAAAAGCAAAAAAGTTTGTAAATTCCGTTGCGATATCAAAGAAATATATAAAAACCAATTAAATGTTACATTCGTTTTGGAAATATCAAGCAAATTTGTATTTATTTCTGCAATTAGCAAATGAGCAGTATATGTATATATATATATATATATATATATATATATATATATATATATATATATATATATATATATATATATATATATACCTACAGGGTGATTCAGGTTTAATCTTGATAACTTCAGGAATCAATAAAACAGGTTAAAATAATGTTAATTTGTGATATAAACTTATTTCCTAAAACGCATCGTTTCCGAGATAGAGGGCGTTGAAGTAGGATTTTTTTTTTCTCGTTTTTCCCTCATAACTTTTGAACCACTTATCAGATTTAAGTGAAATTCGGAACACAAACACTTCTTAAGTTTGAACTACCTACCCCTCTTAGAAGTGTATTTTGTATGCTACCGCC
Source organism: Monochamus alternatus (assembly GCA_037114965.1). Classification (NCBI taxonomy): domain Eukaryota; kingdom Metazoa; phylum Arthropoda; class Insecta; order Coleoptera; family Cerambycidae; genus Monochamus; species Monochamus alternatus. Next base: position 23,489,801 of record CM073432.1, on the reverse strand, counting down.
CTCTTACTTTATTTCAAAACAACTACAAAAAAAAATTAATTTCAATAAAACATCTACACATCACTTTGACCTGATTAATTTCGAAACTTTTTCGTGTCTTCTTTTTTATTTCGACGTTTGGTCTTGTCTCTGAGATATTCAAAGAAATTGGTAACAGTGTAGCGCACCACACAGGGATCATCGGCACAAGGTTGTTGCACGAAATTGTTTATTTTTCTATTTTTGCAACCTGGCTAATTAATAATAAATTAATAACTCTAATCCCAGAATCACTATAGACCCGAAATTTTTTCCGGGGTTTCTGTCTTTTTAAGGCGAACCATCGGCAATTGATCCCAGAATTATTGCAAAAAAAATCCGATTTTCTAACGATTCCGGGAGAAGAGTTATTAATTTGTTAATTAGCGAAGTTGCAACAATCGAACAATAAACAATTATATTTGCAAAAATCTTGTGTCGATGGATTGCCTTAATAAGCCAGAAATCCTGGAAAAAATTCCGGTTCTCTAGTGATTTCGGGGGTGGAGTTTTTAATTTGTTAATTAGCCCAGTTACAACAATTTAGCAATAAATAATAAAGCTTACACCAAAGTGATAGAGAGGGACCTCGAAAACCCCCGAGAGAACATTTTTCAGACATTTTCGTTGAATCGTGTGTGACATTTGCCATATGTTCAACAAAAATGGGTCATTTGTTAAATAAACAATTAAAAATTTGCGAGCGTACAGAGGTTAGATGTACCTTTTGTTATAAAAAATTCCCTGAACATTTTGCAGAAAACCGCATCTCAATCGGATTTCTCCGCAAAAAGTTGTCTATTTTCACATTTTTCATGCTAATTTGACGCGACTACTGTAATACATTTCAAACCAATATAAAACTTATGCAACTTCCCCATTGCATCACAAAGATTATTATCTATTTTTGAGCAGATATTACACAGTTAGAGACTAGGGCGTTAGAGCGCTAATTAAACAGGGTGGAATTGTCAGGTACGGCGACGGAGCTGGTGCTTTAGTGTTATGACAGAGGCTTTTTAAAACATTTCTGTAATAAATCAAGCACGTGATGGTTTCTAAGTCAGTGAAGTCTCCTCTTCGGTAACCGAGTCGCAGAGAGAATTATTTCGTTCTTTCTTGCGTAAAATTACTAATCCTAACGGTAAAGCTGTACTGGAATGGGAAATCAGGATCTGCATAAATTATAAAATGAAGTAACGTGGGTTCAGCACATTATATCCAATGTATTCGATTTCTGATCGCAAATTAATTATAGAAATGCATACCTAACGATGATGGAACAATTTCAAAATTAGTTCGTTAACACTGTTTGGTGGAAGTAAATATGGCTTTCTAAGGAGACATTAAGCAAGGCCAAAATTAGCTTTGCTAAACATGTGTTTGAGTTGTTTAATTTTATCTAAATGTTTAAATCTACACTTATTTTCTGCTCCAAATTTCTGCTAAAATTTGTAAATCGAGAATTTTTGCGGACGAGAAATTCAAATATGTTTCTAATTTTGGCGTCACTAGTAGAGGGCGCTACTTATGGCACATCATGTTTCTTTCAAATGACAGAACTTTTTTGCATTTTAATGTATCCATCTGACTACCGAAACAATCAATTCTCCTACCTGTTTTATTTGAAAAAGGTATACCTTGCTGAAGTCGGTGGCGCCCTCTACTAGTGACGTCAAAATTAGAAACATAAAATTTTAACTTTAACACACTGTATTTCCGTTTACTTTGAGTTTTCGAAAAATTGTTATAGGACTTTGTGACCCTAATTTTTAGTGAGGAATCACCTCCTGAAGTCTTGACGCATAATTTCCGGACACCCTGTATATTTTTCGGCAAATAACGATCGATGATACCCACACCTCCGCCACTGGTAAATTTCTAAAGCTGGTAATTTGTTTCATACCTGCTGGCACACTAAATATGCACACCGAATTTGGTTAAATTATCTCAAGCAGTTTATAAATAAAATATTAGAAACTGATTCCTTTTTTAATTTCTGACACGTTGTAGCTGGACATTGGCTGTCATAAGACCACACATTTATTTAACAAAAACACTTATTTTGGCTACAAAATACGCCCATGAATTTTTGACCTTTACTAAAGAAACACTGTATATATTGCTAATACAATAATTTCTGGATCGATTTTGAATGGAAACGTTGCAGCATTTCCAGTGTTATTGCTACCTTATTTGGAAATTATATATTCAACTTTTAAACGAATGGACATAGCAAAAAATGCAATACATTTGGGTATATCATAACCCCTAGTTAGGAAATTCTACCAAACAGTTATTTGAGACCATTTGTTAAATTTATTTCCTATATCTTAGTCAATATTTAAACACCCTGTACGTACTTCTGCGAGCCAGTTTCACTATTTTTTGCATATTTCAATTAAATTTCGCCAAGTCTACCCAGCGCAGTTAAAAAAAATAATTTGAGTGGTTTTTTAACTTTATTAAGCATACTCGGGTGTTCTTTTACCGCTTTGTCTAGGGAGATTACAAAATTTATCGTTGAATCCGTCATACCCGCTCTCGATTATTATAAGATGGCGGGATGAGGGCTTATGGAGCATCAATAAATGCAGAAGTTATAATGAAATTTCTCCTCTAAGGCTCCGAAAACAAACAGAACAGTGATCAATGTGTTCCATCCGAGTCTTGTAAAAAGCATCTATAAAACTGATTAACAAGAAACCGGAGAAGGAAAAATAAAATTTCCAATTATATGTTGTTATAATTTAAGTAAGCCACGATTGTTCCGGATTTCCCAATAGCGGATTCCAGTAAAAAATATAAAACCAATTATTTTACATTTCCAAGAAAGTTAAATTCAATTTAATTATAACCATTTTCTAAATAAAATCTATAAATCGATTCGAAACAAATATCTAGGGCGTCTTGTGGACTTAATAATAATAATAATTTTTTGTTTTATCATATTTAACTTCCTTTCTGTTGATAACAACCCTTGTAGCATTGTAACCATCATTTTCGGAACGCATAACATCTGAAGTTTGTGAAAATTTTGCACAAGTTAGGGATGTCTCTTCTTATAAGAAACAGTTATATTTTCCTTGGATTTTACTTGCAATATCAAGTTTGTTAGATATGGACTCTTCAACATAACTTTCTTCTACAGAAGAACTCTTTATCCCCCATGCCGTCTAATGGTTATAAGATCAGCCACCTTTACACAATTGCCAATATATGCTTCTGGATTTGCAATATTCAGGAATGAAACAACTATTGAGGGAACCTTCGCCAATGTGTTAATTCCAAATGGCTGAGAAGTACATTTTTGATTGAAAAGAATCTGTTTTGTGTGGTTATAGAAGAAAATCCAGAATATTTTCCAAGGAATATAGGTTGAACGGTTTATCAAATAGGCAGATGATGAAAAGTACTTATTCCAAAAAGTTGTCTAAATTGTTGGTATATTTGGAGCCTGTAGGACAGAAGAATTAACTTACTTAGATCCAGAGGACATTCAAGATGTTAAGTCGTTCATTAAAGTGACTATTCCGAAACCAAAACTAATGTTCCTAGATTATTTACAATGCCAGAGGGAGATATAGAAGGAGTCAATTTTTTTCAAATTTTTTACGTCCATGCACTATTTATCGCAACCGATTTTTTATCACATACAGGAATTCAAAATGTACTACACAAGTGGGTATAAATAACATAGGTTCAGTTCCTAAAAAGATTGCCGAATTTCTTAGATTACCCAGTGTTACTGAGTATACTGCTTTAGACGATGTTCTGCCACCTTCCTTGCAGATCAGAAGGCAACTCATGGATGGTTGGCGTTCCACCACTTTCATTCCAAAAATTCAGTGCACCAGCAGCACCGGGATGCAGGTGCTATCTTCTTCCAATATTGAAGTTACACGAAGTGAAGAAAACAATATATGTTCACCTAATGCCCAATTATCCGATTTGAAAGATTGTGTTATTAATAGTTATAATAAATAAATAATTTCAAATTCAGTTATTTTATTTTACTTTTACGCGCATGTGCGTAAAAAAGATTGTTTTAAGCACACGTGCCAAAAGACTGTCATTTCAATATTGAAATGACAATCGAAATGTCATTATTATGCAACGAAAATAACTATTAAAGTTCTGCTGCTTTGACAGTTAATAAATATATGTAAAAGTAAACTTTTAATGTCAATTCTCGAAAAACTTATTTTATTTGTTTACCTAATTTAATGATTTGAAAAGTAGCAGAGTGAGTAAGGCAGTAACTTATGCATCACATCTAAAATGAAAACGACACTTTCATTTTTATTCCTGCGTTCGTTTTCCTGGAACTACGTAGCCCCTGCAGGAGTAATTATATATGTATGTATGTACTTTACGATCTCGTATCAGCCGGGGGTGGGTTAAGTGACGGAAATGCGGTTTACAAATTGATTAACCGTACCACTTTGGAAAGAGCTCTTTGGTTGTAGCTGTGTAAGACTCGGGGGATGTAATTCGACGATCAACGCAGGCGCTGCACGGAGGCATCTATCTAGAGTTATAGGCCTACGGTTTGCACTCACTTTCTCGGTCTCCTCAGTGGATTCCAATTAACAGTGTGTATAGTTTCATCCCTAATTACCAAGTTAGCCAAAAGGTATTGATGGTTTTTCCGTAGGCGATGGAATACACAATAATATTTATTCATTTATTCATCAAATTCGGAATGCAGCCCAAAACTGCATCCGCTAGTGATATAAAAAGTGAGAAATTAACAATACAGGATGATGTATTAAGGATGGGCAATCTGAACTGGAGATACTACACACCAAATTATGGTGATTCAGCTTAACATGTCTTACATGTCATGTCATACAAATGTTGCATACGAGATACAGGGTATTTAAAGTTGGAATTTTAATTTGAAATTTCTTAATAATTTTGTGATTTTAAGCAGTATCGTCATGAAAATTGGCGACTTTATGTTTTTTGGCATGAAAATTACGAATTTTATGCTGAATTTAGCACTATTTATACAAGGCGTTAGTTACACCCTGTTACTTAGGTAAATTACAGCATATTTTTTTTCTCTAATGAGTTATGGCTAAAAAGGCAGTTCAATTTTGAATACAAAAGGTACTCTTATTTATTTCATGTAACTCTATCAGTTTTTGAGTTATTTGAATTTTACACGTTCGAGGATTCCAAATGACACAGGCAAAGTTGAGTCTACTATAAATAAATATATAATATAAAGATTTAAGAGATTTTTCATATCTAAATTCCCTGCAAGTCCTAAATATAAAACCCAACATTCCATTACACTTTCTACAAACATACTCAATATGATGATCAAAGACTTAACCTACTGTCGAAAATAACACCTAAACCTTTTATTTACGAGACGCACTGAATCTTCTCATTGCTGATCATATAATTAAAGATGTAAGGACTAATATTAATAAAATCGGCGAGCTTTGATAAAACCATTTTTCAAGAAAGCACAAAGATTTTATCCATAATTTACCGTTGAACAACTTTTTCAAGTAACATTTTGCTGTATTTTCAGTAGAAAAGGCACTTTACCTGAAACGATAACAGTTTTCAATCGGTGCACTGAATATTTCAAATAGGATTATTTCGAAAGCTGTTACTCCTAACGACTTCAATAAGGTATACCTTTTTCAGGTATAACAGGTACGGGAATCGATTGTTTCAATAGTTAGATGGATACACTAAGCAGCAAAAAAGTTCTACCATTTAAAAGAAATATGATGTGCCATAAGTGGCGTCCTCTATTAGAAACGTCAAAATTAGAAACAAATTTGAATTTCTCGCCCGCAAAAACCCCTGATTTACAAATTTTGTGTCAATATTTGAATTTTTCTACAGTTATCTACAAATATCGAAAATCAAATTTTAACTTTGACACCCTGTATCTGTTTATTATGCGACTTGGGATATATGTATGTTAGGTTAAATCGATTTATTTTCATTAAAAACACCCTGTACATATAATTGTCACCAGATGTCAAAATAATTTGTATTAATTACTGTACTAATTGTAAGGCATCATGCGAAAACTTAATAAAGTTGTATTGATATTTTGTCATTATTAATACTAATTTATGTTGTCAAATTATATGAGCCTGCTAACATACTTGATGTTAATATGTTTCAATTTATATAGAAAACAAAGTTTTGCTATAATTTTTCTTGAAAAATGTACGTCTTATCGGTTTGGACATTGCAAAGGTATTACGATTTTAAAGAAATTTCGACCTTAACAAATTTTTCATTCAACTTCTACCCACATCCAATAGTACTGCAATTAAAAAAAAGAAATTGTACGTTTTTTATCTTTAGCCGAACTGGACTGGCCTCATCCGTCATGACCTGAGCTTAATTTAGTATAGTGTCATACTTATCTATATACAAAAGTACCTCTCTTAAAGATAAAGTACTATAATTTCTTCAGATTTTTACGTATCAGTGTGACATTTTATAGATACTTCTCGTTAATCAAATTCTCAAGGGAATTATTGTATCAATATCCTCAGTTGATTCGGAATAAACGTCGTTCCCCAAACACTGAAGTCTAATGGACTAAAATCGAGGGAACGTGCTGGCCACTGAATAGTTGCGTCTTTACCACTTCCAATTGATCGATTTGGTCAGACCCTGTATATGTATTTGGAAAATCACAGCATCGTGGAAAACAGCAAAATTTAAACAATCAGAATAAAGAGCGCGCTTAAAATATTCTGAACAATTTTATAAATATTTAACACCTATGAAAATATACTAAATTAAGCTCAGGTCATGGCGGATGAGGCTCATTTCCACCCTAATGGTTGAAGGAGGAAAGTCCAGTTCTGCTAAAGATAAAAAAACGTACAAATCATTTTTTTTAAATTCTCAATAGCAGTGCTGTGGATGTGGGTAGTTTCTGGGATAGAAGTTGAATGAAAAAATTTTTAAATCAAAATTTTTTAAAAATCCTAATACTTTTGCAATGTCTAAATCGATAAGACGAGACGAGATTTTTCAAGAAAAATTTTAGTAAAGCTTTATTTTCTACATAATACGGCAGAAGTAAACATATTAACATCAAAAAGTATGCTGGCATGGATTGATATAATTTGACAACATAAATTAGTATTAAATGACAAGATATCAAAATAACTTTATTATGTTTTGGCATGATGCTTTGGGAGTATTTCTTACGACACAGTTCATATTTATTCCTGTACAAATGTTGACATCTTTGTAGGAAGTATCTTTAGTTTTATTTAAGTATAAATGGAACACCTTCCATAAGCCAACTAAGGTTTAAGGTTCAACTCGACTAAGTTTTTAATTCTTGTTCCTGATGGATTTCCCGATCCCTTCAAATTGACTAATCTTAGCAATTCTTATAAGTATTTAGATGATTTTTCCCCACCAAAGGAGGACTGGTGTGGCAATAACTTAAGCTATTCCCAGGACTGGTTATGGATTTTGAGGTAGAAGGAGATACCGATCTCTTCGAATGGACAAATCGTGGCAATTTTTGTAAGTAATCAGAAGATTTTCCCCACCCAAAACTGATTGAGCAGTAACCAAAGTTACTCCAAGGACGGGTTGTTGAGTTTGAGGTAGAGGGAGATGCTAACCTCTTCAAATGGATAAATCTTGGCAATTGTTGTAAGTAGTCAGACGTTTTTCCCCACCAAATACTGGTTTGGCAGTAACCAAAACTATGCCAAGGTGGACCAATGAAGTTTGAGGAAGCAGATTTATCCACAGCTTGGTCCATGGACTGCTGCTATACATCATGTCGCTGAGCGAGCGTAATTTTAAAGTTAGGGATTTTACACCTTGTTAAGTTACTAAAAAGAATGGTACATTATTGGATACTAGAAAGTTCAACATAGGTAGTGATAGTATGTATATTGCCAAAACGTAGTGTTTTTATATTTAAAATATTTATTGAATGTGTATCTCTTTATGGAATTTTTACATACACTTCAACAATTAATTTTTCACATTTAAAAGTAAACGTAGAAAAATTAACACAAACATTTCCTAAGTTCATCTTTTATGTGTATTTTACTGCAGTCAAAGAAAATTATAATTCTTTTATAGAAGAAAAATTAAAATTATCTGTGTCGGTTGCACGCTGTTATGATTATTGCCATATTAACGATAACGAGATCACGTAATATACAGTTATCGATATTTTTTGAGCCATAAATAGTTTAGTTATTACTAAATTTGTCAAGTTAAAACCTTACTGTCTTTTAGACTACTTTGCTACTGCGCTGTAACGGCGTCCTTAATTCCATTGGTCTTCTTGTTGTGGGAATATTTAAAAATTAAATGTATCGCACCAAAGTGGACGATGATTTACACAAACGTATCATAGTTGTTGTCAATAACTTACGAGTTCAAAACGAACAAGAACCAGTAACATTTGTGTTCGTTTTTTAATTACTTCGGTCGCCAACTGTATGCTTTGCCTTGCGCAAGGTCAGGTTTTACAGTGAACTGACCTTTTTTTCACAAAATTGTATTTGTAAGTCTATAACAGCGTGTGTATGTGCTAATGGAAATGTCTTAATAGTTTATGTACAGGTGATAGAATAGATGGTTTTTAAAACCAACCTAAACCTCGCCCTGTTCACATATTTTATTTCTTTTTTTCCATAATTTTATTCTGTTTAGTAGTTATGAATTAATATTTCTCTGTATGTGTAGAGTTTTGGGGCTAACTACTGGGTTAACTCATCATCGGAATGGGATATCAGGTGCTGCGCGTAGCTTCTATGAAATTTCAGTCGGACCCAGACGGGAGGAGTCCTTAATCCATCCATACACGACACTTGCGGCGCTAGGGCTAATCCGATAAACATGTGCCGGGGACAATGTCTGTAAAAACATCTAGAAGGCCAATTTCGGATGTAAGGACCCACGTTGACAGATGGGACTTTTAACAAACCTTTTCAAGGAATTGGTGTAAGGGGTAGACCAATATCACCGGATATAAGTGATAGCTATAAAAATTAATATGACAGTCCCGTGCTGTATTTTCTGGAATAACTTGATTAGTTTACCATATATGAAAATATACAGGGTTATTCAGAACTTATCTAAAAAAATTAGAAATAGATGCGTCATGAAAAATCACAGACCACCTAGACTGTACGCATGCTATACCAATGAAGCCTCGGCAGGGGAGCGGTGGAGTGTGTGCGGAAGTTTGGCTCCGCCCTCTTTTGATAGAGTCTGATTCAGTAAAATGTATATTTGATGAAATTTTAAAAAAGTTCTTACATCTACATGTTTTTCAGAAATTGCTCTAATAAGTTCTAATCACAGTGTAATTATGGAGAAGTGCATTGTTGACAATTGTAATAGCCGATCAAATCGGAATAGAGATGAAATTTCAATTTTTAGGCAATAATCAGAAATAATGGAGCACGTTTTATGGCATTAAACGGCTCTACGCAGACGTTGTACTGACATTTCCAGTATCGGTTCTGTTTTTAAGTGCCTATATGTTTAACAGTTATTGTTAGCAAGGTAATAAGTATTTAATGGTTTATTAAATAATACCATGTGGAACATTTTGTTGATGCATGTACTGGCATCTTGGAAAGTATAAGCGATACGAAAATGGGCAGTTGGGGGAAAAAAACTTAATGACGTTTGCAACTAGATTAGGTTTTTGAGTTATTTTGAAAAAAGTTAATATGGCGTTATTCGTCTGTAATTTTTTATTTAGAGGAGTTTTTAAAATCTAAAAACACTTTTCCGCAGCAAATTTTTTCGAAGAATTTTACTGTGTATTTAGATTTTCAGTGCGACGTTTCGGTTGCAAGAAAATTCAAATTCAATATGGCGCCTATACCAAAAAATGAAGTTGATGATGGTTTCGCGCAACCGTAACTGTTCGAAATTCTAATATTGGAAAGGACCCCGCACATTTTATATGGAAAACGGTCTTCCGGTGAAATTCGCTGAAAATTTGGGAAATTATTCATTTTGTACCCCTGAACAAAAGTCTCAATGGGGTCGAAGCTCGAAATGCCCATCTTTAGGTTCTACGGCTATTTTTAGTGGCTAAAAACGGCCAAAATTCATTTTTTTCTAAATATCATGTTTAATTCTCGGAAAGTGTTCGTTTTGTACCCCTGATCAAAAGTTATTCTTCACCATTGGGCAAATTTGATCATTGTTGCATTGAATTCACTATGCAGTTTTTTATTTATTGCGGCAAAACTAATGTATTAAAATTCAACTTCTTTAAGGCTGATTATATATCAATGAATCATTATTTTTCTGAGGAGGAATGGTTTGAACACTGTTCGAACAAAAATAACCCCAAAGATTTCTGGTATAGTTGTAAATATGCATCCAATTATAAAAATCAGTGGTTTAATGGAGAATTATTTAAAATGTGTCAGAAAAAGTGCCCACTTTGCGTAATTATGTTCAAATCATTGTAAATTGGGAATTTGCCAGGCTGGAAATTATCTAGTGTGTCAAAAAAGGTGATAAACTGTCGCCCAATTAGCTTAACTTTTGTTCTGTTTGTTTTGTTCTACCTGGTCGATCAGTTCTTACCAATTTACTTCAAGCTATTAATTCTTGGACCTTATGTGCAGACAATGGACAACCTATACACGTTTTGTACATGGACTTTTCTCAGGCTTTTGATGAAGTGCCGCATGCGCGATTATTATATAAACATTGTGGTCCACGTGGTAAACTGTTAAACTGGATAAAATCGTTTTTGGAAGATCGTTTATAGTTCGTATCGCTGAGAATTTTTCTGAGAGAAGATAAGTATTAAGTGGTGTTCCACAAGATTCGGTCCTTGGACCAATTCTGTTCCTAGTATATGTTTCTCTCTTCATCTACAAGATGATGTAGATATTATTAGTAATTGGTTTCGAATGGTGCATACCTCTAGATCCTTCTAAGTCCTGTGTACTCCATATGTCTAGAACTAATCCTAAGGTAGTCCACAATGTAGGTGTGTAGCGTTTTAGAACAAAATGATCTCGGAATAATTATAACGAAAAATCTGTCATGGAGTGCACAAGTTGCCAAGGTAGTGAAGAAATGTAATCAATCGATTTTATAAGTCATACAAATACATTCGCTTCCATTTGGAGTTCGCTGATCTAGGCGAACTGTACACAGGTGATGTTTGACTGAAATTCTGGCCCCTGTCTCAGCCAATTCATTCAAATTTAAAAAGGAAAGCCATTTCTAAATTCTTTCTGGAATAGACTTTACCATCACTTTAATCAACATCCAATGTGATTGATCTCTTATGATCTTGATTTTTCCGTTTTTTATTATTAATTGTTATTACTATGTTATCAAACATATATTTTTCTTTTATTCTTAGAGCATGACAAGATTTTAGCTTCAGCTCTAATTATTTCTTAATAATAATAATAATATTGAAATTAACATCTTCAATGATTCTTGAAAAATGCATTAAAAACTGTATTTCATAACATATCTGAGAAGGAATCTTTTAGGAAAAAGTGTCCGTAAACTTTATCGCAATATCGCTGTTACACGCTGTATGACAAGAACAAGCAAATTGAAATCGACCCTGTACGATCCTTGACGTTATACATGCTGAATGATAAAGTGTTTAGATAAACTTTAATTGAAAATTCTGGAAAGCAGCACAGAAATTTGTTTCTTCGATGTTTGAATTACTTACAGACCATTTTATCAATATCGCGACTTGAGAATCAACTTGAGCTCGGCTCCTTGTGACTAGCTTACTTCTCTATAATTGGATTCCGTGTTTGGTCTCATTCACCTACGATTGAGAAAAAGCCACTAGCCCATGCGAGAAAAGAAAGACGCTTTTTAAATTGTAGACTTTTAGAATTTATACAAAGACAAATCTGCTTGTCCAACAGATAGATGGTACAATAGGTGCTAGAATTGGTGGTGGACTTTCGAAGGTATTTAGAGGAAAAGGCGAAGAAGAAAAGAAGCCATTAACTTGTCTTAGTATGAAGGAGAAATAACGTAACAAAAGTAACATTTCATTAGATGCGCACAAAACTATTTACATGTGCCATGCCTTACAGTATTTAGTACGTAATAAAATTATAAATGTATACAATGTGTCCCACTTTTCATAGAGCTACCCTGGTATCTCACTCGCCTGATATCTGAATACTTTGAAACTTTGTTTATGAATATATACGACGATTTTTTTTAGAAGAAAACTAGTAAGATATTCTTAATCAACACCTTTAGAAACCCTCTTGTAGTTGTTTGAGATATTGGCCGTCGAAAAACAATTTTTTCAACTTAAAATAATTTGTGTCTGTAAAACAAGCTCTCAAATGAAAAAAAATGTATTCTTGACGGATTTTTTACGGATTGTAAATTATTACTTTATGAATATTTATAATAATTATTATTATTACTATTAATAACATGACTATTACAAATTACAAATTACAAATAATTATAATTATAATTATAATTAAATTAATAATAATAAAATTATTATAAAGTTACAGTCTATAGAAAGAAAACTTGTTCAGTTGGTACACAATATAGGTTTAATGGAATTGTACAAGCAACCATAACAACAATAACAACAAAAATAATTATTGTTATTCTAATATTTATTACTACTACTAACTACGTATTATTTGAAGTAACAAGTTGAATAAAATAAAGGTTGAGATTATATTTGTAGATAATAACATGACGTAGTATGTAAAGATGTTTTATTATATTATTACACAATACATTCTTTCTAAATTTGATAAAATACGTACTTTTGTGTCACAAAATACTCAGTGGTGTTGTATGAGTAATGAAGTTCAAACGGCTCTTTATTGAATAAACTGTTTAAATCTCTAAATTCCAGGTTTGATCTATTTTGCAAAATTTTATAGTTAATTAATTGAGGATCAAATGAAATGGTAATCATGTACTGACACACACAAGATGGATTTTCTCAATGGAAAAACACCTTGTAATGTTTAAATTTACTTGAACTCATAGTAAAAGAAGACCATTAATAATCCTAAATTATGTACCAAACTAGGTTATTCCAAGTTAAAGGAATTCAGAGATATATTTTTTTTCGAAATATCTGGCCTCACTCTGTATATAGGAAGATCTGAATCGCCCTCTATAATATTATGCAGACTTTACAAAGCAAGTTTGCTGAATATTTTACAATATATTTTTATATAACATTTTTACAGGTTTATTTTTCATACATTTTGCACTTTATTTTGATAATGTAAAATGTGTAATAAATCTAGGTATATTGTCTGAACCTATTTATTTGTGGCATAATTTTAGTTTTTCTTTAATTTTATTGGGTTTTTGCCACACTTGATGTGATTTTTGTTATTTTTTACTTATCTGCTTTTTTCAGTGTGACATTTTTTTGTTTAGGCAAACTTAGTTTCAAAAATAACCCTTGGCTTATTAAATTAATCTTTATTTTTTCAGAAGTGTGGCAAAAACCCATTAAAACTAAAGAAAAACCTAGGTATGTTAATTTTTACAATTTTACCGTATCGCCCGTGTTGAATACAATATAATTAAAACTTGGTGAAATTTTCCAGCAAGATATTACAAAGTAACGCGATACGATATCCGAGGATGATCCGTTTGAACCAAAATATTTAAATGCTCCAGCTTTGATGAGAAATGTCGACACACACTCTATGAACAGCTGATATCAGATGACCGAATTACAGAAGCTTGAGTGCCTAGCAACGTTTAAATTCGAATCCCTCACGAAATTATTCATGAGCATCTACATTCGTTGAAATGCTTTCCTATACTTGATCTTAATTCGATCTAATTTATTGTTTTTCTCAACTAAATTTTGGGACTCGTTGGAAAAGGGAGTAGATATAACTCTCTTATTATTATAGAGTCTAAACATTTTTAAGTGTATCTACTGCATAAAATATCCCGTTTTCTCTATTATGAAAAAAAACCACCCTCTCTTCCAAATTGTCTATCCTACGCATACGGAGATTTGTACTTACCCTCTACCGTAAGATCAAAATATTTTGTATATTTTAGTGATGATACAAAATACTAGGAACGCGTATTTGGTAAAAGGTATGATCCTATAACGTAACGTAACAGGTACGAGTTTTCTAAAATACTAGTTTCACTGTTCCTAGTTCCTCTCTCTATAGACTTCACGCGACGCGGCGAACTCCGGCTCAACTCGATACTCGGTTAGTATACTAGTTATAGTATTTCGTACTTGGTATTTTTAATAATACATACTTATTGGACTTGTAATTTGGAACACTTAGATAGGCAGGCACTATTGAGATTGGGTATAGGCAATGTTGCATTTTATATTTACTGGTAGATAATAATTTATAGTGTAGTATAGTGAAGATGAGCGGGTTATTAATAAATAATTAAACCTAGATATTGGTCCCACATGCCCTCGTGTTTGTTAATTTTATCAATACTATAAAAGCAGTATAATAGTATTTAGGTATACAGGGTGTTAAGAAAAGAGTGTAAAATATTTCAGGAAGCAATAGTATGGACCAAAATAAGCAGAAAAGTCTTAATAAACATGGGTCCCCAAAGTAACGGTTGCGGAGATATGGACCACTATTCGTTTTTCAAACATTTTATTTTATTAGGAATAAACCGACAAAGGAAGCTTTTAACAAACAAAAAACAAAGTTACAGAAGACGTTCAATGTGCCCTCCATCCATTTCCAAGCAGGCATGACATCTTCGTCTAAACGATATTCAAACTCCTCCTTGGTTTGGATTTCTTGACACTTTTGATTAATCCGTAGCTGCAGCTTTTCCAGGCTTTTTACAGAAGTATCATACACTAATGTCTTCAAATACCCCCAAACAAAGAAATCTAGAGGGTTTAGATCGGGCGATCTTGGAAGCCATAAAACAGATCCGGCTCTTCCTACCCATCTATGTGGAAAAGTTTGGTGTAAACGCTCTCTAACGGCCATGGATGAGTTGAAGCACCATCATGCTGGAATCACATTTGTTTATTTTCTTGTTTTCACCTCAACAATATGATGTTTTTGTCTAATCAATGATTTAGTATATTTAGATCCTGGTCACGTTCGAATTTTGAAAAGCCATCCTGGAACAAGCAATGGCTTATTCCAGTATCAATAATTAAAATACTCAAATGGTAAATTTTTCTCGGTTTCTCGTTTTACGTGCAATGCGGAACAAATATCAACAGTAAAAAATATACGGTCTGTTTTAACACAAACGTTATGTGGGTGTAGAGAAACAATGGCTCTATTCTCGAAGTAAACAGCCGGTACAATAGTTGTGTAAACTAGGCAAATGAGAAACTTTACAATGCAATTATTATAACAATGGCTGCTATTGCAGCTCATGATATGTATTTGAAAAGATTAATCGATGTGTGAATAGAGTATAGGTTCAAAAATAAATCAGAATACATTGCAATCTGATCTATTTAAATTATACATTGCTTTATTGCGATCAATTCCTATAGTTTTACGTTAGTTAAGGGCGTAGTGTTCTTGAAGTATAGTGTTTTCTACAAATAATTTTAGACATTCAAGAACTGAATAATATAGAGCTTAACAAATAACAGGAATATTATCTCATGCCACCTACGAATATTCGAAGGGACCGAAGTAAAACAAGTATACAGGGTGATTTAGAATTTATGTAAAAAAAATTGGAAATAGATGAAATCAGTCCATATCGTAAACAAAATGTTTGTAAAATCTATACTCATTTCTCATTTTTTATTAAACTTTGCTGCAGCGCCGGTCGCTGGCTGCATACTTTACCTTGCGCAAGGTCAGGAGTGGACCAGTTTTCAGTGGCGTGCAGAATACCACAGCACACATAGCAAGCTTTGGTTACTTTAAGACAAGTGTACTAATCACAATAATTGTCTACCTAACATTAGTCAAAATAATTATTTAAAAGAGTTTGCTAGTAGTTGTTCGTTGTTAAAATTTGTGTCAGTTGTATAATGATTTATTTCACTCTCAATATAATCATTAAAAATATTATTTTTCCTATTTACAATTACCAAATTATTGATTTATTCTTCCGTAAGTAGTTTCCATACTCTCACGATTTTGCCTAGAAAAGCGGAAGAGCAAACTAGACTAAAATGATAATTATTTATATATTACTCTTATTTTCATACATTGAAAACTTAGAGACATGAGACTTTTAATAATTTATTAATTAATATCTCTAGCAATATCTATGTATTTATTTAACTGTACATGAAGTGTGGTTTGTTGGTCGTGGTTGCAATAAGTGAAAATATAGTTTTGATAGTTTAGATGGAACAAAGGAACGAAATACGAATGCAACTAACAGAATTAACTGTTACCAATGAGGTGTTATTATTAATAAAAACGTTCAATTTTGTCGTTTCTACATGTGAGCGAGATGTAAGTGTCTACATCTAGCGGCTACTGGCTTACTCCATGCTGGACTTGGCGATTACAAAAACTACTTTAATACTATTTGTAGTACTTAAATAATACTACAATTGTCTCTGTAGTTTTGGCAATGATGATAAACGTGTTTTATTATAAATATTGTTATTTTGCACTATACCCTCATTTTAAATTTTACAATGTGACATTTATTACAAAATATAGTAAAAAGTTATACAATTATATTAAAATTTACAACAATCCAAGTACTGTAATACTTTTGCATTTACCACAACACCGAACTTATATGGTTTACTGCTTTTGTAGTTTATTCTAGAGAAATACAGTGACCTTAAGTGAAGGGTCAAGAATTTTAAAATAATACTGGCACCTTCGCCATTTATTCGAAAAATTAAAGTAGATAATCTACATCTGTCAATGACTATGATTTGACACTGTTTCGAATGCTATAATGACATACATTATCACAGATGTGATTTTTTATTTTTTTTTCTAAACTGATAAAATATAAATAAGCAATTTCTGTTTAATTGTGTCCTGTGTGTCAAAATGTTACAAAAAGTTTTTTTCACTCTGTTCTATTTTTCCTGCTGAGTTTTGACATGAAATTTAAGACTAATATTTACAGACGCCAACGGTTTTTTATGTAAGTTTCTGATGATCATTTTTGTTAAATTAATAAATTATTTTTTATCTCGAAAACAGTGCGTCAGGAGGAAAGAGACACTTTTTAACCAGATTAACTTTGCTTTAAGAAAAATTTTTACACAACCTGTACGTCGAAAACGATGTATTTCCGGGGTTATGTCTATATAAACTTTTTTCTTTATTTTTAAACATAGAACCTCTCCCTAGATTTGCATCATTCTGTAACATCTTGTATATTTAGATTAGACTTGAAGAACAGTGTAGGTGAAATAAAAAGAATTAAATACATAAGTAAACAAGTAAACAAATAAACAAGTAAATGGGTAAACGGGTAAACAGATACTTAAGTAAACAGATAAACAAGTAAATAAATAAATAAATGTTTATTGATTTGAGCAAACCGCCGTCGATTTTGTTTGGATAATCGAAACAAATTTAGCTGACTTGTTCAAATAATATGGACGTCTATTAAATTGTGTACGTGAAATATAGCGAAGCTACATCTAGTGGCCATTAGCTACTCCATGTTGGACTTCAAAGGCAACAAAGTGTGGTCTACTAAACTGGTTTTTACTGCTGCTACAACTTACTACTAACAAGCTCTGTCAGTTATTGCTATAATTAGTTCATAAAATTGGTACACAAAACATATTCACAATGAAAATTATTGAGATTTACTACTTTCTAAATAATATAATAATGTAGTCAACATTCATATTCGATTATTGTTGCTATTCTTCATCTACAAAATTGTAAGACTCGTTGCTTTGATGATAATATAAAATTAATGGCATAAATGATATACAGAATACACAACACAATTTTTAAGCTACAATACGTGTAATACTGAGTCGCTCTGTATATTCCATTACACGTATCTCGAAAACTAGTGGCTCATCAAGGCTTTTGAACCTAAAATGAACTTAGTTATTCACTCCTTACTCCTTAGTACATGTTATTAAAGGATATTTCTTTTTGTAGCAGGAATAGCTCTTGAAATTTAAAAAGCTTTTATGGTATGACTTGAGAAAAGGATTTTGTTGTGAAATTCGTCTAGAAAATTCGCAGCTCGAGATCCCCATATATCCGAGCATCCCTCACATTGATCCCTTAAACTATTTTTTAGCATTTATTAAAATGATTTGTTAGATTTACGAGCGGCAGTATAAAAAATGGTACATTGTTCATTTTACTTACAAATCTGGGTTAGCATCGTTTTTTATAAGTTGCAGATAGCATCTTTAACCTTTGGTTACACAGAAAACTAAAGTATATATGGAAAATGAAGAAAAAAATTATTATACATAAATATAGAATGACTTTTTTACTTACTTACGGTTTATTTTGTCCTGCTTCATTTGAAAGGGGAGTTATGGATAATTAAATTAAATAGAAATAGGTTAATTGCTAAATAGATAAAGATGCATATTTAAATGAAAAAAGTTGCTTATGAGACAAGTCTTAGGGGTGCTTTTTTACCCCTTACAACCCTAGGGGAAAATCAACAAATTGTTTACTGAACACCTTCTGGATAGCAGAAACATCTACCTACACTGAAAGACCTGTGTACTACAATTTGTTGTGATTATAGCTCCAGACACAATTTGTAGT
Organism: Monochamus alternatus; assembly: GCA_037114965.1. NCBI lineage: Eukaryota > Metazoa > Arthropoda > Insecta > Coleoptera > Cerambycidae > Monochamus > Monochamus alternatus. Next base: position 23,471,079 of record CM073432.1, on the reverse strand, counting down.
AATATTTCACATACTATTGTCCTTACAATTTTGTAGTAATAATCTCCAAATACTATTTTACTACACCAGAACTGTTACCAAATACTACATTTACAGGATGATTGGGGGTGAACCCCCAACATTCGAAAGAGGTGTTCAGGGGCAAAAATTACAACATTGATTAAAGATCTAATAAACCGAAATTAATGACTTAAATTTTCAAATATACCATACCAGCATACCTCTCAGATATAATTGTTACACTGGGAGACATTCCAGTTTCACGTGCATTGTTGAAGATTGTCTGTAGTACACTTCTATCTGGCACTCTTCTGTTCGGGAAGCGATGTCGATATAAGTGTGGCAGGCATTACGAAACTATGTGTGTGCAATACCGACTAAACGAACGCACATATAAAAATAAATGCGACAGAATGTAAGCGTTTAAATCACAAACGTCAAAATAAATGTGACAATTAGTAATCACTAATGTGAGTTTGGTTAGAATGCAAGACCTACTCAAAATAAAATATCAAATAATAACAGTTTTCGCAAAAATTGCAATAAAAATATTTTCATTGCTATCTCAGTAACCGTTGATATTCGACCATATGTTTATAAGGCCCTAAATACCCACTTCATTTTTCTAAAGAGTATCCCTTGATTTTTTTTTATTATTTCCACCATGTAGAGTATAATTTACAGATGGAGAGCAAAAATGGAACCTTGTTTTCTTTGGAAAGATAAATAGATACAGGTTGTTAAACATACAAAATTGTTTTTGATTTTTTCAAATATTTTAAAAACTAATGAGTGAAGCAACTAGAAATTTAGCACATAAATTTATGTAAACTATGTCTAAAATCTGAAGCCTTTTTCTAAACTTTAGATGATCCAGTCGAGAACAGGGTATTGGTGGTATATTTTTGCTAAATAAAATAGTATACCTCTCCTTTATTGTGTCAATCGTGATATTTTGCAAGTCGAAAGCATGTAGTATACCCTGAAACTAAAAACCAGAAATAAACGCACAAAATATATATCGTGGAAAAAGAATGTAATTTGTACAACTTAAAAATAAATTTCAACAGCATTTTGCAGAAATCTTTTAAGGCAGGAATTATCAAGTTCTACCAAGTGTATCTTTCTCACACAAAATGGATAAGACTTTGTAGTTAACCGAATCAGAATGTTTGTCAACAAAAAATAAGAGAGAAATCCATGATCAGGCATGGCTATCATTTCTTTAAAAATATTTCCGTACCAAATTTGATGACAATAAGTATAGAGATAGTCGAGTTAAAAAATAATTTTAACTTCGACACTCTGTATCTTTTTTTACAGTAACATTTTACTAAGACATATTTTGTGCCAAAGATGTCGCTCCTGCTCTATGGCCAATTATTAATGGTCCACCCTGCATATACATTTAGTGTAAGGTGATTTGCACATATTTTCCGAATAAATTTTCAGTATGCCATCAAAGGGAAAATACACACAAAAATAAATAATTTGATACAGCAATAAAGTTATCGGGTTATATAAATATTCTAGAAAAATACTTGTATCACATTTTCTAATAGTTTTATTATCGGAAAAAATAAATTGCGCTATTAAAATCTGAGATATCTTTACAAGTGAAAAATTATTTCATTTGACTTTGTAACATTTTACAACTCACCTCGCCTAGTCATTTGCAGAGACGTTGGCAAATAAAATACATCCAATTTAACTTGGTTGTTGCATTTATAAAGAAAAATAAACAACGTACAGAATTAAGCACAGCTGTAATATCGAGAGCTCTGTTTCAGTCGGTTTGAATGTGACAAGAAAATAGTTATATTTAAAATAAATTAATTTTAACAACATTTAAAATATGTACTACTTTTAATATTAAAAGTAATAATTATGTACGCTTGGGAAAACGGTCATGTGATTCAGGGGGGTAAGTAAAAATAAAATAAAAATCATTTAACATCTCTATGGACGCAGATAAACAAATTTTAAACTGTCAAATTTGACATACGTTTAATATTTTTACTACTATTTTGAAAACGAAAACAGAGAGTTTTTCGAAACGTCAATATTACGGAAGTGCGCGACAGTGATGTGATTTTTGTTATTTTTTACTTATCTGCTTTTTTCAGTGTGAGATTTTTTGGTTAGGCAAACTTAGTTTCAAAAATAACCCTTGACTGTTTCGTTTGGCGCAAGGACTTATTTAATTAATTTTTATTATTTTTCAGAAGTGTGGCAAAAACCCAATAAAACTAAAGAAAAATTATTTTAAATCCTTATTTAATGCCGCCGATATAGAGTAGGCAACCAACAAGTAAGTCATGCAACAATCGCTCAGTCGGTATCGCTGTCATGTCATAATTCAATTCCTGTGTTTACGTTGTAATTTTGTGATCTTCTTCAGTTTTTAGTGCCTTATATTAATTTTAAACGTTTTATTGTTATTAAATAAAGGAATATGTGTCGGGTACAGATATTTTCCCACAATATAGTTCACCGGTTTGTTTTTCTAGGTTATGGGACAAGACTGCCGCGGGTGCATTAAAAGTTTTCTATTACCTACTTATTAGTGCCACCCATTCCTTGCGTCCGATTTTTTTATAATAAATAGGCATTTTATCTAATTGTACCTACGGGAAATGCCTTTTATCGGTAGTGAGTGGCTGTAATGAGCGAATATGTAGTTTTACCAGTTTATAACGAAATATTGAATGCAAAAATACTGGAGCTAACTGGATTAACTGTTACCTATCTATCAGGTATTATCACTAATAGGAATGTTAATTTTTGCCGTTTCTACATTTAGAAACGCTACAAAAAGACAACCGCATGATAGTTGACATTGTTGACAGATTTATCTATGAATCTAAGCCATCTCAGTCGATTCTTATCATAGGCGCCGACTTTCAGTAGGAAAGTGGTAGTGGTTTTGCCCCATTTTTTAGAAATCGAGCTAAAATTCTGGAAAAATTTTTTATATTATTTTTTAGGCCTCTCTGATCACGTGGTTAAATTTTTTCTTTAACATTTTCATTAATATTAAGACATTAACAAACTTAAACATATTAAAAAATAAAAAAAACTTAGGAAACAGCCTTGGCCATCTTCCCCGGAATATCGGGCAAAGATGTCCCACTAGTCGGGGATAGATGTCCTAATATCACCATCATATAGGAAAATAATATAATATTTATTCTAAACATTAATGTTGATTAAAAAACATTCTTCATACACAAGTCACATTTTTCATTGTAAGTACTTTGCCGTGTAAATCTCACAGATTTTCATATTCGGAGCAATTTTCATGTGACCACATTGAACCCAATCATCACGCTTGCTGGTATTTTTGTATTTATTTTTGTACCACATGCATTCAGAATCATCTTCCTCACTCAGCTGTATCTTCTTCTTCATAAGGTACACTTTAATCTGAGTCTGTATCCAAATCTCCTTTTTCATTTTTTTTTGTTTTCTCGTATTTTTTTTGTTTTTCAGATTGGTCTGTGTTTTTCATTTCTTTTAATTTGTTTCTCTTGTCATTTTTAAATTCACCGTGAACGTTTCCTTAGTTTGTTTCGAATTCTTAAAAGTACGCGAAGGTTCATTGATTCCCATAGAATTATTGATAACCGCATTAATGGTATCATTTAACTGTTGCTCTGTCAATTTTCCTCTGCCAGAAGTACATATGTGTATATTTGGCACGCTATAGATGAGAAAGAGGTACTTTAATAAACATTTCGTCATTTGGTGTTTTGTAAACCTTATTTTTAAAACTCCCTATAAAAAATCGAGGGGTGTTAGATCTGGTGACTTTCCAGGCCACTAAATACAACGTCATTAGTCGTTTCTGTCAAATCACAAAAATAATACTTTTCATCATTTTTTTCATCCCATTTGACACCACGTGTTCCAAATTTTATTTAAATTTTTTGTATCCTCATAGCAGACCTATATACTATCGAATTTGATACACTGTACGTAACCGTTTGATGAAATTTATGCTAGCGAGTTAAAAGAGTGAATTGATATGCGTTATTGCCACTAAGAAATTGCAAATTAATTCGAAACACCATTTTTGTTGGAGCCACACGATAAATTTAATTTAATGTAAATTTTGTACTTTAATAATAGTGTATATTGTGGTGCCTATTCAGAATACAACCTGATAAAAATGATGTTTTTGGCAAGAGTTGGCTTGGAATAGGTAATATGATATTATATTATGTTAAAAAAAAAAAAAGTACAGAACAGGTAGTTTTGTGGGACGTGACAATATTTCTTATAACATTTTGTAACTATTTTGAAGAAACAAATCCATAGTAATACAAAATCAAGCTTTTTTAAGTAGTTTTCAGAATTAAAAAAAATAATAATCCTGACCATTGCCTTGTCTGTTTGTCCCTTTTTTTAGTCTAATACGAGGAACACGTAAATTTTGGCATACTTTTTGTAAGACAATTTTCATATACTTATTGGCCTAGCTCAGCGATTTTTTATAATCTCATCTAAAAGAAAATATATAAATATTTTGTTCTATATACGTATAAATATAGTTCCGTGGTTTGTTTATATCATTTTTACTCTGCAGTTTCGAAAAGTATAAAACAATTCCTTTTTGTTTAAATTGCCACATCCACCATCTTTTTTAGCGGAAAACTAATAGTGTAACATCAGTAGTGATCCCCCTCCTATTGATTTAGTGGAAGTGGGCACAAAAACATCCCAATTTTCTTCCTTTAAATGTCAAAACGGACAAGGCGATCGATTCCGTTGTAAACGGGGAGAGATAAATAATGGAAATTAAACGTTCCAAACTTTATCATGGAGTTTTTTAAAGGCAGCACATTTATTAGCTGATACAATAGAGACCCGTAATTACTTTATAATACAGAATTGTCACCTCTAATCAAACGTTGACGAAGTTCTTTCATTACAAACTGAAATAGCGACGGCTAAGAAGAACTATATATACAGGGCGTTGAAAGTGAAAATTATTTAAGAAAATAAACGTAATAATTTGAAAACAACTGAGCTTATTGGAGTTAAAATTGATACGATTACGGTGTAACAAAAAAGCGGGTCATCTCGTTAACTGCACATTTTTGACGGCAAAATATGTCGATTTAAATCTAGTTAGCAATGGCATGCATACGTTTAAGAAATATTTAAAAGTGGTTGAAAACCAAGGATTAAAATAACGTCAAAATGACGCTCGAAAAAACTTTATTTTTAACTGAAAAAAAACTTTTATAAAACATTGTTAGTTACGTTTAAATAACATAGAAGTTAAACATTAATAAACGTTTATTGAAAACGTTTTATTCAGAGTTTTAACGTATTATATAAAGTATTTATCAACATTAAAAATATATAATGGTACGATTTTCTTTTGAAATCACGGTAATAATATTTAGTTATATACAAAATAGTGGAATTTCGAGAAACAACGACTTTGCGGCCTAATGTCTTGATTTCTCGACCAATCATCAGTAAATTGTACATAAATCTTCTTAAAGTATAAACGTGTATTAAAACGTTCAGTAGAAAACGTTTTATTAACATTTGGATAATACGTTTAATCCATTAAATATTATTAAAATATAAACGTATATATCAATCTAATAAACGTTATAAAAAAACGTACATTTTTAGTATTCAACCTCTAGATGAAATGCCAATTTTGATACGTTTCAATTTTTAATCAACCACTACAGCGTTTTGTAAACGTTATATAAACGTACGTGTGCCGATTAGGTTCTTTTTCTTAACCAAATCCCAAGAGTATTATTGTAAACGACGCCTAAAAAACAAATCTTCCACATTTTTTTCTGACGTACGCCTACGGACGATTCTTAATAACGTTAGAATTATGACAATACCTACTTGAAAAATGTTCACCTTTTATGTAAAAGTTTTTATATATTTAATTCATTGACAGGATGTCACTTTTTGTCATTGTCGATATTTAACTTCAAATAATTTTAATTTTTATAATAATTTTTATAGTTAGATATTTGATTCAACTTAAAGAAGCAATCCTAAAAATGCAGAAATAGGTCAGATCTCATCTATTGTGGTTGAATTTGTCGTGTTCCCACTGCTAAAAAGTCAAGTTAGATATTTATAGTGTTTCATTAGCAGGTTAGTAAATTAGATTATTTTTTTTAAATAATTATTGAATAGAGCTTTGTCTGTGGAATTGTTCATTAGTATACCTAGATGTTTGGTATCAGAGAACATACATATGACTACATTGATAGGAATTGTAGGAGATTTGATTCATATTAGCTTAAAATACCTTTATAAAACAGTAAAAAAATGTTACAAAAGCTAATAATAAGGAATATATGGGTAGATATTGTGGGTGAAATTCAACGCAGGTTGGGGCTTTTGTCCACTGAGTAGTTAGTTTCACACAATATTATTAATACTTAAAAATATATAAAAACCCTGTATATGTACACACAATATTTTTACCACATTTCTTTCTCGATTCTGTAGTCCCTTTAACAATCATTTCTCCGCCTGTGTGTATTATGTATTATATTTCCCTAATTATTTATTTTTAACTCACTTAACTGCGAATAAATTAGGTTTCTTTTATTCTAATATCTCTCAATGGTCCGCCGCACGTCGTTGTTTTTGCGCCAGCGTTTCTGTAAATTTTAATTAAACTGGAATATGTCAGATAAATTATTTTTACAAGGGAATCACATAATTCTGTTTACCAGCTGCACTTCCGTCCAGTATATTAAACACTCCATGTTTAAACAAAACTGCTGCTTGATATTTACATAGCTCTGCTATTAATCTCCTCGCATGCCCGCTGAGAGCGTTTCACATCCAAAACAAAATAGTGAGCCAGGATTATGTTTCGATATCTCCGAATATATGACCGTTTTACTTTGTTAATTAGGAAACTTGAAGAATGTTAACATACACAGGGTAAAAATAAACGTGAATGTGTAGTACTCTAAACAATTTAATTTTGACACGAAATGTACATAAACAGATTGCATTAAATGAAACTGCAAACAAAATGCGTTCTGTACAGGCTTTTCATGCAAATACCAAATCCCAAATACGTGCAGAAAAAAGAATGCAATATTTTAATCGAAATGGCGTTTGTCTTAGACAATTTCGTTGAAAAATAAGCCTAAGGTATTTAATCTGGCCACAAACCTTTCAAAACGGTCGCCGCCATAGCGTACACATGTGACGTCATACGCCATTTCCACGTATACCTAAATACAGCAGTGTGCTTTAATGCATATCTGTATACGACTGTAACAATATAACGCGACAACATTTAGAAGAATTAATTTCCTTATGCCATTTTTTATTTGGGCGTCCCTGTTTCAATATACAGAGTGTTAAAGTTACATTTTAAAAAACTATTTTTGTTAATAATCCCATTGTTTTGTAAGATACACACTTGAAATTTTGCACGTACTTTTATCTTATTCCGGCATTTCATGTAATTTTGGTGAAAAAATTCGAAAGGTGAATGGCGGTAACTGAGGGATGCAGTACCCTTTATCCCCTCCCATTATTTATAAGTACACCTGGCTTTTTCTTAAAATATCAAATGTAGAATTTTCTTCTGATCATTTTACCTCTTTTGTAATTCATGTAGTAAGTATTACGATTTGCTAAGTTGCCAAGGTATTGTAATAACAGGTATACCCACAAAATTTCAGTTTCACTTGAAAATGGTAGTGAATGATAAATTTATGGGCACTACAAATTGCCATTTTTCTCCAAAACGAGGCATTTAAACAAAAAATTACAAAAAATGTAAAATAATCAAAAGAAAATTCTGCGTTTGATATTTCAATAAAAAGCTGCATAGGCGTACTTATAAATAATTGGAGGGGATAAAGGGTATTGTATGCTTCAGTTACCTTCAATCGCCCTTCAATTTTTTTCACCAAAATTACATGATAAGTATGCCACAATAAGATAAAAGTACGTGCAAAATTTCAAGTGTATATCTTAGAAAACAATAGGATTATTAACAAAAATAGTTTTTTAAAATGACACTTTAACACTCTGTATAGTGAAACAGAGACGTCCAAATAAAAAATGGCATAAGGAAAGTCGCATTATTTTTGTTTAAAGAATATGTGGTTAATGGTATGGCCTTCTATTTTGGAACACCCTGTATATCAAATCTCTTACAATTGCTATCAATGAAGTCATATGTATGCTCTCTGATACTAAACATCTAGGTATGCTAATGAACAATTCTACAGACAAAACGCTATTCAATAATTATCTAAAAAAATTAATCTAGCTAAATTTACTAACCTGGTTTAATGAAAACATTCTATAAATATCTAAGTACACTTTTGAAACTGTGGGAACTCGAAAATTCACAATAGATGAGATCTGACCTATTTCTGCATCTTTAGGATTGCTTCTTCAAGTGGTCTCCTTTAAGTTGAGTCAAATATCTAGCTATAAAAATTATTATACCAATATAAGCAATAATAAAACAAGTCAAATAAGCATCAAACTAACTACTAATATCTAGTGTGGCCTCCTCGCTTTAAAATGGCTTTATTTAATCGACGAATCCATCAGGTTTGTAACAAATCCTTGTGGAATTGCATCAAATTTTCCCTGAAGTGCAAGTCGCGATCAACAACATCCGTCGCAGATAATGGCACTTTTTAAATAGACAACCGTTGACAAACTCTTAATTGTCATATTTCAAACAATCAGTCTGTTTCCGCCTATGCTGCCTTGATTATTTACACGTAGAAATTTCTGCCTGCGGGGTCTTTTCCCGAGGCGTTCGTTTTAAAACAGCGTATCTCCAATAAAAAAAGGTAATGTCGTGATTAAAAAAACAAAATGTTCACAAAAGATGAAGCTACAGTGTGACTGTAGTTAGCAACAGCGACTGTAGCTGCTACACCTCACAGGGTGTTACAAATTTCGGGGAAAAAATTCGTATCTTTGGTGCACGACATGGCATCCGTTCCTGAAAAATCAATGTACAATTAAAAAAAAAAACATCAACATCAAATGAGCGGTTCGCGAGGAAGCCAACTTTAAAATAGGGGCTAGTTTTTAGTGGCCGGTTTCTGTGCCGGTGAGTTTATAATGTAAATTAAAATTTTTCAGTAAATATTATGTAAGAAGAGCATAACAAAACATGGAAACTTCCACCCATTTGTTTCAGTGTATGTTCCATTATTCTTAATTTAATATCAAATGCAAATGATATGGTGCAAGAAATTAGAATTTCTCCTTATTTCTATAAACATTTAAACTGTTTTTTTCATATTTCAAGGATGATAGTGCCTGAGAATTTCAGTTTAAATAGAGCATTGTGATATTTGGAATATAAAATATTAAGCAACATACAATGGTATCCAAATGACATGCAAATTTTGGGAAATCCCCTAATTATCCTTCGCCTGCTTCCTAGCTATTAGGGAGGTAAACGTAAAATGTTTTTATGATACTTAGCAGCTGTGGGCATAGCAGGGGCATTCAAGCTGTATCACTGTTCCCCGTCTGTTCAATTATTGCCAGCTATTAGTCGCAGCAGTTCCATAATTGTTAAACAATTCTCCGATTTGAACCTACGTAGCAGGATCAAGATCTTGCAGGAATTACGACTAGGAAATCGGTGGGGTATGGCTTTTAACCTTGACGCTTCCATGAATGCGGCAAAAAGCTAAAAGATGCTGAATTTGAACCCCCTGGATGGATTAAATATTTGTTGCAATATTTTATTTATTTATTTATTTATTTATTTATACAGTTAAGGAAACCCAACAGAATTCTTACAAAAATTCCAATAATAGGGTTACACATAAAAACTGTGTGTAGACACTGCTCATACATAAATTGATAATTTTATAAACTAAATTAATTAATTCTAGCACTAGATTAAACTAGACAGCAAAAAAGAAACTAGAAATAAGTTTTCAAAAAAATAACTGCATAAAAACTGATATGGCATAATTTCTCACTATATTCATTGCATATTTTTTGCATTAAATAAATTGGAGAATTAAGTAAATAATATGTAGAACCGAACTTCAAGTGAAATAGATTAGTTGATCTAGTTAACCGCTGTTTAATGTTATAGTCAAAATTTTCTGTGATATAGTTGCAATCAATATTGTGTAAATAATTTATAAATAAAAAGTACGTAATTAATCAGTCTACGAGATGATAGTTTTAGTAATTATAATGTCTCAATCTGATGTCATACGATTCAAAATGAAGATGTCTATTAAATCTATAATTTAAAATATTAACAAACTTAATCTGAACTCTTTCTATACGATCAATATATTTATTATAAGTAGGATTCCAAAATATACTAGCATATTCAAGAACACTTCGACAAAGGGAATTATATAGCAAAATTATAGATTTGGGATCGGTAAATGCTCTAGTCGTCCTCATAATAAAACCTAAATTACGATAAGCTTCTCTTACAATTGATTCAATATGTAAATCAAACGTCAATTTTGAGTCAAGTATAATTCCCAAGTCTTTCACCGAATTGGTCTTCTTAAGTTTACAATTGTCAATGAAATAATCACAGTCGTAATTAGCAGGAAGTCGTGAAAATGTTATAGAACAGCATTTATCTATATTTAACAATAATTTATTCCTTTCACAATATTCCTGAAATCTAGACAGATCCATCTGCAAATTATGACAATCGATTAAATTTGAGATTTCACTATAAATCTTTAAATGATCAGCGTAGAGAGAGAATTCAGAATGTGAAAAACAGTCACCAATATCATATAAAAATAAAGAGAAAAGAAAAGGTCCAAGGTGCGACCCCTGCGGAACACCAGAAGTAACATTAGCATAAGACGAAGAACAATTGTTAATTTTGACACATTGTGTTCTGTTACGTACATACGACATTATCCAATTTAACAAAGTACCATGTATACCGATATTCTCAAGCTTTACAAACAGAGTGTTGTGGTGAACTTTATCAAACGCCTTTGAGAAATCAGTATACATAGCATCCACTTGCTTATGATTATACATAGAAACTATTACATTTTGAATCAATGGAACCAAGTTCGTCACCACAGATCGACCCTTAAAAAATCCATGTTGACATTCACTTATTAAATTACTTAGTTTTGAAAAACAATTCTTTACAAACGATTGCTTCAAATATTTTCCCAGGGATAGAGAGCATAGAAATAGGACAATAGTTATTAACTAAATTTTTATGACCGGATTTAAAAACTGGAGTAATTTGAGCTTGTTTCCAATAAGATGGAAAAATTCCCTCAGATAGTGATTTATTATATATAATATGTAATGGATATGATATGGATTCCACGCACTATTTAAAAAATGTCGGAAGTATTCCATCAGGACCCGCACCTTTATTAATATCCAAAGTCTTTATAAAGCATTCAATCTCAGCAAGAGTAATTTTATTTAACGTTATAGTTGTATACGATTCAGTGGAACTTGCTACTGAGGGGATATCAGATGGTTCAAAAACTGACGCAAAAAATTCAGAAAAAAGCTAACATACTTCTTATCTAATTTAACATATTTTGGTATAGATTTAAAATGACGCCTATTTGATACATAACTCCAGAAATACTTGATATTATTTTTTACATTACTCTCGACTTTAGAAACATAATTTTGATAATCTCTTTTAATAGCTTGTTTAACCAACTTCCTAACATTAGAAAATTCTTGATAATCTAAAGGATTCTTAAATTTTTTCCACTGGCAGTGTAGCTTGTATTTTTCTTTAATTGAATTTATTGTATAACGGGAAAACCACTTCGGATAATTATTACATATTTTCTTTTTATTAATATTTCTATTTATAATATCAAATAATATTCTATAAAATTTTTGCACCGCTTCATCAGTCTTGCAGTTGTCCAATCAGTTTGACTAATTTCTAAATTAACAATATCATAATTTGATAGTTATGATCAAAGAGCTACATACAGGGTGTCTTAAACCCGATAGTGTGAGGATACAAAAAATTTAAATAAAATTTGGGACACGTGGCGTGGTGAAAACTCCATTTTCAGTCGAAAGTATTATCGTTGGGATTTGACAGAAACGACTAATGACATGATCAATTATATTTTTGCTAGAAACATACCCAAATTTCCTGTTAAAAAGTTCTCCTTTTTGTAATAAACTTTTATTCGAGATTTTTTTCTGTATTACTTCCCGATTCAAAGTTATAAGCAATATCGTTCTAAAGAGTCTCAAAAGAAATACCACGTAAAAATCACATAAGCGGTGGAAGGATCAAACCGTAGTTGGAAAATCATTGAATATTTGTTGTTTAAAGTGCTTAAATATATAATTAAATATAATTTAAGGGAGAATAGCCTACTCTATTATTAATAACATTTTATTCATATATTAATAAATTCTTTAAGTAAGTCCTAAATTTAGTGTCATTTTACGAAAGAGAATTGTTGAATTAAGTATAAAGTGCTTGGGTATCAAGAATATGTAAATGTTCTATATTACTGAATTATATTTGTAATGCGTATGTACTTTTATTTAAAACGCCCAACCGTCCCAAAATAAATTGAGAGTATCATATACAAACTTCATTCAATGTTGTCATAAATAACGCAGTTTTGGAACTTATGACATAATCATATTTCTAACAACGCTGGCTTACATACTAATTAAGGTTATATTGAAACTTTCTAGAAAATTTTAATTTTAAACTTCAACCTAGTACGGAAAATAGTATAGGAGCACGATACTCATAGAAATTTTAATTAGTTTTTCAATCCATGTACTTTATGAGCCTTTAGTAATGTATTGCATTTAATGTGTAAATATTTTTCCGTCATTTCAATAAAATATAAAAAAAATCTAAAGAGGACATTTGAGTATTAGCGAAATAATTAAATCGTATATTTAAACGTTATCAGTTATTTTAATATTGCTTAAATTAATGTTATTTAAGAGTAATAACAGGTGTTCTAAAATACTTTAAGAAGTATATTTTAACAAATTTATTTTATAAACGTATACAAACGTTCTCAGGTATTTAATGATAAAAGATAATAACGTATTGGAATTATCAAACGTTTATCAAAATTATTTAAACGTTTCCTATTATTTAATGCCATAAGGAAGAATTTAAACGTATTTGAATTGTAATTATTTACATATGGAAAAAACCGTTGCAAGTCAATTATTCTAGGTTTAAAATATTTCAAAAACAATGTATTAAAGAAACCTCTTCTAAAAAAACCTCTTTTAAACGGTTTTAGTTAATTAGAGGATTTAAACGTGTTCAAATTGAAATTAAATTAAAAGCGATAATAGTTTAATCAATACATTTAAATCCTTTGCAAATGTTGGTAGGTTAGGAATTTCTAATGGGAAAGTGCAAATCTTCATTAAAGGAACTATTTAAACGTATTCAAACATTTTGAGTTATTTAATAATATACATATCGATTAAACCTTGTTTGAATTTGAATTATTTAAATCTGAAATCTATTTTCTGTTAATTACAACTTTATTAAAATATTTTCTGTTATTCTAAGAGTAGAACGTTTTTAATATAAATGTTCAGCATATGTAAACGTTTTCAGTTTGTATAACTTTATTGATACATTTTATATTTAGTGAATTGTTAAATATTATGAGCAGAAATTATTTAATATTATTTAAACGTTTTAATCTATTTTAATGACCTAACAACATTTAAACATGTTAACATTAAGTTTGATAAATAATTTTTTGTTTAAACGTTGTATAAATGTGCTTAACTTGAAATGACTTAAATGTAGTTTTGTCCTTAGTCTTAGATGCAAACATTTCCAATTGTTTAATGTTACAGAAAGCGATTTAAAGGTTTCTTTAGTTATTTAAACGCGATAAAAACGTGTAATAAATATTGATAAGGTTCTAAATCAATTTATAATATTATGACATTTGGTTTATTAGAATTCGACCTTTAGGTAACCTTAAAGTTAGAATACCTACTAGGCAAGTAGTTCTGCAGTAATTATTCCATCTCCAGTTTAATATTTGCTTAACGATCTAATTAACTTTGCGTATAATCGGTATCGACTTACTTTAACACTAGAGTGTTCGAAATTATACCAACAAAATCCACAAGTCCAATTAAACGCTACACTCTTTACCGACTTGATTAAATATACAGGGCCATTCACGCAAAACTTCGCGATTCTATAGAACGCAGGACTTGGGAATTTCTAATTTGGGGTGATCGTTATTAAAATTTTAACTTAACTACCAACTAATGTAGGGCCCCCTAATTCAGTTCGCAATATTTCTTAATTTGCCGACGAGCATTTCGAAACTGTAAAATTTCCCTCTGCGATGTCGCACCTCCAGTTAAATTCGACAAAATAAGCATCTGAATACACGTTATAATATTTATTCATTTCACGTTCAACGTTTTTTTAGTAACAGCCGGTAGAAAAACGTAATTAATTTTAAGTATATTCTTATAAGTAGTGAGTAAATAACTTTACTTTTGACACGATATTCACGGTGAAAAAATTATACAACTATACAGGGTGTCCTACAACGAGTGTGCATTAGACGAATTTAGGAAACCGGAAATGATAGAAATCTGAATTTTTGCTTCTAGGAGGTTTTCAACACTGTTGTTTATAATGACATTAACTGGCTTATTTTAAAGGGAACATATTTTTTATTTAATTTTTTGATTCTGCGTGTAATTTTAAGTCAACTTTGTTAAATATGCCATGTCGACACTCAACAGATTTGAGTTATTTAACTTTCTACAATTTTTGTTTTATCATGACTACAAATTATTCAGTTTAACTAAGGTAATGAGTTTAAAAGAACATAATACTAGGCAAAAATAGCTTCACACTGTTCCATTTATATTAAGATACATCAATTAAAATAAAGTCAATATCGTAACAAAATTTTGGAAAACTTTTATAGTTACCTTTAACCTTTACATCATTGGGCTATTGTAGTCTATAGCGTCATCGGAATGCAGGCGATTTCGAATACTAAAATCCGATTTTACCACATATCAAATAATAATATTCAAATGCTAGATCAGTAGTATTTAATTATTTATATAAGGAAAGAAAGACTTATAGTAAACTTTTATTCATTATAGTACACCATTGAAGGCTAGGCAACCGACGACTTATAAAATATAAATAATTTTAATTCGGGCAAATCTAACATTTGAGGAAGAATAACCTATTCTATAATTAATAATATTTTAACAAAATATTATTCCTTAAGTAAATCTTAAATGTAGCCAACTAGCACAAATAGTCGTTGGAACGTTACTATGACTATTGTAGGTACTTTAAAGTGTTTTGCAACTAGGCATGGTAATATAAATGTTCCCATTACGTGCTTGCGTCTAAATTGGGAAATAAGTTTTTGGTGCCCGCTATGTTCTGGTGGCGTTTCCGGAACTTGTACGGCCACGTTCCAGCGACGTTGTGGTTCCGTCGAGGGAACATCGCGACATGGAAACTGCAACTTCTAAGGAACAACACTTTCCTACCATTCTTTCATATTAGTATGTTACTTCCTTTATCTGGCACCAATGTTATATTTTGTTTCTTTCTACATATCCCTTCTCCATTTCCTTAACTCTGAATAAATGTATTCAATTTGATGCAGAAATAACGATAAAAGCTTTATTTGTGAAGTTTAAGTTAATATTTTGCAATAATGGCTTCCTACCTTACTTTGAAGTCGTTTTCTCTAAGAAACGCATCTTGAAAGTAATTGACACTTTAGCATCCGTAACGGGAACTGTCAATATGTCACTTTTAAGTAATATTTACTACAAAGTATCGAGCGAGGCTGTAGCGTTACTTTAAGTAGCAGTAAAGTTGTAACTACCACACATTGTCTGTACAAAGTTGCTACTACCACTTCTTAGCAGCATTTTTCCTGCTGTTCATTCTTAACGCAAGAGGTCCGAAGTTTACATAACGCTGTTTGGACTAATAAATATTACTTACAAGTTCCACAACTTTAAACAAACAAGGTTCCCTGAACGTCACAGCAACTATCATGAAAGTCATTGCATCCTTGAAGTAATATTTTAGTAACATGAGTTAGTCGCTGCTACGATTATTGGCCACTTTTAAGTTCTGTAAACGTAAAAGTCGTCCGTCTGGTAGCTAAGACGTCCCCAAAACCAGAGGAGCTACTTTGAAGTCATATAACTGTAAAGTAACCAGAGGTAGTAGATAATCCGTGGCAGTGACTGTAACTCTGTCTCATAAAGTTATTTATACAATAAAGTAGCAAATTTGGTGGCGGATACGTAATAGTTACTCTTTGACGGTTCCAGTCTGAGTTAGTGTTACTTTGGTGCTATTTCGGAGTGTCATTTAAAAAAGAAAAATGTTGAATGAGGTATAAGAATGCTTGGATGTCAAAAATACATACATATTTATATCAAATATACTTTATTACTGAATTAATACATATACTCTTGAATGACGTTTAAAGTTTTTAGTATATTATTATACTTAAATATAGGAATTAGTTTTTTTCCGTGTAATTACTTTCAAAAAAAATATTTTAAGAAATTGCAATTTGAAAATAAACTCTTATGATAGGATTATCCGCAGATTTGATGCAATATTCTACATGTTTGGATCGCCAATTTTAAAATTTGGATTAAGGACATTTTAAATATTTTCCTTGTATATCCTAATGTGAATTATGCCGATGAGAGCGAAACGGAGTATGAAACGGTAGGGATGCCACATTCTCCTACAGTATATAAGGATAAAATCGCTAAACGAAGTTCTCAACCCCTATTCTGCTGCGGGGGAGCCTTTACGAGTCTCATTTCTGTCTTATCCCGAAAACTAAGAAATTTAGCCGTCAATAGGACATAAAAGCCGGTCATTTGTCAAATTTTTGATGACCGCTAAACAAGATGAACTGATTTACTGATACAGTCATTTTAATCGCACTCTTCTCCACTGGAACAATAAAACCGAGAAAACTACGTGAGGGCTTATAAAAGTAAATATAATAAAAACAAAACTTGTTTATTATATTATACACTGGAATATTCGAAGCAAAATATAAGTCAATACTTGAAAACTTATTCGAAACGACGCATAAAATTTTATATTACTCCACATAAAAGTACTAAATCACTGTTTTTAGTACACTTTTAGGATTGTAAACATATTTTCTTTAAGTATTACAGCTACAAGGTATACAAAAGATTCATTTCCAGTATTTTTCTCTAAGAAGTATCTGTGGTAGCCGAAAACAAGCGACACTGTTGTTTAGGCGCAAGCCGTAACCAGTAAAAAATTATATTGAGTAATGTCAAACTCGTTTATGAATAAAATTATTTTGATGTTGAATTTTGGGCAATTAAAAATTTTAACTAAGAAACACAACTTTTGGCCAGAGATGGTTTGTGGAAAAAACAAGACATATTGACAATATAACTCAGCTTTGTGTTTGTAGTAACACATAAGCTAAGTAAAAAATTATTCAATGTTACTCATAAAATATTTACTTAGTTAACAAATAAATGAGTGAACATTACTCAACCAATTGTGTTATTACTTTAACATAATCGGGCGTACACTCGTTCTAACAACAAATTGTGTTGATTTTGAATGAAATGAGCTTATCAACACTACTTTTGGTAAGAGAGATGGTTTGTGGAAAAAACAACGAAATATATTGGCAATATAACTCAATTTTGTGTTTGTAATAATACGTAATCTAGCTCAAAAGTTATTCAATGTTACTCATAAAAGATTTACTTAGCTAAAAAATAACTCAGTGAATATTACTCAACGAATTGTGATATTATTTTAATACCATCTGGTGTAGACTCGTTCTAACAACCAATTGTGTTGATTTTGATTGATGTTGAATTTTGAATAATTAAAAAGTTAAACAAAGAAATGAACTTATCAACACAACTTTTGGTCAGACGGATGTTTTGCGGAAAAACAACGAAATCTATTGACAATATAACACAATTTCGTGTTTGTAGGAACACAAAAACTAACTCAAAAGTTACTTAATGTTACTCATAAAAGGTTTGTTATTATTTTAACACAATTGAGTGTAGACTCGTTCGAACAACCAATTGTGTTAATTTTTATTGCTATTTAATTTTGAGTAATTAAAAAGTTTATCATAGAAATGAGCTTATCAACACAACTTTTGGTTAGAGAGATGGTTTGTGGAGAAAACAACGAAATATATTGTAGTAACATATAAGCTAACTCAAAAGTTATTCAATGTTACTCATAATAAATTTACTTAGCTAACAAATAACTGAGTGAACATTACTCAACGAATTGTGTTATTATTTTAACACAATCGGGGTTAGACTCGTTCAACCAATCGTGTTGATTTTGATTGATGTTAAATTTTGAGTAATTAAAAAGTTTTACAAAGAAATGACCTTATCAACACTACTATTGGTCAGATAGATGTTTTGCGGAAAAAACAATGAAATGTATTGACAATAAGTATAACTCAAAAGTCAAAAGACTTCCAGAATTCCAGAACTGAGTGAACATTCTTAACGAATTGTGTTATTATTTTAACACAATCGGGTGTGGACTCGGTTTAACAACCAATTGTGTTTATTTCAATTGAAATTTTACTATTTTTTACGGTGTAAGCTCTGTCAGGGTCAAATTGAAACATGCATTACATTCTAAAATACTTCTTTATGAAGTTTTCATCCATTTATCCAAATATACATAGTAAGAAATAACAATGAGTTATATTTCATATTAATTTATGAGTGAAATGAGCCATAATAATTGTGCTTGTTAAAATGTTCAAAATACAGGCTTAAGTAAGTCAATATGATATACAGGATTCTTTTACTAATAAATTATTATAATTACAGTAGAGTTTATTGTTAAAATTCAATAATAAATATACTATACGAGTTAAGAAATACATAAACAGCTACGTTTTTATTTAAAACAGTTAAGAAGGCTTTGTCAGGAGCAGAAAAACTTCTGCGTGTGAAAATTTTTTTAGTGGAATTTGTCCCTCCATCCTCTAAATCTGAATTATCCATCCCTTTTTCTAAAAGTGTATCGTTCATCCATCATCAAAAAATGTATTGCAATGTATTTCATTCGCATTAGAGAATTTGTTGAAATATTTTTATTATCTGCATTACTTTTTCTCAGTAAAACCTTGGATTCTCAATTGATCTTTTTTTATCTCTACATAAATAAAACGAAGAACTTGATATATCCTTTACTATTAATGTAGAATAACTATTGAAAAGTACTTTGTTGTCAAAAAATTTTCAGACCGGAGAAAAATCCTAAATACGTCACTGGATTTTTCAAATAATTGTAGATTTACGTAGATATACAGGGTGTTCCAGAATGATGGTCAAATATTTTACCAGTGTATTTGACACAACCAACAGTTTGGGCGAAAAATTAAAAATACTTTTCCTTACTCTAAACATCTTTTCGTCACCGGTTACTGATAACCGCAGTAGGCGGTTGCTATGTTGATGTTTCTCTGTTGTCTTGTCAAAGAAATCGCTATTAGGTCTATAAGTGACAGTTTTTGCAAATATTAAAAAAAAAAATCTAAACAAAGGTATTCATATAACTGTTGCCAATCCTGCCGTATGCATATTCCATCAATTTATTCGCTAATATTTGTACGGAAGAGTCGGTTGTTTACAAATATTTGCAAAAACTGTCAAGACTGATTTCTTTCATAAGACAACAGAGCAGCAGAAATCACATGGAAAATTCCGTAAAATTTCACAATGAAGTGTGTAAAAGTAAATAGTTCTAAAGTAGTACATTGTATTACCACATTATTCCTGAAATTTCCTTAATACATAAAAACATAAGTATATATTTGAATTTTCCTTAATGTTGTTCCTTAACTTTGTAAACTTAATGGTCTTTGAAGATGTTGCGGTCGAGGAGGTGCATGACATTGTTTCACAACTTAAAAATAAAAATTCAAGCGTGTATGATGGTTTAACAGCTAAATCAATAAAAAAATATAGGAAGCAATATCTTAGAGCCTTTTGTTTATTTGATAAATAAATCAATTAAAACTGGAATATTTCCTGATTGTCTTAAATTAGCAACCGTTATACCTCTATTAAAAAAGGTGATCCATGAGAATTAGAAAGCTACCGTCAAATCTCTTTGCTGAGTGTTCTGTCTAGAATACCTGAAAAACTAGTGTATAACAGAATAACTTCTTTTGTTGAAATAAATAATCTATTGACTACATCTCGGCATAGTTTTAGATGTAATAAATCGGTTGATACGGCATCCTGTCACCTACTTGAATATGTATATCAAGGTCTGGATGTCGGTAAGTATGTAGTTTCACTTTTGTTTGATCTCTCCAAAGCATTTGACACTGTCGATAAAGAGATGTTAAGTCAGAATTATATATTAGTGTAAATGAGAAAAAATCTAATTTACATAGTGTTGCTCTTGGGGTACCTCAGGGCTCTGCACTGGGCCCATTACTATTTATGGTCTATGTCAATGATCTGCCAACATACATTGAGCGCGGTCATGTAACAATGTTTGCTGATGACGCAACGATGACTGTGTCGGCGAATACACTAGATGAGCTCAGAAAAAATATATGTAACGTGGTGGAATCATTGAGTATATGGTGCCAGAAGAATAAACTAATTCCAAACACCAGAAAGACTATTTACATTAATTTTCACCTTCAAAGACCTCTACCCACAAACTTTATGTCTTATGAAGGTATCATGTCAGATTCAATGAAACTTCTTGGCAGCTATCCTGGTGTAAGCATGTTGACCATGTGTGTAGTCAGTAAATAAAGCATTCTTTGCACTATTGCAGCTAAAGCATACTCTTGATCAAGCGGGATCAATTAATGTTTATTATTCCATGGTATACAGTCACATAGCGTTTAACATTCTTGCTTGGGGTAGAGGTAGTGAATGTGAAAGGGTTTTCATATGCCAAAAGAAAATTACTTTTCAACTTAAAAGTTAATGTGAGTTGTAAGGAGGTGTTTAAGGATAAACGAATTCTCACAACACCTTCAATCTATATTTTTAAATGCTTACTTTTTACGAAGAATAACATAAGTCACTTTAAAAAACGGACAAATTTTCACAACTATACTACAAGACACAGGGAACTGCTCAGTATTCTTACGCACCATACAAGCGCTTTTAAAAAATCGCCATATTATAATTGTATAATTTTGTATAATGCTCTTCCTAAGGAAATCCGATGTATATCTGATTACCGGAAAATTAAAAGTAAGACGAAACACTTTTTATTAGAGGGTTTTATAGCGTGGATGATTTTGTAAGTGGTAAGTGATGCTAACTGGCCAATAAAGTATTATTATTATTATTATTATGTAAATTAAAAATTACCAGTAAATATTATGTAGAAAGAGCATAACAAAACTTGAAAATTTCCACCCATTTTTATATCATTTTCATATTCATACAGTGATTAAAACTTATTGAAATAACATATAAATAATTGTTATGAATAGAAATTGATGAACTTGTTTTAAATATTAAACATTAAACGTTATATTTTTACTGTGGGTTTAATTCAACGCTGGTTGGGGCTTTAGTCCACAGAGTAGTTTGTTTCACACAATATTATTAACTTTTTAACGGGTGCAAATATGTGAAAAAATATATGGTGTCGCGACGCTTAGCGCCGCGCGTTTCAGTCTCTCAGATCAGGCACAAACAAAGCTTAGGCTTATGCTTAAAAGATATTGTCACTTGGTTTCGCCGGCTAAAGATATTTCTTCGATAAAAATGTCTGGGAGGAAACATTGGCACTGAATTCGAAGAAATGGCGAATGCGACAGTGTTACATTTTTAAAAACGGATAAATTAAACTTAGCTTAAATTTTGCTATTTTTTTATCTGTAAGGTGTTAAAGTTTAAGAAAACTAAAATTTTGACGTTATACAGGGTGTCCTTGAAATACACTACACTACTTTAAAATTTTTTTCTCTCAATTTTACCTGGTGAATTATAGAAAATGTAGTCAGACTTTATTGTGACTTACTTTGCAATGTCTGAAAAGTATTTATAGGCCTAAATTACCTTTTTTAACACAAATATGTACTCCGATTAATAATATGCATTTGTAATACAAAAATAAATAATAAACAATGCATCATTGTAGTTCGATCTATCGTAGGTTTGTTTATAGTGGGGGCACATTAATTATAAAAATGTTTCTGTTATTTGATTATATGCTACTCAATACAACAAAACTAAATATAGGACGAACTAAACATGAATTGGATATTATTATATTTTATAGTCTGTTTGGAAATGAAAGAAAGTAATAAAACCCCGAGATAAGAACCGGCCATGGGCGTGGTAATATTTCGTTTCAGGTAATTATCGGGTAACACTAATATTGTGACAGATCAATCCAGTCTTAGAGCTGAATATACGAAGACGTGCTAATGCAGTAGAGTAAAATTCGACTTGTGTTTAGTGACTATTGTGCCAGTGGATATAATATTGTTTGGGTAAAATGTCGAGCTTATCAGATTACGTACCTGCTAAAATGCGTGAAAAGATGTGTGCTGTCTCAGAATGAGAAGATTATTATATTAATTGTATTTAATGCATTGAAACACCAAAATCCTACCAACAGTGTTGACGACTTCGTGGAAAAGTTTTTCAAAATGACAGGGATTGGAAAATCGACTATCTACAGACTTTTGAAGGAAATAAAAAATGAACAAGATACTGTAAATCCCCCAAAATCATCTACAGGGAGGTCAAAAGTCGTTATAGATGATTTCCTCAAAAATGTCATTCGCAGAAAAGTACACTCATTTTATTTTAAAAAAGAAATACCAACGCTAAACAAAATTTTAAGTGAACTTTCAGAGGATTACGATTTGCCAAAAATCAGTAGAAGCAAATTATGGGCCATCTTACGAGAGTTGAATTTTTGCTAGGAAAAGCAGAACAGAAAGTCAGTTCTTATCGATAAAGATGAAATTATTTGTTGGCGAAGATCCTACTTAAGATCAATTAGAAAATTCCGTGACGAAGGGAGGAATATTTATTATCTAGACGAAACTTGTGTCAACGAGGGATATACTGTAACACAAGTATGGCAAGATAAAAATGTAAAAAGTTTTCGACAAACATTTTTGGATGGACTTTCGACAGGGTTCAAAATGGATTAATGTTAAAGAGTCATTACTTTTATTTATTATTTTTCAACGTAACTATAAACTTTTATTTTATTTTATTGCATCCAATAGAAAAACAAGAAATAAATCGAAAACGGTTAAATTTATCGACATAAATCGAAAAATAGATAGAAGAACAATATTTTTCTATTAAAACTTTCGTACACACACTGATAAAAAAGTTATAACCAGTTTTTATCAACCAAGAGTACATTTCGTAGCGCCCTCTAGCGTCTACAGCAAAATTAAGTACGGATTCGTATTGCTTGTCTCAGAAAATGTCCTAATCCAAATTTTCAAAAAAATCCTTTGAAAACTTTCTAAGAATTTTAAGAATTTCGAATTCAAAATATTTTTAACGCTCTATATCTTTTTTATTAGCCACAAATGGACCAAGGTAAGTTTGGCTTAATTGCATTATTTTGATGTAAGGAATCTGCTCTTGCTCTGTGTCCCATTAATTTCGAGACACCCTATATGATTATTGCCACTAGATACATGTTCAGAGTTTTAAATATCTTTGAAAGATTACATTTCAAACCAATGAATACAATCGAAACTGAAACACACTGTGAATAGCAAATTGAGTGCAACTGAAAAAATTCTGCACATCTATAAAAAAAAAACAGAAAAAAAAACAGATTCACCTGTCTAAATTATAAATAGCATGATATATGACTAGCAGTTGACAACCGCGTAGGATTTCAAAAGTGATAAGAGCAACAGAATGAAAGTTTACATGACATTTAACTGGGGAACTGGGGTTGATATTCGAACTTGCCGGTCGAACCTCAAAAACAATAAGTGCCTAATCTCGACCTGACAGCGGAAAAAGCGAACGTCACTGTGCGTACAATGTGAAATATAGGCGGCTCGTTTGTTCCAGAATTAAGGCAGCAACATACAAATTTTTAAATCAATCTAATGGAAAATATGACCAGTTGGAAGCAAAAATCCATTCGTTTTAATCCGCTTTATCGAGAACCATATAGGTTTTCAAATTTCCATTTTAAATAAGTCTGAACTGAAATTTTCATCTTAGTTTCAGTTTGAAAACACTACTTATAACATGTTTCGTAAATTTAATCCCTCTCCAGACATTAAATCTTAAAGTTCTAAACTAAAGCATACGAAACAAAACAAATTGCTCAATAATAACTAAAACTTGTTTGCTTAACAGTGTAATAATAATCTATTTCTTCAAACATCACCTTATTTTGTGCACGAACATAGTATCATTTGTGATATTTTCAGTCTTGTGTCTACTGTAATGGAGTGACAATGCAAACTGGCGATGTTACATGTCGCACGAAAAACCGGTTCAAAGAAGATTTGCAATGTTTTTACTTTAAAATAAACTTTAGTTAAATAGATCTCACTAAAGTGATGTGTCTTTAAGACTAATAAAATTTTGTTACGCTAATTTTGAAGAATTCCGGTACTTGATCACTATTAGAAACATGGAATTTATAAAGAATTACCTCATACCTTATTACAAAATCCCTTTTCGGTTTCCACTTCAGTACCTCATTTTTTAAATGACACCGCAAAACGAAGTTAAGGGGGTTTAAATCTGGACACCGCGAAGGTCATGCTACCGGTCCACCCCGTCCAATCCACCGTACCCCGTGCACTTGATGGAGATAATCTCGAACATGTGAATGTGTTGTTAATGTTTTATATTCCATTGTGAGTAAATAAAGCTTCATCTATAACTAGTACATTAGCAGTAAATTGGGGATTTTCAGCATTTTACTGCAACAACCACTCACAAAATTTAACTCGGAATGGATGGTTGACTTCACTATAAATAAATATCAAGATTGATACTCCCACGATAAATAAAACAACACTACTGACCTCGTTTACCACCTAGAGAGCATATCCCTACTCCAACTCCCTATTCTCCAGGTAGGAGCAAAAACAGTTACCCAGCTACGTATTCCTTTACAATGTTATAACTTTAAACACTTTTACGCAAAATCTATTAGATTTTTATTATATATATTTTTTGTAATATTGACTTCTTGCACCGCAAAAAAATTTGAGTAAAATTTCACTCAAAACCAACACAAATGATTGTCAAAACAATCCACATCCGACTGAGTTATTTGTTAGCTAAATAAATCTTTTAAGTGTAACAACCATTTTTGAGTTAGTTTTCTAAATTGTTTGTTATTCCAAACACAAAATTGAGTTATATCATCAATGTATTTCGTTATTTTTTCACAAATAATTCATTAATAAATTACTTTACATAATTTTAGATCCAAACTGAAAATAGTGATGATTTTTTATTATACTGTGTTGGTTGTTACATAGTTTTTATAAAATTTAGACCTATTGTAAACGTGTTTAATTTTTTACATAAAATTTTTATAAATAATTATATCATAAAAATTACAGTCCAGAAAAGAAAACCTGTTTAGTTGATACACAATATAGGTTTAATAAAATTGTGCAAGCCACCATAACAACAATAACAATAAAAATAATAATCATTCTTATTATTATATCATAATATTTATCTAACTACACACTATTGTGTTGTGTTTTATTATTCAGGGTGATTCATTAATAAAGGGCAGGTTGCTCACATCAAAATAACGCGATTAAGCCAAATATGCCTTATCAGAACGCTGCTCCTTTTCGATCTACAGGGTGTTAAAGTTGAAAAAATATTTTCGAATTTTTTAAATATCTTGAGCATCTTTGAACGGATTGTCTTGAAAGTTTGTACACCTATGTTTTCTGAGGTGGTAATTACGAAAATGGTAACTATTTTGCAAACATGTCAAACTTTTTTATCCTTCAAAAATCTGAATTTCCAATAAGAAAAGTTACCATTTTCGTAATTATCACTTCAGAAAATATAGGTGTACAAACCATCAAGACAATCCGTTCAAAGATGCTCAAGATATTTAAAAAAATATTTTTTCAACTTTAACACCCTGTAGATCGAAAAGGAGTAACATTCGGATAAGGCTTAATCGCTATATTTTGAGGTCAGCAACAAGCTCTTTCTCACTATTAATGAATCACCCTGTATTATTAAACAATACATTTTTCTAAATTTAAAAAAATATGTACTTTGGTGTCACAAAATACTCAGTGATGTTGTATGATTGATAAAGTTCAAACGGCTCTTTATTTAATAAACTGCTTAAGTCAATAATTTCCAGGTTTGATCTATTTTTCAAAACTGTAGAGCTAAGTAGTTGAGGATCAAATGAAATGGTAATCAGGGCATGACACACACAAGATAGGTTTTCTCAAATAAGAAGCAAATCAACAATTTTTTTGTATCGGATGAAGACGGCCATTGTTACTTACCTATTTCTACCACATCTTTATGACACAAATTCTGACTTTCCAATTTACAACATCTTTTTTACGTGATCCGGTTAGAACAATACACTTGATTATCGTCCACAGACGGTGACTTGTATCATATATAGCAAAACTACAACTACTGCTACCCAACTTTGTTTTTGCTCTTCCACTTACTAAACAATGTATAATATCTACAACGGTTGGTGTTATTTTAACACAACATATTCTCACTCACACATATTTTGATTCGTCTAACCAAATATTGTTAAAATGTTACATTTACTCAAAATTCAACACCAAATCAATTCAGTCATAAATGAGTTTGAACTTGAAATTTGTGTTTATTCTGTGGTATTCTGTTGTGCACTGAATATACTGCACGTATACCGCAGACACTCTATATATAGAAAGAATTAAACGTGGCAAACGAATAAAAGCAAAAAGGCGGACAGTTGCGGAGATCAAAAGCAAATATACAGTAAAGTAATTATGAATGTAGTTAAATGTAGGCAGTATTTTTAATATAACTCTTCGTAGGCGTAGCCCATTACCGCTCTAGTTAGAACCGCCCCTGCATATTTAACAAATGCCGTTTATAAAGGAGAATGGCATCAGTCATTGCATACAATACATATCAAAAAGTTTACACTGCTAAATTAATGAATAGCTATCACAACGTTTCGCGTGGTACATACAATATCATTTCTGTGTTCTGACAAGCAAAACAAAATATTGCTGCGCTGGTTTTTTTATTACGTGCATTTTTCAATAAGCAAATTCTAATTTCGCAGAAAATGCTCCAATTTGAATATATTGGGTACGTTTTATGAGCGTTTTATTTCCATAAAAACTCAGCGATTGATATTACAACTGGCAGAGGGCTTTATTTTATTATTTTTACGTCTATATATAAGACTTTATTTCTGTCGAGGGCCCTTTTGATTTCACATTTTGATTGCAAACTCATAAAATATGAGCAGTAATCGCAGCGGTTAAATAGAACTTTGTGTGTAATTAAAAATAAACTTTACTTACACTTTTTTCTTAGGTATTTATACACAGAAAGAAATTAATGTAAAATTTTACCATAATGGGGTCATTTTTGATATTTTTTTATTTCACTAATCTAATGTTGTTTTTCGGAGAAGCCTATGAGCAAAAAAAATTTTTTCTGCCTTCTACTTCATCCTTAAAATCGTCATGAGCCCAAATTATACGAAACTTTTTTCTATTGATCGAATTTAAAAAAAATAATAATATCGCACAGAATTTAATTTAAAACACTTAATAAATCTTACTTATACTCTACTCTACTTACTCTAATTATAATATTAATGAAAGAAAGCATAATTTTAATATTTTTAAAATTTATTTTTTATAATTAATAAGTAAAGTGTATAATTTTTTTGCCACAAACATATCTATAGTGTATCAATAAAATTTGCGGCGCAATAAAATTGAAACACAAGAATGTTGAAATGATAATATTGTAAGTATTATACTTATATATACTCGCGTCAAGAATTCAGACGTCTTACGTCACGGCTGACGTTAGACATTTGTTTTTATTGTCAACGTAATTTTCGATATTTGGTCGCATTAAAAACAATTATTTTTTGCAATTTAGTGCAATATATAATGTAAACTTTTAGTATAGTATATAGTTGTATTACTATCAGTTGCATTTTCTTAAATATTTTGATGAAAATATAATGAATTATTCATTTGTTCGTGTGACGTAAGTCGTCTGAATTCTTGTCGCGAGTATACCATGCATTTACACAAATGATTTTTAAATATAAGCACAAATAATTATGAATCTGCATCCATACATCAATCTTAAATTGATTTGGTTTTAATATTCTTCACTAAAAAATATGTTTTATAGTTGATGTATAAAATTGTTGTATACATTTTTTATAGAACTGTTGCATTACCAAAGTGTTTCATAAAAGTGGGCCCTTTTCGATTCTAGAATCATATAAAAGCATTTAACCACGTTATATGAATTCGAAGCTCCTATAAAATTTATTTTATAGCAATTTATATAATCTTTATAAAATTTATTTTCCTAGTTGGGTAATATATCCTTTATTTTTGGGTTAATTAATTTTATATTTTCAACATTTTGATTAGATCTATAATAACATTGACAAATTTCATATAAAATGTGATTATACCAAATTACTTCATTATGCACAGCAGTACTCCAAATTGGCCCTAAAATCGCGACTGGAACAATTTGTGATTAACTAGAATTAGCTTAATACCTTATTTACAATAAGTAGTTAGTAAAAAAATTATACTTTTTTAAAAATTGTTCACGTGATACACCAATAATTTTCATTTCAGTATTTTTTAAATGTTCCCACAGAAAAATTCGAGATGATTTAAGTAAGGAGAGCACTGTCGGAAATAGTGTGGCATTAATTCTATAAACCGCATTATTTATATTCTATATACCTTAGAACATTAAATTATCCGTTACTCTTTGAAACAACTTCTTGGCTAAGTTTCCGAAAGAAACATATTTGAGTTAGCTTAGTTGACAGAAATTCACCTCAGCGTTCAAAATCTCCCGCTGAGATCTGCAATATCCCTCAATTTAAGTGCATTTTCATTTAATCGATATGATCAGATTTATTGGCACCAGAAAAAACGAGTCGAATCAATCATTCTGAGCAAAGCTTCTGTATGACAACGAGGGGTAGGGAGAGAGACATTCCTATGGATATCGAAATATTTCATTCAATATCTGCATGAAGCACACAATTAGATAAGTTACTGGCAATGACAAGTATCGCGTGTGTATTCAATACTGTGATTTTATCTGCATACGTTTACCAGTTTTTTAAAGAACCATTGGTACGAGGTCCATCTGGAGTTAAGTTATGCTGTTATAAAATCAGAAGCTACATCAGATGGAATTAACACTTATTAAATGTACTGTTGCACAAGTATGTTTAACAAAATCTTTGATAATGAAATGAAAGAACATAGGCTATAAGTTATACGGACAGGAGTTCAATAATTCCATACATATCTAAGTCTGAGTTTGTTTAAGTTAAAAAGACAAACATCTATTAGAAACAGTGCTTCTGTAACTGCAGTTATAGCTGCATGCACAATGCGTCGCTAGACCTTAGTGTTGCAGGTCAGCGCCCTGCTTTTACAACAACAATCTGGTTCAGAAATTTCTCAATAATTGGAAAATGTATACATTTTATCGTCTATTTCATGTTCATATAAGAAGTTTAATATTGCCAAATAAAAGTTTCACCTTTAATTCACTTTTTGTTCAGTTTTGTTATTTTATTAAATAGCATTAGAATTAACTAATGGGGATATTTTTACGGTCAAAGGAAAAGTACCAACACATAAATCAGACGTACAGCTGATATGTGAAGATACATTGTTATCCTTGTTTTGCATGTGTATAAGTCTATCTCTCTCACAAAGTACGTCCTGACATTCCATGACATTAATGTCGTATAGGATTTTCGCGAGCGCTTTCTTACTTTCGGTAATTCGTTTGTTTTTATTATTTTATAGGTTATTTAAATAGGTGAGTGTTTAAAATTACACATAAAATGTTTCTTTAATCTTGAAAAGTGAATAAGCGAACGTACAATATATGATTATAAATTTATAACCTGTATTATATAACAGGGTGTAAACTTTGTGAAGTGTATAATTTTTAGTATAGAGCAAGTATTCAGTTATAACGTTAATGTTATTGTGTTTTGATATTGAATGATTTACGAATGAACGCTTTAACGCAAAAAAAGATTTCGCATTTCAGTTTTCTGATTGATAAAATGATATAGTTATATGGAGGACAGATTATCTACAGAAAATGAAAGAATATCGACAACAAGGAAGAAAAATTTATTACATGGACAAAACATGGATCAATGAGGGACATACGGTTAAAAAAGTGTGGCAAATACTCGACAAGCAGCAATAGAAGGTTGGTCTACTGGTTTAAGAATACCATCTGGAAAGGTTGGCCGTTTGATAGTGACACAGACAGAAAGTAATAGTGGATTTCTGGAAAATAGGGAACTGATATTTAACTACCAAAATTTATTAAATTACTTTAATTCAAAATCCATAGTGGAGATAACTATAGCATCAGACCTTCTATTTAATTGAAAAAAGTGATGGAACATTTCTTTAGAAGGATGATCATATTAAAATATAAAGAAACAAATAGTTCATAAGAACAGACAATTAAAAGTCAGTAGCAGGTAAATCAAATCCTGAGTTAACTAACAAAAATACAAACAAAAAAAACAATCACACACCCAAAAAATTGTAATAGGAAAACAATAGAATATTATTCTCTGTATATAAAATGATTCGATTCAACCTAGTGGTTTTTCTTAATGCGGTAAAAAATGTATGTACTTAGGGAACAAAAAAGATAATAAAAAATTGCAGACCATGAACTTTTACCTTATTACCAATATTTCTCAAATCTGGTCAGTTTGGCAGTGTATTCAGCCAAGTGTTCCTTTGAATTTTAGTACATTTTAATGCCAGGACGTGAAATTTCTGCGTTTACCCGAGCAAGAATGACTGCTTTACATGATGGAGGACATTCTAATCATCAGATATCGAACATGTTGGGCATTCCTAGATCATCTGTTGTACGAATAGTACACATATATGAAGAATTTGATACAGTAGAAAACGTATTATTTACAGACGAAACCAGGATTGGGTTGGTTACTGATGACAATCGACAAAGAGTCTGTAGAGAACCAGGTCGTTAACAGCGACTTCATTTTCTCCGTGAAGTTGCTCCGTATGAAGGGGGTACCATAATGTTTTGGGGTGGAATAATGTTCAACCGCCATATCCCAGTATTCGCATACCCCAGAATATGTCCGCTCAAATTTACATCGAATAAGTTATTACGCCCATTATCTACCCTCTACGTAATGAATTAAATGAAAATTTTGTGTTTATGGACGACAACGCTCGGACCACATCGCGCAAGAAGGGTTTAAGAGACACTGGAAGCAGGACATATCAATAGATTAGATTGGCCAGCCAACTCTCCTGACATGAAGCCTATTGAAAACATGTGGGATTTCGTTACTTGATCCATTCATAATCATATTCCTCTACCTCAGACTACAGATGAGTTAGTCGTGGCGGCAGAAGAGGAATGGCACAATATTCCGCAAGAGATCGTAAACCTCTTGATTATCTCAATGCACAGACGTGTCAATATGCTATTGGAACGTGGTGGAAGGCATACCGACTATTAGTCAAGTAGAGAACTTGCTTTGTTACTTCTTTTTGATTTAATAAATTTTGTTGGTTTTTAATTGTCTAAGTACTCATTTTATCGAACATATTCTTTTCACAAAAAAAGATTCAGAAAAGAATATACTTTTATAAATGACAAAACGATTTCTTTAACAAGGATCGGGGGCTCCCAGACTTTTGACGTTGTGTGTATTTGTTTTCTGTATATATATCTAGGTACTTTCACTTTTCTTTACTTTAGTTACTTTTAATTGTTTTTAATAATTAAAGTTCAAAATTAAATACTAAGTTTCTTGCAAAAAATAATGATTAAAATGATTTGTATGAATCAAAAGCTACTATTTTTGTTGGTGATTATAATGAGTAATATTCTTATTGATCTACATCCACATTATAAAGCAGATTACGAAGCATTACTGGTATATAATACAATGAAACAGTACTTTACACTTCAAATCGTAATTTTCCATTAGAAATGTAATATTACATTCTGGTGTGTTATTTCACACTCGGACACCCTGTATGACTTTTATTTGATTCAGAAATGCTTGGTTTTGCTATTCGATATTCTGATTCCAATAACCATCTGTTAATTGCCACATACTTGAATCATCTTGTTAACTAAACTGTACAGCAATGTGCTAATTTCTAAAAGGTGAACTGGTTATTCTTCCTTCATTAACTATAAATAATCTAGGATTTCTCTTAGGTATTTTGCTACACTTCTGAAAAAATAAAAATTGATTGAAAAATCCCTTGCGTCAAACGGATCAGGCAAGGGTTATTTGTGAAACTATGTTTGCCTAAACAAAAAATCTCATTCTTTAATATCTTTATTAGTTTTGATTTTACACAAATTGTAGAGGATTCAATTTGCAATAAAAAATGATTTTACAAAATTTTTGTATGACCAATAGTTTACCTGATAAATGCTAAAAACAATTTAACCCCCTTTTCCAAGATGGCGGCCAAACCTCGAGGGTTGTGACCCCACAAACTTCAAGTTAAGCTTTTTTTAACCCCCCGCTTATATCTAAAGAATAAAATTGCGTCCTCTAAAAAAAGCAACCCCAAATGTAACTTTTCAATGGACTAAAAGGGGCGTAACCGACTCAACTATCGCAAAAAAGCCTTTGTGGATATAAAATGGTCAATTTTCGAGTGAAGTGTGTGAGCGAGAGTAACCTACAGCTTTTAATATATAATAATTTGTAATTAATTTTAGGTCGTTGTTTGATAAAATTAATTTTTAATATCAATATGATGGTATCAAAAATTTAAATATCTGTTGGTGTCTTTGTTTTCTATAAATACTTGTTTCTACAGAATTTTCATTTTTTTTAATTAAACATCTAAAAATGGTATCATATTGTTATTTGTTTGTTTTTTGTTCTTTATTGTTATAATATCATTTAAAAATTCATTTAATTATGCAACGGTAAAAGGCCAAATTGCAAAAATTTACATTCCTCCATCAGACAGCAGCTTTTTATTTATATATTGAATATATTTTTCTTCAAAAAAAAAAAAAACAAAAATATTACTTAAAATTGATGTTAATGATTATTGATAAAATTCATTGTTTAGTTGAAAATATGTTGTCTTTGTACATTTGATTTTTGTTATTTTTTACTTATCGGCTTTTTCAGCGTGAGATTTTTTGGTTAGGCAAACTTAGTTTCAAAAATAATATTTGACTCATCCGTTCACAAGGGTTTATTCAATTAATCTTTATTTTTTCAGAAGTGGGGCAAAATATCCAATTAAACCAAGGAAAAACTAGAATTATCCCACAGATAAATAGTTTCAGAGAAAATCTAGGATTTAATATTAATCGGAACCATCACACCCTGTACATAAGGAATTGCCATTTATAATTCTATAAAGCCAGCGGTACGGCTTTAAAAAAAGGTAAAAAGAAATTACCCTTTGGTCCTTTTTTTGATAGAACGGAATTCGGGGAAGAGCATAACAAATGATTTAATTTATCAGCCGATATTTTTTGTGTTCTGAAATTTCCTCTCTGACCTGGGAATATCCCACATATTTTTCCCTCGACAAATGTCCAAGACTTCTGTTATGACAAGTAACTTTCTGTCTCCTTTTTTCGGTAATCATTATTGAACGGGTAATAATAGATGACCCTTTCAGGGCGGCTTAAAGCACCTTGTGCGTGCACCAGTGGCGCACTTCAGAAATTTTATATATTTATACAAATGAAAAAAACTTCTACTAGTGAAGAAAATTTCAATGTTGTCAGTGTCAATACATTTATTTCAATTCAATTTTACAATACTTGAAATAATTTACCGACTCTTTCAACATTTCCACAAAATTTAACCATTTTTTGGCAGTACTTCGAATGTTCATCATTCCTGCTGTCCTTGAAAACGCAGATTTCTAGCAGCTGTATTAATCCCTTCACGCAATCAAACGATATTTTCCATTTTGGTACTGTATATCATGTTTTCTTTTAAATATTTACATAAAAAAATTGTACATTTTAGATCTAGAGATCGTGGAGGACAGGGTACTGAAACGTATCCCATGTACTTCAAACGTGATGTCGCTCGTGAGTTTCGTCTTGCTTCTCCATACGCTAAAACAATGTTCATTAACTCCTCGTTACTGTACACATCTCATTTTTATTGAAAAATAATTAGTAAAATAACGCTTTAAGAACACCTTAATTTACTACAATACATGAGATAGTAGAGTCTAATTTATTAGTTTCAGTTATTGTAACTTTTTTGTAACAATTTTTTTCTTGTCTTCTGTTGGACTTTTATCATTTTTAATAAACTTATTTTAAAATACGCAAATGGTTAACAATTGTCGAGAAAGTTGTAGAACACCTCGTATAACCTTCGCATAACAGATAAAAATATTGACCTTACTTTGACCTTTCCTACTGCAAGTCTTTAGAACTTAGGTAAATTTCCCTAGTATATGCAAATTTCTTTGGAGTTGGCAACCTTGGTTGTATCATTACTACTTAGATGATTAATTCTCTGTTGTTTCGTGACGTCATAACCAAAAGACTCGTCCCCAGTTTTAAATTATAGAGATTGTTATTACCTTAATTTAACATGTTGACTGTCAGTTTAGAGCTGGACTGTTGCGAGGCAAGCCATTGGTGTGGACAAGGTGTGGCCGCATTTACGATTGATACAAAGCAAATACTAACTTTCTGTGCTATTTATAGCTGCATGTGATTATAAGTAGTTATGTACAAAGTTAATATTTATTTTTACCCATTAATGGTAATTTGTGTATCTTTACGACAATGTCACTGCATCGTCATATATTAATTTTGGAAAACGAAACACATTAGTTTATGGATTTAAAAATATCAGTATGCCGAGAATATACTATACTGTAAGCCAACTGTCAAAACAAATGATGACTGAAATTATTATTTGTTTCTATTGCCTTACAATGGTTCAGGCATAGTATGCAACTGTGAAAGTTATTGTTTTGCTCGAGAGAATTGCAGCCACACCATGCCTACACCATTGGTGGTCATTTACATCAGGTTTTAAATTTGATATTCGGCGGAATTTAATATTTCGTTAATAATTTAAATACTGAGAGAAGATTTGTTCAAATTGATGACATTATTACATAAATAATTGGAATCGTCAGTTGCATTAGTTTTAAGTTTATTTCGGAAAGTTATTCTAGAATAATTTTGTTTCAAGTAGGCAAATGTAATCTGTTAGGCAGTCAAAATCAAAATGACGTGTGTACCTCTACAATAAATGTAATTTATGTAGTATACAGGGTTAACTATGACTTAGTACAAATATTTTAAGAGGAAATAGGGAAAATAAGAATTAACGGAATCGTCCATCAAAAAATTTCCAAACTTATTGATAAAACAAAAAAAAATGTTTTTCAAAATTATATTAAACCCTTATGTATCGCCGTCACTGGCATTCTGTCAGCCGCGAGGTTAGATATATTCGGCCAAAGTCAAAGATGTCAAATATAGCGACAGGTGACCGCGTTGACACGTATACCAATTTACTCCATTTTGAAAGAAAAAAATATTTATAAAATGTAGATTACTTATTATTTAATGATTTAATGACAAATATGATATGGTAGCACAAGGAGGCAACACCTACCCTACTAATATTTATTTCCAGGATTGACATTTGGAGAGATTTTAAGAATGTTGAATCATTTTCTGTTTCTTACAAGTAAGGTACTTACTTGGCCCGACGATCACGACCAGGTGGATTACCTGCGTCGGGAAAAACCATAAAGGATAACAAAAACGCAACAATATACACAAATGTATACAAATACATAAAAAATACTGTCATACGTTTACCGCCAAAGCATTGGAACAGTTGTTCAATGTGGCTCAAAGAGGATGCAGCATAATATTTTGTTTACTCGGAAAACGTCTTTGGTATTAAGCTACCAGACGATAATATGTACTTGTCACACTTCCTATAAAACAGCTCTTATATGTTATCTCCATCTAGGCATTCTAGAGAAATATCACAAGCAAATATAAATCAGTTGCAATCGGTCAGCATATGGATAGAAATTAGTTTGGAAATTAATAAAGATTTACATGTTTCCAACTGACATTGGATGAACTATAACTATCGTTAAGCCAGTCATCAGGCAGGATGACGTCTTACACATATTTAGACGATCCAAAGACTCTTTCACTATGGGTGTGGATGGTGTTCTGTGTTTTATGTCGGTGCAAAAGCAGTTTTTAGAATTTTTGGGTTTTATGCAGATTGGTGGTTATAGGTTTCAATTATGGTAATATTTTGAATAGATTTAGAGTACACAATATTGCCTTGATCCGTTATAATATTATTTTGCTTTTATTATTCTCCTATTAATTTCTTGCTCCTCATCTCACTTAGCTGTTATCAGTGTCCCCAAATACACATATTCCTGAACTTCTTCATACTTCATCTATCCGTGCTGCGTTCTCAATTTGAAATTGGTATATATTTTGTTGTTCTCCTATTCTCAAAAGCTTACTTTTCTCTTGATTTATCTGCAATCCCACTTTACGTGCTTCCTCCACAAGTTTTCTCGTTAATTTTTCTAATTCCCTGCTATCTCTTGCAATTATGGCCGGTCAACTGACTATCTCTTATGACCTTTCTAATACTAAATTAAAAAGAAACTGGTCTCAGTCATGTGTCAATAGTAAAACTTTCCGAACATTTACCTTTTATTCGTACTTTGTTTTTAGTATTTTCTAAGGTAATTTTCAATAACCTAATCAGTTTGGTTGGTATCCCAAATTGTTTCAATATTTTACTCAGTTTATTCCTTTTGACCAAATCATATGCTTTCCTGAAGTCAACGAATAAGACCATTGTTTTAATCCCATATTCATAGCATGTAGTCAAGATCATGAAGATTTGGCCCGTTGTTGACCTCCCTCTTCTTAAACCTGCTTGATACTCCCTTTTCTATAGTTCTGTTACAGGTTCTATTCTATTTTATATTAACGTTGCTATGATTTTATACCCCATATCTAGCAATGATATATCCCAATAGTTTCTGCAGTCTGTTGCATCTCCCTTTTTTAAAATTGGTATAATCATAGTATCTCTCCAATCTTCAGACATACATTCTCTTCTCGAAATCTTTAAGATCACTTCGTATATTCTTTGTCATAAATCTTCTCCTGCGTACTTAATGTTCTCTGCCGTAATTCCGTTTTTCCTTCGACTTTTGTTATTCTTTAAAGCTTATATAATTATGTCTATTTCCTTTTTTGTAAGCTCTTCTACTTCCACTCTCTCTTCCCCTCTCTCTTCCCTTACCAGTAGCATTTCCTCCTGATCTCTCCTGTCTCGCATCTAGTCTATTTTAAATCTTTCTCTCCCATTTAGGGTTATTGTTTGTTTTTGTTTGTGTAATGTACTTATTTACGCGATGTATTATTTTAACTTTGTATCTGTTTATTCCTGTAATTGGGATTTGGAATGAGCCAAAGAAACACACCCTTCATTTTCCGACACATTTGAAACACCCTGTATATTGAAGGCGAAAATTGTTGAAGCATTAGGTGAAAATTTATCGTATTCAAATTCAATTCGGTGTCCAATGATTTTACCTAGGATTGTGTGAAATTGCAATGCCACCGCGATGGTCATCTTGGTCGCAGGTCGAGTTACCAGAGAAGATGTCGCCACAC
This sequence comes from Monochamus alternatus, assembly GCA_037114965.1. Taxonomy (NCBI): domain Eukaryota; kingdom Metazoa; phylum Arthropoda; class Insecta; order Coleoptera; family Cerambycidae; genus Monochamus; species Monochamus alternatus. The sequence goes on along the minus strand of CM073432.1, from coordinate 23,433,048 downwards.
GGCTCCAGTGGAAGTAGAAAATATTCGCAACGATAAATCACCTCAAGCTCGACGATCCGCATACCGTTTCGACTTGCCTGCCGCCTTCTTGTCGCGTTATTAAGTGAATATGCAGAATAGCACATTTCTTGTACCAAGTCTAGGCAAATAGGCCAGATCTTAAGAACACCCCTGATTCTTTCATTTTCTTTTTACACGTTTCGCCTCGTCAACAGGAGTTGTCGGAGTGCGAGCCTTATGGAAATGCCAAGTCAGTGCAGTTATTTAGTCTGTCAGTCATAGTACCCTATATGGTGCTAAAAACAATTACAAAATCGACATACGGGATGCTACTTAAGTAAAGGTAAAAAATCCTTGGGCGTATTATGTGACCACAAATATGGGGTCTTAGGACAGCCATTGTCCAACTACAGCGTGTCAAAAAAAATAATTTTTAATTTATAAACCGCTTGAGATAATTTAACCAAATCCGGTGTGAATATTTAGTATGACAACAGGTATGAAACAAAAAATTACCAACTTTAGAAACTTGCCAGTGACGGAGATCTCGGTATCACCGATCATTATTTGCTAAAAAAATATATCACCCTGTATAATATTACTAATAAAATAGGTGATCATATGTATTATCTTCACTTTTTATTTCTTTACACTTTCTTGTATTCGGAACCGATTTGCAACAAAATTGATTTATTTGATCAAGTGCATTTTCACGATACTAATTATATTACTACAATTTTACTGTTGTAATAAACTCAAAATAGTGATGATTATTCATTATATTGTGTTGGTTCTTGCACAGTTTTTATGAACATTACACCTATTGTGAACCTATTAAACGTGTTTAACTTTTTACTAAAGAAAAAAACTAAAATTATGCCACAAATAAATAGTTTCAGACAATATCTGTAAATTATGACTTTATTAATATTTATAATAATTATTATTATTATCATTAATAACATTATGACTACTACAAACAATTATAATTAAATAAATAATAATAGGTAATAATAAAATTATTATAAATAATTATGTCATAAAAAAGTTTATGAAAAGAAAACTTGTTTAGTAGGTACACAAGTTTAATGGAATTGTAGAAGCAACCATAACAATAAAAGTAATAATCATTGTTATTATTATATTATAATATTTATTACTATTACAAACTAATTACATATCTTGGACACAATTCTAATATTTTCACGGCAATTTCCGGAGTCCTTCAAGGATCCAATTTGGGGCCCTTGCTTTTTTTATGTTTTATTAACGATCTAACATCTGAGCTGGAGTGTAAGAAACTATTGTTTGCTGATGACTTAAAACTTTTTAGTAAAATATCAGATATTGGGGATTGTCAAAGATTGCAAAACCAATTATATATATTGAACAACTAGTGCGCTAATAATTGTCTTCAGTTAAATGTAGCGAAATGCTAGACCCTAAGTTACACCCGTAAATTGCACCCAATAGAATATAATTACAGATTAGATTGCAGGGTGGACTCCATAGGGTCTTATTTGATTCGAAACTAACATTTTGTTAACATATCAGTTATATTACTTCATCTGCTTTAAAGATGCTAGGCTGTATCTTGCGCAACTGTCAGTCGTTCTGTAACGAAGCAGCTTTAAAATGTCTTTATAACTCGTACGTAAGATCTAAACTGGAATATTGCTCGTTAGTGTGGTATCCACGTTATGATTATCTGAAGATTTGCTTAGAATGTATCCAGAGAAAATTTTTAAAATTTATTTCACTTAAAACTGATGGCTTTTATCCAGAAAGAGGTTATAACCATGCCACTTTACTTAATAGATTTGATTTTCATTCTTTAGAGTTTCGCAGGAATCTAGCAAGTATCAAAGTTTTATACAATTTGTTTCATAATAATTTAGAATGTCCGTCTTTATTATGTCAGTGTTCCTTTCATATCCCTCGATTAAATTCTCTCCAAAATTGTACATTCATTTGTACTAGAGCAAGGTCTCGCTTTCTTAAAATGTCTACAGTCCATATTATGTGTCAAAATTTCAGTAAAATTTCAGATGTATTAATTTTAGCACCCTTAATCAGATAGTTGAAACTGTTGGTCTGAGATTTAATAGCAATAATATTTAATATTTAAGTTTATTTATATTATAGTTTCCATATTTTCTTTGTACAATATTGTTAAGACGCTTTTGTGCACTACATACTGCATCAGATACTATATAATATGTTTATGCAATTCACTTTTGTTTTGTAAATAATTTGTCTCATCTGTTGGGCAATAAAGATTATTATTATTTGAAACAAAAGTTTGCTATAACAAGTTAAATAGGATAAAATTTGAGATTATATTTGTAGATAATAACATGGCGAAGTATGTAAAGATTTTTATTTTATTATATTGCTAAACAATACATACTTTCTAGATTTAACAAGATATGTACTTTGGTGTCACAAAATACTCGGTGGTGTTGTATGACTGATGAAGTTCAAACGGTTCTTTATTGAATAAACTGTTTAAATCAATAATTTCCAGGTTTGATATATTTTCCAAAATTTTATAGCTAAGTAGTTGAGGATCAAATGAAATGGTAAGTAATCATGTAATGACACACACAAGATAGGTTTTTTGAAATAAGAAGCAAATCAACCATTTTTTTGTATCGGATGAATACGGCCATTGTTGCTTACCTATTTCTACCACATCTTCATAACACAAATTCGCACTTTCCAGCTTACACCATACGTTTTTATGCAAATTGTAATTTGAAAACGTATCTGCAATTGCAGTCCATGGTCCATGATCGGATTAGAACAATACACTTATGATTATCGTCCACAAACAGCAGTGACTATACACAGCAAAACTACATCTGCGCTTCGGTACCTGCTGGCACTCAACTTTGTTTTCCACCTTCCACTTACCAAACAATGCGAAATTTTTACAACGGTTGGTGTTATTTTTACACAATAGATTAATTTCTTTGTTAAAATGTTAAATTTACTCAAAATCATTACTAAATTAATTCACTCATAAGTGAGTTTGAACTTACTGTTATTTTTTACTCTGCATTATTTAAGATAGAAAATTGTAAACAACCTGAATCCCGAAAATGAGGCAGTTTTGGACATGTTTATATAAACTTTTTTTCTTATTTTTAAACATAGAACCAGCCCCTAAATTTTCTTAACATCTGTAACACTCTGTATAGTAATTTTCCGAGTTGTTATGCTGTGGTTGCTGCAAGTAATTATTTTGTAACTTATGTAAGAATTCAACTTGAGCATAGCCTTTTCTGTGTGCATACGAAACTGACATTATCTTTGCGTTCAAAGGAGTTTTGCAGATTACACAAATAAACATTTTAATGTATAGCATCCTTCGTGGAGTTTCACGCTTGCAATTTTAACGATTTCATTTAATTTTTCACGGCGCGGGACGCGCCAAGCGGGTCGATATCAGGGTGCAAGAAATGGTAGTCATATTTTTCGTGATTTCGCATCCGCTGTCTATCCGGAGCGCCTTTATTAGCTCCGGAAGACCTTCAAAATGCCATCAGGCTCACCGCGTGTACACAATCTGCCCGTAATTAGAAAAAAATCGCGAGAGTGCAAGCTGCCAAACCAGAAATAAAACTAATGTATGTCTATTATGATTATTTTTCCCTCTCTGTGGGAGAATTAATCATTTCTTCACAGGATATTACTTTTATCTCTCCAACATGCAATCAGATTTATCTCTATTTATTGTAGAGAAAAAGATTTAAGGGCGCCGTATTCGTGAAATAGTGTTTTCTACAAATGTAAGTAATTTTAGACATTTAAGAACTGAATAATATAGAGTTTAGCAAATAATAGGAATGTTATCTCATGCCACCTGGGAATATTCAGAGTTTCTGAAGTAAAACGAATATACATGGTGATACAAATATGATTTTTTGTTTTGAAAATTCAACTGCCTTTGCTGCTATTGTTATTAATTATTAATAGAATTAATTAGTGGTTTTAATTAGTAAATTAGTTACAACAAAATTTTGGGCCGGTCTACCCCCAGTTTCTACAAACTAACATAAATGTTTCTGTTTCTTGTTCGTTTTGAACTTGTAAATTATTGGCAGCTATGCTTATTGTAAATTATCAATAGTATCCACTTTGGTCCAAGGTACTTTATTTTTTAAATATCCCCATAAAAATAAGATCAAATGATTTATAGTCAGGAGATCGTGGCTGCCAAATCCTTGGTATTAATGATACGCTACACTGCAGCAATAAGCCGTGGACGTCCTGGACCTCCATCTCTTCCACGATTCGGTTGTAAATTTCCAGAGTCGCGCCTGCGTTTGCCCACACTTGCACTCATAGCACGCCGTTGTAAAAGTAACTGCATTTGGCACATGTTTACCGGGAAATCGTTCTGCTAAATCATTTTCACTTCGCAAGAAATTAAAACGATACCCATCAACTGCAAGTTGCTATATGTAAGCCATTTTCGATATTTGAGTAAGTAATCGGATATTTAAAATCGCCCAGCGATGTAAAGGTTGAAATTACTATACGGAGCACCCTATATATTATGCTAAAATAGCTCAAATATGATATACATATGATATGATATGATATGATATGATATATATCTGTATTTAAATTTGGTACCCGCAAAAACTAATTGACACCAAATTTAGAATCGTCAACAAGTGGTAGTTCTTTAAACAAACATAACTTAATCTCATATTAAATACAGTAGTTTTCATTTTCGAGTAATTTTTATTCTCAAATGAAGAATATATGATCTTGTTATACAAGAATAAGTTAAGTATTACCATACTTGAGGAATATTGAAACTAAGCTAGCATTGGAATAAGAGTATTATACACAACGTAAAAAGTCCTGGACCTCCCTCATTCTTGTTAAAGAAATTTTTTTGTCAGAAAAACCAAATACATTTATAAAAGTATATTGTTTTCTGAATTTCGATAAACTGAGTACTTAGAAAATTAAGAGTCAGCAAATGAAATTTTTGACAAAATTTATTAAAACAAAAAGAAGTAACAAAGCAAGTTCTCTACTTGACTAATAGTCTGTATGACCTCCATCACGTTCCAATAGCATATTGACACGTCTGTGCATTGAGATAATCAAGCGGTTAACGATCTCTTGCGGAATATTGTTCCATTCCTCTTCTGCCGCCATGACTAACTCATCTGAAGTCTGAGGTGGGGAAATATAATTATGAATAGTTCTAGCGACGAAATCCCACATATTTTCAATAGGAGTCATGTCAGGAGAGTTGCCCTTCATACGCGATGTGGTCGAGCGTTGTCGTCCATAAACATAAAATGTTCACCTAATTCATTACGTAGGGGGTAGATAATGGTCGTCATAATTTCAAGGGGAAAATGAAGTCGCTGTTGACGATCTGGTTCTCTCCATACTCTGTCGATTGTCATCAGTAATCAGCCCAATTCTGGTTTCATTTGTAAATAAGACTCACCACCACTGGCGTAAAAGCCAAACCCTATGCTCTCGCGCCCACTGGAGACGGGCAGCACGATGCCTTGGAAGTAGAGTGGAGACCCGTAATGGTCTTCTAGCACGTAAATTTGCGTTGTGGAGTCATCTTCGAATAGTAGGTGTCGATATAACACGGCATTAGATACTCGAGGAAGTCCACTACGTGGTCTGTTTTCCACTACATTAAATTCTTCATACCTGTGTACTATTCGTACAACAGATGATCTAGGAATACCCAACATGTTCGATATCCGATGATTAGAAATTCTGCATCATGTAAAGCAGTCATTCTTGCTCGAGTAAACCCAAAAATTTCACGTCCTGGTTCATAAAGTACAAAAATTTAAAGGAACACTTGGCTGAATGCACTGCCAAACTGGCCAGATTTGTAAAAACATTAGTAATAAAGTAAAGGTGCATAGTCTGCAATTTTTTATTGTCTTTTTTCCCTAAGTACATGTACTTTTTTACCACATTAGAATAAACGCTAGGTTTAATCATTTGACCTTGATGTTAGTATCGATAGCTTTCTTTCCGTGCATATACATATGTTCTTAATATTTTGACTACAACTATTACCAAGTGGTCTATGACCCATTACTTATGAAACACCCTGTATAATGTTCTTCAACACATTTTGTGCAAATGTAGTTCTAGCCAACAAGCTTTTTTTATATTGACTTATGCCGTGTAACATTTCTAATTTCTTGAGGAGTAAAATGAAGTTATGACTACAGAAAACTGTAATGAAATTTTATCGTTATTGTTGGTGTTCGCAGCACGGCACGTAGCTAGTGGATAAAATTTTCAGTTTCCTTTTTAATTCCGGCGTACATGGCTTATCTTGTTTTCCTTTACTTTTACATATCTGGTTCATTATCTTCAACTTAATTTGCCGGGAACGATTTTAATATTCCTCCGCGCCTATCTGATTTTAATTTACCTAGCTAAAACTAAGTACTAAGTATAATAAATTCACAGTTTCTGAATTTTAATCCTTCTAATTATAACGGAAATTGGTTTAGGTGCTTTCGTTTTGCACTATTTTGTAAATTATTGGGTAAATCTTGCAGCGGAGATGATAAAATGCACCACTTAAGGTTTTCAGCTAAGTCTCGTGCAAGCTTGTAAATCAGGAAAAATATTAGGGCATTTTATGCTGGAACGCGCGCACAAATCATAATAATAACGCTTCATTGTTATTTATACGCAAAAATCCTTCCTTATTAATTTTACTTCTTTTTTTTATCGCGCTGCGAGGTTACAGGGTGGTCCAAATAGGTCTGTTTTCAAATGTTAACTGCAAATATGTCAAAGAGCAAATCTAATAGACGAGCATGCTGAACTCTACATAAAAAACTCAATCAGAAGCAATTTACTATTCAGATATCTCAGCTATTCTCTGAGATACACAGAATCACTTATTATTGCAAATACGTCATAGAGCAAATGTGATAGCTAGTCGAGAGCTCTTTTTTGGAGAAAATAGCGATTGCTTAAACCGCGTGTCTTTATCTGTTACTTTTTTCCACCTACAGGGCGCTTCTCTATTATTGGCTAGAGGAACTAGTGCCCTTTTCTCATCTCCCTTTTAAGAAACGGTTTTAACATTCTAGCAGCACTTTTTTGAGATACATTGGATTTCATAAAAATAAATATAATAATATTTTTAGTTTTTGTAATTTGACCACAACTCGTGTTTTTTATATGGAACACCTTGTATTTTATTTTAAAAACGGAAAGAGGGTAAAAAATGCGTTCCAAAAATATATGCTACTTATTATGTGTTGTGTAGATTTACGAAAAATTTTCGAAATAATAATAATAATGTTTATTTTTCTAATTTATAATACAATTACAAAATTGACTACACATTTCCATACAAATAAACCAAAAGAATCTCAGAAGCCGCAAAACTTTGCAGCTTTTTTGCGATAAAATTATAATTATTCATCCTTCCCTGCTTTCCCCATCACTTACAATACATTAACAATATATATATATATATATACACTACAACACACTAACTCCTTAAAAAATGATCTGTCAGTGGTAAGTATCCAATGAAATTCTTTCTATTAACATTTGAGTGAAGGTACCTTGCAGTGGCATCTTGAACTATTAGTAATAATACCTGATAGATAGGTAACAGTTAATTCAGTTTGCTCCAATATTTTGCATTCGTTTTTCATTATTTACGTCAGGTCAACTGCTAAATAAGTAAAAAATATAACTGTTGGCTACACCTAGCGTGACGCTCAAATTGCAGACGTCAACACCGAATTCAAATCAACAATTTAAAATTTAATTAGTTCAATTAAATTACGGGCCAGGAATATTGTTGGGGCTCATATGGTGACATAAATAATCAATTAGTCAATTAAACCATTTGGATTCATCAGTTTCCAACATACTAAAAATAACAGCTGCCGAACATAACACGGGTTATTATCCAGAATAGCAAATTGTTTGTTATGCTTCACTTTTGATAAAGAAAAAAATACTAATATGTATTTTTTATTTCAGGTGAACTTCTTCCGACTTCTTTCACTTTCTTCCGTAAGTATTTCTATCTATATCTGATTAAAAACTATTAAATACAGGATGTCTGTGAAAGGTTGAAAAATCTCGGAGCTGGAAATACTAATGACCAAAATTTGTCGATTAAGTCAAACATGTCTTATACAAATGTTGCTTGTTTCGGAGATACAGGGTGTTCAATGTTAGAATTTTATTTTGATAATCCTCAATAACTTTGAAAGTTTTCAGATTATGAACATAAAAAATTGCATTCTAATGTTTTTTGACATGAGAAATAATAATTTTTAACTAATTTTAACGTTCGTAGAGGGCACTACCATATTGCTTTAATAAATTGGAGAATATTTTTTTGCTTTGCTCATCAGATTTTCAATGTATTTCGTTGTCAAAAATTCCATACCACATTAATCAAGTTATTTTGAAAAATATTTGGAGATAGTGTTGCTATGGCTTCTAGACTAAATGGCCAAAGTTTTACAGTTTCATCAAGAACAACTACCCAATCTATTAAAAGATATTATCTTGCAAACACGAACTAATATGTGGTTTTTGCATGTTATGCTTCACCTCATTTAACACACACACTTAAATAGAGTTTATCCAGATCAATGGATAGGCTGGTCATGACCAGTGTTCTGGCCGCCTACATCACCAGATTTAAATCCTTTCGAATTTTACTTCTGGAATTCTTCTTGACAGTGTTTTTTACCTATATAATTATATTGTTAGCCCATATTTAAGGTATTACCTTTAAATTTGTGCTATTACTAATATTAATAAACAATTTGTAGAAAACAAAGCATTTCCGGGTTCATGCTTATACAGAGTGTCCCATAACTTATGGGCCATAGAGCAACCGGTGATAGTAGATATAAAAATATGTCTTTTGTGTAAATGATAATAATTTTAAAACAGTTGAAAATATCGAATTCAAAATTGGTATAATTAGGTTTTTTATAGTTCAATTTATAAATTCTATTAACTGTGCAGGTAAAAAAAGTATTGGTGAATTAACTTAACACAAAGCATGTAGCAAGTGCCCTCTAGGAAATATCTTGATACTAATGCCAAATTCGTATTTATCGCTCCCAAAAACCTAATTATACCAATTTTGAATTCGATATCTTCAACTGTTTTAAAGTTATAATCATTTTTCGAAAACGCCCTGTAATTCTTTGAATAGTAACAAATTACTTAGACAACTTTGGCTCAAAAGACATATATTTATGTCTACTACCTCCGGTTGCTCTATGACCCATAATTTATGGGACACCCTGCATAAACTTTTTTCTTATTTCTAAACATTGAACCTGCCTCTCGATTTTATAAACATGATTCTGTAACACCCTGCATATTAATTGACTAGCGTCTTTGGATGTATTCATAACATAGCATACTAGACAGCCATTTGGTATCAAAGAAATATGATTTCCTTGGTAAAAATTTAGGGATATCTATATTTTTAATTAATTTAAATTATCTTAATATCCTTAAGTTATAGAAAAATAAACAGTATTTACTTTGAAGAATCAACCCAAGCTCATCATAGCTTCTGAGATACCCGACATAAGTTTTTGTTTATTAATAACCATCGCAAAAAATTTTAATTTATGAACACGTGGTAAAAAATTAAAATAATGGCCAAGGGAGCAGTGCCCCTAGATGTCGCAGATACATTCATTAGATTAGGTTGTAACTTGATAGATTTTGAAGGGTGCCTAGGAAACAAGTAATTAATATTCATTAGCTTGGCTACCGCACCTACACAATGCTTCTACACGGACGGAACAGTTAACTGGATCTATAAAAATCTTACATAGGCCATAAAAACATTATAATTGGTGAAAAACACATGTGTCTTTATATACCCACAACGTCAAAAATCTTGGACTTCTCCTCATTCTTGTTAAAGAAATCTTTGTCAAAAAAACCAAATATATTTATAAAAGTATATTGTTTTCTGAATCTTTTTTTGTGAAAAGAATATATTCGATGAACTGAGTACTTAGAAAATTGAAAACCAGCAAATGTGTGACATTTATTAAATCAAAAAGAAGTGACAAAGCAAGATCTCTACTTGACTAATAGTCGGTATGACCTCCACCACATTCCAAAAGCATATTGACACGTCTGTGCATTCAGTTAATCAAGCGGTTAACGATCTCTTGCGGAATATTGTTCCATTCCTTTTCTATCGCCACGACTAACTCATCTGCAGTCTGAGGTGAAGGAATATGATTGTGACTGGCTCTAGCAACGAAATCCCACATGTTTTCAATAGGACTCATGTCAGGAGAGTTGGCTGGATATGTCCTGCTTCGAGTGTATTTTGAACCCTTCTTGCGCGATGTGGTCGAGCGTTGTCATCCATAAACACAATATTTTCACCTAATTCATTACGTAGGGGATAGATAAGGGGCGTAATAACTTATTTGATGTAAATTTGACTGGTCATATTATGTGGTAAGCCAATTAATGGGGTCCACCCGAAAACATTACGGTACCCCCTGCATACGGAGCAACTTTACGTGGAAGTCGCTGTTGACGACCTGGTTCTCTCCAGACTCTTTGTCTATTGTCATCAGTAACCAGCGTAATTCTGGTTTCGTTTGTAAATAAGACCCACCGCCACTGGCGTAAAAGCCAACCCCTATGCTCTCGTGCCCACTGGTGATGGGCAACACGATCCCTTGACACTAGAGTGGGGTCGTCTTCGAATAGTAGGTGTCGATATAACACGAAGAAACGTACCTTAAAAGTGGGCCCTGAGGGCTGAAGCTGTGCGGTGTCAACGGCCATATTGCACCAAGTACTGGTCCTCCCTTTCATTAGATACTCGAGGACGTCCACTACGTGGTCTGTTTTCCACTGTATCAAATTCTTCATATCTGTGTACTATTGGTATAACAGATGATCTAGGAATCTCATGATTAGAATGTCCTGCATCATGTAAAGCAGTCATTCTTGCTCGAGTAAACGCAAAAATTTCACGTCCTGGCATTAAATTGTACAAAAATTCAAAGGAAGGAAGAAAGGAAGGCTGAATACATTGCCAAACTGTTACCAGAATATTCTCATTGCCATTCAAATAAATCCTGATTTGCTAAATCAGCTTATGATGTCTAACGAAGCTAATTTTTGTTACCGAGATTTGTCAATAAGGAGAATTATCGCTATTGGTCTGACATAAATCTTATGGAAGTTTATGAAAAACAACTACACAGGCCAAAGGTGATTGTTTGGTAGGCTGTTAGATCAATGGGAATCATCGGACCTTATTTCTTTGAGAATAATGGTCAATCAGTAACGATAAATTGAGGACATCATGTTGAAATGTTGATAAATTTTCTACAAGCAGAGCTACATTGCTCACACTGTCCTTTGATCATTGGGGACGTAACATGTTCTTTGGAGGTTTGATTTCGTGTTACGAAAATTTTCTCTGGGCAGAGTGCAGTCCAAACTTGACAGCAGTAGATAACTTTCTATGGTGGTTTCCTAAAGAAAGGGTTTTTTTTCTGTAAGAACTAATAAACGAGTTAAAAAAATATCAAAATTGAAGCTATCCTCTAGGGAATGTTGCTATGACTCATGGCAACTTTCTTTCAATGTCTTCAAGCTTGCTTACAGAAAATGGTGACCATTTGAAAGATTATATCTTTAAGTCATAAAATCCAAAGACATGCAGATCAATTTATGATAATTTTTAAAGAAACTGTTCTTCCAGTGCGGCGTACAATTTTTTATTTATAATAAGCGTAGAAACGTTGCAGTTAACATAACACGCTAACAAAGTTTGCCTGTTAATTCTGAGAATGGGTAAAATTGTTTCATTTTAATACTGCGATTTCTTTTGACTTTGATGGATTGGGGCTTACTCCGGCCCCTGTGTTACACGCAACAACAGCTTGCCCGTACACACTGTGTGAAGGTTAGATAACGCTGACTAATGAATATAACGTAATGATAATAAATTAAATATAGCCTCTAGAAAGTCTTTATCACTGCCAAGCTAATGTAACTGTCTGGCTGCGATATTAGCAAGTTTTTACTCGACGTGATAGAGGTTTTCGTTTTTTTAACCACGCTTAAGGTACGTTTTCAACCGGTATTAATTACACGATATTTATGTCAGAGAGAAATTGTATTTAATCTAAATACTGAAGAATTTTTGTCATAGCGATATGTTTCAAGCGTCTGCAATATGTGTCAACAAATTTATACAATTAGATGTAAACACATGTATTTCTTTCATGTTCGGACTCACCTGACAGAAATTGATGTAATTGACTACTCGTTTACTTTTGTGGTAGTATCAGTAGAGTGGTTGAAAACCGATATTGATGAACTGATTAATTTATACCACAGTACTGAACTGATTAATATTATACCAGTAAACTATGGAACGTAAAAGTAAACCGTATAAAGATAGAGTGACGATACATAATGATCTAATACAATTGGCGGAAAGATTTGCCACTTGTACAGAAGAAATTCAGAATTTCAGAAATCAATTTAATTAATTTAAAATTGCGCAGGATACTAATTTTGGACATAAATTGATTATAAGCACCTAATTATTCATGTCTCAATATTCATTCTTTAACCCACATTTAACGTTTTTTCTTCTTCTGTAACATCTCCAGAAGCTGAGGGACACATTTTAGTGATTGTTGAAGAGAATCCTCGAATAAGTACATCGCTCAACAAGTACAAAGAATGTACCAATCAACAGTGTGGCGTATCATACACGAGGCTAAATTACGCACGCATCTTGTACAGCGTGTCCAAGCATTAATACCAAGGGATTATCCCTTACGAATTAGATTTTGTGAATGGTTGCTGCAACAAAATACTAAAATACACAGCTGACATGTTACAGATGTAACTATTTTTACATGGAATGGTATAATATTCATAATACTCATGTTTGAAATTTTGAAAATCCGCGATTCAATGGGATCATTTCCAACAACACTTTTCCCTAAATGTTTGGGCAGGAATTGTCGATGATCGCTTGATTGGACCGATCATATTACCAAATCGTATGGATGGGTATCTCGAGCTCATTAGAAATTATTTGCCTGGATTTCTAGGAGTTGTGGCCTTAGCTGTCCTACTCCGGATGTGGTGCTTGCACGATGGTGCTCCCCTCATTTTCCATAAAATGCTTGGGAGAACCTTAATTAACTTCAAGGGGTACGCTGGATTGGATGAGGAGAACCATTACCATGACCGAAATGATCTCCTGACTTAAATCCTTTGGACTTCTTATTTAACGAGTTCAAAACGGACAAGAACCAGAAATACTTGTGTTAATTCGTAGAAACTGGGTGAAACGGGTCCAAATGTGTTTACAGGTTGGACAAAATTTTGAACAGTTGTTGTAACATCAGGTATCTCAAATTATTTTATTAATTAAAATTACAAATTAATTATATTAATTAATAATAACAATGTCGGCAAAATCAGTTGGCTTTACTGATATGAAATAGGGTTATAAAATTTTATTTATTTCTTTCATTGAACGGACAATGTTTTGTCCGTTCATTTTTTATTACACTTTGCCGCCATGCCGGTAGCCAACTGCATGCTTTACCTTTCACAAGGTCAGGTTTTACTGTGGACCAGTTTCCAGTGCCGTGCATTGAAATTTTTTTGGTTAAGTTTTGAATAAGTATATTAACTAATTTTAGATGTGTTGAAAATGTTCTATTCAACAAATCAAAAACGTTTAATCTGAGATGTATTTTAGTTTTGTGGATATCTGTATACAATTATTATGTTATATAATAATTATTATTCTCTTGAAAAATGTCGAATTTTTTACTAGTTGTGTCTCATAATTTGTTATTTTTTAGTATTTTACTGTAATTTGTATTTTGAAGCATTTAAGTTTTATTAACATATAACTTTATTTATAGCATACTGTATTTTCTCATCCTTTAACCTAAATAAATAAATAAGTGTCAATTTTAATGCGACACTCTGTATACTGATAATTTTAGAACAGAAGTGTCATAAGTTTGGAAACATTTACTAAATGCATAATGCATTGTTTGCGAAAACAGTTACTGTGAATTTTTAAAAAATATTTTAGGGAATTTAAAACATATTGTTACTGAAAAAAAGATACCTTCATATAACACATATTACTGTATGAAAATATGAAGATAAATTGACTGTTTCCTAGCAGCACTTGGCCTGGTACGTAGATGAGCATTATCCCATAGTTTATACTGTAGTAGAGTATCCTTAAAGCAAAGAACCGCTGGAATAATTTAACTGGTTAAACAATATTTATGTTCTACATTCGTTGCCCTTTAACACTGAAGGGGATTGTACAAACGGGTCTGTAAGTCTCATGGACTTACAGCTAATTTACTACCATTACATGTTAGAACGCGCGTGCTTGATAAATACTTCCGCCATAGGAACCAGAGGTAAAATCTTGTGGCATTGAGCTTAATTGGAAACCAAATTTGGTTAATGAGATAGCCCATATAATTTTCTCCAGCTTTCTAAATATTAAGTCGTTGATAGATCAAAATGTACTTCTTTCTTGCTTCATTTTATCCATTATGAATAATAGTAAGAAGCATATCTAATACTTTCAAAAGATAAACAAATCATCCAATAACAATCGGTAACACGACGGTCCTAATACGCTACACATTTTCTGATGACGCGTTCGAGTATTGAAGCTATGTAGAAGTCCAACCGAGGTGCCATTCAGGACCACATATTTATAATAACAGTATATTCGGTACTGAAGTGATAGATTTTTTTCCATTCCATCCATTACTCATATACAGTAGGTACCGAATAACACAGACGCACACATCTATTAAAATGTCTTATATAATTTTTTCCACGGCTCTGTTCAGCAGAGACAATCGCGGTCTTTTACTACTTTACTTTACCCAACTTGAATTGTATTTTTATTTCAACAAACATAAAATTTAATTAATAATTATAAACTACATTGGCGACACAAACACAAGAAATTCACTAACACCTACCACGCGAAAGGGATAACTGATGGATGAAGGAAGAAAACTAAGAGAATCCGGTCGACTGCATCTGTTGCAGATGATTATTAAACATTTTTGCGTGGATAAAATGCTACTTAAAACACTTATGCAATAAATAATAATTTATTTTAAGGAAAAAAGGTTTAAAATACTTTAACATACTTTTGTTAAAGGAGATTAAGATTTAACGATGCCTGAGATATTTTTATCAAATAAAAGTACAGGTATGGTTATTTAATTTTGTCGAAGGTTCATTCAAAATAGAGCAAATCTTCGAGGTTTTAGATGATCCTTGTTAAATGGGCACTGACATAAAGTCCTTTGAAGTAATGGGCATGTCAACTGCCGTAGGTCCATAACACATTGTGGAATCACTGTATACGCTATATAAAACTCAATCGGAAGGCAGCGCTTTATGCCTTTCTTTCTATACCCCGAAATAAAAATAAATGACTGCACTACAGATATAGCAGTTTTATAAAAATCGATAAGCTCGCTTTATTTTATGAATAAGTTTCCTTGTTCATCGGGTGTATTTTGTCGCTTTGGAGTGTATTGGAAGAAATTTTCACGCTTCCCATGATTGTTCACCCATATCAACCATAAACACTGAAGGGACAATGGGGCCTAAATTGCACTATTTAATTTTTGACAAAAAATCAATAAAACATAAAACAGTACCATACTCTAGTCTTGCAAGCCGTTACAATAATTTTAGGAGGTGATAGAATACTTGATTTTGAGTCGATTGAAACAAACATACCTATATACCAAGTGTTACAATATTTGTGATTATTAATTTTTTAATATTTTTTAATTTAACCGTGCCTTTCTACAATTATTGAAGTAAGATCACAACATATGCATCAATTTATTAAATTTGTACTTAAGGTTAATATTTTGAAGTAATGCGTCAAAATGACGCATTTCGAAAATTTTACTTTGAAGTAAAGTAACTGATACTTCGGCAACCGTAACGGGAACTGCCAATATGTAACTTTCAAGTAATATTTACTACAATGTATCTAACGAGGCTGCAGCTTTATTTTAGTAAGCTTTAAGTAGCACTGAAGTTGTGACTACCACACATTGTCTGTTTAAACCACTGCCAATACAGTGTTATATACAGTTTTGTCCATACTAAGCAGTAAGTTAATCATTATAAAAAAATATGACAATATTCACACAAAGACAAAAAGTACACTCCTCACGTGACATAATCGACTAGAAACAGACATTAAACAATGACGAACAGCATGAAGGTTTTCGTCTTTGGGAAACTACATGGGAAAATTTACTTAATTATGAATTTAATAGGTGATACTATAGTTGTGCGTAATGCTGCTAAATAGATCTACAAGTAGTAATAACGTTGTTTCGACTATTAAATATTACTTACAAGTTCCACGACTTTAAAGAAACAATTAAGGTTCCTTGAACTTTACAGTACCTATCAAAACTACTTGAAAGTGATTGCAAAGTTATATTTTAGTAACGTGAATTAGTAGCTGCTACGATCATCACCACTTTCAAGTTATGAAAACTTTCCCATTGGTAACTGAGACGTTTTTAAAACCAGGAAGGCTACTTAGAAGTCAGATAATTAAAGTAACCAAAAATATATGTAGCAGTGACTAACTTTGTTGTGTGAAGTAATTTTTACAACAAAGTAGTAAATTTGGTGCAGGCTACGTAATAGTTACTGTTTGAAGGTTCCAGACTCAGAACTAGTGTTACTTTAATATTAGATGGATTAAGAATAATCAAATTAAACACTATTGTTATTGCAACGTATTGTAGGTATATTTTTATTAAAAAAAAGCGTTCAAAATTTAACAACTAAATGTGTATTAGTGTTTCAAATGCAAATTGACTTAAATTCTCATTTACTAGCAACATAAAAATTCGATTCTAAATAAATTCTTGATTGGTTTATGTTTTATATTGCCATATATTTTTTTATGGAAAAACTGAGGTACAACATATTTAATTTTGAATTACTCACAAAAAGGATAAAAGTTATCAATTTAAAATTGTAAAATAACGCATCTTATAAAAGTATCATTTATGTACTGCATTTCTGTCCTCTCAATGAAATTAATTGAAAAATGAATATAGACGTCGATGTCTAAATACGCTTTTAGTAATGACGGATTTTCGGAGTGTTATTAAGAAATATCGTTGCCAAAAACCTTTAAGTTCTGGAAGAGTTAGTTAGAATCGATAATTACAGCAGAAAGCTCTTAAGCACAAATCTTGGTGTCGTTTAAAAATAGGCCGCACTTTAGATTTTAGTTAATAATCATTTAACGGTTAAATAAATTTTTGTATAAAACTCCTTGTCTTTCCAAAAATACCTCGCCCAAAAAACATATTAACGTATTATTTTAACATTTAACAATTTATTTTAATTATTTACCAATTTAACTATCTACAGGGTTTCCGCAATATTAGTGTATTTATTTGAAAGTGATAAATTGTAGTAAACAAAACACATTTTATTTAACAATTTTTTCTCCCTGACCAATGGTAACAGAATTATTACCAGTGGCGGCTCGTGATGTTTTAAATTAGTCAGGCAAGCAGGCTGGGACTGTTGTAAATACGAATTACAGAATAAATAATTTTTGGAAATTTTTTTCTTAATCATTTTTTATAGATAAATCAGAAAATACAGCACATGATTATTTGAAATGTTCTACTTTGTTAGGCGAACAATTCGTTTAAGTAAGTTTTTTTTAACTATTTGATCATTTTCCCCAACTTTCAAATAATTAAATTTTTTGTTTCTATTTTACGCGTATCGTCCAATACCGTTGTAATATTTTATTTACTTGCACTTCAATGTTAGTTTATAGTTTGAAAAAATTCAATGAGTAATTTTATTATGAAATATTAATACATTTCGCGACAAATTTTTAAATCCGTATATCCATTTTTGTTGGAAAGCTCGCTTATTTTGTTGCTTTTGATCAGAAATACAAGCCCCTTTAGTATGACTAAAATTTCTTGCTGGAATACATGAACTGTGTTGCTATATTTCTGAAAACTATTAATTGATTAAGTGAACTACACATTAAAGGAAAATTGTCTGTAATGTAGTAATAATTGAACATGCTGTATTGCTGCAGCACTACTTTAACTTTTAAGTTGGCTATATTTTAGACAATACAAGTATAAATTTGACTTTAAAGTGCATATTCATTTAACATAATTTTACTTTTGGGGCTATATTAAATCTTTAGCTTACCTACAAAGACATTATGAATAGTTAAGAACAACTGTGGGAAAATATTCAAGTATCGGTTAATATTATCAAGCAACATAGAACTTTATTCAACATCAGACAAAATTTAAATAAGAGGCTAAGTGTATTGAAGTCGCTGGTGGTCACTTAGAGACTCTTTTATGATTAATAATTTGTTAAGATATGCATAATAAACTTTTCAGTTGTTGTAGTGTTCATCTTATTGTTAATTCAGTTTTGATATCTTAAGTCTCCCTAATTTTCTAATGTAATCGTCTGTTTCTCGAAAACAATTGTTTATCGATTTGTAACAGGTATACTTTTTCTATTTAGAATTGAAAGCAGTTCAATAGTTTCTTATTAAAAAAATCAAAAGTGTAAAATACAAAATGTTAGACATATTTTTACATCAACAGTATAGTATAACTAGCGCCCCCTAGCCGTGACCTCAACACTGTTTGCATATTCCTAATTGCCACCTCAGAAAATATAAGACTACAAATTTTCAAAACAATCTGTTCATACATTCTTAAAATATAGTAAAAAGTCGAAAACATTTTTTCAACTCTAACACCCTGTAGAATGAAAAGGAGCAATAATTGAATAAGGCATGTTGGGATCAATCACTTTATTTTGATGTTAACAATCTGCCCTTAAGCTATATACTATTATTAATTAATCACCCTGTATAATGTGAAACAGAAGTAAGGTATTATTGAAACAGATTTTTATGTACATATTTCATGCCAAGATGGCATCTTTTACTAGTTATATATATTTTTTGAAAATTATACTTACTATGTTATTAAACTAGAAACTACTAGATCATTTGCTAATATGAAAACAAAACAGGCATACAAAAAAGTATATACCTACTTGTATAAACAAAAAATCTATAAATAATTAAAAATCACGGCAATATGGTTGAAAATAAACTGAAAAGTTAAATAATAAAAAATAAATCGAAACAGGCCATACTCGCATACGGAATAACAAACACACTGATGCACTCTAACCAGCGCAGTGACGATCATAACCATTCTTGAATGAAGTGATGGATGTACCTTCATATAAGCGCTTAATGTTGAATCCCACTGATGCAATAATAATATTTCAGGGAAACCTGGAAAACCTCATTAATTAGGGGGGTAGTCAAACGCCAACCGGTATCAATCTCTCACATTGACTCAAGCCAACATTTTTCCACCCTACCATAACCGCAGAGAGGGTGCCAATCCTCTCCACGAATATAGCTTATATACGGTCTACCGGCTGCGGGGGTCGAACTCACAACGGTCTAGTCACCTCGATTCAAGTACTGACGGCTTAAACCCCGTGACCATTGACCGATTATTGTGTGAATATTTAACACACATACACCGGAAAAAAATATGTATGGTAATTATTATTTTTTAGCAACACAGTTTATTTGGGGGCTTTTTCTCAGTGTATAGATATTCGATTTCATACCTATCTTGAGATTCGCCAGGTATCAATTATTCGATGGCTGAATTGTCTGCAAATTCTGTCAGAAGCAACACTTCAATTTGAACACATTTTATCGTTGCTATAGTGACAGCTAGACATAAACATGACAAATACTTCCAGAAACTACTTAGTTGTTTGTTGTTTATTGTTTTAAAATTGTAATTACAAGTTATAACCTTTTTTATAACATTATGAGATAAAACACGATATTCGTATCGCCTAAGTATAATAATATGAAAGTTTACGATACTTATAAATAACTTTTTTTTAGCTACACCAAAATTGATCCAAATTTTTTATACTGAAAATCAATAATACTATTCACGCCAATGGACATTCATTGGGATTACTAACTTAGGAGCACTTAGGACTTGGGATCAATTGTAAAGCTGTATCAAATTCTTATGAAACACCCTGTATGATACATTATGAATTAAAATTAATTGAAACACACTTCTTGATTGTATCCTAATCACAGATTAGCTGAAAATTATTGCTGCTAAAATTAATTGAAAGTTAGATTAGCTTTCAGGTATATGTAATTCAGCTATTCTAGTACAACGCACTTGCACTATGATTTTCCACTATTTGATTTTCGTTTAGTTACCGAGCGAGTCATATTTCTTTCAGCACAACCAGCAGACAGTGAAAAGCTTTGTACTGTCTTTATCTCCGTCTCGTTCTACCACCCCACTATTCGCCAAGCGAGTTTTACTTCAGATTTTTAGATACGGTTATTTATAGTAAAAGTCTACAAATACATGTAACATCTAAATTATGTTTGTTTTTTTTGTAATTAGAAATCACTTTACAAATTATAAGAAACAAGCATTTGATACATAGTTTAAACTCAAGAAACAACCATATTTCAAAATAGTGTATACAGGGCGATTCTGAAAATGTTGTTAGTTCCCAATTCTGCCACATCTGTTTACACTGGAAGTCAACCAATTTGCTTATTTTAAATGGAACACCCTGTATGTTATTGAATTTTTGAATTCTATGTTAAATTTTGAGAAAAAAATGACAAGCAGCACCATACTATGCTATACAGAGAAAACTTGGAAATTTTGATTCCATTAACCAAACCATTTGGTCACATGTGCACAACAAAATATATGTTCTAAATACATTTTTGGTTAAGATAATTATACATGGTTCTCTTTGATTGGAGTACCTATTTATTCAAACAAAATATTTGGTTTGGTTAGTTCAGAATCAGTAAGTCTTATTTGGTTAAGATAAAACAAATGACGTTAACATAAAAGTATATTTTGTTAAAATCGATACTATTTGTTACAGTAAGGCAATATTTTGTTAACAAATTATTTTGTTGAACCTACTCAATAAAATAATGTTTGTTGATGCCAAAAATGCACAATTGAATGCGAGTATTGCAGAAATGTATTTTTAAAGCAATTTATTTATGTATATAACAAAAAATCATGTAAATATTTTGTTATTTCAAAATTGCACAAATTTGTATAATATAATATTAAAAGTAATACCATAATAGTGATTAAGTGACATATACAATTCAATGCAAAATTTAAAAATATTAAATATTATTAAATAATTCTGCTGTTTTATGCACAAAAATGATAACATAATATATGTTGAACATATGTATAGCGATATTTTTAACTAAAATAATTTTAAAATTAATATAATTCTGTTTCAAAACAACTAATAATTTTCCAAAAATCTCTCCCTAAAAGAATCTGAAGGAAAAAAACAGTGGCACGCCCTGTATATTTAACACATTAATCAATCAGATATTCGTGCGTATCATACAAGAAAACCCTCTCGTACGAAATGTGAATACGATTACCTAAGAAATAAATAAATTAACCTAAAGAAATAAAAAAAAGTATTTTCTTTTGATTAATTGATTTAAAATACCTTATTTTCGTCCAAGGGAGCTTAAAAGTATGAACCATGCTTTAATAAACACCCTGTATAAATAAGTTAAATAAAGTGAAATAACTCAATACAAATCAAATAAGGCTTGTGTCCTCTTGAACTCGGACACACTATGTAATATTCATGAACAGGCGAATAATTGATGACACATCTTAATGAAGTTGGCGATTCTAGAGTTGACATTGTTTATTTTTGTTTAATGACTTCGAAAAACATCTGGGTTTCACGTCGTATTGCTGTACTTTATAACCTGGTGATTATTTGTTCAATCGAATCTATGTAGTTAGCTCACCGACTAATTCAATATTGTCAAATATTTATTAGTTTCCAAGTAATTCCGGGTCAGTTAGTTTCCATTAACTTCGATACGATGTCGTTGAGCGTATAACTAGAGCTTCTTCTACTGGGATAGACTAGCAGCAACTGGAAGATTTACAGAACCGTACTTAAGGCATCATCTGCATTACTATTTTAGAGATAACAATGTTATACTCTGTGTAACGATTTATTTGCACCATTTTTAAGATCTTTTTTATTTACTAAGAAATTTTGGTACATTCAAAATAGGAAATACAATTAAATCATTTGAAAACATGCCAGTAATATTAGTTTTGATTAAAAATAATCTAAAGATGAAGGTATATAGAGGGTGTCAGAAGTAGGAAAAAAATTATCTGAAGATTCTTCTTTCCTAAACAAAGTTTTTATTCAAATCAATTCGTAAATCTTTCTTAAAAAATATATATATTGTGCTTCTGATTTATATTAAATATTAAACCTAATAAATTTTTTAGACTATGCCATTTTTTTTTTACTACAAAAAAGTTTTTTTACTGTTTTAGAAAGGTATTTTAAGCTAATATAAATCAAATTTCCTACAATTCCTATCAGTGAAGTATGTTCTCTGATACCAAACATCTAGGTATGCTAATGAACAATTCCACAGACAAAGCTCTATTCAATAATTATCTAAAGAAAATAATCTAATTTACTCACTCAATAAATATCTAACTTCACTTTTTTGGCAGTGGGAACACGACAAGTTCAACCACAATAGATGAGATCTGACCTATTTTTGCATTTTTAGGATTGCTTCTTCAGGTGGTCTCCTTTAAGTT
This sequence comes from Monochamus alternatus, assembly GCA_037114965.1. Taxonomy (NCBI): domain Eukaryota; kingdom Metazoa; phylum Arthropoda; class Insecta; order Coleoptera; family Cerambycidae; genus Monochamus; species Monochamus alternatus. The sequence continues at coordinate 23,410,195 of CM073432.1, read as the reverse complement.
GAATCAAATATCTAACTATAAAAATTACACCCACAATATCTATCCATATATTCCTTAGTGTAATTCAACGCAGGTTGGGGCTTTTGTCCACTGAGTAGTTAGTTTCACACAATATTATTAATACCTAAAAATATATAAAAAAGTTTTCTCACATAATTTCAGTGAATAGCTTCCTTTAGTTTCCGAAAATATGCACATAAGCATGTATTTTCAGTAATTGAATTCTACTATTGCGATAGATTAGCAGCAACTGGAAAATACTCTTTCAGGGCCGTGCTTAAGGTATCATGTGCATCACAATTTTAGACATAACAACGTTATCGTCTGTGTAACAGATTTATATGCACAATTTCAGTTATCCTTTATTTCGTAAGAAATTTTGGTACACTGAATACATCTATCGGGTTTGACAAACACGTACAGCCAGTGTAGTCGTCGGTTGCCTCACGCTTACTGATGAGAGCTAACAAGTCTCAAACTGGTATATGGCTGGTGTGCCACTGACGAATGACCTTGACTGTTTGCTGTAGATCTTTCAGATATAATTCAGTGCTGATAGAGTTATTTTCTTAAATTCCTCTTTTGGAAGAGGGTAATAAAAATTACTACCAATGCGACATTTTTTATATAATTCACTGACTTTTAGTAAATGATACAACAATGTATGTAGTAACCTGTAGTAGTGTAGTAATCTTAGATCTACAATTGTATAAGCGATTACTATTCTTTTTTTTTTCAGAACGCCAAATATAATTTATAGTAGAACTAACTAAAAAAGGAAATAAGTATTTACTTTTGTGTGTTGTAATGCAATTAACAATTTAAAAATTGACATGGAAACGTTAAGGCAGAATCGCCTGACGTGTTTAAAACGTATTATCGTCATTTATATATTTAAAAATAAACTTGATATATACATTTTCACCGTAAATGCAGAATTAATTTGGCATTGAGTAAAAATTCGGTCAGGCAATTATTTTATTCAATTACAATAATTATAACAATTATTCACCGCATTTCATTAAATATAATATCGCTATTAAAGCATGAATTTTATTTAAATTGCTATTATCGACCATATAGTTGGTAATTGTTATCAAATGTTAAAATATTTAAACAGTTTTGGCAAAAAACTAAATGTAGCACACTCATTCATATTCAATATTAAATAATACAAAAATTGCAGTCGTTCAGAATTTAGTAGAGCGGATTTTCATAATATCCCCAGTTCGAATTCTAAATTCCATACAATAAAAACTCTTATTTTTAATAAGCAACGGAAGTTATTTTCATGAAAAATTTCAGAAGAACATTCTGAAAATAGTTTAAATAATTTCTATAAAACGTTTTTCTTGTTGGGACTACATTATTCTCACAGGTACTTTAAACAGCAAAATAGCGGCTGTTAACAAGGAAGTCTCAAATGGAACAATAATACGATTAAATTGCTGTCATGTAACCGCTATATATCTTTTATATAAATTTCTGGTCTTATAATTTTGAATTATAATTATAAGACTAGTGTGCTACTTGGAATTAGCACGGCCTTATTTCAAAGATCTTTCTCTTATAATACTGCTGTTCTTTATAATGAAATATTTCATAATATTAAATCATCCAAGACTGTACATACCTTTAAAGCGCAGGTCAAAGCAAGTCTATTTGCAATACACCCTTACTAATGTGTGTCTGTGTCCGAATATAAATCTAAATAGTATATATTTTGTTAATTTGATGCAATTATTTGGGTGGTTAGGTGGAAGAGCAACTTTGTTGAATCTCGCCATCCATATTATTTTTGTTGTATCTTTTCTTCTTTTGTAATAAAGTAATTTTATTATTATTATCATAATAAATTATTTTTCAGAATAATCTCCCCTAGTCAATACGTCTATTACATCTAGAAAGCACCTTTTCAATTCCGTGTAAAAAATACACATCTTTCTTGTCTGAAAGATGTCTGTTAATTAATGTTGTAACCTCTTCATTATCTGAAAATCGCTTTCCACGGAGATATTTTTTAAATTTGGGAACATGTAATAGTCACTGGGGGCTAAATCGGGACTATATGGTGGATAGTTAAGGTATTCCAAACCACAGTTACGTATTGTTGTGTAAGAAACGTAATCACAGTGCGGTGCTCGATTTTCTTCAACATTGTAACGTCAGTCATTATGGTCGTATTTTACTAAGGATTACTAGAAAACAAATGGTCAATATTAGTTGAAATTTTATATACATACTCAAATAGTAACATAATAAAATTACCCACATCGGTAGCAGATCATATTAATACCACAGCTGATACCGAGAATATTTTGAACTCCCTTCGTACTTTTACATAATAAGGAATGGACGAAATAGGTGAAACAGAATCGGAACTCTGTCAGTTAAGTGGCAGTGAATTTATAATTAGTTCTAGTTCAGCTAAATTAAAGCTAGACTCGATAAACTTTGATTTTAAAAGTAATCTAATATGCTGGATGTCCTTTAAATAAAACCACAGAAATGCAATATTATCTATCATTACATTTGTAGGACTTCTTGCCGTAGCAGTATATCTTCTTTCATCTTGCAATTAAAGGTATCAGATCTTGCCTTGGTTTTGTTTTATCTTATTTTGTGAGACCAAGAAGACAACACCAACAAGATGGCAATACAAATCGTGACAATAAGAACTAATATGATTTTTAATAAAAAATACGTATTGTCTGAAGCTATTTATTTGTGGCATAATTTTAGTTTTTCTTTAGTTTTATTGGGTTTTTGCCACACTTCTGAAAAATAATACAAATTAATTAAGTTTAACTAAGTTTGCCTAACCAAAAAATCTCACACTGAAAAAAGCAGATAAGTAAAAAATAAAAAAAATCACATCATTATCGCGCACTTCCGTATTATTGACGTTTCGAAAAACTCTCTGTTTTCGTTTTCAAAATAGTAGTAAAAATATTAAACGTAGTAAAATTTGGGTATATTTCTGGAAAAAAATATAATCGACGACGTCATTAGTCGTTTCTGTTAAATCCCAAAGATACTTTCGATTGGACATGGAGCTTACCTCATCCCTTTTACTACGTCCCAAACTGGGACAAATTTAGTTTAATATTCGACGACAGTAAATTATAAAGCGCCCTGTAAACTTCGACGCCGTCTATGACTTCCTGCCAGATATAAGCTTCTGAGTCATACTGACACGAGAATTAGTCCTGTGTAATTTTGTTCAATTTTACTGCACTGGCTCAAGCTCTTGTATACACAGTCTTAACGGAGATGCTATGCTAATCAGGGGGAAAACACTTTTTCCAGCAGCAATCGGGAATGTTTATAGAGGGAGTCTTGAAGGGCCGGAAATGTGTGCTGTTCAGTTAGCTAGACGTGCGAAAGGAAATCTTCAAAATGTATGCAAATGACAAGAGCCACTTAGTCAGCGCCTCCATGTTAATTTGCTGGTGTTATTATGGATAAGATTTTACAAACATGCTGTTTGATAGCACTCCAAAGACAGCATCAGATAAACGTCATTCAATTTCATAGAACTGCCGCCAGACATATACACACTGGCGAAATTCAGGACCCTTTCTAAAATCCGTACACAGGGAAGAAAACTGCTGTAGACATTCGTGCAATTGTAGATAAGATTCTTATAATTCGTGCGAAGCAAAGTTCGTTTTAATTTTGTAGTAAAGATTTTTTTATACAGTATGCGCCAAAAGTATGGAATAAATTCAATAAAAACGAAACAATTATTTTTTGGAAAAAATCCTCGAACAGGTCGATTTTTAATTTAAAAAATACATATTTTAGCGTAAAATGCGATTTTCAAATGTCATTTGTTTTCGAGTAATGACGTCATCGATTTTTTCCTTGATTCTGAAAGATCGTTTAATTCTCTATCAGGCAGTACTAAAGTTTTGCCCTCTTACATAGGAAAGTTTATTGCATGAAAGACGAAAAAACAGGCAATGTTTTGTGACCATAGCCCGCTACAATAAAAAAAAATTTTATCCGCCTTGAGGGCGCAGGGACCCACATACGATATTTCAAAAATCTGTTTATATCAGGTGGAAAGTATCAATTCTGCAATCAAAATTTATTACCAATAAGTTTTCTCTATCTCTTAAAATAAAAAAGTTAGACAGCCTTAAAGTTTGGGCACTTAACAGGTTTTTTTGTTATTACTCATAAAGTTGGCCATGGATCTCAAATTTGTTTTTACGAGCATAAAGGCCTCCAAAAATGCAACAAAAAACAATTAAAGATTTTTGACGTATCTCGCACATCAAGCGAGATCAATTAATTGTAGGAGCAACAATTACTGCAGAAGTTTAAAAGTACATCTTCCGTTGTTTTCAAGTTATGTTTTTGATTTTTTCGATATATTCTTATCTAGAACAGTCTTTGATGCCAAAATATAGGAATAAACAAATTTTTAAAATAATTTGGCGGTATATTCCAGTGTGTCAGTGGCGACTACACTTCCTATACCGGACGTTTTAAAAGTAGTAACAAATTTAATTTTAGACTTGCTTCGATAGATACTAATGTAGAAAATGTGTTGATATCAAAATTATAGCAACAATAACATTAGCAGCATATTAGCAGTGTCTTAGCCGCGATTACATAAAAATACCTCTTATGGCTTTTCTTATTTTATGTAATGTAATATTTTTTGGATGTTCAACTTTTCCATCAAAGTACACTTTTCTATCTCTGTCATATATAGGAGAAAAAAGCGTAAAATAATATCCTATAAATAACTTCCTAACCCTATCAATCAAGGTTGATATACTATATATAAGTAATATAAAAAACCGGACAGTATTTAATCCTACAAGCAGCCTCTGGCGTGGTTAATAATTTGAATCATTTTTCTATGAAAGCAATTAATATCCATTCACATCAACATCTCGTCAACCGACACCAAAGAACTGCCGATATCAGTCTGAAAGCTATTGCCCTTATGCGCTTGAATACCAGTGATAAAATATTGAAAAGGCAATTTTCTAAATGTAAATATGAGCCAGAGTTAATTTATCTTCTCTGTTTTTATTATGCAAGCATTTTCAGCTAAATAAGGCCACATCCGCCATGGAAAATTAATAGGAAATTATCATTTTGTCCCGTCACCAATCTGTAGCGATAAATTTCATGTTTTTTTGCTTATTTTTAATTTATTCATTTTTAATTTATTCACGTTTCCATGTTTATTAAAATAATATTTTTATCCGCATTATATTTTATTATAATATGCTCTATAAACATTACTATTTTAATATTTTTTGCTATAGATAATTTAATTCCTACAAAAAAAGGTTTTTTTTGACGTCGCTTTTGTCGTTTAGAGCACGGACGAACATACAAACATTAAAAGTTAATATTTAGATGATATTTATTGTCACAAAATAACAGTTTTTTGTCTGCAGAACGTAAAATTTGTTTACATTCACCTACAAATATCAGTGAAATTATAGAAGATAATCAGTCTACTAGTTTATTTATTATATTATATAATATTTAATTAACAATCGAGTTAGCAGTCAATCACTTCTTTTAACATTTAAATTTAAAGTCGTATTTGTACAATTGTGAAAACTGCAATAGTTTCTTGATTTCAAGAAAAACACTGAGTATATTGGAAAAGCACCAGATTTGTGCATTATGCAGATCTGTATAGAACTTGGAAAATAATGTTTCTGATTTCATTGATGATGTAGGGCCGCCAAAAACAAGTACTGGATATTTTGTTACTATTTTGTTGCTAATTTGTACCACCAGTTTCAATTTTGTAGCTTGTGCCGTTTTCGAGAAAAATGGTGGTTCCTAGAATAATATAATAAAAAATATTGGGCACTTTTTTTTTTAAATAACTATACACTATCAGAATGTACTCGACGAGTAGCAAAAATATGGTGCAAAAATCGTTTTGCTATCGTTCTGAACCTGCAAGCAATAGAAAGCAATAAAGGCTTCGAAAGCTTGAATAGAAGTAACAAGTTTTCTTTTTTGCCTGTGTGACTGCTGTATCTGGATGAATTATTTTTCAAGTATATACAGGATGATTGGGGAGGACCCCCCAATTTTTAAAAGGAGTGTTCAGGGGGCAAAAATGAACAAAAGAGCCTAATAAACATATGGTCGAATATCAACGGTTACTGAGACAGCAATGCAAATATTTTTACCCGAATTAATTATTGTAATGCATCAGTAGAGGAAAGTGTGTATTCTGTAGGTATTATAAATTATAACATTGATTAAAGATCTAATAAATCTAATTGTGGATTGCACGGGTAGCATAGGTGCTGCACAATTGACAATCCGATCGAATAGCGCCTCTCTTGTGTTCACTTTTGTTGCATATACTAATGATTTAAACCATCCCCAAACGCAGTAATCAAAGGGTTTCAAATCTGGTGACCTTGGTGGGCAATTTTGGAAAACATCTCGGTCAATCCAGCGTTGTGAAAAGCTATTGTTAAGGTGATTGATCACAACACGACTAAAATCGGCAGTGACACCATTGTTTCATGCTGAAATTACATGTTTTGCCTAATATCCAATGAAACATCGCCCAGCAGATCTGTCAAATTATTTTTTAAAAATTCTACATATCTAGTTCTAGTAAGACGACCATCTATCACAACAGGGCCAAGTAATTGGTTATTAATCATACCACATCTCACGTTAATGCTAAACCGACGCTGAAACATACTTTCCACCGTGGCGGATTTTCATCTGACCAAAGATGTTCATTGTGACAGTTATTTACTCCATCATAAGTGAATTGAGCCTCATCACTGAACAAAATAGATTTGTAAAGTGTATGGTTTGCGTTTATCCAATTGCAAAAATGCAAGGTGTAGCAAGGTGGTGAACTTGGAAAGGTTTGAAGCCATTTTTGTGAATAACGTTCCATCCCGTAGTTTGATTAATTTGGAGACGGGTTGCAATGCGCCTTGTACCCGGGCTACGTTCTACCATATTCAGAATTTCTTTTTCCACTGCTAGACCAGGACCAGCTTGCCTCTCAAATGTAATTCTCACACTGGGAAACATTCCAGTTTCACATGCATTGTTGAAGACTGTCTGGAATACATTTCTATCTGGCACTCTTCTGTTCTGGAAGCGAGGTCGATATTCAGCAACTGCACGATTAATAAAAATAATATCAACATATTCTCGATGATTAAATGTGGCAGGCATTAGAAATTATGTGTGTACAATACCGACTAAACGAACGTACATGTAAAAATAAATGCGACAGGTATACAATAAGAGTTTAAATCACAACTGTTGATATTCGACCATATGTTTATAAGGCTTTTTTGTTCACTTTTGCCCCCTAAACACCCCTTTCGAATATTGAGGGTTCTCCTCCAATCACCCAGTATAATGAAAATTTACAAATTAACAATGCCATAGTTATTGATGGTCCAAATTAGTAAAATAAATAGGGAAGTGTCATTAAAATCGGTATTGCATGATGCTATATAGCTCTAGGCCTGGATCATCCCCGCCCAGCTAGTTATGGATCCAGCTTTTTGTGCATTTAAAATCCAGTGCCGCGCAAATTTAAATTACGATTTAATGGAATCCGAAATGAAGGAATGATTTAAAACAAAGCGGACTTCGGTCGACAGCTCATTACACGAGCGCGAGCCGTAGGCACCCTACGGCTATCCAGAAGCCGCCTAGTTATATTTCGGCAAATCGCCCTAAATCAAGAACTAGCTTTCGTTTCCTTACTGCCGTACGTTTACAGCCCAATTACCGCTGAATTATGCATACTCATCCGCCAACCATCTGCTAACATTGCCGGTTTAAATTACACTGAAAAAATAACAGGGGATTTATTAATACGATTGTGTACTTATCCCAAAAACCTTAAGAAATTCCCATAATATTTAATAAAACGTTATAAAACTGACATAGAAACAAGCCAACAATATAAAGTTTGTAATAATTATTACTTAAATAGAAAATTTGCAGTTATAAACAGCCCCACATAAGGCGCCACAATTTTTTCTGTATAGCAATATTTTGTTATCATTATTAAATGGCTTGCTTGGATTTAAAAATCTGTCATTAAGTGTATAAATATAATTTCCAACCATGAAAATTGTTAAAATTTTAATTAAAAATTGCCATCTTGACCTAAAATTAATTCCTTGCGGTACATTCCTACACTAAAATTAGATATACTGAAAAATTTGCTTAGTACATATAAATAATTCCGATTATAAATGACATTAGTTTTCTTAGCGAGCACAGCGGTTCAAAAAAGTTGGTGGGTATTTTGGTTATACTGTTCGATATACCAGTCTGAATAGTTTTAAGTGGGCGCCACGTATACGGAAATAATTATACAAACAACTACCTCTTTTATTTAATAACAAATAACTATATTTTACTAATTTGGGTATTGTTGTAGCCTCATCATTTTATCTCTGTAAAAAAAATAAAACGTTTGAAGTTGCAAATGCTTTGAAATGATTTTGATCCAATTAATATTACTATATGACAACAAAGGAATTGTTGCTGTTTATCGTTAATGAATCTAACGAAAGTTGTAAATCTTACTTTAAAGTAAGTATTTTAGTAATATGAGTTAGTCGCTACTACGATCACTTGCCACTTTCAAGTTCTGAAAAGTCGCCTTGGTAACTAAGACGTGCCCAAAACCAGGAGAGTTACTTAGAAGTCTTATAATTGTAAAAGCAGTTGTTGAAAATGCATAGAAGTGAATTAAAAATAAGACAAACACCAAAATATTGTGAACATTAAATGTTTTGTCATTGTTACAGTATGTAAGTTTTATACCTTCTTTTATTAAATTGTGTTTAAAGGAAATCCCTTACTTAAAATTCTCTCTATATATATATATATATATATATATATAGTTTCGAGGAAGTAAAATCTTTTTCAATTACCTGTATGTACCCTAAAAGCGGTTTTAATTTGCAAACAAATAAAATACAAACATTATACCTACCACAAATAAACAATTTCGGACAACGCATATTTCACCCATCTTTCGATTTTTTAATTCACCCACCTTTCGATTTTTTAAAGTTACCAGCGTTTAAATTTAAAGAGTTTTGTTTCAATATAACTCGAAATACGTGTAATGACGAAAGTTTTACTAAGTCCTGTTGACAAGTCTGTTCATTTCTGATTTGACGTTCTCGGAACTATTTTCGATCAATCCCTAGTGTATCGGGAACAATTTGCTCGGAACTATCTGGCGGGCTGAAAGAACGTTTCTGACCCGTTGCGAACAGCATATCTGTGAATAGGGAGTTGAAACATACGATTTATAACTGACAGGAGTAAACAATAGCATACAGCGGTGTCTGCCGCCCAGGAACAATCTACCAGCTATAACCGTGAAATGGCTCGAGAAGCAAACTAGGAAATCAAAAGTGGCCGCGATAGTGAAACTTTGATTTATCCGTCTGTTTATGTTCGTTTTCCAAGAAGCTTAAATAAAAAAGTTTCAGCTTCGATGGAATCAACCCGATATATATACTTACAGAAATGATTTTGGATTTTATCGGCTCAATTTATCATCTTACCGACGCTATCTCAATCCATTAGGATTTATTGTATTAGTACATGTTTACTGCACTTTTAGATGCCGATATTTTGTCAAGTTTTTATGTTTAGAGGGTATAAAAGGGAATCTGGCAAACTCAATTTCGGATAATTGGATATGTCTATATTGCTTTTTCCGCAGATTGAATCTTTGTTTGTTTTTGGAATAGTTACACAATTTTTATTCCTGCAACTTTTGCAGTGAGTTTTTCCACTTTTAAACATATGAAAAACCTACTGGGTGTCACTTACGTTACCGTAATATACAAAAAATATAGTCAGTTTATACTATAATAATAATAATAATTTTATTTTCCTTTAGTCGATACAATTTTCTGTATAGGAATTGTCAAAATTTGCAGTACTTATAAAGAAAATTATTTATAAAAATTTAAAAAAGTTACATAAAAATGTCATCTAACGTATAAAAACATTTATCAATTAAAAATAATTTTAGTTGTCGTCTGAAAGCGAATACATTTTTTGCTATCTTAATTTTCATCTGATAGATGGTTATAAATTTTTAAATCTTACATGCCATTTCCATAATAAAAATGCCTGCCAAAGATAAAATTATAAATTGTTTAAAAATAGGAACTAGTACTTGTCACACGTGCCATGCATCTTAAAATACATTTTTGTGCCAAAAGAAACATCAGTAAATGAAGTGGAACCACCCCAAAAACAGATCCCATATCTTAATCTAGACTCCACTTGAGAATAATAGAAATTTATCAGTTGTTGTCTTTCAAGTAAATGCGTTAAGTTTCATATTAAATATGTTATAGAATTTATTTTTTTTTACTAGCTGAATACAATGTGGCTTCCAAGTCAAGCACTGATCAATAACAATTCCAAGAAATTTTATATCTAGTTTGTAGTATCCAATTACTACCACCTATTTTTACATCTAAATAACTAAGTTTTTTGTCTATTGTGGAAACGAACTAAATGAGTTTTGGCAATATTTAAATTCTGATAATGTGTATAATACCAGTTATTTAATTTGTTTATTCTGTAACTGTACATCTGATTTGTCAGATATAAGTAACGATTGATCATCAGCGTACATAATCAGTAGAGCCTCTGTTACCAAATCGTCCAAATCATTAATATATAACAAAAACTAGGTGACCCGGCAAACGTTGTTTTGCCATATGAATTATTTCTAGTGAATACTGTATTTCGCGTCCTGCAATTTTACTTGTTTGACGGCCCAAATTAGTCCCTTTACGTCTTGTTGGCATTGTTCACTGTTCAAAAAAATAACCATATAGTAAAATAATAGCCGGTGTTGGCGGGAGCTCGTGACACGTGTTGCGTACTTTTGAGGTTATGTAGATCACTTAATTAACTAATAGCTACACGTAAAATTAATAATTTTATTAATTATTGATAAAATAGGAAATAAATAATTATGGCCCAGCAAATTAATAATAAATTTACTTGAGAATTACACTTATAAGGTAAAATGATAAGTGTAAACGTCACTATTACGCTCGATTCATACACAATAATAATGGTCGAAAACTGTGTAGGGAGTGAGAGAAGACTTATTGTGAGAGACAGGAGACCGGCTTCGTTCTCATCCCTACTCCGTGCTGTTTACTGGGTGAGAAGTGACACCGGTAGATGCCTGGCGGGGATAACTCATCTAGTGATAATCGATCAGTTATCGACCAGGGTTAAAAATGATTAAATTACTAAAATGGTTATTAAAAAATAGGGACTTGTGATAGAAGGATGAAAATTAAGGGTTGTATGTATTTTTTAATGCCACATCATAAAAAAATAAAAAATTTTGTTCAAAAAATAAAAAAAAAAGGTTTGGGGTGGACCACCCCTATCACTTAGGGGTATGAAAAATAGATTACGACCGATTCTCAGACCTACCAAATATACATATAAAATTTCATAAAAATCGGTCAAGCCGTTTCCGAGGAGTATGGCGTCTAAAACTGTGACACGAGAATTTTATATATTAGGTTTCAGTATAGATCCTTGCGGTACGCCCATCTCAACTATTTTATATCGAGAACTGACACTATATACGCAACCCTGTTGTGAATATATTAAACTTACATATTGATTTCTACTTCTTAAAAATGAAGAAATCCAATTCAAAGGTACACCTCGTATACCGTAGGCATATAGTTTACTTAGTAATTTGTCCTGATCTATAGAATCGAACGCCTTACTTATATCACAAAAAAATCCTATAGGATTTTCTCCAGCCTCAATATATTTTGTAAGTCTTTCATAAAATGAATTGCAGTAAATGTTGACTTGTTACTTTGAAATCCATGTTGACTGCCTGATAAAATATTGTATTCGTGGAGAAATTCAGAAACCGATCTAAATAGGCATATTCGAATACTTTTGCAAATTCGGATGAAATATTGACAGACCTGTAATTATCTGTAACTTCAGGGTCATCTCTTTTATATAAACGTACAACTTTATTAATGTTTAAGCAATCTGGAAATCTTCCATTTACAAAAGATAGATTTACCAAAAATGTAAGAGTTCTATAATTACATCCACATTTTTTTTTATAGCAAACATTGGAATTTCATCAGGTCCTGCAGAATGCTTGTTTTTAATATAACCAACTATCTATTAATAAAAGAGTAAACAAAAATTTGTTCTCCATATATATACTTCGAAATGCCACAGATTCTTGTGTTATGTAAATATATGTACTAATTATAAATTATATTTAGCCTACTACCTATGAAATTTATTCATAAACTAATTAAATTATAATTAGTATAAAAGTTTTATTCACATTTCAATATGTCGTGTGGTAATACCTATTTTGATCATTAATTATATCTGGTACTTCTATGAATAGTTCCGTTTATATATATAAATTTGTTCACCAACAAATATGTAACATCACAAACGTATTAAATCAATACTAAGTAGTAAGCGGAAGCTTTATTGATACTTTAAAATAACGCTACAGCCTTGTTCGATACTTTGTAGTAAATATTACTTGAATGTTACATATTGGTAGTTCCAGTTACTGATGCTGAAGTATCAATTACTTTCAAGTTGCGTGTCTTAGAGCAAACCACTTCAGAGTAAGATTTGCGAAATGTGCAAGTGTAACAGGCAAGACTTGCGCCGACAATAGTCGTAGCTACGTTCCAACGGCTAATTGTGCTAGATTGAGTGACATGTTATTCTCTGCGTCGCTTAGAGCTGGAGACAAATACAGAAAAACTATTCAATAGATGAATACTGAGTATTATGTTTAAAAAAGTACGTGAATCTTGGTTAATTTAACTTGCAAATCTCATGTGAAAAACTCAGAACTATGGTTATTGTCGGACATCAGCGAAAGGCGCAATGGGGTAACGCATATTTACTACGTTGTTTGGGCTCTGTTTAGTTCGCCCGTGCCTATAATCGAAGAGTAGATTGTATGTATATAAAATAACAGCTTTTTTTATCTTATTCAACGTATTTGGTTGCTTATGGTGTAAGATTTTTAATATTGTAATAGTTTTTAAGGTTTTGTTTGTAATTATGGGAAAAATTTGAATATTTTTGTACATTTTTTTAATTATTACCACTAGAAATTTCTATTTATTGTATTTCCTTAAAAACTCATTTTTTCAAATGGTGGGCCCTATTGATTTTTTAACAAAGAATAATTTTTTTCTGAATTTTATGGTACAACAATTTTTAAAATCCGTCAAAAAAGAAAACAATTTCTGCCAGTCACAGCCTTCTAGTTTAATTTTTTAAAATTAAAAAAATTACTTACATCCAGAAAATGTGCCAGAAAATTGGTCCTACCATACGTAAAATGATCGGCTGATTCTAAAAATGTCAAAAAATACAGGGTGTCCCATTTAAAAATATAAATTTACGGTCATTTCCGGTCAAACCTCCTTCCCTTTCGTTCCCTTCATTCAACATATCTGTGAAATTTTACCTGCATCTTTTTCCCACATCTGTTACCTCTTCTATTATACTGCCATTTTCATCCCTTTCATATATTATTTCCCCCTTTCTCTTTCTTCTTTTTTTATCTACCTGTAGAAGCTACGTATTTCCTTTCTATTATAGTGATGTTCTATTTCATCTATTTTTTTATTCTGTTCTGCTCTCCTCTTTTGTCTAAACAACGTTTTTGTTCGTTGTATATTTCCTCATCCTCCTCTTGTACTGACTGAAGTGCTTTAATTCTAAGCTTATTTCTCTTCTCCGCCTCTCTGATGCATTCCTCATCCCACCATCCCTTGTTCCCTGCAAACTCTTTTTTTGGTATTACTTTCTCACTTGCTGTTTGTATGATATTTTCGATGTTTATCCATTCCTCATTTATATTTGCTTCCATTAACTGTCTGTGTTCTTGCAAACCTTTCCTCATCTTTTCTTCATACTTCTTTTGGATTCTCTGATTTCATAATGGCGCCATATTTGCTTGTCTCTTTCTTCTTTATAATCCTTTCCTTTTTATAGGTTTTTTATCTTCAAATCTATTCTCATCAGATAGTGATCCGAGTCTATGTCTGCACCTCTGCTTGACTTAACGTTTTTTATTATGAGATAAAAGTATTAATACTTGAATATTGATTACACAAATATTGTATTGAATGCTACTTATGAATACAACTTCAGATTTTTTTGTAAGAGTTGAATCGAATCGAACAAAATAATGAAAAAAACTGTTTTTTCCTACAATAATGCAGCGATGTCTTTTTACGTCATTTTGGGGTTAAATTTTGCCAATATCTTGGCTGGGATTCATGAGACTGTCGCTCCTCTACACCATATAAATGACTTGTCCATCGTGTGGTTACACTGATCAATACATTGTCGAAAGTGAGGATTTTCTCGTCGCCACGACGGCACGCTTCAACCATCGATGTCCAGGTGTTTAAATTAATTTTAAAAGCCCGCGAAGCGCAATTTATCACGAGGAGACGGCGCTCAATTTACCGTGAAAAGGGACAATGATGGATTAAATGTAAAACGACTTTCTCCTAGCCAAACGGTTGCCCCGTTATATGTATGTATAATAATTACTTTATATAACAATTCCCAATTACTCCCTTCGTCGAATGATTTATCTGGATATGTTTAATTTTATTTTTGTCAGTGCCAGTTCTATCTTGAAGTGTAACATTTTTTCTTATTTCAAATTCGAATGTATCGATATCTTGCCTATGTGTTCTTAACAACTTGGGATGTTATAGTTTAAAATAGTAATAATTATTTTATGCAAGCACTATTATTGTTAATAATGTTGCTATTATCGATATTAACATTTTAACTCTCCAACAACACAACAAGTTTAAAAATGTATCAACGTAAAGTACATCTTGCACTAATGGTCTATAGATGACGACTCCATCAGGTTCTGTCAAAAATATAATATCGTATACGGTGTTTAGTTTGATATCATTTTTCAGTAATTAGCAATTTTTGGCGTATTTTTTGTAGACAGAATACTATGCTGATTCCTCTTTGAATCACATGGAACAACTGCTGTAATGTCTTAGTGGTAAACGTGTGGCAGTGTTTTTATCCTTTGTGGTTTTTCTCAACGGAGGGATCCACCTGGTCCTGGTCGTTGGACCGAGTACGTCGCTTTAAACAAAAAGAACGGTCTAGGGAAGGAGAGGTCTCTAGTAAGTATACAAATTTTTGAAACTGACAAGTTTTAATGTAAACAAGTAAGAAAACAGAATATGATTCATCATTCTTGAAATTTCTCCAAATACGAATCGTGGAAATATCAGGATGCTACCTCTGTGTGATATCATATCGTGTTTCTCATTACTTTTGTTTTTCTTCGAAGCGGCGTGACAACGCGGTACTACCTATGACACCTTTGACTTGCGGAATATAACCTAATAATATGACCTAATCTCGCGGCTGACAGAAAGTCAGAGTCGGCAAAAAGTGGATGTTTAATATAGATTCGAAAAAAATTGTTGCTCGCTTTATAGATAAGTTTGGAAATTTTTTGATGGACGATTCCATTAATTCTTATTTTTATCTCCCTCTCTTAAATTATTTATACTTAGACATAATTAACCCTGTATGTTTCAGCAGGGGTAAGTTTTGTTCAAAACAATATTGTTAACTTAACTGGAATTAATTTGAATTAGTTTAGGATCTTTAATTAAATTATAAATTTCGTAGCTGTAAAGCTGTTTTCAGAAAAGAACCTCTAAACTTTTACTCAATCTTTGACTTATAAAAAAGTAATATAAGATATAGATGTGAATAAGAAAGTAGCGTCTGAACCGAGAGTACAGGTTTTTGTGTACAAACAGTTCAGCAGTAGAATTGCTGAAACTGTCAAGAAATAAAAATTAGACGCTCTGTATACTTAGAAACTTTTCTTTCTCTATTTAATTAAAATGTTAAGCTTAGGCAAAAAAGTGGCAGTTAAAAAATAGCAACTGCTGCGCTACCTTAACAAAGTTAAAATCAAGAACCATAATTTATGTGTTTTGCAGGATGGTTAGGACATAAATTACGTTTTCTTTCACTGCCTATTATACTCAGTTGCTGTAACACAATCTCCTCGCTTAGAGTTAGTTTCCTCATACATATTTTACCCACATTCTGAGTATATTTGACGCAAGGTTACATTAGGTGTATTAAGTATAGTAAGCTATATGTAGTGGTACCCCTTAATTGGGTTTGCCAGTAAGTTTTTAAAGAATTACTTTTAGAGAGAGTACAAAGAAATGCGTGTCTTGAAATTTTTACTCTTACAAATATAGTAAACAAATTAGATAATATTCTCAAGTATTTATTAAAATAATATTTAACAAAAATAAGGACCTATAAGGACACTAGTTTATTTAATATAAAAGTATTCAAGGTATTTGGAATACTAAAGGGAAAAATTCTTATGAAAAAATGCGAAAACGAATTTTGTATCAGTATTAATATCTATTATTCTTTTTTTTTTCAAAAAGTGCTGATATCTAAAAATCCTTAAAACATAGGAATGTTAAGTGAAAACTTTATTGCCTTTTTTTCAACGTCGGAAGTACCCCAGGGTCCTAACTTGAGTCCTTTATTGTTTTTATTCTTCATCAATAACCTTCCGGATATGGTTCCGGGTGAGCGTTTGCTCTTTGCTGATGACTTCAAGTTGTTAACTCAAATAGACGAAGATCAAGCAGAGTTGTTAAATAGATTCAATTTTGAATCGTTTTGACGCAATATTTCTTTAATGTCTAATGAAAAATATTTCATGCAAAAAATTGAAAATAAAAATGTGATGTAGGGCGATGAAGCGCGACGAAAGGAAGCAACATTGTTTGCTTGTGAAGACAATTTTAATGTAAGTTTAATTGTAAATACAGGTAGGTTTAAGTTTATCGAAAAAATTATAATGTCAAGTTGTAAGGAATCAATAAAACTTTTCTATTAAGCTACCAGAGTGTATACAGGGCGTATAGAAAATCAATTTATTGTATTCAGCGCTTCATTATGATTCTAAATAACATGTTCTGTATTTGCTCCTACCACTTACATGATGGAGAATATATATTATTTGAGCATTTATAAAATTTTGCCATCTGACTTCACTACGTTAAATTACCTGCTTTACTGAAAACATAATAAACAAAAGTAATAAACAAGGATTTATTATAAATGTTTAAGGATAAAGGAAATCAGTAGTAAATTGCCATAAAAATTAATTAAAAAATAATAATGAATGTTAAATATCAGTATTAATATACTAAATTATTACATTATTTTGTTAGATAGTTTAGTTCTTATATACTAATACGTACACTATTTTTTTAGTGAATCCTGTTGGGATAGTAATTATATTCTTTGATCTCACTTGCCTTTAAATTTATCTCCATTTGAACACAGTGAATGAGAGCTAACTGAACATAACAACGCTACACGACCAACATGGCGTGTGTGTTGGAACATCTGATGTACTGCAGTTGCGTAGTTGTGCTCAACCAGTCAGAAGGGATATACAACACAGAGGTGTGTTAAATATAGACGAAATGGGATACTTTTAATACAGTATGCGCCAAAAGTATGGAATAAATTCAATAAAAACGAAACAATTATTTTTTGGGAAAAATCCTCGAACAGGTCGATTTTTAATTTAAAAAATACATATTTTAGCGTAAAATGCGATTTTCAAATGTCATTTGTTTTCGAGTAATGACGTCATCGATTTTTTTTTAAATGGCAACATCATATTTTTTTCCTTGATTCTGAAAGATCGTTTATTTCCCTATCAGACAGTACTAAAATTTTGGGCTCTTACATAGGAAAGTTTTCGAGTAAATGACGATTGAATGTTAGAAAACGTAAATCAATTAAAATAAAGCAAAAACGTTATCAAGTTTAGTTTTTCGAATTCCATAGTTCTTTTATGGATCACGTAGGTGAAAATCTTTGCAAAGTGTCATTGTCACACCGATTTTCTAGTAAGTATTGTAAGCGACATAGAAATTATTATTCAATTTAAAGTATTATGGCACATTTAACTGTTACTCAAAGAATTGAAATTTTAATTCTTGTCGGATGCGGGAATATGACTAGAA
The DNA here is from genome assembly GCA_037114965.1 of Monochamus alternatus. Taxonomy (NCBI): domain Eukaryota; kingdom Metazoa; phylum Arthropoda; class Insecta; order Coleoptera; family Cerambycidae; genus Monochamus; species Monochamus alternatus. Next base: position 23,392,043 of record CM073432.1, on the reverse strand, counting down.
CTCAGCAAGAAGTTTGCGATTTATTTAATGAAAAATATCCAGATCGCCCTATCAGCCAATCAACAATCAGTAAGGTAGAGTCTAAATTTAGAGAAACTGGCAATGTTGAAAATATTCCAAAACCTGGACGACCAAGCATTAAATAAAAATCAGAAACAGAACATTTTGATAAGTATGGTGGATAATCCTCATAATTCTTCACGTTTGGTTGCATTAAACAATGACACTAGTCAGAGCACAGTGCTACGTATCTTGAGGAAGGAAAAATATCATCCCTACAAAATTCAACTTGTGCAGGAACTCAATGAAGATGATCCCGATCGCCGCTTACACTTTTGTGAAATTCTAATGGATTTATGTCAAGGAAATAGAAATTTACACCGGCAAATACTTTTTCAGATGAGGCCACATTTTGTCTAAATGGTACAGTAAACCATCAAACTGCAGATATTGGAGTCGGGAAAATCCTCATTGGATGGCAGAGGCACATACCCAACACCCTCAGAAATTAAATGTGTGGGCTGGTTGACGACAGAATAGTAGGGCCTTTCTTCTTTGAAGGAACCCTTACAGGACAAAGATATTTAGAGTTTCTAGAAAATGACCTTGTTCCAGCCCTTGCAGTAATTTTTTTTCATTCATTAATTCATTCATAATGTGCAAGAAGAATTTCTTCACAGACTTGCGCATTGTCAAGAAGTTGGTGGATGGCAATTCGAACATTTAATTTAAGTATAAAATTTAACCAATTGTATTTTATTTTACATACCTCAGAATTGTTAATTTTTTATGGATAAAATTTACGTTTTCTAACATTCAATCGTCATTTACTCGAAAACTTTCCTATGTAAGAGGGCAAAATTTTAGTACTGTCTGATAGAGAATTAAATGATCTTTCAGAATCAAGGAAAAAAATATGGTGCTGCCATTTAAAAAAAAATCGATGACGTCATTACTCGAAAACAAATGACATTTGAAAATCGCATTTTACGCTAAAATATGTATTTTTTAAATTAAAAATCGACCTGTTCGAGTATTTTTCCCAAAAAATAATTGTTTCATTTTTATTGAATTTATTCCATACTTTTGGCGCATACTGTATATAACATGTTTCGTGTAAAATGTGTAAAATATTCAGAAAGTGAACTATTAACACGGAAATTTTACAAATCCTGTATTACACTCTAGAACATTTAATTTACAGCACATTTTTTTTGCGGTGGAATAACTTTCTAAATAACGAAGGGCGGTTTTGTGGATATTAGATATATATAAAAAAGTAATCACAGAACATATGTTTGCGATCCCGAAAAAATCTGTATTTAATTTGATTCCGCAGCCAAGCAATTTTTTGTAATCTCACCTTTTTGCTTCGCATATATGTTCGTGAAACAAAACCCCGATATTTCTAGCGAAACTAATCATATTCGTATCGAAATAGGAATACATTTATTTCAGAGTTGATAAAGAAAAATGCTTCTCTTTCGCACCTAGCCTATTTATATGCGGACATAAAATTTTCAGCATTATCCAGCGGCAACCCTCATCTAAAACATTCACATACATTTGTAGACATAACAAGCTTTGTTTTTTACGATGCATAACATAGACAAATGGGCTTCGTTCTGGGGTGTGAGATAGATAAAACAATCCCAAACTTTAAAATTATGGCTTTTTCTACGTTGTGTGTTTAGGATTTCGGTTCTGGAGAAACTTAATTTATCAGATGACAGGTAAAGCCCAGGAAAAAGATGCGCTATTCATAACTCCTACTCGAAATTTTTTAAATATACAAAGCGTGTCTTACGGAAAACCCGGTTTCAAGTGAGTGTACTTTTTTCGACTAAAAGCAATTTCTACGTTCAGAGAACTACAATACTATTGCCAGTTTAAAAAATTTAATATAGTTTTACCACTAGATGCGATACAATTAAAGAGTTTTAAAGAAGAATATGGTATTAGCGCGTAAGAGTACGCACCCAATTATTAATTACAAATAACACCCACATTTATTTATTTATACATCTGCACTTCACACGACATTAACCTTAGATCGTTTGTAAGCAATTAAAACCCCCAATAGCTTTTACAGTTTTATCACCATACTATTGCCAGCTAAACAAATTAAATATAATTTTATCACTAGATGCCATACAATTAGAGAATTTAACGAAGAATATGGTAAGAGTGCGTGAGAGTACGCACCCAATTTTTAATTACAAGTAACATCCACATTTGTTTATATATATGCACTTAACACGACAATCGTTCTTAAGCAATTAAAATCCTCAATAGTTTTTACAATTTTATCAGAAAAGTAATACTTGATCTTTTTAAATTTAAATATGCGTACTGTAGCATGTTCTCAAGAGCACACATATGTGGCTTTAAGAGTACGCACCACGACATGACTTAACAAATTAAATCTTCAGTAAATTTTAGTTGCCTGTCACTCTTTTTCCTATTACATTCTACGTTCAGCAAACTACTACTAGAGAATTTAAAGAAGAATATGGTAGGCGAGCGTAAGAGTACGCACCCAATTTTTTATTACAAATAACACCCACATTTATTTATTTATATATCAGCATTTAACACGACAATGACATTAGACCGTTCATAAGAAATAAAACTCTCAATAGATTTTACAGTTTTATCAGAAAAATAATATTTGTTTTTTTTTTTTCATTCTAAATATGCGTACTATTAGGATAACACGTTTTAAAGAGTACACATATGTGGCTTTAAGAGTACGCACCATGACAAGTGATAAACATGACTTGACACAATAAAGCTTGCCTTTCACTCTTTTTTCTATTACATTCTACGTTCAGAAAACTACCATAGTATTACCAGTTAAACAAATTAAATATAATTTTATCACTAGATGCCATTCAATTATAATAATTTGATTTTTTTTATTTTAAATATGCGTAGTGTAAAATAATTAAAAAATTATTTTGTTTAACACCCTGTATCTTTTTAACGAAGAGGACTAGATAAAGACAACAAAGAACATCCCCTCGTCCCCCTCCTTAGTCATCGTTTATGCATCACTCTGTATATATCTCTTAAAGATAAAAGTTGACAGGTCCAAGCATTTTTTATTTTTATTTTTTTTTTGTATTAAAACGAAGAAAACATAGAAACAAGTTTGCAATATGGCCCAGGCTATATTATTCGTTAAATTTAATCGTATTGTTTGATTTAAATATGTTTGCATGTATTTTGTTGTGACTTATTCTTTTTGCATTATAATTTATCCTAAAATTAGACCACACTCTTTATATCCTACAAATAAATATTATTTCAAGAAATATATTGGAAACTCAGTTTTGTGTTTCAAGTTTTAAAATGTTTTGACAAATTCAAACATTTAAACTGGTTGTGGATTTTATCGTAGAGAAAGGTTTACAAAAAGGTAGAAACGCTGGCAAGATATTCAAAATAACTGATTAATATTGCATAAGAGACAGTGGTTTCTACTTGAATGTGCTGGTTGTTCACAAATTCCCTGCACATACGAATTTCATTACGTTAGTCTACCACCCCATCTTTGTCTTGAATTCACTGTCTTCCACAACAATGGATGATGATAGCTCGAGTTGTCCACAGCGGAAATTAACCAATTGGGGTGAAAAGTACTTTTACGTATAAAAGGCATTTTTGAGAGCCAGTATTGTGAGATTACCGAGGGTTCTCTGCAGCTCAGCTGGAATTAGCCTTTTTATGGAAAATTGCTCCCATTTCATTTATTTTAATTTTTCGCTTTTTTGTAATAACCGCCATAAATTTGATTTTAAATGCCTAACACACCTGACAGATGAAATCAGTACCTCTGAAAATGTTTGCATAACAGAACATTGTATGCTATAGTCTGTTTAAAAATGAAAGAGAGTAGTAAAAGCTTATTATGTATGCAAAATGTAGTACTGGTGCTTATATTCAATATTTTTATATTATGTATTATCGGTATAAATCAGGTGTACTTTTAAAAAAACTTGCCGCTTCAATTTCTCGGTACATTTCTCTTGTAAGTAAACAATATAAAAACAGCATTTCAAAACATGAGACTATTTTAAATATCATAACCGGGTTAAGAGGGTTTTTAGCAATTCAAATAAAATTATTCAATATTATTATAAAAATATTTATTTAAATTTAATGAATATACTTTTATTCCACTCAAAAATATATATATTTTGAAAATTCAAATTATGGTGAGTAAATGTAGTGTTGTATAAATGTACAATAAAGAAAATAAAAAGTAGGTATATTAAAATTCATCCTCTGAATATTCTGATGAATTATTTTCGTCTTCTAGATTGATAATGATAGGTTCCACAGTAACGTCAATTAAATTATCGAGTTCCCACATTTTCTCCTCTTCTTTTTGTACATGATGTATACATCTATGCCAGTTATCTGCAGTTACCCGTTCCAAGGAATTTTTTAACATAATTTTTACGTCACTTAATTTAAACGTCATATTATTTTGCGCTACATCTCCTTTTATCTGCGCTCAAACTAATTCGATTGGGTTAAGTTCACAGTGATAAGGTGTATATTATAATATTAGTTTTTCTTATGTGCGTCCTAAATGAATATGCTTGTCACTTACCTTTTAAATGCTCATATAAAAATTTCCCTGTGCCTTTTTTACTATAGTTTATTCGAAAGATGATCGCTTTATGTCATTTTTTTATATATTATTCAATTTCACTAAACATGAGTTCACTGTTTTCTCATTGGTCGATTCATAGGAGATATTTTTTTATGATTACAAATATATTTAAATATTTATGTAATTTATTTATTGATTCAATTAAATTATTTAAATGTATGATTTAACAAATTGGATATATTTAAATTTGGTTTATAAACTGTGGCATTATGTTAAGCAATTTAATAATTAATCAAATTAACCTATCTATCTTTATGATTAATGACAATTTTTATTTTTCTACAATTACTTTATACTCACTTTAGTTTTTACAGTTAATTGTGGATTTTTACCTTTATTACGTCTCTTATGTAAGTCCATACTATTCTTTTTCCTTTGCCGTTGTAAATTTAATTTTGTCTGGGCATCCTTGACAACTTTTTATTTTCTTTACTATCCCTTTATTTAGTTTTTAATTTTCCAGTACCTTATTTGTTGACTTCTTATAGATTATGATTCTTATGATTTTCTTTTATTGTAGACTGTTTTTTTATATCTTCTTTAATATTTTAATAAATTTTCTTTACTACTCGTATGTATAACGTGTTATTGAATATCATTTGTCTATTAAAGTTATATTAAATATGCAATTTTATTTAATTTGTTAAATTTTAAATTATTCTCTTGATATTTATTTTTCATACATCAATAATAATAATTTTTCGTTACCATGTCACCCAAACATTTTGTTGTTCCCACATATTATGCTTTCCTATTCTATTTAATTTATAAATTGTCTCTATACCAAGCATAACATTTTTTTATTTAAATTTTACATTCAGTTACAAATTTAGATTTTTTATATTTAAATTTACCATCATGACATTTTACATTAACTTGTGTGATCCTTATTAATTGAACCCTTGTTTTGTTATTAGTTAAACTAATTTTCTTTCTGTCTCAATATATTAGCCTTCCTGATGAACTTATTATGATCATCTATAGTCTACTATGATTTTTTTGCATTTGCGTCCTTCAGCATCACTTACAACCCCTCTGACCTAAAATGATAATTCATGGATAAGAGCTTCTACAGTCTGTTGGGAGTCAGTCTGCAGTCAATCATGTCCCAGACATGTTCAATAGGTGACAGTTCTGGCGATCTTGGTGGCCAGTGTAAACGGTTGATCTGATGTTGTTGATTCATAAGAGCTATTGTTTGTCTAGCAACATGAGGTCTAGCATTGTCTTGCTGGAAAATTACGTTTTGGACGGTGTGAAGATGCGGAATGACATATTGCTCCACCACTTCCTGGATGTAGCGTTGGGCTGTCATGTTGCCTCTAATGAAAACTAGTAGTGAATAATGACGTTTGCAACAAGCTTGCACACAAATGCAGAAAGTTTTAAAACGACCTATGCAAACTCCAAAAAAACTTAACAGATAAACCTGATAATTTAATATTTTTTTTACTTTCACGGAGAGAAATAAACATGCAAAAAATGATAGTTAATAGGTGTTTGAAAGTGACGGACATTATTGTTATGTAGGCTTAATTTCTCCTAGATGTAATTTCTTATAGCTCGAAACACTTCCTTGCATAAGAAATTAAATAAAGTTTTTGCAAGTGTATGTTTCTATTATCACTTTTATAGAAAAACAGCGGAATCAGAGCCTGAAAATAGCAGTAGTAGGCACTTAAAAAATATATTGGTTTTAAAACGATGTTTCTTCGAGTAAAATATGTCAAGAAAAGTACGAAACGCGAATAGGGCGGATACCTAAAAAAACCCATCGGTTGCGCAGAATTATAAATTAACTCCGGAATAAAAAGATACAAAAACGTTAACTCTATGAATTCTAAACTCCATGATATATTATACCGTTGTACAGACACTCTAAAATAATGCATGAAATAGAACTTTGTCCATTAAGTCAGTTTCGTTTTGATGAAGAAATTGCCATGGAAAAGGATGCTACAGAAGCTATTGGAATAACATTACTTCATAAAATTTCCATTAAAGTTTTAACAAGAAATCTCTTTTTGTGAAAAAAATAGTCGGAATATTACACAGGGTGCTTTTATTTTGCTGGATGATAAATTATACCAAACAAAACGTATTTTACTTAAAAAATTTCTTTCTTTGACCAACGGTAACAGAATTATGACACCAAACATGTTTTGAATTTATGACAACGTCGTTCACATATCATATTAGAATTGTCAGTTGTTTGCAGATACATAAAAATTGCAAACTCACCTAAATAAACTTATTGTGAATGATTTTCTTAAATCTTTTTTTACAACACAAAATTAAGCATGAAATAGTACCAAGTGTTTAAAATTACTTATGCTGCTTGCGAAAAGCGTTTACCGTACAAACATCTCGTAGCCAGAATTTTGCCCATATTGGTTATAAATTAACATGTCATGGTGATGGTTACTATAAATTGTATCATTTTTGTTCCCACATAACACAAAATCCGCCTAAGGATGTCCTTAAGACATACATTAATGGCCATTGAATGTCCACTGGACCTCCATTTAGAGATCTCCGATGGACATGATCCGTTTTCCATCCATGGAATGTTCATCCATGGACCACAAATGGACTTTTGGATCATTTCGTTCCAAGGACATACCAAGAGCATAAATATATATATATATATGTCTCAGAAAAAAATATACATGGATGTCTTAGATGAAACGTTTTTAAGGATGTATCTACCACATGTGTATAAAATATATAACGATAAAAATAGCATATATATAGTAAATTAATGCACGTACACCAGTGAATTATACCATTGAGAGCATTGCTCAGGTCGCCACAGTCAGTAATAATGTGTATTTCGTAAAACAGTTTCAAATCATCTGCATGAAATAGATAATGAATATGTAAGTCCGTTACTATATCATTGATAAGTATCGCAAACAGTAGAGGCCCAAGTACTGAGCCTTGTGGAACACCAGATGCTTGAAGAAACTTATCAGACTTAAATCTTCGATACTGAACAAATTGACATCGGTTGTCTGAATATGACTGAAACAATTATAGCAAGGATGTAGAAAAGCCAAGCATATCTAATTTGTATAATAAGATACCATCCAGTCGATCAATATACAGGGTGTTTCAGGAGGAGATGTACATACTTCAGTATGTTATTCTACGTTCAATTTGAAGCAAAAAATTTCCTATGAACTTAAGTCTTGAAACGCTTGCATTGAGACCGTTTTCCTGTAAAAACCACTCCCAAAAGTACGCTCTTTGAGGATAGTTCTGTGACTTGATTTTTAACACTTTTACATTGCTGAGAATGTTTTGTGAAACTCTTACATTGAATTTACGATAAGTTTTATTTTGATATTTTTTAATAGTTTCATCCATACTTTAGTTGGTTTTGAGATTTGGAAAAAAACGTTACTTGAAGAATTTATTTACTTTTTTGTCTATGCCGTGTAGGAAAAATTCTCACTTAAGATTCACCTTGTATGTCACGGCAATAACAAATTAAATAAATGTTGACTAGTTTGTATTGCATTATGTCTAATTGGTTTAGTTGAAAAAGAGGTAGAATATATTTGTACATAAGTATTACTCCAATATGTACAGATTTGGTGTGTACGTGATAAAATGGCGGAAACGTGAAAATTACAAATGATCTAGTGCACAGAGTTTCGGCATTTATTCCACTTCTAACGCCATTTATTATTTTGTTATTATCGCGTGGGATAGGTGTCAAGGCTTCCCTGAAACCAAAAACGATATATTTTAGTTTAATTGTCGGCAGACAATCCAGGATTAACTCCAGACTTAATACATTGACGAAACAGTTCGTGCAGATAGGAAGGGTTTCATCACAGTATATAAAACTCTATTTAACATATCCATTGTTGGAATTGTTATGCGTTTGATAGGATCCATTTAGAGCTGGGGAACGGAATGTTTTGAAAAGTTAAACCTATTGTTACGCCACTCGGTCAGGAGGTCTGATAAGAGGTCACACCTTTATACACAATTGGGGTTAAGTTCAGGGTAGTTGTAAGATCAAATAAGGAAATTAGGTTCAATGATTAACAAATTAAGTATTCATAAAAAAAGCTAAGTATACTTATATGTTTTTTGCTTGTTTTCATAAAAAATATCATTCATAAAATCATGAAAAATATACAGGGTGTCCCGAAATAAATGCAACATAACGTAAGAGTAGATCCCTGACGACAAAATAATGCGATGTTGCCAAACTTACCTTAGTTTAAAAAATCCAAATATTTGAATATATTTTGGAGATCGGGGACTTTTGGAGGCGAGAAATTCAAAATTGTTTCTAATTTTCACGTTACTAATAGAGAGCGCCACTTATGATATTCATAAAAAAATCAGTATACTTGTGTGTTTGTTGCTTATTGTATTTTATAGTAATTCGAAAGGCAAGAAAAATCCAAATTACTGATCATAAGTTCTTGACAAATATACAGGATGTCCTGAAATAAATGCAACATAGAGCAAGAGTAGACGACGACAAAATAATGCGATGTTGCCAAATTTACCTTAGTCAAAAGTTGATGGTTAAAAAGACACAGGGTGTCAAAGTTTAAATTTTATTTTCGATATTTGTAAATAACTTTTTAAAAAATCTGAATATTGATAATAGAACAAAATGTCAAATATATTATTTTTAAAGTGTCAATAGGAGAGTGCAAAACCGTTCAACATAACATACCTTCACTATTGATATGGAGAAAATCTCACTGTTCGATTTGAATTTAAAATTTTTTCATCTAACAGTAAGTGGAAGTGGAACATAATTTTAATAGACTTCTCAGGGTCACTTCTGTTATCAATTAATTTTCTGGAAACTGTTTGACGAGCAGCCTGCAAGATACAGCCGCTGACCGACCTTAACCAGACACCCTGTATACAAGAGTCAGATTCGGTCTGTACAATTGGAACTATGAGTTTATTGCGAGTTGTCAAAATATGTGACGTCACTCTATTATTCATCAATAAAATAATTACTTATATTAAAATAATTGTCTTTCTCAACAGCCACGTGTATGCGAGAATGTATGCAGCAAATTAGATCGTCTGGTATATCGATAACCAACCGCTAAACAGTTTTCGATGCATTAAGATGGAACAAATTCATAATTTAAAGAATAAATCGGGTGCCATTTAGTGTTCTCAGTCTGAACAAATACGATTCATCCCCGTATTATTATACTTCCGTTTCCTCGCTTCCCTGAATAAGTTAAAGCCATTTTCTGACATTAAAAATGATAAGATTCATAACATAAAGCAACCAAGCAAGCAAAAAATCATCTAAAAATAAATTTGATCTAGCGAGGCAGCAGCATAATATTTGGAATATCCTCGCCAAGCTAATATGAGCCCTGGTGCTCATAAAAAAGACGGTATTACTGACGGTTACGTGTATTTTGATATTCTCGAAGGATACAATGCTGTCATGGGGAAGTGGAAGGTAATGATTTTTAAAGCTTTTAAATTTTCCTAAGAACAATATGACATTACTCAGTTCTGCGACATAAACTATAAAAACCACCGAACCAAAAATTGAATATATTTGCAGTGTATCTTACTTTTAATGTAATGTTAGTATCTCTCACGTATTTATTACAGATAAGAAATAGGATAAAATCGACGTATTTTTCAGTTCTCGAGTTAGAACCAGAAAGTTATAACAAGTAGAAATAAACACTTCAGATCAAACTGAAAGCTACGGTATAGTATAAATGAGCCCAGTTAAATATTTCTAAAAAATTGAGAACCTACTAATAATAATTGTTTAGGTCACATAAATGAGAAATTTGATCAAAATTACTTGACATGGTGTATACATGGGATTTTGTAAGGACATTTGTTCTAGCATTATGACAGTAAAATCATCACGAAATTCTTGTCTAGATACACGTAAGTAGAACATTTTTAAAATTTCTGCTGAATCAATGAGGTTATGAAATATTTTAAACAAAAATGATGGACTTGTGAGAACTCTCCTCAACTGCAACGATTTGATATCGAATCTCTGTAACAGGAGCCTATGAGCAAATCCTCTAGCGGGATAAATACTATCAACAAAACATGCCATGAATTTAAAAAACCGACGTTGAACACCTTCAAAATGATTCATATTAACTTGATAGCGCGGGTACCATATAAGGCTAGCATATTCTAATCTGGAACGGACTAAGGAAAAGTATAAACATTTCAGAGCACTAATATTGTTAACGATGTAGAGCTACGGACAATAAAGCCCAAAGTTTTAAAGGCGGTACTAGATATTCTGCTTATATGTTCGGAAAATGAAAATTTTGGCATCAAATATTACCCCTAAGTCTTTAATATTACTGCTGCATGTCAATGGCTTTGAATCTAGATTATAATCAAATGAAATTATATTTTTTTTTAACTGAAAGAGCAAACTTTACATTTATCAATATTTATAGAATCTTTACACCACACCTGCATTGTATTCAAAAGTTGTTGCAATGCTTAACAACCATAACAGTTAATGTTACAAAAAAATCATTTATATAAAGAATAAACAGGAGTGGTCCCAAGTTAGACCCTTGAGGTATCCAGCTATAAAAATATTAGAACGGTATGTGATTGATTTACCTAGTCAAAAGCCTTCTCAAAATCTGTATATATTACATCTACTTGGTCTTTACTATCAATATGGCCTGAAACAAACTGAGTAAATTCAACTAAGTTAGTTACAGTAGAATGACGTGCAACGAACCCATGTTGATTAGAAGAAATAAGCAACTTGTCATGTTTTCATGTTCCAGCGTTGTCTCAAGACACGCTGAGAGTCTGACAGGGTAGAACGCGCGGGTCGTTGGTGTTCACAGCTGAGTCGCATTACGGAACGCTGTAATAGTCGGTGTCGCGTCGATACGTTTCTTTTCGACGTCTTCTGTAAGTTGTATTCGCCGTGTGTATTTAAATAGTAACATAATTTACATTAACAACTACTAATTGATGAAAGAAATGAAATAACATGCCAAGGGAGAGAAGAAATAGACGGGAATTATTTCAGATGTGATTTGACAGTAATCCCGAAGGTGATAGAGACATAGGTATTAAAGGAAATAACCTGTTTTGTACTTTGATATATAGTGATTTTCCAGGTTGTTGTGCCGTGATCTCGGTAACTGCACATTCCTAGCATTAGCCGGGATTATTTTACCTGCCCTGGTTGTTCTCGGGCTAGGCTCTGTGGGGACAGATTCGCTATCGGTGTCTCTCGGCCCGTCCATATACTGATTTCGGTTCCTATTGGTGGTATTACGACTGCTACGGTCGGAATCGTTCCTCGAATAATGGTGGTCCTCCGAGGCGTTCCGTAGCCGCCGCTGCAACTGCAAAAGCTTTTGCACTAAAGGTACCGACAGTGAAGAGCTGCGAAACGTTTGGAAGCATGGGATGCGACCAGTTACAGTTATTTGACTGGTCGTTGCCAGAGACTTAAAATCGGCAATAGTATATATGATTTGAGACTCATGTGCTCTGGAGTTTTTCAAGGGCCCATATTGGGTCCATTACTATTCCTTATATATACAGCTGATATTTTTCATACTCTCAAATTTTCAATGCAGGCTTATGCTGACGATACCCAAATTTTACATAATTTTGACAATTCTGGAGAACATGATGTTTCAAATAAAAGTGAAGCTTATTATTATTTTGTGTATAGATAAGAAACTTTTTATTTTTTGATACAACTATGTCAAACTATATATGGGTGTATTTAGGTGTAGCTATAGTATAACGTATTTGAATTGTGAAAATGGACGGCTTATTAAATTTACATTTAATTCACGGTTTTATAAATGCGCATCGAAGGTTAAAGCGACATCTAATTACTTTTGTTTAAGAAATTCTGCATAACGTATTAGAAATAACATCGCCGTTATTTCTTAACAGTTACGGGAGGATACATACTACAAAAATTTAAGGAGATGAAATCTAATATTTAACCTTGAAATAACGTAAATGGTATTATGACCACAGCGGGGTACATACATGGGCTGATTGTTTTTCATATTTAAATGCCATTATACTTTAATTACCAATGAAAAGTTTTTTGAACGTGCATAATATTTTTTTCTCAGTGAATAGAGTCGTGGAGCTACTCCGTACCTGACTGAAAAAAAGAAAATCAAAAGTGAGGCAGTTTTAAGCACCGGCATCATGCAGACTTCGTTCGGTAATTAAAATGATTCATAGCGAGGCTGAATATGTGAAATGCCCTTGGTCTACGGGTCGAATGAGCGGAAGCTGCAAGCCGAAATAGGAATAAAGCCCCAATAAACGTTTGCAAACACTGCGGCGGACAAAACAACCACACCGACGGCTTACGTAGATGCGAGGAGTGCCCTGAAACGCCCCAATTTCAGAGAACGAAGTTTGGACAACAGTTCCGGCTTATATTAAATTCTACGATGCAATTTGGGATCAATTTAAATTAAATAGGTAAACGGTATAGGAAAAATTTAATTACAGCTCAGATCTAGGCGGCTCGGGGATACCAGATGCCCGCTAGCTACTATTAAAATTTACTCTGAGTAAATGATGGTAAATCTACAAACGATAAAACTGTGTCCATTGGCACTTTAATCTCTTATGCACACATTTTATAATTTGAAATCGATTCTTTTAATTTCAATAAATATGGTATAGAAATGATTCAACAAATAGACTAATGCGCAAAAGTCGACGTTCCATGCAAAATCCAATAACATTTTCGAAATGTACGTCATTGAATTAGTCTAGTAGTAGTTTCTCAGAATTTTCGGATGTTAAATAAACAGTTTTATCATTGCAATTATTCGAAAGATTGGCGAAAAATGAAGCTACGAAAAACTCGGTGAAGGAGTCGTTTATTTATAAAATTGGTTTGTTAATCCATTGTAATATTGCAAATTTAGTGATTTTTAGCATTTTAATCTGTAATCTTATGCACACATTTTATAATTTGAAATCGATTCTTTTAATTTCAATAAACATGGTAAAGAAATGATTCAACAAAAAGGCTAATGCTCAAAAGTCGACGTTCCACGCAAAATCTAATAACATTTTCGAAATCTACGTCATTGAATTACTCTAGTAGTAGTTTCTCAGAATATTCGGATGTTAAATAAACAGTTTTATTATTGTAATTATTTGAAAGATTAGCGAAAAATGAATCTACGGAAAACTCGGTGAAGGAATCGTTTTTTCATAAAATTGGTGTGTTAATCCGTTGTAACATTGTAAATTCAGTGATTTTTAGCATTTTAATCTGTAATCTTATGCAAACATTTTATAATTTGAAATCGATTCTTTTAATTTCAATAAACATGGTAAAGAAATGATTCAACAAATACGCTAATGCTCAAAAGTCGACCTTCCACGCAAAATCTAATAACATTTTCGAAATCTACGTCATTGAAATACTCTAGTAGTAGTTTCTCAGAATTTTCAGATGTTAAATAAACAGTTTTATTATTGCAATTATTCGAAAGATTGGCGAAAAATGAAGCTACGGAAAACTCAGTAAAGGAGTCGTTTATTCATAAAATTGGTTTGTTAATCCATTGTAACATTGTAAATTTAGTGATTTTTAACATTTTAATCTGTAATCTTATGCACACATTTTATAATTTGAAATCGATTCTTTTAATTTCAATAAACATGGTAAAAAAACGATTCAACAAATAGGCTAATGCAGAAAAGTCGACGTCTCACGCAAAATCCAATAACATTTTCGAAATCTACGTCATTGAATTACTCTAGTAGTAGTTTCTCAGAATTTTCGGATGTTAAATAAACAGTTTCATTATTGCAATTACTCGAAAGATTGGCGAAAAATGAATCTACGGAAAAGTCGGTGAAGGAGCCGTTTTTTTCATAAAATTGGTTTGTTAATGCATTGTAACATTGCAAATTTAGTGATTTTTAGCATTTTAATCTGTAATCTTATACACACATTTTATAATTTGAAATCGATTCTTTTAATTTCAATAAACATGGTAAAGAAATGATTCAACAAATAGGCTAATGCTCAAAAGTCGACCTTCCACGCAAAATCTAATAACATTTTCGAAATCTACGTCATTGAAATACTCTAGTAGTAGTTTCTCAGAATTTTCGGATGTTAAATAAACAGTTTTATTAATGCAATTATTCGAAAGATTGGCGAAAAATGAAGCTACGGAAAACTCAGTAAAGGAGTCGTTTATTCATAAAATTGGTTTGTTAATCCATTGTAACATTGTAAATTTAGTGATTTTTAACATTTTAATCTGTAATCTTATGCACACATTTTATAATTTGAAATCGATTCTTTTAATTTCAATAAACATGGTAAAAAAACGATTCAACAAATAGGCTAATGCAGAAAAGTCGACGTCTCACACAAAATCCAATAACATTTTCGAAATCTACGTCATTGAATTACTCTAGTAGTAGTTTCTCAGAATTTTCGGATGTTAAATAAACAGTTTCATTATTGCAATTATTCGAAAGATTGGCGAAAAATGAATCTACGGAAAAGTCGGTGAAGGAGCCGTTTTTTCATAAAATTGGTTTGTTAATCCATTGTAACATTGCAAATTTAGTGATTTTTAGCATTTTAATCTGTAATCTTATACACACATTTTATAATTTGAAATCGATTCTTTTAATTTCAATAAATATGGTAAGGAAATAATCCAATAAGTAAGCTAATGCGCACAAGATGACGTTCCACGTAAAATCTAATAACATTTTCGAAATCTACGTCATTGAGATGCTCTAATAGTAGTTTCTCAGAATTTTAGGAGGTCAAATAAAAAATTTTATTATTGCAACTATTGGAAAGATTGACAAAAAACCGAATCATCGAAAAGTTGGTGAAGGAGGCATTTTTTCTTAAAACTGGTTTGTAAATCCATTGGAACATTGTAAATTTGGTGCGGGTGAATTGCTTTAGTAGTTTGTCAGAATTTTGGGATGTCAAATAAAAAAAATTATTATTGCAACTATTCGAAAGATTGGCAAAATCCATTGAGGAATCGTAAATTTGGTGCGAGAAGTTCAACCTACACAAATCCACGTCGTACGCAAAATTCAAACGGATTTACGAAATCTAATTCCTCAAATCGGTCTATAGAAAATTTTCAGAATTCTTAACTTCTCGTACCACATTTACTAAATTTGCAAATTAGTAAATGTGGTACGAGAAGTTAAGAAATGATTTCGGCTTATTTTTTTGTATCTCATAAACATTTAGAGGTATTGAGGAAAATTAAACATGTCGACGTCCCACGCAAAACCCAATAACATTTTCGAAATCTACGTCATTGAATAGCTCTAGTAGTAGTTACTCAGAATTTTCAGAGGTTAAATAAACAATTTTATTATTGCAACTATTCGAAAGATTAGCAAAAAAAACGAATTACTGAAAAGTCGGTGAAGGAAGCATTTTTTCATAAAATTGATTTGTAAATCCATTTTATCATTGTAAATTTGGTACGAGAAGTTCAAAACTGACATCGGCTTGTCCGCATTTCGTTTACATATAAAGGTATTTAGGAAGATTTATAGTAAAACATAAGAGTTACAGTTAAATCTGCACCAATTTGACGCCCTACGCAAAATCCAGTTGGATTTCCGAAATCTATTTCCTCAAATTGGTTTATAAGAATATTTTCGAAATCTTCAATGGACAAATAAAAAATTATATTACTCCAGCTACTCGATAGATTGACAAAAACCCAGCACACCTATAAGTTGGTTAAGAAATAATTGTTTTCGTAAAATTAGTTTACAAATTAGTAAATGTGATTCGAGCTAAAAAAAATGATTTCGACTTATTCTTTGTATCTCATTTTTGTTTAGAGGTATTCAGGAAAATTAAACCAAAAAAAAATTTAAGTTACAAAATCCGCACATGTCGACGTCCCACGCAAAATCCAATAACATTTTCCAATAGAATTGTTGGTGAAGGAGGCGTTTTTTCGTAAAATTGGCTTGTGACATTCTAAATTTGATGCGAGAAGTTCAAAACTGACGTTGGCTTGTCCACACCTCGTTTACATACAGAGGTATTTGGGAAAATTTATAACATAAGAGTTACAGAACCTACATAAATCGACGTTCTACGCAAAATCCAATTAGATTTCTGAAATCTATTTTCTCAAATTAGTCTATAAAAACATTTTTAGAATTTAGAGGTCAAATAAAACATTGTATTACACTAGCTACTCGAAAGAGACAAAAACCGAGCACACCTAGTTGATAAGAAGTTTTTTTTCGTCAAATTGGTTTGAAAATTAGTAAATCTGTGTGTTTTTTTTTTTTAATTTTTTGCAAGAGAAACTAATTTAGGCATTAAAAATTTCTGCTAGATCGTTTACCTTGAGTGAATCATTTTTATAACGCTTCGCCTCCTCACTATGGTAATTTGATCGTGTCAAAATTTATATCGGCAGACGTGGCAAAAATAGTGCTGTCCAATTAAGTTACAGCCTCGAATTTTCTTTGTAAATAGAACAATAGACAAGAAAAGGGTGCATAATTCGGCCCAGATATCACTTGCTTCGGGCTAAATGAAATCCAACAAAGAAATATCAAACAGTGCAGAAGAATGTGAGGAAAATTTGTTTCATGAAACATGATATGCCTGTGGTAAAATTTTGCGCACAAATGGAATGCTTTACACACATCATTCATATAATGAATTTTCAGTCACGATGTTTCCTGTGTTGTTTTAGAATATAAAGAGGGTGTAAAGTGAAACTCATCAAATTATTTATCACGGAAAAAATTATATTCAAAATATATACAACTGTATCAATGTTCACTGTGATTAATATGTATAGATAGGTGCAATCAACTACAATTTGTAGTAATTAAACTGTAACAGTTATAATTTCATATCTCGTGTTGTAAAATGAATTTACAACAAGAACATTGTACAAAATTTTCTCTACTTTCATTTAATGACACAAATAAATATATTTGGCAAAATGTGTCAAATGACGTGACAAGAAATAATGAGAGAAGAAATGTATTTATTGACTACGTTAATACATTTAACAATATTATAATAGCAAGTCAGTATAAATACAAATATTGGGATATCAATGCAAAAAGCGCAAGTCACACTATACTACATTAAGAAAATACATTACATATATTACATTTAATATATTTTAAATTAAATAAATTGCATAATTATATTATTGAAATCAAAACACGACATAAAAAATAAATAAATAATTATAAGCCATGAGGAAAATATAAAAAACACTGGGACTGATTATTAACTTACGAAATAATTACTATGTATTTCAATCAAAGAGTAATATATATATATATATATATATATATATATATATATATATATATATATATATATATATATATATATATATATACTACAAGTCCATCTGAGAGAGCCATTAAGAGTAATGCCTAAAAGTTTACCATGGTTCCCATCTTGAGAAACACCACTGTTTGTTTAGCTTCAATTTAGCTGAAAACCATGAATCAGCCTCTCTACTTTTATCTGAGCATAATAATGTTGTGTCGTCAGCAAATAAAATGCATCCCCCTAGAGCCATATGATAATAAAGGTCATTAATATAAATAACAAACAGGAGAGGCCCCAAGACAGACCCCTGAGGCACTCCATAGGATACACATTTAAAATCTGATAAAATATTAAAACTGACACACTGTTTCCTACCCGTAAGATACGATTTGATCAATGATAGCAGCGTTTCATGACATATGCAGTCGAAGGCCTTACTGAGGTCACAGAACGTTGCAGCTGTACAAGTGTTACTAGCAAAACCCACAACCACCTCCTCAACTACACTGAGTACGGCCTTAATTGTAGAGCGATTCTTACGGAAACCATATTTGTAGAGCGATTCTTACGGAAACCATATTGGCTATTGTTTAAAATATTTTTTTTCCAAAATATTTTTCAAGTCTAACTGTTTGAAGATTGGTGTAAAGCTGACGTAAAGAAGGTACCTGAGAAGATCCTTTTGCCTTATTTTTCCAGAAAGCAATGCTCCCAGAAAGCATCTACAATATGAACTCACTATTCAATGTTGACAAATATGCCTTCAGTTAAGAAAAATCAAGATATTAGCAGATTTTCTCAGTTAACCACATTTTTAAAAAAGTTCAGAATTTTTACATAGGGAGAAGTGTAGAAATGTCTAAGTACTGTAGATGATGAAACATATTTGCTCATGAAGGATGGTATGATAATGGGCATTTTTGGGGTGGATACTCCACTTTTCATGACACAACTATTCCCAAATTTTTTTGAATTAGTTGTGAATCACCCTGTATGTGACTTCTTTCTGTGACTACGACAAACATTGTTATTATTTATTGACAAAGATAAATACAAGCGATCTTTTAATAATCCTGATATCGGCCAACTTCATTTTTTAAAGTGTGTTAATAAGAAATGCAGCAAAATAGAGGCCATATATGCTCAATTGATATTTTACTTTTATTTTTCTTTGTCAAAACCGTCATCGAACATTTTTAAGCGATAAGTAAGTACCAAAACGTCCAGTTATGATTACATGTAATATCGCTTTTATAAGAGTTAAACACCAAAAAAAGCAAAATCACGTTCCTTAATAGTGAATTATTTAAACTGTGACTTTAGTGACCAGTAACGACAGTCGTAGCTCCTATCTTCTATGATGTATCAATATCAGGATCAGGGTTTGTGGCTTGGGTAAAATATAGAATAATCCAATCGCGATATTCTGTTTCTAGGTCTTATGTTGTGTTAAAATTTCACTTGTACAAGAACTTTCATTGTCATATTATTGTATGAAAATACCGCCTTACAATATAAGCCTATCCTTAAAGATAATACTGATTAAATTCAACACTGACCCTATCTGTCCCAAATACCGTGTTACAAAGGTTTTGTGCGGGAAAGTTACATCTAACCATTGTTATATAACAGTTTAACAGCAAATCAAATTTAAGAAGGGGTTTATTGCTGTCGTTGCGGAGAGTCAACAGTCTGAAGCAAATTACTTAAATTTCGTGTTGTACCTGTCCACAAATACTGTAAATGTCTGAGAAGGAGAACCGTGAGGCGGATATCTCGAGTTTCAACCTCTGTTTGTATTTAGCTTACCAGGCTCTGAAGATATTTAATTCCAGGTCAATTTTGCTGTTCAGTCAATGGCTCTAATACCTTGGGAAATAATGTGGGACTTTCAAAACTAAATTCAGTAAATGGACAACATAATACGTTGAGTAGTTTCTAACTTAAACAATTAAATTGAAAATGATCCACTTTTAAAGCTTGATATAATTAGGTCGCATCATTATAAAAATCTAAGTAATAGCAATCATAATTTATAAACCTGATTGCTGTAACAAAAATTTATGTATAGAGTGTAACAAAAAAGCTAGTCATTCCGTTAACTGCGTATTTTTGGCGAAAAAAAAAACGACTTACCGATATACAAAAATGCCTCCCTTAAAAGATACAGGGTGTTACAGTTGAACTACTAAAATCGTTTTTTTTCCCTTATAATTTTTTCAAATTTTCACGCATTAACCTGAAATTTTATAGATATACTTTATACATAGTGCGTCTGAACGTAAGGCTAGTCAGAATTATCATTTTTACATAAATCTATTTTTTTATCAATGTAAATTTGATTATTAAGAAAAATCAGAGATTTAAGAAACATATTAGTTATGAAACAGAAGATTTATACTTAAATTTATTTGAAAACTGTAATTTTAACATTTTAATTGCTCCACATATCCACCTATCTCCGAAATGCATAAACGAGCATTCTGACATTTTGAAAAATCTCTGGTTATTGCCTAATTTTTTTAGTAGCATTTGTAATACGCCTTTTCAGCTGATTCTCAATTGATTTATAATAAACGTCGTTCTTCATAAATCCCCAAACACTAAAGTTCAATGGACTAAAATCGGGGGAGCGTGATGGCCACTAAATAGTTGCGGCTCTTCCACTTGCACCAACTCACCGATTTGGAAAAATTAAACTTAAATATTGCCTAACATTTAATCCAAGATAAAGCGGAGTATCCTCAAGTGGCATCCACATAGTTTGACGAAGAGTAAGTGGAAAATTGTAGAGCAAAGTGAAAAAATACCTTTGCAAAAAGTTTAGAAATGTCGCAGCATCTAAACTTATTGGTAGACTATGTGTAAGGAATGTACAGCAATTAGTCTAACTCTGTTTAATAACTAATCTGTTTCTTAAATCAATGTTTTTACTTAATAGGAAACCATTAGCTTGCTTAATATTTATGGAAATTATGGTACTCCCTACAAACAGGACCATTTGATCAAGTTGATCAGTTATTTAAATCTTTATAACTTTTTTTATCCATAGTTTTTTAGTACTAATCTCTCCCTCTCCTACTTTGGTCATCCCTTGTAATCATCTAATGACTATCTGTATGGAAAGTCGAAATTAAAGCATATGTTGATGATCTGGAGTAACTTCCGAATGAAAATCATCTATACTTCAAGAAGTATTAAATGGGTTGCTGGTCTGGTATGAACAAATGTATGTTAACCCCCATAACAGTTATAGTACCCTTTACAAGAAAATTCAAATTCATTAATTTGAGACCTTTCAACTTGTTTGGATGAGACGCTATCATCTGCTGATGAAGCGAAATATCTAGGAACTGTCTCTGTCTAAGAAAGTAGACAATAATGCATCTATACTAGCTGTATATCAGATATAAGTCTATGATCATGTTTGACTCTATAGTCTGCTGATCCAAAAGTTTTCAAGGACAACTAAGGCTATACTCTTTGGTTTGCAAAGATAATTACTAGAAAGAGAATCCAGCTGGACAATAAACAAACTGAGATAAGAGGTTATAAATATGCCAAAGGCTAACGTCATGATGTACAAAAGACTGAAGAGTGTTGGAGTAATTGCACTTTTGAAATCTATGCACCCATTTTTCTAGCAGAAATCTATACCATTGAGTGTATATATATGAAGACTGGACCACATGCAACGAAGATAGCAACTTTAAAAGCTATTAGACCTACCGATGTAATTCAAAATCGGTATGGAATTACCAAAAAACAAGTCCGTTATTGTGAATCATTTTTAATTAAAAACTTAATCATTCCATAATTGTGTAGAAATATCATCAAAGCGTTCTATTGTAACTTCAGCGGTACCAACATCACATGAATTTTAGCTCGTTTCCCCATACATTTCCTTACTGTCATTAGCAGGATTTATCTTTCTATTTACCTTTTCACCCCAGTGTTCATATATTACGTCTTGCCGCCATTTATAAAAAACTTTACGTGATGAGTCATGCAGTATTAGCAATTTTTTAAAGATACGTCTTTATGTTCGCCGCTAATGATCATAAGAAATATATTCATACATAAAAAATGGGAAACCCTCGCATTTAAGGAAATGATCTAGCAGCATCATGTGACTGCTCTGCCCGAAATGAGATGTCATTAAACATTGATAAATGTTGTTAATGGTTTCCTACGTTAGAAGGGGAAACGTTTGGCAGCTTAATCGCGTTTGATCATTGAAAACCTGCCACCTATACGTAGCGGATTGCTTCGGGAAATAAATAATTATATTATCCAGATCAATGTCATAGTCCTAGGAGTTTTGTATTAACTGACCGTTTAAAAAGTTGACAGCCTTTTCTGCTTAAACAATAACAGCAAATGGCAATTTTAATAAAAATTAATTACAAAGTTTATTTAGACAGACATTATTTATATTTATCCATATCAATATTTAGTAAAACGTTTTAATTCGTTTTTATACTCGCGACAAGAATTCAGACGACTTACGTCATACAAACAAATGAATAATTTATTATATTTTTATCAAAATATTTAAAAAAACTGCAACTGATAGTAATAAAACTATATACTACACTAAAAGTGGGCATTATACAGGGTATCCCAGAATGATGGTCAAATATTTTACCACTGTATTCCACAAGCCATTTCAGGGGGGATCTTCATATGAAAATTT
The DNA here is from genome assembly GCA_037114965.1 of Monochamus alternatus. Classification (NCBI taxonomy): domain Eukaryota; kingdom Metazoa; phylum Arthropoda; class Insecta; order Coleoptera; family Cerambycidae; genus Monochamus; species Monochamus alternatus. Next base: position 23,369,318 of record CM073432.1, on the reverse strand, counting down.
TGAATTTCGGTCCTTCCTGTTGAGATATTCGTCCCAAAATGGCGAAAAAAAATAGTTTTTTATTTTTCCTTAAAAACGGTTACACATTATCAGCTAGTCAAAAGCTATTTTGTGGTGGTGTCTATTCCTTGGCTCATGTTTCTGGAGGGTGGGAATAAGCAACCCCTAGATTTATTTCTTTCAGAACTTTTTCCTGCAAAAGCCGATTTCAACAATTTTTTTTTAAATACTACATCTAATTTTACTACTTTTTCCCTCTCGTAATTTTTTCATACAACCAACAGTTTGCGCGGAAAAAACAAAAATAGTTTTTCTTACTCTGAACATCTTTTCGTCACCGGTTACAGCACAATTCTAAATAACGTGCTGACAATAATGAAGTACAGTACAGTATGGGCGACTTTTTAATGGAAGATTATCAGTGCATTCTTCATTTCCATCATTCAAATATTTAAATACTTCCGAGAAGTAAGGCTTCCAACAACAAACATTCGTAATTTTATTGTACAGGGTCGTCGCCTATGACAATTAATCATCGTCCGTGATGGGTAGATATGTCAACTACCATGCGGTCGTTTTTTGCAGCGTTGTCAAGTGTAGAATCGACGAAAATAAACATTTTTATTAATAATAATAATGCGTAAGTACCTGATAGATAACAGTTAATCTGGTTAGCTGCAACATTTTGCAGCTTGATATTACACCTGTAATTGTCTTAAAGCAAAATTTTATTAATTCTTACTGTGTTAATAATATATTGCTCGTCAATATAAATAGTTCAGTGTAACGCTATATTGTAGTAAATCTCATATAGTAATACATAACCATAAACTGCTATATTATATATTGCTGTTTGTACATCATATGTTTTACTGATATACTAGTATAATATTTTCGAGCCCATGTTCATATAAAACCATTTTTCTCATTTTATTTCCACTTGAGAAACGACATTGTTGAAATAACGTTCAGCAGCTTAACAAAAAACTTTATTTTTGTCTTTCACTTCCCTTTCGAAAAAATGAAAAAGAAAAAGTCTCGACTTTACACGATAGTCCTTAGTATAGCGTCCAGCTGGCACCATTAACAACACAATATGAATCCTGAAATGGTGCCAAATACTGTTTAGTAGTATTTATTATTGTACTGTTTGGAGCCGGAATTTCGACTAGCACATATTTTTGCCTTTTTTAACTACATACAAAACTTGCCAAGTTCTGATCACAAAGGGGCAATGTCTCTGGCTGCGTTTTGTTCAGTTTCAGACGCATCCATTTACAGGGCGTCGACTTATCTAGAGCAAAGGCGCTGCGCCGCGTTTTAGTGGCTAGATGTGTGAATTATAGGGACATGATGCACTGTACAATATTTTAAGTAAAGTCCTAAATGGAAACTGGTGTATGTATCATTTTAAATGCCATTCAATTATTTTTCAACACCTTCTAGTTTACTAGACAAACCTTAGTGTTGTGACAAGGTTTCCGTAGATATTGGAAGTGGTTAAAACATATTATTACGTGCTTTTCTCAATTGTCTGTAGTGAAACGGCGACGTTTATCACTTAATATTAACTTGTATGGGGAAAATGGTAATGGTATTAAATGGTACATAGCTTAAGGGCGCAACGTCAAAATAAAATGATTGAGCCTAACAAGTTTATTCAATTGTTGCTCCTTTACATTCTGCAGGGTGTTAATGTTGAAAAAATGTTTTCGATATTTTGTTATATTTTAAGATATATTTCGAGGGAACAGACAATCCAATCATAGAGTATTTAAGAGATTGTACGACATATTAGTTGAAACAGGATCATTTCCTCGAAAAGAGACGTTGGAAGGCCAAAATTATTAACAGAGGACCAAGAATATGATGTTTTAGTGTGAACATTTTTTCAGTTTTGACTGCCCTGACTCTGCCCTTATGATATGTATCATTACTAATGATTCACCCTATATATTAATATATTTGTTGGTAACTCCTGATGGACGTTATTGATGTCAGTATAGTAAATCCATTGACATATCTTAGTCTTAACGTCCTATTATATGTTTCCTAAAAACGTACGTAGCTTGGTTTCCTCTAGTTTTTTTTTTAATGGAATATTGCTTGCCAAAAAGGCGTCTGTAAGTTCATAGAAAAATACAGTCTTCAGTGCTGGACGAGGCATGGCTCTTCAAATGCCTTGTCACTTTAGTTTTGTTAGAAGAATTTATAATGCGTTCACATATAGTACAAAACAGGTCATTTCTTTTAATACGTTTGTCCCTATAACCTTCAGGATCACTGACAAAACACATTTGAAATAATTCTCGTCTATTTCTTCTCTCCTTTGGATGCTAGATGCGTACCTCACAAAATATTCTTCGATTGTTGTCCAACCAATAACGGCAGTTGTGACGGTTAACTTCTTTCTCCATCTATAATAAAAGAAAACTCATCAGAAAAGCAAACGTCTACAAAAGCACATTATAAAGGAATTTAAAAAACATTTTAATATTATTTTACTTCATTTTAACCAATGGTCATGTGACTTGTCTGCATAGTAAAAGTATAATAATTTTTTTAAGCAAGTTTGCATTTCCGAATTGTTACAAAAAAAAAAAAAATGTAATCAGTAGAACTGGGCCAAAGAAATTCTGAATTGTAATATTCTTGATAAGCTTCTTCTACAAGTTTTGTTCAATTTTTGTGATTTGATGAGAATTTTTCTCCATGGATAGGCGACTTTAGATGGAAATGGATTTTCATGTATTTCTTTTTCCTTGGGAAATATTGGTTTCCATGTTGTATCCATCACACAAATTAACACACAGAACAATATTTAAATGAAACACATTATGAATTCGTCAGAATAGCAAATGAATACCACATGTTTCTAAATTCAGCAGTTTGGTATGGTGAATTCCATCTAACCAATCATTCTTGAAATAAACAAATAAGAGTGCATTAGTAGATTCCACCACATCAAACTGTTGAATTGTTGAACAGACCCATACTTAAACTTCATATTTTATGTTATTTCTTCCAGTTTGAATACCTGTCACCAGGCGAAGATTCGTCCTAGACATGACCAGGTACTTTTTGGCTCATTGCAGGACTAGTTTAGGAACTCCTTAGCAAATTGACAGCTATTTGTTTCATTCCCTCGTTCCCTAGATTCTTTGTATCTTCTTTAATAATTTCAATAAAAACTGGCAACGGAAGCATACTGGAGAGACCAAGTCCAAAAATATTGAAACCCATACACTCCTGACCTTTATCAGCTACTTTATTGCCATTGCACCCCTCGTATCTCTTTACCCAGCATACAGATATGCTGTTATCAGTCGAGGCCACTACCAGTGCCTTGTGGCATTTCCATGCTGATCTAGTTGTTAATTTATGATTACGTAAGATAGCAGTGAGTGTATACTATCTTTAGATACTGATGGTTTTGCCTACGGATAATTTTTTTGGCGGTTATGGTTATAGTGACTAGTTCCATTTGTACCACGGCAGTATACTTTTCAATTACCCACTTATATCAGATATGAAGGGATCTGGAATAGATCCATCCTCCTGCGGCTTTCTTCCTTCTTGATCCGTCTGTGAAGATGCTGATTACATCTTCACTGGTGGTTTCTTCATTCTTGAAGTATCATGTAGAATCTGTCAAACTCAAACTTGGGAGAAATACTGTCAGCGTCTGCTTGCACAAGGGGATCTTTCTGACGACCCGATTCCAAAGGCGATTCCTAACTTCTCCACATTTTACTTCTGGTGTAATACCAGTATTACTGAGGCAAAGCATGGTTGTCGCAGACACTTCTTTTAGAAAAGTATCGAAAGGTGGCAGATATAGTACTACCTCCATTGCTATGGTGGGTGTTGCTCGTATAGCTCCAGTTTGCTCATACAGGCATACTCATACTTTGTACCTGGTTGAACTTTTGTTTAGCTGTTATCTGTACAGATACATAAAAAAGCTCCGCAAGGTTCCAATCTAGGTCCCCTTCTATTCTGTTTCCATCAATCATTTAAGTTCTCTCATGCGTGTCATAAATTTTATTAGAAAATACGAAAATACAAGGTGAAAAAACACCATTCTGCTCTCTCGATTATATTCAAATCTACAAAATTTATTGACTAGTCTGACTAGACTGAAAATTTCATTATGTTTTCCTTTTCCAACAAAGACACTACACCGTAAAACTACTTTGGTAGTTGCACCCTTTAAGGTCTGTAACCTTTATGGTACTTTTTTATGTACTATCACCACCGAAAGTTCTATGTATATGCATAGCTATTCATGAGGTACCGTTATTAATATTATCAATGCTGACTAAATGTCTAAATTTGGAACGTACCGTAGGCGGTTAATTTCTGCAGATAAATTTGCGAGACGACTGTCACGCCCGTTTCTTTTGCATATTTTATAATCAACTGTACCGCAGGTTGCTATAACCTCCCCATAATCATCTTTATCAAGTCATAATCTAGCGTGATCACGCTTATAACCGGCAAGCATTCTCTTTGTATATTTAACAGTCTGCTACAACTCTCGTGTCATTTATATGTTTTACGTACACGCATCGAGCCGCCTGCCGCCTCTCCCTGGAAGCGATAAGTTAATGCATAGCGCCTCCGGGGCAAAAGTGAGGCGAATCGGAATACGCGGATCAGGATTTCGAGAATACGATTGCATGCGCCCAGAAGAATCAGACTTCTGAAGTGGAAGTGCAGGCGGCGAATGTTAATGCATACACTCGCCGACAAAGAAATGACGCTCTTCCAGTTTTAACCGCTCGTAAAATAGGAAGTACTTTAATCAGGAAATTGTCTAGGTGCACAGAAATAATGTAATGAAGTTTGGAGAGCGAGAATGATTAAAAAACATTTGGTGATTAATATCAAAAGTGGACGTACTGAGGTCCGGACTTGGCGACGCCCTTAATATTTAAATATACAGGGTGATTTAGAACTTATCTAAAAAAAAATTGGGAATAGATGAGTTATGAAAAATGGAATCAATATCGTAAAATAATTTTTTTGTAAAATTCTTATATTTTCCGAGAAGAGTTCTAGTAGTTTAACCTTCACATCGAATGAATGTTATCAATTAGAATGTTTATCAATAAACTTTTCCTAAGAACTTAAAGAGCATTGTTTAGGTAAGTTTTTAATAATATCTGAATAAACCTACACATAAAGGTTTAAATAAAATCCACAGTTAAATTTGACTCTTCGCTTTTACAATGTTTGTTTCTCCTCCTAAAATTATTGTAACGTCTTGCAAGACACCTTGTATATCATTATTCACAAATGTTTCTATTTTTAAAAACATACATATTTCAAAACTATAAATGCCTGACAAAGTAAGCAATTTAAATTCTCTAGACATGTTCCTACAAGAATAGAAACTAGAGACACCAAACATACATCTTAAAATTTGCAACAAAAACTTTTGAGAAAGGAGTGGAGCCGCCCCAGAAACAAAGACCACTCGAACATAATATAAACAAAGAAGTTGATCCGTATTAGAACTGTTCTAATATGAATAAATATGAAACAGAGGACAACTTCGAAATGATTTCTTTACAATTGTCCTTCCAATTAAGAGTAACATCCAAATTTAACCTCAAAACTTTCACACATTTAGTGTCAGTAGGCAGAGGAGTACTATTGATTTATAAATACGAAATTCTTTTTTTTTTGTGCAGTACAGAATGGATGTACTTGAATTTTATTGATATTGAAAAGGAATGAATTCTGAGCAAACCAGCTAATTAAGTTATTCAACTGAGCATCACATCATATTTTAAAGTTTGATCTGATTTATTAGATATCACTGCAGACGTATTATCCCCATACATCGTGAAGTGAGTATTAGTCGAAAGAGTATCAATATCATTTATATATAATAAGAACAACACGGACCTCAAAAGAGATCCCAGTGGGACACTCCACGACATCCTTTCTGGACTACGTCGATAACAACCATTCTGATCGCTGTAGTTCACAGTAACAAATTGCTTCCTGTTTTCAACAAAAGTATCACACCAATTTTGATATTAAAAGAAAATAAGATAAGTAAAAAATAACAAAAATCACATCACTATCGCGCACTTCCGTATTATTGACGTTTCGAAAAACTCTCTGTTTTCGTTCTCAAAATAGTAGTAAAAGTATTAAACGTATGTCAAGATTGACAGTTTAAACTAAAGAAAAACTAAAATTATGCCACAAATAAATAGCTTTAGACAATATAGCAATGCAGTATTCTAGGTTATGTTAATTTAGAACAGTTAGTGACTAATTTTAAACGTTTTATAGTAAAATGTAGTTTTGGCAGTGTGCAATGAAAGAACGAAGAACGAATACAAAATACTGCAGCTAACCGGATTAACTATCAGGTATTTAGGCATTATTATTAATAAAAATGTTTATTTTCGTCGTTTCTACACTTGACAACGCTGCAAAAAACGACCGCACGGTAGTTGACATATCTAGCCATCTCGGACGATGATTGATTGTCAGAGGTACCGATTTTCCGAGGGAAAAGAGAGTTTTGCCCCATTTTTCAAACATCGAGCTAGAATTCCGAAATACATTTTTTATTGTCTTTTAGACCTTCCCTGAGCACGTGGCTAAAATTTTTGTACTTATCATAAATAACTCTCTATATGAAAGACAGGAATTGTAGGAAAATTGATATATATATTAGCTACCTTTACAATACAGTAAAGAATAATTTGTATTGACTTATACATTGCAATTTTAAAATGGAGATAATTGTAAAATTTATGTAATTTTTCTGAGTTGATAATTTATTTTTTTTATGCTTTATATATATATATATATATATATATATTTACCTTTACAACTGCATTTCAAAAATATGCATGGCGAAAACCTTTCAAAGAGTACCATTATTTCACATATATGAATGAATATCAGTGTGTAAAAAATTTAAATAATGAACAGTATTCATATACCAGAGTCTTCATCAATCAGTTCAAATATTCTCATTTTGTTTAACCTGAATAGTGTACACAGAAGCCAATTTAAAAATGTATTAATATTATTTTTGCAGCCATATAAAAAGTGTGATGATAAAGTTGAAAAGAGGGAAAACTTTTTTACTTTTAATGTCATAAAAAAAAGTTGCTCGGATTAAAAAAATCTGCTTGTTAAAATGTAAAAAATACAGAGTTTAAGTGAGTCAATATAATATACAGGTTGTCTCTTACTAATAAATTATTAGAAATGTAGTATACAGATTTTATTATTATAATTCAATAATAAATACACTACGCGAGTTATATTTTTATTTTTTAGTGAAATTGGTCCATCCATCCTCTAAATGTGAATTATTCATCCTTTCTCTAAGTGTATTGTTCATCCATCATCTAAAAATGTATTGCAATGTATTTTATTTGCATTAGAAAATGTGTTGAAATATTTTTGATGAAAATGATATAAATATATATTCCTTGGTTTTTTACAAATATTTGTAGATATACATATATCTGTGTAAAAATAGACATTTTTAGCTCGATTTTTATTTACAGTTTTTATAATTAACGTAACTACAACTAATGTTAATATTGTTTTAAACTATTACTATTTTTACTATCAGAAAGATCAGTATGTTGTTTTAAATGAATGTTGCTGTATGGCTTAGAGCAAGCATCTAAACAACGTACCGTTCCAGTTTCTATTATATTTATGAATTCTACATTTAAATTGGCATAAACTGCAAGTGTACACGTAAGATAATATAATATTATAGGTAGCTCTTTTGCATCCCACAGAAAGTCCTTATTAACGAACCGTACATGTTTGTCTACCACACCTTAACACAACTAAAACGCATTAGGTTAGATTGATATGCCTCTGTGCATGTACAACAGAAATCACATGAAAATGTCTTTAAAAGATTGATAAAAAATATGAAATATTGCAGAAAAATGGCAACTTATATAAACTAATTGACCTGTTTCAGGAAACTTTTTCAAAATTACCTAGAAAAAAATATTAATTTTGTTATTGTTGATTTTGGGACAAATGTGACACGTATACAGGCTCACCCTGTATACGAGATGTTTCTAAAATGTGATCTTAAACTATCGTTAAACTAAATTGTTTTCTCAGTGTGTTCTATTTACTATTACCATAATGTTTCATAATTTTTTAAGTAATTAATAAATAAATAATTTAGAGACTTATTACAACAAACAATACACTGTACATTTATAAATAAGTAATATAGCTATAAACGTCGTACCTCTAAACGCAACACTGTAGCGTTCAATACAATGCCTGATTATCATAATCATTAGGGAGGTATTCATAAAAAGCTTTCTTTAAACACCATGAACACATCGTATGTACAGTTATATTTAAATTTTTGCAATTCACTGGCCATTACTATTTTGAGAATACAGTATGCGTCAAAAGTATGGAATAAATTCAATAAAAACGAAACAATTATTTTTTGGGAAAAATCCTCGAACAGGTCGATTTTTAATTTAAAAAATACATATTTTAGCGTAAAATGCGATTTTCAAATGTCATTTGTTTTCGAGTAATGACGTCATCGATTTTTTTTTAAATGGCAACACCATATTTTTTTCCTTGATTCTGAAAGATCGTTTAATTCTCTATCAGACAGTACTAAAATTTTGCCCTCTTACATAGCAAAGTTTTCGAGTAAATGACGATTGAATGTTAGAAAACGTAAATCAATTAAAATAAAGCAAAAACGTTATCAAGTTTAGTTTTTCGAATTCCATAGTTCTTTTATGGATCACGTAGGTGAAAATCTTTACAAAGTGTCATTATCACATCGACTTTCTAATAAGTATTGTAAGCGACATAGAAATTATTATTAAGTTTAAAGTATTATGGCACATTTAACTGTTACTCAAAGAATTGAAATTTTAATTCTTATCGGATGCGGGAATATGACTAGAACTCAGCAGGAAGCGATTTATTTAATGAAAAATATCCAGATCGCCCTATCAGTCAATCAACAGTCAGTAAGGTAGAGTCTAAATTTAGAGAAACTGGCAATGTTGTAAATATTCCAAAACCTGGACGTCCAAGCATTAATGAAAATCAGAAACAGAACATTTTGATAAGTATGGTGGATAATCCTCATAATTCTTCACGATTGGTTGCATTCAACAATGACACTAGTCAGAGCACAGTGCTACGTATCTTGAGGAAGGAAAAATATCATTCCTACAAAATTCAACTTGTGCAGGAACTCAATGAAGATGATCCTAATCGCCGCTTACACTTTTGCGAAATTCTAATGGATTTATGTCAAGGAAATAGAAATTTACACCGGCAAATACTTTTTTCAGATGAGACCACATTTTGTCTGAATGATACAGTAAACCGTCAAACTTGCAGATATTAGAGTCGGGAAAATCCTCATTGGATGGCAGAGGCACATACCCAACACCCTCAGAAATTAAATGTGTGGGCTGGAATAGTTGACGACAGAATAGTAGGGCCTTTCTTCTTTGAAGGAACCCTTACAGGACAAAGATATTTAGAGTTTCTAGAAAATGACCTTGTTCCAGCCCTTGCAGTAATTTTTCCTAACGATAATGACCCTGACATTCCTGACATACCATATGGTTTCAGCAAGACGGTGCACCTCCGCACTATGCGCGCCCTGTACGAGATTTTTTTCCTGGGAGGTGGATCGGCAGACGCGGACCGATAGAATGGCCTGCAAGATCGTCAGATCTTACACCTCTTGACTATTTTTTAAGGGGATACTTGAAGTCAAAAGTGTACATTAATAAACCACGTAATTTAGAAGAACTTCAAAATCGCATTCGGAACGAAATACGCAGAGTTACCCCAGAAATCATTCATAATGTGCATGGCAATTCGAACATTTAATTTAAGTATAAAATTTAATCAATTGTATTTTATTTTACATACCTCAGAATTGTTACTTTTTTATGGATAAAATTTACGTTTTCTAACATTCAATCGTCATTTACTCGAAAACTTTCCTATGTATGCAAAATTTTAGTACTGTCTGATAGAGAATTAAACGATCTTTCAGAATCAAGGAAAAAAATATGGTGTTGCCATTTAAAAAAAAATCGATGACGTCATTACTCGAAAACAAATGACATTTGAAAATCGCATTTTACGCTAAAATATGTATTTTTTAAATTAAAAATCGACCTGTTCGAGGATTTTTCCCAAAAAATAATTGTTTCGTTTTTATTGAATTTATTCCATACTTTTGGCGCATACTGTATATGCCAAGTGTCAATAATATTACTGATCAGATTTATGTTCCAGATATAGCTAACTTAAAGGAAAATGTTTCTGCAATTGTTTGAATCGTGTTTCCTTCAAGAATATTATGTATACAGGGTTATCTATGACTAAGTAGAAATATTTTAAGAGGAGATGAAGAAAAATAAGAATCCCAAATTATCATAAATATTGTAACACTTGGTATATAGGTATGTTTGTTTCAATCGACTCAAAATCACGTATTCTATCACCTCCTAAAATTATTGTAACGACTTGCAAGACACCCTGTATAGTAATGACCAATTTCTCTTAATCTCAACAGAAAAAATATATGGATTTTGTTAAACAATTTTGAAATACACTGTATACTTTCGAATAATGTGAATAAGTAATAAATAATGTCCTACCCTTACAATGTTTTTGATTGCAGACATTTAAAGGGTTTTTCTTTACACAGCTTCCGGATAGGGGTCCTATTGATTTTTTTAATTAGCCAGAACTTTTATTATACATTAGGTAAAAAATTTCCTCCATTTTTCGCACCCTCTGAATTCCACCCCTCATCGATGTCTCAGCAATTTATTCGACGACATTTATTAACCAGATTTTTAATTCTACCCTGGCGTCACTCTGTGCAGTCGAAAATTCCTACAAATTTCATCTCATTAAGGCCGGCACCACAAAAATCAAATGCCGTTGCTTTTGCTGTAGTCACATGTGGTTAATGTTCAATTTACAAGGTCCAGGATCAATATTTTACGCCTCAGTCAGAGCTGCCACGCTATGAATACTCCTGTTAAATAAAAATTGGGGAGGATATGCGTAGCGCATTATACAGAAAACAGAGTTTGTTCCAGTTTAATAAATAATGCTGCAATGCGAAGTATGGGCGCATGAAATTATTAATAAAAAGTCAAATTATATTCCGTCTAAAAATTATAGACAGTTCAATGACCTGCAAATGTAACTTACAATGAAAATATTAACAAAATTACTTATTCATTTATTATTAAAAAATATAAACCAAGAAAAATAGGAAATAGAGAATAAAAAATTACAAAATATATAAGCAGACACATATACCTCAATATGCATATACAAGTGTGTTAATATTACAATGACATAAATTTAATCCAAAAGTGGAACATTCAAATAAAAATAATCATTGCCCTGCAGCGTTCAATAAGGTATGTAAAGAACAAAAAATATATCACACGAGTTACGCAATCGGTTAAAATTGTCACACATGGTATAAACCGGTGATTTACATAAAATATTAGTATTTGGCGTTGCAAGTCTAAAGGTGTTAGTACTTCTTGAATTTATCGTAGGTACTAAAAAGTTTATAGCAGCAAGCAAATCAGCACAGTCAATGGTGCTGTGCAATAACTTATATAAAAATGTGAGTGACATACAAATTCTACGAGAATCCTGAGTTTCAACATCAAATCTGCTAAAATGTCGTAATTAAGTCCTATTTCAGGATAAATCTCATCAACTTTGTAAGCTAAATATTTTAAGAACCTTTTTTGGACGCTTTCAATTTGCCATTTTTGAATATTGTAATTAAGATACCATACCAGAGCACCATATTCAAGCCTAGAGCGAACATAAGCAAAATATAGTGTTTAATAGCTCGAATATTTGAGAATTGCTTACAGTTGCAAACTATAAAACCATAAAATCTCAATGCCTCTTTCGCCTTTTAAATAATATGATCATAAAATTTTGATTTAGCATCAAACAATACTCCAAGATCTAAATAAGAGTTACAACGGGATAAATTATTATTGTCAACGCTGTATATAAATTCATAAAGCGATTGTTTCCTTGAGAAACTAAGAATTTTACATTTAGAAGGATTAAGATACAATCTGTTTTTTAAACATCAAGAATTTATATGATCAAGATCAATCCTCTAAACTATTTATAACAGAATATAATTTTAAATCATCAGCGTAAAATAGTCTACAAGAACTAATTGCATCATTTAAATCATTAATATATAAAAGAAAAAAAAGGGGTCCAAGTATGGAACCTTGAGGAACACCTGAGGTAGCAATATAATGAGACATGTAGTCAATATCGTAAACAAATTTTTTGTAAAATCCTTATAATTTCCGAGGTCAGGTTAGGCTCTTTGGCACTGAAATATTTGCAGCATATTTGGAACATAAATCTACAAGGGCACTAGTAATACATAGGAAAGATTTGAAAAAAAATATCACAAATAAAAAAGTTATCTAAGAAAAACTAAAAAAAAAATTGGTTTGGCACCCTGTATCTCGGTTAATATTGATCGAAAAATTGTTATAGGTCTTCGTGACCCTAATTTATTGTGAGAAATCACCTCCTAAAGTGTTGACACATAATTTCCGGATACCCTGTATACAAAAAATTGTGTGTTTACTTTGTTTTAATAGAAAGTTTAGACAGAATATATTTTTTTTGTTTATTCCGCAAAGTAAGCGTCACGCCCTTTCCAAATCGAAGTTTCACCCAACTAGACAAGCCTTAACGTGATTGAAATGATGATTCTATAAAATATTTTTAATATAATTGTAACCGTGTTAAACATAATTACAATTGCCTTGTTTGTGAATCTAATATAAAATATAACGACGTCCTTATTAGTTTGGTAAATGAGAACTGCAAAAATAAATTGCTATTTCATCAATGCGTCGAGCTAATTTATTTGCCCCGAATTCAGTAAAAAATCGACAGAACTTCCCTGAAGACTACTAATTCAGTCGACGACGAATCATCTGGTTAGATGCCCCAAGTTTGACACTAGGTCCACAATTTGTCACAGAAATCCACCCTTTCCGAGGATTAATTCCTTTCTACCTTGTAATTTGTTACAAACCGTGGGTCTAATAACTGATAGACTAAAAGCTGGCGGTGCTTCTATGTTTATTAGTGTTCATATTTCACTGGCAAGACAAAAAAAGATTTTGCTACATTCACGTATTGAATCATCTTTTAACTTTAATAAAAATGCCATTTTTTGCTTTATAGGTAACTAATCCATATTAATTCTAAAAATATCTCTCGGTGAATGCAATCATCACGAAAAATTTGCTACATTTTAAAATTAGTTGAAAGTATCTCTTAAAATCAATATAATCAAAATATGAAGTTTATTTGTGAAAACAGTCAAATGAAAATAGCTTTGTTCATAGTACACCACAATCACAAAATCACAAATAGAATACGTCATCATATACGCTATTGTATTATCTTCACTTTTTGTTTCTTTACACTTTGTATTCCAAACCGATTAACAACAAAATTGATTTATTTGATCAACAGAAAGTGTTTTTTTTTACCTTATCAACAAATCTATAAAAATACTAATGATTTAATATGACCCACCTTCATTAGTAAGAAACCTTAATCTGGTCTTTCTTGTAAGAACTTTTCAATCTCCGCTTTTGTTAAAAGATTAGATTTTTTTGGACTATATCTTACACATTTATTTTCAAATACGGTACTAACTTAGAATATTTCTCTATATCTATATTTTGTTTGACTTTTATTCTCTTCATCATTATATATATAGACCATAACGTTGTTAGAACTGCACTGTCTTAATTTTGGCATATTCAAAATATGCCAATATCACAGTTTGAAACACATTTTTTATTTCCTCTTTCATACCATCCACAAACACATTCATATTGCCTGATCGATTTGCCAGGTATATTAGAAATTGCACTTTTCCCTGCTTCATCAATTTCTGATAATGTGTTTTATGTTTTTATTCATTTCCAATGATAAAATTATTAAATGTGTGTTTTTCTAATAGACTTCGTGATTGTTTACTAAGCTTGTTTGTTAGGCTGCTATAGTTACTGACGGGCCAACAAATATATATTATTAAAATATCATATATTTTTTGAATATAATAACGCATATGTCAAATAAATTTATTGTATATGGCAAAATTTTTTCTTCACGTTTTTAATAACTTTGGGATACAGTTTCCGAAAAAATGTTGATTCTTTTTCTGCTCGTGATTCATAACTTATCTGAAAAAAGATTCTGAGTGTACAGGGGAAAATGATTTAAAAGTAAAACCTGATAAGGCGGCAATCTGCGACTGGACAAAAAACTCTCTTTAGAAAAACGTTGTCGAATGTGCAGTGTTGCCAGTTTCCGAGTTATAACTAAATTCTCGGAACTTAATTGCCACACCTCGTATAATTAATATATAATTGACCCTCGTGTATGATACATCACACTTCTGCAATAGGCCGTGGAAGTCCTGGACCTCCATCTCTTCCACGATTCGGTTTCAAATTTCCCTCGCGTTCCACTACATTTGCACTCACCGCACACCGCGGTAAAAGTAGCTGCATTTGCCACATTTTTACTGGGAAGTCGTTCTGCAAAAGCATTTTCACAGCCTACTAGTGCCTACAAAAAGTAATCGGATTGCAATATTCGGAATCGCCTGTCTAGAGATTACAGTGGCCCAGCGATGTAAAGGTTGAAAATACTTTAATTTCAATAATGTTTTACTCGGAAATCATAAGGATTTTATAAACATTTTTTTACGATATCGACTCCATTTGTCATGATGCATCTATTCCCAAATTCTTTTAGATAAGTTCTGAATCACCCTGTATACATTCAAGTTAACTTCCTAACCTAAAAAAATAACTCGATATCTTTACAGTAAACGTGCAAGGAAAAAATGTATAATTTAGATAATGCTGTCCGTGCAAAAAAAAGCTATTTGCAAGATAAACTCCAGTTCACACGCCTGTTCGAATGGCTGATTTTGATAAGAATCATATCTATGTAAATTCGCCAAAGGTGAAAATTCGGAACAGCATAGTACGCAGGATACTAATGCTACTTCAAACTCATGACAATAAAAAGATGTAGTTATAAATTCAATTTCATATATCCTGGAATATCCAATAAACTTGCAAATGCACTAGCGGCGCTGGTAATAAATTTATACCGAAGACATTCTTCTGCATCGCTTCAACAAAGGCCAAATCAGGGAATCCCTACAGGAACGAAAGAACAAAAAAAGGAAAAATGAAGTGACATTCAAATATTCCTGTATATCAAATTTGCTGTCAAAAGCAATTAACCACATGGTCAGTTTATATAATTTAAACGACGACCTTATATAAAATTACTAGTTATACAGTATCTCAGATGCGAGTATTTTAAAGAAAATGTTTTTAACTTTCGCTCCGTTCGTTCCCAACTAGCAACAAAATAACACTAACTCAGATTGGAACCTTCAAAGAGTAACTATAACGTAACCGCCACCAAATTTGTTACTTTGTTGTATAAATAACTTCATACAGTGTCTTAGTTACCAGTGGAACGACCTTTAAGTTTTGAGAACTTGAAAGTGGCAAATGATTGAAGTTCAGGGAAACTTAACTGTTTATTTAAAGTCGTGGAACGTTATCGCTACTATTAAACGTCATCACGCACAGCATTGTCATTGGTTAATGTCTGTACCGATCATGTTATGTGTGTAGTGTACTTTTGTCATATACATATTATCCCATATAAAACTATATCTGTACTAAACTACAAACACCTCAATAAATCCAAACGACAAAACATGCAACAAAGGTAACAAGCAAAGCTACAAAGGAATGTAATAAAAATAATAAATAATGCAGGAATAAGTTACTAACTACTACCAGAAGAGAACGCGTTGGGAATGAACGACAGTAAAAATGTTACTAAGAAGTGGCAGTGGGAACTTTGAACAAACAATGTGTGGTAGTTACAATTTTACTGCTACTTTGAAATAACGCTACAGTGTCGTTCATTACTATGTAGTAAATATTACTTTAAAGTTACATATTGGCAGTTTCCGTTACGAATGCTAAAGTAACAATTACTTTTAAGTAGCGTTTCTTAGAAGAAATAACTTCAAAGTAAGATTTTCGAAATGTGTCATTTTGACAGATAAGAATTACATCGCCATTATTGCAAAATATTGACCTTAACTTCTTAAATAATTCTTTTGTCGTTAATTTTGCATCAAATTTAATAAATTGATGAACAAAAATTAATGCTATTCACAATCTCGAGTATCACATTCACGCATAGTGTTATTAAATGGATTTTTTTTTTAGTTTTATCACTGCTTGTCGATAAAGTTTCATTCGTTTTAATTTTGGGGTTCAGATACATAATATTTATTCCCAAGTATCTACATATTTTACTTCCGTAAGTAATACATACTATACTTGCTCATATATACTTCAACCTTATCAACCTTATTTACAACGGGGACGCATATAGGTGACAAGAATCACGGGGCATCGCGGAGGTCGAGAACATAACTATATAAAACCTTGTACGTTGTAATAAAAAATAGTCTGCGCTGCTGGAACATATTTTAGCAGTGTATCTCCAGCACTAGCGACTGCCATTTGAACAAATTCACGTTCAATAAATAATTTCTTGTTCTACTTCTCCATACATTTATATATTCGAATAAAATATGACCGAATGAATTCTGCAACATTCGGTGGCATGTTTTCTATGATGTTCGACGTTTGGATTAACATGCAGTTCTCGCAAAGCTAGAGGATTGCAGCGTTTCCCTTGAGGCAATGCTATAAAAAATCTAAGACTGTCAGACCTGGAGCATAAGGAGGCCACTCTAAGTGTCTCTTTACCAATACATCATTGTAACTATGGAAATGGAAACTAATATGGAAATTTTATTGAATATTTTGTTTTAAATAGTGGATTTTGTTTTAAATCATTTCCATTCCACTTATGGAAAAACGGGACTAACTCCTATCACTGAATAAGTGGAATGGAAATTATCAATCGCTTAAGTGTATGATTACCTATAAATTAGATCCCGTACAGAACTACATCAAATTTTCAATTGAACTTCATTTGCAGGTTTATTGGATCTAGTAAACGTATCAGAGGCTCAATCACTTCAATAAACCGGTATGCTTGTAACACCAGCAGTGTACCCTTAATAAGCTATTTGTTAAATCATAGGACAAGCGTTGATTCGTGGGTTCTAGTTACACATACAGCGTCAATAATACAGGGCGTTTCTTAAGTAGAGGTAAAAAATCCGTGGACGTATTATGTGGCTGAAAATAAGGATTTTTGTGACCCCACATTTATATAATATGACAGCCATTGTCCAGGGTGTCAAAAATTAAAAAAAAAATTTAACCAAATTCGTTGAGCATATTTAGTATGACAGTACGTATGAAACAAAAAATTACCAGCTTTAGAAACTTGCCAGTGGGGGAGGTGTGGCTGTCATCGATCATTATTTGCCAAAAAAAAATAATTTCACCTTGCATAGTACTGCGAATAAAATAGGTCATCGTATGTGCTATGGTATTATCTTCACTTTTTGTTTTGTTTATACTGTTTTGTATTCCAAACCGATTAACAACAATATTGATTTATTTGACCAAGTTACTTAAATTACTTAAATATATCTTAGGGAAGCCATGCAAAATAATAATAAGAAGAAGCCGTCATCCTATTTAAGCTTATTTTTGAAAAAGATGCAATCCAAAGATCCATTTATGGCCTTGCAGATGGCAATGGTACTGAGGGTAGCCGAATTTATATCGAAAGATTTCCAAATTGCCCAACTCCAAATCCAAGAATGTTCAGAAATGCTTTTCAACGTTTTTCGGAGTCAGGCTCATGTTATAAAGGTCCAACTCTTGGAAGACCTTTGACTGTTAAAACGCCTGAGTTGGAAGAAGCTAGTCTACACCAATTGAATAAGATCCAAATACTAGTACTAGGAAGATTGCTTCAAATCTTAATGTAAATCATAAATTAGTTTAGTCCGTTCAAGCCTTAATGCCGTAAGACTATCCTCTTCGCCTACAATTTTGCCACTTCATTTTGCAGAAAGTTGAACAAAATGGTGACTTTACCGCTGGCATATTGTTTACCGACGAAGGTAATTTTTCCATAGATGCTATAATGAACTTCCACAATAAACACGTTTGATCTGATGAAAATCCTAATGTCATAATGGAATTTCGATTTCAACATCAGTTTTCTTTGAATGTATAGGTGGGTATTATTGGAAATTTTCTTGCTAAGCTTTGACTACTCAAATCATCCGATGTTTGGGAACATCTCAAGATATTAGTTCACACTGCAACTCAGGAGTACTTACGTCAACAAATTTTAGCTGGCTGTAATGTGATAAGAGCTAGTCCTAGAATTTTTGCACGTGATCTGAAGATGTGAAGCATGCATTTTGGTTGAAGGTGGCCATTTCCAACATTTGTTATAATAAGTCAGAATAAAGCAATTTGATCAAATAAATTAATTTTGTAATTAATCGGTTTGGAATACAAAAAAGTGTATAAAAACAAAAACGGAATATAATACAATGGCGCATATGATGATATTTATTAAATGATTTTTTTTTAATTTTATTTTTGACTTTGACTTCAACTTTGCCAATAGATTTGGTTTAAAATTGGTTGTCAATTTATATTAAATTACTATATGCACAATATACAAATTTAAATCCCAATATTACACAATCGTATTATCTTATTTTGTACAATTTGTGTAAACTATTCCAATAAACCAATTGCTGAAACTAATTAGAAATAAAATAATATATGTATTTGCATCTTTATGAAGATATTAAACATCCAGTTGCGTTGATTAAATGAATAACTTACGGGAAATAAATACATAATTTGAAATAAAGCTATCAAAAGCCATTTATGACTAAACTTATATATTTAACATATACAAATTATACTATTATACGCTACATTGTGTTCCAAAATTAATTTAATATAGAGCAAAAGTTTTTTCCTGACGACAAAATACTATAATGTAGCAAAAATTACTTTTTAACTTTCACACCCTGTATCAACTTTTGACTAAAGTAAGTTTGACTACATCGCATTATTTTGTCGTCAAGAATCTACTCTTGCTCTGTCTTGCATTAATTTCGGGATATCTTGTACAAGTCATTTGCATAGTTTTAAGTTTTCCAATGGGAAAGTTGCATCAATTTTATCTTGGTTTGAAATGTATTACAGGGCAATCTTTCAAATATATTGAAAGGTCAGAACATATCTGGCGGCAATAATCACAAAATAATAATAATAATAATAATTTGTTTCAAACAGCCATACAAAATGGGTTAAAACAAGACAATGTCAAAAAAATTGCGCCAAGAGACACATCAAATCACAAAACCAATAAATGTTAAAATTTTCAAAGTTAATATCAAATATACACAAATGAAACTATAAAAAAAATAAACAAGCTTATAAACAAACTTCTAACAAATTCTGCTCTTGTATAGGCTATCTGTCAATAACTTAAAAACTTCACGCTTAAACAGGTTAAAATACAAAATATCTTTTATGTTTTCTGGCAATGCATAAAAAAACTTTGTTGCTGCATACATAGGACTTTTCTCAGTGAGACTCAGTTTATGCTGTGGGAGTAAATAATTATTTTTCCTGAAACTGTATTTCTTTTCTTATTCAAAATTAGAAAATTTATGTTTATGTTTAATATTAAATAAAGTTAAAAATTATGCGAAAAGCTTGTTTTTGAATAACAAACACTCAGTCTATATTAGAACTTGCACCCCATAACAAAATTCCAAATTTCATTTTCGATAAAAACAACTTGCATAATATACTGTTTACAAAATTCTTTCCGACACATAGGGTAACATAGGCTGTAACATACACCATTTCATTTTTTTTGTTAAATTATCCATATGAGTTATCCAGTTTAAGGTACTGTCTATAAAAATACCTAAAAATTTGAAAGAGCCGCCAAAGGACGTTTGAATTTGATTAATATTTAATGTTGAAGCTCTGTTTTTTGATCTATTAGTGCTAAAAAGGACATATTTGGTTTTATTCTCATTCAGAACAAGTTTGTTTTGTTGGAACCAATTATGATTTCTAACAAAGCAATCCGATGTTTCCGATTCCAGATCGAAGAGTGTGCCTCCATCAATAAAGTTTATTTATTGTGTTTTTGTTGCATTTTTGGGTCAAATACTGTGTAGGTAATGTCAGAATTATTAGTAGCGATGTGGATTTTAGTACTGTCTGATAGAGAATTAAACGATCTTTCAGAACCGAGGAAAAAATATGGTGTTGCCATTTAAAAAAAAAATCGATGACGTCATTACTCGAAAACAAATGAGATTTGAACATCGCATTTTACGCTAAAATATGTACTTTTTAAATTAAAAATCGACCTGTTCGAGGACTTTTCCCAAAAAATAATTATTTCGTTTTTATTGAATTTATTCCATACTTTTGGCGCATACTGTATATACACGTGCGAACGGCGTCTGACGTCGCTGGTAGCTGTAGCGACATCCGTTTTGTGGGGGCGTGGCCAGACTACATTTTTAAATATCGTTTTTAGGCTTATTTTTTCACGAAATTGTACATTCTTTCTTCTGCGCGTATTTGAAAAAATCATACAAATCCCCAATTCTTTAAAGAGATGAAGTTTAATTTTCACTAAGTTGTGAAAAAACAATTAATGCCGCAAATGAATACTTTGACTGATGAGAGTGATTCTATTAAAAATGCCCCTAGGAGGGTACGTTGTTTATCCAATCAATTTAAAATCTAACAACTAATTCATCCCCCTTCGAACATCGGAATGGCTGTATGTGTTGCGTTATTTGTTCCGTAATTCTTCCAGCGCGACACCCGAGTATGCCGCAAGAAATATTCCGGTCTCCCGCTATCGTCATCGTCGGCTTATCGACCCGGCCGTTCGGCTATGAAACCCTTGAATTCTTATTTCCATATCATGATAGATTTTACGCAATCCACTATCCTCACCCCCAGCCTCTTTCATCCCTGCTATCTATTTCCGGTCGGCGGAGAAGCCGGACCACATGCCAAAGGAGTTCTTAAACATATTGGGTGAAATAAATATTTTTGCATCGACTCGTCGGCAATTTATCGCTTAATTAAAATCAATCTAACTCTATTAACCACCAAATAGTGATTTATGCAAATAGTAATTAGAGTAATTTTATGAATCTTATGCGCGAGGATTGTCTTTAGTCTTAGTCTTAGTTCTACGTGAGTGGGCCAAAAACTAGCCCTCCACTGCGACCCTGTGGTCTATTGTGGCTCACATACTTATTATATTTCACCCACCAGGTTTAGCCTCTTTATGAAGCCAATAACCTTGTTGGGTGAGATTCTATCCAGATCTTCTGGCAAGAGATGCACTTTGCCAAATATAGAAGATCTGGTCCGTTCTCCAGCCGGACAGTGACATAAAATATGTTCTGCCGATTCGTCACTTTCTAAACACAATCGGCACTCGGCCTCCTCAGCCAGCCCCAACTTGTGCATGTGACTCCTTAACCGGCAGTGCCCAGTATATAGGCCAACCAGAGTTTTCAGGTCAAGCCTATTTAACTCTAGCAAGTTTTTAGCTCTCTTTGTCGAAGTGCCCCCTATGAACGCCTTCGAATGAGCTAATCTTGGCAGATCTCGCCAGTACTCCCTTATCTTTTCCTCCGCCCAGGTCGCGATGACTGCTTTGGCAGTAGCCGAAGCTAAGCCAAGAGCCGGTTCCGGACCTATAAAGCTGGAAGAGGCACCCTGCCTTGCTAACGAGTCCGCTGCCTCGTTTCCTTGGATACCCGCATGACCAAGTATCCAAGAGGATTGTCTTTAGAATGTGGATACAATCCTTTCTAAAAAATGAGAGCAATGTGACAATCTGTAGTCTCAGCTTTGCTACTTTATTTATAAACGCCCTCTATAAAGACATAAAACAAATTCCAGCATCAGTTGTATAAAATCTGAGAATCTAATATCTAATTTAGAAGTACCACAGGGCTCCATATTGGGCCCAATACTGTTTTATTACGTATGAACGACGTAAATATTATTTTATCTAATAATCACTTCATGGTGTATGCAAATGATATATCTTTTTAATCACAGGTAACTAGAATGTCATGGAAAATAAATTTAATAATTTTCTTTTACCTTTGACAGTTGAGGACAATTTTCAAACTGACAGAACAAGATACTGTTGCTTAATTAATTGATTATCCTGAAGTAAATTTATGATGTTTATGAAGTCAAAGCTACACTTTCCTCGTATTAATTAACTTTATAATGTATAATATTATGTTTATACAACATTTTATATAGGATTTAATTTATGGAAATGATGAATTATTATCAGTTCAGACAAGATGCTAGAAGGAAGCAAATTTCAGAGCGTGATAGATGTTCCCGTCGTGTTACTCTTAACTAAGAGACTTTTCAGCTCCCGTGCAGATAGACACGGTGCAGCTGTACAAACATCTCTAATTAGACAGGGGCCAACGCTAGTAGCAAACCGCGCGTCATAATCGCGGAACAACTGTCACCTAAGGAAAGTCCGCGTTGCTGTGACTCCAGTGAAGCAGAAGACAGCAGGATACAGCTGGGGCGCATTCAAAATTCTCGGAGTCTCGGAATATTCGAATTAGCGACGCGTTTGTATATTTTTAAAGTCAGTGAGTTCTACAATTAATTTATGTACAGAAATTCGAAGAATCATTATTGCTGAGGACAGAGTATTGAAGAGAAATTAAAGATAATTAAATTTATATCTTTAAGTACCCGAAGAATTTTTGTTTAGGACTTTATTATAATAACAACAAATTTTTATCAAAGGAAGCTGCAAGACCAGATAATTTACGAGTATCTTCCAAATGTTTGGACAAAACACATATTATTCCTATTTTCAAACCTGAAGATAGAAATTTTACTGAAATTTAAAGTCCCATGTCAAAACTTTGTATTGGAGTCAAACTGTTTGAATCTATAATCCAGAATGTTTTGTATTATGATGTAAATTTGCTTAATATAGAACACTATGGGTTCATGGGAAAATAATCTGTAGATAGTAATCTATTTGCAAGTTGATGGTTTTGATAAAGCTTTTGATAAGCTAAATCATCGGATTATGTTCAATAAACTTTCTGAGATTTGCCGTCGTGCCTGTCGCCGACTGTATGCTTTGCCTTGGACAAGGTGAGGTTTTACAGTGAACCAGTTATTTTCATACTGCCCTTTTTGATTTTTTACAAAATTGTATTTGTAAGAGTCCCTTGTACATTCAAACATTTTTTCTGTTCTGTCTGTCCCAACCAGTGTTGAATTACACTCACAGTGTTTACCCATATACTTATTAATTTTTATACATTTTTTACTGTACTGTAGGTTAATATAAATCAATTTTCTTATAATACTGCAAAAAATCTACGAAAATTAATAATAAAGAATATATAGGTAAATATTTTGGGTGTAATTCAATACTGGTGTGGGTATTATTCCGCCGAGTATTAGTTTCACACAATATTATTGGCATATAATAAATATTATAAGAAAACCTGTATTTGCATAAAAAAGTACATTCTGTTTTTCTGTTATTATTTTTTTGCAATTGGCGTCTTTAAAACAGGTTCTACATTATCTTGAGCAACACGAAAATATTTAGGTATATTTTTTTAAACTAAAATTGAAAACAATGTAATAAATACAAAAGATAAGGGCAACGTGTAGTATATTGCATGAAAGACGAAAAAACAGGCAATTTTTTGTGGCCATAGCCTGCTTCAATAAAATATTTTTTTATCCGCCTAGAGGGCGCAGCAAACCACATACGATATTTCAAAAATCTGTTTATATCAGGTGGAAGGTATCAATTTTGCAATAAGAATTTATTACCAATAAGTTTTCTCTATCTCTTAAAATAAAAAAGTTAGACAGCCTTAAAGTTTGGGCACTTTACAGATTTTTTTGTTATTACTCATAAAGTTGGCCATGGATCTCAAATTTGTTTTTACGAGCATAAAGGCCTCCAAAAATGCAACAAAAAACAATTAAAGGTTTTTAACGCGTCTCGCATATTAAGCGAGATACATGGGAGTGGCCGTCTTATGTGATACAGCCTGTATACAGGGTGAATCTTAAATAAGTACAAATATTTTAACTGCTAGTGTAGTTCGTTATTTAAATCAGTCTAGTGAAAGCCATTTTTAAAAATTTCTAATATTTACGGAGATATTAATTTTTTTTAAAAATACCCACATTTTGAGGACCGCTGGCTGATTTTTCATCCAACAACGTAATGAAACATATGATTTGTTGCGAGGTTGCCATATCTCCTCCAATATAAATATTACGTTTCCTTTAACGTAATAGTTCTATTTTAAAAATACTTGTTTTAAGCATAAGTACAGTAAAATTGGGTATGTAGTATGATACGCAGCAATATTAACATAAATTTTAACATCTGAACTAACCTTACTATACTTCAACGATTAAAAATGAATTTCCGCAAGTTCAATACTACCGTAAAATATTTAGAAATGTTCAAAAATTATACATAAACGTGCACACAAGCTTACCTGTTTGTTAAAAAATTAACTATTTAATCAGTAATCCACATTTCACAAGTTAAATGTCATTGTACACTGTTAGAAAGGGACATAAAACACAATTTCCTTAAGTTATTTTATGAAGAATAACGAAAAACTATGCACGCGTTTTTTATTTAAAATGGAAAAAATGTCAACTTTTAGCAAATTTTATTGCTATTTTCATGCATTATGTGGGGTTAACAAGTTTGACTTGGGCTTCCGATAATCTGTCATGACAGTCAATGACAGTTTGATAATAAAAAATAATATAAAATGTTACACTTGACAAAATTCGCTAAAAGTTGATTTTTTCTTCCTTGAAGCAAAGACATTTGTGTAATAATGGCAACACTGTGAACCACACGTTCAGTCTGCAGCACTATGACTAATAAAAGTATGAAGGGTCGGTCTAAGCCAGCGGTCCTCAACAAGTTTTCTATTGAAAAATTACGAAACTTATTTAAAATTTCACTTTTTTATTTCAGATTTTTTTGTAAAAAAAACTATTAATTATGTGTTCTACACACAAAACTATACTGCTTGTTAAAATATTTGTACTTATTTAAGATTCACCCTGTATAGTTTCAAATAATATTAAAATACTTCTTTTTATTTTTATGTTTGTCTATACACCTTGCGTCAAGGAAAAATAATATAAACTGCACTAAGCACGTATCTAGCACTTAGAGCTAACATGCTAGTCAAGTGTCAAGTCAAACCATTGAATGTACTTTTGGAAAAGCGTTGACGGCACTTCCAAATTCTTGGATACATTGAAGGCAGGAATCGTCTATTAGGTACCTCCATAATATCTGTACGTGTCATTCATCAAACTCTCTCCATTTATCATTCCCCAGGAATAGTTACATTCTACAACGGCGTGCAGGCTACAGGCAGGCTACGTAATAAATCGATAGAGAGATATTGTGTCACATTTAGTCTTTGAAGATAAGAATAACACTTAACATTAACAAGATAATCTTTTTAGTTTTCGAAAACTCATTTAAAATATTATAGCATTACTATAACGCGTTCTACAGTGTCCGAGATCCACTAGATTAATTTGCGTTTGATGTTATATATACCGGGTGTTCCCTCTGAGAATTTCAGTGCGAATATCTCAGAAACCATCATATCCAATGCGACGAAATTTGGTATACAGACACTAGATAACGCGTAGAATCTGATAAGAACATCAATTCTTATACAGGGTGTTCCATTTTCCAAGAAATCGATTTAATTTTGATTTTTTGGCCTTCAGCCTTTCTAAAACGTATGTTTAAATTGAAATACTTAATTATGAACACATTCTGATAAATAAACATTCAAAAATTTTAAAATTTAACTTAAAAGAACCTCTCCAAAAAGTACCCAAATTTCATTGTTTTGTCATGTAAACCGTGTATAGCCTTGAACCAGACTTATACAGAAGAAACTAACATCGCTAAACGTCAAAACTATGAATTGTCATTGAATTGTCAAATATTAATGGCATAAAGTATTTTATTGGACATAAATAACGCTAATTAATGTATTTAATGCAATTTACGTATGCACAATGGTGTTATTGAGACTTGTCGATAAAAAGTTAGACTTGAGTTGAGGCTTTTGGAGCATTGGGGTCGCTGCGCTGGCACAGTCTTCCGTTACAACGTGAATATTGTATGAAATATCTGTGGATATTTTTAAATTGTTCCATTATAATGTAATAAAGCTTCAGTAAATTGTATTTTTTATGTTACTACAGTGTACATAATAATTAGGTACCCGTATTTTTCATCACAAAATAATTTACAAAATTGTATAAGTACCTAAAGAATATCCCTCTTTTCCAACTACTGTAACTATTGATCACTTATTTAGCAACAAATAAATTCGAACAAAACGATTCCTGAAACTTTTTTATTATAATGTGAACGTGTTTGTCATTGAAAGTGAGAAATATTACTAAAGTATAACCTAGAAATGATTGATTGTTGTGTGTGTCCACTGTCCACATATTTCAGCACTTTATTTATGTTTCTGATGGATAAAATATGTTTAAGAAGAAGAAGTTTCAGGTAAAGTGCCTTTTCTACTGAAAATACAGCAAAATATTACTTGAAAAAGTTCTTCAGAACGGTAAATTATGGAGATGTGCAAATTTTTTTTAAAATCAGCCTGTTTTCATAAAATCTTTGTGCTTTGTTGAAAAATGGTTTCATCAAATCTCGCCGATCTTCTTGAAATTTTGCACGTCTCCATAATTTACGATTCTGAACATGTTCGACTTTTCAATATGTTTGAAAGATTACCCTATAATACATTTCGAACCAATAAAAATTCATGCAACTTCAGTTAAAAAAGTTTCTCTGTTTTGAGGAGTTTGACAGGATTTCTGAGTCTATTTATAAATTAATCTGTTGAATTAAAAACAGCTAGTTTTCATTTAACTACCATTTTTAACATAAGGAGTTATTATTTTTCAATTATGAACATTCCTCTACTTGTACAGACTGCACACCTAGAGTTGGTTTCGTTGATCTCGTTCTCCCCTCAAAGCTTCAGTGACAAATCTTAAGAATGCATTAGCAGATATTCCCTGAATGTTCAAAAAGACTCATAAAAGTATGTCTTTGAGGTTCGCGGCATCAGTTTTCTAAACCAACTCCCTTCAGCATTCTTGCATGATTTTCATATTATCTACACTCAGTGCTGAGGTTGTTCCAATATACCATCCATTCCAAAAATGTATTCATGGTTAATGTTTTTAACATAATACAGGTCTTTAATGTGACTTAACAACTCCCCTATTTTTTACAATACAGACAGTTTATACAGGGTGTTCCTAAATGATATGCGAATATTTAAGTGGATGATTCTACATCGAAAATTAATGATAGTTTGCTCTATAAACTATGGTCCAAAAATGTTCCATTACAAAAATAGTGTTAAAGTTTTAGGGAAAAGAAGGAAAATAATTAATATTTCCGAAACCTGGAAACGGCCCATAATTTGCTTCTACTGATTTTTGACAAATCGTTGTCCTCTGAAAGTTCACTTAAAATTTTGTTTAGCGTTGACATTTCTTTTTTAAAATAAAATGAGTGTACTTTTCTGCGAATGACATTTTTGAAGAAATCATCTATAACGACTTTTGACCTCCCTGTAGATGATTTTGGGGGATTTACAGTATCTTGTTCATTTTTTGTTTTCTTTAAAAGTCTGTAGATAGTCGATTTTCCAATCCCTGTCATTTTGGAAGACTTTTCCACGATGTTGTCAACACTGTTGGTAGGATTTTGGTATTTCAATACATTAAATACATTTAATATAATAAGCATCTCATTCTAAGACAGCGCACACCTTTTCACGCGTTTAGCAGGTACATAATCTGATAAGCTCGACATTTTACCCAAACAATATTATATCCACTGGCACAATAGTCACTAAACATAAGTCGAATTTTACTCTACTACACTAGCACGTCTTCGTATATTCAGCTCTAAGACTGGATTGATCTGTCACAATACACTGGCTCCTGCCCTATGATGTATCCAGTAAAATATACTAATGTACATCCATTACCTGTTAGCATTAGTGTTACCCGATAATTACCTGAAACGAAGTATTACCACGCCCATGGCCGGTTCTTATCTCGGGGTTTTATTACTCTCTTTCATTTCCAAACAGACTATAGTAAGCCCATTCAAATTTCGTTGTCTCTCCTACAAAGACAGAAATAGGAATATAGTATAATAACGCTATTTGCAATTAGCGCAATATAAAAATTTACAAGCTGAGAATACACAATATTATACTTATAAAAGTTGTATTTTATTTATGACGTGAAGTAATATCTTATTTGTGTACATGTTGAAATTAAGTTTCTACTACCTTCAAAAAGGAAACGCAAACGTAGATCTGTTCTATCAACTATAATCATTAATCATGCCATTACCACTCGAAACGAAACCACACGATTAAATTCGAACGTTTTATTTCAAATCGTTCTTGAAATATAAAATAATTTGTTTCTCAACTTCGACAAGCTGTAGCTCTCTCGGGAGACATTTTAAGAGTGTGTATAAACTTCGCCCAATATTTCACCAAAGACGTCTGAATGTTGTTTTACACATCTATTTTAACCAACTGCAAGAAAAATAGTTTTAGTCAAGATATTTAAATTTTACTATTATTATTATAAATATTAATTATCGTTGTTGTAATGATTATTATTATATTGTTTCAGACCTTCAACAAAACTCAAACATCATTCTAAACGTTGAGGATTGGATTTAACTTGGATTGTAGAAAACGACATCGATGAATACTTGAAAGGTAATTTTGTAGTTGAAATTTTGTCATAGTTTTTTTAAGTGAATTGTGCGATAAATTAGGCATAATCTTATACCAAACTGTTTCTGAAAAAATTATGGATATGTCCATGTCATAATGTAAGCACATATTTTTATCTTTATTTCAACCATTAGTCCACAAGTTTACGTCAAACATCCTCGCATATCTTCACTAAGTCTGTTTATTTCTTAAAAATTTCCCTAAATCTCGAAAACGAATATACAGGGTGAATCTTCAGTAGGAGATTTTTTAACACGATTTAGACCTCAAAAAAACTGGGCAAATTCTTCAAGTACTTTTCTGGTCAAGTCTAGCTCTAGCAAACTATATTCCAAAAAATAGAAAAAATGGAGATAAAGTGAGCTATAAGTGGTCTGCTGACTTCCTGCTCGGCCTAAGCGGCTCGACTTACAGGAAGCGACCTACATTGCAGCAGGTACTTAACGCAGACCTCTCGCCCTGGGCGACGAGCCATTAAATCTGTAAATGATACTGCAGGAAACAGCTACTCCGCGGACTAATACCCCGACCGATATTGAATTACTCCTGCAGTATCTGTGTGAACAGCCAAGAACCCTTATCGGACACACCACCAGACATAGACCGGTTTCGGGCTTGTTAGCCCTCATAACTATGCCATAGGTGAGATGACCGACAATTGAACTGACTGTTCCTTCATATGTATGTTCATATATAAACTGAATGCAGGTGAGATATAAGTGGTCTGCTAACTTCCTGCTCGGCCTAAGCGGCTCGACTTACAGAGTATTTATTTACCATAAATAAATATTTAACTATTAATTCAGACTGCTAATATCATATTTTGGTTGAGTCTGAGATTTCGGAAAAACGTTACTTAAAGGATTTGCTCCTACTTAAGATTTGTCCTGTATTCGTACCCTTGAAGAATACCGTGATATGAAAAACAACATCAAGTTATAATGACATGAAGTGTCATATAACTGCCTCTGAGAAATGGTACATTTATCTACAGCAAAATTTACTAACTAAGAATAGAGCGTTAATGTGCCTTATCGTTGTAATTATTGATGACAATCACGACGGATCAGAAAGGAACGATTATATAGCTGAAAACAATGTCCCCGCCTGTGATAACTGTCATCTTCACTAAAGAAACACGACCATCAAGCCCGGCTGATTTTACCATTAATTCTAATTAGTATAATAATCCGAGCAGGATGATAAATTTCCTGCGAATACCGTCTCAATGAGGCAGTGATTGTGTATTTGCTGAAATATTTCGAAACTTTGTCAGTACGATTTCAAAGTGTTTTACGCTATTGTCTTCTATCTCTGTTCGGGACGCGTATTTCGAATATCCTTTTCCAATGCATGACGAGTTCTGATCCTACAAAAAGTGTACCAAACAGTAACAAAGAAATACTTACACCAAATTTTGATATACAGGATGACTTAGAAATACTAGGAAAAAATCACCTTGAGAAATTAGTTAATTTTGTACAGGAGAAAGCGAAGAGAAATGGACCTTTGACCAAACATAAAATATTTTATTTAAATTAATAAAAATAGATATGTATTTCTTTGATAAAGTTTAAAACCAGAAACATGTTTCTTTAAAATGTGAACAATTGGTCTGTCTATCCTACCTGAGCTAGGTGAGACAGGCCACCACCATTCTATTATTTTTTCTTCGTTTTACTGGTACCGCACATGACAAACTTTGCTATAGGAGTAGTACCAACTAGAATGCAATAAATACTAATATAGTCATCTTTTTGTTTTGTCTGGTTAATTTTTATTGCATTCAACGAATTCATTTCTTAAAAGACTAAAATATTCCTCTAAGAAGAGGACTAGCATCTGGATTTTGATACTTTCTAATGACGGCTATTTTTGTGTTTTCAGCTTTGTATATTTGGCTGTCTTCTTTTTTTTACTTCTACCTCTTTTCTTTCTTTCAATATGCACTAGTGATGAAGTCACTTGGCTCTATTTTTCATACATTTTGAGTTACTTGAACTGGTTAATATTTATTATATCCATCACATTCATTCTCGAAATGACTAGAATGTTCCTCTCCATCGCATGAATCATTCAAACCATATCATTCAACTCTGAAGAAGAGAAATCGTGTTTGAATTTTGATGCTTCCTAATGACTTGGCTACACTGTGTTCTCAGCTTTGTACCTTTGGTTATCTTCATTTCTTTTGCTTCTACCTCTTTTCTTTTTTCAATATATGCTAGTGGTGAAATTAAGACTACTAATTAACTCTGGTTGTTCGTACATTTTGAATTACTTGAGGTGCTTTGGTTAATGTTTATCATATTCAACACATTCATTCTCTAAATGACTAAAATATTCCTCTCCATCGGAAGAGTCATTCAAAACCATATCATCCAACTCTGAAGAAGAGGAATCGCATCTAGATGCTCTCTAGTGACTTGACTATTCTGTGTTTTCAGATTTGTATCTTTGGCTATCTTCTTTTTTTTTGCTTCTACCTCTTTTCTTGTTTTTTCAATATGTGCTAGTGGTGAAATTAAGACTACCAATTAGCTCTGGCTTTTCGTACATCTTGAACTACTTGAGGTATTTTGTCTGGTTAATGTTTATCATATCCAACACATTCATTCTCTAAATGACTAAAATGTGCCTCTCTATCGGATGAATCATTCAGAACCATATCATTCAGCTCTGAAGAACTTTGTATCTTTGGCAGTCTTCTTTTCTTTGCTTCTACCTCTTTTCTCTCTTTCAATACACACTGACATGAGATCACGTGACATATGAGCTTTTCCCAGCGTGATTTCCTAATCATGTTCTGCGTTTTTCAGGTGGACTAGGTGGTGGTGTTCTCAGTTTCTAGATATTTCCAATCCAAGAAATTTTGAAGCATGTATCCTTGTATTTTTATTTTGTTGTCACAAAAAAAATATATCCTGATTCATTTCTCCTATAGATCTCTCTTCGCTTTATCCTATAGTTTCACTATACACAAAAAAGTACTCTTTACTTTGTTCCATTAAAGTTTGGTTTACTAGAAAAGGTTGCTAAAGTTGTAGTACTATTTTGGCAAGGTTGAAAATGAATGAAATAGAAAAGGCAGATGATATCAAGTAGTGCTACGCTTTGCTGCTACATTATTTTTCGCGAGGATTTTAATAAATTATAGAATTTTGAAAAGCACAGACAAGATCCGTTTATGTCATCTGTGTCACTTGATACCAAATTTACAACATTTTCACTCAATTTCAGCAATTGCTTATGTGCATACTTTTTTCCTAGTATTTTTTTAATTACCTTGTATATTTTGGTGTAATAAATATTTGTCTGTACGCTACTCGTCATATATGGAGGGTGTTTCAAAATAATGTTGAAATATGGCCTTTAAGGATTCAACGCTATTAGTTTGTAGAACAAATTGTGCTGATTTTAAATCCTTAAAACAGTAAGCTTGGAAATGAAGAAAAATCTTTCACTAGAAAAGTGAAAATTTTATTAAAAATGTTTCATAAAAACACTTTATTAGTAAAACATTAAGATTTTTCTAAATTTCCAAGACTTAATTGATTTTACAATCATGACAAGTTTTGTTCCACAAACAGGTGAAACAGTTCCAGAAGGTCATATTGCAACACTAACTTTTTTGTCTCTCACGAGAATCGTTTCATCTATTCAGGGACACCCTGTATCTATACAAAGTATTCGGAATATGAGTGTCAATAATGTAACTACTACAAAATGCAAATTTAGGCACAATTAAAACTAAGCAAAATAACTTTTAACGTAATTTGTTTTTTGTATCTGTATGAATGAAGTTTTCCTAAAATCCTTCAAACTGTAACGAGTGACAACATTGCAATCCATTATCTGTAGTTATTCTGAAATAGTGATCACAGTAGTTGCTCATCGTACATACTTCCTTCGATTTTTGAGCAGTTGGATTCAGTTATTTTTGTGTTTATATTTTAGTAAAATTCACTGGCTACGAAACTTTTGTACGGTGAACTCATATTCCGGACACCCTATATGTCTATACAGGGTGATTCAGTCATAGTGTCATTAATTTTAAGAGAAGATAGGAAAAATTAATATAATACGAATACGCGATTTAAAAAAATTAAATGCATATTTTCGCCAACTAAAAGAAAAATTCAAACTTCCTTTTCAGACTGTCACTAATCACTTCGTCAGACCTACGCGACGTTGCCAAATTTAAATAATTTCCTAGTACTTATCGTAATGTTAAAATATGTAAATGCAATTAACATATTAAGTTTTAATTTAAAAAATATTGAACTTACAAATCTCCCATAGGTTAAATAATAAACTTTTTGAAATTTTGCACGTGTCTATAATTTACCGTTCTGAACAACTTTTTCTGTATTTTCAGTAGAAAAGGCACTTTACCTGAAACGATAACTGTTTTCAATAGCTGCACTGAATATTTCAAATACGATTATTTAAAAAATGGTTACTCCTAACGACTTCAACAAGGTATACCTTTGTCAGATATAACAGGTAGGTGAATCGATTGTTTCAATAGACAGATGGATGCACTAAACAGCAAAAAAGTTCTGCCATTTAAAAGAAACATGCTGTGCCATAAGTGGCGCCTTCTACTAGTGACCTCAAAATTAGTTATTATTGCCAAAGAACATAATTGTGCCAATTTTTCTTCGACAGGTTTCAAAGTTATTGAGATATTTCAAAACAAAATTCTAGCATTGAACGCCCTGTATTTTTGAAACCAGCAACATTCGGATAAGGCATATTTGGCTCAATCGACTTTTTTTGGTCACCAATATCTCCAGTTCCGAGATTTCCTAACCTTTCACAGACACCCTGTATATGTGGTCCAGAATGGCAACGCTGTTTTACTTCAACACTCGAACTCCTGAACAGAAAATTTGAAGCGTACAAGAAGCGCCATGTTACCGATTGCTATGAGTACTTATCTTTTGAAACTTCTTCTGAATACGTGGTTAAAATTACTGACATTATGACTGAATCACCCTGTATATCTCCTGCAGGGTGTCATCACAGGTGAGATTTTGCTCTTAATATAATATGTTTGTTTATTTGGAAATTAGACACCATTTACAAAAAAGAAACAATATGAAAATTACAAAGGCGCCTGTGGGACCATCAGACAAAAGAAAAACCCTCTTCAGTGACATGCTGTATATACAGTACAAACATAGTATATGCCTTTAATAACTTGTTTTAAAGCAAGGAAATTTGGTACTGTTTTTGTACATTTTTTTTCTTGCTACTGTTATATCAAATAATAAACTCACTTTGTGTTTTTGCCTTCTCATAATTAACAAAGCCTTTTTGTAAAAGGATATAATATCCGTGGGCCTTTTACGAAAATACAAAAACATTGTAGCTGTTGTGTTATACGCAAAAACCGTAATTATAGTGAAAATACGAGCCTATGCGAGGCAGTATTTTATTAAAATCGTGTTTGCTAATTATGACGGATTCCGTACTAGGAAAAACTTTAATTATCGTAGATGGAATATTTCCCAGTCCTCGATGAGATTTCAAAGTTAAACGGAGCGAAACCTACCTGTTTGCAATGAAGTTCTTTTCGCTCATTTCGCTTGCATAGGATTTAATTAAGAAATTAATAAAAGTTTTGGGGTTTCATCGACTGGACGTAGCTTGCTGTAAATACTCATAGGTTGTGGATCACGTCACTGCATTAAATTAAATGCAATAATTTTAAAAGAAAAATTGCTACACTAGAAGTGCCAAAGTGTTGCAAATTAATATTCTGTGGTGGTAGCGAAGTTAATTAACTAATTTCTCTTTACAATTGTAATGTAAGCATTCCATTTCCTTGTAATGTTTACTTTTTATCTTCGAGAAAATGATTAAAATTAAAGTGTGAGCAAATTGCAGTTACAATATAATACATATACAGTATGGAAACTATACTCAACCGCCGGAAATCTAGAGAGTGATTAGTCGCTAGCTTGTAGACAAATATACAAAAATGACAAAAATAATTGCATTACATAACATCCATTATTTTTTAAATTAGCGAAAAGATATACCCGAAATTTTGCCCACCCGAACGATGTCCCGCCCATGATAGCGCTGGAAATGGAACAGGTGGATCCGTCAATTCGTCGCAATCAATCAAAAGCTGCAGCGCATACGTACTTACTGCAGCACAAGCTGTGCAATCGGGTATGCTCTCAGATATATGCGGCACACGATTTTATAGAAAAAATATACAGCTGCATGTATATTTCTTTGTGGTGACTGCTATAAATTGTGAGCAGGTTTATAACATGAGTCACTCTCTAGATTTTTGGACGTCAAATATAGTACAAGTTGCCTAATTATCAAACTGATTGAGGGAACTTTGAGACACCTTGTACATCTAAAAATGACTACTTTGTATGTACTTAACAAACCATCACTATTTTATTATTTTTTTGATAATTTACCTGTACCTGACTTTTGAAATCGAAAGAATGGAACCACTTTGTTGACTTGGAATAAGTATTTGAAAATGGCAATTATGAAAACGACACAGCTTCATGGAGAGCAGTGTAGGAGACCCACCCCTACAGTCTGGCTGCCGGCTGTTCAGGGTCAAAGTGACCGTAATCTCAGCACACATATACCGGTAGGAGTTTCGTGCTTCAGCGACTGTAAATAGGAAAACGGACCGGCGAGCCGAGTGACTATGCAAAATGGGCCATCATAAATGCCATTTTATAAATTGCATTTTACAAGTCACCGGGCTCGGTTCATGGCAGTGGCAGCCTGTTCCAGAGTCATAGATCCAGAAAAAAACTGTGAATTTGCCATCTAGAATTACATTCAGCGTAATTAATATTTTACGACACCTCACGTTCATATGTTCCGTGAAAAGTTATATAACCATTGATAAAGAAGTTCATTCTTTCAATGTTTTTAAATTCAGAATTGAATTTTAAATGTATGCATGTATGTAAACATTTACAGAGACATTAAACACATTTTCAGTGCATTTTAAGAACCGCTGTATGTGCAGTATGGCACTGACATTAATGTCAATCTCAGTAACCCGTAACACTCGTCGGCTTCTCGCCAGTCAGAGTATAATGATGGCGTCAGTAGTGGTGTTTTTCAATTTATATAATGTTTTATGACAGATTGCATATTAATGCAGGTTAGTGAATAAGTCGACGAACTTTACAAAATCTGTTATCATTTTCGGCACATTTTGAGAACCGCTGTATGTACAGTTTGGCACTGACTTTACTGTAAATCTCAGTAACCCGTAACACGCGTCGTCTTCTCGCCGTTCAGAGTATAGCGATGAACTTAGTAGTGATGTTTATAGATTTATAGAATGTTTTATGACAGTCTGTATAATAACGCAGGTTAGCGTTAGCGTTAAGTTGACGAATTTTAAAAATCTGTTATTTAGCACATTTTGAGAACCGCTCAAATATCAAATTACTCATTGGTAATGGTTCTATAAATATTCACCAACCAGTGATTGTAGCATATAGAGACATAATTCCACCACATTTTAAAGTAATATATTCAATAAAGTGTCGATATGGTGGTGAATCCACTGGAAATGACCCAAGGTCTTCAACGCAACCAATACTGATGGCGATGTTAGGCAAAAATTTATTCCTATATCATAAATAAATACATATCAACGTGTATTCACAAGAGGGATGTATCAAAAGCTACTTACATATTTGTTCTTCCCTACTCAATAGTTTACCTCATTGCATTTTCCATTATCTGATGTTGACAGGATACAAGTTTCTGTTTATTTAAATAAAGTCTTAGACTGGTATGAGGCAATATCATAGAAAATAACCTACTGGAAATCCCTTTGCCGAGCAATGTGCAAAGGACTTATGAAAATGTTCCTATATTAAAGTGAAATGCTATTTGTACATACGACGCTTTCGATTTAAATAACTTGATGCTGCCGGCACATAAAGCGATTTTAAACGAAAAGGTCACGAAAATATATCCTCCAAGGAATATGATTTTCAAAGGTTTTTATAAATGTCACTCGCTTGACGATCAAACTTATTGATATTTTTACAAATCTCTTTTTTCTTTACTTATTTTTATCAAAACATTTAAAATTTTATTTATTTTTACTACACTTTCGAAAATGTTTGGTACACATTCGAGACCCTTTATCACACTTTCTAAAATTTTACTGCGCTTTCGAAAACGTTTACTACACTTTCGAAAAACGTTATCATACTTTTGAAAATGTTTGTTATGCTTTCAAAAATATTTACTACACTTTCGAAAATATTTACTAAACTTTCGAGAATATTTGCTACACATTCGAAAATTTTTATTTGCCTTTGGGTAGTTCAGAATCTAATATTTCCCGTCTTAAGCATGGAGGATGGTGTTCGTCTACAATCTCAAGACTTTTGTAAATGCCCCTCGCTTTACGATCAAAATGATTGATATTTTTAAAAATCTCGTACTTTATTTATTCAGTTTTATCGCAGTAATAACGAAACATTTAAAATTTTGTTCATTTTCACTACACTTTCGAAAATATTTGCTACACAATCGAAACCTTTTATCAGATTTTCTAAAATTTTACCGCACTTTCGAAAACGTTCACTACACTTTCGAAAAACGTTATCATACTTTTGAAAATGTTTGTTATGCTTTCAAAAATATTTACTACACTTTCGAAAATGTTTACTAAACTTTCGAGAATATTTGCTACACATTCGAAATTTTTTTTTCGTCTTTGGCTATTTCAGAATCTAACATTTCCCGTCTTAAGCATGGAGGATGGTGCTCGTCTACAATCTCAAGATTTTTGTAAATGCCCCTCGCTTTACGATCAAAATGATTGATATTTTTAAAGATCTCGTACTTTATTTATTCAGTTTTATCGCAGTAATAACGAAACATTTAAAATTTTGTTCATTTTCACTACACTTTCGAAAATATTTGCTACACATTCGAAACCCTTTATCAGATTTTCTAAAATTTTACCGCACTTTCGAAAACGTTCACTACACTTTCGAAAAACGTTATCATACTTTTGAAAATGTTTGTTAAGCTTTCAAAAATATTTACTACACTTTCGAAAATATTTACTAAACTTTCGAGAATATTTGCTACACATTCGAAAATTTTTCTTCGTCTTTGGCTATTTCAGAATCTAACATTTCCCGTCTTAAGCATGGAGGATGGTGCTCGTCTACAATCTCAAGATTTCTGTAAATGCCACTCGCTTTACGATCAAAATTATTGATATTTTTAAAAATCTCTTACTTTATTTATTCAGTTTTATCGTAGTAATGACGAAACATTTAAAATTTTGTTCATTTTCACTACACTTTCGAAAATATTTGCTACACAATCGAAACCTTTTATCAGATTTTCTAAAATTTTACCGCACTTTCGAAAACGTTCACTACACTTTCGAAAAACGTTATCATACTTTTGAAAATGTTTGTTATACTTTCAAAAATATTTACTACACTTTTGAAAATTTCTACTACACTTGCGAAAAATTTTGCCACACTTTTGAAAATATTTGTTATGCTTTCAAAAATATTTACTACACTTTTGAAAATTTCTACTACACTTTCGAAAAATTTTGCCACACTTTTGAAAATCTTTGCTACGGTTTCAAAAATATTTACTACACTTTTGAGAATATTTGCTACACATTCGAAAATTGTTCTTCGCTGTTGGTTAGTTCAGAATGTAACATTCAGACTTAAGCATGGAGGATGGTGTTCATCTACAATCTCAAGGTTTTTGTAAATATCACTCGCTTGACGATCAAAATTATTGATATTTTTAAAAATCTCTTACTTTCTTTACTCACTTTTCTCAAGTAATGACGAAACATTTAAAATTTTGTTTATTTTCACTACACTTTTGAAATTATTTAATACACATTCGCCCCTTTATCAAACCTTCTAAATTTTTACTGCGTTTTCGAAAACGTTTACTACACTTTCGAAAAACGTTATCATACTTTTGAAAATGTTTGTTATGCTTTCAAAAATATTTACTACACTTTTGAACATTTCTACTACACTTTCGAAAAATTTTTCCACACTTTTGAAAATGTTTGCTACAATTTCAAAAATGTTTACTACACATTTGAGAACAATCTCAATTTCTCTCAACAATGACGAAACATTTATCACACTTTTTAAAATGTTTACTAAGCTTTCAAAAACCTTTACTATACTTTCGAAAATTTGTACTACACTTTCGAAAATATTTGCTACACATTCGAAACCCTTTACCACACTTTCTAACATTTACCCGCGCTTTAAAAAACGTTTCCTACACATTCGAAAATTTTTCTTCGCCTTTGGTTAGTTCAGAATAAAACATTTCCCGATATAAGCATGGAGGATGGTGTTCTTCTACAATCTCCAGGTTGTGGAGGAATGAATTGAAGAGATTATTAAAGCTGCAACTTTTGGTAAAAATCAAAAGTTACAGATATTGTACTGAATTATATTACTGCTGTAAAATTACACTAATACTGCTTTTATTTTATTATCAACGCAGTAGTTAATATTAATAAAACAAGAAGCACCCCAAGAGAAATCTTTTCGTATATGAAATTGCCTTATCCGGAATATTATACGGGCCACTGTTTCAGGCGCTCTTCTGCGATGATTTTAGTTAATTCTGGGACAGATATAACCTCCATCAAAGGACATGGGGGTTGGCTACGTCAGTAGCGGAAACATACATCGAAGATCCTATTGAAAATAAAATTTAAAAAGTTTCAAATAGAATATGTTAGGAAGTGGCAGAAGTTTAATTGCTCCGTCAGCATTGATACTTGATAATTCCTCAAAAAATAATGTTTGCAGCTTCAGGCAGTCTTTGACGTTTTGCTTGATTTGCTCAAAGCTGAACATAATAAAACTTGGCACAAATACTCAGTTTTTCATTCTGAAAAATACCGGAAATGACATTTTATTTCTAAATAAAATTATGTTTATTTGAATTGAAGTTTACTGGATTTTAGAGATTTCAAATAATGACAGATTGTGTTTCACAAAATAGAAGAGAAGGCAGACAGAGAAATTTACATTTTCATGTTTGCTAAAATTTAGTCTGCTTAATTTTATGCAATTTGATTTGACCGGATGAGTATTTAAATGCCCTCACTACAAAAGGGCATAATTTTTAAATCATGATTAGATCGTGAATAATCGTGATGCAATGGAAAGACATTTGAAGTGGAAAGACAACAAACTTTTCGATACTATACTATGACTAAGTACAAAAATTTTTAACCACGTGCTTAGGGAGGTTTAAAAGACAAAAACATTATTTTGGAATTCTAGCTAGATGTTTAAAAACTGGGGCAAATCCCTCTTTTCTACGGAAAGTGGGCGCCTATGACAATCAACCATCGTTCGAGATAGAAATGTCAACTACCATGCGGTCGTTTTTTTGCAGCATTGTCAAGTGTAGAAACGACGAAAATAAACATTTTTATTAATAATAATAATGTCTAAGTATCTAATAGATAACAGTTAATCCGGTTAGCTGCAGTATTTTGTATTCGTTCTTCATCCTTTCGTTGCACACTGTCAAAATTACATTTTCACTCCTTGAGAATTCGTCGTAATTATCCACTAACATATCCGACATAAAACATTTTATTTAATTATTATAAACCATTTAAAACACAGATTAGGCGTTTAAAATTAGTCACTTGAACATAACCTAGAATACTGCATTGCTAGTTTCATACTCTCCAAACCTTAAAGAACATGCGAAGTTAGTTATTTATAAAGATCTAAGAAACATTTTTACAGAACACTGTAAACATCTTGGGATGTTATAGTTTTAAATATTACTAATTATTTTATGCAAAGATTGTCGATTACTGTTAATATTGTTGCTATTGTTATTATTAACAAAATTTAATTCCACAACAACATAAGAAGTTTAAAAATTTATCGCCGTGAAGTGCATCTTGCATTAGTGGCCTACAGATGTCGTCAGTAGACGTTAAATAATAGTTGACTATGTATACAGGGTGAACCTTGTAGAACACATAATTAATAGTTTCTTTACAATTAACTAGCGTTGCTAGTGTTGCACTAATGTCTTGAAATCTTTTTATATAAAACAGAGTTCAAGAAAGTTAATAACTAGGATTTTTAGACATGTCAGAGATTGATTGAAATATGTTCATTTATAAAAGATATTAATGGCTGCTTCCTCCCCTTTGCCATTCCTATACCTCACCAATAAAATATGTCTATTTACCCACGTACATGAAATTAAAAGTTAAAACATAAAACAGATTCACTGTCCATTTTACACTACACTCCTACCGATTTACCAGAATACTATCGTTATCCCTATCACTGCACTTTTATTATCACTGTTTAAAAATATGTTTTTAACATTTCAGCCTTTTCACTGTTTGAGTAATGCGAAAACAAAACGAAAAACACTGTCCATGCAAGACACTGCCCGTGAAAATAATAAAAAGATTTAAATAAGTTTTATACCTTTAGATAACGTTCAATATCCAGAGGCAAACTAAAATATTAGTTGACCTATATCTGAAATGTGTTGAGGACTCATTACTAAGAATGCAACTTATTATGGCGTTTCCAAAAGGCACAGTTCAAGTCAGAC
Source organism: Monochamus alternatus (assembly GCA_037114965.1). NCBI lineage: Eukaryota > Metazoa > Arthropoda > Insecta > Coleoptera > Cerambycidae > Monochamus > Monochamus alternatus. The sequence goes on along the minus strand of CM073432.1, from coordinate 23,327,626 downwards.
TTCATGAAGAAGATGAAACGCTAACGTTCGAAAAAGCAGTGCTAATCGCATGCAAAAAAGAAGCTGGTGTAGGCACAAATAGGTGTCACGGCAATAAGCAAAATGCCCCGCAGGGAGCAGAGTCAACAGACATATCCTAGAATTGCTAGCGAGGTCTACGAAGAGGTTATGTTAATACTGGTGCACTGGTCCAGGGTAAAGGCAAGGCACAAGTGGGAAGAAAATGTCGACGAAGAGGTTATGTTAATACTAGTGGACTGGTCCAATGCAAAGATAAGGTACAAGTGGGAAGAAAACTAAAGCTAATGGTTCAAGTAAGTACTGCATCTGTTTTTAGAGTTGCGGTGCTAACGTATAAAACTTATTTAAATCGTTTTATTATTTTCACGGACAGCGTTTTTCTGTGTCTTGTGTGTTTAATTAATATTTTGGATGAAATACACTGTAATTAAGTAAAATGTGGCGCATTATTCAAACAGTGAAAAAGTTGACATTCTAAAAGTATATTTTTAAGCAGTGATAATGAAAGCACAATGATAGTAATAACTATAGTATTGTGATAAATCAGTTGAAGTGTAGTAAAAATGAATGATTCTCCTAATATGTTTACAGTACTTTAGAAAGTTATGCATCTTTTAACGTGCTAATTTTATTCAAACCGTATTGATTAGTCCACACAGCTCCTGTTTGGTTATCTAGGTGGAGATCTGAACAGCCATTAGCCCAACAACTTCCAAAGTATTTAAAATGCCATACATCTTTCCTAAGGGCGACCCCTTTGGATTTTGCCTTATCATTACCTAATGATGATAGAATATCGGTCGTCAGACGCATCAGCGCGGTTAAGGAGTGGGTCTGCTCATCATAGTTGGCCCAAGGGTAAACTTTGAGCACGGCAGACGTCACGGCGGGTTTTGAGGAGCACGCGCGCCCTCACGCATCGCTCCTCTCATTAATTACATAGTTCTAGCAAGTCTCCATGCAAGCTCAAACCTCAATTACACCATTCCTGCAATTCCTTCCACAGTGCTGTGCACTGGAACACTTTCCCGGCTGGCCATCTTTCATCCGCTGGCAGACTTTATCAATAGTTTCTTTAACAATTGGAATTATAATCTTAATAATCAGGGAATAATAGAGGAATATCGACCATCAGCTATGAGAAATTCTAGATGGGTTTATCCATGCAAATCACTCCAAAGTTTCACGGAAGCTTGTTGATAATTTTATTTTTATTAAGATTTTAAATAAGACTGTAAAGCTGCGGATTTACTTCTGAGCTCGTAGAATCGTTTTGAAGAGAAGACTGAAACAGACATTAAATATTTTCTGAATTATTTCTTGTTTCTCCGATTTTATTTAACCATTTGATTTTAAATAGCATTTTTAATACATCCTTATGCAGTTTGCGTTGTTTTCCACAAAATCTTACATTTTAGAGTTTGTGTATATTCACGTCCAAAACCAATTTTATGTATGCCAACTAGTTGCTTGGTTCAATTTCCAGCTATAAATAAATAAACGATTACGTTAATTGTTTTTTACTGTAACCACATAAAATAATTTTAAATTTAAGAAGACGGAAGGAAAAATGGAGAAGAGATAATGGAATAAAAGTAAACAACGAAATAAAAGAGAGAGTAAATGAAGCAACAACTATGGAAGAAACGACCCAAGCTTTAAGAAAACTAAAGAATGGAAAGATAAAATAACATCAGAAATGCTCAAAGATATGGGAATAAATGGGAAATAGTTATTAAAATATGGAACGAAGAAGCTATACCAACAGATTGGGAAATGGGAATGACAGTACCTATATTCAAAAAAAGAGACCAGAAAAATTGCAATAATCATAGAGGAATAATGTTGTTAAATGCAGGAATGAAATTATATGAGAAAATTCTGAATGAAAGATTAAAGAATATAATAGAAATGATAATGTCAGAATCTCAAAGTGGTTTTAGAAAAGGCAGAAATGCGCAAGTTCATATATTTACTCTCGAACAAATTATAAATAAGACGAGACTGAAGAGAAGAACAATAGTGTGAGATATATTAGAGAAGAAAGGAGTAAATAGCAAATTGAAGAAAGTAATACAGAGTCTATACAGTATGCGCCAAAAGTATGGAATAAATTCAATAAAACCGAAACAATTATTTTTTGGGAAAAATCCTCGAACAGGTCTTTGAAGGAACCCTTCCAAGAAGTTGCGTTTTGAAAAATATCCGAGCCACCACTGGCAAAGGTCTTCACTCCTCATTATCGTATTACTCCGAAAGGGCCCAGCTTCCCTAACGGCACATCGTTCTCAATCTTCCACTGCCTACTGACCTCTTTGTGCTAGCATCTGAATACAAATACACGCAATATGGACAATGAAAGCGACTAATTGAAACCTGATGGAATTCTGTACGTTCTGTAAGGACGTAGACAAAAGACGACGGTGAATATTTAATTACAAGCATTGGCAGCAGATGAATTTCATATAAAAATTACTACCTATACCACTTCAATTTTAAGATACAGGTTGAAATGTTAAAAAAATACTTTTAAGGGATTGTTCACATCTCAGAGAAGAGCTGAAATATAGGCATTGTTAAAATTGCTTCTGATAAGAGTTTTTCACATATAGTTCAGTGGTGTACTTGTACAGGGTAAAATATTATCCAAATATACATTTTTTAAAACAGAACACCGTGTATATTTTTATACCATTCAATTGCATTATTTTTTTCATTTATAATGATTTACAGGGCGGCCAAATGAAAACGAAACAGGAACTGCGTGAAGATTGTAGAAAAACGCTCAGACCCGTCGATCTTAGATTAAAGGGGGACATTCTTTGCTGGTATTTTTGACTACGTCACTTTCACCCCCAAGCATCACCCCAAAATATTTAAATGGCATTGGGGGTTGAGTAATATTTATTGTGAAAGCTCTTACAATTCTCTTTACAACAGTCTTTAAATTTTATAATTCCGCCCAATACTTAATAAGAATTTTGATATTACACAATTTTGCTTAACAAAATGAAATATTTCGGATTTGGTAACAACGCACTATCATTGGGGTGATGCTTCCCCTTGCTTGGGGGTAAAAGTGGCGGAGTCAAAAATACCAGTATTTTTATAAAATTATGCAAAATTCAAGAAGAATTACGCAAGTTCAAGAAATAATGTTAACAACATAATTATATAATAAACACACAATAAACAAAAACAAACAAAACGTATTAATTAATAAAATGAAAATTAACCAACATTGTCATTAAGAAAACAACTGTTGACAATTATTTAATAATGAAAAAATATTTAGACTGTTTTAATTTTTGCATGTGATAAAGATTTTAAATATAATCATGGAAATGGTGAGCAAACTATAAAATAGGGATAAATAGAAGTTTTTTTGGTTTCCAATTTTTCAATATTAATGAATGTTATTATTAACATACATCTGCCAGATATAGCATAAAAAATGTTTATGACGTAACTTAATCGTTTTAATCATTATTCTTTTATATACATTTTTCTTTAAGTAGGTAAGGTAGAGTTCATGAACCAATTTTGTATAATAAGTTTTATTAATTTTGACAATTTTCAAAATATAAAATAGCAGCTGCTATATCTCATTATGAACGAAAAAGAATATGCAATTGAAATGCATAGAAATATAAGAGTTTTCTACTTAAAAAAGTATATTTTGATTATATTACGCCACTGAACTCTACATAAAAGTCTATGAGCAGCAATTTTCATCGTTCTAATATCTGCTTTTCTCTTAGATACGAAGAATTCGTTAAAAATAGTTTTTCTCATTTCGCCCTGTATATGAAAAACGGAGAGGTTTATTAAAATTCTGATTGCGGCATCTTAGGTTTCTCGAAAAAGTAGTATGGGGTTGTGAAAACCGCATTCTATCTTGTAGTTTTCAAGAGACCCTGCAATTACAGCGAAATTAGGACACCCTTATATTAATTCTTCGAGAAGTGATCATCCGAAGTTAAAAAATTATATATGGTGTTGAAACAATAATTGAATGTCCTTTAAAATCATGTATTACACAATATCATTAATACTTAATAAAAAAATGTATAAGAAATTTTATGTTTTAGAAAATTCTCTATTTTCGTGAAATTATTCAAATAAAACATCTCCTAAATTGCGACTTAATTTTCAGTTATATCAGAAACCCCAAGCATTTTGAAATAGAAAATGGCTGTATCATTCTCTTGAGTTGTACCAAGAAAAAAATGGCAGCTACTCTAAACAAAGTTTTGTCATTACTGAACATATACGGAGAATTATTAATGATGCAAGTTTTGAAAATATACGCGTTCAACTTCTAAACGAAATAACGAGGTATCAATGTCATTTATTTTTATATATTTCCACTGTTTCAATTTGTACTTCGAAAGCTAAATGGAATTATTTTTATGTTGGTAAATATTACATTTTATACAGTGCAGTGCAGGCAAAATCAATATAAGAGGAGGCATTTGACAATATGTGTGGAAATGTGTAAAATTATTTCACACATGTAAAACAAAATGTCTACATTTATTATTTTTTAAATTTAAAATAAACAGTAGCATAAACTTTTTATATATTTTTAGCTATTAACAATATTGTGTGAAACTAACTACTCTGCGGACTAAAACCTCGGCCAGCATTGAATTACGCCCACAATATCTACCCATATATTCTTTATTATTAGCTTTTATAATATTTTTTTCTGTATTAGAAAAGTATTTTAAGCTAATATGAATCAAATTTCCTACAATTCCTATCAATGAAGTCATATGCTCTCTGGTACCAAACATCTAGGTATGCTAATAAACAATTCCACAGACAAAACTCTATTCAATAATTATCTAAAATAATAATTAATTTAACTAAATTTACTAACCTGGTTTAATAAAAACATTCTATAAATATCTAAGTTCACTTTTGAAACTGTGGGAACTCGAAAATTCAACCACAATAGATGAGATCTGACCTATTTCTGAATTTTTAGGATTACTTCTTCAGGTGACCGCTTTTATTAGTTTAAAATACCTTTCTAATATAGTAAAAAATATCGCATGAACTTAACCACAAACAATGTACAGGAGACAAACTGTGGCAGATGGTAGCTGGGTTAATTTTAAACATTTTTTCTTATACGAACATAAGTACGAAAAAGATATAATAGATGCTGTCCTTGATAACTCTACAATTGATGTTCGGTGTATAACAAATAATCTTAATTTATCAGAGAAATGTTACATTCGTTTCGCCAAATGTACAAACGTTACATGCTGGAGATGCTCCTAAGCGATAAGGATTTTGTCACTGGTTACTTAAAACATGCACAAAGTGATAGATTCATTTAGCTTGTCATGTGGTCTGGAGAAGCGTGTTTTACTAGGGACGACAAAATTTGCATGCAATTAGAACAAGACCATTTCAGCAAGGTTTCAGTGTCAACGTTGTAGCATTTTCAACAATAATTTACTGCTTGTGCATGTCTTAAGTGATCGTTTAAATGCAGATCTGTGTAGAACTTGTTTGGAAAACAACCTATTTGATTTCATTGAATTATGCCTAATATTGTACAGGATCTGTGGTATCAGCACGATGGTGCACCACCACATAGAGAGGGACAAGTACCTACTTGGTTAAATGATCATTTTCCTAATAAATGGATAGGTCCAATAGCATGGCCTCCGCGTTCGCTAGATCTAAATCCTTTGAACTTTTATTTATGGGGACATATGAAGCAACCTGTCTACCATGTTTAACTCACTATCGGTCAGTAGTTACTTGCCAGAATTCAGTATGCAGATAACCATATAAGAAATTATCGAAATCTCATCTTTAGTTCGACGATGTAAGACTTACTTAGACATTGTGAACAATCTTTATCTTAAGATTTGTTAATTTTAATTTATTTAATTTAAGATAATGAAAAGTAATTTAAAACAATAAGGGATTAATTAAAACTGATTAATTGTATGCATTTTTCCAAATCATAGGAAGAGGCAAAAACCCCCGTTGCCCTCTGGCGGACACCCATGTGTGTACTTAAACTTCCTTTGGTAAAGCAAGGTTTAATAAACATGGAGTATTATTATAATACTCTGTTAATAGACCTTTGATATCAAGGCAGCAAATTAATAGTACTTTAAACAGTTTGAATATCAGGAAGGGATGGTATCCCAACAATATTTTTAAAATCTTGCAGTGAAGCGCTTGTTGAAACTTTACATATAATTTTTAATAAATATTTACCTGTTACTAAATTTCCTAGTAAATGGAAAATTGGACAAATATTTTCTGTACATAAGGCGGGCATTAAAAGTGGCGTGTCAAATTATAGACTAATCTCCCTTCTTTCTCATTTTGGGAAAGTGTTCGGATCTATTATTTCCGATGAATTGTTTTTTATGGTAAAAAATGCCATTCCTGACTTTCAATATGGATTTTTTAAAAAGAGGTCAGTTTTAACTAATTTAGTTCCGTATGTACAGGAGATATATAATACTATGTCCAACGGTTCGTCAGTGTGTGCCGTGTACACTGATTTCTCTAAGGCGTTTGACGAGGTTCATCATTAGAGTCTTGTTGACAAACTTGGGATTGTCGGTGTTCACGGCAACCTACTAAAATTAATCTCAAATTATTTACATCCTCTGTTTTTAAAGTATTATCTGGGGTCCCACAGGGATCTCACCTTGGTCTATTATTGTTTCCTCTCTTTTTAAGTGATATTGAGAGGTATTTTCGACACTCCAAAGTAATTATATATGCTGATGATATAAAGATTTATAAAGTAGTCAGTACTATATCCGACTATACTGAATTACAGGAAGATCTGGATCGCTTTACAGTTTTCTGTGATACTAGCAAATTATTTTTGAATATGAAGAAATGCCATCACAATCTATTTTCTCGCTTGCAATGCCTCTTTTATAGCCATCTATACCTTAATTATATGAACATTAATTTTGTTAGTGAAATCAAGGATTTGGGCGTTACTCTTGACCTAAAACTTATTTTTGATAGGCATATTGAAGTCATTGTTCAAAAATCTTTAAGAGTTCTTGGCTTTATATTTAGAACAACAAAAGGTTTTCATCACTACTCTTCCTTGATTACAATGTATACAACAATGGTCAGACCTAGTTTAAAATATAAATGCACCGTATAGAATCCCCTGTATAATAAGTATGTGAGGCGATTGGAATTCGTACATATAAAAATCATTAACTATGTCAATTGTAGATATAATAGGAATATACATTATTTTACGTATGAAAATAATTTGCCTTTTTCTCGGATATATTTTTTGTTTATAAAATTTTTAATAATTTAGTGGATTCAATATATTGCACGAATTTCTTTTGCTTGAATTGCAGATCGTAGCATACTAGGTATAGAGAAATTTTTTATCATAATGATGTTCATACAAATTGTTTGTTAAATTCACCTTTAATTAGATGTATATGTTCTTGTAATGCATTGGGAAGTCGACTTATTTCATTCCAATTGCTCTTCCTTTAAAAAAAAAGTTTGAAAGGACATCTTCTTCACAATTAGTTGCACTTTTTTATTACAATTATTTAATATATTTTTATAATTTTTATTACGTGTTTATTGTTTCTAAATTGTTTCATTTTTCTTTTTGTACTCGCATTTTCCATCTCTCTTAGTTTATATATTCCTCTTTTTGTAAATTGTGTTACTCTGTTATTGTATAACTCTGTTTATCTGTTGGGTTGCCTTTTTGTATAAATAAAATAAAATAAAGTCCAAATACACTAAAACATTTGTGCATTATTAGCACAGTATAATGAATATGACATCGTTGTAGTGAATATATCACGATTCTACATCTGGGATCTAGTAGATCTAGCGAGCCTACGAATTTGATACACGAGGGCGAGAATTCCGCCGTAGTAGAACCACGGGGGAAGTCGAGCTCTCGTTCAAAGGGGATTACAAATAGAAATATCGAGAGGTTGATTTGAAACCTGAAAATTGAGGTTTTCCGAGTGCCGATGCATATTGCCGGCCCTCCGATCTAGTTAAGACTCCAATAAGGAGGGGAAGGGGCATAAGCCGTCGCACGATTTATGTTTATTACCGAAATACATGGATCAACGTCTCTTAGGCGGGTAATTTAACGTTTTATTCACACGGTACAAAAATAGTACACTCTAGGGTCATAGTGACGATATTAAAATATTTCATCTTCACATGCATGTCGTCTCGTCAAGTTTTAGAAAATTTTCGTGCATCTCGGAGAAGTACATACAAAAACACTTGTATGTATGTATACAGGGTGTTCTAAAAAGTTCATACAATACTTAAGACGGTAAAAGTAGAGCCAAAAATGTTCCTATAAACATTGGTCTTTCGGAACAACGTTTCTGAGATCTGACCCTTCAAAGAGGTCTTATCATTTGGATATTTTTTAAAATAACTTTCTGATGTATAAATCGGGTAACAAACAAGAAGTAAGCAACTATAGGCCTATATCACTTATCTCCAACCTGACAAAAATATTTGAAAAGGTATTGAAAATTCGAATGTCATCTTTCCTGAATAAATATGATATTATTTCTGATAAGCAATATGGATTTATGGCAGGAAAATCTACCAACGATGCAATATTAGACCTAACTAGTAAAATATACCAAAAATTTAGATGCAGCTATCCCATCAATTTGCATATTTGTCGATTTGGCGAAAGTCTTCGACACAGTAAGTCACCTTAAATTGTTAGACACCTTAGAAAATATTGGTTTTAGAGGAACATCCTTTAAACTGTTTAAAAGTTATCTAACTAACAGACAGTAATCAATTAACTTAAATGGGAATAGTAGTTCTGTAAAATCTATCAATTATGGAGTGCCACAAGGAACTGTGTTGGGTCCGATATTGTTCTGTATATATATAAATGATATTTATATTTAGTATTCCTATTGATGCAGAAATAATAAGCTCTGCGGACAATATGGCAGTTTTATTCAAAGACACTAATGGAATCTGTTAAAACTTAAAGTGGAAAGAGACTTTCAATATTTGCCAGACTTCTTTAATTATAAATTACTTACTGTAAATGTAGGGAAAACACTTTACTTACCATTTTCAAGTTATGCCAATGGTCTTCCACAGTACAAACTAATTAAGGTTCCTTATGCAGATACAGTTGTAGAGCTAAAATCTAGTAATTCCATCAAATACTTAGGTATAATAATAGATAATCATTTAAAATGGAATTTGCATATTAATAATATAATAAAGAAATTAAGAAGTTTAATTCCAATATTCAAATATCTCAAAGATATTTTGGATATGAAGCATTTAAAAATAATGTACCATGCTTTGGTTCAGCCACATTTGGCGTATGGTATGGTTGGATGGGGAGGAGTAAGTAGCTGCTTCCTGAAAAATGTAGAAATTGCGCAAAAATGGATTTTGAAGATTATATATAATAAAAACCACTGTTATCCATCCTACGATCTGTATGCGGAGTGTGGAGAACCATACCAAAGTTGTTCCTGTTAAAAAGCTCTTCTTTTTCAAATACTTCTGTACTATTACTTCCCAAAAGTTATAAGCAAAATCGTCCTAAACAGTCTCAAAAGAAATACCACTTTAAAATCACATTAGCGATGGAATGATCAAGTAATCGTTGGAAAATAATTGCATGTTCGTTGTTTAAAGTGTATAAATGTCACTAAGAATAAATAAAAGGATTAAACTCGATAATTCTGTAATAGAGTTAAAACAAAAGATGATGATAACAATAATTAATCTTAAAAAATGAAGCAAACGCTCTCATACTACATACATATTGCAATATTTTCTCTATATGACCTCCTTTTATTTCAAGACACATCTTCGCCTGACTTTTTTGTGGGCTGCATTTATTAACATTTCGCCATTTAACTTATTACAAGTGTTTGAGATTATTTCTTTCAAATGATTAATATCTCGCGAAGGTGTTTTGTAAATCTTATTTTTTGAAACCTTCCATATAAAAAATCGAGGAGTGTTAAATCTGGTGACTTTTCGGACCACTTAATAGGTCCATTAGTCCCAATTCATTTTTCTGAGAAAGTGTTATCTAAATATTGCTGCACAAATCTGGCCTTGTGGGGTGGAACTCTGTCGTGCTGAAACCATAGGTTTCTCCTTATAGTCTGTTTAGAAATGAAAGAGAGTAATGAAAGCTTATTATGTATGCAAACCGTAAATAAATGTAGTACTGATGCTTATATTCAATATTTTTATATTATGTATTATCGGTATAGATGAGGTGTACTTTTAAAAAAACTTTGTGTGATCGAACCGTACTAAATTGTAGCAGGTAACTAAAATTTAATCTCCGACAATCCGTCTTTGTCTATGCCGCTTCAATTTCTCGGTCCATTTCTCTTATAAGTAAACAATGGAAAAACAGCATTTCAAAACTTGAGGCTACTTTAAGCATCATAACAGGGTTAAGAGGGTTTTTAGTAATTCAAATAAAATTATTCAATATTGTTATCAAAATATTTATTTAAATTTAATGAATAGATTTCTTTTGACATTCTTTATAACGATATTGCTTATAACTTTTAAACAGGAAGTAATATAGAAAAATTTCTCTAATAAAAGTATATTAGAAAAAAGAAAGCTTTATAACAGAAAAAAATTTGGGAATGTTTCTGAAAAAAAATTAATTGACGACGTAATTAATCGTTTCTGTCCAATCCCAAAGATAATACTTTCACTTGAACATGAATTTTACTTCATCCCATTTAACACCACGTGTCCCAAATTTTATTTAAAATTTTTGTATAATCACAATAGGCCCATATACTATCGAGTTTGATACACCCTGTACGGTTGTAGTGGGAAGAATATATTTCTTTATTTTCTGCAGTTTTTTGTGATAAACAACAAGACCGTATCAACAAATTCCAACTAGGGACTGCAGAAATAATTAGGCAAATTGAAAAAGCGAAAAGCGACCACCCCAGCTCGACTAAAAAAAACAGTTGATAAGCATATTTTCGAGACAAGTCTCTCGGGTACGGTATGAATTGTTGCGACAGTGTTTTTATACATTATTCATGATAATTCCCCAGCTTTTGGGCGTGTTGGGCAATGTAACTACAGTTCACGAATAAATAAACGAAATAATGAAAAGGTAGGAGCTACTCGAGCTCTATATATTCGTCTAAGCAGCATTAAAAATATAGTTGAAGATCAACTGTGTACAACAAAGCGTTTCATATATTTTAAACGTTTTGGCGAATAGTTTTCAATAAAGGAATGGTTTCATATTTAAACACAATCAGTTGAAATACGTTTCTGTTTTCATTGATAGATATATTGTTTCTATTCAAATAGTTTTTATGTAAAAATAAATGGCACAAAGCCAAAATCGGGGACTGATTGAGTGTTCAAATTCAATAATATGTAGTTATTTAGTGCTGAAATCAATCAAATAGTAAATTTAATTTATATTTTTCAAACGGTGTCAGGGATTCATTTCAATTAATATATACAGGGTGTTCCAAAATGATGGTCAAATATTTTACCAGTGTGTTCTACAAGCTCAGGGGGGATCTTCATATAAAATTTTTCAATTTGGGTCCCCCCTGTTGAGATATTTGAGTCTCAAAATGGCGGGAAAAAATAGTTTTTTTATTTTTCCTTAAAAACGGTTGCACGTAGATATTTCAATTTTGGTACACATTATCAGCTAGTCAAAAGCTATTTTGTGGTGGTGTCTATTCCTTAGCTTATGTTTCTGGAGGGCGGGAATAAGGAACCCCTAGATTTATTTCTTTCAGAACTTTTTCCTGCAATGGCCGATTTCAACAAAACTTTTTTTTAAATACTTCACCTAATTTTACTACTTTTTCCCCTCTTGTAATTTTTTCATACAACCAACATTTTGCGCGGAACTAAATATAAATAATTTTCCTTACTCTAAACATCTTTTCGTCACCGGTTACTGATAACCGCCGTAGGCGGTTGCTATGATGATGTTTCTCTGTTGTCTTATGAAGCAAATCAGTCTTGACAGTTTTTGCGAATATTTGTAAACAACTGACTCTTCCGTACAAATATTAGCGAATAAATTGATGGAATATGCATACGGCAGGATTGGAATGAATACCTTTGTTTAGAAATATTTGCAAAAACTGTCAATTATAGACCTAATAGCGATTTGTTTGACAAGACAACACAGAAACATCAACATAGCAACCGCCTACTGCGGTTATCAGTAACCAGTGACGATAAGATGTTTAGAGTAAGGAAAAGTATTTTTTTTTTCGCGCAAACTGTTGGTTGTATGAAAAAATTACAAGAGGGAAAAAGTAGTCAAATTAGGTATAGTAAGTTTTGTTGAAATCGGATAATGCAGGAAAAAGTTCTGAAAGAAACAAATCTAGGGGTTGTTATTGTTGTTGTTATTCCCGCCTTCCAGAAACATGAGCCAAGGAGTAGATACCACCACAAAATAGCTTTTGACTAGCTGATATTGTGTACCAAAATTGAAATTTCTAAGTGTAACCGTTTTTAAGGAAAAATAAAAAAACTATTTTTTCCGCCATTTTCAGACTCGAATATCTCAACAGAAAGGACCCAAATCGAACAATTTCATATGAAGTTTCCCCTCTAAAATCGCTTGTGGAATACACTGGTAAAATATTTGACCATCATTCTGGAACACCCTGCATATTTTTTTAATAATAAGAAAAACTTGCAGTAACAACCAAAATTGTTTAACATCTTCGTCAACTTAAAAATGAATTTTAAAGTTGCAAGTTTTTTTAAAAATTGATTTCTCAGACCAGGGAAAAATATGTTTGAGTCTTGTTTCTAATCATTTTATAGTGTTTGTAAAGTCTTTCAATCTTATTTACATATATTTTAAACCTAAAGTTACGGTATTTGAATATTTTGAACATCAGAAACCTGAAGTTTTTGTCAAACATTGTAAATAATCGCCTTTGCGTCCTCTTTATCTAATAATTAATAAATCAATTCAAGATGGCGTATTTCCATGTATTTGGAGATAAGTTAGAGTTATCCCCATTCATAAGGATGAAAGTGATATAATAATTATCATCAAATTTCATTACTCTCGATTCTTGACGAATTGTTGGAGCGAATTGTAGAACTATTCTGCAACTTAAAAAAATGATTATAGAAGAGAACCACGATTTTATCTGTCGTAACGAACCTTGTACCATATTCATATGTTCAGTATGTTTCTGATATGAAAATTACTTCAGGTATACCACAAACATCTCATCTGGGCCCTCTAGTGTTTTCTCTATTTATCAGTGATATTGGCACTTGTTTTTCTCATTCACATATTATATTCTGATGACTTGAAAATATTTAAATTTGTATTAACTCTTTCCAATCTTAATCATTACAATATATTAAAATTGAATTTTAGAAGAAATATTGCGTATATATTATTTTTGTTTAATTTGTTAACTTCGTCTTACCCAGTTTCTACAAACTAACAAATGTTTCTGCTTTTTTGTCCGTTTTGAGGTTATTGGCAGCAGCTATGATACGTTTGCATAAATCATCAATAGTGTCTACATCGATGATACACTTCATTTTTTAAATATTCCTACAAAAAAAATCCAAATGATTTAAATTCAGAAGATCGTGGCGGCCTTGGTACCGGTCCTCCTCATCCAATCTCTTGGTATTAATGCTCGGACACGATATAATTAAGCCTCATGTATGATACACCGCACCGCTGCAATACGTCGTAGACGCTCTGGATCTCCATCTCTTCCGCGAGTTAGTTAAATTTCCCGCTCGCGTTGCACTATACTTGCAGTCACTGCACACCGCGGTAAAAGCAGCTGCATTTGGGACATGTTTAGTGGGAAATCGTTGCTCTAGACGTAAGCCATTTTTGACCCATGACAACTAATGTAATACTCGCACCACAAACACGTTAATATGTACTATAAATAGTCGGATTTTAATGTAAAGGTTGAAAATACTACAACTTCAATAATTATTTACTTGGAAACTATAAGGATTTTAACAAAAATTTGTTTACGATATTGACTATTTTTCATGACGCATCTATTTCCAAATTTCCAAACCCTGTATAACACAAGCGCCTCAACTAACTCACCTATCAGCTTGTTACAAAAACAGTACATGTTTTTTAATCATTTCATGTGTCATTAAATTGTGTAAAACGCCAAGCTATTCAATAATATTTGATGTATGTACGAGTATATTTATTTGCTTTTACAAAGCACCGTATTGTAAAATGTTTATACATTATTCTCTTTGTTATATATCTTTTTTTAACACGCGTTTATTAGCTTGACCTGTATGTATGTATGTAACAGAATCTTTCAGCGTAATTTTCACCAATTTCAAGAAGTCTGATCAGCTTGAAGATTTTCACAGGGGTCAAGGACTGATGACAATACAATTATTTAATAACTTTGTTCTAATGTCCTGACTAGGATCATCAGAATAAAAAAATGAAACTAGTTAGATTAGTTTACAGGTTAAGTGTATAGAATCCATAGAACGATGGTAAATGACATTCTTCTTTACCGATATAAGTAAAAAGAATTCTTACCACTAGAGTATATTTAATGAAAATTAATGGTACGATTATGATACGATAAATGTCGTTACGGAACTTTTCTACATACATTTTGCAAATTATTAAGTCAAACTTATTATAATGGACCACTTCTAAGTTTTTTTGAAATAATTTGAGATTTTGAGAAAAAAATAATAAGAATAGTTAAAAAATAAGTTTTTGAATTAATTTTAAATCAATAAACTTCAAGATAAATTGTAAAAAATTACTTTGCAAAACTTGAAAGGGAAACAAAATTGAACTTTAACAGAAATTTTGAATTTAGACATTTTGAAAAAAAAAGAATGAAAAATTGTCAAGGAAAAATTTTATTTTGACTCAAAAAACTGGAATTCAAAAACTCCTGAAACGATAAATTTTGATTAAAAAAATTTCAAAAAAATACAGAATTCAAAATTAAAAAAAAATTCAAAATACAAAATTTTGGAGTTCCAAAAACTTTGGGTGCTTGATATTTAATGTTACAATTGTTTCAGTAGTGTAGCTATTTATAAAATTCATTCATTCATTCATAAAAGTCATTATGAAAATATAGTAAATTCCACCCCACGCTTTTTTTGCTATAATTGAATAATTTTATTAATAATTTAATTTCTAATTTAATTTTATTCCCAATTAATTAGTCGTAATTGATTGTCGGAATTTTCTATTGCTGTAATACAAATTCGCGTGTTTTTTAGTTTTTTTAAACTATCATTATACGTCATTGTACGTACCTGTATTATGTATTCTTTGTCTTTTAGTTATCAGCTATATTCGTGGAGAGGATTGGCACCCTTTCTGCGGGTATGGTAGGGTAGAAGAATGTTGGCTTGGATCAATGTGAGAAATTGATACCGGTCAACATTTGACTACCCCCATAATTAATGAGGTTTTCCAGGTTTCCCTCATTCCTGCACTAAATGGTAGTTCTTGCGGCCTGCTTAATAATATGCCGCCCCGTCTCCCGCACAAGTCTCCGACTTCTGGGCGAATTCCCGTGATTAAAATGAGGTATAGAGATATTATTATTATTAAGTTAGGTTGCCCCAACCCCCATATCAAATGAATAAATAAATAAACACATATATTTGCATTATCCTAGCAATAAATGTCAATAAAAACACATTTTCGTAGTATAATTTTTAATTTTCCTCGATCGTTAAGGTTCATATCGTTTTTTCCTGTTTATAAAACCATCCACTAATGATTGTATCCGCGTTCAGTGGTGGCAATTTCCTCCAATATGAGATTTTATAGGTCATTGTAAACCCGTGCCGTTACGGTTTTGTTGTGGTCTAAGCCGAATGTGTATTAACCAACGTCATTTTCGGTGTTACGTTTACCAAGAACCGAAACAAAACAGCATGCTTTCATTTATTTTGGACCGTAACCACTTAATACAAGGCTTTGCATGAATATAGGACATAGCTTAATGGGATATTGAGATCCAAATAAGAATACATTCTACAGGGCGCTAAAGTTTAGCAGGATCGTGTTTCAGCTATGTCTCGAAAAGATGAAATCGGCGGCATGCTGCGGCAAAATCAAGCCGGCGGCACAACCTAACGCGAGAATATATAAAATTGAGTAGTTGACATACGGAAATACTGGTAAAATTTTGTATGATCTTCCAACAGCCGTATATACACCCTGTATATCAATACAATACATGAATCAAATGCAACTTAACTTAAAACGCAGGCAAACAGTACACGGATATCATTTTTATACCCAGTATTTCAGACAATATATATCTCCATTTAAATAAAACTTATACCCAACACAAATTTTAAATACAAACAACGACGTCAAAGTTGTTGCTACTGTATAATAAATGTTATGTTCTACTTTTAAAGAGTTATTTGTATCATTAAAAGTGCGGAATTTACAGAATATAATGTCCACGATTTTATTAAAAAATTATAATAATTCAGTTCAATTGAAAAAGAACAAAGTTTTCTCACAACATGTACGTGTTTAACAAAACTAATTTTAGCTTTAAACATATTCTAATAAAGAACTTAAAAACTTTCTACTAAATCATATACAACAAAACGTTAAACGAAGATGTATTTAGGCAATACAAAACAATAGTTTACAAAAATAACTCGTGATCTTAACATATCATTGTTTTTCTCTAAAATCACAGAAATAAATACACAGAGATTGTAAAGTAAATTTTCGTAAATCTACGATCTTCGTAATTACGTTTCGGAGTTATAGTCCTTATTGGTTTTAGCTTTATCACAACTATTAGTAATATTATTATATTAGTATATTATTTTTTGTTATGGTTCGATAAGTACCTACCTTTCCATTTTTTTTTTCGAACGAAAATTATCTGAACAGAAGACTAAAATGTGTAAAAGTTCTACTTTTCTAATTTGTTTGCAATTCGCTGTAAAACTATAGCACCTAGAAAAAAACTGACACTACCGTTTTCAGCATGCCCAAATACGTACAGTAGGATGTTTCTCTTTAATTTATTTTTAGTACTGACTATTTTCTTGTTTGTCTTGGTTTTGGTTTTTGGAAATATCTAAGAAAATTCTTCCGGACGATTTCGACTCACCTCATTCAGTTTTGAAACTGTGTGGATAAGGAGAGGCATTAATTCAATAAAAATCAATATTTTTTTTTACTAAAAAACTTTTCGTTTAGAAAAAATCTAAGTGAATTCTCCTGGTACTATTTTGACCCTACTAAATCCACATAATTATTACATATTAAAATCTTCTTTCCCAGACGGCACAGACCGACGTTAGAGTTGGATAATTTGTAAAATTTATGCGTTATATCACACTTGAGTAACTTTATAGAGTTTGTTATAAGGAATTTAAGAAGCGCAAAAAGTGGAAATATGAAACTGAAATTATTAGGGTAAGGGTAGGAGCAAAGGGTGAAACGAAGGAAAGAATAAGATATAGGGGAAGTCGATTCAAGATTGTCTCCAGAATAAAGAACGGTAGACTGCACAGGGTGGTCAACATATGAATCGGGTGTCATTTCTACAAAAATATATAGGTTTGGATATGTTAGACGATTTACACATTTACATTTCTACTAGCTGGTTTAAATTTTTTTGAAAATCTGTAGTTATTTGTCAAATATGATTTTTTCTTTAAAGAAGTTGTTTCTTTTCATACTCATATTGCTGTCAAAGTTCTATGTTACGATACTATAATCTTCTTATCTAAATAACGACTTAAACTAGTTTTATTGCGAAAAATTGAGCTATACGGAAGAGGGATAAAGTTTTATTAGCCATGTTTTCCTATGTTCGATAAAGTAATAGATTCTATGTGAACATCTGTTTATTAAAAAAATAGAAAACTGATGGGGAAGATCTGGAGAACTCAGCAAATATGGACATATAATAGTTATTACGCAGCAAAATCACTCTTGATGATGTCCTCCCGTTTTTGCGCCAGTGATGGTCACATACGTCAAAAGCATCATAGACTACAACTGCCCTATCGAGTGTTTCACACTTCCTCAAACAATAGAGGTATTTACTTAGCCAACAATTTCACACATCACTTAAAACTTCCTACACAATGATGCTAAACAAGTAATATTAGCCAATTTTGATTCGCAACGTCAGCATCTAAAGGAAGTTTGTTCGACAGAAAGTGGAAGAAATAGAAAACTGATGAGGCAAGATCTTGAGAACACATCAAATATGGGCATGTAACAGTTGTTACACTACAAAATTATTCTCGACGATGTCTTTCCGTTCTGGCACCAATGATGGCTGTATACTTCAAAAGCATCGTAGACAACAACTGTCGGACCAAATGTTTCACACTTCCTCATATAATAGAGATGTTTCCTTAGCCAAAAGTCTCAAGATTAAATATTAGTCATCGGGCGAAGGTTTGTCCTAGACATAACCAGGTATAATTTTTCTGTATCCTTACAAGTGTATTATAAGAACTCCTTGTCAGATTAACAGCTATTTGTTTCATTTCATTGCCTCCTAATCTTTCTGTTGGTGTCCTCCATGATTATTTCAACAAATATTAACAACGGAGGCACTCTAGAGGGATGAGGTCCAAAGGTATTGAGACCTATTGCACCTAGCGTGTCAGGTCCTTTATTATAATTGTACCAATAATACCCCGTGACCCAGAATACAGATAGCATATCGTCATAATCTGTTGATTACGCAACGCAATATCAGTAGGAATTGTGCTTTGTCTGTGTAGATTCTGACTGTGACTGGTAATTTATTTGGCTGCTATGATTATACCTGTTAATTCCGTTTGTATCTCGATAGCATATCCATTTTCCGTTGATATAGGATGTGTAGAAATCTTTATCTATTTGTAAAGACATTTTATCCTTACTGCCTGCCTTTTCATCACTCCTGATGAGAATTGTATAGAGTCGATGTATCGAATGTAATTGGGGAGTAATACTGCATATGGGGCATTCTACTGGCGACTCTATTTCACAAGCGAATATTGTTTTCTTAATATCCTACATTTGGTTTAAAACCAACGTTCTTGGACTGAAGCGTAATTGTCAAGGACACTTCTTTTAGATCCAGAGGTGTCAGACTTGGCAGTACCTCAATTGCTATGTTGCTGCGTGTTGTTCACATAGCTCCAGTTATGCTCAGGTAAGCGATTCTTTATACCCAAATGAACTTTTGTTTGTTGTTGTCTGATGGACTTTCGCCCACCAGACAACAGCCTCAAAGACTGACATTATTAGTCTCACAATGGCAGTGTATATTAATTCACAACCATTTTTGACTTCAGTCTCCAAGTTTTACCAACGGCTCTGCAGTACTGCTCATAGGATATATACGTCTTTTTTAGCCTTCTTTGCAAATAAAGGTTCCATGTTAGTCTTCTACCTCTAACATTTCCGTCTTTCAGAGGTTGACGAACAGAGCATGGTCCTTATACCACTTTTTAATAGTTCTTAAAGCACTTTGCATTATTTGGCAAAGGACCCTTCAAATTTGCCACTAAGCAGGATACTGAAGTCATCTGCAATTTCTAAGTTGAGGTGAGGTGAGCATATTTGATATCCAGCTACAGATGGTAGGAGAAATTCTCCTCTCTACAAGAGCTGACTTATACTGGTAACGAACTTACTAATCATTTTAATATATAGTTCAATATAGTTCTATATTCGTTTATAATTCATCTCTTTCATCTGTTCCTTTGTTTTGTTATCACTGACAGTAATAGCATTTCAACGGATCAACAAATAACGTTACCGTCGTTCAACAGTGACTTTGTGACGTTCACCCTGTCATCCTAAACTGCAAGGTGAACAGGGGAACTTAGAATTCATGATTCAATCTCTCTTGCTAGATTTTCGATAGAGGAAGACTAGAAGGATGATTAATTGTGCAAATGAAAACATCGCCTTCATAGCTCGGAAGCACTTTACTGTGTTGGTGCAGTCATTAACATTAATAAGTATATTCCACACATCTCAAATCCTTACTCTCTACTTGTCATCAATTACGAAAACATCATTCTCACTATGGGTTATGAATATATTATCAGCAAATTAAAAGAACTTTAATGTTTTAACGTGTTACCTGAACTACTTGACGATGTTCCCTATGCGCTAAAGAATGTGTTTTATGCACGACGGGGCTACCCCGCATTTTAGTTTGACTGCTCGTGAATTTTTAAATGAACGATTCGGTAATAACGTGATTTCATTGTTAATTAGTCATTTTGTTATTATTTTATGAAATGTAATGGGTATCGTAAAAATGCACTTGATCAAATAAATGAGTTTTGTTGTTAATCGGTTTGGATTGTAAAGAAACAAAAAGAAAAGATAATACAATAGCGCATATGACGACCCATTTTATTTGTAATATTACACAGGGCGATATATATTTTTGGCAACTAATGATCGATGATACTCAAACGTCCGCCACTGGTAAGTTTCTCAAGCGGTTTAGAAATTAAAAATTAAAACTATTTTTTTTTTAATTTTTGACACGTTGTAACTGGACAATGACTGTCCTAATACTCCACATTTTTATAACAAAGAACCCTTATTTTTGAAATACGTCCCTGAATTTTGACCCCTTTATTAAGAAACACCCTGTATATTCGTGTTTAAAAATGGCTAAGAAAGTCAATTGAAATATTTTGTATAACATGACGTTCACTTTATTTAAACTTAGTTACTTACTGAACAAGATTAAATTTCCAGCGGCAGCCTCTTAAACAACAATTACATTTGTATGAATAAAAAAAGTTTAAAGTTTAATAAAATGTAAGAAATGAAAAGCAAAGAATGTAATTCCATTCCTACTAACTCATCTGGAACAACGGTCGCACTAGGTAATATTTATAATCTTAAAAATGTTGGGGGAGGAGAAGAAGAATGTACTCCCAGTACTACTAAATTTTCTGAAACGATGTTTGGCAGATCCCCATTCCGTGATATTTATAATGTGTATTTCTCATATCCTCGCTCCTCGGAATAAAGGACCAATAAAGAACGAGGCAGTCGGTATATTAATCAAAACCAAGCACCACGTCGCGAATTTCGCACCCTAGTAGCCGCGCTCTCAGAAAATTCAAAGCGCCCACTGACCCAAGGCATAATCTGTCATGAAGTAATGATTCAAACGTGATATCTAGAAGGTTTAAGAGATTTGGGCCCAGTATATACAAGCCGAGTAGACACGGCCGAAACTAGACTAACAGAGCTAATTGAAATTGGACCAGAGGGCTGTACCCAGTTCCACACCAAGGGAAACGTTCATTTAAATTTAATTAAAGTGAGCTCTGCATTGCAATACACACACACATGTGAAAGAATCTATAAATCGATTCACTAGACTGATACGAAGAGCACAGGACTGTTTTATGTGCATGTGGACGAATATAAATCAGATATACCTTCAAATAACATTTCAAAGAAGTATCAACACTCGTTTTAGTATAATATTACTTTTATCAAGCTGCTAGCATGTGCATTGCAAACTGTTTTTAATTTAATCTCTGGAAAATTGCGAAAATTTGTCCAGTTTATAAATCTCAAGATCGTGCTTCAGTTATCAATTGCAGATCAAAATCAATTTTAAACAATATTGCAAAGGTCTTGGAGAGTGTCCTTTACAAGCGCATTTATATGGCTGCAAGTAACAAAATATCTATTTGTCAACATAGATTTATGAATTGCAAGTCTACTACGAGTAACTTAGCTGTTTTTAGTCAATTTTTGTGTAATGCTAATGCTGTAAGTGGAGTCCCACAGGCTTCCAATCCTCTGCTTTTCTTAATATTTATAAACCATGTATATTCACCTATTTCGAGTCTTGAAGATTGTTTTATATTACAAGGACAAATTTACATTTTGGAAAATTGGTGTGATGAAAATAAATATTCAGTATCTCTATAGTATTGGTGGTGCAGTCCCGAAACGTTGTGACCCTCTTACAGAATTAGACAATTATTTTGACACACAACTTACTTTTAATTATCACAATTGTCAGTTCAGCATTTCGTGCACTCGGATTTATCATAAGAAATTGTAAAAATTTTCAAGATACATCAGCTTTAAAATGTTTATATTTTAGTGTTGTTAGAAGCAAATTAGAGTATGCGAGCCTCATAAGGAATCCTATCTATATCCACTATTCTCTAATTATTGAAAGAGTCCAAAAGTCAGTCATTTTTAAGTTTTAGGGTAAACGGTGTATATCTCATGAGATGATGTAATTATTTTGAGTTGCTGCATACTTTTAATTTCATTTTTTTGGAGGAACGTAGATTTCAGGCCTCTGTTTTGTTTTTGCACAAACTCTTACATGGCAAAATTGATAGTGCTCTGTTATTATCTTATTTAAATATTCTTATTTATAGAGTAAATTCTATACCAATATTCTGTTAAATGCACCAATTAACATGATGTGCAATAACGCTAACAGAGTTTCTGATATGTGTGGTATTTTTGTTGCAGTATTTCTGAATTGAAAAGTATATGTTTTAGTTATTCATAACGTATTGCTCTGTATAACTATTATTTATAATTAATAAACTAAAAATGTAGATGAGCTTCCGCAACTTTATTGTCACAGCCAATCGAACGTTCATGAAAATTTTGGTTTAGATATGTTCTTGCTTGGACGGACCACCATATATTTTGCTTCAAATTCAGTGGTAATGTATCCAATGGATCAATAAAGTCATTTACTAGAAAATTTAAGTATCTAATACCTTACAATTCACATAGGAATAGAAAATGGTTACCAATGATGCCACACCAACTCACGTCGGATTAAGTGAGGATTTTCAACTTGTTACAAATTATCAACTTGAAAATACTTTGGCTAGTCGCTTCAACTATAAATACTCTATTCACTAATGTATGGTCAGTAATTTGTTTGTTCTGGATCACTTGCAAACTGATCTTGAAGGAAAATCAACAGGCACTAAATTTTAAACAGGTGTAAAATGATGTGTATGGTATTCTCATGGCTTTAGCTAATCATCTTGAACTAGTTTGTGGATTATCTCCAATGGGAACTAGTATTTTGTCTGGCTGGCCAGGGGTAGTAACTGTCGGTCAACCAAAATTATCAAGTTTAGGATGAAAGAAATCACTGTCGCCTAAATTTCTGAACAGATTTTGAAACAGTCGATTACCTGGTTCCAATCTATTTGGAAATTTTCGGCAATATTCACGTTGTGCACGTCCCTTGAAATTTTGTTGCCAATAAACAACAATCATCTCTCATTCATTCAATCATACGGTCCATTTGTAGTAGGATGTTCTCAAATCCGTATTCCACACCAAAATTCTCAAGAAACTAAAACTGACGCAAAGAATCGATATTGGGTTGGTAGGCAGGAAAGGTACGTCAAAGTAAGACGAGAAGGAAACTTTAGACGCGGAGGGGACCGGAAGTGGAGAGTGGACCGATGAGGCGTGTCACTCTCACCTACATTCCAAAGCTATATTCATCCTATTTTGATTGATTTTTACGTGAATAAGGGAACGAACATATAAATCGAGCACAGAAATTCAAAGTTTGACATCTTTAGATACGTTTTTTGTCTGCTGCTCCTTTCTTATAATGTTGACATCGATATCAAAGCTTGAACGTTGATTGATGGTCAGTGGTAATAGTATACAAAGCTTTCTTTCTCTATTATACCTACTTGAATTATTATTATGTTAATTATATTTATTGTGTATTTTATAGTTATTGTGTTAATAATACAGACATTTTTCTGAGTGTAAGGCGAATTCGGCAGACATGGTGGTATAGCTGTGCATGTGACATCAGGCACACCTCTCATAACACAACACAAGACCAGCACTGTCGACTGCAGCAAGTTTTCGGATCACGTATCCTTCCTAACTCCTGTAACCCCTGCGGCTTATTTCCAGTTGCAGGCATATCAACTCAGGCTGGTTCGTAAGGTACAGGATTGGAAGCTTTTTATCCGGGAGCTGGACTTTATATGCGTTCTTCCTTTGACAGGATCTGCTTGTTATTTGTTATTATATTTCAGGTGTAACATCGATCAATGACATGCAATTCTTCCGAAGGGCAATTAAAGTTTTGCAGACACAGCATCGCTAGTAACTCAATTTTAGTTTTTTTTTTCTGCGACAATACAATATAATTATTGAATCGATAATATTAATTAAACAAAATTCAAGGAAAAAGTAAGAAATAATCCAATTTTGTTTACACTATATATACAGAGTTAACTATGACTAAGTACAAAAAATTTAACCACGTGCTCAGGGAGGCTTAAAAGACAATAAAAAAAATTATTGCAGAATTTTAGCGCGATATTTTAAAATGGGGTAAAACCCTTTGAGATTGCTTAGATCCATATATAAAGCAATGTCTGTCAACAATGTCAACTACCATGCGGTCGTCTTTTTGCAGCGTTTCTAAATGCAGGAACGACAAAACATTCTTGTAATAATAATACCTGATAGATAGGTAACAGTCAATCCAGTTAGCTCCAGTATTTTGCATTCGTTTTTCGTTATTTCGTTATAAACTGGCAAATCTACATTTTCACTCACTTGCAACTCATTGTGGTCGTCATCTTGTCCGTTCTTATTTAGCTGATCCAATTTTGTTAAACACTATGTATACAGTGATTCATAACTTATCTTAAATAATTTGGTATGTTACAACAAGAAATGATTTTATTAATTAAAACCTCAAAGGGTAAAGTGTTGTGTTAATTAGTCTGAATTAGTTTTATTAGAACATTCCTTTTTTAATGTGAACTTAAGGATCGGTTATTTCCCTTAATTCCTAAGTACAATTTTTTCAGTGTAGGTGGTTAAGTGATAACGAATAACATTTCGGAAAACTATCAAAAGCCAAGAATACCAATCAGATCACTCCCTTATGTTCTTGAAGATAGCAGTCGCCAATATTGAGCCAGTCCCATTATTTTGTCCCCCGCTCGATAAATTTTTACCCAAAAATACGGTCCACTTAATTCTGGCAGTTAATGTCAAACCAAGAGTATTTAACTCATATCTTTTATGTACTGTCGCTTTCCCAAGTTTGTAGCATACTTTACAGGACACCATGTAAACATAACTTCAAATATACGTTGTTTAATGGAAAAAGGTAACTTATACATTGTCAAATTTCATTACAAACATATTTAAAAAATATATGTCGGGTTATTTTATAGGGAGCTCGATCTGGTAAGCTAGGGGACGTGTTCACGTTTCTGGAGTAACAAGCAGGGACATGATATATAGTGTAGCTGACAATTTCGACACCGTGATCAGAGACGATGATTGCGAGCTAGTATGAGCACGTGACTGGGACCATTGGACATTCCCGAAGGAGAAAGTGTTGTCTCGCAATTTTCTTTAATAAAAAAATTACAAACAGCAACGTGGGTCTCCGAAAAGTAATAGCGGGTCGTATTGAGCACAGCCTTTTCGGTGTAATAAACAGTTTACGTAGAAAGTAGGAAATGAAGCATATCGAGCACATTTAGAAAATATAATTAGTGTTCAACGATTTCAGGAAATAAGAATTATCATTTTACGTAAATTTATAACATTTGCATTCGATATTAGTTAAGAAAATATAGTGGTTATATATTTACTTGGTTATGATTAAATTAATTAATATATACATATAGTGTGTCCCAAAATAAATGAACAAAATTCGCTTTCTTTTTTCTAGTTGAAAATAAAAATAATCGCTGAAAGAGGTTAATTAGTATATAGAAATTGATACCTTTCTGCCTTATTTTAAATTTTTTTGAGCCATGTTTAAAAGAGTTATGGCATTACAGACATTTTTTAAATAGGGTTCTGTATTGATAAAAAATTGTCTGTAATTTCACATATCTACGTTGGCAATTTGTAACTAGCGTAAAGTTATGTAAAATTACATAATAATTTTGGAAATGAAAGTACACCATTGTAAATTTCCGGCACCATAATTTGTATTGTAATTTTTAGGTTAAAATTTTAAAATATATGTAATTTTAATGAGTAATTTTAATTTTCTCATATTTTAAATATATTTACTTGTTGACTTTTAAATATATTTACTTCTATGACTAATTTGAGTGTATGAAAATATAAATAATTAACAATATGTACATCTTAAAAAAATGTATATCCCAAAGGGTTCATCAATCAGTTCAAATATTTCAAGAAACCATTAAAAATGTATTAATATTATTTTTGTCGCCATATAGTGTGTCGACAGATGTAGTTAAAGAAAGGGAAAACTTTTTTAAGGTCATAGAAAAAAGTTGCTATTCAAATGTACAAAAATACAGGTTTAAGTGAGTCAACATACTATGCAGGTGTCTATTACTACAAATTATTACAAATACAGCAAATTTTATTATTATTATTAAAATTAATACACTATGCATACACAGCTACATATTTATTTCTAAATAGTTAAGAATAAAGCTCAGGAGCAGAAATAACTTCTGTATAAGAAGATTTTTTTAGTGCAATTTATCCATCCAATGTCTAAAATGTGTACCACATCCTCTAAAAATTGTGTAAGTAAATAGTTCCAAAGTAGTACATTATATTAACACATTTTTCCTGAAATTTGTAAAACACTTGCACTTTTCTTTAATATATAATGTAAATTAAAAATTGCCAGTAAATATCATGTGAAAAAAGCATAACAAAATATGGAAATTTCCATATGCTCAGGTCCAGCATGTAGTAGTCGGTGACCACTAAATGTAGCTACTTGCTATATAACGAGAATAGCTGTTTAAATCGATGTTTTTCTGATGGCATATTCTGGATTTTATCCTGTTTAATTATTCTGATAACAAAAAAGTTATTACAACGACAAAAAAGAATTATTAATCATCCTGTATATAGTAGATTATTATTTTTATACACACCAAATTTGGCGTTTTGTTCTGTACGTGAATATGTACAAATAGGCTACTAGGAAGACCTTCTCCAATTTCCTTTCGTCCTGGAAATGGCCAGCTAGCACTTTTTAGGATAGCCCTCTGTTACTACAATAAAAGAATTTTGTATATTTCGCACGACCTTACGTGATTTTATTAGAATGACAAACAGGACAGTATACAGTTAATATAATATAAAAGTAAACTTTCACTGAACTAACCCATGTAGTGTACCTATGTGTATGTTCAACGTTATTTGTTTATTTGATTTTAATATTAAGAAATCATACCATTTTAAATCGAAAATTTCGATTTGTGAAATGTAATTTTCGAAATGAACAAATGCAATAGAACCATTTTAATAATAATATGGGGTATATAATACCATATGGTCACAGACCATGTTTATTATATGTTTTTTGGGGTCGCTGTATCCGAATCCGGGTCTATTTAACCTCATCACGTCAGGGTTTTGCCACAATCTCAAAAAACCAATAATTTAGGCTTTTCAGCACTATTAAACACATAACTTTATAACTCAAAACAAAACTCGAGGTGTCAATTTTTTAGATGTTTTACATTTTCTTAGTCGATACCATGTATTATTTCCGTATGCTTTGTTATGTTAAATTTGAACACTTTTATTCTGGTTTATGGCAAATCTTATTTGACATTGCCTAAAAAATGTAAGATATCTAAAAAATTAAGCATTAAATTAAAAAATGTCAAATGGCAAATCAAATTTGCTAGTTTGAAGACCACAGGCGTACATTGACAAATATTTGCAGGGGAAAAATACGTCGGACCCTTAATTTACAATTAAGGTAATCAATTTTTGGAAACTAAGCATTTTTGACATTTGAAAAACTAACGTAAAAACTCGCAAAACCGTTATTACCTACAAAAAGTATTCGGATTATACAAAAAAAATTTTTACGATGTTAACTCCGTTCTT
This sequence comes from Monochamus alternatus, assembly GCA_037114965.1. Lineage (NCBI taxonomy): Eukaryota > Metazoa > Arthropoda > Insecta > Coleoptera > Cerambycidae > Monochamus > Monochamus alternatus. The sequence continues at coordinate 23,299,653 of CM073432.1, read as the reverse complement.
CATCACGCATCTTTTCCCAATTTTTTTTAGATATTTCTAAATCACCCTGTATGTTACGAAAAACATAATTGTCAAATAATGTTGGAAACATCGAAAATTCGATTCTAAAAAGTGCGTCTCTACTGAAAAAAGTGAATTTCGGATGCCTAAATTGTTCTTCTACAAGATGGTAAAGGTTTAATTCAAGTCATACCTGCATAATTGAGAGCCGATTTTAGCATGACTTTCTTATAGTGTCAGTGCAGTTTTGAATCATTCTGTATAAAGTTTCGTATAATATACAGTTTTTATAGTACCAAAACTGTGTTGTATTTGTTAGTATGTATTTTTTATTCCTATTGTACGTTGTATGAAGGAAACATAAAAAACGTTAATGTTCCCCTTGTTGATTTTGTTGGACATCATGTTTCTCGTGTAAATAGTTAGCAAGCATCGAACCGTGACTCAGCACCGCTTTTACTTTTCAATAATTCAATAAAATCGCTCATTCTCGTTCATATTTTGTGCAGCTTTTCTCGCGGGAACCATTAAACTCGAAATGAGGTGGTATTTCCAAACCCAAGTCGCCCAATATTAAATCTTAACATCCCAGACCCGAAATATTTCCAATACGATTTCGTATTGTTTAAAATTTTGTTACGAAAAGGGTCACTTGGAGCCGCTTATTGATTTTTAATCACAATGGAACAAGCGTTTATTAATGGATGAGGTCTAGAATGTGGGTAGTGCTACGGTGTGATGGTACTGGAAAGATACAGCTTTTAACATGAGTTTGCTATTTACTACTGTTAACTGCGTTGGAAAATTGAGATAATTATCCAGTAATATGCCAGGATTTAGAACTTACCCGAAAAACTTTGAGGATGTGTACACCATTAAATAAGAAATCGATATCATCAAAAAAATTATAAATAAGAGTCCAATAGATTTCGCGTAAAAAATGTTTAAATTTCTAACGTTACAAAAGAGTACGTAGCTGGGCAACTGTACTTCAACGGCATATGATATACAAACAAAGTTATCAAGTTTTTACGCCTAGAGCACGAGTCAACACGCTGATTGGTAAATAGGGTTGGAGTGGGGATATGCTATCTAGGTGGTAAACGAACGTGGTCAGTAGAATTGGTTTATTTATCATGGGAGTGTCAATCTTAAAAATTTTCATAATGGCTCATGTCTAGAGCAATGCTGAGTTAATGGACATGATTCTTATTATGGTGCAATTAGACAAAATGCATTGTCTGGTTCGTGCTTGTATGCGGATCGATTTCTCGATCGACACAAACCAAAGTAAAACTCTCAGGTTTACAGAGATAAGCTAGTCTGGCGATAACTGTTGCAATCAGTACCACACCGTCACCTGCTCTGGAAGTCTTCCTAGATCTAGCTCCTCTCCATATACTTTTGGAGAGAGGAGCCAGATGGGCAGTATATAGATTGAAGCAAGCGGCTATTGTATGTCGACATAGAAGGTCACGACACTCTATCGATGGTCTCGGATGCCTACAAAAATCAACTATAGATTGCCTTTTGAAATTCTCTTTTCTCAGAGGGAAGAATGGCAACTGGGTCAAACTGGCCTCCTGAAGGCGGATAGTTGCTGGTACACCTATGGCTCCAAGACTCCAGAGGGTGTTGGGGCTGGAGTGTACAGTTGCAACCCAAAGACCAGGCTATCCGTAAGCTTGGGCAAGTATGCAACTATATTTCAGGCAGAAATCTATGCCATAGAACTGTGTGCATGGAGGCTGGAAAAGCTTAGACTTACACGCAGGTCGATAAAAATCTGTTGCGATAGTCAAGCAGCTTTAAAAGCTCTTGGATCCTACCGGTGCAATTCAAGAACGGTGTGTAATTGCCAAAAGGTTCTGGAGCGGTTGGGAACATGCAACAGAGTAACCCTGGTTTGGATACCTGGTCATGCAGGTATCCAGGAAAATGAGGCAGCGGACTCGTTAGCAAGGCGAGGTGCCTTTTCCAGCTTTATAGGTCCAGAACCGACTCTTGGCTTAGCTTCGGCTACTGCCAAAACATCATCCACGAATAAGTACAAGGCAGATTGCTAGGTAGATGCCTGGGGTATCCCAATCAACGGTGTGGTGCTTAGTACATGAAGTTCAGTTCAGTATCCATATCATATCCAGCGTGTTCAAGAACTGTTACCAGCGGATTATCCATTACGAATGGGTTTTGTGAATATTCAATTTACTGTTGATGTACTAGGTACAGATGAAGCTTTATTTACTTGCAAGGGAATACAAACCATTCACAATGCACATGTTTGAGAAATCCGCGCGCAACTGAACAGGACCACTTCCAACACCGTTTTTCACTGAATATTTGGGCAGGAATTGTTGATGAACCCCTAATTGGATCGTTCATATTGCTTAGTCGAATTAATGGTTTACAGTACCACGAATTTTTTCACAGCACTCTTCTTGAAGATGTACCTCTAACTATCTGACAACGCATACGGTTTTTACATGGTGGAGCACCTCCTCACTTTCCGCTAGATAGTCGAGATTATCTCCATTAAGTGCACGGATTGGACGGGGTGGAACGGTAGTATGGCCTCTACGGTCTCTCGGTTTAAACCCTCTTGACTACTTTTTGTGGGGCCAGTTAAAAAATGAGGTGTACCGTACCTAAGTGAAAACCGTCGGCGATTTGCGCGAGCGTATTACAACTGCAGCAAATAATTTTCATTTACAAGAACTGCAACCAAGAGGAACATTCGTTTTAGTACGGCAAAATTGGATAAAACGTGCCCAAATGTGTGTACAAGTCAAAGGACAAAATTTCGAACAATTTTTGTAATAAGGTATATACTAATTTTTTATTAATCTCTAAAATGATCAAGTACCACAATCCTCAAAATTAGTGTAATAAGACTTTATTCGGTGGTATTTGGTCAGATCTATCTATATTTAAAGTTATTTTAAAGTAAAAACACCGCAAGTATTTTTTGCACCGGAGTCGGTTTAACCACATAGGATTTTTTCGTTCGGTATGTGATATCGCCTGTTTGTATTGTCATTCCATTAGAGTAGACCAGAATCCAGCGGCGGACAATTAAATATTTTTCAGAATGTGTATATTATTTTTTTGTACATTTCCAAATTTTTCTAGATAAGTTCTAAATCATCCTGTATTGAACGATATCGAACATTTCTGCGGTGCTATTGAGAATTTTCTTCTCTTCCTGCATCACTTCTCGACATACTATATAGATTTGAAACATTCTTTATTTTTAATAGAATGTATTTACTATTTTTTTGGCACTGTGCCAATGACTCTTTTCTCAATACCATTGACCCTGATGTGGCCTAGTATATAAATTAAATACAGCATAAATACCACGCAGAGAGCTTTAAGCCCTGTTGATCCAAAGTTTGTATGTTCAGTGGGCATTGACATGCTAGGCGAGGACGAACGGTGGATATGATATATCAATGTACTAACACGCACCTGTTATAATATGGTGAGGTCAGCAGTAGACATTAGTAAAAGGCAAAATAACAAACAAACGACTTCATTTTGGTATTTTGATTTAGGTTCCATTTTATTGTTTTAGGAGAAGGACCTTGCAACAATGTAGAAAACTTCGCGGCTGTCATCAATACAGTGTTATGTTTTACCTAATTTTATTTCGTAGTAATTTAAATTGGTATTTTTTTAAGTGTCTTGTGCGGTGTATGACCTTATAAACGTGTGTCCTCATTGCCAAGTGAGTGTGTGTGTGTGTGTGTGTAAAACAGAAAATGATACAACATTCTTAAAATCTCTCCAAATATCAATCCTGGAAATAAATATTAGGTGCTACCTTCCTCTGCTACCATATCGTGTTTCTCATAAATCAGTAAATAATAATCTACATTTTGTAAATATTTTTTTTTGATGATTCCGTTAATTCTTATTTTCCCTATCCCCTCTTAAAATATTTATACTAAGTCATAGTTACCCTTTTAGAAAAGAAAATATTTGTAAGATTGGTTCAATATTTAAGAGATTATGGGAGTCTTGAACGTTAGTATGCTAATGTATGACGAGAACAAACTCAGACAGTAAGAAACGAATTGTCGTAGAAGAGGACCCTGGCACCAACGAAGATTGATGCTAAAAGTGAATCATAACTTAGAATTTTGCATTGCTAGTTGCATACTGTCCAAACATCAACGAACACTGGTCAAAGCTTAGAATATAATATTATATTCTAAGGATACAAGAAAAGATTTTTACACAGCACTGTAAATATCTCGGGATACCTGTCACTACCTTTGACACTTTGACTTTGGCGGAATATAACCTCGCGGCTGACACAGAGCCAGAGTCGGCGATAAATAGGAGAGAGAAGGGTTCAAGAGACACTCGAAGCAGGACATATCAATAAACTAAACTGGTCAACCAACTCTCCTGGCATGAATCCTATTGAGCACATGTGGGATTTTGTTGCTAGAGCCATTCATAATCATATTCCTCCACCTCAGACTGCAGATGAGTTAGTCGTGGCGGCAGAAGAGGAATGGAACAATATTCCGCAAGAGACCGTTAACCGCTTGATTATCTCAATGCACAGACGTGTCAATATGCTATTGCTAAAATGTCACACATCTGCTGGTTTTTCATTTTCTAAGTACTCTTTTTATCGAACATATTCTTTTCACAAAAACAGATTCAGAAAAAAATATAATTTTACAAATGTATTTGGTTTTTCTGACAAAAAGATCTCTTTAACAAGAATGAGGGAGGTCCAAGATTTTTGACGTTGCGTGTAATTCCTGTAACGCATGTATGAATAAAAGTCCTATATAAAGTAAACGTGAATTTTCCAAAACATTTTCTATTGATCATTTAATGACACCCTGTACAACAAAAGACATCTCATCGTATTAAATTAATTTCACATTGTTTCGGTTAACTCAACGCAAGAATTGGCATCTAAATGCCGCTTACTGTTCCTCTGAATAAATTTAGTTCATTCGGGTTACTTAAGCCTGATTTTGGCTGTGTTCCATGTGCAAATTTATTTCCGGGGAAACAAAAGAATAATGAATACACTAGGAAAGCGAGTAATATGAAAATCCATCTCTAGGATTTCTCAGGGGGATTTTTCTAAGTAATAACCATGTGAAATTGGATGTGGTTTTATTTCAAAGCAGCACATATTTGTTTAAATAAACCACTACTATTTACTACTTTGCATACATTTGTAAAAGTTATTGTACTATACATACAAATGATATATAATAATTAAGGAAAAACTAGTTAAAATTAACTGCTACTTTAAATTGAGTGTTAATTTTTAACTTATAAACAGTTTGTTGTACGAAAAACGTAAGTCGGAAAATCTGAATTTAATTAACGTTAATACATTTATTTCAACGTTAGGTTAGTTTTACTATTCCTCAAGTATGATAATACTTTATTGAAAAATTAACTTCTTCTTTCTTGAATAATAAGATTATATATTATTCATTTAAGATTAAAAATTACTTCAACAAAACTACTATACTTAATATGAGATAAAGTTATGTCTGTTTACAGAATTGTTTGTGTGTACTTTTTGACATACGACCCACATTTGTGACGTCATCGTTGTTCGGGGTGAAAATTAAATTTTAAAATCTTCAAACATTATTTTCCTGAAATTTTTGTTATGTAACACCATAATTTTTCATAATGTATGTATGGAGAATGACACGATCTTTCAAATGGCAATGGCAATTGGGGGTTGCTATTTAAAAAAAATTGTCGATGACGTCGTATCTCGACCAACGATGACGTCACAAATATGGGTCGTATGTTAAAAAGTGTCTTTTTTAAAAACAAAATCGACGTGTCAGGGGATGTTTTCGAAAACAAAACAAACAATTTCAAAAATAATGAATTTATTCGTTTTCGAAAGCACTGTACACTTGATTGAAATTTAAAATTTTACTTAAATACAGATTAGATTTTTTCTGTGCACAGTTAACCAGCAAATCCAAAACTATAAAAAAAAGTTGAGAAGGAGCGGGACCTCATTCGAAGTAACTCAACAGTAACAGTTTTGCTTTCCAAAAGTCTACAAACCGAACTTGCCCATACGTGTTACACAAAATTCAAGATTTAGTGGCAATAGACAAGATCAAAGAAATTCCAACTAGATCTGGATGTTATCCCAGCGAGATTTGACGTGACATAATTGTTTATAAAGGTCCAATTGAAATAGCTTTGAAAGAACTTTATCTAAGGATTACCGCAGATAACAAGGATTAGAACTCAGTAGTTTACAAAGTGTAACAAGTTAAAGCAATATAAGCTATTGGTGCATCATTATCTGTAACTTTGGAAAGTATACAAGGTGTTTTTAAAATGAGTATCCAAAGTTTTTGTGTATGTAGAACAAGTCAAAAGATGGCAAAAACCTTAGTATAGGTTTTTTCTGTTGCCCCTGAAAAGGGTGACTTCGAAAAGGCTTTTTAATAAATAACTTGTTTAAAACAGTATGATATTAAATCATACACCCTGTATCTCCCTTACAAATCTCCAAAATAAAAAATTCTCTATAACAATTTGTCATTATTTTCAAAATTCTGCTGACCGAGCAGGTTATTCATTTAAAACTAACCTTGTACATTTTAATCTTAGATCTTTATGTATAAACTTTGACGCTGTTGCTGTAGTTTGTGTCAGAGCCTAAAAATAAAAAGAAAAAAGAAATTTATCAGTATCATCATTGCATACATCCGCAAGGTACACGTAATATCTCTATAACTCAGGCTGGATCCATCATCGACGCAAAGGGTGCCTATAATTAATAGTAGCTTCGACTAAGGACCGGTAATGAATAGACTGGAGTGACGGCGAATGAAGAGAAAACATCGGCCTGGTAACAATAATCTTGGCTTTTAGTACGGTTTGTGAGGATATTCAGCTGTATGGGGCGTAATTTCGGCTTGTCATGACTCAACTATGTCGAACAATTCCACGGCAATCTGACAGATTTATCATCATATGTGTTACGAGGTGCTGGAGTCATTTGCTTACGGTCAAGGTTTAAGTTGACTTGCCTAATAACAACCCAAGCAGAAAAACAGTTTTGTAATTTTCTGATTATACTAATAATAATAATAATAGAAGCTTATTGCCCAACAGAGTAATCCAATTAGTATAGGATCCCACTATAAAACGACCTTCACCGAGCTGATTAATGGATGAAAAGTATTTTATATCCAATTAAATATGTCAATAAATACATTGCAAATGGGATGTCCAAAAAATTTCAGTCCAGAATATGATTAATTAACAATTAAAAATTATTATTTTTTAAAACATTTCACTGGTTTGGTTAATAGACAAATTCCACACCAATCGAAAGTATGAAGCCCATAGAATATGCAAACGTTAGGTTGACTATTTTTTTCCCGTCACAACTCTTGGGTAGGCAGGTATAAACAGGTAAATCGATACTAGTAACTTGCACCGGTCTGGTTAATAAATTAAAGTTAAATTAAAATAAAGATTATTTCATTACCAACACGATGGTATAGGGTTGTCTGCGAAAAATCAGTCCTGAATTCCGGTTGTCGAGTTTTAAAAAGTGAAATATTCCCGAGCGAACCATTCCCTGCGATAGATGAGTACACAGCATTGCAGCTGTGTGTAGTTCGTCCATACCGAAATAAAGTCCGGGGGCGGTGGTACCTATTATTATTAATCTGCCCCTAGGAACCCCCAACGCCCTTCAATGACAATAAAACAACATTTTCGACCCTACTAATGATATGTCGATATCGAAAACCCGTAAAAAATAAAATTTTCTAATAATCCATTTGTCGCTCCGAATTACGTTTAATTTTTTTTAAGGAAACGATACATATAATCAAAATATTTTATTAGACTTTTCTATAGGTAAGGTGGAGAAGAAGCCACAAAAAAATTTCAATGATTTTAGACAAATTTCGTGTTTTCAAGGACCGCCCCCAGAGGGGCAGCAGGAACGTCATAATATCATTTCAAGTCACTACCAGGAAATAATAGTCTATACGGAAAATGAAGACAATCCGTTTATCCGTTCCTCCAAAAAATCTAATAAATTTCGGGGACGGTGGTATTTTGCCGCCCAACTCGTAAACTGTTGTTTGTACAAAAAATTCTATAGAAGCATTTTTTCATATTTTCATAAAAAACATTCGAATATGTATTCGAAATGAAACAGAAAAGGTCGATTTTTCGAACTCGTGACTTCGAGACTCCACCCCTCAGTTATGAATTCGGGAAACCTCCGATCCCGTTCCACAACCGCCGTTTATCTAGCCTCATGTTCGTCGTTAGGAGTAAAAATTTCCGCACATCTCACGGCCACAAATCGAATCCGATCGACCTCATATTTTATGTACGTATACTTCGCGATAAGGAGGGGGCGCATCCGGTAATGTACCGAAAAAAAATTAAAAAACGGGATGCCGCCCCCCAACCGATTGAATCGAAATTTTAAAGACATGTTTTCTTTGAGACGCGGAATCGAAAAAATTAGTCCGTCTTCGCGTTAGGGGTTCCTAGGAGCAGATTAATAATAATAACTCCGCCCCTGGACTTTATTCGATTTTTTGGAGAAACGGATAAACGGATCGTCTTCATTTTCGGTATGGACGAACTACACACAGCTGCAATGCTGTATACTCTTCTATCGCATGGAATGGTTCGCTGGGGAATATTTCACTATTTAAAACTCGACAACCGGAATTCAGAACTGATTTTTCACAGACAACCCTATACCACCGTGTTGATAATGAAATAATCTTTATTTTAATTTAACTTTAATTTATTAACCACACCGGTGCAAGTTATTAGTATCGATTTACCTGTTTACACCTGCCTACTCAAGAGTTGTGACGGGAAAAAAATAGTTAACCTAACGTTTGCACATTCTATGGGCTTCATACTTTCGATTGGTATGGAATTTGTCTATTAACCAAACCAGTGAAATGTTTAAAAAAATAATAATTTTTTATTGGTAATTAATCATATTCTGGACTGAATTTTTTAGACAACCCATTTGCAATATATTTACTGACATACTTAATTGGATATAAAATAGTTTTCATCCATTAACCAGCTCGGTGAAGGTCGTTTTATAGTGGGATCTTAGACTAAATGTAATTAATTATAACAATAGAATATAAATACACATATCTAACTAATTTACTTGAGGTCGCTAGAAAATAATGAAAACTAACGCTTAATATCTATCATATAAAAATAAAATGAAAATATTAAATATCTATATAAAGAAGTGAATAATCGCAAACCTTAATATTAAGCAATCAAATTTCTTATTATGCAATACTTCTTCCATTTGTCCGGTCAATGCTCTTTTGCAACTTTATTTCTCGCTATACTTAGAAAGGTATCCAGAGCGCCTCATTCCTAATCATACAAACTTTATAAGATTGGAGGCGGCCTTGCGACGAAATAAAGATTAATAATAATAAATACCTTTATTAGTGTTTACAAAGAAAACACACAACATCTGGGCGAAGTCTAGCTTTCGCTACTCTGCTTAACCCAAAAAAACGCAAAAACTAACATAACAAAAACAACTTAACGCTACTATTACAATCATTACAATTCAGAATAAAATAAATGTAAACAGCACAAAAATGGCAAAAACAACAACAAAATCAATGCCACAGAAAGTGCATCATTAGTACGTTACTAACAAAATAAGAAAAACTCTTTAATTCTTTTACGAAAACTGTTCACAGATAGAATCTCTAGTTCATCATTAAGGCTATTATAAATTTTAATAGAGTTGTAAGTAAATGATCTTGTAAATACCAACCCCTCAGGCTAGGTAGCAGTATCATACTTCTGAATCGTAGTAAAACTCAGTTACTATGAAGAATTTTGTGCAGTGGAAATAAAAAAGCAATTAATAACATATCTGAGTAAGTCGATAAAATACCGATTGTCAAAGAATTAAAAGAAGACATTTATTGGAAATTGTACGTCCCTAAAATTGTATTAAAAGCTAATAGACTTCCGTAGACTGAAAACGATACCGAAGCTGCAATGGCTTGTCATAAATCAACAGAAACAGGCTTGTCCCGCTTGACACAGTGACTTATCTGTGACACAGCCACGATCCTGCTAGATCAATTATTCGATATAATCATCCGATGCGAAGCAGCTATCGCCTCCTCCTGAAATCCTGAAATTAACAGGGGTTTTCTTTCTATAACAATTATCCGGATCTGCGGGAGTTCTGATTCATAAGAATTCCAATATATAGGAGCTGCCTTTTATGTCGAAGACGTTCCATTTGACCTGATATTACTCATATTCTTCATCTATTCCACGATATAAATAAAAATATTATACTTACGCTAATAATGTGTACTACTTCACATGAAAAATAAAATACTTGGATAAAGTTAATAATATATCTAATTATTGCTGGCTTAATTAACATACAGGGTGTTAAAAAAAGAGTGTAAAATATTTCAGGAGGTAATAGTATGAACCAAAATAAGCAGAAAAGTCTTAATAAACATGGGTCCGCAAAGTAACGGTTGCAGAGATATGGACCACTATTCGTTTTTCAAACATTTTATTTTATTAGGAATAAACCGACAAAGGAAGCTTTTAACAAACAAAAAACAAAGTTACAGAAGATGTTCAAAGTGCCCTCCGTCCATTTCCAAGCAGGCACGACATCTTCGTCTCAACGATATTCGAACTCTTTCGAAAACACCCTCCTTGGTTTGGATTTCTTGACACTTTTGATTAATCCGTAGCTGCAGCTCTTTCAGGCTATTTACAGGAGTACCATACACTAATGTCTTCAAATATCCCCAAACAAAGCCATCTAGAGGGTTCAGATCAGGCGATCTTGGAGGCCATAAAACAGGTCCGGCCTTCCTAGATACATTTTATATTATGACTAGAATATAATTTTTTTATTTATTTTACAGGATGGTCTACTTTGGGCACTTAGGTATAAAAGGTTTCTTCCATTTTCTGAAAATACAGAAATAAGTAGCCACGATATTTGAAGCTTAATTTTTGAGAAAAGTTGAATAGCGAGAATCTTATTTCGATATTTTGATTTGTTTAAGAGATACCTACATGATGTTTTTAAATTTTGGTCGTTTTCTATGGTAACTTTTCTACTTATTATATTAATATTTATATATTATAAAGACATGTTTTCTCTATGTGTAGTATCTAGTGGCTTGAGGAATATTTTTTATAATTTCTATATATTTTTTAATGAAACATCATACGTATGTAATATAGGACATCATAGAAAAAGCTTAAAATTAAAAAAAATCTATATCAAAATTAATCAAGACATCGAAATGAAATTTTCGTTATTCAATTTTTCTCAAAAAATATTCCCGTGGCATTTGGACTATCTTTTCGAAAAATAAAAGAAATCTCCTAAAAGTCGAACCTGACTTAACCCGTACAGTCAATTTTAGAAAAACTTACTTTAAAGACATCTTGTTTACAACACTCGAATTCACTAACAGTGTTTTGACATAGATACCTAAAAAAATCTGAATATTAATTCATTTATACCTAATATATTAATATGCATACATAAGAAAAATTTAAATATCGTAAGGAATTAACGATTGTTACTTACCTTAAGTAACATATCAGGCTTTTCCGTGAGTTTCTCAATAGCATCACTGCATCAGAATATTATTTCAAAAGAAAAATGTACTCATATTAAGTAACCTACCTAACATGAATGTCTATTGCTTCTAATGTTAACAAACACTTTTAATAGTAATATTGAATTTTTGATATGATATCCCCAGTGAAGTCAAACATTTCCGAAGCCAAGTACCTTAAAATTAGCAGAATAATCCTTTTAAAATTTATAGTTAAAATTTTTGGACAAATTGTGTTAAACATTTGTTACACAAAACCGTACTTTTCCTAACTGATTATATAAATAGCTATTTTTTACTCCAATTACGGCTCAGTTAGCTAATTAGTAGTTACAGCTTTATTATATCTTCAATATATTAACTGCTCTTTGCCTATTTTGTTTAGCTTAGAAAGACATGCACATACAGGTACTGAAGTAATGAAATATTATAGTTTTAGGGCATTTTTTTATTAAAATTTGGTACCTGCACATTTAGGTTACTTCACGTTATACAAAACATATATAACAATTTAAAAATATATTCATAGAACTAAAGTTAACATTTCAATTAATATTCAAACGAGATCTATGACGGTCTTATACTAACTATTACAAATTAATATTAATTATATAAATGTGTATGGATAAGTAGCTACCCAGAACTTAAATAAAATATAATTCTAATAGAAAATAATATATTTTATACATATATATATATATATATATATATATATATATATATATATATATATATATATATATATATATTATGTAAGAGGAACAAATCAACAGTGGGGTATCCAATTTTTGTAGAAGCAAGGATACCAATGTTTCTTTGCTTCAATAATTATGTATAACTTACATACCTATTACTTCTTAATCTCATTTAGGTTATGTTAAAACTAGTACTAGACAAAACTATTTATAGTACTAAAAACACTCACTTGTCAGTCTAGATATGATTATATTGCTAGTCACTACTCACTAAATTAATTATGTAACTACCTAGGTCCTAGGTTACTTCACGTTATACAAAACATATATAACAATTTAAAAATATATTCATAGAACTAAAGTTAACATTTCAATTAATATTCAAACGAGATCTATGACGGTCTTATACTAACTATTACAAATTAATATTAATTATATAAATGTGTATGGATAAGTAGCTACCCAGAACTTAAATCATGCTAATCCTCCGGAAGCCTCTGTTCTTCAAATATGTATAAAATATAATTCTAATAGAAAATAATATATTTTATACATATATATATATATATATATATATATATATATATATATATATATATATATATATATATTATGTAAGAGGAACAAATCAACAGTGGGGTATCCAATTTTTGTAGAAGCAAGGATACCAATGTTTCTTTGCTTCAATAATTATGTATAACTTACATACCTATTACTTCTTAATCTCATTTAGGTTATGTTAAAACTAGTACTAGACAAAACTATTTATAGTACTAAAAACACTCACTTGTCAGTCTAGATATGATTATATTGCTAGTCACTACTCACTAAATTAATTATGTAACTACCTAGGTCCTAGGTCCTAGCAAAAAATAATGAAGGCGTCACCACCCAACGCTCTCAACGGTTAGTGGTAGTGCGTTTAAAAATTAGTAGTGCCTTCACACACACATTAGGCATATGTTTACAGTCAATTATATAGTAAATTTGGTATTTTCAGTAATTTTATAATGTAAAAATGGATTTCACATTGTTAATTGTAAACGTATTATAATATATTCTATAAATGTATGCATTATATTATAATTACATAAGTTTACGGTTTTGTTGTATATTGGCAGTTTTCTTGTAAAATTACAAGCGTCAGTGTAATATTATTTTTAGAATTATTTTAAGACAATTATAAGGATATTCTTACAAAGAAAAGAACATATTTGTAAAGTTACTGGCCTTTTTTAGTGTAGATTGTTTTAGACAATACCAGTCTAGTCACTAGATGTTTGGTCATTTCGTGGCGAGGAATACGGTGACTTTAAGTGAGTCTAGAATTTTAAAATAATACTGGCACCTTCGCCATTTCTTCGAAAAATTAATAATATATTTTATTTACAACTGTCGCATAATAACTATGATTTGACATTGTTTCGAATGCCATAATGACTTACATTATTCCACATGTGCTTTTTTAAATTTATTATACATACTCAGTGCGATAATGACATTGTAAATAAAATTATACTCAAATTAGACCACTAAACAAACAAAATATGTAAAATCATATGAATTCGCTAGCACTTTTTGGAATAGTAGGTCCTGTTAAATGAAAAGAAATGCGGTAAGAATTAGACTAAAAAACTCCCTATGACTACACTGGCGTCTCATAGACCATTGACGTCATGTAACCTCACAGAAGAAAGCCCACTGGTGTCAAATCAGAACTTCGGGCTGGCCATTTCATGGGACTCCTTCTCTCTATCCACACTCTAAAAAAAGTTGCTGTATAAGCGAGATTTTCCAGTGTGTAATTTAGGATGTGTCAAAATTCCGTGTTAACAGTTTTACACACAAATGTGTTAAAATTACTAGTATTATAATAAAATATACTGAATTTGTGTAATATTTATTTGTGTAATATATATATTGGTTGTTGTTGATTTGAACTGAATGTTATTTTTTTAATAAAATCATTAATAGTAAAATATCTTTTATTTAATAATTACACCATAATTTTGAAAAATCTATGTATTGATACGGAATCTCACCTACCTTGTTAATTATGTTCCTGTTTGCTTTTGAAATTATAATTTTTAATACATATATTCTGACATTTTATATAGAACATCCAGGCTATATTCAATTCTCGACGATAGTTAGGTAATAACTCTAGAAAAGTCAAAATAATGTAATAATGTCAAAATAAAAGTATTTCAAAAATTATATTTATTAAAAATTATTTCGAAAGCAAACAGGAACATTATTAACAAATTGAAAAGGTAGGTGAGTCTTCCATATTAATACCTGTTATACAATACAATTAACATGTTAATCTGTAAAGCCTTCACCTTTAATATTACAAGTAACACTGAAATATGTAAAAGTTACACATGACATTTGTTACATTAACACAATGAATTGTGTTAAACCTTTAACACATTGCAACATACATAGAAATATATAAAAATATACACAATTCCGCGTGGACCTGGATTAACACAGTATTGTGTTTTTTGTGTTAAAATGTGTAATTATTTTTTTACAGTGCACATATGAGGGTATTTCACGTTTAAGAGATTAATTAGATTACATCCGACTATACCAAGCCAGACACTTGAAGCGTGAAATGGCGAGAAATACGGTGACCTTAAATGAAGGTCTAATATTTTAAAATGATAGTGACATCTTCTCCATTTATTCGAAAAATTAAGGTAGGCATTATATTTTATCTACAATTGTCAAATAATGACTATGATTTGACACTCCCATATGTGTTTTTTAAATTAATTAACGCACTCAGTGCGATAATGACATTGTATATTAAATTAGATTTAAATGAGACATTTATTAAATAAACAAAATATATAAGATCGTATGAATTCTCTGGCATTCTTTGCAATAGTAAGTCCTGTTAAATGAAAAGACATGCAGCAATAGTTGAACTAATAAGCTCCTCTTGGAATTCCCCTGACGACTCTTACACACTGACTTGTAACCTCACAGAAGAAAGCCCATTGATGTCAAATCAGAACTTGGCCTGACTATTTAACGGGACCCCTTCTCTCTATTCATCTATCAGTGTATTTCACTTTTAAGAGATTACGTACTTCAAATACAAATTAGAGTTTCGTCAAAGTGTAACCATATTCTCCGAATTGTGACCAAAAAAAACATTTTTCAATAAGTTAGGTAACACATTTTACATAACATTGAAGTACATGTTGCCACCTAAGCAAGGTGGTAACAGATATGGTTCAGTTAGATTGTTTTCGATAATACCAGTACAGACATTAGAAGTTTGATCTCTTCGCGGCGGGACATGCTTTGGCCTTCAGCGAATTTTAAAGTAATACTGGCACCTTCGCCATTTTTTCGAAAAATTAATAATATATTTTATTTTCAACTGTCGCATAATAACTATGATTTGACATTGTTTCGAATGCCATAATGACTTACATTATCCCACACGTGCTTTTTTAAATTTATTAACACACTGCGATAACGACGATTCGATCAATGGAAAAAGAAGTTTGGTATAATTTTAGGGGCGACTCACCCTCACCCAACACCTTGTAGTGTTCCAATTTACTTAAACTCATAGTAAAAAAATACCAATAATAAACCTAAATCATGTACCAAATTTGGTTATTCCAAGTTAAAGTAATTCAGACAAATTATTTCTTTTCAAAATATTTGGCCCCACTTTGAAAGCCTGTAACTCCGCCTGTGTGCGATTTTGTATGGTAGGTATGTTTGGTTAAATTGTAGTATTTTGGGACCCCCTACAAGCACCTAATCTGTGTCGGTTCTTATATGGATCACCGTGTGTAGAAGTCGCTAGATTTTCGAATTTATAAGAAAGATGGTTACACTTCATTGAATCGCTTAATTTATTGATACTTGTACTGTAAATGTTATATATGAAATACAAACAGTACTTTTTCCCGAATGAATGCATTTCAAGCTAAAATTGATGGAAAATATTAACGAAATTGTGTAAATAGAGAATATTTAATTGGAAATAAATTAGCGCCAGGCCGGTGATTTACAAAAACACTTTGTTAGATGGATTTCGAGGCAATCATCTGATCTGAAGCAGCGAAGGAAGTATCGGTCGGTTCAGAGCAAGGGCCGAAATTAACAACGTTTTTTCTTTCTGATAACAATTATCCGGATTTATGGCGTACATCCCTCAAATAGAATTAGCGCGCGCTGTGCTATAAAACAACGATTTGTCTGGAGCTTTAAAGGCTCGCCGGCCTTTCCGACTTAGCAGTTCGCAGAGTGGCGGAGATTCATCAGGCCGTCCCGCGCCGCCACACGCTTTGATGATACACCGCCACTAGGAATGCTACTTACGGCCAACGAACCAAATAAAAATTGATGTGCGCTCGCAGGGATGTCCAAACTCCTTCCGAGGGCTACTATACGTTTTAAAAATATAAGGCTTTCTCGTTTCTTTCGGAGATATTAAGATTTAAGCTAATTCAAGCTGATTACACTCCTGACTAATAACATTATTATATTATTATTATTTATTGACAATAAGAGTAGAGGTAAAAACCTATAAAACTCAAAAGGCCTAAATAACATATAAAAAAATCTTAATATAGACGTACAATATGAAAACAAAATTTACTATAGGGGCAAACTAAGCAAAAGTATACAGGGTGTGTGAAAATATGCCCACAAACTTCGGGAGCCTAATCTACTGATAAAAATAGTCGTATAAACGTATGTAACACTTTTTCGAATTCTCAATAATAACGAAGTTATGGCCTGTCAAATAAAAAAAATATATTTTTATTTCTGACGTAACTTTTTTTGTAGTAAACCGATTTTCTTCAAATTCGGTACAGTTGTTATACGCATTAAGGTGGACCGTGAATATGAAAAAGAATTCAAAATAAAAACCACAACACCTTTAAACCTCCAAAATTACCAAATGACTTACATGAATTTCCCAGTAAATATTGACCAAATGCAGCTACTTTTACCGCGGTACAGTGAGTAATGTAGTGCAACGCGAGGAAAATTTGAAACCGAATCGTGGAAGAGATGGAGGTCCAGGACTTCCACGGCCTATTGCAGCAGTGTGACGTATCATACACGAGGCTCAATCATATCCGTACCATGACAGCCACGATCTCCTGACTTTAAATCATTTGGACTTCTTTTTGTGGGGATATTTAAAAAATTAAGTGTATCGTAAGTAGATACATACTATTGATGGTTTACGGAAACGTATCATAGTTGCTGTCAAGTTGTTAGTCATCAGGTATGCCAAACTATTTTATTTTATTTTTTATTTTTTTTTTATTCATTTAACATCCATCAGACTGCAGCTCATTCACAGGAGTATTACAGTCATGAGTGAAAAAGGCAGTACAATGAGTGAAAAAAAAATTCTTCGCATATTAACAACAACATAATAAACATAGACATACTTATCTAAATTGCATACAATATAAATATAGAAAAAAACAAAATAATAATAATAAATTGTAATTTTAATTATATAGCACAGAAAGTAAATGTTGTTTAAATTGTCACAAAGTGACGGAAAATATATCAGCAGTTACAAAGGTCTCAAAAATTCTACATGTTAGATATATAGGACTACTAAAGCAATGAAAGGAATTAGGAACGGCAAGATAGAATGTTCTACAAGTTCTTGAAGCAGGTCTAGGGGTGGGAAATAAAATGCGGGCAAGTAATTCCGATGAATCAACAAGATTATGTATGATCTTATATAAGAATACTACACATCTAATGTTACGGCGTCTATACAAAGAGGTCCAGCACTGGACCGTGTTTATGATTATCGATAGTATAATCAAAATTCACGATATTAAAAATCCTATGAAATGTCATGACCTTGCATTTAGCAATATTTAAACTTAACTTGACGCTACACCACTCGCTCAAGGAAACCAAATCCCGCTGCAATAACAAACAATCCTGGAGAGTACTGTCTCTAAACAACTTCATGTCATCAGCAAAAAGCAGCTTCCTAGAAGAGAGAGCACAACAGATATCCGATATGAATAATAAGAATAAGAGAGGCCCCAAGTTGGAGCCCTGGGGTACCCCTGACGTTGCAAAAAAGTGGAAGATTTAACACCGCTGATTTCAACATGCAACATTCTATCACTTAAGTAGGATTGTAACAAGTTAATTATTTGAAATGAAATTCTAAACGAAGGTAATTTTGCCAACAATACACTGTGTGATACCGTGTCAAAGGCCTTTCTAAAATCCGTGTCAATGACATCAACCTGTTTCTTCGAGTCAAGTTCATGGGATACAAATTCGATAAAACAGCAGATAGTGCTACGAGATTTACAATTTTTTACAACTAAGGAAGGAATATTGTCAGGCCCAGACAAGAGTTTATTTTTTAATTATTTACTAGATGCAATTATATCGTTAAGGGAAATATGCTTAATATTGAGATAACTACTAATATTATTACATTCAAATGCATAATTGTTATTAACCGCAGCACAAGTCTGCAAGTAGACACTATTAAAATGCTTAGCAAAGCCCTATGCAATTGTGTTTAGTAACGATAATTGTTGATTGTCATACGACATTACAGTCAAACACAGTGTAATTATTACAAAAAAAAAACACTTTAAATTCCAAGTTTGACCATCTGTATCTGTTTTCTATTACTTACGGACCACCCTGTATAAGCATGTTTCCTATTCGTAAAATTTGTAATTTTAAATAATTGTGTTTTAGTTAAGCTAGTATTTTAAAAAGCTTTTCAGAAACACTGTGTACATATGTTATTGATGAAGGTAAACAATTCAAAGCCGACATCATCTAATAGTGCGAATGTTGAGTGATAATTTTATTCAGACACGTCAACGCCGCAATAAAGTTAGTAAGAAACAATTGTATATATAATAAAACAACTACTGTCCTGAGTAAAATACTGCTATCCTTAGTCGCTGTTAATTCATCCTTCGTAGAGGATTCTGTTTTTAAAGCGACGTGATGAAATTATTCTCGGCAGAACATATTCAGCGACGCCTGGAAAATTATATTACCAACCTACTTGTTCAGAATAAGGTACATAACTAAAACTTTTGGTTTTCTTGTAATTAATAAACGTACCAAATACGAATTAAATTTTCCCACCAAATATTCAGGGCCTTTGTTTTGCTTGGCCGTGACGTTACATCCTCTTTCTATGAATTCTGGTATTCCTTCTTAGGTGAACATGAAATATGTACGCATTTAATGTTTTAAGTTTAGTGCAATATCGTCGAGTAATGTTATGTGTAAGATTATTATAATAATAATAATAATAATAATATGTCTTTATTTCCAATTAGAAAAAAACAAAAACAAAAATACAGTACTTTATCAAATTAAAAATTAATTTGGAAATCCCAAGGGGAAGTTCACACAAAGTGTGCTTCTACCACTTAAGCCTTGTATACATAAATATATTCATAAGTCAAACTGAGAAAATGTACAAAGCAAAATACTAATAATACAAAACAAAAAATGAGAAAAGAGAATTTTGAAATTGTGACAATATGAAAAAGGACACACAAACACTCATAGATATTGTAAAAAATTATTTGAAATAGAAAAAACAAAATAAATTAAATAAAAAAATGGCCACAGGTATTTATTTCATGCTAAGAAAAGCATCACAAAAATTAAACGATGAACAGGGGTAGGATAACAAATATTTTATATCAAATTCTGCTCCATAAATAACCTGTCTCTAATAAAACTTTTAAATTTGTTTATGCTAAACGATGTTACTTGAGAAGAAAATCTATTATAAGTTTTATATATGTTATATTTAAAACCTCTTTCAAATAATGCAGTTTTGTGATAGGGTGCAGTAAGTAATCCTTTAGTTCGAATATTTAGAGTATGCACATCATTTCGAAAGTTAATTTTGTTGTACAAGTACGGAGGAGATTTTGTCAACACAAGTTTATGACAAAAGCACAATAAATATAATTGTCTACGATTTGCCATATTTAACCATTGCAAATCTATTAATTTATGAGACACATGTTCAAACTTTCTTATGCCATACACGAAACGAATACATGAAT
Organism: Monochamus alternatus; assembly: GCA_037114965.1. Lineage (NCBI taxonomy): Eukaryota > Metazoa > Arthropoda > Insecta > Coleoptera > Cerambycidae > Monochamus > Monochamus alternatus. The sequence goes on along the minus strand of CM073432.1, from coordinate 23,279,208 downwards.
TTTGAACACGCTGAATACGGCATTTAGAAGTCTGGTCCAAACAAGGTCCGTAGACAGGTGCACATTAATTGAAGTGACTTAACACTAGAGTTTCGCAGAGCATTTTCTTTGTACTGTAGTCAATATAACCTTTATGAGGATACAAGTCTTAATGCATTATATGATCGTTCTGTAAGTTTGCTCACTTGTTCTCTAAACCTTAATGACCTATCAAGAATTAATCCTAAATTTTTGACACTTTCAGAGATAGTTAATGCTGAACCCATTACCTCAATTTTTAATACGTTTTTCAACTCAGAAACATTATGTTTATTTCCGAATAAAATCGTAGCTGACTTAGCGGGATTCAAAACCAATTGATGATTTTTAGAAATATCATAAATAGTCTGTAAGTCGCTATTAATCTCAACACTGACCACTTTATAATCTAACGAATTAAATGAAAAGTAAAGTTGAATATCATCAGCATACATATGAGCAGAACAGTATTTAATAAATTTAACAAACTGGCTGGTATAAATACTAAATAATACAGAGCCTAAAACGGAACCTTGTGGAACTCCAGAAGGAATTGATCTAGGTTTAAATAATTTGTCCCACAACCTTACAACCTGCAACCGATCCTGTAAATATGATTGAAGGAGTGAAGTAGCTTCATTTTGAAAACCACATGATTTAATAATGGATGAAAGTACTTGATAGTTTTTTGATAGTATCAAAATCTTTGTTAAAATCAAGTAATACCAGTGCAGTATTTTTCCTTTCATCCATTGCTTGAATAATGTCATCAGTGATTAAAGCTGTAGCACAACTGTCACCTGAACGAAATCCTGACTGAACAGATGGAAGAATATAATTAATTACTAAAAAATTACGAATTTGATTTTCCATTATTTTTTCGGCGACTTTAGACAAACAAGGTAAATGCTAATAGGTCTTAAACCCGATAAGTGTTTAAGGTCATTATTTTTAGGTATTGGAATCACAACAGCATTTTTCCATAATTTAGGAAACGTAGAATCCAAAAACATACTATTAACTATGTGTACCAAATACTTTAAAATATAGGGACAGCACAGTTTAATTAGATTTATAAAACTATTTCTTACAAATTTTATATACCTACAGGGTGTTTCAAAATAAAAATTTCAAGGGGTGATTCCTTGTTGAAAATAAAAGGTAGTTTATTATATAAACGTTGGGTCACAAGTCAACCATTAGGGAGATATCGCGTTGCAAATATGGAGGAAAAAAGAGTGTTTTTATTGTTTTTCTAGGAAATGAAAAGCGTGGGAATGGTAAAATTTTGTGGTTACCATCATCGAAAGACACTTGTGACATATTTTTTCACTTTTTGAAAATAGTTGGAAAGGGTTGAAATAAACTACCCCTTTCAGTTTTTTTAACTATACTTTCAAAAAACTTCCTTAACGACGTAGAAAAAAATAAATTAGGTTAAGCCGATTAATTTAGAAACTTTTTTCTCTCTTATATTTTTTTTGATAAAATTAACTGTTCCGGCGTTAAAAAATAAAATATAAAGTATTGCACGTCGGGAAGAGGCAGTTTTACTACACCCATTATTAGGAAAAACTAGTTGGCTGCTGTCAATTTCCGGATGTTTCCATTGTTGCTTTGACATTTGCTATCTGTTTTAAATCACCCTGTTATCAGGGTAATATTTAAAGTGATCCGTTTTTATCCATAGCCTTATATCTTTCAAAATAATTTTATAATCTAGGTTTCTTCTCTCTATTCTCTACATTCTTTTTTATTCTCTACAACTTGTGCGAGTGAGTGTAATAATTTGATATTGGACACATGGATGTATATAAACATTGTTCAAAATTGTAAAAAGTCTTGAGATTTTGGACAATGTTTATATAAATGGGCACAATTAAAATTATTTCACTCATTAGTTTTTAAAATATTTAAATAAATCAAAAATAATTTTGTTTTAACATCCTGTATATTTTTAACGAAGCGTCCTAGATAAAAACTTTATACACATGAGTATGAAAGAATGGGTGAACACTAAGCTGGAGATACTAGACACTAAAATATTATATTTGAGCTCATCATGCCTTATACGAATGTTGCTGGTTTAAGAAATACAGGGTGTTCAAGGTTTAAATTTTATTCTAAAATTTCTCAACAATTGCACGAATAATAAATTACACGCACGCAAAATACGCTAATATTTATTGACATAAAAATTTGACACAAGCCTTACTAAGAAAAGAAATCGCAACATCAGCGCCTGAAAGAAAACCACCATAAAATGCAATGTTGAAATTTTTAAATGCAAATAACCGATAAAGTACATTTATTTTTTATGTAGAATTGAACGTTCTTTTAGATTTTTAACTCTTTTTAAGCATATCTCAACAGATAAAAGAAATATATTTTGATTTACCTAAATAATATGGTGAAACTAACACCCTCTAGGAGCAACGTTTAATTCGTAATTCTCACATCAAAAAACCCAACACTGCCAATGCTCAGTCATGCTATCAAACCCTTCCCAATTATTGAGAAATATCGGGATAAAATTTAAACCTTAAACATCCTGTATTTATTCTTTCTGACACGATGTATATGAGAGACTCCACCAAAGAATACGAATTTCATTTTTGACCACCATTTGTGAATCATTCCGTATAAGTGTACTCCAAGAAGTTTATATTAAAATTAAAAGGAACTAAATAATGATAATGTTGGATACTTGTGGATACTGAAAACAATATTTTTTATTTATTGTTATTAGTTAAACAGCAAAACTGACTGAATATTGAGACACTGCCTACATCCTTAACCCACCTGGTGCAGCATACAAAAGGCTTCCGAGATATCGTTCGATCCTGCTGTACCGTCCAAGGCTATTTATTTATTTACAATTCTACTTAAAGTAGAATACAGCTCCTGAAACGAAAATATACAACACGGCATTCTTTGTAGCGATGGGAGGGGTCCAGTGGAAATCGAATCTATTGAAAACATCTATTTGAATTTTCTCCTGACCGCCCATCCTGATGAAATAGCCCGAAGTATCATTTCACTTAGTTCCTCCTATACAGAATCTTTAAAACACACTATAAATTAACGAATTGGGGAACATAAAACGATTTTTATCATGAAACAATCAACGAATTATTTTCTGCAACACACTGACAACAGTTAAGTGAGCTTACTGGGATATTTTGCACTGAGAAAAACTCTCCAAGTGAACAATATTGAAACAAAAATTAATTACCGTAAATATTTTTTTAGCTGGTGTAGCTGTCTTAAATATTACCTACAGGTAAAATACCATTTCTATTACATTAAATCATACGTATTGTTAAATATTTTATTCAATCTAGCGAGAGGTTGTTCTTTTTTTATTTGAACAATCTATGAAGGTTGACATGCATTGTGCCATATCATCTGACTCAGAATTTACCTTAGATTCGATATCTAACAAAAATATTAGTGTTCGATTATCGCCGCACTGTATAAAGATCCATCCATCAATTCATTCAAGAATGGTTATGACCGTCACCTGACTAATTTGAGTGCGCGAGTTTTATTTCTTATTTCTTGTGCGGATATGGAATGTTTTGATGTCTTTTTTATTAATTAGCTTTTCAGTGTATTTTCAACCATTTGGTCGTAATTTTTATTTATTTATAGGTTTTCTGCTTATACAAGTAAGTATATACGATTGTGTGAAAACTGGATAATTACGGTTAAGTTGATGTCATATATACAGACATTACCAAAGCATTCAACAGACTTGATCACTGTATCCTGCTTTCTAGGTTAGCTACATTTGGTCTTTCTCAAAACTTATTAAATCTGTTCAAATCATACCTGCAGCACAAGTACCAATACGTGGAATGTCTTGGTTTTAAGTCTGCTGAATTTTCACAGAAGTTGGGCGTGCCACAAGGACCTATAATGGGGCCTCTTCTTTTTAATCTGTTTCTAAATCATCTTCGTGTTGAGCACCTACTGTATGCCGATGTAAAAGTAATAATAATAAAAATGTATTTGACGGGATAACATTCATCCTAGTTATAAGTCATAAATGGGTCTGTTTTACAATGCGGTAAGAACAGAAAGTGTTAATCACTATCGTTATTTATTTGAAAACTAACAATTCTTGTTAACCGTGTCCTACAAGTATTTTCAATACTTTGCTTAATTGTGCATTACGAAGAATTAAATGTAATCATATACAGGGCGATTCATTAAAAAATATATATATATATATGTCGTTATAAACTTTTGGAGCACCCCGTGTATGCGAAAATATTTTCAAATTGTGTCCTAATAACATACTTATCACCTTGAAGAAATTATTTTTTTAGTAATTCGAAGTAAATCTAGTTTAAGCGATCGTTGACTCGCCCTGTACATTATAAATGATGAAAAAGCAGACTGCTGGGAGATGTGCGTTAAAAATTAACATGCAAAAGTCCTCAGGCAGCTGTCAATTAGCTGACGGAAACGTAACCCAACGTAACATTCAGCAACGAATTCTTCTTGTTGCCTTTTTATGATAGAATGGAAACGCGCTTGCATGTCCTATTGTGATAAAAATAATATTCCATCAATGATTCTACAAAGAAAACAAATTGCAAAATGTATCGACGTAATGTAAACAGCTCAATTTTCCCTGCCTAAGGTTCTGTTACAATAATTTTGACACTATGTGAGTTATTAACGTTGTTTGAGTCGCCTAGAACCTTCCTATCTAAACATTTATTTATAACTATTATTATTGTAGTCAGAATAATAGTCATTATTATTCTGTACATTGTGAAGTTATATATGCTACTGCAATTGCTATATGTTATATTGCCTATTTATGCGTTTAAAAAAACATTTAAAAGTAATTGAAAACCAAAGGTTGGAACAGCGACAAAATGTTGCCCAAAATAACGTCATTTTTAACAAAAAATAAACGTTTATTAAACATTGTCTGTTATGTACGTTTAAATAACATATACACTAAACAGTTAATACACGTTCATGGAAAATATTTTATTTAGAAATGTATTAGCGTTTATAAAACCTTTCACGTCACGTTTTGATAACGTTTTATATTATTGTTTTATATATATAACACGTTTATATATAATGTTATTAAAATACGAACTTACGTTTATGTATAAGTGAAGTAAACGTTTTAAAATAAACGTAATTGTCTAGTGTTAATAAACTTTAAAGTTTCGATGCAAGACGTTCAATCAACCATTACAACGTATTTTATACGTTTTATTTTACTAAAATGTGTAGAAAACGTATTAACAATTTTATAACACATTTAATTTATTAAATTCGTATATGTTTAATTCTACGTTGTACAAACGTTGCATTGAATATTATTAAAATATAAATGTATATCATTCATTTCTGTAGATCAGTCTACTAAACGTTATAAAAAACGTATTATTTTTAATGTTCACTTCAACCTCTGGATGAAATGCGAATGTTGTTAATATATTTTGAACGATATATTTATACGTTTAAGCCTTTAACTAAAAATAAACGTTGAAAATTTTAACACAAAACGTTTAATTAACCACTACGTTTTAAAAACGTTATATGAATAGAGTGAATAAAACGTCAATTATAGGGTTGTTGTGGATAAAACAAATTTTTCATATTTCATAGTTTTGAATAGTATTTCTTGTTACTTCATAAACGTTTTACTAAGTTCACAAGTGATTAAGAAGTTTAATTTACTTTATTTAAACTGTTTTTCTTAAAATATCGCAAAAAATGACATTAACCTTAACCTAATAATCAGTTTCTGATGTTATACTATGAGCACACTTTGTACTTCACTGTATAGGTTATAAGTAAATAGCTAATTAAGCAATGAAAACACCTGAACTTGGGGCAACCGTTAGCGTGTAGCGAACCCTTCCAAAATTAAATTAAACTGTTATTAAGAGGAATAACGCAAGCAATTAACGAAAAAGTAGTTGAGACCGAAAATGGATGATATCCTGAACCAACATCTGTACAGTTTTTCAGGCTAGCGGTCAGCTAGAGCTAAAAACCCACACGAAAGGATGTGGTTTTTTGTGAGGTTACCGAGGTTTTCTTGGCAGAAGGGCCCTAGTGCTAAGAAAGTTGTTTGAAGGCAAAAAAACAAGGTTAGCAACTCGTAACTGTTAGGGCTTCCGCACCGATGTAATAGATAGGTATCGGAAAGAAATTATCTGTTAATAATTACATATGTGCAAAAAAGCTTTTCGATTTCTTTTCGGTTTAGGAACCCTATTTGTCAGACAGGTGAATATTCATTTACAAAGTGTAAAACTTCTACAGATAAATACAGGAGGTTCCGCATAAGGACCGACACAGAGCAGGTGCATCTAGAGGTCCCAAAATATGACAATTTAACCAAACATGTCGAAAAAAATTATTATTTCTGAATTACTTTAACTTGGGATAACCAAATTTGGTACATGATTTAGGTTTATTATTGGTCTCCTTTGACTATAAGTTCAAGTAAATTAAAATTCTACAAGGTGTTCATTGAGGGTGAGTCACCACTAAAATTATGCCAAACTTATTTCCATTGATCAATTTTAAAAAGAATGATAAAATCTCGTGCTGAATTTAATTTAAAAACATTTTCTTACACTTGTTAAATTTTAAAAGGTTTTCAAGATAGGGTGCATTAATTGAGAATATCGTAGGAGATTTCCAAACTAAGTGATTTCAGATAGACAAGCATTTTCTAATGTTGAAAGACAGGCTCGAGAGACAGGAAAATTTTTTAATAACATCCCAGAATGTCCTAGTTATTAAGGGTACACGATTAAGAACATATTTTGCAAACAGTTGAAGATGAATCACAAATAAGTACTTGGCATTTATCTCGAGAAACTGGGTTATCAAGAAGTTCTGTACACCGAATACTTACTTAATTTACTACATCCATATAACACTCAAAAAGTGCAAGATCTATTTCTTCAAAATTTGGATCGATGAGTGACCTCTTGCGAGTTTATCTTGCATCAGGATATTAGATTTTTCTGCTTTGATAAAATCTTGCGTGCTTTGTTGAAAAATGGTTTCAAAATCAAACCTCGCCGATCCTCTTGAAAAGACAATGTTAAAAATAACCGATTTTTGGCTTATCCGGGGGAACGCATAAATCATAAAAAAATCAATTAATTATTGTTATTAACATTAGAAATGGCCCAGAAATACGTCAGATAGCTGGGGAAATGTCGCTACTACCCCTAAACCTATATAAACCACCCTTAAATAGCTTTAAATGGATAATCATTAATTATTGTTATAAAATTCGTGTAAAATGAAAAAAATGCTTGAAAATGATTTGAACAGACAGTATGTCAATATAAAAAGTGATGAATAACAATTTTTTTTTAATACTCCCACAGGTTTTTCATTATAAAATTCTAGCATTGAACGCCCTGTATTTTTGAAACCAACAAGGCATATTTGGCTCAATCACCATATTTTGTGTGTAGTATCTCCAGTTCAGAGATTGCCCATTCTTAATGAATCACCCTGTATATTAAACTATTTTTACATTTAGTTAAATTGTTTTTATTATACGTCTGAACCGAATATTATATCTATACCTATTTTGTAACATATTTAATTTAAATTTAATAAGATGATTCATTTTTATGTTTACTTCGCCAAAACAGTCAATAAATAAATATATATTTTTAATATTTTTAAACATTTTCTTATACGATGGTTACAGTGTTTACGACACTACAGGTGGTACAAAATAAAATATAATTTGCCATATTGAGTGTATCACACAAAATAAAACTCCACGTTATTTTTTTCTGTTTTTTTCCCAGCATAGGTCTTTATTGTGTTCTCCATAACTTTATTTAACTACCCACTTCTTATTTGGCTTCCCATTTTGTGACCTTCATCTCCGCCTCGCCATGCATCTCCATTAGTTCCTCGCCTGTCCTTTGTTTCCAGTGCCCATTTCGTTCTTTTATTCCACTAAAAACTTTCTGCGCAAATTTAAATCGCTGCAGGACTGACGATATAATTTTATCGTGTAATTATCCTTCAAGATTCGGTGTATCCTTTCAAATCAAACCTATACAGGGTGAATCTTAAGTAAGGATTTTCTATTAACAAGACGTAGACTTCAAAGATTAAGCAAATTGTTTAAGTAAAGTTTGTTCGAAATCTCAGAACAAACGGCAATATGGGATTATCAATAAAATGTCTAATTACATTCCTATATAAAACTTCTTATAAATTCAATGTAAGGTTATGTTTAGATAGAAGCACAAGTATTTGGAATTTGTATCGATATTCATCAATAAGCATATATCCACATTAATTAACTTTGTTTAATTGTACACTGAAAAGGTCTAATCTGTATTTAAGTATAATAATACACAGTAAAAATAACATTGAGTAAATTTAACATATTAACAAGGAAATTAGCTTATCTACACAATATTTGGTTAGAGAAACCAAAATATGTGAGAGTGAGAACATATTTTGTAAAAATAACACCACTCGTTGTAGATATTACACATTGTTTAGTAAGTGGAAGGAGGAAAACAAAGTTGGGTACAAGTAGGTACCGATACGCAGTTGTAGTTTTGCTTTGTATGATACAAGTCACTGCTGTCTGTGGTCGATAATCATAAGTGTATTGTTCTAATCCAATCATAGACCATGGACCGCAATTGTAAATACATTTGCAAGAAAAACGTCTCGGTCTATAAATGTTATAGAGTTGAGGAACATAAAAATTATATAAAAAGACGGGAATTTGAAAAATCAAAACTTTGCAAACATGCTTGGGAAAACGGTCATTTGATTCAATGACGTTCAGCAAAAATTTTAAAGAAGGAAGGTAATGCAGCAAAAAGAAAATTAAAAGAGACTGCAATTATTTTGTTGAACGGAGATAAGTGTGTGTCAAACTGTTCAGTAAACATTGATCATTGTTGGCTACAGTTGTATCAAGAAGAAGTAACAATAAAATAAAAATTATTTAACTTCTCAATGGAAGCAGATAAGCAAATTTTAAACTGTCATACTTGACTTACTTTTAATACATTTGCAATTTTTGAGAACGAAAACAGAGAATTTTTCGAAACGTCAAAAAATGGTCTTTGTTATTTTTTTCTTATCTGCTGCTTTTTAGTGCGTGAGATTTGTTATTTAGGCGAACTTATTTTTTTTAAAATCTCTTAACTGATCATTTTGGCGCAAGGGTTTATTCAATGAATCTTTATTTTTTCAGAAGTTTCCAATTTTTTTTTAATGTTCCTTGGACTTTCGATTGGTATTAAATTAGTTTGGTAAGCAAGTGAGTGAAATATTAAAAAACAAGAATTACAGTAGTTTTAATTATGGGTAATCATAAACACATTTGCGATATATTTATTTACGTATTATGATTTATATAAAAAAAAATACTTTTTATCCGATAAGCTGATGGATAAAGGACAACCTTAGTACGGATCTTAGACTAAATTGTCAATAGAGTAATTTGTTTAGTTTTTTGAAGTCTATGTCATATTAAAAAATAGCCCTTACTTAAGATTTTCTTTGTATAGGGTCCATGAAATAATATTGATACCTTTTTATTCAATGATAAAATATATACCTTAATCCGAAGGTTGATCACATTCATCACTCTCATCGTTTCGTCAGTTTCATCGTACCGAGATAAACTTAACACTCGCCGAAAATATGAGTTATGATTCGGCTCTTACCTCATCCAGGAGATGAGAAATAATAACGATTTTTCATTTGAAATCGTTTATATATCTTTTTGCAATTCATTTCCTCTTCGAGGTCATTCACTGGCTATGACTTGTATAAACGTAATGCATCAATCTCAGGTAATATATTCATTCGTTTTGCTCTGTTTATCTGAACATTTTACCACCTCTGGAAAAATAAAAATCAATTAAATAAACCAAGCGCCAGCGGGATCAGCGAAAGGGTGGTTTTTGTGAAAATATTTTTGTGTAACACTGAAAAACGTAATTAAAAAGGAGCTCTGTGAAGTTACCCAACCAATGTGTAACCACTTTATAAACATTTAGAAAATTATATATAGGATGGTTCAGAATCTATCCGAATAAATTGATTCAACATGCATATTGTAATGCAAAAAAATATACGCATTATTTATTTATTTATTGAATACATCAACTTACAGCCAAAAGGCCAATTATAAGTTGAGGGGACAAATGCATAATGCATCAATGAGTCCAATTCCATTTTTGAGTTCACAAAAGAATTATATAATGCAAATAATACTTGTTGATCCGTAAAATTGTGTGCGTTTCTTATAACAAAACCTAGATTTTTAGATGCAGCAGATACAATGTTTTCAATATGACTCACGAATGTCAATTTATGTCAAACATAACGCCCAAGTCAAAATAATAATTGGGACGGCTTAAAATCGTGTCATTTAATTTACAGTCAAATTCAAGAGCAACGCTCCTACGATGATAAGAGACAACATGGTATTTGTCAATGTTTAAGGGAAGCTTATTTGTAACACACCAATCATAAATTTTATTTACATTATTCTGTATTCTAATACAATCATTTTCAGTTTGAACCTGCCAGTATAGTTTCGTACCATCAGCATATAACAAAGAATGAATATCCAAATCGTTAACAATGCTATTTATAAATATTACAAACAGCATTGGGCCAAGTATAGAACCCTGTGGCACACCAGAAGTATCTGATATTTCAAAGGACTTAATTCCGCGAGTTCAACATATTGCTTCCTATTGCTAAGATACGAACGAAAAAATTTAAGTACGTTAAGAAGCTTGAATATCATTTTTTATTTTTGATCTCAAACTACTAAATTCATTATGAAAACTACTTGAAAATATTTAATTGCACATCGCAGGAATCTCGTATACTGTAATGGAGTGACAATGCAAGCTGGCGATGTCACATATCGCATGAAAAAACTTCCGAAGTTCTCTGATTAAACTGACATCGGAAACATATTTGCAGTGTTTTTACTTTAAAATAAACTTGAAGATAGGTAGATCTGACTAAAGTGACTTAATAAAATTTGGTTGCACTAATAAAGAATTGTGGTACTTGATCACTATTAGAAACATGAACTTTGTAAAAAAATTAGCACAAACTTTATTACAAAAACTATTCGAAATTTTGTCCGTCCACTCGTACACACACCCTGTAAACAGTATTAATAATGTCTATATCCTTGTTATTGCGTAAATAACTATTAAAACAATCTCAAAACGTAAGTTAACGATAGAGAACCATTAAAGCGTAATCTGTGTACTGTGTTATATGATTAAATTGTAATCTGTGTGTGTATAATAAAATATATTGATTTTCCTCATCGAAAAGTATATTTACCCCAATTATGGACCCCAAGTTTTAAAACTGAAACCGTGTGTGTATTTTTAATTAACTGATATATGAACTCGGTGAGAGGTAAATGGAAAGGTAGGAAGTTTTATCTTTGTCGTAAATATTTCATTATAATAAAACTTTTCAGTAATACTGTAATGAAAAGCTAATAATAATTTTATAGGTCATTAAAAGGGAGTTAGTTACGTTCGATTACCTTTGCGTTACACCAGTTATCACAATGTTGGAACTTAAAAATACACACGTTATTTCTTGATTTATTACATATATAAATATTAAATATGCAGAATGCTCGGAAAAAGAATAAAATACTTCGACAGGTTATAGTATAAAGGTACAGTATGAAAACAACTTGCGGAATATATTTATTTATATCTTATGGTGAAATTTTATATCCATTTTCTTCAAGATCAGATGTTCCACAAGGTTTAAATTTAGGCCCCATATTATTTTTATTTTTTATTAAAGACCTTCATGATAATATTGCTGATAGAGGGGATGTATTCAAGGACTTGGGTATATACAGATACTTTGACAGTAAACGTACTTTTATCGATCATATCAATATTGTCTGTAGTGCCTTTAAATCATGCCCTTATTATCGCGAGATTTTTCAAACACAAACACTTTCAAAACCTTGTTTCGTGCTCTTGTGGGATTTACAATGAATACGGTTCGATGATATGATATCCAAATTATTAAGTTCATTGTCCATGTCTGCAGAAGTTCAGAGAACTTGATTCGTTTTATGCATAACATCTTCAATAATAAAATTGATTGTACTAAGTTTTTAAATAAAAATTTGAAAATTTTTTGACACTTAACGAGAATTTTAGACAGCAAGCTCTGATTTACTGTGTTACTACTATACTGTCATCAGGTTTTGAATTATGGCGTCATATGCATTTTATTAATAGAGCGACATATTTTTGAGGCATTTCTATATAGTACTTTTGAATTTTCTGTTGCCTTGATTGAATTGTTCATCTTTTACTTAAGTGATAGACATGTTATGGTTAGATATAAAAAATTCACTTCAGATTCATTTTCTCCAACATAAGGTGTCCCACAAGGTTCAAATTTGGGCCCCATATAATTTTTATTTTTTATTAAAGACCTTCATGATAATATTGCTGATAGAGGTGATGTATTCAAGGATTTGGGTATATACAGATACTTTGACAGTAAACTTACTTTTATCGATCATATCAATATTGTCCCTAGTGCCTTTAAATCATGGCGTTATTATTGCGAGATTTTTCCAACACTTGAATACGGTTCCATGATATGGTATCCAATTTATCAAGTTCATTGTCAATGTTTGGAGAAGTTCAGAGAAAATGTTTTATCCTTTTTGTAAAATGGATCTTAACCTCCCAGAATCGTCTGCTTAACAGATTAAATTTTGATTGATAGGAAACCAGATGAAATATTATAATTATTCATTTTCTGCATAACATCTTGAATAACAAAATTGATTGTACTTTTGAGGCATTTCTGCTGCCTTGTAATCTTGCTTGCTTGCTGATTGTAAGTTTTTAGATAAAAATTTGAAAATTTTTTGATACCTCACGAGAATTCTAGACAGCAAGCTCTGATTTACTGTGTTACTACTATGATGCCATCAGGTTTAGAGTTATGGCGTTATATGCATTTTATTAAGAGAGCGACTTATTTTTGAGGCATTTCTATATAGTAATTTTGAATTTTCTTCTGCCTTGATTAAATTGTTCATCTTTTACTTAAGCGATAGAAATGTTATGGTTAGTTATAAAAAATTCACCTCAGATTAATTTTCTCCATCTGTTGTTCCACAAGGTTCATATTATTTTTATTAACTATCTTCCTAAAGTCATTACTTGCGAGTATTTGTTATTTGCTGATGGCTTTAAGCTCTAGCTGGTATTGTGAGATCTAAACTTGAATTCGGTTCAATGATATGGTATCCAATTTGTTAAGTTCATTGTCACTGATTGGAGAAATTCATAGAAAATGTTTATCTTATTTACAAGATCTTATCCTCCCAGAGGTTATCCCAGAATCATCTGCTTAACAGATTCAATTTTGATTGATTTGAAACCAGATGGAATATTATATTGATTCGTTTTTTGTATAACATCTTGAATAACAGAATTGGTTGTACTGACCTTTAAGAAAAAAATTATTTTTTGATATCCCACAAGAATTCTAGACAGCAAGTTCTATTTTACTGTGTTGCCCTTCGCACAAACATTTTAACAAAATCTCCTATATCATTGATGTGTGGGATTTATGATAAAATAGCTTTTAACTGTGATATACATTAATTGTAAATTGCATTTTGTTTGTTTCATTTTGTTATTATTATTATTATTTTGTTGTTTGTACTAGATTTTTGATATACAGGTGCAGGATGCATCACAAAGAAATGTGTCTTTCTTTTTGTTTTCTTCTTTTATTCCTGTAATTGGTTTTTCCAGTTGGAATAACAATGAAAAGGCTTTTGAGGTAACCTACATTTAATATGTTTATCTTGAGATACAAGCACTTTTTGAAAAAACAAGAACAATATTAACACAAATTACAATTACAACCCTGTAAAATTGTAAAATAAACCTTATTTAACGTAACAATCACTCAAAGTCTTGTTCATCAACTTGTTGACGTACTTCCAACATATGAGAGAATTAATTTCTAACATTGTTTAATATATCATATTACAATTTCCTACAGACTAAATTTCTATCAATCTATCAGAAACAAATGAATAATTATTATCAGGTCAATTATTATTGAAGTTACAGCATTACACAGATGTTAAATTTGATACTACTGACACATGTTGAATCGATGTAATACTGATTTAGTTATTTTTGACCATCGAATACAGCAGTACCCAATATTATTGGATGTCTGTTCACTGTTTTTAAGATAGAGGACATTTAAATGAATGCAAATTGAAGCAGAACGTTTATGACACGTTTTTGACAAAAGCTACATACTTACTAATTTATTTAAAAAAACCTTAAAATTAAAAATGTGTCAGATCAATAATTCAATGATTAATTTATTTTGTTTCTCCCATTTGACATTATTGGGCAGTTGGGAAAAACTGTAAATTGAATAAGCAGTAAGTATTAATGATGGTTGAATATGGTGACAGATTAAGGGGGCTTGCCAGTTGTTTGATAAATAACATTCTTAAAGACGGCCAATTTACGATCGACAAGTCGACTAGTTAAAAAATGTTCAGAAACTGGTAGTGTAAGAGATTTAGATCGACAGGGCACACTTCCAAGTAGCTGGGTATAAACAAAAGAAAAGTTCCACTCTTAGAAAATACAGGTACAGTTTAAAACTGCAGGTATCATTCTCAAAATAATTCTCAGTGGGTTCAAGATGGCATAGTCAGCACCAAGGTAAAGTAAATGTATGGATTGGAATGACAGGAAATGGTATCTTGTGGTCTTATTCCTTTGAAGAAAATTGAACCGTTGCTAGATAGTTGGATTTTGTACGTTTTCACTTGGTCCCAGCTTTAGCAGTTCTTTATCCAAACAATGAGGATAATGATGTTCCCCAACCAACAATATGACCCCTCCTCACTTTGGTGTTGATGTCTGGACATTTTTCGGCAATATTACTGGCAGATAGACTAGGAGCAACTGAATAGCCAGTACGTTCACCCCCAATGAACATGCATACGTAAAAAAAATATTTAAAAGTGACAGCGACAAAATGTCACGCGATAAAACGATTTTTAACTAAAATGAATTAAACATAACAATATAAACGTTTTATATAACGTGTTATTTAACACTAAAAAATATTATGGTACAATTTCAAATTATGGTAAGAATTTAGTGACGATTATATATAAAAGAGAGAAATTGACTACACTCGGGGTTAACAACGCGACCAGCAGTGAATTTACACCCGAAAAACATATAGCAGGTAGCCAAATCCAAGGTCCAGGTGGTACCAGACATATACCGGTTTCCAGCTTATTAGCTCGTTAGACCGACGATAAACGTGAGTGCTTGATTTTATATCTAGCCGACAGAAGTATAGAAGGACATGGTGCTCGAGATGTAAATGTCTACATCTAGTGGCCATTAAATTATATTTTGCCGATTTAGATGTATATTACACATTTATATACATCGTGAAGTAAACGTTACTAGAAACGGCGATTTCTATGTTCTCTCTACCTTTAGTAGAAAACATGTAAAATATCGACGTATTTATACGTTTTATTTTGTATTACTGAAACGTTGTGTAGAAAAACGTGTTTTCAATATTTAATCATCAATACATCGTTTTAAAAACGTTGTATAAACGTACATGTGCCCATTGGAGTTGATTTAACCCCCCTGAGTTTTTTCTTATGGAGTTACTTAAAATCTCAGTTCTATTTTAATAAACCGATTAATTTAGAGACCTACATCTAAAAGTTATAACTGAAATACAAAATATCACAAATTATTGAACGAATACAGGTTCGACCTATGTCGGATTGTTAATGGAGGACATTTGCAACACCTTTAAAATTTCTGTCATAACTATTTCTCTTTTTTAAAGCCGTATGACACTATAAAAATTCTCTACAGAATTTTTGGAATAATTCTATTCTACGCTAGTTTTGTGGTTGCATACAGAAAAGAAATCAAATAATTTTGGGAAAAATTATGTCATGAAAATTTAGAACATGTTCTAAATTTTTATGAGAATCTGCGCGAGAAAGTGCGTAGTGTGCAAATTGGACTAATTACTATAGTTGTGATATTTATTTTGTGCTGTGCTGTGTGCATATTTATGTTATAATAACGATATTTTGATATGATTATCATTGATATTTTGTTATAATTTTTATTTGACAATAATTATCATAGATCCCTTCCCTTCAATATGTCACAAATATAATCACTCAACAGATGGTGCCACATAATACGCACGCGCATGAAGATTAAGAATTTTACTGCGATTTTATAATTTTTATTCATAATAGCATTCATGAATTAACTAAAATTCACACTCTAAATTGCTTAAAATTATTTGTAGTGTCATACGGCTTTATACAGTAAACAGAAAATTTCTAAGATTGAGTAAAACTGTAAGGCATTCATTTTTGTTAAAAAAATGGAGAGTGTAATTTAAAAATATCTGTAATAGCGTCACAACCCAAATAAAAAATCTGGAATAAAATACATTACTTACGTCAATCAGATTCTTTTTTAAACGTTAAACGTATTTCAATACTTAAATTAATAATAGTGTGTGGAATTTTATCATCGCCTTACCTATATCTTGGAAATAGTGGTGGCCTAAAGAATTCCGATGACTGTATTTGAAAAATTTATAGTCTTTGCAAGTAAATTTGAAAGTATGTCAGTTACTTCACTGCTAATGAAGAATCTATGTCTCTCAAAGCGTCAAGGACCCTAAATCGACGCCATGGCAACCAACCCGGATTTTGTTCAGCCATCATCTAACAGTATTTATCACAGTTCTCTCAAATATACAGGGTGAGCCTTAAATAAGTACAAATATTTTAACCAAGAGTACAGTTCACTGCATAGAACACATAATTAATAGTCTTTTTACAAAAAAACAGGAATAAAAAAAGTCAAAATTTAAATAAATTTCGTGATTTTTCAATAGAAAACTTGTTGAGGACCGCTGGTTCGGGACTCAAGGTGGATGTGCAATCCACAGCGTTGCCAGTGTTACACTAGAATTTTTAAACATGTTAAAGAATGATTGAAAATATAAACCAGATTCTCTACTCACAATCATATTATCCAGAATTTGTTCATTATCCATTTCTACTACACTCCGACTGATTTATCACAATACGTCATTTTTATCACTATCACTGAACACTACTTACTTAACAAATATGCTTTTAGCATGGCAACCTTTTCACTGTTTGAATAATGCGCAGTATTTTATTTAATCACACTGTATTTTACGAAAAATATTAATTAAATACACAAGACACTTAAGAGAGAAACACTGTCCGTGAAAATAATAAGACGTTTTAAATACGTTTTATACGTTAGTGCGGCAACTCTTAAAACAGATGTGTCAAGCGGTGCATTACTTAAAGAAGTTATTAGTATGGGTGGTCTAAAAGTCTGGAAACGGTGAATTTATTTCGCGCACGAGTGGAAAATCGAAATTCTGATACTGGGATCTTTATTTTAATTAAATTTAATTTCGCCCGAGGAATCGAATAGGCCCATCAGATTTTGGGCACGATGGGGCCTTATACGAGATATCAGGCCCAACTTTGAAACTTCAAATGCACCCCATCTTTTTTATTGCAAATTCGGATTCAGCGGGAAATTTTACATCCGAATTGGTTAAAACCCAAAATTTTTTCGTCCATTATTGGGTCGTATGGGTCGTTCAAGACCAGGGGGCACAAATTGATATTCTGGTTGAGGCAATTCAAATTTGAATTTGGGCCTCAAATTTGAATTTGAGCCTCATATCTCGTTAAAGGCCCCATCGGGCTCAAAATCTGATGGACCCAATCGATTGCCCGAGAAAAATTACTAAGGACCTCAGTACCAGAATATCGATTTGTGCCCCCTGGTCTTGAACAAAAAACGCTGCATAGGACCTAAAAATGGACGAAAAAATTTTGGGTTTTAACCAATTCATAATAGCATTCATTGGTTAAAACCCAACATTTTTTCGTCCATTATTGGGTCGTATGGGTCGTTCAAGACCAGGGGGCACAAATTGATATTCTGGTTGAGGCAATTCAAATTTGAATTTGGGCCTCAAATTTGAATTTGAGCCTCATATCTCGTTAAAGGCCCCATCGGGCTCAAAATCTGATGGACCCAATCGATTGCCCGAGAAAAATTACTAAGGACCTCAGTACCAGAATATCGATTTGTGCCCCCTGGTCTTGAACAAAAAACGCTGCATAGGACCCAAAAATGGACGAAAAAATTTTGGGTTTTAACCAATTCGGATGTAAAATTTCCCGCTGAATCCGCATCTGCAATAAAAAAGATGGGTTTGCATTTGAAATTTCATAGTTGGGCCTGATATCTCGTATAAGGCCCCATCGGGCCCAAAATCTGATGGGCCTATTCGATTCCTCGGACGAAATTACTGAAGATCCCAGTATCAGAATTTCGATTTTCCACCCGTGCGCGAAAGAAATTCACCGTTTCCAGACTTTTGGACCACCCTGTATATGACGAACTACACCTGCAGTTAAAATATTTGTACTTATTTAAGGTTCACCCTGTATAGAACAGGGTAAATTTATACAAATACGTCAAATATGAAGTGTACGCTACTGTTGGGGATAGTAAGCCAAAAGTCGAAATGTTTATTCTGCTATGAACAATCACAGTTATTACTATCAATTGCCAACGACAGCTAGCAATGTATTCCATTTTACTTTAATAATTACAAATTATCTCGCTAATTTTCCCATTACACTGCACCAAATAGCTGAATTTAGTACGTGAAAATGATTGATTTCCTGAGATAAGTGCAAATTCACCGACGGTTGGAAATTTGTCAGATATACGTACATGGCGGAATTTAACTACTACACAATTTATGGGGTAATACAGAACGTTTCGGAAATAATGCTACATATAAGCTGCCTTAAAATTATGTTAAGTAGACATCATATGAGAAAAACAGGTTTGAATAAGTAAATACATATTATTTTGGTGTAAGGAAACATTCTAGGGCTTTATTCGATCGACAAATAAGTCAATTTGTGATGAATTTCTACTAATGGAATTGAACTAAAGGGGCCCTAAGGGCCTACTGTGATGATACAAAAAATTTAAATAAAATTTGGGATACATGGTTTTAAATGGGATGAGCTAAATTCCATTTTCAATCGAAAGTATTATCTTTGGGATTTGAAATTTATTTCCTGTTAAAAAGCTCTTTTTTCTAATAAACTTTTATTAGTGAAATTTTTCTGTATTACTTCCCGTTTAAGCAGTGGCAATATTGTCCTAAATAACATCCTCGCTAAAACGACTGAAAACTATATCTCAGTTAACACATATACGTTAGAAAAACGTTTATAATGCCCATACAACGTTTGAAAAAGGCGTGGCTTTTTTACGTACAATCAACTTAAAAATGTCACGGTTTTACACGTTTCTGGTAACCAAAGTACAAACGTTTAATATTAGTAAATGTGGAACGATCATTTTTAGTATTAATAAGCTTTAAGTTTTACGTTTAATAATGACATTTTATTAAGGTTTTTAACTAACGTAAATTAAACCTTGTTATTTTAATGTCCAAAAAGATGTTTTAGAAACGTGTTTTACAACGTTGTTTTTGGATTCTTCTGGCGGCATTGTACAGGGTGGTCCAGAATTATGTACCATAAATGCTAGATTATATAGTACATTAAAAAATAAGAGTATTATATATATTTAAAAACTAAATAATCAAGTACACTTAATCCTGTAAACCCGCAAAATAAAAACCACTTCTTTAAATATCTATAACACTTAACTAACTATAATACTTTTATAATGAATTTACTTTTTTAGGTTTTAGTATAATTCATTTTATGTTACCACGTATTCCGTCCCTTTAAGATTAAAGCGTTGTTTTGAGTGATAAGTATTTTTTTGAAATACATAATTTCAAATTTAAAAAAATGCTATCCACAACTACCCCTTAAACATAAGTGATTGAATAAGTGGTTACAAACTTATATTCTTATATTAATAAAATTAAATTAAATACTTATAGAAGTATTACTTACCAAAGTAAAATAGGGAATATTTCACGGATCAAAGTAGGTACGTACAGTGGTGAATATGCAACTGACTTTTACAAAAAAGAACTCGAATGGTATGTGTGTAACACGTATAAGATTATTAAATTCGTATACAACGTTTAACGGCATTATAATTGACACGTGTAAAAAACGGCAATTCGCTTCCTTATTTCAATGAATGATTATAACGTATAATACACGTTTAAATTGTACTGTTTTTTAACACTTGTGAGATTTATTAAAAAATAATTACTATCTAGTTATTTGTATATATAAGTACCTATATATTCTAAATGCAATATCTTTTTATTAAATTATATTGTATAAAATTTACTTTGGGTTGGTATCGTTCCGAAATATTTATTAATTGCAAAACGTTTATGATACGTTTTGTAAACATTACTTATGCCTGTTACTCTAAAACGTTACAAACACGTTTTTGTTCAATGTCAATATATTAATCAGTTGACACAAACGTTTTATAAAGGTTTATATAAATAAGTTTTATTTAAATATTTTAAATAACGTTCATTTAACGTTACAAAAGGTTTGCCAACATTTTTTGTTAAAAAAGTACGTATTTTAAATGTTATGTTAGAGTGTTACTTTTCTAACCATAAAATAATGGTTGATTTTGTAACGTAACACGAATTATCAACCAATGGTACGTTGACAATACGTTTAAATAACGTATGTGTGTTTACCGGGTAGGTTATATCAAAAGGAAAGAGCAACAAATGCTTGAAGGTTTAATGATAGAACGTAGAGATCTTTGATCTGCTGGAAGCTTTTCTAGAAGTTGATCCTTCCACCGCTAATATGATTTTTAGGTGATATTTCTTTTGACTCTTTAAGATGATATTGCGGTAATGGTAAGTAATACAGAAAAAATTCTGTAATAAAAGTTTATTAGAAAAAAGGGAACTTTTTAACAGGAGAAAAATTTGGATATATTTCTGAAAAAAATTAAATTGATGACGTCATTAGTCGTTTCTGTCAAATCCCAAAGACAAAACATTTTTTTTAGTAACAAACGTATATGGCAAAATAAGAACAATCAAGTTTTCATTTCTTTATTTTGAAAATATTTCAGAAACAGTTCGACTTCCACTCCAATTGAAATTACACAAGCTTAAATGCGTGAAAATTGCAACAATTTTTAATTCAACGTATAATATTTTTGTATTTTATGTATTAAGCAAAACTGAAATATTTCAAAAATCATCATCATTTCAAAAATCATTTAACAAAATCTGTTTCCATGTGAAGGACCTGTTATATCTTATTTTAATGGAAATAAACTTATTTAAAATAAATTGTCTTTCCTCAGGACGTGCCAGTAACAGAACGAACAATTTTTTTTCCTTAAATACGGAGCTAAATTAGATTCACTGCTGTCAGGGCAAAATCAGTCCCGATATTGTCATCTATAAATCTCTGCACCGCCCTTTTCGGGCTGAGAAAGTAGTTAACAGCGATCGCAAGGCACAAAGACACATTTACGATGAATGTCTGGAAATTTGAGGACATCACGACACCTCATCCCCTGCAGCCCTAAAAGAGTCGCCACTAAAATACGAAATTAGCCAGATAACAACTCTATTGTCTACCGTAGTAACACGTCATATCATGGAAAAAATATCCGTCTAATAATATGCGCGTATTTAATATTCAGTAGTATTTACAGTGTGTCTCAAAATGATGAAACAAAATTCATATTTTCTCCACTTGAAATTTAAAAAATCGGTGAATCAGGTCAATTATAGTCGGGTTCTAAAGTAATAGAGAATGGCCCGCTCATAATGTATAATACTCAACATAATGAGGCACTTAAGGCACTTAAGTGTCATTGCAGCACTTACGCAGTAAAAGAATAATTACATATTTTAACAGAAAAAAACACAATACTTTGTTAATCGAAGTCCACACATTATTGTGTATATTTTTACACATTTCTCTGTATGTAGCAGTGTGTTAAAGGTTTAACACAATCCACTGTGTTAATGTAACAAATGTTGTGTAACTCTTACACATTTCAGTGTTATTTGTATCATTAAAAGTGCAGACTTTACACATTAGCATGATAATTTTATTGTATAACAGGTATTGATAACAAAGCTCATCTACCTTCCTAGTTTGTTAAATATATTCCTGTTTGCTTTTGAAATTACAATTTGTGTAATATCTTTAATTTGACGTCGTCTAGAAGTTTTTCCAGTCGTGGAGAATACATCGAATATAGCCTGGAATGTTCTAAAAAACGTCAAAATAAACATATTACAAACATTTCAGAAGCAAACAGGAACCTAATTAACAAACCGAAAAGGTAGCTGAGCTTGTGTATCAATATATAGTATTTTCAGAATTATGGTGTTACAGTAATAATAAAATAAATAATATTTTACTTTTTACCATTTCATTAAAAATGTATAATTCAGTTGAAATGAACAACAACTAAGTTTTCTAACAAAATATTTTACAAAATTAGTAGTAGTAGTACATTCTAATATAGAACTTATAAACTAATAACGCTCTAGTATATAATAAACAATAAACATTAAACAAAGAAACGCAGCTTGAAAGTAATTGATACATTAGCCGTGACATCCGTAACGGACACTGGCAATATATAACATTCAAGTAATATTTACTACAAAGTATCGAACGAGGCTGTAACGTTACTTTGAAGTAGCAGTAAAGTTGTGACTATCACACATTGCCTCTGCAAAGTTCCCAATGCCACTTCTAAACAACATTTTTCCTGATGTTCATTCTAAACGCTTTACATTCGAAGGTTACATTGAACACACTCATTATAGCCACTTGAAGGTGATTGCCACTTTGAAGTAATATTTTTGTAACATGAGTTAGTCGCTGCAACGATTATTTGCCACATTCAAGTTCTGTAAACTTATAGGTTGTCCACTGGTAACTAAGACGTCCCGAAAACTAGGGGAGCTACTTAGAAGTCATATAACTACAAAGTAACCAGGAGTAGTCGAAAATTCGTAGCAGTGACTGTAACTTTGCTGCATAAATTTATTTATAAAACAAAGTAGCAAATTTGGTGGTGGTTACGTAATAGTCTTTGGTTCCAGTCTCAGTTAGTGTTACTTTGGTGCTAGTTGGGTGTTCCTCAAATACTTCCATGTAAATATTTTCCAAGACTCAGATCAATTGATATTCATTTTCCATTGGCATTTCTTTTGAATTTTTGTGTTTATATTTATTATTACAATGTTTCAGCATAACTTCTGAAGGATTTTGTAGACTGCATATTTGTAATATTATCAATATCTACAGTGTTTTTTCCATGTCCGACTTGTCGACACTAAAAATGCCAAATTTGCCACAACGCCATTCGGTATTATCTAAAGCACTACCCGCTACCGTTCGCCACCCCTTCTGGGTGCTCAATCCGGTCACGTATTTCCTAATTTGTTTTAGTCGATTACTTGCGAACACAGCAACTTTGCAACTGCGTAAGTTTTAATTTGGTCTCGCAACGCTATCAATATGATTAGTGGCAACTCCTTTTTAACTTCGCATTTATAAGCACTCAGGCTTTGTGTGTTTTATAACGCAATTAAAACTGGAAATTCAAATCTGGGAAAGGGATCCAATATTTTTTACTGCAAAACTTTATCTCAGTGGGTTTCCGGAAACCAACGAAGTGAAAATTACAAATACGAGTCAACACGGTCAAATATAAAGATTATGTCACTGATGTTAAATTAAAAATACTGGTAAAGTTCCACACGACATTTTTTTAATTATTACGATAAACGAGAATTTATTTGAATTATTTTAATAACTCTAAATTAAATACAAGTAGAATCAAAAATGAATGATAAAATATGTGTTTATAATGTTTATAACATTGATTTAGCGAAAATGCGAAGGGATAGAGAAAAATAAGAATTAACAGAATTATCCATCAAAATGTTTCCAAAGATATTTATAAAGCGAAAAACTATATGTTTCGAAACTATATTAAATAATTATTATTCGCCGACTCGTTTTTTTTACATATTACCTCTCGCTTCTTGAGGACCACTCCTTCCCTCGGGTATATGTACACAAAAACATAAAAACATTGCCACAGAGATTTTAGCTAAAATAATAAAAAACATTTTATAAAAAAAACAACAAAATATGTATAAAAATAGCTTATCATCTCAAAAAAGCGCTAGCATTATATTTGCATCAGTTCCTAGTGAGTTTTTTGTTATCCTGTACTTACAAAATATTTCATATACCGTCTCGTATTTTTACTTGGATATTAAAGGAAGTAAGCTCGAAGTGCTTCTCAAGTGGCATTTAAAATGTCTTCAGAACAATTTTCTAAATTGTTTTCAGTAGCAAGACTTATTTATATAATTAATATATACTTAGAATCAATTCAGCTCACAAAATGAAACTTACCTATTATTATACAGGGTGACTCAGGTTTAATCTTGATAACTTCAGGAATCGATAGAACAGGTTAAAATAATGTTCATTTGTGAGCGAAAAATGAGAAAAAAATGCCTGCTTCAACGCCCTCTATCTTGGAAATGATGCTGTTACATATAAATATGCTGGAATTTCGCGATAAATCAGTAAATAGTAAAGGTTGAGAAAAAGCAGGAACTTAGGCCTTAATACTCAGATTAAAAATAAAACGATTTAAATTTCAATCATGCGGCTCTCCAGGTGGGCGTCAGCATTATGAAAAATCGTCAGACTGGCGTATGTTAAAACTGTCGAGGATACGGAATCTTTTCAGAGTTGGAGATTGAAAGAAAGTTGTTTGAAAGTGACGAGAAAATTGAGCTCGGGACGAGTTTCTGATCGCAAGCGACATTAGCCGCTGGAGAACTATTCGTTACAGTCGACCATCACGTCCCACAGCTTTCCTTTTTGTAACACCGGCCGTGCAGTTTTATCAAATAGCCCGGTTATCTGCAATCTGAAAATAAGCCGCCTTTCGAAAAATTACTTTGTAAGCTTCTAAGCTCGATTTTCGTACCTAGTAGATATTTAAACATTTTTCATACGCTAAAACTACACATCGATAGCTACTTAATTTTTAAAATGAGTTCCTCTTTACAAAAACAAAACGTTTTTATTGAAGTAGATTACTTTGCATATCAAAATTTACAACAGAATTCTTTGATTCAAAGGATTATGTGAGAGATAATTCAGGTTGTAGAATGCTTTCCAAAAAATGATGATAAATAATAAAAAACATTTACAATGAACTTAGACTGAAAGGATACAGAGAGTCAAGTGAGATATACCGTAAGTAGTCAACTTCTTATTTCAAACGGAACCCTACAATACAATATTTAAATTTTGCAAAGGTATCCAATTTTTAGTCGAGAACAGTGGCAGCAATATAAAGGTTTCCAACCTAACACGTATACTACTTTTGAAGGAGTGAATCAGTTTCGTTTTTACATTTTGACATCTAATTTTTTGTATACTGATATCTTAACAGGCTCTGAAACTCCTTAAACCTAAAATCCCACAATTCCATAATCCTATGAATAGGCGTAGAAGCCTCTAACATCTCATAACGTTTACAAAGCAGAAACTTTATATAATAATTACAAATTATAAAATTTCAAGTGTACAGGATTCTGAAACTTCATAAACCTAATATCCGAAAGTTCCATAACCTTATAAATAGGCATGGAATTCTTTAGAGGCACAACTTTTGGAAAACCGAAAGTTTATATATCAACCACAAAACCCGATGTGTATAGGCTTCTAAATCTCCATAAACCTAGAATTTCCGTAACTCCATAATCCTATAAATAGACGTAGAAGCCTCTA
Organism: Monochamus alternatus; assembly: GCA_037114965.1. NCBI lineage: Eukaryota > Metazoa > Arthropoda > Insecta > Coleoptera > Cerambycidae > Monochamus > Monochamus alternatus. The sequence continues at coordinate 23,253,215 of CM073432.1, read as the reverse complement.
TAACCACAACTTTTGGAAAGCACAATGTTTACACAGTAACAATTCAAAGCCACAAATCCCAAGATGTACAGACTTCTAAATCTTCATTAACCTAAAAATGTCATAACTCCATAACCATTTAAATAGAGTGGAAGTCTGTATAACCACATAAGTTTTGGAAAGCAAACAATTTATACAGTAAGAATTTAAAACCACAAAACCCGAGATGTACAGGTTTCTAAAACCTCATAAACCTAAAACTCTATAATCCTATAACCGTGGAAACCTTTTTAACTATACATATATTGACCATTATAAAAATGTAGTACCACAGCCCGACTTGACTTCCAAACTTCCAGATGTTTCTGTTTTATTAAGCAAGATGAGAATAAGTGGTCAAAGGCCAAACCTCCGTCTCTGGAAGATTCGAGTATATAGTTACTACTACAAAGTATGAGCCTCATATTGGTTTTCAGTTCTGTATACGTCAATCTTCAAATAATGTATGTAGCGGATATCTGCCTCATTTATTTCCCTTTCTTTCTATTTCCTTAGCAGAAATTAGCAATAGGTTTCTATACCCTGGTTATGAAGTTATGGGATTTGGAGTTTATGGAGTTTAAAATCCCAATGCATCGCAGGTTTTATGATCTTGGATTGCTGCTTAAAAAATATTCTGCTTTCCAAAAGTTAGGTGGTTACAGAAGCTTCCACGCTTATGGAGTTATGAAGTTTTAGGATTATGGAAATTTAGTTTGCACATTTCAGGTTTTGTAACTTCGCTGCTTTCCAAAAGTTATATGGTTGTAGAAGCTTCCACACCTTGGTTATAGGACTGTGGAGTAATTTTTTTAGAATTTTTAATATCGATTCCATCGTAAGTGCAAGTAGTTAATTTATATTAACACTGTGTGTTAAATTTATTTAATAAAATCTTTAGTAGTATCTTATGAGAAGTTATTAATAGTAACTGATTGAGAGAAATGAAATACATATTTCCCCTCATCTATCCATTCCACCTTGTAAGCAAGTCGTATTTGTTCCCTTTTATTGATAACCTGTACGTAGTGAGCCGTGAAAGAAATGTGCTGATAGTTCCTTCATATGTCACCATTGTACGGCACATTTTGTTTGCCGGAAAAGTTGGCGTTTAACAAAAACCTCTCAGCGTGCTTACTGCCTAATGGCATTACCCGATAACAGCCACGACAGGAAAACTAAATGCAGTCGGAGCGATCAGAACGACTGTATTTATAGATCGCTTCCTTTTCATGACTTCCTGAATGGTCACGTATCTCGGTTGATGGGCTGCAATAATGTTTATTAAGTTCTTAAAAACTACTTTCACCCTCAGTCTTCACACCCACCGTTGGACTCTCCAACACAAATCGTAGGACCAGATGTATAATGATGCAATAATCTCAATTCTGCAACACAATTTCGAACTACTGAAATTAGAGCAGAATTGCCTGAGATTGTAGCTAGATTTGTTCTGTTTTCAACTTACCATAGAATACTGAGATGTAGTGTCATTGGTTAAGACTATAGGGTACTCGAATTGTTAACTGTATGGTCACCATAGACTTCAGTTATTATGAAGTCCAAATTCTGTACAATTTTGTGTCGTATCGATTATGTGTCCAAAATCTTTATCTTAACCATTTATAACATATTTCTGTTAAAATATGGAATTCTAAATGGACATAAGAACAGCACAAGCCAAAGGATTTCAGCAGCAACTCCTGTCGTGTCCCGCACAAACTGAGCTGTCATAAGTTCACCGTGTTATTGACAGTGTCTGTCTTGCATTAAGAATTTGAGAACAACGTACGTCTAAGAGAGATGGTTCAGTGTTGCCAAATGCTTCGCCGAGTTAGTATTGTACTTAACAAAGGAACAAGGTCCAGTTGGCGTTCTTCAATTCATTATTTCACTTAAAATTGGATCAAATTTGAGCATTGCTTTAAGAATTTTGCTAGCGCTGCTCATAACTGTTGCTTTTGGTGAAAGAACCTTCTCAAAAATATATAATAAAAAATTATTTAATATCCATGTCTTCTCAAAATCGTTTTAATGTGTTAGTAATGTTTGTCATTGAACATGAATTAAGTAATAAATTAGATAGGGAAAAAGTTATTCGCGATTTTACTGAAAATAAAATTCAAATAAGATTGTTTTAATTTAGGTTTATACAGGGTGGTCTGTAAGTAATGGCTCATGGAGACATACTAGATTTGTTAAATTCCAACTTTCACACCTTGTATCTTTTATATTATCAAGATTTTAGTCAAGTTGGTTTAATCGTAATATTTTGAAGTGAAAAATGTAGTATGGTTCTATGGGCCATTACTTACAGACCCTGTATGTTTTGTTTATAATTTAACTATTTTGTTTATTGTTATAAAAGTGTATTTAAATTATTTATGAAAATACTAGGTACTAGTTTTAGTTTGTTAGTCGTTAGCTTGTTAAAAGTTCAATAAAATAATTTTTCCGTACTAGGATACGTAATGATCTGTTAGTCCTTCTAGAAATTTCTCTCACCGACAAACCTGCTTCAGACAACCAAAAAATCCGTCCCTTATCAAAAGTCACAAACTCCAAAAAAAATTGTACAGATAAACCTGTAAATTTAATCATTTTCTGCTTCACCCAGACAATCAAATTAAAATGATAATGATATGATGGTATTACAGTTCTCGAAACATCGTCAGTTTTTTCTATTCTTAAAAAAACAATATGTGCTTTAAAAAATCACAAATTTTTGTAAGGTTTCAACATTTCCAATTTTTTTATTTCATAAATTGTGGCACCATCCTGGACCTGAATCCATGCGAGTCGCAAGTTGTAATATGTCTTCAGCGTATAACTGAATACGGCGTGTATTTGGAACTGAGGCATATCTTAACATAATTTCACTTTCAATTTAGAGTGAACATCAGACGGTGTCGAGAGGGAAGACATAAACTGTGTGTGCAAATATATGCACATATTCAATCTAGTTCTGGTGAATCGAGTTAAACGACGACGTTATGCATATCCACACTCGAGCACGTGTCGCACAAACTTCCAAGAGACTCATTGTTCACACCTTGAGGAACTCTTAAATTAAACGGACGTATTAAAGCATCCACGGCGTCCAATCCGACGGCACTCAGTTTCTTGCCCCTAGACTTTTAGCACGATCTGATGACTGAAATTAAGGTCATTCTCATAGGTCAGGGCTTATACAGGGTGTCCGGAAATTATGCGTCAAGACTTCGGGAGATGATTTCTCACAAAAAATTAGGGTCATGAAGTCCTATAACAATTTTTCGAAAACTCAATATTAACGGAGATACAGGGTTTTTTTATTTGTAATTTGATCTTTTCCAAGTCTTTCCTATATGATGCAAATATTCCAATGCCAAAGGGCCTAACCTGACCTTATTCTTCGATCCATGGCCCACAACTTTTTTGTTTTCACCGCTTTATAAATTTGAACAGCACCATGTTAAAGAGTATCAAAAATTATTTAAAAAAGTACCTCTTGTATCTCATTTGAGCAAATAAATCAATTTTGTTGTTAATCGGTTTGGAATACAAAAAAGTGTACAGAAACGACAAGTGAAGATAACACAATGGCGCATATGATGATCTATTTTTTGGCAAATAATTATCGATGATACCCACACCTCAGTCACTGGTAAGTTTTTAAAACTGACAATTTTTTGTTTCATACCTACTAAATATGCACACCAGATTTGGTAAAATTATCTCAAGTGGTTTAGAAATTAAAAATTAAAAACTTTTTAAAAACAAAATTAAATAAAGAAATAAAATTCGTTCAATTTAAAAAGCGTTTGCAAAACACGTTTCGTTGCTATCATGAAGCCACATTTTTATAAATATTTTCACATAGTTCTATAAATAAACGTACAATTTTAAACCTAGTAGTTTATGTTACAAAAAAATTTATGCTCGTATCTGTAGTGGAATTTTAAAAAATACATGTACTTATGTTGTTGTAAAAATTTTCTTTAAAATTAGATATTGTCATTCGGAAAGGGAAGTAGGGGGTATCTATACATGGTGTTACAAAAAGGCAAGGCAGAGCCACTCATTTTTAAGATACACGGCGTATAAAATAATTTAAAAAAATCGAATTTTGGAGGTAATTTTTTTAAAAGAGCAACATATTTGATTAAAATTTAGCTTAAACAAAATAATTCCTAGACCTAGACCTAGATCAGCTAGCACTGATAAAAAAATCAAGACACGGCATCTTAACTGCTGCTATAAGTTTCCATTATTATTATGTAGTAGTGTGTAACAGACAGAAAAGAAAGAAACGTGATTGCAATATTACCCAAGAAAAAATTACACAATTTTTAACAATCACACACAGCACCTGTTCTGTGTGTTGTGTGTGTTAAAATTTTACATAATATTACAAGGCTTAGGAAAACCTAACTTAAAAAGGTAACAGAGAAAAATATCCAAGCTCTCTCTACTGATATAGAGCAGGTACAATAGTTTGCAATAATAATGGCACTCTTTAAAATGAATTTTGCGATTTCCTTTGAACTGCTGACGTATTTGTAATGAAATCTACTTTCAATTTTGAACATTAGTTGCTTCACTCACTAATAGAGACTTAATGAAATTTATATTCAGAACTTCTAGAAGTTCAAAAACTGTTTTGAGGAAGTGTCATTATTATTACAAAAACATGTACATGTATGTAAATATTTCAATTTCAAGGAGAAATTAATTAAGTTCACTTTTGTTTATTTTGGTATTAAATAGTGGCAGCCATACTTGACACCTTGCATGCAAGAAAAAACCTTAATAATTGACTTAGCAGCAGAAGGTATTATAAATTTTTCATCGCATTACATTGCAATGAAATTAATCAGCAAAGATCAGCTCAAAGCTTCTGAAAGATGCAGCTTAGCCCGTGTAGCTACAGAGAGCGTTGTAAGCGACTGTACTGCCTTCCTACCATCAAATCCTTATCAAGTATGCACCATCTCTCGGTTTTTGTACAGTCATTTGTCTTAATTCTTGTGACCGGGACGGATAGGGCGGAGAGACATTAGACGTTCCTAGGCAACGGCATTAAACTGAATCCAACAGCGTACAGTTGCCAGTTGGTAATGACAATATGCGCTAAGTACAAGTAGTATAACGATTCTGGATGCCGCAGAGAAATCCGGAGAGAGAATAATACACTGCGATCTTGTTCTAACGGTTGTATAAGTAAGAATTATTTTCCATTCCCACCGCTTTTCAGGCCCAGGCGATTCCGTATCAGATTTTGCTTGAAGACTGTTTTTAAACCTTCCTCCAAAAAAGCAAGCCTCGCGAGACACTAAAAATAAAAAATATTTGCCTTTCCCCTAAAGTTAACACTCGGGATCCTTCCGAATTTCCTCCCTTTTGGCTTCAAATTTACCATAATGCTTTAACTTCATGGAACATGTTTAATTAATTTTAACGTAATTTATACAGGGTGTTCCTTAACGATGTGCGAATATTTAAGGGGGTGATTCTACATCGAAAATTGATGATAGTTTGCTTTATATACGGTCCAAAAATGTTCCGTTACAAAAATACGGGGATACGGATACGGGGATAAATACGGGAATTTCCCGTTCAATTTGAAAAATAAGAGCTTTCTTGAGCTTTTGGACTGTAATGTGCTGTTTTTGAGAAAAAAATAAAAACGGTTGGATTGTCAGGAATCTAGTAATGAATTTGGGCCCATTACATCGCGACCACCCTGTATATGAGCGACAAAATGACCTAACTCACAAGTATGGCATTATGACTTAACCCTTGCAAATTTGTTTTTATTAGTATTTTCAGCTGAAAATTATTCATCCAACTAGATGAGTAAAGATATTAGACAAATTAAAAAAAAACATAAAGGCAAAAACATAATTTATAAGTAAATAAAATGAAAAATTAAAACTTACTTTATGGTCAAAATAGACGGTAGGTCTTTCCATTGAGTTATCATTTAACGATTTTATGTACTGCACAACACGTGCAGAGTACAAATATTATTACAAAGGTACTCCAACTAGAGAAGCACACTACACTTATGATACATTCCCTTCTGTTCGAATAATTATTCTTAAACCAAATGCCCTTAGAATATACATATTACATATTCTAAATTATCTCTACAAACCACTAACAACGTACATGTCCCACTATTACCATAATTGTAAAGAGATTAAAGGTGTAATTTACCCCTTCCATACCATCCATTAAAATGTCACCCTAGCTTTACAGAAGGCCCGATTAATGTTCAAATTATATTATAAAGAGAGTTACCACAGCGACCGAAGAATCAAGGATTCTGCTATTCGCAAAGTAAATAACGTTTTATTATTTCGATGTTCCAGTAAACGGCAAATATTTTTCACCCCACTAGAAGGTCTCCAGGGCGGTATCTAGGTCTCCGACATGGGAAATACACGAACAATTGGTAGAAACTCCGTATTATATAGTCCCCCGTCACGGGTCGCAGCAAAATTTAAAAGAACTGATTAGGGTGGAAACAAGATATCATCGTGACTTTCAAGGGTGCCATTTTCAAAGCGATTCATAAAAAATCAGATTATTTATCTCCGTCTCATTTGAGAATATTTTATTTGACTAGAACTTTGCTGTTTTTAAGAATATTGAAATACAAAATGTACTTCTTTCTAATACCCCTCATAAATAATTTATTAGTGAAATAGTGCCTAAGTAATTAACTTTACTTACTCAATAATACGTAAACATTTAATTTTACATAAGCACTGATGCGCAAATAATTACCTTTACATATGCACTAATGCTACATAATTCACAGTAACTGTGCAATAATGCGTAAATAGAATAAGTAACTTCACATATGCACTACTGCCTATACAGCATATTGTATATATGACCTAGTGCTTAAATATTGAACTTTTCATGTACACCAGTGCGTATGTAATTAACTTTACATGCGCACTAGTGCTTAAACAAATGTATATACTATTACGTAATTAATATGCATTACATACGCACTCATTTATTTTTCAAATTACGTTGACAGTACTGAAAACTGTTCTATTTAATGTATGTTAACTATTTAAAACGATTTATGTATATATAACAAACACTTAATGCCGCCATTTACATATGCGCTAATATACAGGGTGAACCTTAAATACGTACAAATATTTTAACTGCAGGTTTAATTTATAATATAGATAAGTCTAGTAAAAGTCATTTTTAATATTAATTTCAAATATTTACAGAGATATAATTTTTTTTTTATAATACCCGCATTTTAAGGACCTCTAACCAGAGAGACCACTGGCGTAACCTAATATAATAAACCATATGATTTATTGGAGGTGAGATTGCCATATTGTTTATAAGATAAATAATTGTTTAACGTAAATTAAATTTTCGCGGTTATTTCTAATTTAAAAACACTTGTTTTTAATAAGAAGTAAAGTAAAATTATCATAAACGATTAAAATATGAATTTCCTCAAGTTAGATACTATCAATTAAAGAGGAAGTTACTTTGTTCAATGATTCAAAAATTATCTATAAACGTGCATAAACGCACACCTACTTACTGAAAAACCAACTATTTAAACAATCCACATTTCAGAAGTCCATTGTACACTGTTAGAAAGATTATCACAAATTATACCCTTAAATTATTTTATGAAGAATAACAAAAAACTATGATTTTCAAACAACACCTTAGAGTTAATTTTCGCCACATAACCTCAAACAATGTGTCAGTGCTAACCATTTCGTACTTCATAGTTTCGTAGTGGGTGAAACAGATTTTAAAAATAAACACAAAACATGGAATAACAAAATAACTAGCTTGATGTATGCGTTCAATATCAAGATATGGTAAAGTAAAATATTTAAAAGCAGTGCCAATCGCATGCAAAAAAGAAACTAGTGCCGTAGGCACAGGTATTAGGTAGATGTCACGAGCAGTAGATGAAATGTCCTGTACCAGCCCTACTCTCTAGGATTGATAGTCGAGGTCGACAAAAAGGTTCTGTATGTTGATACCGGTGCACAAGTATGGTCCAGTGCAAAGGAATAAGCTGTGACAAGTTATAAGTGGAAATAAAACATATAATATTTGTGGAAACGTCTATTTAACACAATAAAGACAATTACACGTAATAAACAAACAGCATGGCACTATCTGCCATTGACGTCAATATTTACATTATACCTATGTAATCAATTGTATACACGTAATAGTGTGTATATGTGTAACTTTACATACACGTTGGTGCTTAAGTAATTGATTTTACAGATGCATAAATGCCTAATTAATCTGCTTACTTATGCGTTAATGCCTAAGTAATAAAATTTACAAATGCACTAGTACGTAAATTATTTACATACGCACAAATGCCTAAATAGTCAAATTACATATGCACTGCTGTAAAATGAATATTTTCCGTACACAAGCACTGCTGCTGCCAATGATGTTATAACATTGTCAGAGTTACTGATTATTACCCTTAAAATGATTCATTCCATGTTTCAAATACAGAATATAGAAAAAAATACAATTTCTAATATCTGATTTGAAATCTCTTGTAGACTGATTTCGACCATCATGTTTATTTGTATCTTTGTTGCAGGTTTCACGACGATGCGGCACTTTGGCCATGGAGGATGATAAAATCCAATTCATGCGGTGGCTAGCAATACCGACAATGTTGGTGTTGGTCATGATTGGTTCCACAAAAGCAATCTGTCCTGCTGCATGCCGATGCGAAAACGACATTCTGAAGACCTCCTGTGTCTCCGCCTCTCTCGAGATCGTCCCCATCCAGCTTAATCCCGAGTTACACGAACTGGACCTCTCAAACAACAAGATTGTGCACATACACTTCTCCTTTGCCTTTTATGAGAAACTTGTGAACCTGAACTTATCCCATAATCGGATAAAGACGCTAGGGAATGCCAATTTCAACTCACAAACCAACCTGACCCGTTTGGACTTGAGTAGTAACCAAATAGATAATCTCGCCAAAGATTCCTTGAAAGGATTGAAAGCGTTAACCCATCTAGACCTAAGTAATAACAGTTTAGAGGAAATTAACTCAGTAGCTTTTAGAGAATTACATTCATTGACAGTGCTTAGACTTTGCGGAAATACACTAGTCCACTTAGAAGAAGGCTTATTCAGAACTAGTAAGAACTTAAAAGAGCTGTTTCTGAATGATAATCAATTCCTAGAAGTGCCCACAGCGGCTCTAGCAGATACCACACATTTAAGATACTTATCGTTATCTCGTAATTTACTATATTCTGTTGAAGATGGCGATATGCCGAATCTATCAGAACTTCGCACTCTACTCTTGGATAGTAACATAATCTCAGACATTCATCCAGACGGATTGTCTACACTTATAGCTTTAGATCATCTGGATTTAAGTGACAACAATATAACGGCTATGCCAACTCTGCCATTGGCAAAACTTTCAAGTCTCACCACTTTGAGATTAAGTGGAAATTGTATTGATCATATTCCACCAGTAGCTTTTAAAGGCTTGTTTCACCTAAAAGTCCTTAAAATCGACCGTTTGGAAACCCTTAACCAAATCGACACTAGAGCATTTGTAGACAATATCAATCTCGAAAAAGTCCACATGGACTATAATATTGGAATAGACAAACTTCCTACAAGATTATTCCACGGCAACCCAAAAATAAAGTATATATCAGTACGTTATAACAATCTTCAAACTTTAGAAGCGATTCATTTTCCTTTGGATCAGTTATATGAGTTAAGAGTGGGAGGTAACCCTTTAAACTGCAATTGCTCCCTAGGTTGGTTATGGCAACTTATCCAAGAATACAAAATCAAGACTTTGAGATTAAATGAAACTATACATACAGATTTGAAAAAAGTTAAAACTTCTGAACTAACTTTAGATATGGGCGACATTACTTGTAATGGACCAGAAGATCTGAATGGTGAACTATTGGTAGATGCTACAAAAAATCAAATGGATTGTTCTGTGGGATGGATGGCGGCTGTTTCGGTGACAGTTACTGTTATTTTTATCCTTATAGTGATTAGTGGAGTAGTATGTTGGGCTCCAAAGAGGAGATCGAGATCTAGTAAGAAAGACCTTGAAGTTGACAATTCGCTTCGTAGAACTATACCTCCACAGACTCAGTCGAGGAAAAACGAGCCTTACGACCCCGGGCAAGTTGAAAAGTATATTATACCTTCTCCTATAATGATACACAATGATTACCGTTCTCTGCCATCTTGGGATCCATATGCAGCTAGTTCTGTGAATATATACGAGCAGCTGAATGAGAACAGGGATAGGCCTCACATCGTATATGTCTAAACTACTCAGAGTTATGTAAAATAGTATTTTCGAGGGTTCTTCCTAATATTTCGGGTACAGAATTATTCCGCGAACTGGGGCCCGTTATGTATATGTTTATATTTTGTAAAAATATTTATATGACATGAAATTTTAACAAATATGTTAAGGAAAGAAATATACGTTCTCGTGTAGCTCAAGTTCTGTAATGTAATACCACACGATACAGATGAGAAGACTGATTCGTTTTAATGTATCTGTTTTGCTACATAAAATGTGTCAAATAGCTTTAAAATTTAACAGAATTACAAATTTTACGGCCTTCCACTTAAAGTCACTCGATTGCAAATTATATTACATCGAATAGCCAACTTTAAAACATGATAGTACAATTTTTTCATAAGGGAAATGTTGCAGAAAAAAGTTATTTTGCGTAGATGCGGTTATTTAGCAGTTTCGTTTTTAAATAAATGCCAAAAGTATAACACCTTTAACGATAAAAAAATCATTTTTTATTATTTTACCAAATTAAAAATTTAAAATAAAATACAAGTACATACTTGCATAATGAAACATTAATAGCATTTTACTATTTGTCTTTTTTGCCTTCTAGTTGAACCTAGCCTAGAGATTATTATGTATTAATTTCGGTTCCTATAGTTGGTATTACGGCTGCTACGGTCGGAATCGCTTCACAGACTCCACGCTTCTAAACGTTTCACCGCTCTTCACGGCTCAGTGTTGACTCGACCTTCTTTCGGTAAAGGGAATAGAAACTTTCTTTTGTAAATTTGGCACTCTCACTATATTCCCTCGAGATTAAACGAAAACAGGGTAATTTCTTCCAATTTTAGTGTTAATTATTTAACAAATGTATAGTGATGAAACTTAGCTTATCTGTCTTTTTGGCATAATACCGTTTTAGTTATTTGTTATATGTTTAGTTTTGCAGCTAACCATTTTTCTGCAACACTTTTGAGTTCGGCTGTTCAAGTTTCAATAACATTTTAGTGTTTATTTTTTAGTTAATTGTTGCATAGGCTAGATTCAGGAATATAATAAAAAGTGCAAAGGTTAAGGGGTTAAGTAAAGGAAAAATCAAAGCAATAAAATCTGTCCACCTGACAATTTTAACTTGCGAAAATAAAAAAAATAATGGTTTAACAGTTTATTTAAATTTAACCCGACTTAATAGATATACTTATCATTATGGAAATTTGTCAATGTGCTAAATAAAATTACAGATACAGGACCATATACATGTATAACTATTACCAATACTGAAAATAATATTTTACATTCGTAAAGTATTGTATTTTGTTATAGATTTAAATAAAATCAAAACACTTTCATTGTGGTTTTCATATATGATACTACATGTTCTTTATTACACTGTATTTATTCTATAAATATTAAAATATTATTTCTTCATGTTACATGATGTTTATTAAAATTAAATTAAAATTAAAAATAAAGAATATATAAATGTAACATATATACCGTTGTTTTATTTATATTTATCTTGCTACGACATAAACTAACTATCTCCCCATCAACCAACTTTTGACATTGTATAAAAATAGATGAAAGTCAGTACCTAACAGGACACTAAATATAGAATTAATTTATATGTTATTTCTTCAAGTTGGAACAGCGAAAGACGTCAAAACACAAGGTGAAGATTGTTAGATACACTTTATTATTTATCATTACAAGGAGAACACATGATAGTATAATGACCTCAATTGCGTACGTACAAGATGGTTCTGTATAGCGCAGTACTAAATAGTACTGCTATTATTCTGAATACAAAAAGGGTATATACGGAAAATATATATTTTTCTAACCCATTGAATCTTATTTCTGAACACAATTTTTTTATGCACAAATTTGATGCTGCCGACTTTGGAACTAATTTTAAGGCTTTAAGTTATCATTGGTGTGACTGTGTACCATTAGAAGCGCTATAGTATTTTATACAAGTTGTGAAAAAATTAAGAACATAGGTAAAATCATTGATTTACAAACGCGATATATGTTACGAAAAATATAATTGTCAAATGACGTACGAAGCATGGAAAATTCTATTCCATAGTGAAGTTGCGGCGAATTCAAATGTACAAGGTGTCCGGGAAAATATGGGAAATCTCTGGGGTGAAGACAGAACATGAAAAAATAAGATAAATTCCAATATTTTTTTCCTTCAAAAGTTCGACATACTTATGAAGTTTTTCAATAATTTCGTTAAGGTGCCGCCTGGGATACCACTGCGTTTTTTAAATTTTGTATTTTTTTGGATTAAACATCTTAAAAAAATGAAATCGAGGCCTTTTTATTAAAAATAGAACATGAATTCCTTTACTTTTTTTTTTCGTAAACTGTTCATTTTATCGACAATAAACAAGAGTATATTTTATTTAGTCCAAAGTTGAAGCTACCCAGATTTATTATTTTAAAATCTTTATCATACAAGGTGTTAAAAATTTAGGCATTAAGTTGTAAAGCTTAGCTCGCCCCTGGAAAACTAAAAAAAGCTAAATATGTTTCAAGGACACTATTTTAAAAGGTACATCACATTATTTTTTTGTATAATTAATTATGCTGAATACTTTAAGGTACGTATTCATTCAAAGAAACTAACTTCATGATTATCTCTTCATATATCGCTCTGTACATTTGACACTAATTTTAAAACACAATAATTTTTGTTCCCCTCAACTTTTATTTGAATATTTTTTATGTATCTGGAATAATAACAGTTACTATACTTTCCTTCCCTAATGGATCGTCCTGTAAAGTATCTACAAAACTCAAACAAATAGGCAAAGCACAATTTTCCAATCAACATTAAGTATGTAAATCATCGTTTTGCATAAAGTAAACACAACAATTTTAAATCAGTAATCACGCCTAACAATACTGTGTACGGTAATGAAGAATGCACAGTACCTACTTATTTGCTTATCATTCTCATTATTCACTATTCTTTGATTGCTGTTAAAACTATTTACCATTGTTTCGGGAAATCATTCAATAAAACCAATTTCTCTAAGTATAAATTAAAATAAGTAAATATCCACAAAGGTTATCCACTTTTCATAGCATTAATTTTGAAAGTCCTTCCTACCTTACTAATATATATGTAAGGGACAATCGTTGCCATGTTAATACAAGACCGCCTCGCTTAGCTTCGTGCGCACCCGAAAAAACTCGATATTTATTCGGGTCGATAATCTTGTGTAGGTCAGTGTGTTTGACTGTTCCACACGTTAGGCGAACCCGACATTAACAGTGCGTTGTTCACTATGTAGACATGCGCTGGTGTTATGAAACAGTTCTAATGTATGTTGTACAATAATAATTAAGGTAAGCGATATAGATATCTTATCACCCAAACTCGGTACGCATTTTTGTGTGTTCACTAATTTGACTGAGGCCATAACTGAGACGTGGTAGTATTCTTCATGCTCATGTAGTTGGTACTTATATACGTACTTGTTTATGCGAAGAAAGTTAATGTTTTATTTTATTTGGAAATATCTTCTAAGAACTTCTAGATCAGGTTTTATCACATTATTATCAAAATAAAAACAAATCAATCGATAATGCGCAGTCACTTTATAATTAGGTAGGTACTAACCTACCTAGGTTACCTCTAAAAATAGTTATATAAAAATTATTAATTTTCTTTATAAAAACTTTTTTTACCCAATATATTGGGCACATCTGTGATTAGAAAGTAGCTTTATTATATATAGAAAACTATATGTTGAAAGTAACACATGATGTTAATATCTGTTAAGTAAATATATTGATTAGCGTGTTATCTAATTTTACAGAAGGCGTTCGATAAATATATATAATTATATTAGCACCCGGTTATTATAAATGTTAATAAAAGCCTAAGTTATAATTCTATTTGCCGAGATTGGAAAAATTGCAATTTTACCTCCTTTATACAGTAAGCTCTATGTTCTAGTTCATACAACTACTGTAACTTTTATCACTTTTATTGTTTAAAACAACTAGGAATTCTAAGAATCTATCTGCACTGTTTTGACTAGTTTAATATGCAGTATGCAAACAAACATTATTATTATTGTTGTTATTATTGATTATTTGTTACTTATTTCTAATCGTTTAATAATTTTTATTAATTTACGGCATTGCAAACATTTCTAGAAACATACGGTGAGCTAAATGCATAGATTTACGGCATTGAATGTCTTGGTTAGACAAATTTATGCATTGACCTAACGTACTGTCTGTGTGGCTGACCTCCAAAACCTCTGAATTAATTAAAGAGCTGAATTGTACTTAAAAAGCGGTTTTAGGGAACTAAAATGGGTTGTTTTAATCCAAGATATTATGTTGGATGTAGAGAAAGGGACTAATCCAATGTAATTAATCTATAACCAAACTACGTATTCTATCTATCTGATTGGACTCCAAGTACTGCTAGAAAGTTTGATGAGTCGCTTTGGTAGACAAGCATCATGTGTTATGGAATTAATTAGTACAAGAATGGCAGACCAGACTTTGAACGTCTACCATACTGATAAGTCTTCGAACAGAAACTCAATTCTTGGAGTTTAGCAGGATATTTCAGTATTGTCACTAATATTTGATTCTAAATTGAAGATATAGTTGTTTCCTATATTTTGTGGTACTTTAAAATAAGCTGATTCCTTGGACAGATATAGTTTAACAAGGTTTAAATAAAGGTCAAGGAAATGAGGCAATTTCTAACTTAAATCATCTATTGATCGTTGAAATTATTACATGACCCAACCCAATTTTGAGGGAATAACCTACTAAGTTAATCACTTACGTAATGCATTATTACAGAACAACAGTTACACTGCCTTTGACAATGTGCGATATTCTCTCATGCAGTCATAACATTATGTGTATTATACCGGTTGTGTTTCTGTTTTAAGCACATAAAAGGCCTTGCCTTGATAGTACCCTTCCAAGACATGATAATTTAGAAAAAAAATAAACTATCATCCATTCTTTCTACCGAAATATTTGTTTCTCTCACGGTATTCATGTGTGTACACACAATTACTTTATTTAGAGAAATCCAGCGAAGGATGAAGTTGTGTATATTAAAAGAGTACATTACTGGCAGAGAATAATAATCATTAAGAAAAATGGTAAACTATGAGTCATTGACCTCTATGAACTCATTTTAGTGTAGTCGAACATCTGATTCCGCGTTTGTGTAGGTACTGGATACACACAACGTAATCCGATCATAAGCGAAGGCACTATCAACTCAAAAAATAATTACTGGGCATGTGCATCATCTTTCTGGTATAGGATTTGACTTTAATATATATATTCGATGTATTTGCCTTCATTCGGCATTCCGAATCCCGACACCCTTATCATATGTCAGATGCTTATGTAGGTGTAAAATCGCCATTACGTTCAGACCTTGATATCAATACATCATAGGAGATAGGAGCTGCTACTGATACTACAATCAATAAAGCGGCTTCCGCGAGATCTGCTGATTTTGTTAATTGATGATTGACTTTCTTTAAAGCTCTATTTTTTCTGAGAAAAATTATACAACTCACGTCGAAATAAGATAATTATCTCTCTCTTCTCTTATCTGACTGTAAGTTGAAAATAGCATACCGAGAAAATCCTGATATTCCATTTTATCTGGCAGTCGTGGCTCCATTAGTGGCTTTTGCCTTTAACTGTACTAATTGACGATTTGAAAAATAATTAGTCTTTTCGAATTACTTCACTAATTGCGGCTTAGCATGTAATCAAACTGATTTTTCCGTTTTTCGTCGTCAAAAGCAGCCTAAACAGCTTATTAATTAACAGCTAATCATTAACTTAATTGCTAAATCCCAAATGAACAGACATTTACCTTGCCATTTGCTTGCGACGCTTGATGTCAACGAAAATGCACCTGCTTTGTAATTGTACATTAATTTACTTTAGATAGAACAGCTGTCTTTTGTTATCCCTTGTTGTCTACAATGCCCCATTTTTTATTCTAAATTTGAAAAATATTAAATCTTAAGTAGGGGTTTTTCTTTTAACATGACACAGTCCTAAATAAACTATGCAAATTCTGCAAGCAACATTTTTTCGAAACGTCAAAAACAACCGAAATAACCTTTAATTATTTTTAAGTCAAAGGTTGGCTACAAATTCCGTCTTTTCTGTGATTTTGTACATGCTCTTAGACAAGATTTATTACAATTAAGAGCATTCAAGTAGTCCCAGCAAATTATGTTCAAGAAAATGGAGATAGTTTAAGCCAGTTCAATTTGTTATTAGAGTAATTATGGGCCATTGCCAAATAGGGTAGCCCTAGGAGCGCTAAGAATATGCACCCAATTTTACATTACAAATAACACCCATATTTATTTATTTATTCATCTGCACTTAACACGACAATAACATTAGATCATTCTTGAGCAACTAACACCCTCAATAGCTTTTAAAATTTTTGTCAGAAAAAAATGTTTTTTTTAAATGCGTACTCTTGGGATCACACGTTATTAAGAGTACGCATATGTGGCTCTAAGAGTACGCATCAATTAAGTACCGTGACAAGTGATAAACGTGACTTCCACTATTTTCAAAAAACAATCATACTTTAAAACATTCAGAAGAAACAAGAAGTATACTCAGAATATAGGGTAAGAGTGTGTAAGAGTACGCACCTAATTTTTAATTACAAATAAAACCCACATTTATTTCTATATACATTTGCACTTAACGCACAAGTAACATTAGATCATTCTTAAGCATTTTTTTTTTATTTTAAATGTCTGTCCTAAAATCACACGTTCTCGAGAGTACGCAGAAATTACCATGATAAGGGATAAACGTGACTTGACACCATAAATCTTCAGTAAATTTCAGTTACATTTCACTCTTTCTCTTATATTTCCCCATTGTAATTAACTACAACTTCAAAAATGAGAATGCAAGTGTTTTGACATCACTCAGTTTTGCAAACGTACTATAAAGTACTATAATACAAATAAATTTTATGCTGTCTTACTAGCAACTCCCCTAATCATAACAATCAAAACACAACATCAACTCCTTTTTTGCCAACAGATGCATACTTTTAAGGGATGGGTTCTTTTAGGCGTTCCCAGCTTCTTAATCGTTCTTACATTGAATGTACGATAAGTTTGATAAAGCAATGTAATTAATAATTTCATACACATTGCAGTTGGTTTTGAAAAATTTGCTGTTTTTTTCTTTAGGGTGTTAAAAGATAAACAGCAACCGCATAAATTGGAGATTTTAAGTGAGTGATTTTAAACAAAAAGGAAGCGGTCTGGAGCGCGTGGTAGCCATGTCAGTTGTCCTCCACATCCTATCCATCGTTTGCTGATACGTAAGATTTAAATGTTAGCATCTCTCTTGCTGACAGATTCAAATATCCGTAATCCAAAGATCGTGATATAAGATACTGAGATTGAATTTGATGAATACCTCAAACTAAATTGGAAAATTTTTGCAAAATTAAACAGTAGGGATGAAGGCAATTATGAGAAAAGTCGGCCATCTGACATATTCGTTCAAACCGTAATCCAAAGATCGTGATATCAGATACTGAGATTGAATTCAATGAATACCTCAAACTAAATTTGAAAATCGTTGCAAAATTAAACAATAGGGATGAACGCAATTATGAGAAAAGTCGGCCATCCGACATGTTCGTCGAAAATATTCAAATAACCGTAATCCAAAATCGTGATACCAGATACTGAGATTGAATTCGATGAATACTTCAAACTAAATTGGAAAATCGTTGCAAAATTAAACAATAGGGAAGAATGCAATTATGAGAAAAGTCTGCCATCTGAAGCTGTATCTGACGTCATCTAGAAGCTAAAGTAAAATAACGGCATATGAAATTTGTGTTACAAACAGCCATTATTTATTGCGGAGCACGTGAGCGCGGCTGAAATTTTGCCGGAACTAAGCTTTACAATTTTAATTTATAGGCATTTAAGCACTAAATTCCATCCTGTTTAATTAGGACGTTCAGCTGCTATGCTCTGGCTGAATCGATAAATATTTTATCATACTTTTAAAAAAGCTCATTTTTCAGATTTAATTGTTTCATTTATTTTGTCCTTACGGCTTAACTGTACCCGGTACCTCGTAGCGCAACGTCGTTCATTATTTGTTCATTAGAATCCGACATTTTTTTAATATACAGCAACTTTAAATCATGCAGAAATCTGATTTCAAAATGCAACACATGCTGTGGAAATGAACTTTTGTCTCGTCCTACAAAAAATATGTAACGACGAAAACCCGTTAGAATACCACCACTCCAAACTGAAATTTGAAAATTTGTATACCAGGTTTTCTCACAATAATCGATTCAATAAAAATACCGAGTATTGGTGTAAACGTCTTTATTTTAAATTGAACGCAAAATTTAGTCAAAATTGGTTAGAATCTGATTCTATCGTTTCATCTGATTAGGAATGGGTCATACAAAATTTAAAGATTCATTGTTCTAACCACTCAAAATGTTAAATCTTGTTCGTAATTAATTGTTTTCTTTTAAAGAAACTTTTTAGTATTTAAAAAAAAATTAAAACACAAACAACAACATGTTTAAAGCTTAGATAATAGTAGGGTACAAGAGTACGCATTTCTTCTTTTTCAGTAGGCGTGCCCGTATGTCAAATTAATACTCTTTATGGTCTATTCAATGGATAGTATTTTATATCGTGCGTTAAAAAATATTGTTCGCGAAATAAATTTTCAAAAGCCGGACATTTTGTAAAAATAATTAATTTTTTAAATTAAATGGTTCGCATAGAAGGCCTTGAACCAACCTGCAAAATAACACCTTGATCGTTCAGATATTGCGAGAAAGATTTATACCGTTGAGTGAAGAAGCAGTATTTCTTGACTCGATGCGTTTGTAAAATAAAAATGTATCTATAAATCTACAGCTGTGTATAACTTGTCTTTCAATATTAAAAATTACTTCATTATTTTATTGTACGTTATTCATGATGCAAAATAAAAAACAAACTAAACATGAAGTTTTTATATTATAATATTGCACTACTTAGTAAATATGAAATAAACAATAAAATTTACATAATTTCTAATTAATGGAAAATTTCTGAACAAATGTGACAACTCTTGTTTATTAGATCGTTCAAGTCTGAACCATGTTTAAATGTACTTCAGCAGCATCCGCATTCCAACTTTTTAATAATAGATGCATAAACAAAATTTACCATGCTCCTGAATTGTTGCTTTACCAAAAACATGACATTAAATCATTAAAAACAAAATGTCCAAGTCGAACGGGTCTTTCATTGTCCTGTTCTTTTAATGAGGAAAATCAATTGTAAAAGTTTGGAAGACGTAAACATTATATTTGTATTCGTAATTGAAGCATTCAAGAAATAATGTTTACAAACGACTTCTAAACTTTCAACATCGATTTTGCTTCTTAAAAGACCATTTTGCTGAGGGAATATGTGGTAAATTATTTCCATAAATTTTTGTTGTTGCAAATCGAAGATAAAATAACTAAAGACGTAGTAATACGTGAAATACTATACAGTGTGTTCTACTTTAAGCAGCACCACTTCCATATTTTAGAACGCATGAGTCGATTTTCAATATACAGAGTGATCGCCCGGGATCGACTTAGTTGGTAAACCCTGGCCACCATTCTGTGCAGGAATGAGGGAAACCTGGAAAAATTAGGGGGTAGTCAAATGTCGAGTGGTATCAATCTCTCACATTTACCCAAGCTAATATGCTTCCACCCTACCATACCCACAGAGAGGGTGCCAATCCTCTCCACGAATATAGCTGATTTACGGTCTACCGGCTGCGGGGCTCGAACCCACACCGGTCTAGCCACATCGATTCAAGTGCTGACGCCTTAAACCGCCGACCACTGACCGACCATCAATCTTCATCAATATTATGTATCCACTTCGGTGCGATACACTTCATGTTTTAAATATCTCCACAAAAAGAAGTCCCAATGATTTAAAGTACATGGTACGGATATAACTGAGCCGTGGAAATCCTAGACCCCCATCTCTTTCACGATGTCAATGTTTTACTTGGAAACTATAAGAATTTTAGAAAAAAATTTTTAACGATGTTGACTCCATTTTCCCATTAAATCTTGTTGTAAAGACAAATGATCACACACTGGGTTGGAGTACAACTTAGTGCCATCTGCATAGAAAGATACTTTGTCAACCATGTGATGTTGGATATCGCTGGTATAAATTATAAACAGTAAGGAGCCCAATACTAAACCCTGTAGTATGCCACTCAGAACTTATCTTTCACGGAAAAAAGAATCGCATATTCTAACTCTAAAGTATCCATACGTTAAAAAAAATTTGATCCATTGGTTTAGAACACCTCGAATGCCCAAATGATCCAGCTTATGTAGTTTTCTCATCGGTACCATGTCGAAGGCTTTTAAAGAGTCAAGATAAACCACATCAATGAAGTCGTTGTTATCGAAAGCATGGTCCAGTTATTTACACAATGAACAGAAGTTTATCATTGCTATGCAAACTGTGGACAAAAGACTCAAGCGATAATTTGTCTCTTTTTTAAAGATTGGTGTAATAGAAGCTTGCTTCTATAGCGGAGGAAAAATGTCACATGTAAATAACTTTGGGCAAAGGCAAGATAAGGGCATCAACACTTTTTAGAGGAAGGTAAAGTGATCCAAACCATCCAAACCTGGGAAGACATTGTTTCAAAATTTGAGCAGGTGTTTTTTAACTAAATTCGGAGAACATTCAATACTAAGGTGGCTACAACACGTGATCCCATAATGTGGCAGAGGATCGTGAAGTATCATGGGTCTGTAACGTGAACGATGAGGCAGTTAATCTCATGGCTTTGATCTCAGATCTTTAAGGCTGAGGTGGTGTTTTATCATCAATTATTGATAAGTTTTTAGTTGCAGGATTTTCGAGATTTGTTTTTAAAAATAAATTTGGCATTTGCAAGACTTGCATGATTCTTACTAGAGTTATATCCAAATGAGAAACATGGAACTTTTTTCGAATTTAGTAACAAACATCTGACAATTTTCTTGTACTCAGAGTGGGTTCCCTAACAATGTGGGTCAAATAGCAATTTCAATTGCTTCATTCCTTACTGGATTTTGGATAATCCTTTTTTTGTTTTCCCTAGATTCAGTCTTACGAAATGTTCTCACTAGTTCGTCGACATAAGGGGAAAGGAAAATTATTTCCACTCGTGAGTAATATACATCATTTTGATAACAAACAGTAATGTTTAACACAGAAGTAAATGCAGCACGAAAATTTTTAAAATTCTCTTCAATGCGTTGCTCATATTTTTTATCTTTAATGGTATATTTTTACCAAAGTGACTACATTCTTCAGATAATAGTGGAGAAATTGGATGTGTTGAAAATATAATTGAATGGTCTTTGAGATGATGTATGACACAATACCACTTTCCATTAAAGATTTTAAAGGTGAAGATTAGAATATTGGGACATGAATACATCCATAAAATAGGTCCCTTTCAAAACAAAAGTTTACAGGTCCGAGCGTTTTTTTAGTTTCTCTGTATAATAATCAAAGCACCCAAATAAATTAATCGGTACACTCTGCAAGCAAATATGATAATCTTTCAATTTACGTCTACATTTATTGCACCATAATTATCTCAGATAAAAATTCGCATGTAGATAAGAAATCATGTTTTTTTTTCGGTTTCTAGAAAGGAAATTTTGTTCCACTCGATAAAATTTAAACAACAATGCGGAAAATATTATTGTTTACTTATTTAATATACTTATATATAGAATTCAGCTCCTATGTGAATTGTTTTAAGCAAACATAGTGATAAATATATAACTTGAGAGCTCCTTTCCTTTAAGGTAAGACAATTGTTTCGTATAAAATTTTTTTAATTTGTTATTTTGCTTTCTTTGATTGGATGTATACGAATGATGTTGAAAAATTTAGGCAGATACAATAGATTTTCTCTAATGTCATCGTTTAGGCATTGTCAAGACAGATACAACAATTACTATAAAATCCAATATTCTACGGCTATCTCTTATTTTTCATGACTTTCAAATATCGGAGTTACCTTGAAAAAGAAGAGTTTTACGAAAAGTTATCAAGAGTGATAAAATAATCCAAATAACATATTACAGTACGATATTGAGGGACAAAGTACCTTCTTTTCCTCCAGTTTCTACGTTTGTGTTTTAGATGTCGTTTACAATAATACCCTTGAGAATTGGGTAACCACAAGAAGTATCTTTATTAAATTTCAAACTTATATGTGAAAAATTTACAGTTATTGCGAAAAAACAATTTTAAAACTTCTATTTTCTTTCAGGAAGGCATTTTTGTGGTTAAATCATCATATTTTGTTGCTAAAAATATACACGGAATGACCTGTTTTTTTGTTACTCAGCATAGTAAAATAAGAAATGGAAACATATTTTAGTAATTATTTTAACGTCAATTTGTAATTTATATAGAAAAACTTGTTATTTACTTAACTTAGCTTATTGTTAGCTTTTGTGAAATATATTTGTCTGTATTTCGTTTTTTATCAACTAAATTAATTTTCAAAAAAATAATTGAGCATTGCGTCGTATAATTTCCATCTAAAATTCATATGTCTCCATGGCGATCTTATTTATTTCATTTCAATAAAAATATGATATGAAATCACCCAAGCAAATAAATCAGTACTTTGTAAACAATGGTGATAATTTTTAATTTACGTCTACATTTATTAGACAACAATTACCGCGATAAAAATTCAAGGGTAGATAAAACATCTGCTTTTTTCGGTTTCTAGAAATAAAATTTAGTTCCACTCGATAAAACTTGAACAACAATGCGATTAATTTTATTTAATTAATATATTTATATATTAAATATAGAATTCAGCTCCTTTGGGTAAAACTATTATTTCGTATAAAAATTGTACAAAATTTTATTACTATCAAAAACAGTTAATTAGCTTATTAATATTATTTAATTAAAAATATATGTCACTTGTTGAAATGGAAACATTTTAATAATTAACTATAATTTGTATTGTCGCAAAAAATATTTATTTACAACAGCTTTTGTGAAATATATTCGAGTGGATGTTCCTGAAATCCAGAATGCATTATTTAGTTTTTATGAACGAAATGAATTTTTAAATGCCCACTAATTCAGTTTAAATCGAAAACTCGCTCACGTTGAAATTAAAAATAGATATATATATTTAAAAAATACAAGGGAGAAAACATTTGAAAAAAACTGTTAATAATTAAACTACCTACGAGTATGCAAGTTGTGATATGGAAAATACAGAGAAAATATACTTAAACAAAATAATAATTTTCAAAAGGTGTTTGCATGACGATTGTTGAAGCTATTAATGCGTTTTACTTCAATATCTTTAAAAATACCCAGGTGGCATGTGATAACATTCCTGTTATTTACTAAGCTCTATATTATTCAGTTCTTAAATGTCTAAAATTATTTGTATTTGTAGAAAACACTATTTTAGGACCTTAAGTGCACCGTATTCTTGAAGTATTGTTTTCTATGTAAAGAATTTTAAAGGGTTAGTAACTGAAAAATCACAAAAATTAGATTGGCTGCTGCATGATTGCTTAGTGACTAATAAGAATCTCTTTGTAGCATGTAACGATTATGACTCATACCTTATACAAGGTGCTAATTAAAAGACAGATAAAGTTAGTATACAGGGCTTTGCAAGTCGTTACAATAATTTTAGGAGGTGATCGAATACTTGATTTTGAGTCGATTGAAACAAACGTACATATATACCAAGTGTTACAATATTTGTGATAATTCATTTTTTAATATTTTTTAATTTAACCGTGCTTTTCTACAATTATTGAGATGTAGAAGAAAAGCAAACCTTTTTGTAACAAATATTTCTATACTTTTTTTTATTAGAAATGAATGGATTATTTAAATGATTTAACCAATAAAATCCAAAGTGGCTTCGTTACTTACCTAGAACTTCACAAACATGGCTTTTCTACTTTATAAAAGCGAAGAGTCAAATTTAAACGTGGATTTTATTTAAATCTTTGTGTGTAGGTTTATTCATATATTATTAAAAACTTACCTAAGCAATGCTCTTTCAATTCTTAGGAAAAGTTTCTTGATTAATATTCTAAAAAATTAGGGACTTAGGCAATTTTTAACACTTGAAAAACGAATGTGAACACTATCGTAAAAATGTTAATACTACAATCGGATTTCAGTGTTCCGAATCGTCTTCATTCCGATAACGCTAAAGACTACAGTCGCCCAACGATATGTAAAGGTCAACTTCAATCATTTTTTTTCGGAAACAAAACCGCGTGCTCACTTGTAACAGAACCTCGTCGCGTGACTTCAAAACGGCAGTGTGGGTGGGAACATGGGTGTCCGCATTGAGGTTCGCAGCATTTCCATCACTTGTGGATATTTCTGCGTCGCATCAAGTATATGTACTATATATGAGGTATTTGAGTTTTTTTGTGTTTCGTCTTGTCATGGAATATATCTTTTCATACTCTTTCAGTATAGAACAGACAGTTGTGTTCTATAAACTAACTACCTGTGATGTTTTTTATTTCACATTTTTGTTTTGTTTATCTTGAAATGTACATAGCAACTGTAAAAATGGCGTTGAAAAATGCAGGGTGTTAAAAACATAAAAAAATATAAAATTATTTAAGAAGAAATTAAAAATGTTATAGAGAAATGTTGTCAATGCCAATATAACCTCAAATATGTACTTCTTTACTGTTTTAAATATTTAGATACCTGTGTTTGTCCAAATTTTTATATAATAATTAACCATGATAGTTTCACAACAACAAAACTCGTAGTCAAAATTCTTCCTTAATGTTGACCTTACGGCAACGAATTTATTTAGACAAATGCCACGGTATAAGTAGATGAAATATCTTATCCACATGCAATTCAGCTAACAATAATGCAGAAACTGTTCGAGAATTAATGAGAAAGTTTAATAACACAGGAGATGGAAAAAATATCAAGAAACTAAAACGAAATCATTCAATCAAACCAAAAATTAAAATTTTCATTTACAAACACGTTTTACATTTACATTTTAAAACAATGTTTCTCTATCAAATTTTTAATTTCTTCTTAAAAAAAAACTTATCATGTCACATCATTCATTAGACGTGAAGAGGAAATTAATTGAAATTGCTAACAGTGTTAGAAAAAAGTATAAATTGATAAAATATGGTTTAGTTGACGAATAACAAGCAATTATTAGTAAATTATTTATTATTTTTACTGATGAGGCCGGGTTCACAAGAAATGGAGTGTTTAATTTTCAAAATACGTATATTTGGGCCGACGAAAATCCTCATGCTCTAATAGAATCTGGACATCAGGCACGTTTTTCATTAAACATTTGGATGGGTATTGTAGGTGACAAGTTTCTAGGTCCTGTTGTTTTACCAAACCGATTAACAGACGCTGCTTACCTCAACTTTCTGCAGAACACACTGTATGAGTTTTTGGAAGACATTCCTTTAAATCAGAGGCAACAAATGTGGTTCCAGCATGATGGTGCTCCAGCTCATTTTTCCATGGCCCTTAGAGAGCATTTGCACCAAACTTTTCCACATAGATGGGTAGGAAGGGCCAGGTCCAGTCCTGTTTTATGGCCTCCAAGATCGCCTGATCTGAACCCTCTAGATTTCTTTGTTTGGGGATATTAGAAGACATTAGTGTATGGTACTCCTGTAAATAGCCTGGAAGAGCTGCAGCTACGGATTAATCAAAAGTGTCAAGAAATCCAAACCAAGGAGGGTGTTTTCGAAAGAGTTCGAATATCGTTGAGACGAAGATGTCGTGCCTGCTTGGAAATGGACGGAGGGCACTTTGAACATCTTCTGTAACTTTGTTTTTTGTTTGTTAAAAGCTTCCTTTGTCGGTTTATTCCTAATAAAATAAAATGTTTGAACAACGAATAGTGGTCCATATCTCCGCAACCGTTACTTTGCGGACCCATGTTTATTAAGACTTTTCTGCTTATTTTGGTTCATACTATTACCTCCTGAAATATTTTACACTCTTTTCTTAACACCCTGTATATCTAATAAATGTTTAACTTGTCTACAATTCATGTGATTTTTTGCATCCTATCATTATTCAATAAGAGTAACTTTTGTGTGTAACAAACATCAAGTTTTCATTTTTTTTCATTCAGTAATTCAAAAATCCTCGTATAAAAAGAATGTGAACGTTATCAAGCAAGCTATTTGCTCACCTCTAAGTTTTTAAATGTTTTCTATTGCAAAAAATTCAGTAACTGACCAAAATTTCATAAATTAATATCATAACGTTTTTAAGTTATTTATTAAAAAAACATTTTCGGAGAAGTTAAAGGTTTTTGTCACCTTTTGACTTGTTCTACTGAAATTTGCTCTGAAATTTTGAATAACCATTTTATAAACACGTCGTGGAACAAAATTCGCTTATTTTTTTTAAATAATCAATTCCTGCAGTTTCAATATTAAAACTGAAATCGCCCTGTACATGCTAGAAAGATATTATTATTAGTTAGAAAGCAACCATGCAGTAGACCATTTTGTCTAACACAGTACGTAAGTACCAGTTAATTATTTTAATGTTAATAAAATCTACTTACAATCTAAAATGAGAAAATTTTAATTTTTATATATGCAAAAGTTCAAATCGGATAAACCACGTAAAATAAACATCCTGTATAGAAATTTCCTACTGTTTCGTCTGCTAATGTTAGACTTTACATCAACAATTGGATTACTCATTCGCTTCCTCTATT
This sequence comes from Monochamus alternatus, assembly GCA_037114965.1. Taxonomy (NCBI): domain Eukaryota; kingdom Metazoa; phylum Arthropoda; class Insecta; order Coleoptera; family Cerambycidae; genus Monochamus; species Monochamus alternatus. The sequence continues at coordinate 23,226,007 of CM073432.1, read as the reverse complement.
TGTTTTTGTTAAATACCCTTATACGAAAAAAGAGAGTGTATATCTAAAGTTATTATTAGTGTAGCAAACCCAAATTAGTCACAAGGAAGTTCTCAATTCGTCACTAATTTATAAGATCTAATTTAACTATAAGTATGAGTAAATACGTGTGTCTGAATAGTGTAGACTTGAACAGAATAGAGATTTAGCGTTGGATGATTTGCACCTACGTAGTATTTACGTAATATGTACTGCTATTGAATTTTAATAGACTGCTAAGAATGTTTAAAGTATTATACAGGGTGTCCGGAATATGAGTGCCTTAATTTTGCCATATGATAAGTTGTACTAAACAAAACAAATTTGACTTCTCTTCTTTATCTCTGACCAACAGTAACAGAATTATGACAGCAAACTGGTATTAAATATGTGACGTTTGCCGGTTCACCTAGTACCATTTAAAAATCACATTAGCGGTGAGGATCAAGTAGACGTAATTCAATATTCGTTGTTTAAAGTACATGAATGCCCCGACCGGCATTGAATTACACCTGCAGTATCTGTGTGAACAGCCAAGAACCCTTGTCAGCCACTCCACCAGACATAGACCAGTTTCGGGCTTGTTAGCCCTCATCAGTATGCCATAGGTGAGATGACCGACAATTGAACTGGCTGTTCCTTCATATGTAGGTTCACATATAAATCGAGTGCAGGTGAGATGTAACTGGTCTGCTACTTCCTGCTCGGCCTAAGCGGCTCGACTTGCAGGAAGCGACCTACATTGTCGTAGGTACTTAACCGCAGACCTCTCGCCCTGGGCGATGCGCCATTAAATCTATAAATGATACTGCAGGAAAAAAACTACTCCGCGGGCTAATGCCCCGACCGACATTGAATTACACTTGCAGTATCTGTGTGAACAGCCAAGAACCCTTGTCGGCCACTCCACCAAACATAGACCGGTTTCGGGCTTGTTAGCCCCCATCAGTATGCCATAGGTAGCATAGGTATCATTTATGGATTCAGTAATGATTTGTCAAACAGGCGCAACGAATATTACTGGTCCATTGAAAATCCCCACATTGTAAATCCAGTCCAAAACCAACGTAATTTTGGAGTAAATGTATGGTGCTACGTCATCGATAAGCGTTTAATTGGGCCTTATTTTTATGAACATATATTGAACAGCGTGAGTTACCTACAAGAAGAACTTCCTGCAGTTCTGGATAATGACGGTGCTCCACCCCACAAGGCCAGGATTGTGCAGCAACATTTAGATAAATTTTCCCAGAAAAATTATAGTAGTATTGGTATTAATGGACTTTAAATTTGTTGTATCCTCATAGAGGGTTCATATTATCGAGTTTCAGACACCCTGTACTTTGTACTTTTATAAGATTTTTTTAACATTAGAATTACTTTTGCTTTTTATTATACCTAAACTTTTTCAATGTTTCCACCTTCTTAGAATTTCAGCCAATGTGAGTTACATTTCTTTGACACCAACTTTAGCAGTAGAATTTTTTAAATTAGAATCTTGCAACAAAGCGGAAACAAAATTTTCCACGCGATAATGCACATTAAAAATCTCGTTTTTTTTCCTAAAGCTATATCCTCTGTTGGGACTGAAGTGAAATGAATTGTTTGTTTCCTTTCCCTTAATAGAAGGGTAACGGTGAGAATAAAAACTCGAGTAAATAAAACTTCGCTTTGCTCTCAAACAGAATAGGGGCCTTAGCTCAGCAGTTCCAATAACCAGTGTTATAACCGTGTCGCAGATCGTTAGGGTATTTTCGACGGAAAGGCAAAATCGCCACGTTTAGACGCGTCTGCATTCCAAAATATTAAAACTTTTTAACTCGCAGCTTAGCAACAAAATTCGCCCTACTTTTGAATAACATATCAACATTTTCGTTGTACCAGTAGCAGGATTAATAAATGCTCTCGACAACGTTGAATACAGGGTGGTCTATAAGTAATGGTCCATAGAGACACTAATTTTTTTACTTCTACATATTACGCTTAGAGTCAGAAAGCGGTTACCTTGTTTTATGAGATGTTAAAACGTTGCATTAAAATAACGGCTTGTAGCCGCCGTTCCGAAATATGTTTTTATATTTCAGCAGTGGGTTCGATTGGGGTAAAATAATACTGTTTTGACGACCAGATATAAAATATTTCCTTAATAACCACCCCGCTTTGAATAACATCGAGTTATATAACTAAAATATACATCATCTATAGAATTATGATAATATATTATGCATATATCCACATGTTCTAATGATTTTTATGTCACTTGCTTGAAATGATATTGCACCACTCTATCCCACAATTTAGTTTTGGCGACTTTTGATTTTTTTAAATTACCTTATATCGGTGAGATGTACTGTACTCATGTTGAAATTTTAATATAATTTAACAGTTTTCGAGAACGACATATGTCGGCGAGTTGATAGACAAGAGACTGCATAGTTGCCAAGTTTGTTGTCTATGATTCGTAAAATTAAAGATTTCTTAAAAACGTTATTGCAAAATTGCGAAGTGCTAATAATTCGAAATGTCATACATATTTAATAGACTACATTTTATAAAGACAAGGATCCATTTCCATGATATACAGAAAGCGGTTACCTTGTTTTGTGAAATGTTACAACGTTGCATTCAAATAACGGCTTGTAGACGCCGTTCCGAAATAAGTTTTTATATTTCAGTAGTTCGATTGGGGTAAAATAATACTGTTTTGACGACCAGATATAAAATATGTGTTTAATAACCACCCGGTTTGAATAGTATCGAGTTAGATGACTAAAATAGAGATCATCTATAGAATTATGATAATATATTATGCGTATATCTACATATTCTAATGAATTTTTATGTCACTTGCTTGAAATTATATTGTCCCACTTTATCCCACCCGTCTTCTGATTTTTTTTATATTCCCTTATATCCATGAGATGTACTGTACTCAAGTTAAAATTTCGCAAATTTTAATATAATTTGGCGGTCGCGTTTCTTTTTATCACGGAATATATGACACGCACGCATGGAAAATGTATAATACCTCTGGAAATACTGTTTGGTGGACTAATGGACTAATGGTGTGCATTATCTCTGTAATCTGACAAATGGCGCTATAGATAGGGGATTGTGTGACAAATTAAAATTAACAATGCCCTTTCAAAAATACAGATAAACTCGCTATTCCCATAAAGCATTCTTAAAAAGCATATTACATCCCTCCCTGATAGGGCTGCTGAATCATAAATAACTTTGCAGCTGCAGTGCAGAAGTGACGATAGAATTGCGTAGTGTCAACTTCATCATTGACACATAAGCATTGGCGGCACTCAAAAATTCATAAGCACACGATGTAGGCCTATCTACAGGATGTTCAGTTACTCATTGATATTTAATACCAAGAAAATTAAAAGAAGTAGTTCAATTGAAGTTGTATCGAAAATTACTGCATGGTCATTTATTTATTTATTTATTGAATACATCAACTTACAGCCAAAAGGCCAATTACAAGTTGAGGGGACAGTACAAATGCATAATATCGATCAGATATAACAAAGAATATATATATATATATATATATATATATATATATATATATATATATATATATATATATATATATAAACAAAAAAAAAATCTAACATCTATAATACAATATATGTAATTATGAACACAGACATAACACAAACTATACAATAAATTTCTTTCTCAGAACAATTGAATATGTCGAGGCCATTCTGCACAGCGTTATAGTTGGTCAACGTCAATAGGTTGGTATGCGCTTGCATATCTTGCCTCAATTCTAGGTACATGAAAATTTAAATACGATAAAACTTCTGGACAATCATATACATTATGAATTACTTTAAATAGAAATATTAACGAATGTAGTTTCCGACGATCCGACAAACTAAGCAAAGAAAATCTACTACGAAGATCATTATGCGTGTATACCCGTTCAATACAAAAAGAGGACCCTAAGAGGATTTATCTAAGTAAACAAAAAATATACGATATTTAATTAAATAAAAGAATACTTGTCTGTCAGTTAAAGGTATTTAAATTAAATAATATGTGGTATTGTTGCACAAAACATGCCACAAATAATTACAGACAAAAAATGATACTTATATCAAATTCAATAATTTAATTATTCGTTTCAACTCATCCGTCAATTTGGAACTAAGCATTTTTAAATAAGTAGTCGATTTGCCAAAAATAATGTAAATAAGTCCAATAGAATATAAGAAAAACATTATTAAAGTTGCAATCATAAATTAGATACTGCTAACTCACACACCGTGATTCAGAACTTATCAAAAAGAATTTGGGAATAGATGCGTCATGAAAAATAGAGTCAATATCGTAAAAAAATTTGTAAAATCTTTCCTTTACCTACATCGCTGGCTACTGTAATCTCTAGACAAGCGATTCCAAATATTGAAATTACTTACCGATTACTTTTTGTATGCACTAAATTTTTTGTGACGCCAGTCTCTTAATCGTTTTAATTTATGACGCTGTGAAAATGCTTTAGTAGAACAATTTTGGCAAATCAGGAGCTGCTTAACCTTTACTCACACAATACAGACATTCCTTTAATGCATTAAAAGTAACTAAATAATAATATGCAAAAAACAGAATGCTAATGTTATTTATTTCCTTCCTTGAGCATTTTGAGTAAATCGCGAAAAATGCTTTGGTACTTTTATCACATTCAATTGATTGATTCTTAAAAAAATCTACTACTATCTCTTCATATCAAGATTGGTCTCATGAAGCAGTTCGTCAAAGCTCTGAACAAAGATGGTGACTGTTTTCAATATTTAGGAGAGAATTTTCTTTTCACTTGAAAATGATAGTGAATTATAGATTTATGAGCACTACAAATTGCCGTTTTTCTCCAGAACGGAGCATTTAAACAAAACAATACAAAAGAGATAAAATGATCAGAAGAAAATTCTGCGTTTGATATTTCAAGAAAAAACTGCATAGGCGTACTAAGAAATAATTGTAGGGGATAAAGGATACTGCATCCCTCAGTTACATCCATTCGCCGTTCGATTTTTTCACCAAAATTACATGATAAGTATGCCGGAATAAGATAAAAGTACGTGCAAAATTTCAAGTCTGTATCTTACAAAACAAGGGAATTATTAACAAAAATAGTTTTTTAAAATGCCACTGTAACACCCTGTATATTGAAACAGGGACGTCCAAATAAAAAATGGCATAAGGAAAGTCGCATTATTTTTATCCAAAGAATATGTGGTTAATGGTATGGCCTTCTATTTTGGGACACCCTGTATAAATACTTTTCGACAACTGTCTAAATCACCATGGATTTAACATTGTTGCCAAATCTTATTATACGACATAATTGGCGAATGGTGACATTATTTCTATGATGTTTCGAGAATACATATTTTCTAAATCATGCGATAATTTATATGACAATTGTCGCACTCGACAATTGTCAGTAAATCCGAGAATCGAGGCCCAGATTAAAATACAGTGCGTCAAAATACAGAAAGATAGGTGAAACATTCGAAGTACTGTGATAAAATTAGATTCGACGGGCCCAAGTTGGCAAGCAAGCAAATAGAAACAACTTTTATAAACATAAAAATGGTACTTATGTTACTAACAATTTTTATCTTTTTTTTTTTTTTGTTGGACTTTTATTGCATTTTTTTCACCAAATAAACTTGTTATTAAAAGCGCATATAAGGTTAAAATTGTAGGTTAAGCTTAAGAAAAACTTATTTAATTTAACAAAATAATATTTAACTCAAATAAAAAAGTTTGTTTATTTGCATTTTACATTAGCAATTTGAAGAGAGAAATAGTAAAACGTTATTTTACACAGAAATTGTTAGAGTGCCTAAAGAATTTCCTGGTAATTCTTAATTTAAACCTCTTTGTTTTGAAAGAATTGAAATTTTATATATTACGAATCGATAGAAAAATGGTTAGTTGTCGCTCAGATTGCAAAAATGTTGCATGTAATATGCCTAGTAAATAAATACCCAGTTTCTGAAAAAAATACGAATATATAAAAAAATCAGTGTTTTAAATAATGTACATGTGACATAAATCAATAATAAACATAAGTACAATACAGAAAAAGTTAAAAACCCTGATAGGTGTTTTAAATAGTTTGCATTTAAAAATTTGAGTGATATTAGTTGTGTCCTTTTGTAACTAATAACATTTTGAATCGCCATATCGTAAAATAACTTGCTACTACTAGATGCACTTGCTATACTCTCAGGATTACCGACGTTATTATCATTCAAGTAATTTTCAATTTGAGGAATCGTATTATCACATTTAACTCGTGCTAGTTTAGAAATCTATGAGCTCGTGTCACATTTCTACTTTTTTCCATCTGCAAGTTTGTCTACATTTTCCTCCTGTTTTCGCCTTTTCAACTACCTTTTCATGCGTTCATTATTTTTTACAATATTGGTATCGTATTTTTGTGTACGGGTAAGTATAATGTTGAAACAGCTATTTTTTGAGAATATTCCATTGTCCTAAAAATAAGAATGAAACCTTATCAAATAATGAAAAATATACACCGAAAATAGATCATGTATGCTTGTACTTACCCATACTAGTAATAGTATAACAATTTTCTGTAAAATGTTTTGAACAGATCTTTGTGTACTGGGTTGGTTTCCTGCTGGATAAACAATAAAAAATTGCAGACCATGAACCTTTACTTTATTACCAATTTTTTTCAAATCTGGTCAGTTTGGCAGTGTATTCAGCCAAGTGTTCCTTTGAATTTTTATACATTATAATGCCAGGACGTGAAATTTCTGCGTTTACCCGAGCAAGAATGACATGACTTTACATGATGCAAGACATTGTAGTCATCAGATATCGAACATGTTGGGTATTCCTAGATCATCTGTTGTATGAATAGTACAGAGATATGAAGAATTTGATACAGGGGAAAACAGACCACGTAGTGAACGTCCTCGAGTATCTAATGAAAGAGAGGATCGGTATTTGGTGCAATATGCCCGTAGACACCGTACAGCTTCAGCTTCAGCTCTCATGGTCCACTTTCAAGGTACGTTTCGCCGTGTTATATCGACACCTACTATTCGAAGACCACTCCACAACGCAAATTTACGTGCTAGAAGACCATTAAGGGTCCCAACTCTACTTCCAAGGTATCGTGCTACCCGTCTCCAGTAGGTGCGAGAACATAGGCGTTGACTATTACGTCAGTGGCGGTGGGTCTTATTTACAGACGAAACCAGAATTGGGTTGGTAACTACTGACAATCGACAAAGAGTCTGAAGATAACCAGGTCATCAACAGCGACTTCATTTTTTCCGTGAAGTTGCTCCGTAAGAAGGGGGTACCGTCGCAACCCATTAATTCGCGTGCCACAGAATATGACCAGTCAAATTTACATCGAACAAGTTATTACGCCCAATATCTACCCCCTACGTAATGAATTAGGTGAAAATTTTGTGTTTATAGACGACAACGCTCGACCACATCGCGCAAGAAGGGTTCAAGAGATACTCGAAGCAGGACATACCATTAGATTAGATTGGCCAGCCAATTCTCTTGATATGAATCCTATTGAAAACATGTGTCGTTGCTAGAGACATGCATAATCATATTCCTCGACCTCAGACTGGAGATGAGTTAGACGTGGCGACAGAAGAGGAATGGTATTATATTCCGCAAGAGATCGTTAACCGCTTGATATCTCAATGCACAGACGTGTCAATATGCTATTGGAACGTGGTGGAGATCATACCGACTGTTTGCTGGTTTTTAATTTTCTAAGTACTCAGTTTATCGAACATATTCTTTTCACAGAAAAAGATTCAGGACACAATATACTTTTATAAATGTATTTGGTTTTTCTGACAAAAACATTTCTTTAACAAAAATGAGGAGGGGTCCAAGACTTTAGGCGTTGTGTGTATTTGTACCTTATGGCTGTCATTGGCTACTAAACTTTAAATACTTGTTATTGGAACGAGGTCACCATTTCACTTCTAAAATAAACAACGTTAAATCAGTCACGTAGATAAATGAACAGATAAATTAATTTGTAAGTGCAAAAAATGTGTATATGACAATAACAATTTTTCAAGGTATTTATTTTTTGTCTGTTGAGTTATTATTTGGACTTATTGCTTTACAGTGATGATGAGTATTTATGAGTATTTAATAAAACCGCATAAATAATAGCAGGAAGGTTGTTGGAGATTCCGCTCATTTAGTAAGTTTCCAAAGATTGCGTTGACGTTGCTGTCGTGAAAGTACAGCCATGCTTCAACTTCAGTTGTTACAATTGGGTTTGTATAGTTAGGATGGCTGTTATCAATCATTTCTAACAATTCCTGGCAACACTTCGTTCTCCCCGAAAGAATAAACTTTTTGTACGTTCAAGTTATCGCGACGAGGAAATGAATTGCTAACATTTTTATTTCACTACGAATTTATTTTGCAGCGTTTCTGTCGCACATTCATCTCGTTAGTCGTCGAAAAGACCCAAGAAAGACCGAACTCCAATTTTCTTATTTACACGTATACCCTATTCAAATCACAATAGCTATCAAGAAAGTGAACGTTTATAGAGGTATCAGATTAAACATGTATTAGATACACGATCTTTCTGTTCGGAAATACTACAATACTGAAATATCTTCATTAATACATTCAGAAAAAAAGTGGTAGACCAAATATATTTTTTAAATGGGACATTGTGTATATTTTTTACATATTCGAATTCCTTGTGAAATTTCTGGTAAATTTAGTATTCTAGCTTCAGCTGTTTTAGAGGTATTCGCATTTTTTCAAATTGTTTTACAGAAACGTTCTACTTTTAAGAGCTTCTTAGTACCTTAGAGAATAGCTGAGATATTGGGATGGTGAAAATTACTTCTAATAGAGTTTTTTTACGTAAAGTTTAATGGAGTACTTGTAATTTTTCTACAGGGTATCTCTTCAGCGCAAATTTTTAAAATGTCTTTCTTTTAAAATTACTGGTGTATATCCTTCACTAAAGTATTATACTCTTATTTAAACTATTTAAGTCAAGAACAAGATCTTTGATATAAATTATTGTTTTTTTTTTATTATTTTAATAATTGAATGTTGCTTAACCAAAACTAGTGGTCGTCTAGAAATTTTCTTTCGACAAAAATCGATTTGTCGTAGATTCTTATCCCTCTGTAACAAATTTCAAATTTCTGTTGAGAAATAATCACTCTAGATGGCATTTTCTAAAATCGCAGTTTTCAATTTTTCCCATAGAAATCATAAAATACAGGGTGAGTCATTAATAATGGTACATAGTTTAAGGGCAGATTGTTAACGTCAATATAAAGTGATTGAGCCCAACATGCTTTATTCAATTGCTGCTCCGTTTTGTTCTACATGGTGTCAAGTTGAAAAAATATTTTCGATTTCTTGTTATATTTTAAGAAGGTATGGACCGATTGTTTTGAAAATTTGTAGTCTTGTGTTTTTTGATGCAATTACGAATATGTAAACAGTGTTGAGGTCACGTCCAGGGGGCGCTAGTTATACTGTACTGTCGATGTAAAAACATGTCTAACTTTTTGTATTTTACACTTTAGAATTTTTTAATAAAAACTGTTGAACTACCTTCAATTCTAAATAGAAAAGGTATACCTTTTACAAATCGCTAAACTCCACGGTTTTCGAGAAACAGACGATTTAATTTTTACACCGACAGTACAGTATAACTAGCGCTCTCTAGTTGTGACCTCAATACTGTTTACATATTCGAAATTGCCACCTAAAAAAACATAAGACAACAAATTTTCAAATCAATCAGTCCATATGTTTTTAAAATATAGCAAAAAAATTAAAACACTTTTTTCAACTTTAACACCCTGCATAATAAAAAAGAGCAACAATTGGATAAGGCATGTTGGGCGCAATCGCTTTATTTTGACGTTAAAAATCTGCCCTTAATCTATGTACTGCTATTAATGATACACCCTGGATATTTTACGATTTCTATGGTTTTTCTACAATATTTCAGCAACGGCAGCAAATATCTTGAATCCGTTTAGTTTAATGGCCATCGCGGGGCGCAACTTTTTTCTAATTTGAGCCACTCTGCATTTTATATGGTAAAAACGGACTACCCTGTATACAAACCCGGAAAGTTCAGCTATTGCTTTTGCGTAAAACGAACAAAGCAAGTCAATAGACATATCTGCGATAGGCAATGACGGTTATATTCCCAACGCTTCAGAATATAAATAATATAATACTCCATTTATAGTAGGAGAATCTCAAATTTTTACTCTATAAAGTCAAATTTTCCACATCCCTTGCAAGAGACAAACTTTTTGTGAATAACGAAGAGGAACGAACAAGATAAAATCAGGCAAATAGACAGTTCCATAGTGTGGCAACATTGAATGTGTTTTTTTTCTTTGTCTGGTTGTTTTAACATAAGAGTTTTATTTTTTTCTTTCTTATTGTACACCAGAAGAAACGTTTACGCTGTATTTTAAAACAGAACAATATTACAATTCTCTGTTTTGACCATCTGGTAGAAACCCTTTAGATATTTATAGTATGTATTTGTTTCAGAAAGATGAAACTAGCTATCGTTATAGTTAACGTCGCCTTGGCTGTCTATTTCCACTATGTTTGGTCCTTCAACGGCGAATTGGCTGAACTGGAGTGTCCTGACGACTGTGACTGTCACTATTTCCGTGTCAACTGGGTCACCGATTGCTCTGACAGCAATCTGACACAGATCCCTTACAATGAATTGAGCCCAAATGTATACGTTTTGGACCTCAATGACAACCTCATCAGCGAAGTGGAGCCCTTCCCGTCTGATTTTAAAGTGAGGAGATTACAGCTATCTGTCAACTTACTAACTGAGTTAAAGAAATATTCATTCGCTGGTCTGCATTATTTGATCGATGCTGATTTCTCCTACAACATGATCAGAAGAGTCGACGTAGACGCTTTTGAGTAAGTAAAAATAATTTATTAACCTTCATAATATTTCAAACATCAACAACCATTTTTATACAGTTTTTAACCATATACCTATTAAAAAGTCAAAAATTAAAGTTACAATATTGTTACAAAGTCTCGGGTAAGCTGTGAATCGCCCAATATAGTTTAGAATTTATTAGTTTCTGTTTCCAATGGTACTATGCTTCTGTTTAACAACTGTAGCAACTGTAAATTTAACACTTCAGCGATGAGAACAAACAGAAAATGAATCACAATTTAATGTAGTTTATGTTCATACAGACGAGCTATAAGTATACCAAGCTAGCTGTAAAATAGTAAATATTCACTAATTCACAGCATTTCTCATTGTTTCAGTTTTAGAGAGTATCATACAGAATAAATTGCGAGAAAGTGATTTTTATCGATTTTTTTAGGTTTTCTCAAATATTTGCTGCGTAACCCCCAATTTCAACTTCAGATTCGTGTTCAGCGGGAAAAAATACAAAAGAAAAATATAGTTTAACTTCCAGAACACATGACTTTTTTTTTTGTGGACCTGTGATGTGATTTGTATCGTTTTTATGAGGTTTCTCGAAAATTTGTTGTGCGATCCCCCATTTTGACTTCAGATTCGTGTTCAGCGGGAAAATATATAATGGAACCCTCAGCACACACCCCTTTTTTTGCGGACCTGTGTTATTGTTTGCCAAAAAATATATGTCGCAATGTATATTATAACAAATAAAATACGTCATCATATGCGCCATTGTTCTTCACTTTTTGTTCCTTTACACTTTTTGTTTCTAAGAAATGTTTTTCAACGTCTTTCGAAGTCAGACTCATTTCAGAAAGGTCCAATATCTGGAAGACTTTTGAGTGTTAGAACGCCTGAGTTGGAAGAAGCTATTAGATAGATAGATAGATTTATGAATCTATTTGTATCACATACATGACATGAGACAGGTCATTGTACAAACAGTAAAAAACTGGCAAAAAACAGTCAAATAATACAAATTTTAAAAATCACACTCTCAATCACAATGAGCAAAAACACGTAACGATTAACACAGAATACATTGGTACCATATAAAGTATATACAAAATAAGCACAAGGGCGTGACAGTGAGTTACCTATTCTCAATAAATTCATCCAAAGAATAAAAGCAATTTTGTATCAGAAATGTTTTAAGAACTTTTGTCAAGGTTCTTATTTGTTTTATGTTGGGTGGTAGCAAATTATAAAATGACCCAAATACAAGTACTAGGAAGATCGCTCCAAATCTTAATCATAAATTAGTTTGGTCCGTTTTGAAGTATCAACAGTTATACAAGTGTCACATACAAAGGGTTCAAGCCTTACTGCCGCAAGACTATCATGCTTGCCTACATTTTGCAAAGACTTGAACAAAATGTTGACTTTAGCTGGCATATTGTTAACCGACGAAGCTAATTTTTCCAAAGATGCTATAATGAACTTTGGGTCTGATGAAAACCCTAATGCCATAATGAAATCTCTATTTCAACATCAGTTTCCTTTGAACATATGGGTGGGCATTATTGTTGTTGGAGAGAAAGAGAGAAGTTTAAGCGGTGCCTCCTACAGACATTGTTTTCAAAACGTTTTACCTGACCACCTGGATGATGTTCCTTATGCGCTAACACAAAGAATGTGGTTTATGCACGGCGGGGCTTCCCCACGTTTTAGTTTGACTGCTCGTGAATTTTTAACTGAAAGATAAGATTCGGTAATAACGTGATTGGAAGAGACACTCAAGAACCAGGCCAGTCTTGGCCACCCAGGTCTCCCGATATGAGTCTAACTGATATGTTTGTTTCTAGACATCTCAAGCCATTAGTTTATAAGGTTCACATTGAATCTGAGGAGCACTTACATCAACAGATTATAGCTTGCTGTTATATGATAAGAGCTACTCCTAGAATTTTTGCACGTGTCCGAGCTGTAATTTCAAGAAGATCTGAAGCATGTATTTTGACTGAAGGTGCCCAGTTCCAACATTTGTTATAATAAATCACAGTAAAGTAATTCCATTGTTAATTAGTTATTTTGTTATTATTCTAAATAATATAATGAGTATCGTAAAAATGCAGTTGATCAAATAAATAAATTTTGTTGTTAATCGGTTTGGAATACAAAAAAGTATAAAGAAATAAAAAATGAAGATAATACAATGGTGCATATGATGACCTATTTTATTTGTAATTATTGGGATAGATTATATAAAAATAACACTTTATTGTCAGTTACTAATATCGTTTATTTTAAAGACGGCACTCGGAAGACACGTGGATGCGATGCAAAGAAGAGTTCATTATATATTAATTTTTATATCATCTTACTTTGTAATTTCAATGCTAACAATTTCTTTCGAATAGCCAATTGCATAGCAACACTTTTTCTTTCATAAATAGCGTCCAAGCTAGCAAATATCTGTTTTGCAGAACTTTCCGCATTCGCAAAACTAAGTAGTGAGTCCGCTAAATATTCAATTATTACACATTTAGCAAATTGTTCAGCTTTCGACCGTTCATCGGTAATCAGTTCAGGAATTTCATCATCTAGCACTCTTATCACGTCAAGTTCTCGTAATAAAGCCTGTATTCTACACTTCCATATACTATAACGTTCACCATCAAAGGCTTTGATGTTTCGTTTCAATTTTAAATTTTCCACTGTCACTATTCAGGTACAAAAAAATTTAGTCCTGACAATTATTTTTCACTTAAAAGTTTAAATCACTTAACAACGCGATCTAATAATAATTAAAGCACTTGGTAGCACCTGGTAGTACCTGGGCCCATAACCTATTGGGATAGGTTATATAAAAATATCACTTTATTGTTAGTTACTAATATCATTTATTTTAAAGACGGCACTCGAAAGACACGTCGTTGCGATGCAAAGAAGAGTTCATTATATATTAATTTTTATACTAGGTTTCTATTTCATACACACACAGGCCTTGGCTTAAACTTAAACATTAAACAATAACTGTTTCTTAGAATAGCCTAATTGACTATTTTTGAAAGAATATTTCTAATATTATACAATAATATTCTGATATATTTTTTTGGCAAATAATGATTGGTGATACCCACACCTCCGCCACTGGTAAGTTTCTAAAGCTGGTATTTTTGTTTCATACATACTGTCATACTAAATATGCACCCCAAATTTGGTTAAATTATCTCAAGCGGTTTAGAAATTAAAAATTAAAAACTGATTTTTTTTTGACACGCCATAGCTGGACAGTGGTTGTCTTAAAATCCCATATTTATACAGGGTTAACTATGACTAAGTACAAAAATTTTAACCACGTGCTCAGGAAGGCCTAAAACACAATAAAAAAGTTATTCCAGAATTTTAGCTCGATATTTAAAAAATGGGGCAAAACCCCTTTTTGTACTACTACCATGCGGTCGTTTGCAGTGTTTCTAAATGCAGAAATGACAAAAATTAACATACTTATTAGTAATAATACCTGATAGGTAGGTAACAGTTAACCCAGTTAGCTCCAGTATTTTGCATTCGTTTTTCATTATTTGGTTACAAACTGGTAAAACTACATTTTTACTCACTACAGATAAACACATTTCCCGTAGGTACAACTAGATAAAATGCCTATGTACTATGTATTATAACAAAATCGAAGAAAGGAATGAGTAGATAGGTTCTAGTAGATAACAGAAAGCTTTTAATACCCGCGGTAGTCTTATCCCATAACCTAGAAAAACAAACCGGCGAACTATATTGTGGGAAAATATCTGTACCCGACATATATTCCTTTATTTTTTAACTATAAAACGTTTAAAATTAAAATAAGGCACTACAAACTGCAGAAGAACACAAAACTACAACGTAAACACAGGAATTGAATTATAACATGACAGCGAGTACAGCGACACCGACTCGACTCGACCGAGTGACTGCCGACTGTTGCATGACGGTTGCTTGCTGGTTGCCTACTCTGATTCTCGCATTGGCAGTGTTAAATAAGGATTTAATATAATATCGAAAAAAATTTTTTTCGCTTTATAAATAAGTTTAGAAATTTTTTTAAAGGAAATTCCGTTAATTCTTTTTTTTTCCATCCCCTCTTAAAATATTTGTACTTAGTAATAGTTAACCCTGTATAACAAAAAACCCTTATTTTTGGCCACAGAATCCGCCCCTGACTTTTTGATATCGTTTGTCGTTGTCGCATAGCAGTTTTTTTTATTAATGAAAATTTATTTAAAGGTTTTTACCACTGATTTTTTATTGATAACCATTCTATTAAATTCGTTGAAATTTAATAAGGTAATGTAGTTTTTAGTTTTTCATATTTTGAAATAAATGAAAACGGGAGAGTTATTTAAAACGCCCTGTGCAGTCAGTTTTAAAGTAAGACTGTTAAGAACGAGACGGAAAAACTTAAATTAGTTGAATACTCCAGTGATTAGTTTGACATTTCTTCGCATTGTGGATAGAAAATCCAGAAACCAACTTTAATGAATCAATTGTCGGCATTAATGAAATACCAGTTCTCAATATCAGTTGAATGTAACAAGAATAAAAATTTTCAATTTCGTTGTACAATTTTTTATAGCGGGTGCAATTAAAAGCTTTTTGTAAAAATAGGTCATGGTAACAACCTACATGTCCATTTATTTTGTGGTTAGTGATGATGTTTTTATACCACAAAGGTAATTTATTTTTTAATGGTATTTGTTTAATTTTTGCTTTCTAGCGACTCTGCTGGTTTGATAAATTTGGAGTTGCAAGGAAATCCTTTGGAAGAAGTCGAGGGACCTTTCATAGCTATAAGGTCCTTGCTCTACTTGGATATTAGTAGTTGCAACTTAAAAACATTAAACGATCAATTTTTCAACAACTTAACACATTTAGCCACACTAGATTTGTCTGAAAATCCTCTAGTTTCTATAAGCAACAAAGTATTTCATCCATTAATCAGTTTGGAAACTTTGAAAATGAATAACTGTAATTTGACACATATCGCAGATCATGCATTTGAAACTTTAAGAAATCTGAAAAATCTCGACTTGAGTGGAAATAATTTGTATGACACAAATTGGTTGCCAGTCTTGCAAAATTTGGTACTTTTAGAATATATCGATTTAAGAAATTCTGGTATAACTAGCTTGTCCGATGATATGTTTGACAATAACCAATATCTACGAACTTTAATTCTAGCGGAGAATAATCTAGCCGGATTGAATGTGGGACAAACTACAGGAAACCTTCAGAACCTTGATACTTTAGACTTATCTGATTGCAACTTAACCCTTCCCTTATCAGAGGATGCATTTACCAACGCAACAAAAATTAGGAACCTGTATTTATCGAGCAACACGTTGTTCGCTTCTGATTTACTGTTGGCCCTATCACCTCTAACAAACTTACACAAACTCTCTTTAAGCAATTGCGGTCTAAGCCGGTTGCCAGATACATTCGATAAATTCAAAAGTTTGCAAGAGTTAGACATATCGCACAATCCACTGAACGACGCCTTCGTTAAGCTACTGGCTCCGCTGGAAACTTTGGAATATCTAAACATGGGCTCCAGCAACTTATCCCATCTAGCTCCGGATTCCTTCTTGAAGATGACGTCCATGCGACGATTGATTTTATCGGGCAATGATCTCAACAATCTCGCAGCAGGCCTGTTTGGGAATCTGACCCATTTGGAAAGTTTGGAACTAAACTTTTGCGGTCTGCGTCGTCCACTCAACGCGACGTTGTTCTTTAACAATTTCACCTATACAGACTTAACAGAACTTCAGCTAGCTGGAAATCCGCTTCAGGTTTCCCAAACAGGGGCGCTCCTTCCCAGGCAACTTTCTCGGCTTCAAACTTTGGATCTTAGCCACTGCAATCTGACGTTCCTCCCCGCTGACGCCTTTTATTGGACAAGAAACATTACGAACCTCATCCTAGCTGGCAACCACTTCACGTCGCCAAACGATTTCAAATTCCTCGAGCTCCTGCCAATGCTAGAAGTCTTGGACTTGCGGTATAATAAGTTAACAACCTTCTCGCCCAAAGATATAACTCTTAATCCCAACGTCGAGAAACTGAAGCTCATTGGCAACCCTTGGAGATGTGACTGCTCTGTAGCCGACCTCTGGGATTGGGCCAACATAGAAAAAGGAAACTTAGGAATCCTAGAAGGCTCAACACTGACACAAGAACATGTCTCCGTGGGTAAAACTAAAAAGAAAACGCTTCTTATCTGCAACTACGATGCTGGTACTCAACCTCTCGTCGTGAACAAAACAGTACCTGGCCGCAGGCCTTTCATCAAACCACAGCGTATTTTGACTGCTACAAATCGTACGTGGGCAAAATACGTTCGAGAGTCTGGTTGTGAGCCACAGCAAAACTTGCAAAGAGTCGCTAGGTCTGCTGATGGATATGTCAATGTTGTTAACGAAGATGGTGTTAAGATGAAGTATGCAAGACATGGTCCTAATACTTGGTCTGCTGCAGCCATAAATGCAATCGTTGTTTACGCGGCCCTTATGGCTGTTATAGGCGTAGCTTTTCTGCTAACTAAGAAAAAACGGAGCATGAGAATGACTGTTACTACCGACAAAACCAACTAGGTATGTCATATTTTTTTATAATACTATTTTATTTTTCATATTCTATTAAACATTTTGTGATAGTTTCTTCTCCTTATAAGCATGTCTAATGCCACTGTTTTACGTGGTTTTGTATTTTGTACTGCATTTTTTCTGTTCTTATTCATATCTTCACATATATCTTTGATCTGATTATAAGTATATTTGATATTTGAGATACTTAAAGAATGACTGAATTTTTTTGCCTATACAATTTTTTAAATAATATATAATATATAATAAACTTATTTTTTTATGTGTTTATTACAGAAATCTATTTTAAATAATTGACTACATAAGTTTTATGTCGTCATAGACAAAAATTTAATTTCCTCAATAACTATTGAATTTTTATTAGCACGAATAAGTAATTCACTATAAAAGACTTTAGCCTACCTCTCAGTATGTAATATTTAAAAATAATTCTCATTTAAAATGAATCTATAGTAACTGTTTACATTGACTTCAGAACATGCGTAGCTATTGGCAACATTTTCATTTTTAGCTATTACAACAAATTACCAAGAAAGTTAAACTACTGTTAAGTTGAAAAGACTGTATTTGTTATATATGTACGGTAAAGTAGGTATGGACGAATTTGTTTATCGCCAAATACACAGGACGATTCTAAAATATGTAGCAAAATTTATACGGTGAAAACTAGAGGTCAGAATGGATATTTTGAACCAAATTTACAGCATATTATAGTTGAAATAAAAAATGTCTCCTAAACGTCTGCAACTATTTCTTTTTAATTTCATTGAGGATATAGGGATAATGTAGGGGGGATTTAAAAAATATATATTTTAAGATATTTGGGAGAAACTCCTATTTTCACTTTTTTTATTTTAAATATTAATATAGCATCTCGTTAAATAAATAAGATTCAAACAATCTATTTTGACTTTTAGCTTCTGCACCAAGTTTGACTACATACATTTGAATCACCCTGTATACCTATTATCATTACATTTCTAATGACTGTTGTATATTAACTATTATTCGTAAAGTAATGCATAAAATGTGAATGTGAAGTTGTGAAATGCCAACAAATAAACAATGAATTTAAGAATTATTTCAGTAGGTATGCCTTTTTGCATCGTGATGCTTTGGATGTAGAAGTAGAATTACAAATGTTTGTTGTATTTTGTATTATCTAATAAAAATAATTTTCAATTATTATGCGTTAAATTTTTTAAAAGCACCTAGTTTGATTAAATAGTTGGTAGATGTAATAGAACAAAAATAAAACAAATCCAATCAGTGTAAAATTAAACCCTTTACGAATAATATAAAACAGTCACAAGTCATATCAGAATAGTTAAATTAGTTGTAATATATCTACATTATTTTAATATGAATAAAGTGTTGAATACTTTTTTATTTATATAGTAGTTAATATATAATAGAATACCCACATTCTGTCATAGTATGTGCACTTGTATATATGGGGGTTAGTCAAAATAAACCCTCAGCTAGGTACAATCGCGGTTTACATCGATTTGAAAGTTTAGATTTTGATCTCGATGCATTACTTTTAAACGCGACTGTACGAGTACGTGACCAATGTAATCAGATATCTTATTATATAATACACGGTGCATGTCACCCTAAATCTAGAAATAAAACTGTCAATTTGTTTAAAAGCAATAAAAATTTATATAACTGAAATTGCGTTTCTCTCCCCTAGTTTTTCTGATGTCATAATACAAGTTCGGGTAACGTGATCCCTGGGTGCAAGTCTCTGTTATTTGGGCAACTTTAGGGGTAAATCTGTCACATCAACCGATGCCGTCATCTCCAGACAAAGCTATTGCAGTTGAGGAATTCTCCATTTGAATAAACCTGATGGTGGTTAAATTTAGCATTGTCGCACATCAGTTAAAGTATGGGCAGCAATAATACTTAATTGATAGATAAAACATTTTCAATTTGAAATAATTGCCTAGCTATGAATCTATTAACTGAAACATACAATGTTTGTATATGGTGTATTCAATTTTGCTGTACATATATTTTTACTTTTGCCAATGTTAGCCATCAAAATGTTTTATAATTAAATTTCATTCATTTAGAAAAAAATCATTGAAGACGAAACTTTATAACATAGCTTACTAATAATATATGGCATATCAGATATGAGGAATTACACCCTTACGGTTCATCTGTTCGATGCTCCGTGTTTTCCCAAGGATTTGGAAACGGGGATATATAAATAAGAGCTATGAATTAAGATGGATGAAACTTCATATTTGTTCTGATTATCCTACTTACAATATACACAATAGTGCAATCGATCCATTGCCTAACAGAGGATTGGGTGGATGTCGGATATGATGATTAACTATGGAGAATGGCTCTGAATGAAAAGGTGACATGGCGCTTTCAGGATATGCCTTTCTTAAAAGGGTTTTGTAGTCCACAGTATAAAGTACTTCACATGCATACAAAAAAAAGATATTTTAATATCAGTCATTTTGTAACAAGACATTTCCAGATATAGTGAAAGATTCGGACATTAGTTCCAGAATTATGTATGCTCAATATGGGAAGTACTTGTAACTATAAATATTGCAGAAAAATACTGAGAGCTAAAGTAGTGATTTTAGAGATGCTTAATTTGTGTTATTTTACATACGTGTGATGCCACCATATTATTATTTTTCTTTTATCAAAAAGTGCAGATATCTCAAAAACTCTTAAATATACTAAAAGTAGGTTTCCTGAAAAGCCGTTTAAAGTGAAGTAACTCTATAAAAATCGTTCCATTCTAAATATGATGTCATAAATCAAATTTGGCGCCACTAAAATTACTACTTCGCCTGTTTCGTCATTTCTCTGCAATATTTACAATTATCAAATTATTGAAATTATTCCATAATCAGTTTCCATAACGCATATAAATAGAACAGCCGTGTAAATTTAGATTTACCCACAAAAATCAATCCTTCTGCTTCTTTCACTGATTTTTTTTATCTTTCACTGTATATCGTCGAGTGTCGTCGTCAAGTGTTTGAGCAAGAGGGAGCACCGCTCTCTAATTAGGAGAAACAGAAGGGCATGAACAACAAGAGCTTTTCACATTCACACTTACAATTAGAGAGCAGGACCAAGTTGAAATCCTCGGCCAGTGGCGTTAGTCAATAAAGTTCAAATTTTGCTGATAGGTATGTCAAAGCAAAATAAAAGTTAGCGATTAGAAAACAGACATATCTCTTTGACTTATTATGTTAACACAAACAAAATATGTATTAATAACAGTTATAGAAGAACGGACATTAGTAGTCATGACTTTAGTGTAAAAATAATTACTACTACTAATTGTAGTATTGTACTACTGTTATTTACAGTAGTAATTAAATAGCTCTTTAGACTTTAATTAAATAATTATTTTAAATTATTTATTGGTTACATTAATTATAATAATTAATAACAACAGTAATCTTAATGCTAAATTATAATATTTATTATATGAAACAAAAAAATATTGTGGTGTACATTTAGATATCATTATACAATTTGTTTATAAATTTCATATAAAATTATTATCTATATTATTTTGACAGCAATTTAAAATCTGTTAAACAGATCAAGAAGATGCTGTATCAAACCATATATCTGACCAAAGACATGCATCAAGAAAAAAATAAGCCTACAAATATTGACCACTACTGGAGTCATTTGTACCAGGACAGCTATTTTGTGTAATAGCTGGGTATCTTGAAGTTTTTTTTTTCATCTTGATCTCCATATTCTTCATAAGCCTTTGCCAAAGTTAGCAATATGGGTTCTATATATTCCATAGATCTTTTGTTTCTGGACCTTATATTCCTAGCTGTACCCAATTGTTTTCCTATGAGTTCATCAACGTAATCATCCATTGTGTTTTGACAACCTCCTAAAGCGTAGCACACATTGTAGGCCGTCATAGGGTAGAAAACAACTGTTAAAATTACTAAACCAACGCCTGTTAGTACAGTTGCTGCCACAATAATAGCTGCATTGTAATAGGGTTGCGCAACTGCAGTAACTTCCGTAGGGACACTCTGCGGTGGAGATGGTGATAATTCGGTATCATTAGAAGCCTCCAACTGCGTTATTAGATATAAGAGAATTATGGTTTTGATGAACATCCTTCGTCAGTTCCCTATAAATAAAAATAATACATGCCCAGGAATTTATTTTTGCATTCAGTAAATTTATCTTAACAAAAACGGACGATCATCTACTCTACTATGCCAACTGAGATGGTTGACAATCTGAACTGTTAAACTTGTTTTACTTTTCTCAATTTTTTGTTCAATGTTTATGTTAGATAAATTGTCCAAGAAATTAAAAAAAATAAAATTGATTTTAATGTACCTATTTATCAATTTTTGTCATGGCAACATTTACGTAATATACAGGGTGTTTAAAATCGTGTCAGAAAATGAAGTTTGTTGACTCATTCTACGAAAAAAATTTCTTATCAACATGGGTCTGCAAACAAACCGTTTTCGAAAAAAAAGTTTTTTCAATTTATTGAAATCAGGATACAGATATTGACTTTTGTAAACTAACTGCAATTGTCACTGATAATGTCAAAAATGAAATAAATTGGACAAGTAGATGAAAAACGAAATGTTTTTATGAACAACAACACGTGTAGCTACTTTCCTTCATGTTTTCATCATAAAACGCCATTTGTCTTGAAGACGGTTGGCTGAAGAGCTTTTGATGATAAGTACCTTCTTTGTGTGGAAAACACTGACGGTTTAAAATGTATTTAAAAGCCAATTTTTCCAGAGTTGTAAAAATTAGAGGCAAAAAAACCTTACACAAGCCTAAAATCTGTGTCATTGTCATATAAATAAAAATTGGATGAGCTCTCGAAAGTAGCTAATATTAATGATAATACGTTGGGTTATCTATCTCAAATAGTTTCTGAGATATCGTCAAAGAACTGACAAAAATCCTTTTTTTACACTTAATACTGCCGTTTACCTCAAAAACGGTGCCTTTTTTTCAAATTGAAGAATGAAGACTCTTCGTTTCTGAAACGCCCTGTAGCGTAGGTTATCGAGGTTTTCTTCATTTTAAAGCAAAAACCAAAAAAACACTCAACCTTTGTTTGGGGGGGGGCATATTACGCGATTGTATATTATCCTGCAAATGCTCCATATACAGATATACATAGATTTTACAGTAGGTAAAGGTAGATCTCTTTAAGATTCAAACTTTCTTTTATAAAAGGTAGGTATTTATTATTCTAGTTACTTCATTTTTTCTTTTTTGAAAGATAATTTAAAATATTGTATTGTGTTGAGATAATTTTTAATTATTTAAGCCTACTCATTATTTTTTTGACAACAGTATTTCTTGGGGGATGTGAAAAAATATTTACTACTACTAGCAAAATCAATAATTTTATTATCTCCGTTTTATTTTTGTAAATCACCCAAACAGCCCAAATTAAATAACTTAATTACACCAATAAAACATTACTATTGGCAAGATATCTCGGTTATTACCCACTTATTACTTACAATCACAAAAGTAATAATAATAATATGTAACTTATAGTGATTTTAATTGATTAATTTTGACCCTAATGTGTAGAAATAATGAAAATGTTGTCTAATATAGTCAATGTATTTATATTCAAATATGTATTTATTTGGCAGTCCAATAATTAATTTTTACCTTACTGTTTCCTGGAAAATATGCCCCTTAAAGTTTTATTTAAAATCCATTTTTCGACAGATTGTAATTAAATTAATAATATAGACCATATTTGCCTTTGAAAGAAACACGGAACTTTTCAATGCAGTTTAAATAAAACCAATGCAAAATAGCCGTTTCAAATTTATGCCAGAGTTTATCCTTCAAATGTTGAAAGCACACAGCATTTAAGTTCGAAACTTTTACTGGATGAATATTTGATAGCTCTAATCCTCTAGAGTAAATACCAGTTACAATTATAGGGGCAAATCGCCATATATAAAATGAAAATATCTTTTAATGTTATGCTGTTCCGGCTAAGATATTTTGCTCAATTTAACCTGATAGGTTATTCCAGTATTGAAATATACTGTTAAAAAAATACAATCTATTTCTTTTATATTTTAAATTATGAGTTTCAGAAACAAATTAAATTTTTGAAAATTCGAATTTCTCCAATGTTTAAAAGGCATTTAACTGAACACCAAATTAGACTCATTAAGCAAAAATCTTTCACTTATTGAGCAATGCTTATAGGAATATAAAACACAAAATTACATATAATCCTCACCTGTTTCGAATTTAAGACACCGCACAATTAGAACAAGTTCTGGAGGCCTACTGATCATTACTGCCCACCCAGAGTATTACAAAATTCCTTAAATATGATAACAGGTAAAATTGACCTGTAGAGGTATAAAAATAAACAAATGCCACAATATTTTACTTAAAAGGCACTTGCTTTGCTTTACTGCTTAAAGAAGAGTAGTTCCTAGGAAATTTCCTTTTATCTTTGTTGGGTAAGGAGGTGCATCAGTTATATTTACACAAGTACACAGAAAGTCACTTTAAACTGAATTTGGACTGAAAATTGTAAAAACCTTTTTACCTAAATATTTTGGTATAAATTGAAGAAGGAATTTTTAAAAAGGTAAATTTGACACTAACAAAAAAATTATTTATATTCCCTTTCTACTTGAAGTCCTTTGATAATAATTGTTCGGGAGTTGTTTGGAATAATAATAACAATTACATATCTTATATATAGTCTATAGAATAATTATTGTCAAAGTTACGGACTTCAATATACTGTAAAATGTATTATTGATGAGTTCAGTTTTATAAATTTTAGTTAATAGCGATGTTTGCAATAGTAATAATAAAATACTTGATTTGGTATTTACTTCGTTAAATGACATAGTAACTACTGCTTTTGCTCTGTTAGTACCTGATGTATTACATCATATATAAGTATATTAAAATATTTTTTTTGTTATCTAGATATGTATCACTCCAGAAACTCATTTTAGAAGTCAAATTTCTTTAAAGCAGATTATGATGTTATTAATACCGAAATAATAATAATAATACTCATAACGTACGTAATAAGTACGTTGATTGAAATTTTGAATTCGTTGAATTAAATGCTGAAAATTCTGCAAATATACTGGGTGATTCAGTCATAATGCCATTATAATGAGAAAATGGGGAGAAATAAGTATAACGAATACGCGATTGAAAAAAAAAATTAAATACATAGTTATGCTGAAAAAAATTCACAACATTATATGTAAACCCTCTTTTCAGACTGTTACCAGGAGCACCGTGTGCCGGGGTTGATTTGCTTCTCTTTTAAAAGGTTGAGTAAATATTTATATATCTTTCTCCAGAATAGCTGTTTTTTTATTTCCTAAAGATTTTAATAGCGTACAACTCAACAGAATAAGCAGTTCAGTCAAAGACCTAGGAGTAATAAAACTAGACTCTAAGTTAGCTTTTGATTGCCATATTGAGACAGTTGTTAAAAAAGCATGTAAAAATGTTGGTTTTATAATGAGGAATACTGAAGAATTTACAAAATCTGCATCCCTTATTTCCTAGTACAAAGTCACCTTGAATTTAATAATAACATCTACCCCTCATTCTAATCACGAGGATTAGCCCAGAAGTTGAAGACTTTTGCGGGAGTGGGGGCGGCATATTATTTTTAAGCAGGTCGTATTTGTGCCCAGCAGCAGTTTACATTGGTAGGCCTTAGCCACTATTCAGTGCAGGAATGAGTGAAACCTGGAAAACCTCATTAATTAGAGGGGAGTCAAACGTCGAGCGGTATCAATCTCTCACATTGACGGAAGCCAATATTCTTCTACCCTACCATACCCGCAGAGAGGGTACCAATCCTCTCCACGAATATAGTTGACATACGAATTACCGGCTGCGAGGGTCGCACCCACAGCCGTTCGCACTGACTAATTTGCGTGTATAATTTAGGATCCAATCTATGTAAAGTACAAGTTGAAAAAGTGCATATAAAATTTGTCAATATTAAATTTTAGATTTAAGAGAAACCTCCAGTTACATATGATCTGTTTAAAATATTACAAATTGTTGAAACTAAAATCTTAATCTAATATATTATCTGTCGTTTTTGTAAAAGGTTCTTAATAACAATAAAAAAACACAAATTGTGTAGGTGGGCTCAATTTCAGTGTATAACAACAGGTGACACGTTCAACTTATTCTATGTAAATATATTTTAATAATTATGGTAGTAACTCATTGTATAGGTCTTATAATAAAGAGTATTTCAGTCATACTGATTTATTTTCCAATTCGCTTCCTACTGTGAGGCATATATGTAATTTTGGTTGTGTGTTTACTTTCTTCATTACAGGATATTTGTACATATAAGAGAATATTGTCTTATGTCTTCTTGTTGTTCGAAATTGTGTTGGATTGCCTACCTTCAGTAATAAATACATAATTTGTTATTATCGACTAAGTCTTAAGTAGTTCAGCTATTAAATGTTTATAGAAAACTATCTCCCATGAGAAATCCCACCCTTACGGAAGATAAATAAAAAAAAAAACATTTTTATTAAAATTATTTTTATGTATGAACAACCACTGACAAAATTTTAATATAAAAAAGGCTCAAATTTATTGTAAGTAATTTTGTCAATATCGTTTATTTTCTCAACTATTTTCCATTCTTTAATATCGACAAAAGGGTCACTCGATTCAACGTCTATATTTTCAATTGAATTGGGCAATACTAATCTAAAAAGAAAGATGAATGAAGAAGAATATAAAATCCACCTTAATTATTTTCTTATTTACCTCAAGGAATGTAAAAACATCCTCGAAGGATTAACATCCTTTCTGTTACTGTAAGTATAATCTCCTACTATCGTATGCCCTAGGTATGAGCAGTGAGTCCTGATCTGGTGTCTACGACCTGTGACAGGTCTTATCAAAACCTTAGTAGCAGGATAACTGCCAAATAAACCTTTATCCAGTACAACAAATATTGTTCTAGCGGTACGACTTTTGATACAATAATTGGAATCGGCAGTACACATTTTCTGAATATTTTGTTCCCTTACGTCTTCACCTACACAAAGAAATAAATATTATCTAGAAAATATAAGTGAATTTTGATATGGCAATCACCTATTGCCAAGTTAACGTCTATGATTTCTTTAGAAAATAATCCTCGAACAATTGCGACATAATATTTTTTACTTTTTCTAGTGTGGAAGGTATTTGATATCACTCTACAAGCCTCTTTATTTGTTGGAATACACATTAAACCACTAGTCGCATAGTCTAAACGATGCGGAAAGTAAAACTCATGGAATAATTTGTTATTTGCAAGAGAAGGGTACTCTCTCCTCAACAAAGTTTGTACCGTAATCTAAAACGACAAGAAATTATGTATTATATGTAAATATGAATTTATCTTAAGAATAAATAACCTCTGTTTCATTGTTACTGTTGATTTTCATATCGTACTCTTTATCTACAACAATAATATTGTCACTTCTACACACAATTTTAATTTTATGTTTCCAAAAATGGTTTACAATTATTTTTAGGTAGTAGAATAGTAAATTCATTTTAAATTCCAAAGCATAAGATATTTTGAATTTAAGGTTATGGTTAAGGAAAACAAAAACAATTTTTTTTTCTAAAAAGTACATTCGTGACATCTGTTGATACATGTCGAAATTATCTCAAATATCCGACATAAAAGTTAACTGTAAATGTTACATTTTTTGTAACATTACTACTAACACCTAGATGTCGTCAATTGTAGTTATGTATTTTGGGTTTATTCATTTTCTTATTTATTTATAGCTTTGTGTTTAATTTATTCACTCAACGCTGATACATATTTGTTAAAATAGATAATATAGCAATTCAGATATAATCATTTACTATAAAGTGTTTATTTATTGGCATTCGTCCAAGTATTTAATTCCTACTTCAAAATGAGCATTTTTTTCAGGTGTATCTGACCTATTAATTGTATTATTAAATATTAACCTTTAATTCGAGCACATAATATAACACTTATCTAACAATTGACCATTTGAATAAGTCCTACCTTGTATAAATTTCCAAAAGTGTGAAACTTTAGTCCTAATATTTTTTTTTTTAATTTTAATCCAAAACAAAAAATTGTATAGGTATTCAATTTGTTGCATTATGTACTATCGTTTGCAATAATAATGACACTCATTAAAATAAATTTTGCGATTTCTTTAGAACTTCTGATGTATTTGTAATGAAATCTACTTCACATTTTTAATATTAGTTATTAGTTGTTTCACTCACCAATAGAGATTTAATGAAATTTCTACTCAGAACTTCCAGAAGTTCAAAAACTGTTTTAAGAGAGTGTCGTTATTATTGCAAACGATTGTACCTACCAAATATTTCAGTAAATACAGTGTAGTACCAACATGTTTTTTTATAAAATGTGCTAAATCTAGTACAATTATACAAATCTGGCAACATTTGTGTAATAGTGAGACGGATATATATCAATAAAGTCTGTATGGCATGATTAAAAAAAGGTTCAAATTTTGAATGTAAAATTGTTTTCAAATGTCTATCATCGGGTAATATAAAAAATAGCAGACTTGCTCTATATTCATCAAATATGCACATTTGTGAGCAAGTATACTTGACAGTAACAAATTATGAAATAACTTAATCTGCTATATACTGTATTACATGAGTAAGCAACATTGCCATACTTCCTCTACATTTTGTTAGTATAGAATAGCAAAGAGATAAATGCATTTAATAAATCATATATTGCCTTATTAGTGCAAAGCAGTGTTAAGAGTATAACTGTTTAAATTATAATTACAATGTATTACCATAATATGGTGTTTACATTTGAATTTATTAATTAATGTCAATTACTAATGTAAATATGCAAATTGCTTATGAAATGTTAATATGGTAACTATTGAAGAAGAATTTTTCTACGAAACTCTCCAGTTGCCCAGATTCATAAGTAGAATGAAGTTATCCGATTCTTTGAATTACACTTCCCTTTACTATAACAAATCTATGGTTTTATCCCTTATATGGCTCGACAATGGCAATAATAAAACTTGTTTAATTTCACCAATTTTTATCTCAACAAATTGATCAAGAAACTGACCAAATTATATCTACATTCAATACAAGAACAGCCAAGAATTTGTATTGAGCTAATTATAATTTTTTATTCAATTAATTTTACTTGCATTTTATAGTTTTTTATGTTAAAGTGTTGACTGTAGTTGCTTAGTCTGGCACACACTAGCTATTATGGTCTGGGGGGGAGGGTCCTGCTATAAACTAATTTCATTGTATTGACAACCAATTTATCACAATGTAAAACAATAAGGTACCACAAATATAGCAAATTGTGACAATATCTTGAACAATTTATGGATGAAAATTGCTAAATATAAAACCCTAGTATTTTGTAACATACTACACCAGTACAAGTTCGTAAACAAATTATTTATACTTTTATGATTTTATTTAGACAATATGCCATCTTTTATACCTTGCAAATGACTTAAATTATTGCAACTTGATAGCCTAATGCTGTTCTGTATCACATTTTTTACCTGAACTTATTTTAAATTTAGTCGTTTTCAGCACAATAAGTTCTTAATAAAAAACAAATTTTTTCACTTATTTAATTACAAATTGATTGATACAAAGACAAAATTATTTCTATGTAAAACTACAATAACTAAATTATAACTAGACACAGAGATTGTTGTAATTAGAATTTGTCTGAATAAGTAAAAAAATACAAATAATAGGTAGTGGATATAAAAACATTTTAGACCGCCCGCACATATGTGTTAGTTATTTACAAAAATCAAATGAAGTACCTATTGCCAACTTTTAAAAATTCATTTATATGTCCTAAATTTTCCATTATAAGGTACATAATCTCTACAATAATAAAGTTATTTAAAACAATATACAATTTGAAGATAAATGTTTGCTACATAAAAATGTTAAATTGGCTAAGTGAATGCCAAAATACAAATATGTTACATATATTTCACAATGTAAATAAACGAAATCATTATTACTACCATATTTATTAAGAGAACATTTTCAGAGAAGTATTCCATTTAAATAAAGTTGGAAAGTAAAAAATATCTGGATGTAGATATTTTATTTACAAGCTTGAGCTTGCATCTTCTGATCTTCCTTTTTTTTCTGTTTCTCCCTCATAAGTTCTGCATCCCTGAAAATAATATAACATCAACAGTAATCTTTAACCCAATGAAATGTATCGTGTAATGTTATTGTAGGAAACAAAAACTCGAAATAAGTGTTACATTTTTATCGTCAACAA
The DNA here is from genome assembly GCA_037114965.1 of Monochamus alternatus. NCBI lineage: Eukaryota > Metazoa > Arthropoda > Insecta > Coleoptera > Cerambycidae > Monochamus > Monochamus alternatus. The sequence continues at coordinate 23,196,000 of CM073432.1, read as the reverse complement.
CATATTAATAAGTTAAAGCAGTAGAAAAATTGATTTTTATTTAAAATTTTGGTAAGGTAAAATGAGGTAAAAATTTCGGATTTTTAAATGGAATGCTTCAATTTTGTGAGCAACGCAACAAATTATATCCTAAAATTTAAAATCTAATACGGTGATGAAGCGATAATCCAGATGCTTCTATAATTCGGACTGCATTCATGCTCCCATTAAATACCTTGTAGTCTGAATTTTTTAATCTGGATTATGATGTACTCATACGCTTCAACAGGAACTGATTGTAGTTGTACAATAAGTATCAGCAACGCATCATCGTCCAAACTGTTCATAATAAGTACCTACATTGTGTGTGATGATTTTTTGTCAGATATGTATGTAGTGAACATACATAGTGTATGTACCTAGTGTACATACATATGCATGATTTTCTTTTATTTTCAGAGTATATGTATCTTTATTTATTTTCTGAGTACATACAGGGTGTCTCAAACAGAGTATGGGTCTACTGTGAGGATAAAAAAAATTGAAATAAAATTTAGGACACGTGGTGTTAAATAGGATGAGGTAAGCTCTATTTTCAATTGAAAGTATTATCTTTGAGATTTGACAGAAACGACTAATGACATCAATTATATTTTTTTCAGAAACATACCCAATTTTTTTTCCTGTTAAAAAGTTCTCCTTTTTCTAATAAACTTTTATTAGAGAATTTTTTATGTATTATTTCCCGTTTAAAAATTATAAGCAATATCGTTCTAGAGTCTCAAATGAAATACCACCTAAAAATCATATTAGCGGTGAAAAGATCAAGTAGTTGTTGGAAAATAATTGAATATTCGTTGTTTAAAGTGCATAAATGTCACAAATACTTGTCATTACTCAATACGAACGTCAAACGTATAACTTTCGTGCTTACAAAATGTTTTCTCATTCAGAAAAAGTTGATACGTTGCTAATTTACTGCGAGTCACAAAAAATACAGGAAGAGCTGTGGAATTATATTGAGAAAGGTATCCAGAGCGCCTCATTCCTGATCATAAAACCTTTACAAGATTCGAGGCGACCTTGCAACGAAATAAAGATATATTACAATCCTTCAATTCAGTCATATTACCTCCTATTTGTGTTCCTTCATCAATCTGTTGAATATGAATGAGATTTACCAAGACGAGACAGTAGTTCATGCACGCTGTGATTGTTAAAAAAGGATATTCTCTCCTCAAGCTTATAATTTTTTTATATCTGTAAACTTTGATCATTTTCGATTTAAATTAAGTCAATAATTTTTTTCACAAATTACATTTTTTTTATCTTAAGTTTCTGTTATTTACCTGTATGCCCCTGGAAGTGTTGTAAATCAACTTTGTTGATATACTTTCCTTTTGTAAAATGTGTACTTGTTACTTTTCAATAACTTATAAAGAAGTTACAAGAAATTGTATGCAATATCAATATTTTTCGAAATGTACTCGACATTTTTAGTAAATGTACAAGAATTTTACTAGTAGTTGTGGCTAATAAATATGTGTTTCAACAAATATTCTACATATTAGAATCATTTATTTCCGAAATAAAAATCAACCAGCAGCTGTAGTTGAATGCTCTTAAACTAATATTAAATTTGGCACTATATCCACTTCCGAACAAAAATTCTCATCTAAATGATTAATGAATCACGTTTAAAAGCTTCATCTTAACCTTATCTAAAACTGTCTATAACATTGGTTTCGGTTATCATGCTTGTAATGAAATCATAAGTAGGTATAGGTACCCAGGTACGTATTTGGAAACGATTTGTTTCGCAGTGCTCATCCCACAATATTCATGAACTAACGATTTGTTGATAAGACATGCATAGTTCACAACAAATTATTGAGAATGAGAATTATCTATTTACTGATAATATTAAACTACTTGAAAGGCATCAGGCACCTACCTGCAGAAAACATAAACTGTATTTTATTTATAATAGCAATGAAAACAAACGCGTCTCACCTAAATTTTCGTTGTTCTAGGGTCAACCCATCGCTATTTTTTTTGTTCTTCATATTTTCTTGTTGTTTTTTTTGGTTCTTAGCTCTGGCTAATTCCCGCTGGTTACCACCTACAAATATATTACATGGGTATTATATGGTATCAACTGTATTGCATCTATAGTTTTCAAAATAACTTACGAGTCATTTTTGAGGGATAAAACTGAGAAAAATTGAAGAATTACGAAAAAAATCTTGATTTGGCTTCCGAAGGCCGCAGCCTCTTCTAGAACGACTACGATGTCACTACCAACTGCGACTACAAGAAACTAAAATAAAAATTGTTGTATTTGGCTAGGTTTGTAACTGTGTAAATTTGTATTGTATCTATTCTTGTCTATCTCTCTTCCCTCTGAACATTTCAAATTAATGGCATTTCTCTTTACGACAGTATATTGTATACGGAGCAAACAAATTAACAAACTTACACTTTTCGGTCATAGCTCCATAAATTGGAACATAAATTCACATTCATAAGTTCCGGTCGTTAGAAAGAGATAGAGCAGTAACTTCCATACTTTCGCTTACGGATATGATATGATCAACCATGGAACAAAAAGACCTTAAAACTGTTTAAAAAATTTCTAATTTGTAAAATTATGTCATTGATTATGATTATGGTAGCATTAAAAATGAACATTAATTGATAATATGTACATGATGTAGCACTAGTTTTTATTAGTACTAATAATTATATCTCCAAAAAAGGTTGTCAAAATGTAAATGATAAAGCCCGTACGTAATACGATATTCTGTGACGATTCTATAAACACAGAATAAATTATGTTATTCGGTGCTATTAACAACTATTTTTGAATGAAAATGTCTGTGTATGTAGTTGAGATTCTTTTAGCAAAGTAATTTTATCTCTTATTCGTAGTTTTTATTAAATATGTCCGTAAAAAACAAAGTTTTTTGTATTTTTTAAGCGTGATAGGTCAACTAGTTCTGTGGCTATAAACGTTTAAAACATCACTAATTTGCTTCTTGGCAACTGTCAAACATATTCCGTGTTAGGAATGGTTAATGTAGAAATTAACATTGATGTTATTTGTGTCTGAAATTCTGTTATTCGGTAAACATGGTTCATTTAAGAAATATAGTATGCCTATATAAATAACAGATTTATTCGTGATCAAGTTGCATATGAAATTCAAGCAAATGCCATAACAAGCAATTTGTTTTTAAAATGACAAGTGCCATGTGTGATAACCAAAATTTTAATTCTTCAGCAATGAATTTGGTAAATACTTTCGATATAAAGAACCTTTTGGAATATTTTGCTAAGAATACTTATGGTGCCAAAGCAGAGGACAATGAGGTAAGACAGTCACTTTTTATGTTTACACTCGTGACCTAACCCAACTTTGGTTTTAGGCTAACACTATTTTAGAACGTTGTACAAAGTTATTGGAAATTGATTACAGCCTTCTAAAGGTCAGTAATAAAAACGGAGAACTGTGTCCTCAGTACCCTAGTCAATTACTTATTTTAGAATACGAGAATGGCTGCAACCAAAATATTAATTGCAGTCAATCAACTCAGCGAATTACTGACACTATTTATGAGAGTATTGATCTGCAAAAAATCAGAGACCACTTTAACAGAGCAAGATATGCTAGGTCTGTAGTTTTTTACGCAATTATATTTGTGCTAGTCAAATATGATAATTATTTTTAGATGTCGATTGCGATTTCCTGTTCCTACGATCCTTTATAGAGGCAAATATGTGTGTCGTTCTTCAACGTTATCTGGTGGTCCAGAAATTTACGGTAGATCTGGCCTAGATTACTTATTCAATGGTTCCACTGACGGCAGTAAATCTGAAGATGAAATGGATTGTTGTGACCCTGAATGCCCCGCACCATCTGATTGGCAACTTTTTGACAAAGTCCGCAGCCAAGATATTAAACTTCTGAAACGATTGAACGTTGGTACCATTGTAGACTTGATGGTAGAGAAAAAGAAAGTAAAATTTGGCGTGTAGTAAGTAATTATTCTCGTACAACTACAAATATTGTGTAACTTTTTGTTTTAGTGTAACATCTTCGGAAAAAGTAGATAAAGAGAATCGATATTCTGATTTTAATATAATATCATTGCCTTATCCTGGGTGTGAGTTTTTTAAAGAATTCCGTGACAATAATTATGATGCAAATGGCCTTATTTTCGACTGGAATCAAGAACAGTGTGATGCAGAGCTTTCTGTTCCGGATAACCCTCTTTTGAGGCATTTGAAAATTGAATGGAATAACTACAAAGAGTGGGATTTGATCTTTATGACTCAAAATTATATTAAATACTTGCTGAAGTATTTGCAAGTATGTACCAATTTTTAATTACCTATTTTTGACCTTTCTTATAAACTCGGTTAATTTTTCCATAAACTAAATAAATGTATCAGTTTAAAGGGGAAATATATGAATTTTTTGAACGTCGTGTGTTGCTATGAATTTTTAAATTTAACTTTGTACTGGGTCTACCCAGTGAATTTAAAAAAATCGGAATACAAAGTAATAAGTAGATTTTTTTTGTTTAAATTAATAAGAAAAACAAAAGTTTCTATTGTCTTTACTTTAATAAATGCCTATGATATTATATACCATTTTGATATAAGGAAGGTACGATAAGTATTTCTAAAACATTGCTGAGATAGTAAAGAATAGTGAATTGTTTTTATCTAGGTTTTTATCATCTCGATATCTAAAATATTTTAACTACAAAGCCACAAGTTGACCAGTGATGTTTGAAGGTCATTTAAATACTATACCTTTAATTTTTTTTTTTTGTAATTCTTTTGAAATTTAAAATGGCAATTTTTTGATAATAAAGTATGGGACTCATGCCATTTTTTGGGCTTTTATTGTAATCTCTCGAGTAGTATACATATATGAGCAAAATATATTTTTTAAATGGTAGTATTTTGTAGTTTAAGAGCATCATTTCTTTATAAATTTTCAACAAATTCATAGCAGTTTTATGACATGGATTTTTGACATCTAAGGAAGTTGAAAACTGTGCCAGTTATATAAGCTTTCTCAGTCATTTAGATTAAGAAGAAAATAATGTTTACTTATGTTTTATCATTATATTTCCTAGTACTTTATAGGCTTGCTGCAAGAAAACTGTATATGAATCCATTAACTCTTGACTTGATATAATTATTAAGAATTTTTTACAAAATACTACACAAAATGAAAAGATGCAATTCACTGTCTTTAAATGAGTAGTCTTATTTTCTAACATGTTTTTCGCAAACAGCTAAAGGAAATGATTCAGGTCAACAATTCTAGACTTCTTATAGTTTTGCTTTACGCTGTTGGAAATGCTTTGAAAATTGATTGTAAAATTCGGTTTTTGTTATTTTTTTTTACAAAACTAAAAGCATTGCAAAAATCAAAATTTGTAGAGGTGTCCTATTAAAGAATACTTAATTTTGTGATTAATTGCCAGTGTTTTTCCAATGTTGTAGGGGCATGAACCTGATGTCCATTTTTCAGGCCTTTGAAATTTACAAGAAGAAACTGAATGCCCATATAACATTGAAATAATACTACCAATATTATCATAAATTAAGTCTTTTTTATAGTGAAACATCTTGGTTTTTGTTGAATAATAAATAATAAAATTGTTTAATTTGGATAAGTTATAGTACAAAATTTTATTTATTTAAGGATAACACATCTGGTATATTAGTGCACTGCATAAGTGGCTGGGACCGCACACCACTGTTCATTTCTCTGTTACGCTTGTGTTTATGGGCTGACGGTTTAATCCACCAAGGGTTAGATGACCACCAAATACTCTACCTAACAATTGCTTATGACTGGATGTTGTTCGGACATCATCTTTCAGATAGACTCGTGAAAGGTGAAGAAATCTTCTTGTTCTGTTTTTTCATGCTCAAGTACCTGAAGAGCGAGGATTTCAGCATCGCACCGGGAAGGTAAGGGTCTATCGTTTGAAATTTATATAAGGTTATTGAAGTTAGACATTAAATAAATCTTCATTGTAGACATAAGCACAAGAAACACACTGAGAAAATAGAAGACTTTACTATGAGGAGTGATTGTGAACCTATGGGAGAACTACTTTTAGAACATGATCATTTGAGAGGGTCGAACATTAGTTTGAACAGTATATGCTCTACCATCAGCAATAAATCACAGGATCTTATAACATGGTCCCATAACAGCGATGAATCAAATGGGTAAGTAAATTTATTTTATAAATTTCATATCTCCATTGGCATCAAATATTTTTCTTAATTTAAAATAGCATTGATTGAATCGTGGTATACGGGTAATTTTCACGAAATGTGAATATTTGTGGTTCTTCACATGAAAAAGCAACATAAAATTATTTTCATTCATAAGTCATTATGTACCATAAAAGCCATGTAATCAAAGGATACTAATCTTTAAGTGTAAATTATAAAATAAAAATGTTCAAAAATTGCAAAAAAAGCACAAAATTATCACCTCCGTGATTGTTCTCCATGATAGTTATATAGTGAATATAGTGTAGCTTAATTTTCTTTAAAACTAACAATATTCTGCGATCAACAATAGCGTTGTCAATAATAACAAATAATTGAAGATCCAACAAAAGGTATTAAAGTTTTTTAAAAAGTTGCTTTTTTCAAATTTATGGTCATATACTGATATTCTCGAAAAATATCTCATCTCCGTTAACCTTACATTAATTATGCTGTTGGTCAAAAGAGGGCAGTATAAGGAATGATATAACGTTTTAAGGGCTTCAATTTTAAATCATAAATCTAAAATTAGTACGTACTGATTTGAAGATAAAACAACACATCTCTGGGATCAAATATTTATAGTAGGCGCGTAGGTCTTTTGACATTCTCACCTCCGTGAAAAGCATATTTAGGGTAAGAAAAAAATTATTTATTATTTTTTTTATTGAAAATTAAGAGAAATACCAACTCATTCTAAATAAATATAGGTATACCTTATTTAAGCCAAAACCAAATATTGGATACAAAATTAAAAATTTCTCACTTCTGTGAACTTAACGGAAGAAAATCTTCACGGAAGTGAGATTGGTAAATTAAAGTAATACTTTTAGAACACGGTTCTAAAAAAAGTCTACAAATTAAGAAAACAACAAATATTAAACATGGGAAAAAATGAAAACGATCCTATACAATATCAAGAGGAAAAGCGGAAAGAGCGAGAGTGATATTACAACCGAAAAAGAGAAGACAAAATAAAAACTGTTCATGACATCTTGTAATATTGCAATTAGCTATGCAACGTTTTGCAGATTGCGACCTTTATTAATTATTCAATCAAAAGTCGAAGAAAAAAATACTTGCCTCTGCATGACACACACTAATATTACGTTGCTTATACAAAAAGTTAAGAGCTGTTAACATTAATAAAGAAAACACAGCACAAGAACTGTGTGCAATCTATAGTTATACAAGGGAACCTTTAAAGAAGCCACCAAAACGGGTTAAGGTGACAATAAAAAATAATAAAAACAATTTTTTTATTTAAAATACCCTGACTACAGTGCTTGTAAAGATTTAAATCTCATAAATATTATAAAATGTAACAATTTTTCACCTGTGTGATTTGATTATCAACTCCGTGATTAGTGCATTTTATAAGAACTGAATTTTTTCGAATAAAAATGAGTAAAGTGTGTGACCAGTATGTAAACCTTTTTATTCTAAACATGATTAAGACGTAGAAGTAAAGATTTATTTAAAAATAAAAAATATATTTTTTTAAAATTTGAAATCAAATTTATTAATATCTGGTGAGAACTACCCATACAGGTTCAGAAAGTTCATATCTTTCCATTACTTTGAATAACAGGAACAAAATATGTCAATAGACGTCCATATGATAGACAATGACAGTTTTAGTTGCAAAATTGCAATACTTCACAGTCTAATCTCGATCTAAATATCTGCTCATTTTTAATGGGATCCTCACGCGGTCAAATCAAATCTTTGTGCTTTGACTGCCACTTTAGAATTCAGACCAGATTGTCAGTAGTTCGTTTATTAATAATTTAAAAATCTTCGTTTAACGTTTGGTTCCCAATTAGGAACTTTTTCAAAATATTTTATTTGTTAAACATAATTAATAAAACCTGCAAGGAAACAAACATATTATTATTTTCCTGATCGATATTAACATTAATTAATTACATGACTACATTAAATAATTTATAGTTTAATATTTTACAATATTGGTCAGGAATGTGTTAGGAAAAAATGTTTAATCAAGCAAAGAATCAGTATAGGTACCCAAAAACCACACCAAACAGCAATCAACTATGATAATAATAAATCTAATTCTAATGAATGATATATGTTTGAACAAATAATTGTGTATGTATTTAATTTCTTTTTCTTCTTCATTATCGGAGGGTTTTACAGAAGAAAAGTAAAAAAGTCTATAAGTAATGTTCCCTTCTTGTGCTTTGCAATAATATGTTCATCTGAAACAGCTTAAATTAAAGGTTTTGCAACTTTTCTCACTCAGTACTATATGAATTTCAAGTATCATGATACTTTAGGAATCGATGCATTCTTTGCTTCTTGCTATTGTTTGTGTAGACAATCAGTACGCTTTATAGGCATATGTACTCCCATCGGGTATCCTGAATACCAAAACTCCCTGTTCTATTTTTTTATGATTTTTGTTTTCTAAATAACAAGATGGGGCAAACAACATAAAAGAAAACAGTTTGGCAACCATGGAAATATCAGTTTCTCTGTCTACCTGGTTTGTTACAACAGTTTATTTATTTCTATCTTGTTACAGACCAAAGGAAGGGTTTATACTTTGCAAACTCGTATAATGAATTTTACCTACATAGAGAGTTAAAGAATAGCTGAATGTGTCTCATTCTATAGGAATATTTTATGTGCGATTCAGTAATTTTTATTTCCAAATAATACTTAACTTACTGTTTCTATTACTTTCTTTTAAAATTAATTATGCTATCAATCTACCCCATTACCCGTGTCAAGTCTACGGAATTTTTTACTTAAATTAGGGATTTTGACTAAGCTTTTAAAATTTAAGGTAATACTAGTCAATCATCAACATAACTCTTAATATATTCTGTAAGTACAAAAGTATAGTAACAGATGTTAATATAGGTGAAAGCCAAAGCTTGAAAGTAACGAAAATATTAAATTATTTAAAATCAGAATTACCTGGTACATATTTTATTACTAAGTTTATTAACTGTAGTTTCTAAAAAATTATTTTACAATTCTATCTGAAATAAAACATAATTTTGCACCCCTCAAAATACAGTTGCTCTTCTCTGAATTAATGTTAAAAGATAAGCGAAAGTTTGCAATTTTGTATGAAATTGTGGTAGAAATACAAATAAATTCTTATTCTGTAGTAACGTAGCAAACTCAGCGATGTCATTAGAGGTCCATGACACTCTTCCTCTGGGAGCTTCGACTTCGCCACAGCCTCGTCGCACATCCCCTGTCACGGTGCCAACCAATACTCGTTTGAAACGTACAGAATCTTCTACGACCGCCTGCAGTGTTCATAGCAATAATAGCAACCACAGCTCCAACAGTGCCGGTAGTTGGCAATTTGTTACCGGAACTGGAAGTTTGAGAGGCTCTGATTCTGCCAGCACTTGCGGTGACATTCCATTTGCTCAAACTTCCTTTTGTACTGTTGTAGATGGAGACGATTCTTCGGACTGCTCTCAGAAAAATTGGTAAGTCGATAAATTTCATAAGGTTGTGTCTGAGTATACAGGATGAAGTTTTTAATTATGTAGTAATACTCTATTTTTTTTTATATTTAAACTGTTTTAAATTTTTTTAAATTGCCTCAAAGTATTAGGCTGCTATCAGACTAGTAGTTTAACCACACGGTTCATCCACCTAGAATTGCAGTTCAGCCATGTCTTAATAATTAAAATATAAAATTTTATAACAATTTGAAATATTTAATTTGTTAACGAAAATAAAATTAATCAAATATAAACCAGGTATGTAACTTTTAGTGAAAACTATTTTAATTAAATGTTTCCCATGACATTCTGAAGTCTAAACATTAAAAATAAAAATTTATATATTATAACTTCCTTATAGTATAAAATTTACAGACTTAGATCAAAAATGAAATAATTTTTGAAGATGGCTAGAATTTTGTCAAGAGAGAAGTATGATACGGAATAAGTAATTTAAAAATGCATGTTATGTAACTCAGTAGTTATTTCTTATTTGTATTTGTGGTAATTACTTGCTTAATATTCGTGTATTCAATAAAAAAAATTGGAGCATGTGCCTGTTACCAATTTTTCAGAGTTAAAGCAGCCCAAAATTCTTAAAGAATCAGTTTGATCTCTTGAAGGATTTCATAAAAATGGTGAGTTAGTTAATTTTTTTTTATTTAATGACCTGTAGGTTGATAATATTAGTTTTTGTTTCATTTTGACCGAATCTACTGTCTGCCATCAATTTTTACAGAAATGTATGTTGTTAAATAGGTATTGTAACAAAAAAATACAATAATGTATTATACAGGCCTCTTTACAAACTGTGGCAAGAAAAAATAGATGTAAGTTTGTGAAATTATAATGTTTTATTAAAAAAATTTTATTTTTTTATTTAACTACACACACCCAAGATAGAAATTGATTTTAAAAAATTGTATGGTCAAATGAATCCAGTTTTTTAAGAGACGGTTTCTAATTAATTTCCTTAATGACTATGTTTGAGGTGGCTTATTCAACAACTCATCACCTATAAAAGTATTTAATGAAAATTTAAATGCAGCGCATTTCAACTGCAATCACGTAATGACATGTTGCGATTATAGAGTAGGTATCAGCAGAAAAAAGACATTCGGCTTAATCTCAATCCCAGTAACACACTAGCGATTGAAGAGGCGGTTGAGCTGTGTGGTTTAGCCTCTAGTCAGTTATGATCAATTTTCTAATGAGTAAGGACAATTGAAGACCTTCAGGGTGTAAAATTTTAATGATTTGTTTTACAGGTACATTACCATTAATAAGTGTATCAACTTTCAAAAAATCATAGATAATTTATTGAAAAAAGTATTGTTAAAATGTGAACCATTATTTTATCAGTAATAGTTACCCTTCAAATTCTGTGCTCATAGTATCCGTACCCTTTGTATTTAAAATTAAAGATAGATATTCTTTTCAAAATTCTTATTATTAAACAGACGAAATATTTATTCATTAAGAAGCACTGTATTTGATATTTGTTTTTTAGTCGTGCAGAAAGACTTAATAATGTCCGAAACATCTTCTACTTGGCCTACTTTCAGTCTGTTCGCAGTGAGGTAAATATGGGAGGGGAGCCTTCCATTGGAACTATGATTTCCAATGTGGTCGAAAAAGTTTTTCTCAAAGACTCCAAATGAAAATTCCTATTGTTAGCATGTCATTGGCGAATGATTCACATTTTATTGACTGATTAAATTTAAGACATTTTAGATAAGTAAAAACCTGTTGCATTTTCTACATTTGACATAAAAAGGTATCGAAACTGTCGTTTGCCAGAATAAAATAAAAATGGTTCTGAGAAATTAAATTTTAATATGTTCCTAGGTATGACTTTTAATAAATAATTTTTTGTTGCAAATTTTTAACTCGATATTGTTGAGAAATGTCAGTGAAATCGCAATAATTTTTTACTCATGTTCCTTCTTATTATATAAAAGACAAATATGTATCTTAAAGATATATAAATATATATTTAACTGCCGTCGGTCACAATATGAGCTCAAATAAAAAATATGTAACTAAATACTCATTACGATGGCATCCTTGACTCAACGACATTTTAAAAATGCCGAGTAACATTCTAGTTGATAATTCCTTAATTATTCAGTATGCGAGAAAGTGATAGGACCAGTGGTCTTGACGGCTTTGAAAAAGCCTTTTGTGATGAATCTTTTATCGACTGTCCCATTTTCTGGGACTAAAATGTTTTTAGAATAAGTTCATATTTAAATGAACAAGAAACAAAGAATACATTTCCAAAGTCCAAGTAACGGTTATGGAAAGAAACATATGTCAAAAAAAATTAAAAAAGCAATTAAGGAGAAGGATTTGTGTTTACTGTACATTCTTACTTTTAACCTTAATTTTATTAAATTTCGGCACTGTTTTTTATTAATTAGTATTATCCTTGTTGATATATAATTTAGATTAAACTAGTGAAATTTAAGAGTGAAATTACTAGATAGTGACTTTTCTATAAAATCTGTGCTATCCTTATTTATTCTATGAATAGTGGCAGGGAGTTTATAGAAGAATCTTTATCTAGTATTCATCTTTAAGTTTGGATGGATGTTTAACTATATTGTTTAAAGTCACACCTAAAGACACCTTAATACATTTTATTCAACTAAAAACTAATCTGCTTTTGTGTCTTTATTATTATTTACCTTTAATTCCAGTAAGTACTCATCCTGCCTTAACAGTTTCTTGTTCATTTAAGTCCTTTTGTTATTTTATAGTATTAATAATGAATTGTTTGATGCCAATGACTGTGTTGTTTATTTTCTTATTGACATGCATTTTTGTTTTTCATATCAGTTTATTGTTTTGATTGTATTTTTTAAGAGGTAGTATTTGTTCAGTCCATTCGTAATGACATCTTATGTGTTTATTTTCGATACAAATCTTTTGAATCGATGAGACTTCTAAACATTCTTGGACAGCAAGTATTTGTGCCTCTTATTGTTAAAGTGTTAATGTGAAATTTTATGTAAAATTTAAATAAATATATATTTATCTAATTTCTTAATTTTTGTACACCTTTCTCCTATAATTGTCACATCTTCTTCCTGTGTACTATCGTTTTCTGTGATATTTTAGTCTTTATCAATGACTTTTTATCACTGATCTGATTTAGGTGAGCACCTGCTGTAATACACCAACAAAGTAGTAGACAGGCAACAAAACAAATTGCCAGCGTTAATTCGACAAAACAAGAATGAATAAATCGCCATTTCACTTTATTACATTTATTTGAGTTTTCAGTTTATGTGAAGGCATTTATAATGTGGTAAAAATTACTGGAATTAAAATAGAGCTTGTGTACAATATACCGCTTGGATATTGTATAATCCTTAGCTGTAGCTATTTCCTGTACAAAATGAAATCTTCCATGACCCTAAAACTCTGACTTCTGGGCTAATCCTCGTGATTAGAATGAGGGGAAGATATTATTATTATATTCATTTATCTCTTCAGATGACCTGAAATTCACAAATTCAACACTGGCATAATGCCACATTTCTTAATGATGTCACTTATTAGTATTTGTTATCTTGTCGAGTGCGACCAATTAAAAATTTGACTGTGCTGTACAGATTTGCAATGACCTCTATTAATACTGGTGATGACTGTATGCACTAATACTCGATGTAAAAAAGACAATGTAAGTAACCTATTAATTAGGATGTCTGAATACTTCTATAAAATGTAGACACTGAATTTATTAACGTTGAAACATTTTGGAAAATGACGGAAGATGAGCAAATGTTTATTAAAAAAAAAAACAGTATTATTTAAATAATTTAATTCTTTCTTTGCACCAATTTAAAATTAATATTTTTTTTTACAAAAGAGAGCAAACACAATGAGAGTGTCGACTTGAGGGTACAAAATATTTTTGTTGTTCTCGCACAGCCTTTTTTATCACCCACAATAACTGTGTGCATTGAGATTGTGGCGAGGACAGATTTTTTATTTGAATACATCACAAAATAAAACCTACCAACTTAACATTATCGTCAGATACTCTAGAAAAGTTGACAATCATAGAACAGACTTGGAAGTACCGAGTTTTAAATTACTGGTTTGTTTGACTAAAATTTTAACTACTTTAACACTTCCAAAAATGTTTCATCATAGCCATACCAAAAATCTCAATTGTATGCTCTTGTTATTTTATAAAGCGATAATACATTATTTGTCAAAAACCTATTATGTTCTGTCTTAAAAAATATGTATTTTTTATTACATTTTTACTTACCAAGATAAAATAAAAAAAATATGAATAAAAAAGAACGGTAAGATATAAAGTAGAATAAAAAAACATATATTTTAGACATCTAATCATTGCAATGCATTCTTCTCATTTTTTTTTTTTCATTTTCTATACATAAAACACTAACAGTGGCATTTATTTTAATTCTAGTTATTATCTAACACTCATTACCTAATTTAAAGCAAGACAACCCCTAATTTTAAAATTGTATAATTATAAAATCCACAATCTTTGGTACACTTTATTTTGTGATTACTCATTATACTTACTCTAAGTTTGAACAAGTTTACATTAATGTGATGTATTTTTTTTGCACAATTACCAACCACAAATATTTCTAAATCTAGGAAAACCAGTCCACGGACTCAAATCTATACATATGTATTATCAACGAATCAAAATGAAATGATTTAAATAAAGTGAAATTCTGAAATGAAATTTTTCTGGCTCTATTTTTCTAAACTATTTGTAAACCACATCTATTTTGGGGATTTGAACTCCAGTAGAGTAGTTTCTGGTAAGCTCCGAAAAAGTGATTAAGCTTACAATGTTAAGTGTAAGAAATCGTGAAAGTCTTAATGTAACCCTTCATTATTGACTGAAAAATTGGCTGCCTTCATCTACAATATATTTTTAATAAAAATCATTCAATTACAGCAAACAAATTATATACAAATGAGATTCAATCCGTCCTGTATTAAAAATATATCATAGGTTCTAAAAATTCAATCACACACCCTGTCAAAGTTTTATCGGGTCAAAAATTACAAATTAAATATTTTACAAAAAAAAATACAAAGGGAAAAATTAATGAGGGACAATGCCGAATTAGTTCATGATGACCATGATAATGAGAAAATAAAACAAAGAATTACATATTTACAGTATGCGAGATCATTTTCAGGTTACGATTAAGAAGAAGTTGTTGCCGGTATCTCCTGGGGTGCTCTTCGGCTTGATGGAACAAACTCAGCAGCCTCTGGGTTCAATTTTGAGTTGGCCACATTTTCAGGGCAAGGTGGATTTCTAAAACCACAAAATTATGCATAAAATGTTTAAATTTTTTTTTTATATGTAAATATAATTCATTTCGAAACATTTGAGTAAAATATTTAACACATATTTTGTAACTTTTTTATTTTCAATCCTATTTAGAGAACAAAAAAAAGGTATAAAATATATGTAATTTGTTGAAGTTTACACATTGTTCTAATGTAACTAAAAAACTTAAAACATCTAATAAATTCACCCAATTTTAAAATTTTTATATATATCCAATTAAGGTCATTAATTAGTAAATGATTTTTTTTCAAATTGTTGGTATCCTGGGGGCACCCTGAATAAATACTTTATGTTTATTTAAATTTCACTCAAGGAAATGACACTATATTGTTTTGAAAAGCAGTCAGTATTCATTAAATATAGTGTGATATACAAATTAGTTAAGAAAATGATAAATAGTAACCAGTGGCATGTTCACCATGTATGCTAGGGAAATGTAGTTTTATCTACAGCAATAAAAAGCATTATTATAATTTAAATCTCAAATTGATTTGCTTCTTTCCTATAATTCCGTACCAAATTAATATAAATTTCATATAGGGTTCTCCCCCAATGTATAGTTTATACCTGAAGTCCAAAATAATAGAGAGTTATTCATTTAGATCACTTAGAGGAGTACAGCTGGTGAGGGTTGCAGTGGACAAGATTCCATAGGCGTGCCACTTGAGAAAGGCGTAAAGAACACAACAGAAATTAATGTTCACGCATAATTCGCAAAAAAACTCTTCCAGATATTATAGCAAAGCAACCTGAATATTTTATTGTTGGTAAATCATTTTAAAATAACATCCATGAATTGTTCTGCAAATACATTTGTATCATTAACCTCTATCTTCTTCCTTCCATGAGTTTCCACCATTCTGTTTTACAGTTGTATATTTTTTACCATTCTTTACTGCACGGTATACATTACTCACAGAGACTTCTGTTAATGAACTAAATCACTAATATTTTGGTCTCGAGCTCTAATTCCTTCATAAAAGTTTTTTATCATCCGATATTTCTCACTTGTTAGATTACGGCATTTACGATTTTGAAAACACGCTGCAGAGCTTGAATTATTCTTCATTCTTAAGAACACAAACACAAAATCACTAATAAATTAATTACAATCACATTTAAATTAGCGGAAAGAAATGATGAATCCGTTAAGGCGCCTCTACCAATAGAAATTGAACATTCTGATGTGACGCATGCGTAATTGCTGCAGCAGAAGCTGTATAATCAGAAATGCTCTGTGAGGTACGAGGCAATTTAATTTTATACGATAAGGGTACAGACATACACGGCAGTTTTAACCGAAGAGTTTAACGAGTCGGTCGCCTTCCAGAAAGACAGACACGGCAAATTAAACCAAAACGTTTAACCAGTCGGTTGCTTATCATAAAATACATTCAGCTATTTCTAGCTACTTTCTGTCCATCCATATCAAATGAGCCAAAAAACAGCTGTGTCTGAACAGATCTATCTAAATACGTTGAAACACCCAATGCTTCAAATCTAATAAATCGACTCGATTGCTCACAACAATGACCTACCGAATTTGTTTCCAAACCGCCGAATGGTACACATGTTCTATTAAAAGATGGACCAACTCGGGAACCGATTCGTTAAACACTTCGGTTAAAACCACCGTGTATGTCTGTATTCTAAAAATATGGGTTGCATGTATTTATCTTTGTGTCAACTGCTTTAAATGGTGAGCGGATTTATAACATGAGTCGCTCTCTATTTTTTTGAACCTCAACTATAGTGACAATAGAAATAAATCAAAAACATCATAAACATTATAAACCGTCTTGGATTTTGCATGAATGCACAAAATCAGAAAATTTTATCACTATTGATTAATTTTTTATTGTTCTGAATTGATTTCATGTTTTTTATTTACTCTTAAAATTTCACAGTGTATCCAGAAACCTTACAATGAAATATTTGATTTTCTACAATAAGTCAATTAACAGCAAAGGAACTTTATTAAAACAAACAATTTCCGTTTATTTACAGACCATATGCTGATTATTTGTAAACTTTTCCAAAAAAAAATTCAGCTATGCTTCTGCCGAAGGATGAATCCTTGACCTTCAAAGGTCATTTAACTTATTATAATTTATAGATGAACTGTAGAATGGTTCTAAATTGTCAACCAGTTCAATTCTCAACTTACTATTGCTTGGTAGTTCTTATTAATGAAATGATGAGTTATTCTGAACAGTTCTAGAACCACTCGCTATCACAACCAAAACAAGTTTAACATCTAATTTAAAAAAAAACTCCTGAATTATTAAATTTAACTAAACAAAACAAATCATTTGATATTTTGAAACAGAAAATAATAAAGAAATGTGAATAATTATATAACGGATAGCTACAATAAATCTCTTTTATATTATTAGCACTGTCTATTAGTTATATAGGTACGATAAACATCGAAAATAAAATTTTCTACTATACAGTGTTATAAACTTAGAGACATAATTAAGGAGGTTAAGACCTGAAAATGTGCCGTTATACCAGTTATACAATCTTAAGAGGCTTTAAGACGCAATGCTTCATACTTACATACGTAACATTAGCAAATTACTTTTGACTTACATAATCTTAACGCCAATAAAGGACCTAAAATTTGTTAAGTAAATGATCAGCTACAACTCAAAATGATGACCTTGAAACATGAAAGGTTACATGAAGTCAATGGTCTATGAGACGCCAATGGAGTCTCAAGAGAAGCTTAGTGATTAGATTATTGCCCCATGTCCTCTCATTCAACACATAGCTATTTTGATTTGTCGCCTTCATAGGTGTAATAAAGTTCAAAATCACTATGTTGCATCAATCTTGCAGCCAATAATGTTGTTTTCTTTCGAGCTTTCTAGGAGTAAGTATTGTGCCGTAAAAATGCATAACTGGTATCGAGAACAAAATATTTTAGCACTTATAAGGTTCTGGTACCAAAACGGCACACTATCAGACAAGAGTTGCTATATTATATTTGCATGTCTTCACCTTCTCTACTATGTCACAACGTTTGTAATCTTTATTGGTAACACCCTGTATTTAAAGGAAACTTCAATTTGACCAAGATAATATTGCTAAAGAAGTTATACGAAAAAAATTAGGTATGAAATACAATCGACTTCATTTTAGATGAGTATTGATTTTAAGTGAGATAAATTTATGACCATTTTCCTGTTTAAAAGGTCATTGACAGCAGTTACCTATTTGTATCAGTTTTTAAAAAAGATTTAGAAATATTTAAAAATTTTTTGAAAAAAAAAAGAAAAATTTCATTAAAATATTTTAAGGTGGTAGAAAACATTTTATAGAATGATTTATGTTAAAAACTTGAACAAAATATTTCTCAAAACCAGTAATTATATGTAATTAAAAACAAATAAAAGCTTCTCTTTTGTGGCAATTGTTACAATGAGGACAAAAAAACTACAACAAATGAAATTTGTGTCACACCATATCAGAGAAAGTATGATTAGTTTGATTAATTTATATTCAAAGTGTCAACAAGGTGAGCATTGACACCGTCTCTCACCTTAAGTCCATGAAAATATAATAGACTATCAGGTGTCCAGTGTTAAAAATATAAAATAAGGCAATACAAATTTTGCTGATCCATTATTAATTAAATAAACATTAATTAGTAAAAGTGGATCACCTTTTCACAAATCAGCAAATTTAAGCTATGGAGAAAGGATTTGGCAATCTGTTGTTTCACAAATATATAATAAACATATTTTCTTATGCATAACCTTGATAGATTTCATCAACATTGAAAACTGAAGTGAAATAGAGATATTTATATTTAGGCAATATATTTTTTTTATCAAGTTTCTTATCTCTGCTCTTAATTCAAGCAACTTTTCTTAAGCCTATTGTCTCAAACGAACAAATAAATTTGTCAACAAAGTGATAGGAAAGTTTCATATCGCAAATTGGCACATAGTAAAGAAAATTTACTTACCCAGGCTGAGCATTGGGATTGGGAGAGTTGTTTTCATCATTCATAAAGGCTTCCATACACTCCTCCATAAGAGCTTCTTCCTCTAATCGTTGCATGACCTACACATATTTTTTTAATAAAAAACTGTATTTAATGATATATTAAGTACTAAGTACCTCTTTGTCGAATTCCTCCTCGTGTTCCATCCAGAGATACTCAGAGAAGTCATTTTCAGGTGGTGCATTAAACTCCTCAACCCCATTTTGATCTAAGCCTTCAGAGAAGTATGAATTTTCTTCATATTCGTAAATACCATTATCAGTAGACTGATTTCCCGGCATTTTCATAGTCTAAAACAGCATAAACCACAAAACTTTTGCGATAATATATGCAGCTTATTCCCAATCTCCTCCATTTTAGGCAAGTAGCACATTGCAAAAAAAAAAGATAATTTGACTTACCAATGGTTGAAATGCCACTGCAGATAACGTTTGATGCAAAATATATGCTCTATACTTAACACCTGGCACACTTTTTTCGGTTTATCACTAAATTTCGACAAGATTTTTTATGGAACGCAATCGCTTCTATTCTGTTGTCAAACAACCAAGACAAGCAACATTGAACCGTAAAAACCACGGAAATGCACGACCCCGACTATTCACGACAAGAACTGAGTACAAAAGAGAAACTTTTTTTTCTGTTTTTCGAGTTGCCTACATTCAGTCCCTGCTGTTCTGGTTGCATAACAGATGGAGCACTTTCCGAATACAATCGAAAATCAAACCTTTGTTATTTATATAACTATATTAATTACAATTGCCTATAATAATCAATAAATTATATATCAGCGCAACAGTTATTTATAAAATGTAAGTATCGTGACAAATATGTGGAATTTTCCAGACTGTCAACGTGTTAGGCGGTTGCAGAAAATTAAAATAATAATTTTATAGTAATGAAATATAGCACCAATATGCAACATATTTTTTTCTAAATATGATAATACATTTTTCTTAAAGTTGTAGCGTTATGAAGTTGAAACATGGGTTGTTGTGATCAAATTAAAATTTGAAACAGTATAGCTTCACAAAAAAAAAATAATGTCTAGGATTCTAGGAAACTAAAGACGCCTGTTTGAATCTATTAGCTAATTATGGGAAAAATATTTCTTATACATGTGCAACTCCTATTGAGATTTTAAAGGGAGCTGCCTGCCCCTATTTAATTTCTTTATTTTTCAATTTCGTTTCAAAATTCTTTATTGTGAAAGTTCTCTTTATGACCATAGAAATGATAATTGCCACTATAAATCCATTAGGAACTTTAATCCTAGTTGATAAACAATTATTTTGTCATTTTTTCACGTTTTTTGATAATATAATCTATAATAATTAGTATGTAGTTGCTGTATGACCATATGACTAAATAAATATCATATGTGTATGATTAAGAGTAAGAAATTTTTTATCAATTTTCAAAATGTTTTATTCCGCATATAACATGGGGAGAATTGTGTATATTTCTACAATAGCAGTTTTTATTTAATAATAGTTCCAGTGTACTTTATACTTCCTGCCCCAGTCTAGCTGTGTATGATGATAGCCATCTTCCTAATCGGGGGGCAAATGGGGGAGACCTTTCATCTACTTCAGAACTTACAATGTTTCTCAACCATTTCTCGTTACTGGCCAAGTCTTCTATATTTCTCCCCAATCTTGGATTAAAGTCACTTTTATCAACGCCTTAAACAATAAAACATTTATTATTGAAAATATAACCTTAACAGAGTAGCAGAGATTTAAAAGAACATTTTTAAATAAAATTTAATTATTTCGGTAACGTATATCCAAGGTGTCATGGTGCGAGTTTACACAAATTTACAAGGTTAGATTCGCCAAAAGTAGTATGATATATATTGATAACATTTTTTGGCATTAATATTTTCGTATTTTTCCAGTAGTTTTTTACGTCAATTTTGAATAAAAAAGTTTTCTTATTTCATTGTCGTATACCGTTTTCGAGAAAAATGAAGTAGAATGCATTTAATTCTTTGAAGAACAAGAAAAAAGCTAAAATCGATATGGAAGTGTGAAATAACAAATTATGGTTAACAATTAATAATTTTTAATTATTCAGATAGAAATTCCTTAAAAAATACTAATTAAATACTGTAGAAATTATGAAAATGTGTGAAAATGTTTTAACAACTATTATTATTAAAAAACAACTAGTTTTAAAGCTATTTAACTGTTTAGTACTAGTTACTCAATGAACTTTTATGTTTAATTAATTAATAGAACAAGTTTCATCGATTTAGATTAAACATTCTTAGAGATTTTTAAAACAGTGGTATTTTTTTAATTTCAAAACTTTTTGTTTAATACAATTGATTTACCAATTCAAATCTAAACAATCTTGATAGACTATTAAAATTTTCAAAGAAAAACTCTCAAAATCTAATGAATGATTCAAGTTTATTTATAATTTCTTCATATTCATTATTTCTCAAATAAATTAAATCAAATACTTTTGAAAAGTAGTAAGATTTTGATTGTTATAAAATTCAAAACACTGTAAAAATTATATCAATTAGATTCACCTGTCACTAGATAAAGTCGATTATTTGGTATACTTCTGCAAACGAATTTGTCGTTGCCATCGATTGTAACTAACGCTGGCGGAGATTGCAGAACAGCCTCCCAAACATCAGCCAATTCCTGCTGCGTCACGCTATTCTTCAAATTTCTTTTTCTTTTACCCAAATTCGACGTGAACCACAAAGGTGTTTCCTTGCTGTCGTCCTCTTTGAATTTGCTCGAATATAAGGATGAATCAACCTGAATAAAACAACAAAAATAAAATATATACAGAGTGAAATAATAATGATAAGTCCAATTCTGTTAATAAAACTTACACCAGAACTAGCTAGAACCATATGGCTGTTGATGTTAACTATGACAAGTGTGGCACAAGCGACTAGGATGATTCTGTCCATCGCTGACTTCTGGTGTCCAGCAGGAAGTAGCAGGATTTTTATATCAGCCCAGGATGCGTCAGAGCCACAGGGGTGCTCCTACGATAACAACCCCTACAGGGCTGCAAATTCAACTTGTTAATCCACCACGTAGAAGCTACGCGTTGGATTTAGAATTTGTTTAATTATGTTTGTTAGGGGCATAATCTATGATGAAATTAGAATAATGACTTTATCAAATTAATCTGTGATTATTTTTTTATTTAGAGCGATTAATTTAAACAAATTTAATGAAAATTGTCATTTTCAATCATTCTCATGGGGGAACATTGGCTCCTGAAATTTTCAGGACCTTCTTTGGCTTCAAATGTATCATCAAATGTATACAATTTTTTATGATAAATCAAAATTTGTTGATGATAATTTAGAAAATATTTCATTACACCAAAATGGTAATAAATATAAACAAATACAGAAAAGAGACTAATTTCTGACGAAACAGGAACTTAGTTCCAAGTGACCGAGAAGTGACATCTGTGCAAAATTTTACTTAAATTAGACGCGTTTCAGAATTATTTAAAAAAAGTTTTGTTAACTTTAGATATATGAAATGAATAGCAATACATGAAATATCAAAACACTCTGTATAACTTCATCCGTACTCTTTGTTTATATCAAATCTAGTTGTGTCACTAAATTTTAAAATCAACTTTATAAACGGTGATTAGTAAAAGTAGTTTTCTTTGAAAGAATATTTTTTGAAATTTGTTATTAAAATTCCAAAACCAATAACCTAATACCTAATAAAAACACATAAACAAAGAATATAAATTTGTGAAAATTATTCTATTATCACAGGCGTTTAAAACTAATGGGAACATATACAGTAAAATAAATAAAAATATATTTTTAAAGTCGATTCTTGGAATTGGGTAATTAAAATTATAATCACTTTACAGTGTGAGCCAATTTCTATATTTTGGTAAAAACCACATTTCCATTTCTTGATTTGTCAGTAGGCGTTTTTCATATTTGATTGTTTTGTGACGTCGAGTGACTCTTTTTATTTGTATAACTTTTTCATATCTGTACTGTAATTAATGATAAGTTTAATCAGTATAAGTAAAGGGTGTTCCATTATTCCATTTAAAATATATGTTTCGGTTATAACGGTTAAAAAATTGAGTGAGTTGTATATAATATTTAACAAAACCCTAAAAGTATGAATAATAATAAATAATAAATTTAAATAATATAAGAATTTGATATTTTTACCATTTTATATTTTTGCTACTTGGTATAAAATATATTCCTGATAATTTTGAGCCTGATATCAAATTACAGTCCTAAAAATAACAGAATAAGGCACAATTATGTTTTGCCAGTGATGAATCCGTAACATATGACAAAAGGGCATTGTCTGTAGGTGTCATTCAGACATTAGTAGGTCTAGCACCAATAGACAAGCCAATATGTGTGTCCTAGACTGACGCCAGGAGCCACTTTAGATCTTTTACGACACGAGGAACATGACAAGCACGACGGCACGACATATTTCAATGTTGGGCGGGCCCTTTACTACCTAACTTACTCGTATATCGCTTGGGTCAGATAAAAAATCACACGTATTTGTCTAAGCTCCCATAAAAAAACGTGAAGCGAAGTTGACGTGAAAACGCGGACCTCCCTGTATAAATGTGCATGCCGTGAAAAAAGCAGACTAAAAAATTATAAACAAACGCCAATGCAGGGAGCTATGGTTTCCTGTTGTACGTACTTTTAGATTAATATCTCTGGTAGCACAAAGTATTATAGTGGATTTAAGTAGAACCGCTTGACAACTTAAATATTTATATAACTTTTTTACCTAAACAATAACTAATCGGGATACTAACATATTTTTTTGCAACATATTAGTAAATATTTACGGGAACAACTTCTAAATTTCCTTTATCTCAGCTTTGAAATAAACAGAAATGAAGTGAATTGTGTTTATACTAAGTTGTCCACTTCAGATGAAAGAAGATTCTTCTATAAATATGTCGACGCATAGATTGTCTCATTCTATTGGTTGGGAAAAAATAGTGAAACCTCTACATAGCACGTTTTCTGAAATTATAGAAACATACTTTCAAAAATATATTCTTTCAATTTTTCGTGTTCTATTTAAAATAATGAATGAAGTTGGTGTCGACTTCCAGTATAACCGGAAGTACTAGAGAGTTTTGCCACGTTGCCAAATTTAGAAATTTCTCAAATCAGTATTTTTCGAGATAGCGATCGATGCAATTCTAGTAAGACATCCTATATTTGTATACAGGGTGTCCGGTCCGGTAAGTACCTCCTAATCGCTCTGGAGTATACAGGGGAAGTCAAAATAATACTAGAATTTCCTATAATTTGTTCCCTAATGTACAGGGTATCTCAAACTCGATAGTATGTGCCTACTGTGACGATACAAAAAATTTCCATAAAATTTGAGACAAGTGGTGATAAGCTCCATTTTCAACGGAAAGTATTATCTTTGGGATTTGACAGAAACGATTAATGACGTCATCAATTATATTTTTTTTCACATTACCAGTTTAAGGATCAAGTAGTCGTTGTAAAATAATTGAATGTTCGTTGTTCAAAGTGCATAAATGTCACAAAATACTTGTCATTACTCAATACGAACGTCAAACATATAACGTAAACCTATATTTGTGCTTACAACATGTTTTCTCATTCAGGAAACGTTGATATGTTGCTAATTACAGCGAATCACAAAAAAATTCAAGAAGAGCCCTAGAGTTACTCGAGAAAGGTATCCAGAGCGCCTCATTCCTGATCATAGAACCTCTACAGGATTGGAGGCGATCTTGCGACGAAATGAAGATTCATTTTCTGTTCGGAAGAATCAAATAATTGACCGAAGGGTAAGAAACAATGTTGATACAGCTAGACTGCTACAGTATTTCGAACAAAATCCAGGAAATTCTTTATGGTAGGCTAGCCGGGAATTGAATTTGGATAAATCAATCGTTTAACGAATTTTAAAGACCAATGGGTATCGTGACTACAAAATTCTCAATTTGGAGTATTTGCCTGAGCGTCACATTGAAAACAGATTCAATTTTATAGCTCCAATGATACTCTACAAGAACTTTCTGCAGAATGTGCCTTTGCAGCTAAGGAGAAACATATGGTTTCAGCACGACGGAGCTCCACCCCACAGGGCCAGAATTGTGCAGCAATACTTAGATAACACTTTCTCAGAAAAATGGACTGGGATTAATGGACTTATTCAGTGGCCCGGAAAGTCACCAGATCTAACACTACTCGATTTTATTTATGGGGGTATTAAAAAGTAAGGTTTACACCTTCGCGAGATAGTAATCATTTGAAAGAAAAAATCACAAACGTTTGTAATGAGTTAAATGATGAAATGTGAATAAACGCGCCCACAAAGAAGTCAGGCGAAGATTGATATGAGTCTTGAAATGAGAAGAAAATAGATTTTAATATATATGTGGTATGAAGAAGCTTTTAAGTTTAGTTATTGTTATCATCAGCTTTTGTTTTAACTGTATTAAAGAACTATTGAGTTTAATCCTTTTATTTATTCTTAATGACATTTATGCACATTAAACAACGAACACTCCGGACACACTGTACAGATAACCATGTTTCCTACTTCGTGCATCACCCTGTAGGCCTGTACTTATTCACGTATGTAATCGGTACAATCAAAGCTTGAACAAATCACTTAAATTAATACTACGCATGTTTTTATAACCGTATCAGAATATTAAGACGTTTTTTCTAAGTGTTTAAATGCCACAATTAAATACCTAAAACACTTAAAGCGCATTATCCAAATCTGAAGGGAGTCGTTTAAGAATATATGTATCTTTTAACATTCGGCCGATAGACGATAATCCCAACTAATTTATGTAAATAGATATTGCGAATAAGTGGTTTCTCTTTACGTCACAGTTTTACGCCGGTTGACTTACCAGGGCCCTTCAAAAGTGTCGAATGATAATATAGGGTGTTTCTGAGCTAAAACATAGGTTTTATTGAAAAGTATTGTCTCTTTCACTTTAGCTATTCTTACCTTTTAATACTTAATCTAATGATAAATTGTGACAAGCAGCTTTGTAATTCTGGCTGCCTAAATGTAGGGGAGACTGGGGCACGTTCGGACACGGGACAGTTCCGGACGTTATGGTTCAAAACAGTTATATGGCTGGTAGCCCTGCGATTTTACTCAGGAGTAGTAGTGTTTAGTTATCCATAGCCATCTGAGAAATTACATGTGATATAATTTTGGAAAAATTTAAGAAAGTAGGTTTTTGCTCGTTGTACTAAACATTTCCGCTAATGGCTCTTAAGATTTCTTATCCTTTTCAAGGAAAAATATCTTCAGTTTAAGTTATGTATCTGTAAATATAGTTGTTTCCCTACAATTAGCTCTATGGTCAACTCTAAAAGTAAGGGTAACTAAATTTCTGTTAGGCTTTTTTTCCAGATACGCATCTTGGGGCAGTTACGGAGTGAGGAGCTTTTAAAAGCACTATATTCTGGAAGAAATACTAACCAATGTTATTAACTGCCATATGTGAAACAGAATAAAAATAATCGATATTAGACCACTTCCAAAGGCACAACTCCGTTACTATAAACACAATCACAAGCAAGCGCATCTCAAATATACACAGATACACCAGAAAAGGGCAGTATTGAAGAAGCGTATCAACAAATACGTTTGAATGAACAAAACAAAGTAAAAGACTAATAGATAATGCATGTACCTGCAACAGGGTGGTGATAATAATTACATCAAGGGACAGTTAGATAAAAAACAGAACGAATGAATGGAAAAAATAAACAGGAACTAATGAAGATACAAACAACAAAGACCGAGAGAGTACTCATCGACAGAATCTGAAGACATAATAAGAAATAAAGTTCTTCAGACTCTGAAAATATAGATACCGAAGAAGAAACTAGTAATCAGTAGTATGCTCCCAGTTGGCAGAATCCATCCAGAAGTAGCAAAATAAGTCCGCTTTTTAAAGCAACACACATACAGACATAAACATACAGACGTTCTTATGTTATAATATGCTGTTTTGGTGTTTGAAAAAAACTGTCCGAACGTGCCCCGGTGTCTCCTAATTGGGAATAGATGCGTCATGATTTTATTAATTAAAACCTCAAAATAGTTCTATTAATAATTAATAACAATAGCGATAAAAGCAGTTGAATTTGCTGTATAAAATAGGTGTCATAAAATGTTATTTATTTCTTTCTTTGGGAATGTCAAAGTTCAATTTTTTGTGCGGTCGCCTATTGCACGCTTTGCCTTGTTAAATTTTACAGTGAACCAGTTTCCAGTGCCGTGCAGAAGTGTACTTTAAATCTTTTTTGAACTGCTCTTTTTGATTTTTTCTTTACAAAATTATATTTGTAAGAGTCTCCTGTATAATCTAAATTCTGACTCACCCTGTATACAGAACCAAGTGAGATATAAATTTAAAAATTGGCATACAAGGTATACCAGATAAAAGTGTTTTAAAGAAACTTCCTTATTTCAAATGGGTAATTTTTGCACTTCTCGAAAGGGCATGACAGTTTGAGTCGAAGACATGTAAGGTAACTGCAATTAAGGCCTACTTAAAGTACATTTAACATCAGTCAGTCTTCACTTGTCTTAAAGGAAACTAAGGCATCAATCATAAAAATTCTATTTAAACTGAAAATAATTATTTAAAGGAAACAACAATATAGACTTTACTATAATATGGTATTATATAAGGCTTCGGCGTAAAATCTTTAAATACAAGGAGAGTTTCCTATTCTATTTAAAAATACACAAAAGAGCTGAATCTAGATTTAACAGTGGTAGTATAATGATCATCTAATCGTTAAACAAAAACCGTTTAATCACATCCATCGGGCTACTGGAGTCATCTATATCTTCCGTTGACAGTCCAAAACACATTCCTTGTGATCCAACTTACAGAATCTAGTGCACTTGTACGTGCCAGCTACTCTATTCAAATTACAAATGAATAAATGTACTAAAAATTAAATGAAATTATGTATTGTCATTATAAATACTTTGATAAACTATTAAAAAACACCCCTAACATGTTTATTAGTGATGCTACATCTCAGCCATGAATTGGCTGAAGACGACGTTGACTGAAGAATTCTGAGCATATATGATGTACCAAAATAATCAAAATAACAATTTCATTGCTAACGTTTTATTTTCCGACAAGGCAACATTTTATTTGAACTGGTATGTTACTCGGCAAAACACTCGTTATTGATCTCAGGAAAATTCACATTGGGCTGGTATTGTGAGAAATACATTAGTTGGTCCATATTTTTTTGCAGAAAATTTGACATTTAAGCATTGTATCTGAATTTAGTAAGGTATGACTTTCTATAAAATTTTTATAAACACTTTTGATCAACAAGGGAAATCCAGAAATGGAGAAAAATGGGGTACTCCATTCAAAAAACCGGTGATGACGTCACTACTCAAATGTAGGTCACCCTGTATATTAAATTATTATTTGAAGAAATAGTAAATTAAAATAAAAAATCGACCTATTTTGGGAATTTTTAATAATATTGTTTATTTAGCTAATAATAAGTTTATGCGTTACTTTTTGGACGCACTATATTTAAAACATTTGTAACTGATATACCCTGTATAGCAATTTTCAAATATATACACTTGGTTCTCTATACAATTTTAGTGTTAAACCGTCATGAACGACTTGTATGTACAAATTTGATACTGTTAATTCAAGAGAATATATTTTCTCTAGAAACTTTAGGCTTAACTTTTATATACTCTTTTTTATCATCACTTTGTCTCGTTTGAAAATCGACTTTTTTCTGCTATAAAGAAAATTGTCGACGACCCCTGTAGAACACCTTGAAGTCATAACCGAGATAAGAAAAAAACAACTGATGTGTGTTTTATTAAAGTAGCATTTATCTAGCTTGCTCAAGTGGAGCTGTAATGTGGGAATTCTCAAGACATATGCTAGCCTGGCGCCAACTTCGGTCTGACCAGGGTACTACTGAAAATATATTTCATAAAATTTATGTCCACTCCTACACCAAATTGTCTACAAGTTGTCAATTGTGCAAAAGGAGGATTTATTTGTCTCTTCTTTGACAGGACATCAGTTTTACATAGTCTTATAAAGGGGCTGGTAGTAGGATACATACAAGATTGTAGAACATATCAGTTCAGAAAAGACACAATAATAGCAAATAAAATAACAAGAAATTAAAATAATATAAAAAACAAATAACATTTCCCTAAAGTAATTACAGGTACTGTTTTATTCATAGAGATATAATAATTATAATGTACAGGGTGTTCCACTGTTTCGTGTGCTATAATTTCTTCTTATTTTCAAAACAATGCGACTCATTATTATTATACATAGAATAGCAAATTTGACAATTACTTAACATGACTCATTTTTAATTTTTGAGAAAAATTGGTCTCGACTTTAAAAGATGACTAGTCTTTTTCAAATATTATTTTTGGTATGTCACATAATACTTTATATATACAGGATGTCGCAGTAGGAACTGCATTGATTTTTCTACTGATCCGAAAAATTTGAAAATTCATTAGATTTAAGACTGGAAAATGTGGTGGCCAATTTACAGGGGCTCCATTATGTCTACCTATCTATTTATTTGGGTATTGTTGATTTAAGTATATAATGAAAAATGCAGTGGAGCAGGTTGTTTAAATCGACTTAGTTTGATTCAAAAAATGTGTGGTAGAGTAAGGCCCTTTTAGATATACCCTATATATAGGGTGTTTTGGGAAAATATACCATAATTCAATGGTTAATGAAATGTCAAAAAAAGAAAATATTTTCCTGTGGATCATGAGTCTGTACTTTTTTGTTTTGGTACGTGTTTAAGAATGCTAAATACTCATGAAAGTATCGTTAGTTTTTGACCGTCTGTTGGAGGTCACCAGTATATATTCATATACAGTGTGTCTCGTTTTTCAGGTTAACATCTCTAGAAATGTGAGAAGGCTATGGAATTTCAGCAAGCCAATTTTTTTTACAACTAGTACCCTTAAGCGAGGTTATATTGTACTAATCATTTTATTGATGTGACAAAAGCCGGGCCTACTACGATTTTTTGGAAGGGTAATTTTTCCAGAAAGTGCTATTAAGCATTTTCTATCAAAAATATGATATTATCAGGCTATTCTGCACCCATCAAAATACACATATACCAAATTTAAGCAAGAACTGTCTAAGACAAACTGTCATTTTGAAATAGAAAAACGTTTTCCACTACCTTTGCTACTTAAAAAATGTACATCTTATTGAACTCTCTAGGAGCAGCCGTTTCCGTTAAAAACTCATCTAAAGATGGTGATGCATGCAAATTATGTATTAACCTAATAATATTATCTTTTTGATAAAAAAAATGCTTAATATCACTTTCTTTAACCGACTTTAAATCATTTAGACTATTTTTTGTGGGTATTGGGGATGTTTAAAAAATGAAGTATATTACACTATTGATGATGTATCATAGCTGCTGCCAATAACTTACAAGTTCAAACCGGACAAAAAACAGAAACATTTGTGTTTGTAGAATTACAACAAATTACTTATATTAATAATTAATAACAATAGCGGCATTTGAATTTGCTGCATTAAAATAGGTGTTGTAAAATGTAATTTATTTCTTTCCTTGAGAATTTCTTTCAATTTTTTATTCTTTTTGATTTTATTTTTACAAAAAAGGTATTTGTAAAAGTCCTCTGTACATTCAACATTATTTTTTTAGATAAGTTCTGAATCACCCTGTATATTTTTAAGACAATTATATCATATCCTTAATTAGATATCTTTACATATTTTTTAGTTTTTAAATAAAAGTAGAAGGAACGTATAAGTATACACTAATTACTTTAGACCCATAAAATGCAATTTGATAAATAAAGTGCGCAGTCTAAACATACATTAAAAGAAAAATAATCTATTCCGTAAACGAAGGGGAGATAATTTAATAATGATCTAAATAAAAATGTCGAATCGGAAGCTGTAAGCATGAATTTCCCCTTTCGTAGCACAAGTCATGGCTCATAATCTCGATATAAACCAGAAGTCTCTAATCAGCTAAAGTGAACTCTAACTTGCCTTTCGTACCTCCGTCTACTGTATCATCTTGCACAGCACTGTGCATACAGGTATTCATGTTCTACAACTATGTATCTTCTCCTGACTTATTTTTAACCAAAATACAGGATGTTTCATATAAGCACTGGCACAGAGTAAGTAGTGGAGCTTAAAATATCTTGTAATGCAAATCAAATACCGCTATAGAAGTCACGTCGTTTAGCTACTAGAGGGCGGGAGGGTCATTTTCTTAAAAAAACTTCGATTTGAATGAAACATGATATATTGGCGTAATTTAGAAACAATATAAAAACAGATATCCAGACTACCATCAGAATTTGTTGCTCCATGTGTAATAATAAAATATA
This sequence comes from Monochamus alternatus, assembly GCA_037114965.1. Lineage (NCBI taxonomy): Eukaryota > Metazoa > Arthropoda > Insecta > Coleoptera > Cerambycidae > Monochamus > Monochamus alternatus. Next base: position 23,164,380 of record CM073432.1, on the reverse strand, counting down.
TACAGGGTGTTCCTTGATTTTGTCACAAAAGAAGTAATAGAAGTATATTTTATTTGTAAATTTATGCTAAGTTATCATTCTTAATAAAAAAAATCTGCTGCTTTTTCTGGTACACCCACTAAAAATTATTTTCTGATTATAAAATCGGGACACCATATATACAAGGCGAGACCATTTAAAGCGAACAAACTTCAAGAGTCAGTAAACCATAAAAGTTCAATTGTTATGTGAAGAAAAATAATATCTCTTTTCAAGGTACTTAAACAGATTAATATATAATAATCAGATAATATAAATTGAGTTTAGATCTGTCATTTTAGGTGGTAGTATCATATTTATGCATTTTCTTATCCTATTCCAGAATTTCTTAAAACATTGATTAAACTATAAACATAATCTTAATTGAATTCAAGTTTTAAGATAATTTAGTTAAGATGAGATTTCGATTCTTAATAACACATTTAATGAGGTTATTTGTGCATATCAGAAAATAGAATGATGGTTACAAATACGAGTATATGTATACAGTACAGTGTGTATACATATATAGGATGATTCAGAAGTTATCCAAAAAGAAATTAATGTATGAAAACAAATCAAAAAAGGGGTGATTTAAATATCTTCACAATGATGAAAGTCCAAATGATTTAAGGCAGAAAATCGTAGCGGCCATGGTACCAGTCCGCCTCATCCAATCCATCGATCATTTAAGGAATAGCGTCTTTGGAAATAATCCCAAACAAGAATATTGCTGATATTATTTATTTATTTATTATCTACTGCTACTCAACGGGATGAACCCACTTACAGAGCAGGGAAAATTACACAAAAAAAAACACATATAAAATAAAATAATAAAAGTTATGTATAAACAAGCAGAAAACAATACAGAATATATCACATATAAAGACATTGAAATAGTTCCTTAATATTTGAAGTACTGGTACTGAAAATATCAATACTGTCCTGCACGGCTGTTAAACTCCTATAGATTACATATACAGGTGAATAGTGTAGGATATTAGTACAAGCTATTTTGAAAAGTTTCGAAACACCGTGTACTTGCAGCAGGAACATTAAAATTAAGTCTTTGTAATATTTCAGTTACATCAAAATTTCCATTTATTAAATTAAAAAGGAAGATAACATTTTGCATATCACGGCGAGATTTTAAAGATTTGTAATTGTATTTATGAACTAGCAAGTACTGCGGATAACCTACGGGAGGATATACATTAGAAAATTTATAGTTCAACAGCTTTAAGAATCTGCGCTGTGTTCTTTCTAACAAATAAATATACTAGCATAGTTAGGAGCCCAAATTAACGAACAGTATTCTAGTCGAGGTCTAACAAAACAATTGTACAATAACTTAATCAACATTCCAGAAATCCCGAGCATTGAGAATAACGAAACCCAAACTCTTGTTAGCTTCCGACACTATATGATGCATATGATAATTATAAGTGAGTTTGGAGTCAAAATAAATTCCTAAATCCTTAACAACGTCAGGCCTATTCAGAGGTATATCATCAATATTGTATGGAAAATATACACTACCTTTCTTTCTAGAAAATGTCAATACATTACACTTTTTTATATTTAAGGGTAATTTATTCAACCTACACCAGAGATTTGCTCTACTAAGATTCTCCTGCAGTTCAACACAGTCCTGTACATTTTTTATCTTTAAATATATCTTTATGTCATCTGCATATAAAAGATGAGGCATAGTCAAACTGTTGACAATGTTGTTAATAAAAATAAGAAACAACAATGGACCCAGAATAGATCCCTGGGGGACACCCGACAAGATCGGAAAATTGCATGAAAAGAAACCTCTGTAGCACACGTATTGAAGACGATGACAAAGATAAGAATATAAAAGTGTCAGAAAATCAAATGAAAGGACGCATTTTCTCGCGCAAGAGAATCTCATGTTGTAAACGATCGAAAGCCTTGGAAAAATCCATGTAAAAAGCTTCGTGTCTAACTAATCATTTACAAAATCCAATTTTGTATAGATAATCTCTTGGTAGTAATGCTTGGACACACTGTACATGATACAGATATAATTGAGCCTCCTGTATGATACGCCACATTGTTGATTGGGATATTCCTCGCACTAATTGAGCGGTTTGTCTGGTAGTTATTCAGGGTTTCTCTTCAGCAATCTCTAAAATGTGTTTTTCAGCTTCTGCAATAAGCCGTGAACGCTCTGGATCTCCATCTTCTCCATCTGATATGTGAAGATGCATTGTTATCCTTCTTTTACGAATACATATGTATGTCTATTTCTCTCGCACGTGGGCTGGCCTCAGCGAAATACATCCTGACATTCCAATAGGCGATTTAAATAGGAAAGTGTTTAAATATATATGAAATACGTGTTTCTTTAATCGTGAAAAGTGAATAAGTGAAAGTGCAATACATAACCATACATAATGTAATAATTTAAATATCGGCAACAAGAAAGACAAATTTATTACATGGACGAAATATGGAGCAACGACATACAGTTAAAAAGTGTGGCAAGATGGTAATGTGACAAATGCTCGACAAGCAGCAATAGAAGATTGGTCTACTGGTTTAAGAATGCCACCTGGAAAGGGTCGTCGTTTGATAGTGATACACATAGGAAGTGATAGCGGATTTCTAGAAAACCAAGAAGAGATGAATGCAGAAGTTTTTGAAAAATGGTTTGAACGCATTCTTGAAAATTTAGAACCACATTCTCCACATTCTCCATTATGGAGAATGCTTTATACTATGGTCGAAGATGTGAAGAAATGCCACGACAATAACGAAGAAAACTAGAACTCCACGAATGATTATAAGAAAAAGGGATCCCATTTGATGAAAATGAACTAAAACCCAATTTGTGGAAAATTGTGCAGGCAATATAAAAATTTGCTGTGGATGAAATTGCATTGATTCGTGAAATAACAATGTTAATATTATCCTCTTATCATTGTGAACTAAATCCAATAGAATTGACATGGGCGCAAGTACATTAAGACATAGCCAAAGATAATAGGATAAATTGGCAAAAATATATGTCATGTCCAAAAAGAAGAACAAAAAAATCCCAGATTTTATCTTGAAATCGATCCAAATATAATCTATATTAGAAATAGTGCCAGTGACTGCTAATGAAGGTTATACCCTGATGTATACATGTTGAAAAGTTTTTATTTATTTATCTATTTAATTATGTTTTATTTTTAATAAGTAATTTTGTTAATATTTTATTAATACATGTTTATTTTTTTTATATTTTGTTATCTGTAGATTTTGGAGATATTTATTTTAATTTTTGTTATATAAATGTTGATTTTTTGTTTTTATGTGGGAAATAAAAAAAATTGTAGCGCTTAATAACCAATACATTACAGCTAAAAATCTAAGCCTACTTATTAATGCTAATTAAACTTTATTAAAATAAAATATCTCCATTCAATCCTATTTTTGCCTATATTTACTGATCATTTGTAACCTTTTCCGAAAAGTAACACGTACGCCTATGCTTTAAAGTATATACGTTATATTTGCGGTCATTTAACTGTCTAATTGTTAGATGGGATGTTTTTTGATCCTCTACAATTTTTAAATAAACTTTTTCTGTATTATGAATAACAAGGAAGTTATTAAACTTGCTCGCACTAACTGCCCATCCTGTATATAGTCTTTAGTAACGTTCGCAGAATTATTAATTTAACATCCTGTATATTCATGGTGGTTCAAAATTATTTAGAATTGAGACCAACTTAATTAAAATTAACTCATACTCTGATCGCTTCTAAAAATTAACGCATGTCAAAATTCCACCAAGATCACTTATTTTTTTCTGGTCGAATTTATCAGCCTAATTATTGATTTTATGTATTAGCGTAGGAGGGGCCCCACAGGGTTCCTCCCATATCCCTGCGAGCAAGCAATGCTGGATGCCCTCAGAAAGCTCCGCCTTTAATCCAAAATTAGTTCAACCGCAAAAGTCAAAAGCTTAGTCTTCTAAAGCCACGGGTTTATAAAGTGGTTACTTTTCTAATTGGTGTTGGTGTGTCACTTCCAATTTGATTCGATATTGGGATCGGTGTATGTGTTTTTTTTTTCAAGATGTCCTACAACAACTCTCCTCAGGATCATCACCAGGATGTGTTTCAGTACGGCTATCCTGGACATGGGTACCACTATATTTCTGGTAAGATTCCCGCCCTCATTTTGAATCATCCATATTTTTGCATAAATAAGTGATGATTAGTGTACCGGGACACTTATTTATTAATGAAAAAGCAAATTAGTGTCCAATTATCTATTTCCTGAACTATATATATCGAATATTGGCCAGAAAAATGCATTTAATACAGAAAAATAGTGAAACTTCATTAAAAATTCAAATTAATAGTGAAAAATAGTCACTTACTTCTTCTAGTCAGTTAAAGACATATACATACACATATACATTTTCTAAATTTTCAAACTAAGTCATGACATGACCAGCTTGTCATCATGATCTAAAAAATAAAAAGTAAATTTATCAGAAAATAGTATTAATAGAAAAACAAACAGATACAATTAACTTCCATTTTCTTAGTTTCTTAGAAAGGAATTAAAATAACCATCCTTTTCAATTTTTTTCCGATGATCGATGAAAATCAATATCATAAAATAGGTACATCCCTCTCACTCTCATGAAGTGAATTTTAAAGAAAATGTTTAGAATTGGAATTATAGTAATACCCCTAAAGTAAACTGTGTAAGGTAATCCAGTGTTTTACAATTTTATGCAATATTGAGCAACTTAAGTAAAATTTAAAAAATATCTTAAACATGTTAGAAGTAACTAAAAAAGGAAATAAATATATAAAGATGGTAAATCAAACACAATATTAGTCCAAAAATTCTTAAAGTGAAAGATAACTAATATATAATCATAAATAAATACTATAAACAATGTATCTACAAAATATTATTTAATAATAATAAAAACAAAATAGAAGAGAGAAGCAATAGAAAGCAATAGTGAAACTACATTAAAAATTCAGATTAATAATGAAAGTCAATTACTTTAAAATTATACTCATTTAAATATACATACACACACATTTTGTAAATTTTCAAATTAAGTGAAGACAACCTGGTCATTTATCATTATCCAAAAAAAAAAAAAAACAAATCTGTCAGAAAATAGTACCTACTAATAAAAAAACAAAAACACTTTTTATACAATTCTTCACTTCACTTCAATTTTCTTAGTTTATGAAGAAAGAAATTAAAATAACGATCCTTTTCAATTTAATTTTTTCCCGATGGTCGATAAAAGTAGCTGATATCATAGAATAGGTAGGTACATGCTTTTGTAATAATAATGACACTCCCTCAAAACAGTTTTTAAACTTCTGGAAGGTCTGAGTAGAAATTTCATAAAATCTATATTGGCAAGTGAAACAACTAAGAACTAATGTTAAGAATTGAAAGTAGATTTCAAAAGAAATCGCAAAATTTAATTTAAAGTGTCATTATTATTGCACATTATTGTACATTTTCATGAAGAGAATTTTAAAGAAAATGTTTATAATTGGAATTATATTAATACCCTTAAAGTAAACTGTGAAAGATAAATCTAGTTTTTTTTACAATTTTATGCATTATTGGGCAATTCAAGTCAAATTTTAAAAAAACATCTTAAACATGTTAAAAGTAAAATTGTAAAAACTGCAATAACTAAAAAAGGAAATAAATATAAAAAGATGGTAGAAACACAATATTCGTCTAAAAATTCTTAAAGTGAAAGAAAACTAATATATAATCATAAATAAATACTATAAACCATGTGTCTACAAAATAGGTAATTATTTAATAATGCTCTAAAAAAATCAAAAGAGAAGAGAGAAACAATAGAAAGCATAACGATTGCATGTAGTTTTTATATTATAGTGACGAATACCATATTTGTCTGAGTTTTATTTTTTTTAGTAAATAGTGTATTTTTAGTAGTATCAAAAACCATATTAAAAAATGTATGCTGGAAATATCACTTTGTTAAACTCCTTTTTTAAGCTCGCGCCATTTAAGGTTACAAAACACAAATTGAAGATAAGTCTTAAAACATTTTCCAGATCTACTAGATTCTCATATTTCATAGCCAACTTTCAACTATCTTATAGGCACTATATTGAGTTTTTGTGTTGTTGGATGAAATATAAAATTACTGATTCAGCGATGTATCATTTGGGTCAACAGATTTTATCAATGAAAGCGCCAATTTCATGATTTATTTAATCTGATCATAATTGCATAGAAAAGCAAATGAGAATGTTGACTGCCAACAGATTAATGTAATCAATATTAAAAAACAATGTTAAATTTGTCTATATTAAAATTCAACACAGTTTGAACACTTGTTATAGTAGTCTTTTGTTGTAAACTAATTTTCTTTTGTATATATTAAAATTAACGTTTTGTTAATATTATTTTGGACCAATTTGTAGTAAACGATCTTCATCGAATCCCTTCAATTTATTCGTTATATCGCTTTTATAGCATGTTTAATAATTTTACAAACAATTAGGTAACTTATTAATAAATTATTATCAACATCTTATTTCTTTTAAAAAATTATGGCAAATATTTTGTATCCTACATTTTGTATGAAATTTTAGTAATACAGGGTGATTTAGAACTTGTCTATAAAAAATGTTTGGTTGTACAGGCGACTCTTACTAATACACATTTTGTAAAAATATAATCAAAAAGAGCAGTTTAAAAATGATTTGTGTTGCAACTGAAATATCGGAAGTTGTAGAAACATGTTCCGTACGCCATTTCTCTCAAAAACTACATAGAAGACCTCTTTGCAAAATTAACAATTTTAGAAATACCAAAACTGATAACGCCCTGTATTTTTTAAAGAAACAATCTCTCTGTATATGGTTTTCGCCATTTAACTTTTCTGAAAAATAGAGCAGTGAAATCTTATAGTGTATAGTACTTTTTTCTTGTGTTTTCCAGAAATAAAAGAACCCCAAAAGTCTATCAAATCTATCTGGCACACTCTATACATGTGAAATATAAAAAGAACGATCTTGTTTTGAATATAGTATGCATTAAAATGTAAGCTACATGTAGCAAACACTGACATTTCATAAGATACACCGTGTTTATTTTTGTTATAATTTCATAAAGCGTCGCTTACATTTGTTCGACAAATGTGTCAAGTATATAAAATTTAAACAGTATACTGAACTTGGTAGTCTTATTATAGACATATTGTCACACAAAAAGGGTGTCTAGTGTCGAAAAGTGATTCAATATTATATTAATTATTGTTTAATAAATAAATATGAGTTTAATCTTCATGGGAAAGCCCAGAGGACTCGCTTTTATGATATGCACATACCGAGATAAATAAATAAATGGTTGTTTCATTTTATTATTCCTATGTCATGTACTCAATCTCGTATTTATTTTATGAAAATATGTAACGTGATAGCGCTGAGAGGCTTTGTACTGACTAATTTTATTTATTTTAGCAACTATCTACACGAACGACCCCCAAAATTAGTAATTTGTGTTTAGAAAATTTAAATGATAATAATTTAAAATGGATTTTTAGTTTTATTATTATATTTTTTTTATATTTGTTTTTACAAATTCCTCAAACTAGGCTAATTCATTCATCAATGAAATGAATTTAAGTAATATTTTGAAAATTATACTTTTGACCAGATTCATCTATCTTAATTTTAATTTTCTGAAGTGTGTTTAGTTCAAATACCCTTGAAATTTTGAGTAAATAGTGAAAAAAATAGAGAAAAATTGCAAAAAAACGTTTACGAGCGCAACAAATTTCGGATTTTTTTTTCTGACCCTGATCTTATTTATTTTGATGCGCTGAATTGGAGTCTGAAATCTATTGAGCTGCATCACTCACGGTTTTTGCAAAAATCGCGAGAAATATCATTATATATTTTGACGCACTGAATCCGAATGATGGCTCAATAGACTTCATATTCTCAATCAATAAATAAAATTAAAATCATGTTATTCTTTTAAAACCTTATTTTTGGCTACAGAATACGCCTCTGGATTTGTGACCTCTACTTAAAAAACACCCTGTATATTTTACTGAATACTGAGTCTAAATGGTTTTCCAAAATTGTCGTATATTCAATTCCAATATATGATATTGTAAAGCAATACATTTTCGGGACACAGAGTAAGAGTAGATTCATTACATCAAAATAATGCGATTAAGGCAAACTTATCTTGGTCCATTTGTGGCTAATAAAAATGTTACAGGGCGTTAAGAGTCTTCTGAAAATTTTGATTAGGGGGTTTTCTGGGGCAAGAAAAACGAATCCGTACTTAATTTTGCTGTAGACTGTAGCCACAAATGGATCAAGGTAAGTTTGGCTTAATCGCATTATTTTGTTAGGAATCTACTCTTGCTCTGTGTCCCACTAATTTCGGACACCCTGCATATGTAAATATGTATGACGATGTGCACTAAATATAATTTTATTACGTTCCCATCTTTATTGAAATCTGCTGTCGCTCTCACTTTCTTTCTCTCTCTGTCTTGATGTATGTTTAAATTATATAGGTATATTTTCTTTAACGTTTTTTATGCTACATACATACATCGAAATATTTTAGATACATTTTTGTTATATCCCTGGCAACTTCGCCATAATCTCGAAATTTTAATTTTATTAATAGAAAGGTCGATATTAAATTATTATTTTCCTGTTGTCCGTTTAAAACGTTAAAACCAACGGTATCAACTTACTTCCTGTACACGAAGGCGCACAATCGCAAATAAAGAAAGGATTTTTACGAGCCAGACTGTCTTAAAGATTTTATTATACAGAGTATGTTTGTTTATGATATTTTATGAACTCCTCGAATAAATCTTGCAAGAAGCTATTTCGGGAACAGCTAATGAAAATAAACTTACAATAGGTAGGTGTACCTGTATCTTTATTAAACCAAGGCTAAATCGATTCAAGAACTCAATTATTCGCAATTAACGTTTTTCTTTAATTTGGGTTGCTTAAATTAAACAATGAATCAATACAAAATAGTAAAAATACACACTTTCATTTTGTTTTTTTTTCTATTTGACACTCCTTTTCATTGCAAAGAATTTACAATTGTCTTTAAATTCTTTTTAATCAAAAATGAAGTAAACTGACAAAACATCATTTCTTCACTGAGTAACATGGCTCAAAATGTTCTGTAATATTATGGAGCATATGATACCGCATATTTTTGTAATGATTCAGGCAGTATGGCATAAATTTTTGCCTTTAAATGGCTTCAAAGAAAAAAGTCCAGCAGAAATAAATCTGGTGAACATGTAGGCCATTCAGTAGATCCTCTTCTTCCCAATTCATTATTGAAATATTGCAAACAAATCGCTATACATATTTTCAATATACTTTATACAACTAATAAAATTGTCACAAGTATACAGGGTTACACCACTTAACTACAAAAATTTTAACCACGTGCTCACGATTTCATTAATTCATATTTTTCTCTATCCCCTCTTAAAATATTTGTACCTATTTAATCACAGTTAACCGTGTGTATATAATATTATTTATTTTAATAGGAGTATTTTTAAATTTTGCAGTGTATTATATACAAATATGTGTAATTTCGAAAATAAAGCATAATATTTACATTATGGTTTCTTATTTATATTCATAAGTAATTTGCCTAAAACGCCCAGTTGTGCAGTTTTCGCATCTATTATTATTGGCAGTATTATTTTCTGCATAAATTTGTTGATATTTTCTTAATTCTACAAGGAAATTTTCTGCACAATTATTTATTAATTGCTATTAATTTGTTTTTTTTTTTGTTAAAAAAACATAAATACAGGGTTAACTATAACTAAGTACAAATATTTTAAGAGGGGAATGAGAAAATTAAGAATTAAATTCAAAAAAATTCCATACTTATTTATAAAGCGAAAATTTTTTTTTTGATATTATATTTAATCCTTATTTAACGCCGCCAATGCGAGAATCAGAGTAGGCAACCAACAAGCAATGCAATGGTCGCTGTACTTCCTGTCATGTCATAATTCAATTCTTGTGTTTACGTTGTAGTTTTGTATTCTTCTTTAGTTTTTAGTGCCTTATTTTAATTTTAAAGGTTTTATAGTTATTAAATAACGAAATATGTGTCGGGTACAGATATTTTCCCAAAATATAGTTTGCCGGTTTGTTTTTCTAAGTTATGGGACAAGACTGCCGCGGGTGCATTGAAAGTTTTCTATTACATATTTCTTTCGTCCGACTATTTTATAATAAATAGGCTTACTGTACCTGTACCTAGAAATTCTAAACGCTTTTGCCATTTTATATTGGTGATATTTATAGTGTTTTAAAATTATTATGTATGTGGAGAACCTGAAACACTATCTGATAGCAGACCTTCACGTTGACGACACTTTCATCGTTTGACAACATGGAATAGACTACGTACAATAATTTTTCGATCATATTAACCAGTAACACAACAAGATCAACTTTACCATGGAAGTGGAGCAAGTCAAAGTCTTACCGTTCTTAGACATTCTGGTAAAAAGGAAGACCTCTGGTGTTTTGGGACACAGTATCTACAGGAAGAAGATACTTATTAATAGATATCTCCATGGAAAGTCGAATCATCACCCGACACAAAAAACTCGGTCTTGAAGACCCTAGTTCACCGTGCATTAATATTGACTGATGATGATCATCGACCGGGAGAAATAGACTTGCTCCAATCTGTCTTCCTCAGCGTGATCAAACAGCAAATCTCAAAGGTGAAGCTACTACAGCCAAAAAGAATACAAAAGGCACATACCGTTATACCAGCAGTTGCAGAACATGCTTGTAAAGAGGAACGCAGAATCTCACTAGAAGGTACTAGAGTGCTGATTTGTACCAATGGGTATTACAACATAGCGCCAAGGGAGACTATGAAGATTCTACAATACGCGAACAATATGAATAGGGACAAAGGATTAAAGACTGGTCATACTTGGATGCTTTTGCTTAAGAACAAATAAATTACTAGTATAAAAGCTGGGCTAGTCACCGCAGTAACCATTTACCACCGCTTAAGATACGAGAAGTACTGAAGATGTCATCTGTTAAATATGGCGAAACGTCTGCAATGAAGCATCGACCACAGCAAAACAGAATTGTGTTGACACCAACTATGAAAACTTCTAGAATTTCTACTTCACTTCTTACTGAATATTTGATAACCCTTTTTTATATGTGGCAGATCCAGTCTCACCAAATTTGTCAGGTCTGGTATTATCATTACTTCGAAAGAAAAGAGAAAATATTTAAACTCTTTGTTGAATCATTTCATCATTTTGATAACAAATTTGTTAAATTTTACTTCGACGTTTACGTTTTACTCATATTTTTTGCTACATTTTTTTACCAAAGTGTTCAAAAATATAATTTTATAAAGAACTGATCATCTAAAATTAAGAAACGAGATTGCATTGCAAAGATAATTGAATGTCCTTTAAAATGATGCACTACTTTCCCTTTAAGATTTTAATTGTGTTTATCATAAGCCACGCTGGTCGGCAAAATACTTCAACAAATCAGATATCTCAGATGTAACATCTTTATCTATTCTACCACATTTAAACCATGTTTTTAATGTAAGCTTTGTTATATTTAACAGTGCTTCTGTAGAACGTACGTCATTTGAAGTTTTTACAACCTTAAAATTTGTTACAGATGGTGGCAGCACCGTAGGTGGCGATGATACCAGTTTTTGGTCGAACAGCCCTTCCAGATCAGATTCCCCTTCCCCAAACACCATACCAAATTCCATAGGAGGCACCTACCAAATATACACTCAAGTAGGCTGCTCAACACCAAACAGATACACACCGTACAGATCGAGTAAGTTGTTGTCTCTTTTTAACTTTCAAGTAGTCCTGATTTGAATTCTATTAATTTTTAGCATATCCCTCTATAAATGCAGATTCAGAAGTAACGACACATATACATACAGGGGGGCCATTCGTGCGTGTGGTAAAGCGACGTACAACAGCGAACAAGAAAGAACGAAGACGAACACAGTCCATCAATAATGCCTATGCAGATTTAAGGGACTGCATTCCAAATGTTCCTGCCGATACAAAATTATCAAAGGTAAGTTGAGTTTTGTACTGCTGTAATGTTTTTGAAAACTATGTTTTTAAATATCTTAATAGGCTTCGTGTATGCGTGTAAAGGGGCGTTCACACGATTCAACATTAGTGAGTAATTAGAAATTACGGTAGCAAAAAGACGCAAGATAATTTTTTGAAATATACAGGGTGTCCGAAAATTATGCGTTTAAATTAATATTAATACAAAATTCACAATGGTACTACTTCATATATTAATTATATACACAAATTTCTCCTGGCACGATTTTATTACTAAGATGGAATGCTGTTATGCACAATAATAGGAGTAAAATTTAACATATATTTTTCTCTGTGTATCTTTCTGGAATAATATTTGCGTTGCAGTGATATTCCATCATGTTCTTAACGACAAATAAGTTTAGCATGTTCTTTTTTTTTTCAGATAAAAACTTTGAGGCTAGCCACATCCTACATATCGTACCTAACCAGGGCACTGGAAACAGACGATACAGCGGGAGGTTTTAAAGCTGAATTGGGGACTATTTCCAGGAAATCGACCAGCAATCCCGTTCAAATAAATGACTGCCCTGGACAGTCGTCGCCTAAAAGTGTCAGTTCGGTAAGCTCTTGTTTTCAATCTGTGTTAATTTATTTTTATTAGCTTTTACGGAACGATATATTAGATAGACAACATAATTCACTTCCTATGAATACGTAAAAATGTATTGAAAAATACTAGAAATACCACCATTTTGCACCGTAGAATACGGCAATCTAAGAGTATTTTTGTAGGAATTAATTCTGTTTATGCAGGATGTTTCAAAACGACATGACAATATTGCGAAAACTGGTCAATCAAATTTTGGATCTAATTTTTTTAAAGCATAACATATTTCATAAAATTTCACACATGCAGGTACGTTTTTGATGGTGCTGAACATGCTGATTTCATCTAGTACTAGTCAAACCAGAGAATAAACAACATACTAGAATTTCTCGTATACAGAATATGATGGATTTGGAAGAGTTTGACACATTCACACTTGATAAATAAGTACTATTACATAGATCGCCTGGTTGATTTGACTTAGCCATAGGTAATATCAGCGTGTTCAACATCATCAAAAACATACTTGATTTTGTAAAATTATCCTGCACGCTCTGTATCTCAAAAATGAGTAGCTTTAGAACATACGTTTATTATACAAGCTCCATTTATTTTTCAATATTTTATCAGCTCTAGCAATATTCTCAAGTCTTTTTGAAACACCCTGTATCATATTGCCATAAATTTCTTGATTTAACTTCAAATGTTCACATCTATAGTATAGCAGATTTAACAGCAAAACGTCAACATATACAGAGTGTTCCAGAATGATGGTCAAATATTTCGCCAGTGTATTCCACAAGCCATTTCAGGGGGGATCTTCATATGAAATTTTTCAAGTAGTAAATTTAGGTGTAGTATTTAAAAAAAAAGTTTTGTTGAAAGAGGCCATTGTAGGAAAAAGTTCTGAAAGAAATAAATCTAGGGGTTGCTTATTTCCGCCCTCCAGAAACATGCGCCAGGGAATAGACACCACCACAAAACAGTTTTTCACTACCTAATAATGTGTACCAAAATGGAAATGAAATTTCTAAGCGTTTTTAAGGAAAAATAAAAAAACTATTTTTTCCGCCATTTTGAAACTCGAATATCTGAACAGAAAGGACCAAAATTGAAAAATTTCATATGAAATGGCTTGTGGAGTACACTGCCGAAATTTTTTACCATCATTCTGGAACACCCTGTATATTTGTGGATTGTACGTATAGAAGCAATTATATAGATGTTTCAGAAAGAATGCGTTTGTTCAAAGTTTGTTCAAAACTTGTAGTATAAAGTGATATATTCACAAGAGATAAAAAAATTGTGAAATCAAAAAACAAAAAAGTGTTAAATATGTTAAAATTTACACACATTGTATTAATATCTAAAATAAAATAAATTTGTTTTGTTTACTTAATATATATTGAAAGTAGTAGTAAAATTAAAATTATATGACTTATAACAATAAAAAAAAACACATTTTGTTACATATTAAATACAATAGTGTTTATTTATATGACCAAACATACAAATAATCTCATGGTAGTAATATCAATTGGAAGAAAGCTTTAAGCAGAATCAGATTATAAAAAATATACAGGATGTTCTATAAAAAAAACTTTGGTTTATAATTCGAAAAACATTATCTCCAAAAAAAAAACTGAGTACGCCACTAGATTCCACAAAAAAAAAATGTATGAGAATTAATCCAAAATGATAACCGTAACAATATTAGCATTTCAGTGATTCAAAAATGCACACAAACATGGCTCGTAACAATTAAAAAAACAGATTTTTTTTTATCCAGTCTACTAAATGTAATAAACTTAGATATACAATAGTGTTGATTTCTATGACCAAACATACAAATAACCTCATAGTAGTATATATCAATTGGAAGAAAGTCACACAGAATCAGATTATAAAAAGTATACAGGATGTTCTATAAAAAACGTAACTTTGATCTATAACTTGAAAAATATTATCTCCAGAAAAAAACTGAGTACGCCACTGAATTCAACAAATATATATATATATATATATGGGAATCAACCAAAATGTTAACCGTAGCTATTAATATTTCAATTATACAAAAATGAACATTTTTAAATTTTCCCCTGTAGAGGAAAAGCGCCAAATATGGAATATGTACTTATTATTCAAAACAATAAAATCGAAGAATCTATTGGCTGCAACAGTTTGTTTTTTCCTAAGATCTCTCTAATATATTTTGTGTAATAAAAAGCTTTAACATAGAAATGCAGTTCTTTTTGTAGTAAGTGTACGACTGAAATATATTTGCCTAGAATCAACGCAACAATTTTCCGTTTTAAAATAGATTGTTGAGGATAAAGGCTATAAATTATCGTTTGTGGTTATGTTTATGAATTTATTTTTTATCTGTGAATATTGAATATTCTATGTAAAAATTTAAAGAACATTTTAGATCATTGCATTATACTTAAAACATTTAAAAATTAGTTATAGTTTTTTTTTTTACATTTAATACAATGCGTTAATTTTATTGAATTTATCAATTACCTCCCTCATATATTTCACCTCTATCTACTTATTTCATATTTGGTACAAAATGTTAGTCTTTTAGATTTTTTTTAAAATAGATTAATACACCTGTATTGCATTCAAAAGTTCTTGTAATGCTCGACAATCATCATAACAGTTAATGTTACGATAAAGCTTTAGATCATCTGCAAAAAAGGTGATTACACTGCAAAGATTACGATAAATCATTTATATAAAGAATAAACAGAAATGGTCCCAAGTTAGACCCTTGAGGTACCCCAGAAGGAGCTAAAAAAATATGAGAACGGTATCCAATCAACGGTATCATGTCGATCATTATTTAAAACAAGTAAAATATTAACAGTTACCTCAGTTTTCGTCTATGAAGCAGGTATGTTTGTGAAAAAACATTTAAATCTGTTTCCATCTTGTAATTATATTCAGAATCATGATACTAGATCTGCATCCAATATCTATGTTGAGAAGTACAGATGATCTCTTATTAAAAAGAGTGCATATTATGCATGCAACACGGTCTACAACAATATAAGTAGTTTTACTAAATTTGGAAAATAATTTATGGATTTCCTTTATAACAAAAGCTTTTACACTTTAAGTGAATTTTTAGATACACACTACTGATTTGATCTATTCGACCAAAGTTCTTTTGTATAATATATTGTTAGTCTATATGTCTAGATCTGTTATATTATTTTCGAAACCGCTTTAGATATTTTCATGAAATTTGTTATGTGGTGACTATTAAAAAAAATTCTTTAACAGTGGAGTGAGCAAGAGCACTGACTTTAATATTTTTAAAGAAAACGCCAATGGTTTTCTCCCAGATAAAATCATTTTTGAATTTGGAAATTCCCGTTTCAATTTGGAAAATAAGAGCCCTCTTGAGGTTTTGGATTGCATGCGCTAATTTTGAGAAATTTTAAAAACCGTTAGATTGCCCTAGAGAATTCATGTAATTACAATTTTGATAGAAAACAACAACTAACGACGTAACACATTAATATAATATTACAACTATCTAAATTAAAACTAATAATTTCTGTAATAATGGTAACAAATTATTATAAAAAATTTTGAAAATGGCAAAGACATTTACTGAGGTACTTATGGTACTGACTACCATTGCTCTATAATTTCTTCGCGAGAGATACCGTTCTACCCCAAACGTGCCACGTGGATTTGCTTTCAGAACAGTTTTCTTTGAGAACTGACGTATAATTTCCTTAATAACTCATAATTTACTAAATATTAGACCCCGCAAGTCAGAACACATTGCGGAAAGTAGGGTAATCCAATTACAAGCAAGAATAATAGCTCTCAACGCGCGAACGCCGTCGAATTTTGGGCCTCCCTTTCTATCATTTATGTCATTGCGGTCTGGCAAGTGTCCCAACACTGCAAACTACTCAGATATATTAGGGGGCGGTGCTGATACCATCATTATCGCTAAAGTAAGATAATTGAAACAGTTGAACGAGTGGGACCCGTTGCATCTAATTGATTAGAGGAGATTCCCTGAATTCTTCTAATTTAATCACGCTCATGCACAGGGTGATCCTCATACCAACAGCAGACTATTCATTTCCAACCGCATTTCCTTTTTGTAGATTTTTAAAACAGTTATCTCAATGAATAATTTCCTGGAGGGTTGTCGTCATTAGCATAGGTTTCATGACGTTTCGAGTAATCGCTGCCTTCTTCAGAAGTGACTTTGAAACCAGAGGATTAACATCGCCGTATTTCTTGCTGTAAAATGATCAAATTTGTGGTGCTTTTTAGGTACAGGAATCTCAAAAAATTAAACACGTAGAGCAAAAGTAATATTAATAATGAAATTGGTTAAATCTTCTTTGTTCATTACAGTTGGCAGTAGGTAAACCTATTACCTAATATCGCCGCTGGATGTAAAAATCTTGGTGTTTGGTTTGTTGAAAATCTATAATTCTCTAAGTATGTACATTACTTGTGCATAAGAGGGTTGTTATGCTATTTTAAAACAACTTTTTTCTCATCGAAATGTTATATCTTCGTTGTTAGCATTACACATTTTGTATTTGTAATCATGAAAACAAAGATCTTCCATCAAGCACTCTTTGAAGCGTCGATATAGAAATATAAAAAGCAGCAGAAGTCTGTCGAATTGAATTTTGTGGATTTTCTTGAAAATAGTCAATAATATTGCAACATTCTCATCATTTGCTATACTCTTTGTTTTTCTATACTTTCTGGAAGAAAATCGTCATTATTTCATGAAATTATTTCCAGTTGTGAAAACGTTTTATGATTTGGTGTTCCTCCCTTTGGATATCATTCAGCATAAAGTCCCCTTGCCAACTTATTTCTTATTTTAAATATCAAACACTAAACTTTATACTTACAGAACTGTCAAAGTTAATTATCTGCTTCTTATATGCTCGCTTACTGTAAAAGAGCGATAATATTGTATTATGTTTTTCATAATGATAAATCTTCTTTTTGGATAACTTTTTAACTGGTGCAAATAGGTGAAAACTATATTTTGTTAGAATGCAATGTTTTTCACAAAAATAAGTATGCTTCTAGATATTCATCTATGTTGCTCTATCCATAGTGCCATATGATTAATGTATCGTCAGTATATCTAAGTCAACACATTGGTTATAGTACTGTTGAACCCATGGTCAGGAGTAATTACAATTTTTTCGTTTATAGATTAAAATGAAAGAGTCCATGTAAATTAGATTATATGAATTAAATATTAGGGTTCAATCTGTATTGTGTCTATGTATTTAGGAATCCAACAAATAAGAGGTGTCAAATATCAATTTCAAAACATATTTGAAATCGTTGTAAATGATGTAAAATATTTGTTTATCGGTTTGTCATCATATAGCCTTTCATATAAATTTTAAAATAGAAGTAGGCAATTTTAAAAAGGTCTGTTGATTGATTGAAATTATAGGGGTATTTAAAACATCATTAAGTTATAAGTACTCTCATAAAACTGTAAATTACATACATTTATACGTTGTCAAAAGAACAGGAAGGAAGAAGATGCTGACATTCACTTCATTCATGCGGTTGCCATCTAAGATTGATTGTTTCATAGTATATTTATCAAAGAAAAAACCATACCTGGTAGGAAGAAATCATTAAATGATTTTTAAAACTCAAGTTCACTTTTGTACATATATGTCAGCTACTACTTCTAATTTGTTGAGCTAGTTTTGAAACTTCTTACAAATTCTTAATAATTTTTCAAATGTATATGCGTTTTAGTTTAGTTTATTAAGTTATAGATATGGAAAAATACTCGTAAATTTGGATTACATCTTTTTCAAAATTGATGTTTGATGTTAGATCAAAATAAATTTACCCTATATGTTTACGTTCACGATAGGAAGAAAATAGCTATTAGTTTTAATATTATTTTAGCCGGATCTATAACCAGGTACCATCGGAACATCCTGTATAGGTAAACATATAATAATAACAGCAACAAATATTTACTATTCTTGCAATAGTTTTAATTCCAAAAGATAGTAACCAAAACTCGAGCAGAAGTTGACGAATTTATTGAAATAATACTGTATTATGCTGGTATTGTTGGTAACATTGAATTTTTGAAACTTCGGGTACTCTGCCTGGTACTTTGAGAAATATTATCCTAAAGTACCAGATCTAGTACTGTCACCTTACATCGGAAGAGTTGTTTATATAATCACTGTAAACAGGAAGACCTGGGCACCTCGAGGAAAGCAAAAGGGCGTACAGGTTGGCCTCAGCACGTGTGGGCTCTGGAGCTGAAACAGGAGCAGGCCATTTAACACAGCAGCGGAGTTCGTATGTTTTCCAGAGGTAACTAGAAAAAATGAACTGATTTTAAAATCAACATCGTAAATGACATAATACTCATCGTTGACATTTTTGCCGCTTATAGTATTTGGGCCTGGATTGTATATATAGGATAAAAATAATAGTTGTTTATATATAGAGTGTTCTATCAGATACACAGCGAAAAACATTATAGATAATTATCAGTGCAATGTAAATTTAAGATTATTTCTTTAACCAAGCATAAAATTTTTAACGTTCTCAAAATAAAGTTATATGTGACTGTTAGTTAAAACATTTTGACATTAAAATAGTATATTTCTCGTGATCTCTTTTTTTGGTAATTTAATAGTACCTAAGGGAAATGAATTTAGTATGACTATGTACATTTCTTTTCAAAAACATTTGTCGTCATGTGTATTTATAGAATATTTTGTACAACAAATAATATTGTAAATTATTTTATTAAATTGTGCCCATTTCGAATTTTATTTTGTACGCTACAGCCAGCTACTCACTGAAAGGAGTATGTATGTTTCTTTTAAAGTTATTTCATTTGTAGAAATTTCCTCTAAACTGTGTATAATATATCTATTTTAGTCAAGCCTCGCCAGATGGCCCCTTTGTGTATACATTTACCTACACCTTAAGAATTTTATATATATTATAATTATAGTCGGTTTATAATTAGATATTTACACTACCATTCTGTTTATGTTTTTTAGTTTGTATTTATAGAAAGAAGCGATATTATTGTAAGTTCATAAAACAAGTATGTTTTATGGACTGATTTTAAATTATTTAATACTTAATAAACTTATTTGTAAATATTTATCGCGTTTTATTGGCAAAATTTTCATTTTTCCTGTTACTATTAAAAAGATCTCGATAAAAGGTAGTATCTACAACGTACCTCCTCCTCTAAACTGATAAGCGATTGGTAGGATGTCTTTGGCAAAAAACAGGTAAATTTTTGTTTTCGAAATAACCTCAACATTTATGTGATACTTCGCGTCGCGAAAATGACGTCGCATCTGATTTTAAAAGGAACGCTAATATTTTAACGACAGATATCGATTGTAAGGTAAATTTTGAGTCAGATGATATAGCACAATGCCTGTTAAACCTTCTTATTAGACTGAATAAAATATTTAACAATACGTATGATTTAATAACAGTGCAAAAACAGATTTTATTATTAAATTAAATTAGTATTATTATTGCTATTAAAGAAAAATTAGATCATTGTTAAATATTTTATTCAGACTAACGAGAGGTTTTTCTTCTTTTGAACGCTCTCTCAAGATTTGACAGGCATTGTGTGGTATCAGCTGACTCAGAATTTACCTAGATTCGATATCTGTAACAAAAATAGTGTTCTATGTAAAATAAGAGAGATGACGTCATTTCCGGGAAAACCAGAAGTACTACATACGTGTTGATAACTTAAAAGAAGGTTATTTAGAAAATAAAAATCAACCTGTTTTTTCCAGAGACATTCTACCAATCGTTTACCAGTTTCAAAGGAGGGGACGGGGGCAAGACTTTATCGTCGCACTGTATATTTGTAAATTATAGGAAAAATAAATTTCGTTATTTTCGAGGTCTCTGTCTCTTTCTTTCTCTGTCTCTATCTACAGGGTGCCACTAAAAAAAGTACAATGACAAGCACCACGTGATCAAGACATATAAAATGTTTCTTTACACTTATGTCTAAATTTCTTTTGCTTTCAAGATACATGGCGTTAAAGAAATTTTGGAAAATATCTATATATTTTTTCTAAGTGTAGGGAATGGACTGACAATTGGTACATAATATCCTCTACAGGTTACCAACCAGTGACGGAGTGAGAGGGTTCACTACGCTTAAATCAAATGAAAAAATTAGTACGGCCCTTTAAAAATGACTATTTTGATTTGTAAGGAAACCTTACAAAATATGGCAAAAATTGAGAAGAGCCTTTATAGGAATTGTACAGAATATGTCACTTAAAACTCCTCAGGCCTATGTCTCCGTTATTTTTCCCGTTTTCTCCGTTAATTTAAAAAATATATCTTTACTGTTGTTTTGTTAAAAATGGTAAAATCATGTCTGGCTTTCAAAGTATAATGTACAATGAAAACAATCATTAATGAAGGCACTGTATATATTATCTTTAAAAATTAGTTCCAATGCAGTCTTATTAATTAGAAAAAATTGTTTAAAAAATTAAATAGTTTGAAATCTGACAATATGAACCAACGCATGTGCATAGCACACCAAATCCTAGGCCCCTTAATTGCCTCCACCGTTTGGGACCAGTCTGGTTTACAGGTGAACGGAAGACAAGGTGTTAAAATAAGAGTGTAAAATATTTCAGGCGGTAATAGTATGAACCAAAATAAGCAGAAAAGTCTTAATAAACATGGGTCCGCAAAGTAACGGTTGCGGAGATATGGACCACTATTCGTTTTTCAAACATTTTATTTTATTAGGAATAAACCGACAAAGGAAGCTTTTAACAAACAAAAAACAAAGTACAGAAGATGTTCAAAGTGCCCTCTGACCATTTCCAAGCAGGCACGACATCTTCGTCTCAACGATATTCAAACTCTTTCAAAAACACCCTCCTTGGTTTGAATTTTTTGACACTTTTGATTAATCCGTAGCTACAGCTCTTCCAGGCTATTTACAGGAGTACCATACACTAACATCTTCAAATATCCCCAAACAAAGAAATCTAGAAGGTTTATATCAGGCGATCTTGGAGGCCATAAAACAGGTCCGGCCCTTCCTACCCATCTACGTGGAAAAGTTTGGTGTAAATGCTCTCTAACGGCCATGGAAAAATGAGCTGGAGCACCATCATGCTGGAACCACATTTGTTGCCTCTTATTCAAAGGAATGTTTTCCAAAAACTCATACAGTGTGCTCTGCAGAAAGTTGAGGTAAGCAGCGCCTGTTAATCGGTTTGGTAAAACAACAAGATCTAGAAATCTGTCACCTACAATACCCATCCAAATGTTTAATGAAAAACGTGCCTGATGTCCAGATTCTATTAGAGCATGAGGATTTTCGTCGGCCCAAATATGTGTATTGTGAAAATTAAACACTCCATTTCTTGTGAACCCAGCCTCATCAGTAAAAAGAATGTTTGCAAGAAAACGAGGGTCTTCTGCATCAATACGTAGAAACCAGCGGCAAAAAACCAAACGTGCTTGATGATCATTTATTGGATTTAAGGCCTGTACTCGTTGTACATGGTATGGATAAAGCACTAATTCCTACCTCGGCTGATTCTGCTCTACCAATGCTAGAATTTCTTCTTCTGCTCTAGGAGTGGTTACCGACCTTGGTCTTCCGGATAAATGGCACTGTTTGCTCAAGGAACCGGTATCACGCAATCTTTGGCGAATTTTTCCAAACATTCGTTGTGAAGGAATCTGGCCATTTGGATAAGCGTCAACATAAAGACGTCGCGCTTCGGTGGCGTTCCATTAGCACGACCATACCTGAAATGCATGTCTGTTAATTCTGCGTTAGGGTAACCAGCCATAGCGAAAGAAAACTTGTGCACTGAGATCAACTGTCAAATACGTACTGTTTATTTCACTAAACATCAACCAACTATTATAAGAAAATATACAACGTTTTTACAAAATAAAAAAGGGGCTAAAAACATAAAACATTCCATATCTCCGTAACCGTTACTTTGCGTACCCATATTTATTGAGACTTTTCTACTTGTTTGGGTTCATACTATTACCTCCTGAAATATTTTACACCCTTTTTAACACCCTGTATAGTAGAAGTATGTGGTTGCTATACACGTAAGCTATTTTTTGGCATTTGAAAAACTAATGTAAAGACTGTAGTAGCCCAGCAATGTAAAGGTTGAAAATACTATAACTTCAATAATTTTTTACTCGGAATTTATAAGGATTTTACAAAAAATATTTTTACGACATTGACTGCACATGAGTTTTATTAATACCTATACATATATTACTAAAAAATCCCAGTTTGCTATAATTGAGGTACAATAAATTAGTAAAATGTTTTCCCGTAATTTGTATACTTGCTGCTAAGAAAATCACTATATTTATAGGATAATTTCTCAATTAAATAAGTTCTATTTCAAAACAGGAGCCTGCTTTTTTTCAAGGCGTTAGGTATTCCCAAACGATGTAAACAGTATTCAAGGAAAAATTCTAGTCAGAGCAAATACATGTTGTCATATAAATGCGATAATGACTAGATGAGAAATTTGAATAAGGCACGCCTACCAAGGACTTAACAGTAAATTAAAATAAAGACGCATTGATAGTGTTGCGTGGTAGTAGATCATATTTCACCACACTGTTTTGATTGACTTAGAAATATATACAACGGTTCATTTATACCAATTATCCTTCCTTCTTTTTAATTGGCTCTGAGTATACTTCCATGAAAACAAATGAAGACTAAATATATTGGACAAAAATACAATTCAAATATCTATAATGAATAGACAAATTTTGCTGCGGTTTTAGAAAAGGAAGGTATTAATTAATTTTGTTATAAATTATCTGTCAGAACTGTCGAATTTTCTCAGCACAATTATTCATATCTATACAAATACATACAGTGTGTAGCATATTGAAGGAACATTTTTTTTGTAGTTACGATTAAGATAAATCGTTGAAAAAGGTCAATTAATATATAGAAATTGTCAATTTCTGCAATATTTTCTATTTTTTTAGACATATTTGACAGAGCTAGAACATTATTTTTAATGACGAATTTAATGATATAAGGTTATTCCTCCTTTCTTTTGTCATAGTCGTTTTGTTAAAATGAAGAAATCGAATAAAAACATTTTTGTACAGCAGGTTCTGCTTCAACTAACAGAATGAAAAAAAAATAAGACTATTAGTTTTTGTCACTGAACTAACTTAATTTTTGAAAAGATTCCAAAACGGGAGCCAAAGCGATATACAGGCTCCGGAAAAATTTGGGAAATCTTTTGAGATAGAACATTAAAACATAAGATGAAAAGTTCATGTAACATTTTTCCTACAGGCCCTCCCTAAGGAGATATATGTCTCTGAAGGACGCCGCTGGAAATTGGTTTGTCTTAAATAACTTTTAAAGTATTTAATATAATTGGTTATTTGAAAACAAATTGTACTATTAACAATTAGCTGATTGACAAGTAACTTATGTTAAATAGTGTATTCCTTTAAGTTATTGTTTGCAATTAGTAATACCGCGTGAAATATACCTCGCCATAATTTATTTTCTAATGAAGAAATGCGAGATATGGTATGCATTTATGCAAAAGAAAATTTTAATGGGCGTCGTACGTGTCGCAGGTATTTAGAAACTTACCCAAATAGATTACAACCAAATCAAAAATTATTTAAAAATCTTTATGACCGGTTAGGAAATACTGGATCGTTTCGTCCTAAAACACGAGATGCTGGCCGTCCAACAACTTTTACTCCAGAACAAGAGGAGGATATTTTGCTTCGTGTAACAGAAAATACTGAAATAAGTTTACGACGAATGTCTGCGGCTGATGTGGTATCTAAATCATCTATTCATAGGATTATTTAATAATGAAAAACTGTACTTACCAGTACCACTTTAGCCCAGTGCAGAATTTACTACTTGCAGATTTTCCAGATAGGGATTCTTAGACTGGCATAATGATGATCCACACTTTTTAAGCAAGGTGCTGTTTACAGACGAAGCTATATTTACTGGTCGGGGCGTTTTGAACTTCAGAAATAAACATGTTTGGGATAATGAAAACCCGCATGTATTAAGAGAACGTCATTTCTAACTTGAATTTAAGATAAACATTTGGTGTGGTATTGTTGGAAATCATTTGTTGGGCCCTATTGAATTGCCATATAATCTGAATGGCCGTTCTTACTTACATTTCTTAGATTTTGAGAAATTTATTGATGATTTATCATTAAATGTGCGACACAATATGTTTTTTATGCAAGACTGTGCCCCTGTTGATTTTTCTGTACAGGTGCGAAACAACGCACAATTTCCACAACGGTAGATAGGTCGAGGCAGCACGTTTTCATGGCCCGCTCAGATTTAAACCCCATGGATTTCAGTATTTGGGATATTTTGAAATCAAAAGTTTACAGTGACCCTATTAATACACGTGATGAGCTGTGGCAAGCAATTTTAAATGCTAGAAATTTATTATCAACAAAGAGGATCTTAGAGAGATGGTTTACAGCTGAACACATATTTTAATTATTTTAAATTAAAAACCTTTTGGCGTACGTACGAATGTCAAATTATTTTATTGAACCAAATTTATAAACATATTTACAATCGATAGTGTGTCAATGTTACACAAGTGAAATTCAAAACAATTAAAAGTGTCCAGTTGCAAAGGTTACTATCATACCAAAATATGTCTATCCTTCTTGCTCTCTCTAAGAACCAAGCGATAAACTTGCTGGCTGTTCCCATTGTTTCAATAGGTAGTATAATTCTGATGTACTCAGCATTTTTCTAATGCGTATAAATAACATTGAAACTGGGCTAATGTCAGCCAATCCATGGCCAAAGGTCGGCGGTCAGCCGTTGGCTGGCTCTGATCTCTAGAAGAGATACTCCTCAGCGCAAAGTCTCCTTATTGTAATTATGGTTATTGATATGATTGTTTTAATAAATTTATATTTGTATGAAAAGGTTGAGGTTCTTTATCTCTCGCAGTAGCCAAGCGAGTACGCCAAGAATATAATAGAGGTATCATTTTTATATGTTTAAAGGTTGGTGGAGGACTTTTAGTAACATTTGGTGGAAGCACCAGATTTCCCCTGCTGTAGGGTTACACACTCTTCGTGACATTATTGAGAAATGAAGAAACACTACTTAATATGAGACGATCATTTATCAAACGAATAAGATTGTGTATTAATGCAAACGGGGGTCATTTTGAGAATTTAATGTAGCCACCTCAATGTAATTAAATTATTATTAAAAAAAATCTTTAGTTTTTTACATAAGTAACTACAAACTTTTTTTTCGTTAATTTATTGCATCCAATAGAAAAACAAGAAATAGATCGAAAACGGTTAAATTTATCGACATGAAACAAGTATACCTTATTTGTGAAAAATAGATAGGAGAACAATATTTTTTATTTTCTATTAAAACTTTCGTACACACACTGATAAAAAAGTTATAACCAGTTTTTATCAACCAAGAGTACATTTCGTAGCGCCCTCTAGCGTCTACAGCAAAATTAAATACGGATTCGTCTTTCTTGTCCCAGACAACCCCCTAATCCAAATTTTCAAAAGAATCCTTTGAAAACTTTCAAAGAATTTTAAGAATTTCGAATTCAAAATTTGAATTTTAACGCTCTATAACTTTTTTATTAGCCACAAA
Organism: Monochamus alternatus; assembly: GCA_037114965.1. Classification (NCBI taxonomy): domain Eukaryota; kingdom Metazoa; phylum Arthropoda; class Insecta; order Coleoptera; family Cerambycidae; genus Monochamus; species Monochamus alternatus. The sequence continues at coordinate 23,137,884 of CM073432.1, read as the reverse complement.
TGGACCAAGGTAAGTTTGGTAAGGAATCTACTCTTGCTCTATGTCCCATTAATTTCGGGTCACCCTGTATATAATAATAATAATATCTCTACCCCTCATTCTAATCACGAGGATTAGCCCAGAAGTCGAAGACTTGTGCGGGAGAGGGGGCGGCATATTATTATTAAGCAGACCGCATTTTCCCAGACCCAGGAACGACTTACGTAGATCCTAACCACCATTCAGTGCAGGAATGAGGGAAACCTGGAAAACCTCATTAATTAGGGAGGTAGTCAAACGTCAACCTGTATCAATCTCTCACATTCACCCAAGCCAACATTCTTCCACCCTAACATACCCGCAGAGGGTGCCAATCCTCTCCACGAATAGAGCTTACCGGCTGCGGGGGTCGAACCTACAGCGATCTAGTCACCTCGATTCAAGTACTGATGCCTTAAATCGCGCGACCACTGAAAGTAAAACTTTTTATGGAAAATTCCCTTTTACATAAAAAAGCTGCTCTTAGTAAATTTGGTAAAAATTCACCATTTTCGAAGAAAACCAAGCGATTCTTGCAATAGAATTTATTTATTAAGTATGTATGTGTCAAACCTCAAACTCTTCCATTTATGTTATATTTTGTGTAAGAGAAACTTCAGTATGTTGATTATTCTCTAGTTTGAACAGTAATTTGTTAATTTAGAGAATATTGTAAACTTAAGATTTTATTCTGCTCTCTTTGTTGACCATTTGCGTGCACTGATCACGTCTGACCGGCGTCTAAGCATTCGTGCGTTGTCTGACGAGTTAAACGTCAACAAAGAAACTGTTCGCAAGATGTTAAACGAAAGTTTCAATATGCGAAAGATTTGCCCAAAAGACATGCGAAAATCGATCTCCGAGGATTTGTTGTCCCTCATTCGGAGCGACGGTAGAGACTGGATGAGTCGTGTAGTCACTGGAGATGAGACCTGGACATTTCAGTATGACCCCGAAACCCATAAACAAAGTCAATAGTGGGTGGAAAAGGGTGAAGAGCGGCCAACGAAAGCGACGATGTCTAAGTCACGACTGAAGGCAATGTTGATCGTTTTTTTCGATATCCACGGCATCATTCATCGTGAATAATATGTTCCTGCCGGCCAGCGGTTTCCGTGTGCGACCCGAACTCGCCGAGAAGAGCTAGATCTTGCACCACGACAACGCGCCAGCCTATTCCTCGTTCATTATGTAAGAGTTTTTGCCCCGATATTGTCCCCTGCGTGTTTTTATTCCTCAAGTCGCACCTCAAGGGAACTCATCATGGCGGCGTACAGGAGGTCAAAGAAGCTGTAACCATGGTGCTGAACGGGTTAACTGCGGAGGATTACCAAAAGTAATGTAACGTTGGAATCGTTGTGTAGTTAGAGGGAGACTATTGTGAAGGTCGATAATAAAATTTTAGCGAAATTTAATTTGCTTGTTTTTTCATTGACAAATTCTCGGAACTTAATTGCCACACCTCGTATCAGTGGAAGAGTGATAATAAGTACTATTACAAGGATCGCCTGATTGACTACTAAAATTTTTTACATTTTTCTCAAAAACTGTGAATTTTTAACATTTACTAAGAGCACCTTTTTTGTGTAAAATTAAATTTGACATAATACATTATAGAATGAAAAAAAGCCAACTTAAAAACGTTAGAGAATAAAATCTCAGCGAAAATGCTAACAACTAGCGCCCTCTACTTAATATTAAAAATTAAATAACACCAGTGTATCCAGCACCACCAAAAACTTACCTGTGTCAAATTTTAATCAAACCTGTTGATCATTAAAAATCTTACACGTCTAGTATCTCAAAAATGAGTGGCTCTAGGAAATAAGTTTATTAAACAAACCCCCCTTATTTTTCAATGCTCTATCAACCCTAGTAATATTGCTATGTCTTTTTGGGACACCTTGTATAATAATTAATATTTCAATTCTTTGTTTTCCGCTTAAACGAGCAATAATTTTTAAAATAATTTAACAACTTGGACCCAAAACGATTACTAAGGTACTCTAGTGAATTTTATGTGTTCATCAAGTTACATGCTTTTACAATAATAATGACACTCCCTCAAAACAGTTTTTGAACTTATTTCATTAAATCTCTATTGGTGAGTGAAACAACTAAGAACTAATGTTAAATGCTGAAAGTATAATTCTTTCCAAATACGTCAGCAAATAAATCGCAAAATTAATTTTAAAGAGTGTCATTATTATTGCAAACGATTGTACCTACTATACGAAAAGATTCTTATGTAGATGTTATAGAAGAAGCCAAGAATAAACCAAAATCAATGAAGCATAAAAGACAATTTTTACATTGTTTTGACAACTATAACAAAAAAAATAGGTATGTATAAGGTAATAGGAATTCGTATTTAGAGTGGCTATCTATTTATATCTTTAATTATTGAGCGTTCTATTTAAAAAAAAATGTCGAGCTTTCTAAAACATGGCAAGAAATAGAAAATATTGCAGAAAAGCTGTGATTTCTTTATACTAATTAACATTTTAAGCAATTTTTTTAATTTCAACTAGAAATTTTTTTAAATTTAACAATCTAAAATATCAGATACCGGCTCTTAAAGCACAGTCTGCTAAAAAAGTTTTATATCCCTTTTTATAGTAGTGCATTAAAACATGACGTAACCGATCGTTGACATGGAAAAATATGTATCAATTATGATGTCAAGTACCCACTTTATACATGTGACATATTTGATTGCTGAGAGTACTAGGACAACCTGAAAAAACTGAAGTGGTGCCCATTTCTGTCTGACAGGATAGCTCCTATATTCTATATTCTAAACAAACTTAATAGAAATAAAAAAAAATCAATATCATAATTAAAAAAGTAGTAAATTTAAATCTTGTGTCAAATCGTACATCGAAATATTTTCACCATATTTTAGCATTTAAATATTAAATTATATAATCTGGTTTTTTTTTTGGCATACAGGGTGTCCGGGAAAATGTGGCAAATCCCTCGGGTGCAGATAGAACATGAACAAATCAGATGAGAAGTTCCTATACAGTTTTCTCCTACAGACTTTTAAAGTTCTCAATACAATTTAATAAAAATTGAATTTGATGGACCTCTTAAAATAGTGTCCTTGAAACATATTTAGCTTTTTTAGTTTACCAGAAACGGGCTAAGCTTCCAACTTAACGCCTTAACAGCCTATATGATAAAGACTTAAAAATAATAAATTTGGTTAGCTTTAACCTTAGACAAAAAAAATAGGTACTCTTGTTTTTTTGTCGATAAAAAGACTGTTTACGAGAAAAAGATTGTTTTATTTTTAATAAAAAGGGGTCAAAATTTCTATTTTTTTTTTCTCGACAACAAAGTGCGATATGAAAGTCATTCAAATAGGAAAGTTTCATTTTAAGATGTTTAATCTGAAAAACTGCAAAATTTAAAAAAGGCAGTAGCCCAGGAGGCACCTTCACGAAATTATTGAAAAAATAAGAGGGTTCAACATGTGTACATAGGTTGAACTTTTTCTCGTAATCGGTTCATTTTATCGACAATAAACAAGAGTACCTTTTTTTGGTCCAAGGCTGAAGGTAACCAGATTTATTATTTTAAAGTCTTTATCATACAAGGTGTTAAACATTTATGTATTAAGTTAAGTAAAGCTACCCCGCCACTTTTAGGAAGTCCTAACTAGTGTACATCGCATTAAATTTTTATTAAATTATATAAAATATTTTAAAAACCGATTCTATCTGCACATTTTCTCGGACACCCTGTTTATGTCCACCTTTTTGCGTGTAATTCGTTTATATGTTTGTGAACTTATATAGTTCATGTGTTTAAAACAAATATTTTGAGTTTAGGCAAGCCTTCTTTCACATATTATGTACATTTGAGATTCTCTAGTTTAACTATTTTATTATTGTTGTATTTTATACGTCATTTATATTATAATTGTACTTGCCAATAATCAAAGTAAAGTAAGGAAAAGTAAAATAAATAAAATAAAATAATTTGTGATGGAAATTGTTTTATTGGTATTTGTTGTATTTCATCGAAAGTCCTAAAATTATTTTAAAGTGGGAGAACTAATAACTTTTATATTAGTAATTCTATAGTGTTATTATGCCAACAATGGTCAATGAATGCGCTAGATTTAATATCAATAAAAGTACGTTTTGGATGTATAAAAATAATTTATTAAATTACAGTACCGAATAATAAATAATTACTTAAAATCGTTTATAATTTAGTATGGCAGAAGTATTTTTTAACATAGGGCAATTTATTTCCGCATGCTCCTAAAAGTAACTTCGATAAGACGATTATTTAAGATTCTTGTAGATCCAGGGCAGGAATTTCTCAACTCTAGTGTACACTCCAGGATATTGTCCTTTACCACATCCTATACCCCAGGATACAATACCTACTTGAGTCCATTTGCCGTTGTTGACCATAAGAGGACCACCACTGTCACCCTAAATAAAAATAAAAATTTAATCAATCATTTACTTTGAAAAAGCTTCGAAACTAACTTATTTAATTCTTATATCTTCTATACAGTCCGAAAAGTATCAAATTTCCATATAGAAATCAGAAATATTAGTTAGCTAAGCATAAGAAAAAAGTTAATAAGAATCTTAGACGAAGAAATCTAAACGGAAACAAGGTTTTTCAAGTAGTAACCTTGCCTTGGTTGGAAAGGAGATCAATAACAAGTCAAAAATACATCATTTTTAATTCATTGACAATGTTTCGGTGTTGTATTCCTCTTCAGAGCTCAATAATGTATACCTACATGTAATTAAATTCGATTAAAATATATAATTAGATTTTAAATTTAGTGATAATAAAATTTCGGATTTAAAAACATATTTATATGTATTTTTGAGTCCTGAAAATGAAGGAAAAACACCGAAACGTTGCCAATGAATTGCAAAATGTGCTTAAGATACAGGATGTGCAGGGTTTTTTGTAATATAAATGTGTGAAGATAATACAACAAAAAGTTACTGGACTAAAATTGTAGAGGATTCAATTTGCAATAAAAATGTTTTTTAAAAAAAATTGTATGACCAATAGTTTACCTGATAAATGCTAAAACAATTTAACCCCCTTTTCCAAGATGGCGGCCGAAGTTGGAGGGTTGTGACCCCACAAACTTCAAGTTAAACTTTTTTTGACCCCCCCCCCCTCACATCAAAACAATAAATTTGCGTCCTCTAAAAAATGCACGCTAAGGCCAAAATAATGTAACATTTCAATGGACTAATACCTATTGCAACAATCCTTTATACTTACACTGCAAGAATCTCTGTTAGCCTGACCAGCACACAGCATATGTTCTACAATACCGCCAGGCGCCGCAGGTCCGTACTTCAGCTTGCAGTCCCTGTTGCTCCAAATGGGTATGTTGACTTCTTGCAAAATAGCAGGTTGCGGTCCACCTAAAAATGGGTAAGTTAAAAAATATTCAACAACAAATATTTTTTTAAATCTTACTTTCTCTCAGACTTCCCCAACCAATCACAGTTGCCGTCTTTCCCGAGTGATCACCGCCACTAGTAGGTAGGCAAACAGGCCTGATTTGTTGAGTGAAATCCACAGGGCTATCCAAAGTTAGAATGGCGATGTCGTTGTACTGATAAAATAAACGAATAAAATAAAATTTAACTGGTTGAGAAGCGAAGTGACTTACCAGTGTCCTTGAATCGAATCCTCGATGACGAACGACTCTTTTCACTCTTTTTTCTACGTGATTTATTTCAGAATTTGTTCTGATGTTGTGGTCTCCCAATCTGACAGTCAGTCGAGCAACATCCCATGAACTCATACTGAAAAAATAATTGCAATTAGTAGTCATTTTCAGATGAAGTCATAGCAAATACTAATGTTCGTCCATCGCACCATATGATTATCTAGTCTATATACAGAGTGATTCAGTCAAAATGTCATTAATTTTAGGTTAAGATAGGAAAAATAAGTATAATACGAATACGCGATTAAAAAATATTGAAATGCATATTTATGCTGAAATAAAATAGTTTCAAATGATTATTTAAACCCCTTTTCAGACTGTTACTGACCACTCGCGGCGATTCATTCACAGCTCTCAAATCAACGCGGTGTCACCCTGCTTGAATGTACCAGGAGCGTGGTGTTTTAAAGGATGGAATAATTGTTTTTTCGATTTTCTGTTTTTATTAGACCTTTCAAATACGTAGTTAAAATTAATAACATTATGACTGAATCACCTTGTATACAGGACTCTTGATCAAATGCCTTGTTTCCAAGATAAATATGTAAAGGGTGTTTTTATTTTGGATAAAGCAACTTAAGTTGTTTTCAGAAAATTTGATATTATTAAAATGCCATTATGAGTCGTAATCCAAGAACACTTAAAAAATAAAAGTTTAGTTGGCAAAGCGATTAAGATGGATGTTAACTATAAAAAAAATTGTGCTTCCCAAAGATCAGGTCATAATTCAACATCCTGTCACTACTAAATTCGTTTCAAAGTCACTAATTTAATTGTATATATTTGGTTTTACGCAACCCTCATTGCAATTGTGTGTATAGCGGATTGCAGTACCTCAGATGGAAACATGTAAGTACGGCAATATTCTTTTTTGTGGACTTATGAGGCATTGTTAAAATAAAAATAAACAAAAATATGGGATCAGTTAGCAGAAACTTTACAATAATTTTTCTCTATGTTATTGCCCACTAAATTTTTAATTCAATCCTTACAGGTTTAAATGAACGAATGTTAAGTTGATTTCTAAAATATAAAAATACATATCAAACAATATCACTGGTCGTGAAAGCTTAAAAACCAGTGTATTACCTATAAATTTATAGTAAAATATACTAACGTGGCTTTTGAATAAAATTCACCTTTCTCTTAAATTAAGAGATTTGGTCACAACAACGCTCCCAGATATGTATCCGGTGATGGCCAATGCACGTGGTTGTTTGACGCCACCAATTCCGAAAATAAGGTAACAAAAATCTGTTTTTTCCACGAAATTTGAGAAAACAAGAGCAAAATGATATACTATGTTTATAAAAATTACAGATAGCCTTCATATAAATCTGACCTCCATTGAAAGTTACATTCTGTAAGGTAAGTATCTAAATCACCGTATTACTTGCAGTCCAATGATGTCCCAATCTTTTTGAGATACCCTGTAATTTGCGCAAAAATAACAACGAAGCAATTTAACTATGTGTCCTCATTTTAAAATAAAAAAATATCGTTTTTGTTTCATTCGTAATTACATTTTTTGTAATTGTAATTGATAAATGGACAATTATAACATGTTAAGACTATCCACCTGATTATGTAAAGTATTATGAAGTACTATGCAATCAAGGTTAATTGAAATCCAATAATTGGAGTACACTTACTGAGCAACACAATGAGCAGCTGACAAAATATGTATATTGTCAATCAAAGAACCCCCACAAAACTGCCTTCCTCCATTGAACAGAGCAGCAATCCAAGGCCATTCGTTAACATCAGCGTTATGACCTCCAACAATTCTTTCTTGGTCCTGGTACCCATTTTTGGCACCACAAGAACCACCAGTTACAGGTACGCTGACTACTGGAGGTTTAGCACTTGGGGGTTTGTAAGGGGGCTTTGTAGTTGCAGGTTTTTTGGGAGGTTTAGCTGTTACTGGTTTATTCGTTGGTGGCCAGGCACTTGGAAATTGTGTGGGGTACCCAGGAGAAGGAGGGTGAGTGGGCAGTGGGGGTATTGTGTGGTCTGGGGGGTGAGTTGGAAGTGGAGGAGGCCAGCTAGGGTAATAGGGTTTCTTTGATAGTTCGCTCTGGCCTTCAGCTGGTTCCACTCTTGGCTCTTCTGTAGAGGTCGAGTCTGTAGGGTTAGTTGGATTTGCAGAGGTCGAGCAACAAACCCCAAACATCTGAAAATTATGTTGGATTTAATTAAGTACTGAAAATAAAACAAATATTTTAAATACAGACCTGGCGTCCTTGAGATGTAAAGTAGCTACAAGTATCGTACATTCCCAGAACCCAATTGTCGAAGTTGCTTACTTCCGGCATTTTGAAATAAGGGTAGCACTGTCTGAACGATGTACATTTTCCCAGTACCCCCTTGCTGGTAAAGCAGGGACCTGTTGATGCTTGTCGGTTATCGACATTCACATTGTTCCATATTTGGGGGACAAGAAATGGATTGTAAACAGGCAGAGCAGGACTTCTTAGCACAAATTGTCTGCTGTCTCTTTTGCGATCATCTGACGGCTCTTTTAAAATAACAATTAATAATTTATAATTCGAATGTAGATGGGCAGTAGTAGATAGCTTTTTCTAGAATGGACAGTTCATTGTCCTGTTTAATAAGAATTAATAATTTTGGCGATTGTAGATAATACTTAATCGTAATAAGTAATAAAGATGTAAGAACCTTATTTTCGTTTTTGATTAAACTTATTTGAAGAGAAAAATTAAGTTAACATAATTCAAAAATTAGTAACCCATTCGGGAATTTTTAATGATATCGTTTAGGTATTTAACTAATAATGAATTGACGCTTTACTTTATGGACGCACTGTATACAAAATTGCACACAGGTGGAGTTACAGGTCTTCAAAGTGGGGCCAAATATTTTGAAAAAAAATAATATCTATGAATTACTTTAATTTACAGCGTTAAAAGTTGACTCTTTTAAAAAACTAGTAATACTTGAATTTAAATTATTAAGTATTTTTTACGGTGTTAAGGTATGCTACACAGTTTTTCATGTTCTCTAGCGAATTTTCCCACTAAAAGTAAAAGGAAATGATTCAATTTCAGCATTATATTTTAGCACTGCACTAATAAGAACCTCCACCTACAAGGTGGATTTTTTTGTACATTTTTAGATACGACTCTTTGTCCTTGAAATGCCAGCCTTAATCATTCGATGCCTGCGGGTGCTTTCTGACCACTGTTGATATTATTTCAGTAGTAACCTAAGTATACCTCTTCTTTTGAAGCCGACGTTAATGAGCATAAAAAAAATCATATCCCTTATTTTTATATATGTAAATTCATTGTATCTTGGTTTTGCTGTCATTAGCATCGGCTTTGCAAGACAAAGCCTACCTAAGTTGATGCCGGAATAACACTAGCAGTGGCATCGAATAATTAAAAATGGACTATCTTGAAACAAAAGCTATTACAAAAATATAACTGTCATAGTGCGTACCTAACTCCCTCTATAATATATCTATTCGCTGATTCGTCTCTGAGCCATTCTCAAGGTGTCTAAATTTGAAAATTTTGGCGTCCACACAACCTACAGTTATTTTCATAACCCATTAATTACGAACCACCCTGTATATACAGGGTGAATCTTAAATAAGTACAAATATTTTAACTGCTGGTGTAGTTCGTCATTTAAATCAGTCTAGTGAAAGCCATTTTTAAAAATTTCTAATATTTACGGAGATATTAATTTTTTTAAAAATACCCACATTTTGAGGACCGCTGGCTGATTTTTCATCCAACAACGTAAAGAAACATATGATTTGTTGCGAGGTTGCCATATCTCCTCCAATATAAATATTACGTTTCCTTTAACGTAATAGTTCTATTTTAAAAATACTTGTTTTAAGCATAAGTACAGTATAATTGGGTATGTAGTATGATACGCAGCAATATTAACATAAATTTTAACATCTGAACTAACCTTACTATACTTCAACGATTAAAAATGAATTTCCGCAAGTTCAATACTACCGTAAAATATTTAGGAAGATATTACGTGATATTACTATGTCCAATGTTCAAAAATTATACATAAACGTGCACACAAGCTTACCTGTTTGTTAAAAAATTAACTATTTAATCAGTAATCCACATTTCACAAGTTAAATGTCATTGTACACTGTTAGAAAGGGACACAAAACACAATTTCCTTAAGTTATTTTATGAAGAATAACGAAAAACTATGCAGGCGTTTTTTATTTAAAATGGAAAAAATGTCAACTTTTAGCAAATTTTATTGCTATTTTCATGCATTATGTGGGGTTAACAAGTTTGACTTGGGCTTCCGATAATCTGTCATGACAGTCAATGACAGTTTGATAATAAAAAATAATATAAAATGTTACACTTGACAAAATTCGCTAAAAGTTGAGATTTTTTCTTCCTTGAAGCAAAGACATTTGTGTAATACTGGCAACACTGTGAACCACACGTTCAGTCTGCAGCACTATGACTCATAAAAGTATGAAAGGTATGTCTAGGCCAGCGCTCCTCATCAAGTTTTCTGCTGAAAAATTACGAAATTTATTTAAAATTTCACTTTTTTATTTCTGATTTTTTTGTAAAAAAACTATTAATTATGTGTTCTACACACAAAACTATACTGCTGGTTAAAATATTTGTACTTATTTAAGATTCACCCTGTATATGGCAATAAATGCAATTTATGTTTTGCGAAATGAATAGTTTTAGTGAGTCTAGATTTATTTAACTATGTGACAAATTTATTTTATCTCGAAAACTGCTCATTCTTCGAATAAAGTGGAAAACACCTTTTTTGAGTAATCAAAGTATTCAGTGGCGTGGAAATCTTGAGATTATGAATGACACCTCATCAGTATCCCCTAGCAATATTTGTAAACTAATTTAGTGAATTTATTTTAAGGAGATAAATTATAGCCCATGTTTCATCCATCTACATCAAACACCTTCATTAATTATGAATTATCTGCGATGTGTGAAGAATATAGAATTTAAATCATCGAATGAAATATTGGATAAAAATGTAAATTATAGAAGACAGCCTGATTTTTTTCAGATTTCGCACTGATAGACGATTTTTTTAACGACCAGATTTAAATATTATAGTCTCATCTTTTATACATATAGTTTTTACAGTTATCAACAAAAATACCGTTTTAATCTGCAATTTAGAATAACGATAATGAGAAGTGTACACATGTAACAGAACCATATCAAAATAACCGGTTTCATATGACTCAGTACAGAGGCGGATTTAGGTCTCCAACAAACATTTTCCATATTTTACTTGAAATTAAATACCGACAATGTCAAAAGTGACTTTAACCTGCCAATGAATTTTAAATTAAATATAACAATTACCTACTTAATTAATCAAACAAATATTTACCATTCTAAAATTGCAGAAATAGGTCAGATCTCATCTATTGTGGTTGAATTTTCGAGTTTCCACAGTTTCTAATGTGAACTTAGATATTTATAGAATGTTTTCATTATACCAGGTTAGTAAATTTAGATAGATTAATTTTTATTTTAGATAATTATTGAATGGAGCTTTGTCTGCGAAATTGTTCATTAGCATATCTAAATGTTTGGTATCAGAGAGCATACATATGACCTCATTGATGAGAATTGTAGGAGATTTGATTTATATTAGCTTAAAATGCCTCTTTATTGCAGTAAAAAATGTTACAAAAGCTAATAATAAAGAATATATGGGTAGATATGGTCGGTATAATTCAACGCTGGTCCGCAGAGTAATTAGTTTCACACAATATAGTCAATACCTAAAAATATATAAAAAAAAAATTACAGTTAAAAATATTGATGAATGATATGTAAAATAAAATAAAAATATTACTGATCAAGAAGTAAGTAAGTAAGTAAGCTTCTCGAAAGTCGACGAAGATCTTCATACTACCGGTTGATTGACTGACATAATGGCAAATAAGTAGTGGGGCTTAAAATCGAATGTAATATATTTTCATCAAAACATAAAAACAATATACTTTGTTTGACTATAACGATAACTGTACCATTTCTGAGAAAATTAAAAATAAACATTTTTATTCACTGCTGTTGTAAGTTTTGCTAATATATATAAATATATATATTATATTATGAGTAAAATATTATTAAATTATTAAAATATATTTAAGATCAATTGACACATTGAAAGAACAAATTTTAGTACATATTTATTTTTCTCTTTTCATAAATATATAACCAAAATTTGAATCCATGACAATTTTTACACCTCCGTCACTGTGAAATTATTACAATTGATAATATAAAGACTTATGCTTCGTTTGAATCAGTTTAAATTAGCCAGTTGTTAAAACAATATGTGTAATTAATCACAGTCACTCTCTACCTTTTTGAAAAATATTTGCAGACCCATATTTATCAAAAATATTTTTTGCTTAAAATAATATTTCCTAAGTCCTATTTCAATTTACGTTACATTTAGAACACCCTGTATAATTGAATGATTAATTTAGTTATTCTGAAAAACGAATGCAATCTTTTGTTTATATCTCTAGACATCAACATCGCTATTCAAGCTATAAAAAAAAATCCGAAAAAATTTTCAGGAATCACCTATGACAATGGTTGACAAATGCCACCCACGCGCTAGACTAGATTGTTGAACTTCTTTCGTAATAAATTTAATCACATTCCGCCTTTCAAAATTTAACACGACCAATCCATATGATAAGGACAAATGAACATCAATACACTGCCCAAAGGTGAACGTTCTAGTCGACCTTGGCAGTGACTACTGAACACCTTACAGGTGCTAAGTTGAGACAGAACACTTAGTATATGCTTTGAAAATCGCAGATCGCATGATTCATATCATTATTCACAATGGGCATAAGCGGAATGTTAATGCTTCACGGCAATAAAAGAGGTTTAATGTGTAATGTTTGTTATTTTTGTTGTAAATTTTTGCAACCATACCCACCCAAAAATACCTTCGAATATGTGGGCACAACTGTCACTACCGTTACCGATAGAGTTATTAAAAATCATAGCATGCTATGGAAACACAAACCAACATATAAATGCGTTAGCTTTTTAAAACATTTTTTAATTCCAATCTCTTGCATTATCTTTTGTATTATGTCTCACCTGCTTCTATGCTTACGGACTGAGGATCATCATCCTTAAGGTCTTTCAAATCTTCTGCAAGGGTGGCTGTGATCACTAATAAACACAAACTAATATGTAGTGTTAACCCCATGGCTAACCGCCGCAAAACACAATAATACTCCGGGTAGTCGTATCGCAATGTCTGTATTTTATAAAGTTGCTCTTATAAACTCGGACCATGCATCTTCCCCCTCTCCAGCTACACGGAGGAATCAATTTGCAAGAAGTTACCAAAGAATGTTATTCCAGGGGATCATAAACCAGATATGTGTAATTTACTTGTTTGTTCTTGTAATTAAACTGACTTGCTGGGTTCATTCTGGTACTTAGCCGAGGAATTTAAAGCTGTTTATGGACAAATAAAGAAATTGGTGGGTAAACAACAATAAAAGGTTCCACACTTTTTTACTAACGCAGAAAAATGCAATAAAAAATAGTTACTTACAAGTAACACTTTTTTAAAGATGGGAATATTCTCTATGAAGAATATTTCTTTTATAATTTGAAATGTAGTTAAATTGCAAGTTTTAGTCCCAAACCAAATGCACATTGGACTTTCTTTTTTCTTCAACAGAGTCTAATGTAGTAATGACTGAAACAGAAGACGAACAGTGGCTAAAACTTATATTTTTAAAATGATACGGTCTGTATATTTTCGGATATTGGACATATGCTAGCTTCTATGCTTCCAACTGTTTTCAAAATATAGCAGACACACACACCTTCCAAAAAAGCACAAAAACCATGGAAATAGGAATTATGGAATAATTTATGCGACGTTCAATTGTTTTGTTTGATTCTCAAGAAATTTTGCAAAATAGCTACTTTTGTATTTACCATTCTTTTTTAATAAGAAGGTACCATGTTATATATTTTGATAAAATAAAAAATAACAAATACAAAAGTACTATTTTTGATGATCCTATCAAAACAACAACTAATAATCGCGCATTTTTTCTATAATTCATATTTTGCATGACAATCATACTTAATAAATTTCGTATTCTTATTTATGTTTTAACTAAACCATGACATTTTTGAACGTTTATAATTCGTTATAATGTTACATTTTTAATATTTACGGTTTCATTTTAATCTCTCAATTAAAAATTCAGCTTTTGAAAAGATTATTTTAATTTTGGCCATCAATAAACATTACTGAATAGAATCAATTACAACCCATGTGAATTTAATATATGGTTTAACTGTTTCCACTCTCCTTGACATTGGCAAAACTAGAAATGAAGGAATATATTGTTAAGATTATTGAACTTCTCGTGGTTTAGTTGTTACTTCAAAAACTTGATCCAAATAGCTAAATTATATTGGATTAATACAGGGTCGGACTCAACAACAACCATTCACAACAAACATTCTGGAATTCACATAAACGTTAAGAACGATGTAATAGCAATTTATTCTGAACATTTTTAGATAAAATCATGTAAATTATAAAACTACTATAGCGAACAGTTTTTAAGGTATAAAGATTAAAGATGTGGATCAATTCAGAACTTATAGGTAACATCAACAGTCTTCTTAATATTTCTGTGAATGCTGTAAAATGTTCGTGTTTACGTTGAAGAAATTAGTTGACGGCAGATAAAAAGTACGATGCCTAGTGCGACCCTGTGCAGATATTTGTATGTAAATAATAAGATTAGCATCAATTTTTGCGTGGGATAAAACATCTACGTTTTTCGTCCTAATTTAATTAATGATTTACCAACATGAGAGAATGAAGTCTGCATAAATTATACAAAATAATCAAGTATTATTAATGGCCGTAATTAGATAATGCAAAAATCTTATTCGGTTTAGGTTTTTACATGAGGTGATTTGACTCTAAATTGATGTTGCTTGTTTTGATGAATAACGATAAAGGTAAGACGGACGAAAATACATTTATTACCCGATGTTTTGCTTATGAGCCGTTTGGGACGAAAAGACCAGGTTATTTTAAATTTTTTCCTCCTGTTTAAACATAGGCGTCGCACAAGTTAAAACCACAATAAAAAACACACCCAATTATATATCCTTACTTTTTACCTACTCTTGTTTGTCATAGTCATTGAATGAAAACAACAGTTTTTGTAATAGTACTACTTTTTGCGTTGAATTACACCGACAATATCTACCCATATATTCTTTATTATTAGCTTTTGTAACATTTTTTACTGTAAGCTAATATATATATATATATATATATATCTAATCTCCTACAATTCCTATCAATGAAGTCATATGTATGCTCTCTAATACCAAACATCTAGGTATGCTAATGAACAATTCCACAGACAAAGCTCTATTCAATAATTATCTTCAAAAATTAATCTAGCTACATTTACTAACCTGGTTTAATGAAAACATTCTATAAATATCTAAGTTCACTTTTGAAACTGTGGCTTTAATCCGTAATTAGTTTCACACAATATTGTTAATACCTAAAAAACGATTACATAAAGGGTAATTTTTTTATTAATTAAGTAGGTAATTGTCATGTTTAATTTAAATTCATTGACAGGTTAAAGTCACTTTTGACATCGTCGATATTTCATTTCAAATAATTTTTATAGTTAGATATTTTACTCAACTTAAAGGAGGCCATCTGAAGAAGCCATCCAAAAAATGCAGAAATAGGTCAGATCTCATGTATTGTGGTTGAATTTTCGAGTTCTCACACTAGTATTTTGCCTATTTTAGGTTCCGTTTAAGCAAACAGTGGCAATTATGTGATTTTTTTAAGGCGAATTGTCTTTCAAATAAATTTTAAATTTATTTACAAACCTGTAATTTCCTGTCAATCTGTCCATCATCTGCTGTTCTTGTAAGACGTTAACCTTTTAAGAATGCCAATGAGGCATCAGGCATGAATTGAGAATTTCACCAAATTAAGTTGAGGATTTTCAGTACCTAACAACGAGCAACACATTTTGACAATCCTTTAATTTGGATACTTATAGTGGTAAAATAAGCCACAAATTTGATCTCCACATCCAATTATAATTAAAATTTCAATTCTCTGTATTTCGCTTAAACTGATAACGATTTTTCAAAATAATTTAAGAACTAAAACAATTCACGTTATATCTAAGTATTCTGCTGAATTTTATATGTTTACAAAAATGATTTAAAGTAAGTACCTAATATTAATACTTAAGAGTAGGTACATATTTTTGCTATAATAATGATACTCTCGCAAAACAGTTTTTGAACTTCTGGAAGTTCTGAGCAGAAATTTTTTTAAATTTCTATTGGTGAATGAAACAACTAATAACTAATGTTGAAAATATAAAGTATATTTCATTATAAATACGTCAGCAATTCAAAAGAAATCGCAACATTCATTTTAATGAGTGTCATTATTATTACAAATATTTGTACGTAGGTACGTTTTTCAAAGTACTGAAGAAACCCTCCCAACGCTTTGAAGAGTTTGAATTTCCAAACCAATTTGATAGAGAGCAGAAGAGATGGAAATTTGATTAGCAAGATTTGGAGAATAAAACAGATGTGGACTATCGTCCCAACCGAGCTTCTTTGTAATCTTCATAGTAAAGTTGTACAACTTTGTCATCATGAGGAAAGATTTTTTTCTAGGAAGCAGTTCATAGTACATGTTTTATCCTACCAAATTAGCTTCTGTGGATGGGTACAAGCTTTTCATAAGAGGGTTGCCTTTGTGTTGAACATTTTTTTTTATCGTTGACGTAACTGCATCATGATTGTTTTGTTTTCGCTCGAAACATGCGGCAAGTATACACTCACTTTTTGAACTTCACCCATGTAATGCAAAAAACGTGCAGTGGTCAACTGGCCACAATCCATCATACCGGCCAATTCACTGATTGACGGTTTGATTGACGTGGACGAGCTTTATCAAAGTCTTCCTGAACAAATAATGCTAGCGACATACGATGTCTTAACTTCTCTATTGAACTCAAACCAGCGGCGCAACCAGTATTTTGTCTCATGACTCATTCTTAGTAAATTAGAGCAATACAATTATCTTTTTATTAAACAAATTCTCTTGTTTCTCTAATTGCTTTCATATTATTTTGCAAATAATTTAAAGAATCTAGTAACAGTTGAAATAGTATACCCACCTCTCTAAAAGACACGTTTTTATCTATTTCAAATTTAGTTTTAACAGTATTTTCACGAATTTTCATGTTCTGTCATGTTCTGGTGTTCTTTCATGTTCATTTCGGTCATAAGCATGCACAATGTTGATGATACAAAAGAAATAGCGATTTGTGAATAAACAATTCGGTCTCTCTTTGCCCTTTGCTGTAAGTCTATGGTTTGGAAAGCAGCCATCACATGGATACTACGTTTTTATCGATATCAGCGCAAAATATATGTACAAAACCATCTCAAAACTGGATCACATTTATAAACTACGCCTATGGTCATTTGAATGTTTATGTACATTATTTAATTTAATACCTTTACCTGGTATTTCACACTGATATACTTACAAGGCCTTCCACATGCGAAATACACTATAATAAGATAAGATAAGATCGCTTATATCGAAAGTAAAAAAGGTAAGCATACTCATAACAAAGTTATTTTTTATACTCGATAGAATAGATAAGCATTTCTATAAACTATAATCAAACTTTAAAAAAAGTTTATAAATGAGTGGTGAATGAGTTTAAAGTAAAAAATACCCATCTCCTGAATTTATTAGTGTCTAGATGTGAACAGGATTACTAAATTTGTTTAAATTAAAATATAACTATTTGAGAATGCAAATTCGTAATTATTTATGTCACAAGAAATTTCATTGTGAAATACTTAAGTTATGATATATTGAAAATGATTATAAAATCACCAGTGGCGTAGAGGTTCCGTAAAATCATATCCATAAATTCAGTGAAATTAAACTGAATAGCATATTTTAAAATATGTCTACTGGATATTTTTTTTCGTCTACATCTGTATAAGGTTTCTTTAAAAAAGAATCACAACATATTTTGCTTTCTAAACAAACATATTTTACTTGTGTTTCACTAATAATGTGTTCAAGAACATATTTTAATAAATGTGTACATTCAGCTGTCAGTTTAAAATTAAGAATTACATTCATTACATTTTAATTTGTATGTGATTGGCAAAACAAGTGGCGCCTATGGAAAGGTTTGTTGAACTTGAACCTGTTCGATTATAATCAAAATACCAATAAGTAAAAAACCAATCAGTTTATATCGAATGGGACTAGAATCTGCGGTTATATATTCATTCTCACACCTACTTACAGCGGTTAGGTTGAGTCTGGGCCCTTTTAAACTGTAACTGTCAAAATAATTTAAAGCATATTTCAGCAAAGTATTTCAAATTTCATGTCTCCACACCAACGTAGGCGATGAGATGGGATCCAAAAACAACAAAGAAATGTTGAAGCGACAAACAAAATTATAATCGGAATAAAATTTATTTTAGTGTTGTTAAAATCTAAATTTAATGTTGCATTTCGCAGATTTAAAGCATTATTATTAATTTTACACTCTCAAGCTCCGGGATTATAATTACTTACATCAAGGCAATATGATAATTATGGTAATTTAACAATAGCTATTATTTATTTGTGGTAATATAACATACCTATAATTGATATTTTCCTTAAAAAAAGTTGACACGCCACTGGAAAAATAATTTTTTGTAATTTTTGAAATGCAAATTTTATTTTAATCTAAAATTAACTTTTGATTTTTTGTGCATACCTAAGTTTTGATACAAATTGGCAATTTGTAAAGATAATACGTTTAGATAAATTAGGAATTATATAGGGTGCTACACAATAAATTAAACAGCGGTTTCTTGTCTCAAATTTACAAATCTTATATAAATATTTGTCCTTTTATATTTAGCTTTGCAAATTGCTTCAGTAATTGCAAAATTTTTCGTTTTATCTTCAAGTTATTTTCACAAACTTAAATTGCATAAAATTGCACTGTTTTATATAATTCTAACCAGTTCAGTATATTTCCTCAAATTCAGGAAATGTTGTGGTGTACATCTTAAAAATGACCACCCTGTATAAGCTAGTTATTGCACAGCCTGGTTCGAATTGATCAAAATTGGCAAACTGGTTTAACATATGTCAGAAACATCAAATCTAATTTTGTTATCTGGTATACAGAGTGCTGCGCAGACAAACAAAGATTATACAAAGTGTTTCTGAAATAAGTTTGTTCCTTTAAAAGGTGTGTTAAAAAGTAGTACCTAGTGAAAAGCAGTGTTAAAGATAAGACATGAAAATAAACAATTTTTATTAAATAAGCTGTGTCTCTAAGGGCAATGGTTCGTATACAAACGACACATCATATTTAAATCATATTCTCCCTCACTATACAGGGTGATTCAGATCTTATCTAACAAAAAATATTTTGAATGTACAGAGGATTCTTACAAATACAATTTTGTAAAAATAAAATCAAAAAGAGTAGTTAGTTCAAAAATGATTTTGAGCACGTCTTACCCAGTTTCTACAGACTAACACAAATATTTCTGCTTCTTCCATTTTGAACTTGTAAGTTATAGACAGCAACTATGATACGTTTGCGTAACTCATTAATATTGTCCACTTCGGTGAAATAAGTTCAAATGATTTAAAGTCAGGGGATCGTGGTGGTCATGGTACCGGTCCTCCTCGTCCAATCCCCTGGTATTAATGCTGTACATGGTACGGATATAATTGTCGTGTTTGATACGCCATACTGCTGCAATACGCCGTGGACGCCCTGGACCTCCATCTCTTCACGATTCGGTTTTCCGCGTCACGCCTGCGTTTACACTACACTTGCACTCACTGCACACCGTTGTAAAAGGAGCTGCATTTGGCACATGTTTACCGGGAAATCGTTCTGTTAAACCATTTTCACTTCACCATAAATTAAAACGATATCCATCAAAAAAACACGATAAGTAACCGGATATTTAAAATCGCCCGGCTAGAGACTACAGCAGCCCAGCGATGTAGAGGTTGCAACTAATAGAACTTTAATAATTTTCTTCTCGAAAACTATAAAGGATTTTTTTTACTCTATTTTTCATGACGCATCTATTTCCAAATTTATTTATTAATATCTGTAATACATACAGTTTCATTTTTTCGTATACGAATGATGATCAAACTTACTAAATAAAGAAAACATGGAATCCCAGAGTTACTCATAAAATAAATACTTATATATTTCTGTATCAATAAGGCTACTACTATATTAGAAGATATATCTTGTTTATAACAAAACTTAGCGGTAAATAAAATTAACAATTATTTATTGTTTGCTTAAAATTTCCCACATATTTACGGTGTATTCAATTAAATATAACGGTATAGTAGAAATATTTGTACTCTGCAAAAAAATCAGAAGCGTCGTAAAACAGTGCGAATTAGTTAAGTAAATATTTCTGTACATTGATTTAGTGTGGCACACGCCCAACGCAGTGCAGTTTATTCGCTTTGAGACCATTTACGCATTATGATCAAAAATCCACTCTATACGGGCTCCATATTTGACTGGTCAATATCTTCCTTAGGGAGCAATTTAGAAAAAAAATATATTTATACATTTATCTTAAATGAATGTGTAGAATAGGTGCATCCTTGAAGTAGCGGCCCAGATATTTGTAGCACCTTGATTGAATTGTAACAAATTATACGGCAGTTTATCAATAATACATCTAGGAAAATATTATTATAATTTTAGTTTTGTCAATTTTTTTTGAAACGTATTTTAATTTTAAAATGCTATTTAATTTTTATATATATTTAATCTATTTATTATTATTTTTTGCAATAAACATTTTGTTAATAGAAATGTTATTTTATGTCTTAGATGAATGATCAAGGAATGTCCACGAAGGGGGCCCCTAACCTTCTTAAACCGGCACTGGTCCATTGTAAAAACCAGAAGAATCCTCTAAAACATTTTTGGAAACCACGATTAGGACACAGAACTTGTTGAACCAGTTACGAAGATCTAGTTGGTAATCGATATGATGAGTCTTTTAATGCGATTTTTCAGAATTTAATCTAATGAAAATTTCAAACCTAATATATAAAGAAAATATTTTTGGAATTATTTGAAACTGAGAAGGTTTTGTCGGCTTATTTAACATTTCCATTTTATTGGATATTTTTATCATACCCTTCTTTATGTTAAATACATAACAAGCGTATAGGAAAGAAAAATGTTACTGTTGTGCTGCATATGAAAAATTATACACGAATATAAGTTAAATTAGTATTTTTTAGTAATAATATTCGAAAATCTAGAATAAGTGCAAATATTATGTATATACTACCTATACACATTTATTTGTTTGAGCATAATGAATGCAACCATATATACATATTTCATGACGGTCAGCATAGCAACGTCATTTTGTGTAGCTTCAACTTTGATTATTCTTCTTTCTTTGTCTATAATGAAGACATGAAGACAAAATCAGAAATCAAACGTATAAAATAGATGGATGAATTAGAACTGCATCAAGACGGCTATCCTCGGAATTTTGCGGTCAGTAAGAAACACAAAATTGTCGCATTCACGCGCAGTTGCAGTAGTGACTACTGAACGATCAATGATATTTAATCAATTGAACAAATTCTTTAATCTTCATGTTGTTTTAAAATCTACCTTTCCATCCATTTCCAAAGACACGCGGTACGAAGTTTAGATTTGTTGAAATTGATTCATTTCCTTTAACTTTTGGAGGAAAACAATTTCGCTTTGTATTACATTTCGTCAAAAATACTTCATATTTATATCAATTCAAATATTGTATTTTGAAAGAATAATTCTGCGGGATTTCATACTGTTGACAATGCCATATAGCAGCAGTTATATAAAATAGTAGAATATATAATAAAGCAACAAGTAAAAATATTCTTTTTTTCTTATTCTAAATTTAGCAGCCTGTTAACTCTTCTACGCCTGGGAGAAAACTTATCCCTATAATTAGCATAGTGAGGAGATATTTTTTCCAACTTGCTTATATTTTTTTTGACTGCCTCTAAAAACAACTATAAATTAGAAAAATGCGTTCAAAAATGGCGCCCTTAACTGAAACTTTCTTGTGATATTAATACGTTTTCCTTTACCTGCTCCCTTTGGTACAAGAATGATTATTCATCATGAAAATATCTTACTTATTCTTAACTATTCGTGTTACATAAAATGGCTACTGATAATTGAGTGACCGTTTATAGTTGATGAAATTGTGTCATTAGTAATTCACATACTGTGAATATAATAATAGTAGTCTTTATTGTGAAACTTAACACTTTTAAAGCCACACAATGTGAAGGAAAACAAAGAAAATTCTTATAGCGGGTCTGCTCCCACAGAGCCTAGCCCGAGAATAACAAGGTCATATAAAGGATCCTAGCTAAGACTACGGATGTGCACTTGAATGCACAATATATGAAATAGTTTTTACTGTAAATTTTTAATATTTAATCTACTAACTTAACCTTTGTTCTAGGACAAGGCTCTATTTTTTTTTTTTTTTGGAAAATTCTTTTGTACAAGGGGAACAATATTTTTTATATATTTAATTCACTTTCAACTCAGTAGCAAAATTATACTATTATGATTCTAGGATTAGAACTGTAGAAATTTGAGAATATAATAAATGAGGAGAAACACTTTTGCTAATACTAATATTTCATTGAAGCCTCAAAGTGTCTCATATACAGAGTGGTCATTTATACGATGCCCTGTACAGGCTATATACAAAGCTGCCTTTGAATTTTGTAAAAAGAAATACGAGATATTTTGTGTAGTTGTTAAAATAGCTGCTGAAAATTGAAAGGGTGCATTTTTTCCCTTCATAATTTTTAGAAAAAAATTTCCAAATATACATCACATATGGTTGAATTCGTTCTTTTTGGTGGTATCAAAATCGAATATGGTAGTCATAGAAAAAAAAATTGACTGCAAATTTGAGCATTTAGTATGCATCAAATTTTGTTTCCATCTCCATTGGAAAGTTTATGCTGAACGAGTACCACATTTCATAACATTTAGTTTAAAAATGGTAGTTAGGAAAGGAAAATCAAAATGCATTTGTTTCAGTTTTCTACCACTATTTCATGAACTACACAAAATGTCTCATATTTTTCTCTTCAGATAAACGAGACAAAAACCCACAAATTTTTCCTAATTTAAGCCACCACATGAAGTACATCTTGTGATATCTTGCTAATTTGAAACTTATATTCCACCTTTAAAAATATCCAACCGATTTTTATAAATATTATGGGTTAGTTCATTCCATTAATTTATTCGTTTTGTACTGTCTTGAATTATTTTCAATATAGGTTTATTCTAATATTTGTGTTTTTCTTTGCTTACTTTATCCTGTATTGTTTTGTTCGTATGGGTAATTTTATTATTTTTGTCCGAAACAGTAGCAAATGTTAATCAGCTGTTAAAAGAAAACAATGTATCGTTTTAAATGCATATATTAATGATATGCACATACAGGTATTAAACCAATTATAAAAAATAGTTTGAAACTAACAAATGTGGCACATCAATATTCCTATACTCTGTATCACTTTGTAAGAATATATCCAAAACCAGCGAATCAAGGGTTATGTACTATAAATAATACCAATAGGGCAGGATTTACAACAGTACAATATAAACATCTAAAATTTTATAAAATAGTAACATCTGTTATAAATTTGTATTGGCTTGGTCAGTTTCGTGAATCTCTCAGGTATTCTGCAATTTCCCTAATTAAATACTATTTTAATTCAACATCCTAGCCATGACACTATAATTCTAGAAAAAGTAAAATTAAACAAGTTACAGATTACAGTGGAGGTCTGATTAATAAAATATGGGGTTTAAAGAAAAACTTGGCTAGTCCAATTACAATTTTTAGTCTTCAGAGGATCACATTTAATAATTATTTACTACTACAAAAGCCATAAATTACTTAAAATGCAATAGTAAAATGTTAACTTAGAAGTTATAAGGAACACACAATAATTCTACGTGATGAGAATTCATCGAATGGAAAGGAATGAACATTAAAACAATCTTTTCTCATACGAAAATAAGCTGTGGACATTGCCCTCCAATTGGGCTGAATGGGACCTCAGCTCAAAGCGGAGTTCCCCGTCATACATCATTTCTCTGAAATCAAAAATGAAAAGTTTTAAATATTTCTTTAAATAGTCTCAAGAAAAAACTCATATATGTTTTATATTTATGACATGTTATTTCGATCACTCACAAAGTAAGTTGTAGTATTTATTTACTATGTTTATTTATTATTTGTATACAAAAATAGTTTATTAAAACTGAGGTTTTATGTATAAAGACTGTATCAGAAAATGCCGCAAGAAAATCCACTCAAATGTCGATTCTTATTAGTGTAAATCTAAACTGAAACACTGAAATTGAATCATTTTACTTTGTACCTTCACTGCAAAAACTACTTAATAATTTACATCAAATCAAGTGTTACTAGTTTTTTAAAACAATTCTGTAATGTGATAATATTTATAAAGTATACAATTTTTTCAGTGTGTGAAAAAAAAAAAAAAGGAAACGAAACTAGAATAAAATAAAAAATAATAATATAAAATTCGGCAAGCCAATTTTTGCAAAAAGGTAACTTTTAAAAAATTAATTTGAAATATTGTTTTTAGTCTCGAACAATGAAGGAGAAAAAAAGGTTTAGTTTGTTCAGGCATCCGAAGCCAGCCTTAAGTATTTTAGCTTAAGAATACGCAAATAGTAAATAAACATTTTTGATATACCATTTCATTTGAAATGAAAACGAAGCAAAAAGGTCACAAAAAGCTATCATTAAAATAGAGTCTTAAGTAAATTATATTATCGTGCCTCTTTATCCAGTGATATTATAGTTATCAGAAACAATATTAAATTTATTTGAATATTTGCAATTTGATTTCAATTTTATTCACTATTATACTATTTTTTGTTTTAAACAAATCTTTATGATCAACTCATTATGGAGTTGTTTAACATATTTGAAAAAAAATATATATATAGCTAAGAATACTCTTTGATACTGTTTGCAACTGCTTCAGTTACATCTTCCGTAGTCATTAATATATCTTATCTCATACCTTAACTCATTCAATGATTTGGTACCAATATCTTGGCAGCCATGCCTAATACCACACTGTAAATATGGAACAAATCTCAATACTGATCCTTTGTCAACAATACTGCCACTCACACCTTGAGCTACCTTCAATTTATCAACCTCACTGAAAAAAGTATATATACAGTTATGTCAAGATAGATCTAACCTCATAAAACTTACTTGTGGAAATATCTATTCATAGCAGAACCCATGGCATCCTTGCGATCCATGGCTTCTATACTACCCATTCCACGGTATTTCTTAAGTCTGACACCGTCTGAGAAGAAATATTCTCCAGGCGCTTCAGAAGTACCAGCTAGCAGAGATCCCATCATAACTAAAAAAGTAATCATTAAAAGCAATCAGACGTTTTATAAATAGCTTTTTATTTACCTGTTGATGCTCCTAAAGACAGAGCTTTGATGATGTGTCCAATTGATTGGATACCACCATCGGCAATAACCGGTATACCATAGTGTTTAGCATACTCGCTAACTTTGTAAACAGCTGTGGCTTGTGGACGGCCTACAGCCATTACCTCTTGGGTGATACAAATGCTGCCGCTACCCATTCCTACCCTTAAAGCATCAGCACCTGCGTCAATGAGATTCTTCGCCTGTTTCTTGGTCACCACTGTAAGACAATAGAAAACACTTGCATTTAGCCATAGGTTTTAGAAGATGTATTAATTAAAATATTCTACACTAATTATACTGGGAGACTCAAATTGTATCATCATATTGAACATGGGAAATAATTAACAAATGGATCTTATGTTAATAATGGTAATGTATTATTATTGTTAAGTAGTGCATCTACACGGATTTTGTTTTAAAAACAAGTTAATATTTGTAAGGTAAAAATTAAGTTTTTACTTATTAGTTATGAGTGTGGCTTGGTCATATTTAGAATTTAGCAGTCGAGATCTCATTGGCAGAAAAAAGTAGAGGACATCATTTTATTTATGATGTATAATACGAAATGAAATGAGAAAGATGTTATAATGGCTACAAACCATGTGCTAAAATTTTATTCAATAATCTATCAATAGTAGACAGTTGTACTAAGAAGTTAGATACGTAAGAGACAACATAAAGGAACCTACTAGTTTGCCCGTTTTCATTTAAATACAAAAACTTGTCTATCTCTATCCCTATAGAACAATGGCATTTATAAGTAGAGATGGGAAATTCCCGGGAATATATTTTTTGGAAACATTCCCATGTTGCCATGAATATTATCAGACAATAGAAGTTTCCCAGGAACAGTTTTCACTACTTGTAGTGTTTTATATATTTTTCAAATAGGTCTGTCTTATTATAGACTTATATTTTGACATAGTAAATAGTTCAAAATTAGAAGTTGTTTCAACATGTCTTTACAATTATTTTGATTATTTTATAGTAACTTACTATTTTTTGTTTAATGTACAACAAGATTATAATTTGATGGGAAATTCTAATAAAAGAAATATTTCCAGAGAATCTTGTCGAGGACATTCCAGGAAATATTTCCTGAACAGAATTCTGCTCTTATCCCATATTCATCTCTGCTAATAAGTAATGTCAGCAAATTATGCAATTCAACATTGAGCATAAAATGCCTTCTGGTGAAAATATGTATCACTATAATCATAATTGTTTAGGTTTATTAGAATCATAGAACAAACTGTATATTTGTCTTTACAGCTGCTAAAGAGCTGTTACTAATACCTAAAATGTCACCAATTTGGACTAATCAGTCAGTAATTTGGAAGCGTTTTGTACCTATCTTTTCTCTGCATAAAATGATCAAAAATAAAAAAATTACGAAACTATTCAGTTATTACGAAAAAATATAAAAATCTTATACATCAATATTTTAGTCATCTACCAAATAAAAAACATTGAGTTATTATCCTAATAGCTAAATAAACTAAATTTTTTAATGTGTGTGTATTAATCTAAATGTGTGCGCTTACCATTTCCTGCAATAACCTGCAGATTTGGATAAGCACTCTTTATGTACTTGATCATGTCAATTTGATAAATTGAGTTCCCCTGAGAGGAATCCAAAACGACGACATCGACACCAGCTTGTGCTAAAAGAGCTAACCTAGCTTTATCCTCTTCTCGAGTACCTAAAGCAGCACCTACAATCAACTGCTTGTTTTCATCTTTGGAAGCAATCGGATAGCTCTTGGCTTTCTTCAAATCGGTACGGGCCATCAAAGCTATCAGATTTCCTTGATTATTTATAATAGGTAACTTTCCCTTCTTACTCTTCTCTAATATATGATTTGCATCAGTTAGTGTCACTCCAGATGGTGCGGTGACTAGATTTTCCAGCTTAGTCATAATGTTCTCTAATTTTATGTTCTCATAATTTTTGCCTTCAAGAAAATCAATATCACGACTAGTTACAATGCCTACTAATTTTCCGCCTAATTTGCCATTTTCTGTTATGGGAATTCCGCAAAAACCATGCTCCTTTTTCACGTTAAGTACATCGGAAACAGTGTTCGACGGGCAGAGAACAACGGGATCATGAATGAAACCGTGTTTGTACTTTTTTACTTTAAGAACTTCGTTTGCCTGATAGCTAGGTAGACAGTTATGATGGATTATTCCGATTCCTCCACAAAGCTGTAAAAATATGATTTAGCGATAAGTACATAAAACATTTATGGAAATAAAACAATTTCTGTGACTTACCGCCATTGCGATAGCCATATCTGCTTCTGTGACGGTATCCATCGGGGAAGAAACAAGGGGAGCTTTAAGAGTAATTTTCTTAGTTAACTGGCTAGAAAGGTCCTAAAACATACACAGTAAAGTCGAAGCCTTTTATAATTCTCGATTACTTACAACATGATCAGCAGGAAAATCTATGTAGCCAGGAAGAATAATAAAATCACTAAAAATTAAATGAAATAAATATCCTGAGGTAACTCGCAATAAATATTTTATACATACTTGTAAGTTAGCCCATTCCCTACATTAATCATTTGATATGCTGTTAAACCATCTTCAAGATCTACGTTATTCACACAGTTATTTAAGGCTTTGAAGTCACCCATCTGTAGGACAAAATATCTTAATAGTTGTGTTCTAATTCTATAATATTTGCAATAGTATTAATACATCAAAAAAGCACTTTCACATCCACAACAACTACAAAAATTACGCCTCAAAATAAAGCGTGTTAATATTGATTTAAATTTGCAGTTCTAGTTTGTCCAAGTTTAATTAAATAAACCGGTCACTTCTACGCTTTTAATCTAGGAAACACGTGTGGAAACACGAAAAATGATTCAGTAATTGCATTTTAACAAATAGTACTTACATTTGATTGTTCTTTATTGTGTCCGAGAATTATTGTTTATAAAAATTATCATACACGTGGTGGAAAAGTTAGGTTATATTTTAATTTAAAAAAATCAATATTTATACAGCACAATTAACGCAACTGGCTAATTTGCAAAATTATATATAAATGAGTAACGCAGTTTAATTTGGAAAAGTACACTTTTTATACTTCAAATTTTCTTTTTTAATTCTTTGTTTTCAAGAAGCCGCGTGCATAACAAAACTAATATTGCAGTGATGGCAACACGATGGCAATTTTACAAACTACGTGTTTATGTTTCCTGTTTCCTCCCTCTCCCTCTACTTTGCCAGCTTTACCACTTCATTTATCCATTGAGCATTGAGCGTTACTTGCCATTGTCATCGATTTTAACAATTTTTACGTCACTTCAGCAAACAATGTAACAACCACCAACGAATAGTTATTTTCAGTAAGGGAAGGAAGCATTTTATGGAAATATATTACTTTCAAGTTGTTTGTGTAAATACCAGTTTTAAAAATCTAGCATTTTATCCGGAGAAAGTATTTTTTTTATAGAAAAACGTAGAAAGTTGCCTTGTCTATTTATTAATGCAATTAGTGTAATTCCACATAAATTAACTTATCGAATTTTAATCTCCCAACAATATATTTGCTTTTGCGCCCTCTTGCAGTATTGCTTTACCCTACAAGTAAGAAAACTGTATATATTAAGGACCTATAAAAAAGAGGATACTGCTAGTAGTAGCCATTTTGGTTCTTTGCGTTCACAATACAATTTATTTTTTTTTATAGAGCAAACATAAATAAACAAAGCGGTTTTGAGAAACTGCAGTTTGATTAATCGATTATATCGAATTCCTGATTCAATCTTTTATAAATTGATTTATGGAGGATTGGTGATACCACCAATATGATATCTTGGATTATTGTGTTCAAAAAACTTTTCATATATCTTATGGAAGATGACGTAAAAATCAAAATAAAATAACAAGATAACTTTTATTCGATTATCATACATATTTACGAAAAATCATTTTAAAATATTAATTCTACGAGCATTATTACAATATTTAATTTAAATGTAATTTCTTAACATAAAGTAGGTACTGTAGGTTGCATATTATGTGACGTCATACAAATTCGATCCATGTTTGCAGTATTAAATAGTACACTACACTTTCCATTTTAGAAGAAGAAACGAATACTTTTCTGCAAAATATTGAATTAATTTTACTTTCATACAACAGCTGTATGCATCTGATGACTAATTCTAATTTTCTTAGCAAAGAACCAATATGGCGACAGCTCCATTTATAAGTTCAGAGAAACTGCAAAAGATGTCGCAACGTATATCAAATATTAAATATCATAATTTCTTTTTTTCTGAACACTTTGTTCATCATCATAAAAAAAATAAATTTAATTATCTCTCAAGGAAAGAGAAATATTTTGTGTATAATAAGTATAAAACAGCAGCAGCAGCTACGTACTGTGACGTTTTTCGGTTTGTATCTTTCGTCGCAAAATTCATGTTAAAAAGTGCCATTATTATTGCAAGCGATTGTACCTACATACAGACAATTAATTATTGAGTGGGTTGAAATAATTAAATTCACTAAAATTTCATTATGCAAATAAGTGAGACAGCCATAAATTGCAATACGTTGGGGAAATTTTTCAAATGCTATTAATTTATGTAATCAATCTCACAGTGTACAATGAATGCATTTTGACAAAGGTCAAATGTGTATATCACTTTGTGATATACTTTTCGTAATTATTGTATTGCTTGCATAATAAGTTTTTACCATCAGGGGAGGTTCCGTGGAATAGTAACACTATCAGAAGCTCAATCTCTAAGACAAGTACTTAATTCGGCGAAGCCTATTATCACATCGTGAATTAAAGAGTGAGAAAAAGATATAAGTGTGAATATCAAATTTTTAATTATGAATGGATTTGTTTCTAAAGTTTCTTAACTTACCCTAAGCAACATGCCCTAATTTCTTAAATATACTACAAAAGCAAAATTCTTAGCTACAGAAAGACTTTTTACCTTGCTTAATTTATCCTATCTCTTGGACTTTATTGATTCCCCATTATTTCTCTGGTTTGGACTTAATAAAGACCTCTCCTCATTCGCAATTCCCAATGACACTCCATATGTCTGTTAATGTAAATTCTATTTAATCTCACAATTCAGATAAATATACTCCTATTTTAATTTTAATTCTTAATTTATCCTTGTTATCATGTTTATGCCTTACAATTAGTGCTTACTATTTAAAATAAGCATGCTTCTAAGCGGTGGTGAAAATTGAATAAATACTGAAATAAAGTTACTGAATTCAAGATTATTGGATAGCAATATGCTTAGACGGGCATACCAAATAAATGTAAATTCTTGATTTAACATAATCTTTTCTTTGAATAGTAAATTGCAGTTTATAAAAGCTATAAATGAATGTATATTCAAGAATATGGTATTCAGAATCTTTATTCATCATCACAAAATAAGCAATCAAGGTAAAGCAATCCGTATTTTCATAGAACAGGAATGACAAAATAAAATAGAGCAGATTTAAGGTTGGTTTATCTGATATTTTCATTACGACTAGATGACACTGATTGTTATGGGTAGGTATTCCAATTGTTTGTATGCGAAGGGCACGCCTGCGTTATCAGAGCTGCCATCGTAAAAAAAGTAGAATGTTCACTTCAATTACATATGTTTGTTAGGCAGATTAAATTACAGTGGTCTAGTATCAGATAACATGTAAAAACAACAGTTTCGCTAACGCGACTTGACAAGGTTTGGGATACGAAAGGCATGTTTATTATGCAGTTATGTACTTAGCGTAATGGCGAGCATTGCATTAAATTTGCAGTTCCGTGCAACAATGTAGAGCTATTTGTTACACGGACGTGAACAGATACTAGATTTATAAATTTATTACCTCTATTCTGCTAATACGAACTCTCGTAACTGATTTATTTCCAAATTAACCAATTAACAAAAAGTGCTTATAAAAGATTTGTGATTTTGATTTGTTGCTAATCTACTGAATATAGTTGGAAATACTCTTTAGTTTAATATGTATATCAGAAAATACAAATAAAGATTTGTTTGCAATTTTTCTACTTTGTTAGAGAATTTTTTAACTATTGGACGATTTTTTCTGAACTTTCAAATTAATTAGTTTTTGATTTCTATTATACGCGCATCGTCCAATGCCGTTGTAATATTTTATTTATTTGTGCTTATCAATGTTAATTTGTAGTTTGAAAAAATACAGTGAGCAATTATATTACAAAATATTAATAAATCTTTTACTTTTTAAATCGGAATATCCATTTTTGCAAAAGTGCGCTTATTTACTGAATAATTAATAATATCGTTAGTATATTCTTCATGTTTTCTTGTTCTTCATTGGTACTTGAGGCCCTGAAACTTAATTAAAACGAATCAGAAACGACAATAAAATTTTAATTACAGTGCATTGAAATTTTATATATAATAATTAATAATGGAAAAGGAACCGCAAAACGACTGTACAATATGACAAACTATATTAGACTGTCTTTATCGCACTCTCATATACAGCGTCATTAGGAGGAGGAACCCCCAATATTCTAAAGAGGTGTTCAGGAGGCAAAAGTGAACAAAAAAGCCTAATAAACAGATGGTCGAATATCAAAGGCTACTGAGACAGCAACGAACACATTTTTAGTTAATTATTGTAAAGCATCAGTAGAGAAAAATGTTTATTCTGTAAGGTATTATAAATTATAACATTAAAGATCTTATAAACCGAAATTAATGAGTTAAATTTTCATATATACCACCGTCCGTCTCGATGCATGCATCGTGCACGGTGATTTTCTCTTATGAGTGCTGCACTATTGTCAATCCGAGCGTCTCTCTTGTGTTCACTTTTGTTCTATATACTAAAGACTTAAACCATCCCAAAGTCAGTAATCAAGGAGATTCAAATCTGGTGACCTTGGTGGACAATTTTGGAAACCACCTCGGCCAATCCAGTGTTGTGGAAACCGATTGTTAAGATGATCACAACACGACTAAAATGGGCAGGGGCACCATGATGATGAAAGTATATGTTTTGACTAATATCCAATGGAAGATCGTCTAGTAGATCTGTTAAATTATTTTCTAAAAATTCTAGTTTCACGTGCATTGTTAAAGACTGTTTGGAATACATTTCTATCTGGCACTCTTCTGTTCGATATGGGACGTCGATATTCAGCAACTGCACCATTATCGCTACCGTCGCAATAACCGTTAATAAAAATAATATCAGCATATTCTCGATGACTAGATGTAGCAGGCATTACGAAATTATGTGGGTACAATACCGACTAAACGAACGCACATGTAAAAATAAATGCGACAGTTATAAAATCAGCGTTAAAATCACAAACGTCAAAATAAATGTGACAATTAGTATGGTTTAGACTGCATGACCTACTCAAAATAAAATGTCAAATAATAACAGCTTTCGCAAAAATAGCAATAAAAATATTTTCATTGCTATCAGTAACCGTTGATATTCGACCATATATCTATTAGGCTTTTTTATTCAGTTTTGCCCTCTAAACTCCCCTTTCGAATATTGGGGGTCCTCCCCAATCACTCTGTAGTTATTACTATTATTACGATTCACTGAGGCAAATTTAAAAGTGACTCAGTTAATGTTGTTGTTGGTGTAACATTTGTGTGTTTACAGTAATTTATAGATATACATAGGAATTATATAGCCAATATATTCTAATGTTACTGTATGTAATAAATTGATTAGATGATTAAAGTAAGCAGTTACTAATTCTTATTTGTTACTTTTTAAGTTTTTGGTAATCCACACTGTATTTTTATCTCAGGATTATTTGTTTGAACTCTGAATTGTTTCTTTTATTTCTTAAATTTAACATTTTTTGAATTTTCGTATAAGTTTACCACATTTCTCAGATTACTTTGAGTGAGTTTACTGCCTATATCAAAATATTCCGTAAAGACCGCTTTGATAAAACACATCTAATTGTCACGCTAATTGTAACGAAATGTTCGCAGTAACTACTTTAAATAACATATTATTAAATTGCACATTTTTCTCTTTAATAAAACTGTGAGATTTCAGCCTACCCTGATTAAGCCGTGAGAATTCCCCTAAAAGGACGAAAGAAATATTTTTCTTAGCGAACGTAGTCAAAACGGAGTGACATAAAACATAAGTAGATCGTCTTAAGATTTTTTATGGTGACTACTTGGCGTAGCATCCTAGATTCGACATGGAAGTATGTTTTTGTGAAGGAATTAATAGAAGAATATGGTGAAAATGCTGGTTAACTCCCATATACATGCAAACGGCCCTGTTCCCGGTGCGTTATATTTCATCGTTATGCCTCATAGAATTTCATTAGGTCATCATTGGCAGAGGAAATCAGTCAAGGGGAAAGAGGAGCACTATGAAACTTTATTAACGTTGTCGTTTGCTCGTTGTTATGTACGACACAAAACTGGTGTTCTCGTGATAACATGGATTATGTATTTTCTTAGTTATATTAAATTTACATTCTCTGCTGTGGGATGATTTCATACTCGTTTTATTGTCGTGCACTCCACTATAATTACTTGCAGTTTTTACGACGTGAATCTAATAAAATATATAGTTGCCTTGCCTTATCGGGAGCATTAAATTCTAAGGGCAACGACGTTTCCCGTTAACCCACAAAATTTAACCACCCAGCAAAATATTATAGAACAATGAGAAGTATCAATTATTTCTGTACAGGGGGTGTTCTAGTCAATAAATTATTATACAGTTGTATTATAATCTAGCACTAAGTAATTACTCCAATTTAATAAATAAATCTTGATTGAAGAATGAGTTACTAAATGAATCAAGATTATTTGAAATTAAAGGACCAAACAATGTTATTCTTGATTCAAAAGGTCAGTGGCTGCTAGTGACTTTTTAAACTAGTGAGACATGCAGACTGGAACTGACTGTTACGAACTATAGAATTAACATTTTTTAAAAACCTTTTTCTTTATCATTATTTATAAGTAAATATGAAAATACAGAACTATTTGAATTTGCTTTCAAATTTATTAATTTGGCACACTATATTAAACTGTCTCTGTTGCACTTTCATGGAGACGAAGTATGCTTTAGATGCGTCTTTATTTATCTTATTGTGCTTATGAACGTATTGAAGACTGCCTATACACATTCTCGAATTGTGGGAAAGGTAGCAGGAAGGCCCCATTGGGTCCCTTGTACATCCTCCCATTAGGAGATCAATGCACCTGAGCCGCCAACCAACCTAATAAGGAGAAAAAGATGGTGACGTTGCTCAGAGGATCTCTCTAACATAGGTCATAGAAGGCCATCGTTCTTCCAACACGCGGATTCGCTTATTGACGAGATAGCAATGCACTCACAGAGTGCATAGAGTATTGTCTCCTCTTTCTGTTCGCAACCCCTACAAAGAGGTGTTTCATACTTCCTCATATAATAGAGGTGCTTCCCTATTCAACAGTGTCCAGTTTCAATACCTGTCACCAGGCGAAGATTTGTCCTAGACATAGCCAGATATTTTTTGGCTATATCCTTGCAGGGGTACACGAGGAACTCCTTAGCAAATTGACAGCCATTTGTTTCATCACAACGTTTCCTAAACTCTTTGTGAGTGTCCTCTTTGATAATTTCAACAAATGCTGACAACGGAAGTGTACTGGAGGGACCAGGTCCAAAAATATTGAGACCCGATGCACTCCTAGCCAGCTTGTCAGCTACATTATTGCCATTGCACCGGTCGTGTCTCTTTACCCAGCATACAGATACGTTGTTGTTGGTTGAGGCCATTACCAGTGCCTGATGGCATTACCATGCTGATCTAATTATCTTATGATTACGTAAGATCAGTAGTGATTGTCTACCATCTGTGTAGATTCTAATGGTTTTGTCCATTGTATGGCAATCTCTTTGGCGGCTATGGTTATACCTGCTAATTCCGTTTGTACCACGGTAGCATGCCTATCCATTGCCCACTGATATTGAATATCTAACAATCTGGAATAAATTCCACACCCTGCACCTTCCTTCCTGAAGATGTTGATTACATATTCGTTGGCGATCTCAATCCACAGGCGACTCCTAACGTCTCCACATCCTATATAAGGTATAATACTAGTATTTTTGTACCTGTCTGAGTTTTTGTTTAGTCGTCTGTTGGACTTTCGACCACAATGGCAGTCGCCTTTGTCAGTCTTCTCTCCAAATGAAGATTAACATTTTTGTATGTAGGTAAATTAGCATAATCCGTCTTATTTTGACCTTAAGAATTTAAAGTGGCTCACTATACATGTATTTTATGGACACCCTATACAAAACTGGAACTAGGCAATTTTTAAGTTTGTAAAATGTCCCGACTTAACCCACCTGATATTGTATGCCATTGCCACAAAACACATGGATACTCAATTATTTGATGTGATATAACACTGCCTATGAAATTTTATTTCCCATCCCGTTTCAATATTACAATTGCGCTGTTTCCATTAGGATAACCATAGCTTATAATCTGATGGCCAGCCCCGATGAAAAATTGAGGGCAATAAAAAATAATGCCTCGGAAATTGCCAGTTCGCTAAGCAAACTTAATAATTTTAAATCTAAAATTGGTCAATTGAACAGAGTCGAATGTATATATTTGGCGTTTACAATTGAAAAAAATAAACACAGATTACACCGCGGTCTAACGCTGTGGGGTTGAAGGTTATACAACTGTCATATTTAGCCAAACAGATGGGGTTGCGGCTGCGGCCGTTAGGCAAGCGGTTAAGCTGAACTTATTCAAATATCACTTAAATTATCGAATATATATATATATATATATATATATACAGGGTATCCCAACAACCATTTAAAGTTAAAATTACGTTAACTCGACCTTAAAATTGGTTAAAAAAAAACCTATTCCGTATAGGGAAAGTTTACCTAAAATTGTTGGTCTTTTTCCTATGTGGGAAAAAAGGTAAAGTAATATGTAAGTTAATAATTGGTCGGCAACAATTTTATTCCAATACGATAATTGGGCTTAAAAGAAATACAGACCAATTTTATGTTAGAATATCAAAATATAAAAACATTATTACCAAAATATACCCTAATTATGCTCTTTATATGACTTACTTCTGCCCGAGAGAGACATTATATGTTTGATTAGATACAGTCTAATAGCGAACAGGGATAGAAAGAGAAAGAGAGACTATAGATCAAAGTTACAAGTAGAGTAGGAGTAAGCATATGAGTACCCATCGGCATTTAAATTTTAATATAATTTTGGCTTCTATTCAACAAATTTTGCAACCCAGGAAATTTTTTCGTATAATATGATGACCAAACTTTCATAAAAATAACGCGTCTTATAAATATACAATTATATTATTCTTAATAATATTACTATTCTGAAAAAGTAAGGTAAAATAAAAACTGAATTTATTTCGTGATAAAATGTGTTTAATAATCTTTCGTTATAAGTGTATTAACTAATATTATCTGTATTAACGTAATTTTAATGAGTAAACAATAAGACATAATGAGCAAAAACATCTAGTGTTTGTTACAACATGGGCGCTCAAATAAAATCAACTTTGAAGTCAATTTGTCTGTAAGTTTTAACCTACAGGGCAGCTTGCCAATGTCAATGTTGACGTCATAGCAAAATATTGACTTTGTAGTTGAAATTTCCTCCAAATGAAGATATTTTATGGTAATTTATTACCAACTAAATTATTTATAGGTATCTATATATAAAATTCTACTCTTGGATTTATTTGTGATTGAAAATTCAAGCTGAATCCAATAAATTATGTGTGCGAACCAATTAAATAAACAAAAACAAAAAAATATTTCCGAATGGAATTCAATTCAAATTTCAGTTCACATGCACTACTGAATTCATCTGAGATGATAACAGTGTTATGATATGGAATACTTACGATGTGTTTATTTATATATTATCATTAGCTTGATTTATATAACCTGTAGTGTTAGCTTTGATTTTGATAGGCGAAATATGAACATAATAGTTATTTTTTAATCCGTTTTGTACAAATCTCTAATGTGTAGTATGATGCAAGTAGAGCTTTCAATAATTTCAACATCCTATTGTATGAAGATCTGTCTGAATATATATATATATATATATATATATATATATATATATATATATATATATATATATATATATATATATATATATATATATATATATATATATATATATATATATATATATATAAAACAAGAAGCTTGCTCTCAAAAAGCCGTTTTTAAAACACATTTTCCTTGAAGTATTATTAACAAGTAAATTTGTACCATAATTTAGGACATTATTTCTATTAGGTTAATTGAAATGGTTAAATATTTCTCACTAGTTATCAATAAAGTTGAAAATAGGTTTATATTGTAATAAAATAAACCTAATAGGGCAAAATAACTAGTTTTTACCTTATTTTTAATTACTAGCTGAAGATAAAATAAGTTTTATAATTTCGTAAGAAATATGTAAATATTTACCTATTGTAATAATTTAAAAAAATACTGGATATTGAAGACAGATTTATAGGCGAAATTAAGTAAATTATAACTTCTTCTTACGCGTTATTGGAATGTTAGCATTTGAAAACACAGAAAAGGTAAACAATTTGTAATTTCGAACTATATAAAATGACATATATTTAATTTTTTTTATACTTTTAGGTATTAATAATATTGTGTGAAACTAGCTACTCAGTGGACAAAAGCCCCACCCTGCGTTGAATTACACCCACAATATCTACCCATATATTCCTTATTATTAGCTTTTGTAACATTTTTTACTGTTTTAGAAAGGTATTTTAAGCTAATATAAATCAAATCTCCTACAATTCCTATTAATGAAGTCATGTATGTTCTCTGATACCAAACATCTAGGTATGCTAATGAACAAGCAATGGTCGTTCCTACACATTCAATAAATTTGATCTTTTTTCGGAATATAAAAGTTAATTTATATGAAAATACGAAAAGATCGAGCTCATTCATATAATACTTTACTATTATTGAAATGTTAATAATATCTACTATATTTCAAATGTCAAATGTCAGTTGTATTATAATTTTTATACAAAAACTGTTACTTAACTTTTTTAATTTCAGTTAAATTTTCACAGATATTGGCAAGTAACTTCTTTGAACTGCATTTCCTCGGAACTACCAACTAGTTCATTTTAGACGTAATCATAATACAATAAGTACAACTGATAACAATCCAACATAAACCAGTGGATCTTAATTGAATTAACTCTAAAGTAAGCAAACTAACGATGAGCTGCTGGCCTATATTTATGCCCTCCGCCCTTGCATGTGCTGTTGCACTCCTCAGTCGCGCTTATGCTAATTTGTGAAGTGAATGTATTGGTTTATGAATCACAGGTATTAATATTAGGGCCACACCTGTTCTAAATTGTATAACCCGTGTAGATGCACTTGTATTGTTTTACGGTCTAGGTGATTGTCATTTCAACCCTCACAGGTGTTGTCTGCCTCTTATCGGGGTTTTCAGAATCAGAATTATAGGAGACCTTGCGTACTTCAAGCGATGCCAAATTGAGCCATGAAACATTGTACAGGGTGTCTCAAACTCGATAGTCGATACTGAACTTTGTCTGTATTATTTCCTGTTTAAAAGTTATAACCAATATTGTCCTAAAGAATCTAAAAAGAACTACCACGCGAAAATCACATTAGCGGTGAAAGGATCAAGTAGTCGTTGAATATTCGTTGTTTAAAGTTTTTTATTTGTTAAAACTGACTGATAATCGTTATAAAGTTTTGCAGACTAAGAAATTGTTTTTTATGGATATCCCGATTTATTTTTTGAAATTATAGCAGGAAGGTTTATGTGAAAGGACGCTGTTTGGAATGTCCGGCGTATGTATACAGCCCGACTAGTCTTGAAGTTGACTTCCCCAACAAATACCTAGTGTCATTAATTCATTTAATGGACGTCCAGTTGAAATTGCGGAATTTAACGTTCTCCATCACCATAAAATCAGTTTGAGCAATAAAATGACTTGATATCGACGTACCCAACTTCTGTGTTCATGTTTCAGAATAATTACCGTAAAATGTGTATGTATTTGTCCGTGCTGACTGCCCAAATTATATTATTGCTGTTTCCCCGATTACCTACGGGTCTTGCGTGTGTGATAAACGCGTAATTATTACTTACTGGCCTTTATCGAAAACTTATCTGATTCCAGTAACGGCTGCGTTGGAGCTTTATCTATCGCATCGCACAAAATTGCTAATTTGTTAGGCATTGTACTAATTTGTCCCGATATTCGGAAACTACTGTAAATGTCACCGCCATTATATAAATGACAACGTACCCAGGAAAATGAATACCGCATACAATCGATAACTGAGTTGAAAATCATATATTCTAACTGAGGACAATTTAATGCCCTTTATACGGTGGTGATAAGTTTCACACAGTATGAAATACGCAACCTATTTTTTTGATGTCGGATATGTACGGATTTGGCATATATCCCACATCTTGCACTGGCTCTTGATGAGTAACTATGTAAGGTCTGCCGACTGTCTAACGCAAACAAAAAAGAAAAATATACTGTCACTGCCGTCTGCAGAAGGGACATCTTCCTGACGGCTTCATTCCACAGGCAACTCCTAACATCTCCACATCTTACATTTGGTTTGAAGTCAACGTTCTTGAGGCAAACCATAGTTGTCAGGGTCACTTCTTTTAAAGAGATCTCCAAAGATGGCAGCCATGACATTTTCTTCATTGCTATGGTAGATGTTGTATGCATCGCTGAAGTTATGTTCAGGCCAATAATTTTCTGTAGGTGGTCGAACTTTTGCTTAGCTATTGTTTACTGCACCACCAGACGACAGCTCCATAGGTTAA
The DNA here is from genome assembly GCA_037114965.1 of Monochamus alternatus. NCBI lineage: Eukaryota > Metazoa > Arthropoda > Insecta > Coleoptera > Cerambycidae > Monochamus > Monochamus alternatus. The sequence goes on along the minus strand of CM073432.1, from coordinate 23,097,501 downwards.
CATTGGTTTCACAATGGCGATGTATACCCGCATGACCGCTTTTGGTTTCATTCTCCAAGTCCTTTAGCCTCCCTTCCTAATGAAGGTTCCATGTTAGTTTTGCATCTAGTGACTCCAAGATATTTCACATCCTACGCACAGTTTAACGTAGTGTTTAGAAGAGTTGCTGCTTTTATTGGTGCTAGTTTCCTGTTCCTCACAAAACATTTCAATAGTTGCTAGAACCATAGAATCGATGGTGTAGATGCCAATTTTTGAGTTGAAACAGTCAGGAGGCTGTCTAGACTTTCTAGTTCCGTAGCAACAGTGATGGAACACCACCCTGCAATTAGTTCCTTGCAACAATTGAAACTGGAGAGATGCTGTCAGTGCTGTCTGCAGAAGAGACATCTTCCTGACGACTCCATTTCACAGGCAACTGAGAATGATGAGACGAAGAAACATAGTTGCCAGGGTCACTTCTTTTAAATAGGTATTCAAAGATGGCAGCTATAGCATGTCCTTCATTGCTATGGTAGGTGTTGTTCGCATCACTCCAGTTATACTCAGGCAGGCAATTCTTTGTGACTGAACTTTTACTTAGCTAGTGTCTACTGAACTTCGGTCACCAGACCACAGTCCCATAGGTATAGGAATTGGTCTCATAATGACGATGTATACCCATATGACCACTTTTAGTTTCATTCTGCAAGTTTTTTTAGCATTCCATGTTAATTTTGCATCGAGTGTGACTCCAAGATATTCAATAGTTCTTAGAACCACCGAATTTTCCAAAAACAACCATAGTAAACATAGGCAATTGTGTAGATGCCAATTTTCGAGTTGGGACTAGTTCCATAACAGTGGTGATAGAACACCACCCTGTGGGCAGTTTTTTATAGTGACCACGTTTGATACCCAAGTGCAGATAGTAGGAGAATATTCCAGTACCTAAAGGCACCAGAAATGATAAGATTTATCTATCTAATAGATATCTTGGTTCTAAACAAACACAATATAACTTCTTGGAGCAGTTTGATCGAAGTTTCAACAAATTCTTTACATAGCGTTAGTTTTACGTCAATGATAAAATCTGTCCACGATTGAGTAATGTCTGTCTACATTGACATACACTTGACTTACCTAAACATTTTCTTATACATTGCTGCTGGTAACTGGGTCTGAATTTCTCATGTGGATAATGATTAATTTAAATTACTTCGATTTTAGAGCGTTCCACTGTTCTAGTAAGAAAAAAGAGTATGAGAAAAGTTTATAAATTAATACTATAATACAATCTAGAACATCAAAATAAAATTACTAATGACTCTTTCATTCTCGAAATCCTCTCTAGGGCCACTTCAGTGATTGTATTTCAGGTGGGGAGTACTTTTTCAGCGATTAAAAGAAAAACTATCTGTGTTTATAGAGGCTTCATTTAATTGCTCTCGATTTAATCAGCTAAAACCAATTTGTCAATAAACGCGGGACAAAAAAAGGCCAGGTTTCTATTTTAATTGCGTTTCAATTTGCAAATTGGACAATGAATTTAACTGTGGAACGTGTGCATGTGCCATGCAGCGCGTTCGGATATGCCCGGGAGACGCCTAGAAACATTATTCAGATTGAATACCTCCACATGAACCTAATAGACTGGCTTTTTATCGGTTTCGTCGCTACCGATAATCAATTTTCACTATTCACGCTATATCAAACCAGTCAACAATAATTCACCGCATATGCATATATGCTTCCAATGCTTTTGAAATATTTAAAATTATTTACAATTTTTGTCTGGAAATGGTTCATATTAATTGCAAAATATAATTAAGTAAAATATCTGATATTAGTAATTTAGCAAAATTTATACTGTCATCTTAAAATTTGAGGAAAACAGTCTACGAAATTCAAATTTACCGCCACATTAAGGCTTGTGGGCATCTGAAAAATTGATAGTATCATAGGTTTGGACAATAAAGAAAATTTATTAAAAACGTTTTTATGGAAATGGTTCATATTCATTGTGAGGATAAAAATAGTAAAAAAAATCTGGCATTAGTAATTTAAGCGAAACTTATATTTTCATTATCAAATTTGAAGAAAACTGTTGTCAATTCAAATTTACCACCACTTTAGGGCTGACAATGATATCCGAGTTTCAAAATAGTAGAAAGTGATTTATTTGCAGCACTTAGATGAGTACAGGATGTGAGCGTTGCAGAGGACAAAGTTCCATAGGCGTACCATTTGAGAAGGGTTCAAAGAACACAAAATTACTAAAAATAAACTGACATTAAGTAAACCTAATACTTTAACAGTTGACTGTTTATACTCATCCGTAGAATATTATTCTTTTAGACGACAAAGACGTACCATCATACACATTTTAACCTACCTGATCCCCACCACCCAGTTACACCCTTCTGATGTGCACTCCGCGAATATCGCACTTTAACACACCCACTATACACTACTGGTTACTATCACTGTCACTATAACTATCACACTTATCGTTGGCTATAACTTAACACATATTGTTGACTATTACAAAATGCATTATCCATTAGCACAGTCAGCAGCTGTCTCATTCTCTTTATGTAAGGAGAACAAGACTGATTGTGTTTTGTCCTTATTAAGGAATAATTTGTTAGCAAGAAACCACTGCCTAATATTGTTTTGTGTTACCAATACTTTATCTTTAAGTGTATCACTAATCAGAATTGTAGTGTCATCAGTAAAAAGTATAAATTTACAATTTGTATCACAATTAGGGAAATCATTCATATATACAAGGAAAAGCGCAGGTCCCAAGACGGAACCCTGTGGCACTACGTACTTAATAGGCAGTCTATCAAACTTAATACCATTAAAGTCAACATACTAGAAGCTATTTTCCAGGAATGATTTTATTAGTAAAATACTTGAATTCTTAAACTTATAATGAGTAAGTTTTTTTAATAATTGGTCATGACTGACACAGTCTAATGCTTTTGTCAGATTATAAAGGTTACAGTCAGTGATATTACCATTTTCAAAATCTGAAAGAACTGATTGCGACAAGTTTCTAATAGTACATGTTGTATTTAGTATGTGATAGGGATATAGTAATTGGAGTTTCAACATTTTGTTGTATGACTTGATCACGTGCAATGTTTCTTGTGTTAGTCTGAGGAATATTTTCAGTCTCTACTAATACAGCATTCCAAATTCCGGTGTACTCATTTTAACGCGATGCTCAGATCTTTGCTGATGTGAAAATGATTTTCGCCTTATGACCTTGTTTTGGGATATCTGCAATCACCTTGAAATTGCTTTCTTGGAGTTTATCCAATTTTTTGTCTTTTTTAAGCTTTCCGAACATTTAACGACTGAATCACCTTGTATATCAGAAAATTTCGAGAAATAACCTAAGGAGATTGTGCAGTCAATTATATTGTACCAGGACGATGAAGGACAATAAACACATCAAAATCGTCGTTCACTGTTACTTTTGTTTTTTCTCTTCAATACTGTGAACTGTTATTTTATATTTCTGTGGCAAGGTAAAACAGTTTTTATGTCATTGAAACATCTGCCGTAACCTATATATTATGTTATGTTATTGAATTAACATTTAACAGGTTGGCAATTGGTGTTGGTGTAAGCTTGTCCTGACCAATAATGAATCAGTTTGGGAAATAATTGCAGTTAATGGGAAACATTATTTATGATTATAATTATCTCCCCATTTGTTTTGATTTATCACAATATGTGTGCGCGGTTAATAGAAGCCTTACAGTTTGCCCGCTGAATTGATATTATTAATTACAGTTATAATTTACGTAATGATGTTCCAATTTCCATGGACTTACTAAGTAGGATCCGCATTACCTTCATTGGACCAAAAACTATATAAAACGCTCGTTAGTCTAATTGAAGCTAAACAGAATAAAAAGCATAACATGTTGCCTATTACGAACAGAAAAATCTTAGTTGCAGTTACTTATTCTATTTTTATTTCTACAACTTAGTTTAGTGTACCGTAAGAAATACACCATTAACTCTCAGATATGAAAAAATACTGAAAGTACAGTTTTCCAACTTTATGATTCAATATGTATAGGATGTAACAGAAATGTTGAAAAATGTCATGAAGCACCACATAATTTGTTTACCACAACATTGAAAGTGAAAATAAATTAACAAAAAAAGTGTCACATACACGGTAAACACAGATTTGTTAATTCAAGACCTATTTTTTTTGTCAATTTTATTTTGTTTAATTAAAAAACGCTTATTTCTCTAAATAATATTTCTATTGTTTCAAGAAACAGTAAGGTTAGAAAGAATTATATAATATATTTGAATTTTTGTTATATTTATCTTATAATTCAAAAATAAATAAATCGTTTAAAAAAATTGTTTTTGTTGGATCTGATATAACTTGAACAAAGTAAAATACAACAAAATATTTTGTAAGTGGCCAATCACAAAGCGATTAGCAATTACTGTGCTCTCTATTGACTGTCGATAGTGCCTTCTTTTGATTATTAATATATATGATAACAAAATATGTCGTAGAATTATTACCTGTAATGCAGCTGATAAGAGATATTTTTGTTTTAATTTAAAAAATACAATTAACTATATTATTTAATTGTTTCCAACCTAGTAACGAGTATTTGATCTTTTCATTGCCATAAGTAATCTAAATGACAAAATATTCAGCCTAAATGCGATATATACAAGGTGTTACATAATGATGTTAAGGAAATTTAGACAGGTTCTATGTTTAAAAATAAGAAATGCCTCATTTTCGAGATACAGGTTGTTTAAAATTTTCCGTTTTTGAAAAAAAAAAAAAAATTAAAATATCCGGTTTGATGTGGAAAAGTTTGGTAAATTTAGGAATCTCTCCGTTATTTTAGAATATCATAAAATGCAACGTTTACTACCTCTATTTTTAGTTTTAATTAGAATAATTTATTTCTTAATCAATAAAATTCGATGAAGTTGATGACGCGCTATATGGCAACAGCGAGGCTAAATGGCACTTGTATACTTGATTAAGACAAAAATTATTCTATTACTAAAAGTAAATAAAAGAGTTAGTAAAAATTGTATTTTATGATATTCTACGCAGAAAATTACGGAGCGATTGCTAAATTAACTAAACTTTCGAATATTTCCAAGAGAGTGGTGTCTATAAACAACTGTAATAACTCTGAAAGAGCTCAAGGAACGTACAGTTTCGTTACAAATAAATAAGAATACGTCCAAATACGCAGGATCCGGTTAGACAGGAACGTGACTTTGCCGGAAGTTGGAAGTGAAGACTAGCGGAAGTCGGAAGTCCTTGGAAGGAGCGGGACCGCTTCTACATCGCTCAGAAATAATCGCTTTTGCTTGTACGAAATTAGCCCCAGCGCCAAAGCAAATGTAGTGAGGATTTATAACATTAATTACTGTATATTGATAATACTTCCTCACATTTTTCATGTCATAGACGCTCTACGAGGGCAGAAAATTATTGAGATATGTTTGGAAATGATGCAGTTTAGTATATACAGGATGTCCCCCGATAGCTAAAACGACTTTTGCAAGACAACAAATTTTAGTGTTGAAAAATGACCTGGGGTTCAGCTCTGCTTGTATAAGAAACAATATCTACCATGATTTCAAATCCGTAAAATCCAAAAGGTCTTGGAAATTTGGAAGAAATTCATATGAATGTACCGTTTTTGTATGACATATGATAAAATGTTATTAAGAAAAGTTTGTCAAAATAAAGAATCGAGGACGTCTGCAAAATTGTAGTATTCTATGCCTATTTTGATACATGGTGATTTTACGGGTTGTTGTGCCGTGACCTCGGTAACTGGTAGCTGCCAGAAACAGAGTTAAAATGCACATCACTAGCATCAGCCGGGGTTCTTTTACCTGCCCTGGTTGTTCTCGGGCTAGGCTCTGTGGGGACAGACCCGCTATCGGTGTCTCTGGGCCCGTCCATATATTGATTTCGGTTCCTATTGTTGGTACGGCTGGAATGGAGGGATAACCCTCCATAACAATACTGATTCAAATATTTAGAAGACAGTTCGGCGAATAGTTTTCCATGCCCATAGGTATTAATAAAACAAGCATATACTGATAATTTTTTGTTACTAATTATTTAGGTTAACATTGAATTTATGTCTTTGTCTTTTTTCTTATGTTCTCTTTTCTTCTTTTTCTTTGTTTAATTTTTCAGGTCTATATTAGAAATACCATAAACGAATTACTAAACTTAAATATTAAGCATAGTTACAATATTTCTCCACGTTTTGTAGATTTTTTTATTTCATTAGATTTATACCTTCTGGATGTTCTAGAACAACACCATGTACAAGACATAGCTACAAAGTCAGATACCTACATAATCTCCTTTATTTTCAGGACGCAGATGTGTTTTTTGTTTTATTGGCCTGCATAAACAAAATTCCACAATAAAAGAAGGTGATCCGAAGATAGATCGCTCAAAGTGTGAGGCTTATTTGCAATAAAATCGATACAGTAAAATTTATGAAGCGTTCCCATTGTTATCTAAGGGCACATTTGCGAGCAGATTCTTATGGGCAGTACTAAAAGCCTCCTAGGCCTTCTATCATAGGCTCGTTTGACAGTGACGATTGCAGGAAGTCGGGAATCTGATCAAATGGGGCCATATTCTTTCGGTTAAGTGTTTCCACGGCTTCTACGATGGTAGCCGACTGTTAATGCCCCTGGCTGAGATAACACTAAGGGCTCTTGCTTTGAATGTGATCGAGAATCGCATCCTTGCCTTTACGCGCCGTAAAAATTAATTGCTTACATATTTTTAGTCGTGATGTTAAATTGACCGAAAATAACATGAAAAAAAAAGTATAGAGAGCGATTCGTTTATTTGTTCATTATTCGGTTAAAAAATACAGGGGGTTTCGAATAAGAACCGACACAGAGTTTAATCAAACATACCTATATCCAATTTAAACTTGGAATAATCAATTTTGGTACATTATTTAAGTTTATTATTGGTCTTCTTTGACTATAAGTTCAAGTAAATATTTTGGATCAATAACCCCTAAAGTTATACCATTCATCAAATTTAAAAAGAATGATAATATCCTGCGCATAATTTAATATAAAACCCTCTTTTACTCTTGTTGAACTATAAAAAATTTTAAGGCTTTCAATAAATATGCGTCAATTAAAACAATATTTTAATAGTGTTTATTAGAAGAAATCAAAAAAGTCAGTAGTAACTATTTTACTTCTGCTACTGTCTGTGGTTGAAAATGGCTGGAAAATTTACATTCAACAAACAAGTTGGCATAATACTTGTGTTAGGGTTTTGAGAAGGAAACTGTAGAAGAAGTGTGGAAGAATATCGAAGAATTCTAAATCGAGTGATTCCCCATACAGAAACATTTTCTAATGTTGAAAGATGGGCTCGAGACATAGAAAAGTTTTTCAATAATATCGGAGACCATCCTAGTGTGTAATATAAACCGCAAATAAGTATTAAACATTTATCTCGACAAACTGGATTATCAAGAACTGTACATCGAATTTTTAAACATAATCTACTATATCCATATTACATTCAAAAAGTGTAAGAGCTATTGCCTCAAAATTTGGATCGACGAGTGCCCTTCTGTGGCATTCAATATTGAAATATTGAAATATTTTGGGACCCCGTACAATCCCTACATGCACCTGCTCTGTGTCGGTTCTTATGCAGAACACCCTGCGTATACACCGAAGGTCTTAAATGAAATATCCTGTATATATATCGTCCTGGTTGATATTAATTTGAAGAAAGTATTAGGGTGCGTTTATAAGACGATATTAATTCGAGTAACAACAGCGGGAAGCCAAATTTACGGTGAGCACTAAAATATTGTGTTTACACCATTATTAAAACAATTGCCTAAAAATTAGTAGCAACGCAATCGTAACCGTAAAATAAGGGCTATTATCGTAAAAATTTGTTTTGTTTCCTTAATTACTTAAGGTTTTATATGCGCCTCCTTTGTTAATATAATAACTTCTGTGGCCCCAGGCCCAAATAACAATCCGGTTAAATTCTTACAGAGGGATCAGAACCCTATTCTAACTGAGGTGAAGTTAAGGGTCTTGTCAGCATACTTTCGCTTTTATCTACTTTGAACAAGCCAAAAGCTTGTAATATGTATATCCTACAATTATTAAATACCTACCTAATGTCAAGGAACACCAAAGGCTAGATTTAAATGAAATTATAAACAATTTATTTTACATAACTTACTCTTCTAATGTGAAAACCAATAAAATAATATTATAAGAAAATCTGTATTTTGCATAAAAAAGTACATTCTGTTTATTATTTTTTTTGCAGTTGGCGTCTTTCAAACAGGTTCTACATTATCTTGAGCAACACGAAAATATTTAGGTACATTTTTTTAACTAAAACTGAAATAAAATGTAATAAATACAAAAGATAAGGCCAACATGTAGTATATTGCATGAAAGACGAAAAAACAGGCAATTTTTTGTGGACATAGCCTTGCATAAAGGCCTCCAAAAATGCAACAAAAAACAATTAAAGATTTTTGACGTGTCTTGCATATTAAGCGAGATACATGGGATCTTATGTGATACAGCCTGTATACTGCAATTTTACATTTGAACTGAAATTTTTAAATCTATAATCCTTACTATTAATGTAATTTGATTGGATTCCTTATTACAGCTGAAATAAGATAAGTCTATATTTTTCGTTGTACAGGGTGTTCACACAAAAACGTTTGATTCGATTGCAACTTTGCACAAGGACTTCAATTTTTTAACTAATTTTTATAAAAAAAAGCAATCGTGCATCGCGCTATAGTTTAGTTCAATGCAATCAGGAAAAAATGTAGAATCTGAAAAGGTAATAATATACAGTTACAGTGTTTTGTAAGAAAAGACAAAGTTAATATCATCGTCTCTGTAATGCAATGGTCGATTTTTTTTCTTTTTTTTTTTGATAAACAAAATTGAAACCTTTTGAATAATTAGTCATGGAATCAGTTTTAGTTTTGCGATATTTCTAGGGCAGTTAAGTTACAACTGAATTGTTTTCGCCTGTACATATTGAGAAAAATATTTTATTTGTAATTTGGAAATAAACAACTATTTACTAACTTATCTAAAGCTAACAATTTACTATTTTTTTTAGAAGTATGCGACTGTTGCTCTTTTTACAAATTAAATATAGACTAGGTCCTAAATTTAGTTTCAATGTAAATGTGACAACAAATAGTGCATATTATTTGTAACTTCTGAATTATTAATTATTTTACAGTTTATATATAGATGAAAATTTAGAAATATATTTATAATTAACAAACAAGCACCCTGTACATTAATCTTATTTATTAGTAACGTGGATTTTTGTTATGTAAAACGGATTGTTGAGCAAGCATGCAATTTGGCAGATCTGAGATGAGGACATAAAGGAAGACTTAACCAAAATTGTATTTTTATGTATAATGCAAACCCGACAATCTAATCAGAGTGGCTCTGTGATGGAAAATGCTCATTTAGCGGTAATGCTCCTATTCGAACAGTGGCGCCAGGACCGAAGTAACAGTCGGTCTGATAAACTTCTCAAATAAATAGTGACCGTGTCACATTTTGGTATTACCATAAACTCGGGGATATAAATCTTGAGTTCACGGTTTACTTTGACTCAACTGGGAATATTATATTCGGCATAAATCACTACCGGAATAGTTTCTGCTCAAACAAAGGCTTCCTGGTATTGTTTGTGTCTTTCATTTTACTCTATCGTTACCAAAAAATCAGTTAAAAAAAATGTATATTGGCGTATACATATATTGACTCAATACAAATCTCACAAAAAGATACGTATATAGGGAATACTATAGAAAAAGGTAATATTCTGTGATAGAGACTGAATTGACTTCTTATATTTGTAATTTGACATCTTAATTGTTTTTGGTTAGTTTTTTTCATTGGTTATTTGGCCACACTTTTGAAAAAGTAATGATTAATTGAATAAATCCTTGCACCATCAGTCAGGAGTTATTTTTGAAACTAAGTTTACCTAACCAAAAAATCTCACACTGAAAAAGCAGGCACACGCAATGAGCGTGTATTTTTTGACGTTTCGAAAAACTCTTTGTTTTCGTTCCCAAAAATTGCAAATGTATTAAACGTAAGTCAACTTTGACAATTTAAAATTTGTTTGTTTGCTTCCATAGAGATGTTACATTAGTTTTATTTTATTGTATTTTAGTTAAAAAAAAATGTACCTAAATATTTTCGCCAGTTACATTGTCTGTGTCAAAATAATTTTAAAGTCCCAATTGCTTCTAATGTGAAAACAAATAAAATAGTATTATAAGAAAATCTGTATTTTGCATAAAAAAGTACATTCTGTTTATTATTTTTTTGCAGTTGACGTCTTTAAAACAGGTTCTACATTATCTTGAGCAACACGAAAATATTTAGGTACATTTTTTTTAACTAAAATTGAAAAAAATGTAATAAATACAAAAGATAAGGGCAACATATAGTATATTGCATGAAAGACGAAAAAAACAGACAATTTTTTGTGGTATAGCCTGCTTCAATAAAAAAAAATTTATCCGGCGAACCACATACGATATTTAAAAAATCTGTTTAAATCAGGTGGAAGATATCAATTTTGCAATAAAAATTTATTACCAATAAGTTTTGTCTATCTCTTAAAATAAAAAAGTTAGACAGCTTTAAAGTTTGGGCACTTTACAGGTTTTTTTGTTATTACTCATAAAGTTGGCCATGGATCTCAAATTTGTTTTTACGAGCATAAAGGCCTCCAAAAATGCAACAAAAAACAATTAAAGATTTTTGACGTGTCTCGCATATTAAGCGAGATACATGGGAGTGGCCCTCTTATGTGATACAGCCTGTATATATAAATAAATTAAATTAATTATTTCGAAATTAAACAGGAACATAATTAACAAATTAAAAAGATAGGTGAGTCTTCCATGTCAATACCTACTATACAATAAAATTAACATGTTAACGTGTAAAGCCTACACCTTCAATGATACAAATAACACAGAAATGTGTAAAAGTTACACATGACATTTGTTATATTAACACAGTGGATTGTGTTAAACCTTTAGCACACTGCTACATACAGAGAAATGTGTAAAAATATACAGAATTCCGTGTGGACCTCGATTAACACAGTATTGTGTTCTTTTGTGTTAAAATGTGTAATTATTTTTTTACAGTGTAAACATTGTTCATTGTTGGCTACAGTTGCATCAAGAAGAAGTAACAATAAAATAAAGATAATTTAACATCTTTCTGAAAGCATATAAACTAATTTTAAACTGTCAAACTTGACTTACGTTAAATACATTTGTAATTTTAGAGAACGAAACCAGAGTTTTCCGAAACATCAAAAAATACGGAAGTACGCGATAGTGATCTGATTGTTTCATGTATTTGTAAATGGACATTTGATTTCATCAAAATACACATTTTAGGCATATTAGTTAAATGTTAAATTACGAAAGCAATAAGCATGTTGAATTATAAAAAATCTGTATATTTACAAACTAGTTCCATCCATTTACCTTCGCAATTAAATTTAATGATGACTAGAACATTCAGTAGGTAACAGCAAAACCCTTAGGGCGCGGCACTCTGTTTGATGCAATTTACTATTTACAAAGGCATTATTAAGCCCTAAATGTCATATTGACTATTTTAATGCGTTGTAACTTTGTATTGATCAGCACAATGTTTCAATAATAAGTTCTACTAGTATGTAACGATAATGAACAAATTTGTGTCGTTAGTAAGGTGCTAAAAACAGTGTATTAAATTTTCTACGGTGACAGATCTGACATGTTATTTAGTCCTCCTGACTTTAAATCATTTGGACTTCTTTTTGCATGGATATTTAAAAAGTGAACTATATCGCACCGAAATGATGATGCAAACGTATCACAGCTGCTGCCAATAATTTACAAATCCTAAACGGACAAGAATCAAAAGAATGTGTGTTAGTTTGCAGTTTTCTGTATAAAATAGGTATTATAAAAGACCGGTGTACTGGCCACTGGCTTGTGTACCGCGTACCGGATGTCTGCGAACTACTAAAGGACCCCGCAATAATCTTATGGAAATTGGGTTTCTGTCAAATTGTCTGAATTTTTGATATGTTGTAGATTTTGTCATCCTGAAAATGAACATTTTGGCAGCTACGGAGCTGCCAAAGCTCCCCTGACCCGTTGCAAACCTTATTCATTTCCAATACTATTTACAGATGTCAAAAGCATATTTTAATTATTCTAATATATAGGGTAATGTTTTTGAGGTCACTGGATTCAACCCTCATGTCAGATTGGACAAATTGACCGTTGACAGCTGTCAATACACTGTCAACGAAGAATAGAAAAGTAAATATTCTCATGCCAGATTGGCAAAATTGACAGTTTATAAAATATTATTCATTTCTTTCCTTGGGTATTTCTTTAATTTTTTTATTCTGTCGTCGATCGCATGTTCTGCCTTGTCAGGTTTTACAGTGGATCAGTTTCCAATGCTGAGCAGAAGTGTATTTTTAAATAATTTTCGAACTGCTCTTTTGATTTTTTTTTACAATTGTATTTGATGAAATGAAATAATAATAATAATAATAATAATAGTAACAATAATAGTAATAGTAATAGTAATAGTAATAGTAATAGTAATAGTAATAGTAATAGTAATAGTAATAGTAATAGTAATAGTAATAGTAATAGTAATAGTAATAGTAATAGTAACAGCAGTAATAATAATAATAAATTACATTTAATTTACGTAATAAAATTCATATTCACTGTAATGCAAAATTTCTTGACTTTACAGAACCCATGTAATAATTTTATACAATTCAATACGTAATTCAATGATGATGCAGACTTTTTCTACATGATTTTTCACTATACATATTGAGTGTTCTATAAACGGTAAAAAATGTGAATTGCCAAAAACTAATAGGTTCATTTTGTAAGCGGTTTTTAAAAAATAAACGAAGTCCACCGCCCTGTATAAGCTTGTTGCAGACCACATGCGGTGCACTTCAAGTCTGGTGCACGTGACATGAATTCGGCCATTGATTGATGTTAAAATTGCATGTCCCACATATGACGCGTGTGCATACATATATGCAGCACGGTAGTTATCACATCGTAATTTTCTGTGTTGTAATTACATGCCAAACTGACCGCTGATATTAACAGAGGTGCCAAACAGTTAATCTAGTATTGTATTGGTCTCCAACAATACAATATATTATATCCTGATTAACTAACTATTCAGGAAGTTATTTGCCAAGGGGTGTGGCCTGGTAAGATTGGCTACGTTACACTATCATCTTGGATGCTGAAGCAAATTATGCATATTTAGTATATGAGTCAGTAAAGCATAACTTTGATAAACTTTAAGTTTGCGCATATACGGTGTATCCCAAAATGATGGAACATGTCAATTAGTAGCTATATAGAAATTTAAATTTTTCTGTACTATTTTCTGTTTTTTTTGGGCATGTTTGTTAGATCTATAACAACATATTTTTTAAAATAGGATACTCTATATTTCATAGTGTAAATTCCTTTTTATAGACAAATTTAACGTTATAAGGATATACTTATTATTTTTTGTCAAAGCTGTTAAAATTTAGAGAAATGGGGAAATTGCATAATTTTTCCAAATATGTGACGAAGAATGAATTTATTATATTAATCGAAATAATGTGTACCTTAGACAATTTCGCGGAAACATAAGCCTAAAAACGGTACTAATTAATGAGGTTTTCTAGGTTTCCCTCATTCATGCATTGAATAGTGGTGAGAGCCTAACAACGTAGGTCAGTCCTAGGCGTAAATGCGGCCTGCTTAGTAATAATGTGCCTCTCCCTTCCCCACACAAGTCTCCCTACTTCTGGGCGAACCCTCGTGATTATAATGAGAGGTGAATGAGATATTATTCATAAATAAGTTAAGTTTAACAATACCGTAAGTTCACAACATTACCACTAATAATTGTGGTAATGTTAAAAAATGGAAAATAATAGACACCTACTTGCTGCACTGATGAAGTTGGCATTAGCACCAAGTTCACGCCTGGTAACACCGTACTAGGGTACGTAAGAATCTGTTAGTCCTAGAAATTTCTTTCACCAACAAACCTGCTTTGCGCAACCCAACAATCCGCCCCCTTTCAAAGTCACTAAGCTGTGAAATCTGCCAACATTTTATTTTATACTTGATAATAAAATTATTCAACTTTAAGTTCGGTCAGGTATTACTTTCATCTGATTTTCTACATGCATATTTCAATATATATATATTTTGTAATCCACTAGATTTTTGGATTTTTAGATACATGATTTTTTCCACTGTATTTTCATTTATTTAATTAATTACGAGTATTTACTAGTCAGAAAGTGGATATTATTGTTATTCCCCAATTAGCAAAGAACATTTGTTAATTATTATAATTACCAACAGTGCACATATACGTAGGCCGTGTTTGCGTTGCTCGGCATGAATTTTGTATTCTGTTTACAAGAACATCCCATTGCATATTTAAATGATTTGCTTATGAGCTAATTAATACGATCCATTAACTTTAATTGCCTTTTTCTTAATGCCGCGTTAAGCTCTTCAAAAAACAAAAGCGCCAGAAGAACAACATAATTTTATAATCCTTCTTAATTTCGTAATTCCAATTCGCAGCGGAGGATGTATTTTTTGTGAGTTATTCCGGGCTTAAGACGGTATTTTTCATCTGCCTGCTAATTTTGTATCTTCTCAACTGGGTAATTACATTTAATCCTCTCATTCCCTGGAAGCATGAAGAATAGAATACATTGGGTCAATATACCGGATGACGTATTTCTTAAACCTAATATTGTACAGGGTGTCTCAAACTCGATAGTATAATTAGAGATACGTAGTGTTGAATGGGATGAGGTAAGCACCATTTTCAATCGAAAGCATTATCTTTGGGACTTGACAGACACGACTAATGACGTCATCAATTATATTTTTTCCAGAAACAAACCCAATATATAATAAACTTTTATTGGAAAAATGTTTCTGTATTAAAAGTTAAAACCAATATCATCCTAAAGAGTCTCAAAAGAAATGCCAACTAAAAACCACATTAGCAACGGAAAGTTCAAGTAGTCGTTGGAAAATAATTAAATGTTGATTAAAGTGCATAAATGTCACAAAATACTTGCTATTACCCAACACGAACGTCATACGTATAACTTTTGTGCTTACAAAATGTTTTCTCCTTCAAAAAAAGTTGATATGTTACTAATTTACGATGAGTCACTAAAAGATTCAAGAAGAGCTGTAGAGTTATGTCGAAAAAGATATCCAGAGCGCCTTATTCCTGATTATAGAACCGTTACAAGATTGGGGACGACCTTACGACGAAATGAAGATTCATTTTCTGTTCGGAAGAATCAAATAATTGACTGAAGGGTAAGAAACAATGTTAATACAACTAGGCTGTTACAGTATTTCGAACAAAATCCACGAAATTCTATACGGCAGGCTAGCCGCGAATTGAATTTGGATAAATCAAAAGTTCAACGAATTTTAAAAACCAATGGGTATCATGACTACAAAATTCGCAATTTGGAGTATTTGCCTGAGTGTCACATTGAAAACAGATTTAAGTTTATAGAAATTGTAGTAAATGTAGAAACTGTTGATCAGAACCTTTGTCGGCACGGACAAAAGTCAGTTGGTCAATAATGGTAGATGCAACGAACACTGCTGGTCCATTGAAAATCTCCACATTGTAACTCCAGTCCAAAAACAAGTTAATTTTGGAGTAAATGTATGGTGCGGCATTATCGGTAGTATTTAATTGGGTCTTATTTTTATGAACATACATACAGCGTGAGTTACCTAAATTTTCTACAAGAAGAATTTCACTTTCACCCTGCACTTCTGGAGAATATGCCTTTGCAGCTAAGGAGAAACCTATGGTTTCACCACGACTGAGCTCCACCCCACAAGGCCAGGATTGTGCAGCAATATTTAGATAACACTTTCCCAGAAAAATGGATTGGGATTAATCGATCTATTCAGAGGTCCGGAGAGTCACCAGATCTAACAACCTGCGATTTTGTTAGGGGCGTTTAAAAAATAAGGTTTACAAAACACCTTCGCAAGATATTAATGTTAAAAATGTTAAAAACCGCATGAGTAGTATGGCTGCCTTGCATTGTATTAGACTTTGAAATAATCGTCGTAACCATAGAAATCATAAGAACCAGAAGCTATTACATTAGTCACTCAATAATAGTGTTAGATTGAAGATAAAAAATCGCCCTTAACATTGATATTTAGATTAATAAATCGTCTCAAAAGTTAAACATTACAAATAAACACTTGTATATTTATTAATTTGACAAGTAAATACAACTCACTGAGTAACACTACCGTTACACATGTAATACACAATATTAATTATATGTGATTACAAATGTTTCACTAATTACAAAATAACCACCGGCCTTTCAATCCAGGCAGCGCTCATGTTCTGGGTCGAATCATAAAAACTCGCTGACAGGAGGCGGCTTGGGCTTGGTGACGACATAGCCCAATAATGTTTATAAACACCAGGCCGATACGATTAATATATATATCTAAAATGCTCAGACTATGGAGTGTCTTAGAAAGCAGCCATCTAGGGAAAACTTAATGTAAGCTGTTGGTTATACTGCGTTTTAATTCCAGCATACAATGCAAACCAAAACGGAATGTTTGTAATTGGACCATGTTTCTACGAATTAGACCTAACATTTTTATATTTTGAAATTCCCGCCCATTAGTGTGAACCTACCCCGTTAGTGCAACCAACTCATAAAAGCTAAGTTACTGCAATATAACCACACTTGCGTTTTCTCTATAGGTTTATTTTCGGTACCCCTTTTGGCGTTCTATGTATTTTTTGAATTCTATGGTTGTAACCAATTAGAATTTGAATTGACAAATGAAAAATTATGGAGCGTTGTACAATTTTAGGTTAAGAAAATACGCTACCTGGAGATACTTAATTATTTAGTGTTTCACCTTCACACCTGAGAGGAGTACTTGGCAGGTATGCTGTAGACATGCAGTCCGTGCTGCTGACATGACAATAATTGTACCATATACCTATGCAATGTAACAATAATATGTTATAGATATTGATTTAATAAATGGAGTTGTGCGGCTTCAGTTAATTTGGTTCAACCATGCGAGCGAGGATAGATCCTGATAGATCCGATATACCCGTATCATGGGTAACATATGTCGGTAATTAGTATTAGTTTTAAGGTACAAATAGGTTATGTCGATATGGCTTAGGTGGACCGCAACTCTTATTAGTTGACCAATTACTTGGGCTGGAAGCCAATAATAATTAGTTAATAACGGCAATTAATTCCAGTAATTAGAATGGACGTTTCCAATGTCGCTTCGACGATGAGCTTTACGAACATACACGGCTCTTGTCCAAAATATAATATACAGAGCATAACAAAAGTGCAGGTCAAATATGACGATTAAACCCTATTTACCTATATATAAAAATGTCTCCCTTAAAAGACACAGTGTGTTACAGTTGAACGTTTTATTGTTTTTTAATATTGTTTTAGTATTATTTGTTATAATATGTAGAACTATGTAATTTTATGTTATAACAATATTTACATCTACAGTTGAATTAAAAAAATACATATTTTGAAATATTCCTGTACCTAAAAATTTGTTGGTTAGACTGCTTTATGTTGTTATACAGGGTGTCCGGAAAAAAGTCGGGAATCTCTCGAGTAGGGATAGAACATGAAAAAATAAGATGACAAGTTCCTATATCTTTTTCCTACAAGCCCTTCGTACGAAGACGTGTCACTGGAGGACGCCGCTGGAAATCCGTTTTTCTTGAATAACTTTTAAAGTACTATACTAGTAAATATAATTTAATTTTGTCCTTGAAACATATTTAGCTTCTTTGGTTTACCAGGGGAGAGCTAAGCTTTACAACTTAATGCCTAAATTTTTAACACCCTGCATGATAAAAAATTTTATAATAATAAATCTGAACCAGCTTCAACCTTAGACTAAAAAAAGATACTCTTATTATTACATACATCAGCAAATATGCGTCTATCCCCAAAATGGTTAAATATATCATATAAAATAAGGTATATATGTACGACTGTTTGCAAAAGCACTCTACATTTATTGTAAATATCTTCGTTGTCTAATTGCTAACTATGTTCAACGTCATTTCTCACGCTACAATGTTGCTAATGGTGGGTACATATCAAAATAAAACATAAAATTAACAATAAAACTCTCCCAACAATTGCTTGCCGACTTCCACAACGCCGTTAGAATGCACGGCCTTAAATTACATTTTTTACTGTCTGTCAATACAGAATGCAGTACTTGTAAATCAAACCCGTAAGCGAGAGAAAAAATCGTGCAACCCTTAAGTTATATTCGTTATAAGCTATAAAAACTGTTATACGACCTTGTTTGAATAAAGAATGCGTAAATCATGCTAGGAGTTTTACTATCTGAGTTTTAGTGTTCTGGGCCAGTAGCAGATCGACTTTAATCCGGATCTATTCAGAATGTGAAGAGTAGCCTTTGCCAATCCAATTTAATACTGATTGTATTACCCTAAGAGGGTTGCTAAACTGTTTTTCTGAGTTTTATATATAGAAAGTCAGTCTCCCTTTCTAACATTCACATCCACTACTTGTGAAGTAGGAATTATGACTAGTATTTCTAACTGTTATATAATAAATTATACGTTAAAAAAACATGATGAAGCTACATAGATCCTGACTGAAACAAAACGTTAGTAATTTTTTACATTTCTATATTTTTTAAGTATAAGGTCTTTAACTCATTAGTATGGGTCCGCTGTGAGGATCCCGTTTAAAACTTATAAGCAATATCGTCCTAAGGAGTCTCAAAAGAAATGCCACCTAAAAATCACATTAGCAGTGCAAGGATAAAGTAGTTGTTGAAAAATCATTGAATGTTCATTGTTTAAAGTACATAAATGTCATTCAGAATAAATAAAAGGATTAAGCTCGATTATTCTTTAATCCAGTTAAAACAACAGGTGATGACAACAATAACTAAACTTAAAAAATGAGGTTAACGCCCTCATACTACATACATATTACAATCTATTCTCTATATGACCTCTCGTTTCAAGACATATTCAATCTTCGTCTGACTTCTTTGTGGGCTGTATTTATTAACATTTTGCCGTTTAACTCATTATAAGCGTTTGTGATTTTTTCTTTCAAATGATTATTATCTCGCGAAAGTGTTTTGTAAACCTTCTTTTATAAAACCCCCTATAAAAAATCGAGGAGTATTAGATCTAGTGACCTTCTGAGCCAAGGAATAGGTTCATTAATCCCAATCCGTTTTTCTGGAAAAGTGTTATCTAAATATTGCTGCACAATTCTGGCCTTGTGGGATGGAGCTCCGTTGTGCTGAAACCACACGTTTCTCCTTAGCTGAAAAGACACATTCTCCAGAAGTACAGGAAGTTTTTCTTGTAGGAAATTTAGGTAACTCACGTTGTTCAATATATGTTCATAAAAATAAGGCCCAATTAAATGCCTACCGACGATGCCGCACCATATATTTACTCCAACAAGGCCTTGGTTTTGGACTGGATTCACAATATGGCAATTTTCAATGAACCAGTAGTGTAATTACACCTGTTAGACAAACCATTACTCCAAAGAACGCGCCAAAAAAGATTCTAATCAACAGTTTCTACATTTACTACAATTTGAGCTGTAAAATTAAGTCTGTTTTCAATGTGACGCTCAGTCAAATACTACAAACTGTGAATTTTGTAGGTATGATACTCAATGGTTTTTAAAATTCATTGAACGGTTGATTTATCCAATTATTTCTCAATAGAACTGTACAGCTCTTATTGATTTTATTGTGACTCGTCGTAAATTAGAAACATACGTTTGACGTAAAAATGTATACAAATTTGTGATGTAGTTTGACATCTTGACAAAATAAAACATATAGAAGAACAGTAATACAAACAATAATATTCTTGATGTTTTGTTTATTTATTGTTAGATACTGTTTACATTTCCATTCATTGACCGTAAATGGATGTTTCTTGTCTTACACTAGTTTTTTCTTTATACAAAGCTGTTTGTCTAAAATACTCCAGTGTTGTTCCCAGAAGATATAACACATTTTCGGTTTTATTTAATTTTGTGGTCCTAAAATGGATATCAGACGAACAATATTAAGGGCGTCTTTGAGAAGTACAATGTTGGATGTCTGATGGACGTCCATATTAGTCCAGAAACGTACCGACCTAAAATGAACGTCTGACGGACGTAACATTAAGAACGTTCCTAGAGCTACGCTCTTGGACGTCCCATCGACGTCCATAATTGGTCCTGTGACACACCGGCCAATCTGTTTTAATTATTGTAATTTTACCTACACTTTTTTCCAATGCTGATTTCCTTTCTACATCCCTACTATTGATTATAGGCTTAAAATAAAACCGTAATATTCTTCTCCGGATACGATTCCATATCAAATAAATATGAATAAACCAAGCATATCAGGCGTAAGTCCTTTTGTACGGTAGACCGTAATACGCAAAGTATGCCACGATATGTATCGCCGTACAAAAGAACAAAACAGAATCGGAGCGCGTTGCATATAAATCGAAAGCGGCGAAAACTTAAGATAAGTATTTATTAAGATCCATTTCGGTTGAAGATATGCAAATATGAGGTATAATATAGATTGCGTGAATTTCTGCTGCTGGTCTCAGGGGGGACGGGCACAATCCCTAATCTGAAAGACGCGTCGTAAAAAATACAATAACGAAGGCATGCCGGCAATTTCGGCTTAATGGAAATCCAAACACTTAAGATTTTATTCCTACTAAGGCTGTATGCGGGATGGAATCTACAGGGCGGCCGTCGTTCAGAATGTAAAATTGCATGATTATTATATCATTAAAACAAATAGTACAAGATACAAACTAATGTCGTTCTTCGCCCATATGCTTACCGGATGAAGTTTTTTTATGATATGATAAGATATGTTCATGGCTACTCTTAATTTAAAATATTGTAATTATATATTTTTTTTAATGTTTCGTTCACCTGTTCACCAAACAAATTTAATACCAATCGAAAGTACAACAAACATGCAAAAGTTAAAAAAAGTTTCTGGCTATTATAACCGGGTTGTCAGATATAGATAGACATTGAAATATACAAGGTGTAACAAAAAAGTAGGTCATCTTATTAACTGCATATTTGACGATTTAATCCTGCTTATCTATATAAAAAAACGCTTGCCTTAAAAGATACAGGATGTTGAAATCGAACTTTTAAGAATGATTTCTCGCAATCAAGTCAATTTTTCTCATATAAGTTTCAAATTTATTGATACTCCTTATATTATAATTAATTAAATCCTCAAGGATTTGAGGGAAAGATTGTCAAACTTGATAATTTTCCGTAAAACTCTTCTATTTCAAGATAACTTTTTGAAACAAGATTTTTGAAAGTTATGCCGTAGAATATTGGGTTGTACTTACCATATTATATTACCATCTTTACCATATTTATGCAAACAAATGTTTTTGAACTATGTAATTTCGTTTCCTAAGAGAAATTAAAACAGTATTTAAGAAACAAATGCTTTCGCCATAATTTTTCAACATCATTTGTATGTTGTACCCAGAGGATTAAACGACTACCAATGTTATGTTATTTCAAACACTTTTTAACTAAAAAATAATTTTACCAAATTGATAGATAGAAGAGACTCAACTATTAAGTGACCACCACACCTCCCTAATTTTAGTCCATTGGATTTCAATTTAGTTTGTGTGTTTATGTAATACGATGATTATTCTGAATTGATGAAGAATATTGATCAACAAAAAGAGCGTTTTATAAAAACCACAGATTTTATCAAAAAATATCAAAATTTTAGTAATTAGAAAAGCTCGTGAATGTATGTTTTTGGCAGGTGGACATGTGGAGCAATTAGTCATCTAAAATATGGAATTAGTGAATTAAAATGTTGATATTACAATTTTAAATTAAATTTTAGTATATAAGTATGTTTAACTAATTTATTCTGTTTAAATTTTTCTTTGTAAACGAAATTACATGGGTAAACACATTTGTTTGCATAAAATTGGAAAATCTGTAAAATCTGGTTAGCCTTATGTCCAGTATAAAGTCAGAAAGGACATTTAAAAAATCAGTAAATTTATTTACAAATTATTCCTTTGAGTGTTTCATTAGAAATAGAATTTTAAAATTGTTTCTCTGCGGCTATTTCTAACTTTGCTGACGTTTAAAAATCGAATTTATCTCGAAGAAAAAGCATTTTAGAAGAAATTATAAAGAGTAATAAAATTCTTTAAGTAAAATTTTATGATACATTTTAAAAACGACAAAAAAATGGGAGGAGCAAAGTACCCCTTTCCCTATTTCTACGTTTGTCTTTAATGCGCTGTTTACAACAATATTTTTAAGGATGTAGTGGGGGGTATAGATGGTTACAGGTCAATAGATTTTTTTTGTTCTTCTTTAATATAAGCATGTTTGGTTCAAATTTGGTTTATCTATATATTTAATAAAATTTGAATAGAAAACAAAAAACAACTTGCACTGAGGAAGGCTTAATAAGAGCCGAAAATTGTTTCTATAACCCATCAATCTGAAACCAACTGTACCCCCACTACATAATATTCTAAAGTCACTAAGCAAAATTTGATTCTTAAAGATACCCGTAAGTCACAAGAAATACGTCTATTAAATTTCAAAATGATGAAAAACAATTTTAAAAGTTAAACTTGAACACCCTGTATCTTTTAAGGTAGGCATTTTTGTACATAGGTAAGTAGGATTAAATCGTCATATTTTGTTGTTGTAATTTGCAGTTAACCTGCTTTTTTGTTACATCCTGTATATTTCTATGTTCATGCCTGGCACTCCGGCAATAGGAACCAGAAAAAGGAAGGCACCCTAACTATTGCATGTTTCTTATACTTTCGATTTGTATTAAATTTTTTCGGTAAGCAAGTAAGCGAACTGCATTACAAAATTTAAAAAAATAATAACATTTCAATAAAAATGCAAATATTTGGTTTCAAGAGAAGGCGATATCTGGTGCAAAATGTATTATTTATTAAAAACACCCAGTAAATATCTCTGATACTTTTCTTATTGTTTGACTTGAAATAATCCTAATATACTGCCTTATCAAACATAAGGTCAGTACGAGTAGTGTAACAATTTAAATTATTGTTATAAATATTGATTTACGTTTACATAAAAAAATGTTGTACTGAAATGAATATTCTATTTTTAAATGCCTATCTAACCGCTAACAGATTTTTGTTTATTTTGTTCTGAATTACAAAGAAATCCATGTCTTAATTTCCCTTAGGTATATTTTTACAAATTGCAGTCTATTTATCTTGCTTAATCGTTTTGGTTGAAATAAAGAATAAACACGATTCTATATGGTCCCCACGCTATTCTCAGAATTAATATTTTGATTGACTCTGGCTGTTCAGAGAAATACCACACATCAGGCGATATCTTTGTTATGTTATTAAAAAAATAATTTTGTGGTCTTCGCCTGATGGTTAACAAATTCGACGAAATATTTACCCAACATATAGTTCTACTAATACAATATAATAACTTTCCTAAACTTCACCAGCTTTGAATCTAATACATGTTTTTAATCATGCTAGAGCTACATATTCTTCGTACAAGGCGAAAACAATTGAAAACGCCCATTTCAAGAACTGTGAACCGGTCTAGTTTTCTGTTATCGAAGAGTAAAATAAATTAGAGATGGGTGAAGGGCCGACGCGTGATTTTAGCTGAATATTTTAAAACGTTAGTTAAAAGACAACCCATTAAATTATGTGGTTATTAATTACATATAGTAAAATCATATCAGTATTATCAAAATATCTACATTTTGGAATAAAATCTGCATTTGGGAATAAAATTTCATCTATTTTTAAATTGATCCCAAGAACTAAAAAAGGTTATTACTTCACAAGCATTTGCTCCTTTGACGGTTTGTTAGAATTACATGATATTTTACAAAGAAGGAATTGGTGTTTATACGTATAAACCAGTAGATATGTACAATCGATTGCAATAATAATGACACTCTTTAAAATTAATTTTGCGATTTCTTTTGAACTTTTGACGTATTTATAATGAAATCTACTTTCAACTTTTAACATTAGTCCATAGTTGTTTCACTCACCAATAGAGATTTATTGAAATTTCTACTCAGAACTTCCAGAAGTTCAAAAACTGTTTTGAAGGAGTGTCATTATTATTGAAAAAGCATGTACAATCTGGCGCCATATTCTTAAATAGTATTTTTTACAAATACAATAATTTTCGATATTTAAGAGCTGAATAATATATAGCTTAGCGAATAACAGGAAAGTTATCTTATGCCACCTGTCAATATCCAAAGGTACCGAAGTAAAATGAATATATAACGACAGAAAGCTGTCTAAACAACAAATTTTTAGGTAAATGTAAATTTTATTATAACATAAATGCATAATAAAAGATTCTAGCGGTCTAACCAACAAATTTTTAGATACATACAGAAATCTTTCAAACGTATGTTTGTCACTGTCACTGTAGATGCAAATTTTATTGCATAATATAAGATTCTTCACTTTTGTTTTTAAGTATGTGAAAATAATTTTTAAAATGTGGGGTTAGAATAGCAAAATTATGTGTTGCAATCATTTTTAAAAGTTATTATATTATTTGAGGATAATTTAAATAGTAAAAGCAGACTAACAAAACGTCAAGAATTTTATTTTTAATATAACTTTTGTTCTATGCGTTTTATTTTTT
Source organism: Monochamus alternatus (assembly GCA_037114965.1). Lineage (NCBI taxonomy): Eukaryota > Metazoa > Arthropoda > Insecta > Coleoptera > Cerambycidae > Monochamus > Monochamus alternatus. The sequence goes on along the minus strand of CM073432.1, from coordinate 23,072,531 downwards.
ATATCTAAAACCATCATAAATTTGATCGTTTTAAGGCGAGAAATACGGTGACGTACTAACAAACAAAGATAACTGAATCTTGTATCATGCCAAAAATACTGAATAAAGTATTTACATAGATACATACTTATAACTTTTTGAAATTTACGAAGGTTTCAAATTAACTTAATTTATTACTTCAATTACTATTTCCAGTACTTCAAATAATAGTTTTTAGTAACATTTTACAAAGTAATGATATTTCCATCAGTAGCTACCCCAATAATAAAATTAACAACAATGCAATGATTTAATTGGGTGAACGTACCCATCTCTTATTTTCGTTAATAACATTTGACAACGTCGCGTCGTCCTTTCGACGCGCTGGAAAATGATTGTTGCAAACGGTTTTTCGGTGCTTAAATTTTTCGCGATTTTTGTGGTTTTAGTGTTACATTGAACGTTTAAATAATGAACTATAGTTACATAGTGTTAAGTGCAATATATACAAGACCAGGATCGAGCACAGCGACCCTTATTTTATCAGTAAGTACCTAATATGTCATAACTAGGTTATGTTCAGTTCAGCGTGTATTTTACATTGCACACTAATTTTTGTTTTATTATTGCATATTCCTCTCTAGAGTGTAGAGGAGAATGTATAACAGTAATGTATATACAGTTTACCTATTATCTACCTATATAGCAGTAATCTTTTTAATTCGTTGTGTATCTGTATTCGTATGTACGTACTAATACGTTAAGTAACAAAAAAGCTAAAAATCTCGTATAGTTATCAAATGAACACGATATGTAACCCATATGTTGTTCTGAATGTAAATTATTCAGTAGTATTATCATTATTAGGTACCTAGTAGGTAGTAAAAAAACAGTCGGACAGATATCCAAGTTTTTCAACTATATTTCTTAGTTGGTAGGTACATGAAGTAGGTATACAATTTTTTTGTTGTGTCTTTTTGCATTGCACTTGTGACCTACCTAATAAAACAAAGCTCTATAAAAGTTTATCCGAAAACTATTCAAGTTTGTCTAATTATTGAAAGTATGATTCCACTGCATTCATATACAGGTGATGCATACATAGTGATGAAAAATAAAACCTATTTTTTAGTAAATTTTTACAAGAAAGAATTAACCGAATTTCTTTATGTTATTATTATCAGTACTTTAAGGTCGCAGCAGTATTTCTCGCCGTAAAATGATCAAATTTGTAGTGTTTTAGGTACAGAAATCTCGAAAAATAAAACACGTAGAGTAAAAGTAATATCAGAAATAAAATTATTGACGTTTTGTTTATCCACTTTTACTATTTAAATTATCCTCAAATAAGTATTATCCTAATAACTTTTAAAATGCATTTTTTGTATGACACACATTATTTTGCTATTCTAACCCCACATTTTAACAATTATTTTCACATACATATAAACAAAAGTGAACAATCTTATATGCAGAACTATGTAAGTATATGTTATAACAATAATTACATTACATTTACATTTAAATACATATTTTGAAAGATTTCTATACCTAAAAATTTTTTGGTTGAACCAAACCGCTATCTAGCGTTATACATTCGTTTTACTTTGGTTTTGGTATCTTTTTATATTTGAAAGTGGGATATAACATTCCTGTTATTTGCTAAACTCTATATTATTCAGTTCTTAAAAGTCTAAAATTACTTATATTTAAACAATAGTTTCTAGTAATATTTTAAATAATAATGATATTTCCATCGGAAGATACGCCAATAATAAAAGTAGCAACAATGCAATGATTTAATTGGTTGAACGTATTCGTCTTTTATTTTGGTTAATGACATTTGACAACGTCGCGTCGTCCTTTCGACGCGCTCGAAAATGATTGTTGCTAACGGTCGGTGGTGCTCAAATTTTTCGCGATTTTTGTGGATTTAGTGTTACATTGAACGTTTAAATAATAAACTATAGTTACATGGTGTTAAGTGCAAGATATACAAGACCGGGAACAAGCACAGCGGCCCTTTTTATCAGTAAGTACCTAATATTGATAACTAGGTTATGTTCAGCTTAACGTCTATTTTACAATGCACAACAATTTTCGTTTAATTATTGCATATTGCTCTGTAGAGGAGTATGTATAATAGTAATTTGACTACAGACAGTTCATCTACTACTTACCTAATACCTATGTATAAGTAATCTTTTTAATTCGTTGTTTATTCGTCTATACATACTATACAGGGTCAGTTTTTGTAGACAAACTTTAATAGAAGATAGAACACATGTTTTTAAAAAGAAAAGTTCCTATAAATGTCGTAGGGGCTTCGTTTCCGAGATACAGGGTGTTGAATATAATTTTTTGTTCCCGAATTTTCATTATAACTTATAAAGGAATGCTTAGATTTATTTCATATTTGGGGGATAATGCCTATTAATTAAGGGGTATAGAACAAGCGATAACAATTATCAAAAACTTTCCTCTTTCTTAAACAGAACTTCTATGTCAATGACTATTTAAAAAAAAACTGTTATTTTAATTCTCTACATACAGTTTACTAAAAATAATGTCCTTATTTTGATTAACAATTGTTATTAATTCCACAATTGTTAATTAAATATTGTATAAATTCAAAAATTTTCTCCATAAACATTAACATCAATGTTAATAATAAATAAATTACTTAATTTAGTACCACATCAAACACTAAAAATCAAATGTATGTAAATAGGTAATAAAAATATATATTTTTTTAAATAGCGATTGCTGTATAAGTTATGTTTAAGAAAGAGGTTGGGGGAGGAGGCTCCGCCACTGTGCAAGTTTTTGAACATTCTTATCGCTCGTTTTATGCCCTTTAACTAATAGGCATTATCCCACAAATATGAAAAAAATCTATGCATTTCTTAATAAGTTATAATTAAAATTCGAGAACAAAAAATTATATTCAACACTCTGTATCTTGGAAACGAGGCCTTCTACGACTTATGTTTATAGGAATATTTCTTCTTAAAAACATGTGTTCTATCATCTGTTAAAGTTTGTCTACACAAAACTGACTCGCCCTGTATACGTGAAATAGCAAAAAAGGTGAAAATCTCGCATGGTTATTAAATAAACACGATATGTAATATGTTGTTATGTAAATTAATTATTCTTCAGTAGTTTTATCAATATTAAGTGGTAGATGGTAAAAAACAACCAGACAGTGGTTCGGATATATCCAAGTTTTTTCACTATATTTCTTGCAGTGCGGTAGATTTTTTTGTTGCTCCTTTTTGCATCGCACCTGTGACGTTATAATATATAATATGGGAGTAATACGTAGACCTACGTATGTTCTCCAGCTGTTCGAGGAATTGTTGGTCAAACCAAACAATATTCTATTAAATCAAACATTATCCGAAAACTGTTACTAAGTTTGAAAAAAAATTCGTATTTTCTAAAATATCCCTGAAGGCAGTTAAAGTAGATTGATGAAACTTGAACTAATTAATGATTTATCTAATTATTGAAGGTATGATTCCACTGAATTCATATACAGGGTGATGCACAAATGGTGACCAAAAATGAAACCTCCTCTTTTTTGATAAATTTTCACACGAAAGAATTAATAATGCTTTTCATCAGATTCAAGCAACAATAAATTTTGAACAAATTACATTAATTAAGGGTATTATTGAGTATTTACTCAAATAAAAGCTTTGAAATGATTATTGATGTCTTAATTCGACGAAATAACCGAATGATTAAAAAAAGTGCCTATAATGTAATGTTTTTTCCGAAAAATAAAGCAGTAGTACTTAATTTGTAGAAAATTCAAATTCTAATCCGAAAATATGATCCAGCAGCTCCAGCACTGGAGCATCCAAATTTTAGGAAAAGGGACAGAATTTACATAAATCCATTATTTCACTCACTAGTTTTTAAAATTTTTGAAAAAATCAGGAATAAGTGTAAATTTAACACTGTATCTTTTTAACGAAGCATTCTAGATACAATGTTTATATGAAAGACCTCTTTTAAAATTCACTAAAGAATACAAGGTTTCACAGTTTGTGAATCACCCTGCATAAAAATATTAGCCAGTGGCGGAAATACAGGGGGTCAATGTTATTAAGAATTCACTGTATATTTTGAAAAACACTTAGAGAATATATTTCCCATTTTATTCGAAATAAATTACCATTTTCGTGTTACTATTTTTTTGTATTATTATTTTTTATTATTTATACCAAGCATTTTTCAAAAAAGCGTAAGCATTTTGCATAAATTTTTTTATTCATCCATTCCGAGAGATTGCACCCTGTATATAGGGTGTACCAAACATATTTGTCGTGTAATTTGTAGTCCACACACAGATATTAATAATAAATTATTTTAAAAGTAGAACTTCAACAGAGTTTAATCTTTTAATCAAGCATTTTGGGATTATAGTAAGTTGTAAATTTAACTATTTTTACCTCCAGAACTTATTTACTGTGTGTTCATCATTTTCTGGGACAGCAGCAGTGTAAAAAAACTGTTTTATAAAATAAATGTAATCCATATATTACCATTAGTGCTAGTCTGATATCACATGATTCATCTTAGCAGTACAAGAAAAAACCTCAGTTTTTGTTCTCTGCATTAAGATATTGGATACCAGAGATTTATTATACTTATATTCAAATAAAACAAGGAATTGAATTAGAATATATTCGGTTCTAAAATTTATTTTCTTGTGTGTCTGTTTCTATCGATTGGTAGAATCTTTCAACAGTATGTATTTGCCTCTGTATTTGCTTAACATTTGTTTTTTTATATACATGTTTATGCAGGTAAACTAAGTATTGATAGGATTGGCTGCACTGTAAGCTGTAGTATTCCATTTTATTAAGCCCGGAGATTTATTTTACCGAATTTTCCGGATATGGTTTCTTTCAACTTGGGGGGGCAGCATCGACTTTGACACATTCTTGCTGTTTGTTTTTAGCTGGCAAACTAAATTAACTTAATGAGGTGTATTTACGTGAATAAGTGGAGTGCCTTTTTTGAAAGAGAGATACATGGATCTCCCCCTAACCGAGGCCTGGCGTAGATCTAATATGGTGACACCTGACACTGGCTTTTACTTGACGTTTGTCTTCATTCGACGTTTGCTAAATTGCCAGGGTTTCTCTTATAATTGTTCCGAATCCGGGTGCTATTTTAAGACAATACAAAAAATAAATTTCTCTAGGTGTATCCTCACATGTAATGGGTGTCTAGAACATTAAATGACATCTCTTCGAATTGTAAGAAGTATATAGGATGTAAGACTACCACGTGTCAACAATTAAGGAGCATTTTCCTTGGCCAAATTTAAGAATATTTTATTATATACTATACAGGGTGTCCGGGAAAATGTGGGAAATATCCGAGAGATTTCTGAGATATAATAAATGTTATTATAAAAATGTTTTCTATTTTACATTAGTAATTTAAATTTTGTAAATTCATGTTTTAACGCTGAAATAGTCCAAACATATATTACTAAAATTGTGGTAACAGGTACATAGTTTATATGTTTTGATATTTTTTTTCAAACTGATGATTGCAAATGTTAAAATCTACGCCTCTGCTAATTTTTAACAAGCTATTGTTTCTAGTACAAGTACGTTTTATTGTTCACATCTGAAACAAGTAAATATGTGAAGCTTATTCTGAGCCCGTGCGGCTTGAAGGCATGAACAGCTGATTTTTTGCTCATATACGAAAAACACTCAGTGGCCATCAGAAGTTTGTCAAGAATGGTTTATTTTATGAATTAGTGATAGTGATATATTTTTACGGATATAGTAATCTGCAACTAATAGTAATATCTGTAAGTATTTAATAATAATTTAAAAATGCTAACAAATAATGTCTTGTCTCTGTGGAAGTTGTAAATATTGGGAAATTTTAGGTTTAGGTTTTAGTATAAGTTAAATGTGCGAACTGACTATTAAATAGTTGAGAAATGTGGGATTGAAGTTGTTTTCTGAGATCTTAAACCGTGTATATACCTACTTGCATTAAAAGTTGAAACAATTTGAAATTGATTTATACAGGGTGTTCCAAAATAGAAGGCAATACCATTAACCACATATTCTTTGGACAAAAATAATGCGACTTTCCTTATGCCGTTTTTTATTTGGGCATCCCTGTTTCAATATACAGGATGTTAAAGCTACATTTTAAAAAACTTTACATTTTGAAAATTGTTAAAAAACGTTAAAATGATAATAATAATAATAATGATTGTACAAAATTACTTTAATAAATAAAAAATTAGTGTATGAAAAAAAAAAACGTCAGTACCATTTAAAAACCTTGACAATTATCTAATATTGAAAAAATATTTAGAAATTTTTCCTCTGCTGAATATTTTAAATATAATCATGAAACTAGTCAGCAAATTATAAAATAGGGATAAACAGAAGTATATATTTTGGGTTTCTATCTTTTTTCAATATTAATGAATATTATTCTTAATAAATACCGTTTTACCGTACAGTGGTTGTAACTTCATGACTGATTTAAAATTCCAACATATCAGTGGTCTTTACAAAAAATTTACAAGGCTGTCTTCAACTCATTTTGAGTTGGTGGTTAGTTTGATTAGACCAATATGTTTATAATATTCCATGTTATTTTTACTGAAATTTTCCGGACTTTTTTTAAATAAATTCATATAGATTCATTCATAATTTGGAAATCCTTATTACCTATATTATATACTCCACTTTTCTTCTGCAACATCAAATTTTGTACCGTATACAGGGTGATTCATTAAGAATGGGCAATCTCTGAACTGGAGATACACACCAAAATATGGCGATTGAGCCAAATATGCCTTATCCGAATGTTGCTGGTTTAAAAAATACAGGGTGTCTTCTTGAAATTTCACGTCCCCATAATTTACCGTTCTGAAAAACTTTTTCAAGTAAAATTTTGCTGTATTTTCAGTAGAAAAGGCACTTTACCTGAAACGATAACAGTTTTCAATCGGTTATGCGTCAGCTAAACCATATTTTATCAATTTATACTTTTTTATATACTGTTAGGAGTTCCAATTAATTTCCTTTTCACGTCTACTGAATGATGTGGCATGAGAAAAGTTTTTTTTTAAAAAGAAATTAAAAATTTGATAGAGAAACATTGTTTTAATGCCAATATAACGTCAGATATGAACTTCAAAGCTTGTATATGAAAATTTTTATTTTTGGTTTTATTAAGATTGAATGATTTCGTTTTAGTTTCTTGATTCCATCTCCTGTGTTATTAAACTTTCTCATTAGTTCTCGAACATAATTTATTAAGACGTAAAGTTCTGAATATTTTTTGAGAAGTTGAATTGCATGTGGATAAGATATTTCACCGTGGCATTTATCTAAAAAAAATCGATGCCGTAAGGTCAACATTAAGGAAGAATTTTGTCTACGAGATTTGAAGTTTGTTGTTGTGAAACTGTCATGTTTAATTATTAAATAAAAATTTTGACAAACACAGCCATCTAACTATTTAAAACAGTAAAAAAGTTCATATTTTAGGTTATATTGTCATTGACAACTTTTCTCTATAACATTTTTAATTTCTTCTTAAATAGTGAATATTGAAACAATTTTACATTTTTTTTAACACCCTGCATTTTTCAATGCCATTTTTACAGTTGCCATGTACATTTAAAGATAAACAAAAATGTGAAATAAAAAAAGAGTATGAAAAGATATACCCCATGATAAGACGAAACACAAAAAAACTCAAGTACCTCATATATAGTACATATACTTGATGCGACGCAGAAATATCCACAAGTAATAGAAATGCTGCGATCCGCAATGCAAACACCCATTTTCGCTGTGAAGCAACGCGACGAGGTTCGCGGCGAGGTTCTGTTACAAATGAGTACGCAGCTTTACAACGTTAATATTTGACATAGTGTTAAAATGATAACTTAGAGCTTTATAATAAGTCAGCGATATACTGATAACTTGTATTTTTTTCAGGGTATGTCGAGTCATTTTCAAGAATGCACTGGTGAAAAAGGAAACAACTGCCCAAATTCTCCAGTTCCAACGGTCAGCACTGGTACCCAAACTCCACCTTCACTTCTGTACCAAGCATTGATTCAGTATACATCGGGTATGTCATAGTGAATAGTTGTTACAAAAAGCATATATGTTACGGGTAAAGTGTATTAAACTTGGTTAGTTTATAAACTAGCTGGCTAGTACACAAAGTAACTGTACCCTTGTTTTTTTTTAATACAAAATGTATATTTCACAATATTAGCGGAAACTTTAGAAACTAACCCACCCGCTTGGCTAATTTACTTGAAATAATCAAAGACACTTTTTTTCTATGGTTAGTTTATGAACTATCCAACTTGGTATATCTAATTTGGTCTAGCTTGAATGAAAACGATCAATTGGTATCACAAAATGGCCAGTTGTTTGGATAGTATGTAAAGTAGCCTCCATTTTCTTTGGTTAATTTCATAAACATGATTTGCAAATGATTAAATATAATAATTTTGGAAATTTCGTGGTTTATTAAATATAAAAACAGGTTTTTATATTTTTATAGAAATATTTGTTAAGCGGATAGTCGTAAAAAGTATTGTAAAATTTAGGAAAAGAGGACATATAATTGTTTGTTTATTTGTTGCTGCATGATTCGCTGTTCTAGCACTTGTTGTATACAGGGTGGTTCATAAGTTTTGGACTCATGGAGACATACTACATTTTTCACTTCAAAACGTTACGATTTAAGCCAATATGCCTTAATACAGTGTTGATAATAACAAAAAAAAATGTAAGGGTGTGTAAGTTGGAATTTAAAGTGTTTTTTTATAATAATTTTAAAAATTTGGGAATAGATGTTTTTGGATATGATAAATCATAATCTGTTGTCTATTTCGACTTATTCTCTAGGGGGAGCTGCATCCGCCATATTTGTGACGTAAATGTGAGGGTAACATTTTTGGCCCTAACGTTATCACGTTTGGCCAATTTCGAGAACATAGCCAATAGGGCCAAGAAAGTTACACTCACATTTACGTCATAAAAATAGAAGACAGATTATGATTTTTCATATCCAAAAATATCTGTTCCCAAATTCACAGTCAAACACATTGTAATTATTACAAACAATTACTTTTAATATTGCAACTGACATCCTGTATCTTTTTTATTATCAATATTTTATTAAGGCAAGTTGCCTTGAAAAAAATAGATAAATAGTTGACTAGTTTATATACCAGCACTATCCAAAGAATTGGCTATTTAGTGTTACAAGATTGATTGTTTTCATTGCAGCTAGACCAAATTGGATAGTTAATAATCTAACCTATTTTAATGTCTTTGATTATATAAAGTAAATTAGCCAAATCAGTGGATTCATTTATAAAGTATCTATTACTATTTTGGATGCATTTTTTATCCCAATAACCAACGGTTCAGCTATTTTGTATATTATCCAGCTAGTTTATAAACTAACCAAGTTTACACTTTAACCATTACATATTAAGCCGATATAGGTAACAGTTAAACCGTTTTCATTCAAACTACTCTACAGTTGATTAGTCTTAATCACTTTTAGCGTTGCTTGGCTTGACTTAGTATGGGTATCGGTTAATTTGAATAATTAATATGCTACCAAGTTCAATTTGGCGCTCAAACGGTTGTCTCAATATTTGCCACGAGCCCACTTGGTTAGGCAAACACTAGGAGATATGGCTCAGAGCGGTGTCTATGAATAGTCATGCTATAAGGTTAATTGTGCTTAATATTATGATGTATTATAAATTAACAGTTAAATACTGGATCTTATGTTTCCTTATAGAATATTTCATATAAGTTGATGATTAAAATTTCGTTACCTCCTTTATCTTCAAGTATAAAGATCGGAGACAAGCGATTGTTAACAGAACAGCAAAAGACACTTAACATTGAAATTAACAATTTTTTTTTCTGACCAATGATAATTAAATTATGATAGCAAACATATTTGGAATGTGTGACAACGTCGCATACCACCACTTATAAACATACATACCAAAGCTTTTCTTACGACACAGAATAATGTTTGAAATAATTATAATAAGTGTTCAAAATGACTGCCGTTGCTTGTGAAAAACGTTCACCGTAGGCAGACTAATTAGAAGAATTTTACCCAGCTTTACTGTAAATTAACATGTTATGCAGCTCGTGGTTACTAAAATGTATCACAAACGTCCAGAAAACACTATACAGGGTGTTCGGAATAAGAATGTCGTAATTTTAAGGGCTTATATATCTGCCTAATAGCAATAAAAAAACTCTTATGAAAAAAATGTCTAAAACTAATACTTTGTCTATAAATACATTTCAAATATAAAAATACAACTGGATTAATATGAGAAACTATATTACGAAATTACAAACTAAGGTACAATTAAGGTTAAGTAAAAGCGCCTGTAACGTAATTTGTTCATAATTTCATTTTTGGATCAGTATTAATGAAGAAAACAATTGAACGACAACATTGCTGTCAGACTGCTGGTGATAACCTAAAAGTAATATTAGTCATAATGGTGCGTACAGCTAGTGTGATTCGTTTTTGTCTAGTTTTTCTTTGATGTTTGTAAGTGTACATAAACAAAAATGGAACAATTTATAGTAACCATAACCAGCTGCATGGCATGTTAATTTACGGCGAATCTAGGCAAAACTCTCTGAATACGAGGCAATAAACAGAAGCCATTTTCATTGATGCTGATAGAAAAACCTAATTACTTTAATAGGACTTCTGCTAAGTCTTAAATGTCAATATGGTTATTTTTTTTGTAAAATCCTTATAGTTTCCGAGAAAAAATATTTAAGTTCTAGTAATTTCTGCATTTACCTCGTTGAGCTGCTGTAGTCTCTAGCCAGGCGATTTTAAATATCCGATTACTTATTGAATTAACTTTTTTGTGATGTATTTACATTACTTTTTCAATATCAAAAATGGCTTACGTCTATAGCAACTCACAGTTGATGGATATCGTTTTAATTTATGTTGAAGTGAAAATGCTTTAGCAGAACGATTTTCCGGTAAACATGTTCCAAATGCAGCTACTTTTACAACGGTGTGGAGTGAGTGCAAGTGTAGTGCAAACGCTCAATTATTCGAACCATGTACAGATTGGACAAGGAGGGCCGGTACTATGGCTGCCACGATCTCCAGACTTTAAATCATTTGGACTTATTTTTGTGGGAATATTTTAAAAATTAAGTATATTGCACCGAAGTGGACACTACTGATGAATTACGCCATTGGTTCCCAAACTTTTTTGTCTCGTAGACCACATGCCAATTTTTTTTTTGGGTGGACCCCCGCCTTTCTAATATTGAATATTAAATTGCGTGTAGGTAATAAAATAATTGTTTACTATGAAATTAATAAAAATTCTTAAACAGTTTGATGTTTGATAAATATATGTATAAGAAAATAATAGCAAAAATTTCTATAACGGAAGTATATCAATCATTTTATAAGTAAGACGAAATAGGTTTATTGAACTCAGTAGAATATTCTAACAATTAATAATTCAAAGTAATTCAGTTTTTTGTTTCATCCGTCGACGAAGAATGATCCCATTATCGATCTCGAATTTTCCCATGATTAAAGCATGGAGTTATAGAATTCTCCAAATCTAGCTCCAGATCTTCATCATGTTTCATTAGCATTTATGTTTCTAAATAAATAAAATATTAATAAATTTATGTCCATTATAAGATAGTAGATTTCCGGATTTCCCTATTTCCGGAATACGGTGCCCTTAATAATAGCATGATTCGTACGAAATTTGGTACTTTTACTATGAGAAATCGAAATCTGATCAGGTCTGTACATAGCAGATGGCGCCACCTGCAGCATTTCACCTACATCTAAAGCTTCATAACTTTTTTGTGCCTCGGTATACTAAATTTCTAGTTAAAAATTCTTGTTCGTGGATACCCTGTATTTAATAAAATGATAGTTCATGGAATCGTATACTCCGCAGTGGATGCACATGTTGAAATGGCGTCACTTTTTATAATTCCGGTACCGGAGATTTGTAGAGCCGTTTAGACGTCAGTTCCAGGGTAAAGCGTGAGTGAATAGATTCAAATTCAAACACGACCACTCGACTTGAATAGCTTAACCTTGAAATGCGTAAATCACAATATAGAAAACAAATTTCTGAGCATCATATCAATATCACATTATCTGGAGATCTATCACCGAAAGAAATTGAATTGTCGGTCTGAAGAGTAGCCCTTTTATTATTCCAAAGGTCTGTTGACCGTTCGGCTGGGAACCCTATTATAACGACGTTTGAGGGGTGACGAAGATCTCTGGACGTCGAATCGACGATCGTGCTCACATTTCAAAACCAATTTTACACGCTTCACGGCCCAGCAAAAGTTTTTTGGCTTTAAATTTTATTTGTGCTCGTTCCAAATAGCGAATAAAATTTTATCCGCCCGGTCTAATTTGATTCACTGTGAGTGTTACTTATTCTGAAAATAATATCAATAAAATATGACAGTAAACTCGGTTTTATGGAATCTGACGACAATAACATATTGCCCGGGAGTCAAGCTGAGCGTATTACTTTATGCAACTGATATTTTAGAGTCTAGAAAACGGCGTGTTTCTCGCAACTGCTAGGATTCCAGCCTTGCAGTCATTTTCTTTGTACATGTATATATCGGTCTAGCTATAATTCTATCGAAAAAGAGAAAATTGGATTATACTTCAACAGATCAGGCTTAAATTATAGAAGCGTTTGTAGAAAAAGGTATACCATAGTTTAAATAATAATTTATATATACAGGGTGAGCCAGAAAGAATGGGTCAACCCTAAGCTGGAAATACTAGACACCAATAAATTATGTTTCAGCTCATCATGCTAATTATACGAATGGCGCTGGTTTAAGAAATACATTCATTCTGAAATTTCTAAATAATTAAGAAAGTTTTGATAGCATGTCTGAAAATTGGTAGTGTTGGGTTTTGAAGCTTATTTTGACGTTGCTCCTAGAGGGCGCTAGTTTCACCTTATTGTTTAGGTAATCAAAACAATTTATTCAACTGTTGAACTATGCTTAAAAACTCTAAAAGAACGTTCACTTCTACATAAAAAATGTACTCTTGTTTAGGTCGCCTAACTTTATCGGTTTCTAAGTTATTTGCATGTAATGTACTTTATGGTGATTTTCTTTCAGGTGCTGATATTGCTACTTGTTTTCTTAGTAGGCTTGTGTCAAATTTTCATGTCAATAAATATTAGCGTATTTTGCGTTCATGTGATTTATTATTCGTACAATTATTGAGAATTTTCGGAATAAAATTTAAACCTTGAATACCCTGTATTTCTTAAGCTAGCGACATTCATATAAGGCATGATGAGCTCAAACATAATATTTTGTAATCTCAGCAACATTCGACTGCGTCGATCGCAAGTTATTGTTGTCCAAATTGTCCCATTATGATATTAAAGGACCGTCTTTAAATTGGGTAGTCTCATTTCTTGAAGGTAGAAAGCAGTATGTGAATTTAAAACGTTCTGAGCAGCATATGTATAGTGAAATGTGTAACATCAAAATATTTATATGTAAATATAGGAGTTTCTCAAAGATCCGTTTTGGGCCCCATTCTATTTTTTATATAAATGGTATTCACCACATAACATCTGCACATTTCACTATGTATGCGGATGATATCTCTGTTATTATTTCTGGCACATCTTGCTTTAATTTTTTTTAAACATAATACTTAATGTGTAATTTTTGTAAATCCATGTTGCATTGCATGTTTGTGTTCCATGTTGTGTTGCACCTAATCTGTACTGTGTTTGAAAGTAATGACAATTTTTCGGGTTATTTTTACTTAAAATGGCGGAAAAGAAATTACCGACACGAAACGTAGAGGCTTATGAAAGTTCTGATTACGGCATTTTAAGCTTCTCGAAAAAGAAGTCGAGCGTTGCAAAAACCGTCTTCTTCTATCTCTTGTGGTAGATAGAGATACCCTGCAAGTAGAGCGAAATTGAGACACCCTGTACAGCATAAATCCTGTTCACCCCTATTCTACGCAAATTTAATAACTTCTTTGATAACTGGAACTTGAAATATATTTTCTAGTGGTAGCAAAACGTTGCTATCATGTATATTAGTATCCTCCTATAGCTATAGCATCGGATTGTTGAACTCATAAAGGGTCCGAATGCGAAATACAAGAAACATCGATGCCACTTCCTGTAAAAGTTAAATTATCTCCCCATAAATCCCGCGCTTCTGAATATTTTCATCTTCGAACGAGTGTTAATTCTTTTGGAGACCATTAAAATGATTAAAAGATTTTCCAGATAAAAACACCATCTGCATAATTGTGTGATGTAACTGCGCGATGAAATTCGAAAGCTAGGAGAAAACAAATGACCCTGACTAATATTCAGACCGAGAACTGGAAGAAAGTGAGAATAATAGACGCTTTAATCTTGTATTATTGCTTAACAATGCAGTAAACTTTGAAAAATTTGCCGGAACATTGTTTCTGAAAAACCAGCGGTACGACTGTAAATTTTTATTTTTATTTATTTATTCAAAAACGAAAAATATATTTTAAATTGCATGTATTCTCGAGACATCTTTTTGATGAGGATTCAAATATTGTAGTCGTTAGTCACTCAATTTTTGTTTTTCCTGTACAAATGAATTCTATTAAAAATGAATAATAATAGCGGCAGAAGTAGTTGAAGTTAATGTATGAAGTAGGCGTTATAAAATGTTATTTATTTATTTCTATCTTTGGGAATTTCTTTCCATTTTTTGTCCGGTGCCGATTGTATGTTTTGTTGCCGCCTTATCAGGTTTTACAGTGGATCAGTTTCCAGTGCCGTGCAGAAGTGTATTTTCGAACTGCCATTTTTGATTTTTTTTTACAAAATTGTATTTGTAAGGGTCCCCTTACACATTCAGAATTTTTAGACAGGTTCTTAATCGCCCTGTATATCTTATTTTTTACAGACAAGTTAATTAATTATATTTACTTAAAAATGTGCAAACATTAAATACAGTTATAAAATTTCTGTACGTACATACCATACAATTAACACAAAAAGCTTTGTCTTTCTTAGAATTTTAACATCTTCAATTGTATGAACATCTATGCTGTATACAAATATCACCTTAAGATTATTAATTTTGTTTCTCATCAAATATTTTAATTTAGATTGATGCTATTTTCTTTAGCTAACTGTACAGTTATGCATCTATTTATTAATTTATACAGTATGCGCCAAAAGTATGGAATAAATTCAATAAAAACGAAACAATTATTTTTTGGGAAAAATCCTCGAACAGGTCGATTTTTAATTTAAAAAATACATATATTAGCGTAAAATACGATTTTCAAATGTCTTTTGTTTTCGAGTAATGACGTCATCGATTTTTTTTAAATGGCTACACCATATTTTTTTCCTTGATTCTGAAAGATCGTTTAATTCTCTATCAGACAGTACTAAAATTTTGCCCTCTTACATTGAATGTTATAAAACGTAAATCAATTAAAATAAAGCAAAACCGTTATCAAGTTTAGTTTTTCGCACTATGCGCGCCCTGTACGAGATTTTTTGGACAACTGTTTTCCTGGGAGGTGGATCGGCAGACGCGGACCGATAGAATGGCCTGCAAGATCGCCAGATCTTACACCTCTTGACTATTTTTTATGGGGATACTTGAAGTCAAAAGTGTACATTAATAAACCACGTAATTTAGAAGAACTTAATGTTCAAGAAGAATTTCTTCACAGACTTGCGCATTGTCAAGAAGTTGGTGGATGGCAATTCGAACATTTAATTTAAGTATAAAATTTAATCAATTGTATTTTATTTTACATACCTCAGAATTGTTACTTTTTTATGGATAAAATTTACGTTTTCTAACATTCAATCGTCATTTACTCGAAAACTTTCCTATATAAGAGGGCAAAATTTTAGTAATGTCTGATAGAGAATTAAACGATCTCTCAGAATCAAGGAAAAAAATATGGCGTTGCCATTTAAAAAAAATCGATGACGTCATTACTCGAAAACAAATGACATTTGAAAATCGCATTTTACGCTAAAATATTTATTTTTTAAATTAAAAATCGACCTGTTCGAGGATTTTTCCCAAAAAATAATTGTTTCGTTTTTATTGAATTTATTCCATACTTTTGGCGCATATTGTATACACGTATCATCGTTAATTACTTGTTTTTTTTTCTGAAAAATTTCTCCTGCTAAATTGGCATACGCGGCGATCAATCTCAATTAAGCGGAAACGAAGACCTGGGCTGCACATAATTGATAAAAATTGAAAATTTGATAGGTGCATCCCCAGCCGGTCATTTTAATCGGGTTTCGCGCCAGCAGACCAGTATTAATTCCGGGCAAATTTCAACTTCAATCTGAACCTGAGAAGCTCCCTAATTAGTCAATTTTCATGCGAAATTATTTTAACTCCCCCACTGCATTGGGATCCGATGTCGAGTCTGTGACGGCGGTCATTTTTCCTTTGTGCAGACACAAATAACGAGGCTTATATTCAGTTTTTCCGTCCGTTCTTTGAGGGAGAGCTTCGCTGTCGGCAACGTCAGCAATATAGTAAACAGATGTATCTTAGACTTGTGATTTCATTTCAATTTCCAAATTGGAGATCTTTCTCCAGGGCAGACCTTCGTCGGTGGTCAGATCAGTTTCGTAATTCTCAGGAAAAACAGTTTCATTCTGCGGTCGAGGGTCTGTCGTTATACAGGATGTTATAAAATGATATTAAGAAAATCTAGGGACAGGTTCTATGCTTAAAAATAAGAAGTTTATAACATGGGTCCGGAAATGCCTCGAAAAGAAATTGTACGCCACTGATTTTTGGACAAATTGGTATCGCTCTCTTAAAGCCAAGTTAATTCTTCTTAAAAAATTTCTCTTGGACTTTTTCCTCTTGCCGCACTGTTTTCGAGATAAAACTTAATTTATTAATCATTACTATACAGAAATGATCTACAGAAACTTACTTAAAAAATAGTTGGCGCCTGTAAATATTAGTCTTAAATTTCGTGTCAAAATTCAATCAGAGAAAATAGAACTTAGAGCGAAGAACACGTTTTGTAACATTCATTTTTGACATACATGATATAATTAAACGTATAGCAAATTGTTTATTTTTATTTTATTTGTTTAGAAAAAAGTGTATTAAACTTTATTAATTTAAATGCTGGAAATAGCACCCTGTGCATCAATACATGCTTTAAAGAATACACCAGTTGTTTAAGATGACCCCAGTGGTAGAAATCGCACGGATTTAAGTCAGGTGATCGGGGTGGCCAAGGAGTAGGCCCTCCCCGACCAATACAATTTAAAAAGCTCGATCCAAATAATTTTCAATAAATCCTGTCCACATATAATAATAAATTGACGATCTTCTGCATTTTTTTGGCTTGAAGAGAGAGGGCTTGAACTTCCTGCAGATGATAAGGATGTAGCTGCTGCTCTTGGAGGCGCCATACATTAACATTTTTCATATTCCCTAATCCATTTACCAAACGCTTTGTACTTATTGCAGGATTTTGTTCAACCGCTTGTAAAACATTTTCCTGATTTTCCACGCTTCATGCAATTCTTTGCGCCCCACAATCTACAAAATTCTGTTACGTTTCCTGTTTCCCTCAAACGTTTATGAACATTGGAAAAAGTGTTTGCACAAGGTAATTGGCAGTCAGAGAACCCATCTTCATAAAGACGACTTGCTTCATTCGAATTTCCGTTTGCTTTTCCATACGTTTAATATTTTTACTACTATTTTGAAAACGAAAACAGAGAGTTTTTCGAAACGTCAATAATACGGAAGTGCGCGATAGTGATGTGATTTTTGTTATTTTTTACTTATCTGCTTTTTGCAGGGTGAAAAAGTCCAAGAAACACATTTTAAGTAGAATTAACTTGGCTTTAAGAGAGCGATACCAATTTGTTCAAATATCAGTGGCGTATATTTTTATGCTAATAATGAGTATTTATCGGCACGAATGTCACTGATACTAGTATATTACAAGATAAATTTATACACGTAAAAGTAGCTCTACACTGTACACTGTTGTGTACTAAATCTCACCTGGATATCTCGATTGGTTTTCGAGAAATGAAGACTAGTAGTACACATTTTTGAACAACCTATACAGGGTGTCTCATAATTAGTTGCCAACCCTGAACAGGCCGATTCTATGATCAAAACTAAGTAAAAAGTTCATATGAACATGGGTCCGGAAATGCTTCCTAAGGGCACAGGGACCCATTGAAGAGGGAAGAATGGAAATCATTTTTTTGCAATATCTCTCAATCGCTTTGTGATAAATGAATGAAATTTGGTATACACAGCTAAATTTTGAAGAGCAATTTGATGGACTAATCCAAAAATATTGATTTTGAAGACAAATATTATAAAGTAATTTTCATAACACTTATTATAATGTAAATACAAAATATGTAATATTTTTGATTATAAAAGCGTATAGTGTATATATTATAATATAGTAAAATCCTATAGTTTGATATCTTATGTACATTACATCGTCATGTTGTCGTATCATTACCAAAAACAATTTGCCGAGCACGCTAGCTAATAAATAGTTCTTAACTCAAATATTTTGAGACAATTACGACAGCGGCGCGTTATTTAATACTCACAAATAATCATAAAAAAATCGTGTTTACTCTGCCCGTGCAAATAGAGCGGTGTTAAAAATTGATAACTCTAAATGACCATTAAGGCAGAGAAAGTATGATTGTCATTTCGCGTGATTTAGAGTGCGAAGGGCTTGCTTGATAGGTACCAGTCGATACTTGGTACTGGCAACACACTATTTTAACCCTATACCCACGGACATATGGCCTGTTATTCTACGAGGCTCGCCCGGAATATTTACATTAAATTACAGGAAAACTGCCCACGCATTTAACTATTTCGTTTCATTTTCGTATCGTTTAGAATCAGATTAGTCTCTAATATCTCAATAAATACGAGTTTGTGTTCGACAAATAAAGGCCATAACACAAATAGAGCTTTATAGTTAACTAATAATATAGTATACTCATGAACAAAATTCTGATGGATTAGTTCTTTATTTATAGAGAACGGGCACAATCACAGGCTTTACAGCCCAAAGCAACGTCCACAACATACTTAAATTAAATATAAAAGTACAGTGATAATTGCTATATTAGAAAATCTTAACCTACAATAATAATTCCCGTACAAGTTGTAATTTTTACGTATTTTATTTATGGGAGAATTTTGACCAGAGTTAGTCCGGTAAAAAATCTCATAAAATAAAGTATTTATTCTAAAATCATGTTGAGGTACATGTAAGCCGATCAAGGCTAATAAATCTGGAGAATCGATCAGACCATTAAAAAGTTTAAATAGATACGGGTAAAACAAATATAAAAACACTTATTTAATTGCAGCTTGTTTGTTTTACAGTAATGGAAAAAAGAGTTTAAATCTTCCTGAAAGGCAGAACAATGATCGGAATTGCTTACTTGAGAATAAATTTTTAAATCATCTGCGTAAAGCAAAAATCTACAAAATTTGAAACGGTGGCGGATATCATTGATATAGATTAAAAATAGTAACGGTCTCAAATGCGATCCCTGAGGAACGCCTGACCTTGCAACATAGAGAAAAGATATATATAATTTAAAGATAATTATGAAAAACCTTAAATTTAACAATTTTAGCACCCTGAATCTGGAAATCGCGACTTTAAAATGAAAAATATTGAACTATCTCCACTATTTTTTTTCAAGGCCAACTCACACTTCAGTTTTTTAAAATATAATCGAGACACCGATTATATTAGACCGTATTTATTATCTTGCATTCACATCAGCTAATTTATTTTAAAATAAATTTTATTATTTTAATGAGTTTCTTAATAATTTTAATGGTTATCATAATTTGAATTGCTTATTGCTGTATGTGGAGTAGATTTAAATATAGATACTTTAAGTATTGGTTATAATAATAATACTGTTCTTTAGTCAAATATTTTGATATTTGGTAAAAGTAGAAAAGAAATTGTATTAATATTTTCAGTAAAAACTAGAAATACATATAATGTACACATGATCTAAGAAATTTGGTTTTAATTGAATACTGATCTACGTTTTAAAATATATATTAGTCAAATGATTCAAAGACTGTACTGTAATCTTAAATTGTTATATACCACTTATCTGAACACCTTAAGGTGAAGCTAATTGGTTCACTGGTTTGAAGCCATTTTAACTATTATAGTGCCAATTATGGACCTTGTATAGATAAGCCTGATGATAGAATGGAAAAAGTCTCGTTTGCTGTTCATATATAGAATTAGAGAATTTTTCACAACTATTGTTTCTTTTTTACTTTTTAAATATATATTTCTACTAACATATTTATTCATTGTTTTGCATTACGAATATTTACAAATATGTTCAATTATAAAAATGTCTGTGTAGTCATAACGTTGATGTAAAAACCTGAAGGTTTGATTACATATGAGGTCACTTATATGAGTTCCACATTTTATTTTTATAGCCGCTCACTATACCGCTAGATAATGTAATACTGTGTTGTACTCAGGTCTGCAGACACATTGTGCATGTTGCTGACTGTACAGTTCAAAACAATCTCGCGATGCGCGCAAAGGTCAGCACCAGAACTGTTGGAATCTTTAATATCTTGAGTAGAAGGCGCCTCAATATGCTTGTGATTCTTTACCATTAAACAGACAAAGTTGCAAAGGTGTGAACTCTCATCTACGTTGTGGTAAAGCCAGCACCTTGCGACATTGCTTAAACCAAGCTAAGTGCTCTAGGTGCTTGTTGAGATGTCCGTGGTCCTTTGGGAGACCCATTGCCTAGTGTTGCTTCTGTTAAGCAAAATAAAATTCCGGTTTGTGTCAGCTCATAAGTACCCACCCGTCCAATCTTCCATTGATCGCTTTTTGATTCAGCCGTCAATGGAACTTGCTAGATAGCATTGTAGTAACTTCAACTGGTTCAGATCCCACAAATTAACTAACTGACTGATTGGCCAACATCTCATCTCTTTCATTGCCTGTCACACCACTGCGATTCGGAACTCGGGTCAGCTTAACATCCAAGAAAGAAGGAAGAGTCCTGACACATTCCAGAAATATTCTCTTGAACACAGGCAGAGATAGCAATTGCTTCACAGTAATCTTGGACGCATCCAGACAAGTCCTTTTGAAACCTGAGCATCAGAATTCGCGAGCCGGGCTTATAATTTATCTTTGCCACATCCGCCATTGTTTTAGCCGATAAGCAAATCCTCTCGCCTCCCATTCAATCACGAGATGCCGTTTTGTAAGAAACAGGAGAATCTGTAAGGCTTCTGTGAGAGCTGTCTATGTTTTGCAAGTCGCTGATTTGTTTAAGTGCTGAGTAATAATGATCCGCCGGACTACAGGCCATAATACCATCCACTGCAGTATAATACCACAACGTAGCTCTTGGATTAAGTCCCTACATTTTTCCAAAGAACCTCCTGCAAGTCCAAAAGGAGGCAGTGGCCTTTTGCAATTGCTTGTCAATGTGGGGCACCTAGACTTGTTTATCATCCAGAGTAACCCCTAAAAACTTGACCGTTCGTGCCCTCTGAATGGCAACGTTGAAAATATTCGGCTTCTTGCAGCCAACTACCTTCCGCCTTCTGGTGAAGAGAAGAACAAGATTGATTCTAAAGTCGATAAGCGTTTATGTATAAGCCACATGCTAGCTTTCTATAATATCTAATATAGGGATTTCTGAGTGAGCTCTCAGATGATATGACCCAGCGATTTTTCTGATATGAATATAGCAAGGTCATCCGTGTAGCCGTGAGTGTAAATCACTCTTTCGTTGAATCCACGAAGGAGATCATCGAACACAAGGTATCACGGAAGTGGAGAAAGAACATCCTCAGCCTGCGGTCACCCTGATCGTGGTCCCATGTAGAATCGTATATATTTCACGGTGGACTAGCATGGCCCTGATCCACCCTACTATGGTACTATGGTGGAAGAGGTGCTCTCTGAATGCAGTCATAAGATGTATTGTCAAATATCTAGCATTTATAGTGTTAGACTATACACCAAAGATAATTAAAATCCATTAGCAAACTTTCAAAAAATTTAGAAAAAGCAGTTCTTTTTGTTAATCTTTGAAATCCTCTAGAGCAAAACGAAGCAATTTTGGATATAAGTAAGTTGTCTCCAATCGATTTCTTTTAAACCGAGAGACCTGTGGTCAATACATTTCTTATATTTAATCATAACGTCCTTCATTTTAAAAGATAGTGAAAAATAAGCTTAATACGAATACGCGATTTAAAAAAAATTAAGTGCATGTTTACGCCAAAAAAATAGTTTTGAACAATTATTTTAACCTCCTTTTCAGACTGTCACTGGCCGTTGGCGGCAATTCCACTCGGTGTTTACCTGACGCGAGGTCGCCAAATTTAAATATTTTCCTATAGTACTTACTCTAACATGTAAAAACCCTAAAAAATCTTCGTGTTCAACAATCCGGCAATCCGAGTCTTGACGTACCGTATCTAGGTCAATAACCTTGTTTTTAATGTCTATTCAATGACAAGCGCTGCAGAACTGCTAAATAATAACAGAAACAAACAATAATTAATTAAATTTGCATTTTTATAAACATCCGGTGAAATCAATAAGGAAATCATGTGAATTTTATAATAAATGCCAACCGCAGTAATCAGCGCAGTTTATTACGTTACCGGCGGAATAAGTCGTACATCGTTCGGGCCCGTTTTCCTACGCAGGCGAGCCCAACATCGACTGCATCTGGAACAGATGCACGCGGTCCGATTACTCTCCTTTCTTCATCCATCATCATACTGAAAATGATAATGATTATGTAAAAAATCGACTAAATTAAATGTTCAAATTGTGCACTGCTGGCTGCCTGACAGTAGCCAAGACGATTAATACATTCCTTTTGGACATTATCAATAACTTCAGGAGGTATACGATGTATCTCGTGACGAATTCTTGCTTTTAAATCTTCTAAATTAACCGGTCTAGTAACGTATACTTTGCTTTTTAAGTATCCCCACAAGAAATAATCTAGGGGTGTCAAATCAGGCGATCTGGCTGGTCACTCAATTGGCCCCCTTCTCCCTATCCAACGATTCGGAAACAGCTCATCTAAATAAGCACGGACAGGTGTTGCATAATGGAGAGGTGCACAGTATTGTGAAAATTAAATTTTAAAATCTTCGAACATTATTTCCTTGAAATTTTTGTTATGTAACACCATAATTTTTCATGATGTATGTGTGTAGAATGACACGCTCTTTCAAATGGCATGGTCAAAATTGGGGGTTACTATATAAAAAAATTGTCGATGACGTCATTTCTCGAATAACGGGTCGTATGTCAAAAAGTGCCTTTTTTAAAAACAAAATCGACGTGCCAGGGGATTTTTTCGAAAACTTCTCAGTTTCAAAAATTATAAATTTACTCGTTACTTTTCGAAAGCACTGTATAGCTTCAATACTTCTACACGTCAGCAGGAAATTTGTAGCATACCAGGAGCGTCGTGTTACCGATTATTATAGGGTGATTTGATGATAGATGAATTCTTTGAAGATATTATTTATAGTAAGTTTCTGTTTAGGGACTGGACCTTGATCGCTTTTAATTGATTCCAGTTCCTTTTTGCAATGAAATAAGAATTAATTGAGTCATTTAATTTCTGCATGACCGAAAACACTGTAAAAAATGAGAAGACACCTTTATCAAAGCAAGCAATCGGCAGCCCTTCACGGATTTATTGCGTGAGAGTACACACTAAAATAGTTGTGACAGACCCCGGTAACTCACAGGTGCAGGTGTTGCACTCTGCCGCTCCAATTTGATTTTTAATTGTAGCATTAATTATATCGTGGCATAAAACCATTACGAAATGTAACCTCACTACTCGTTTTACGCAATAAAATACCAGTCCGCAATAAAATAAATCATTTTAAGTGCAGCCACCTCTGTAACTTTCACTCGGCACGTTATTTTATACCGAGAAAAAAATGGCTTGTATCGGACGAGCCAACAAGCAATTTCGTCAGTGAAAACATAGGTGGCGCTGGTCTTTAAACGTCAAATGTAAAAAAATTGTTTAAGTTGTCAGGGGATGAACAACTACAGTTAAAAACTTAACAATAACGTATCAAGCTGTAATCTTCTCGTTTACCTGTATATAACCTGTATGACACTACAAGCAATTAATTTGGAACAAGTGCTTCATGGGTGATGTAGAAATTTGCCTTAAACTGTTTTCCTAAACTGTAAGTGATGCAGTAGAAATCTGTAGTTCACTAAGAAAAGTGTTTGTGAGAAAGTACTATATCATGCAAGAGTGGCAGAGAAGAACATACAACTCGGGGAAGAAAGAAGATGGAGGTTGATAACGACACAAAATACGCAATTTATACAATTGATGGTCTCATAAGGAATATCTAGACGCTTTGGTAATTGTGCATGACATAATTTTTATAAAACGACATAGAATGAGTATGCTAATAGAAAAAGACGAAATAGTGATATGACGAAGACACCGATGATTAGTGTTAATGTGTGTCCGTTATAGTGCTAGTAACCAGTAGTGTGAAGTGAAATGTGCCTGTTTATAATAATAGTGAAATAGTAGATATATTAAAAATGTATTGTTTTACAATGAAATTGCAAAGAATTATCTTAAATGAACGCATCCATGTTTATTTTTCTTTGAGAAGGAGGTTGGATAGGCATTTTAAATTTTAAGGACATTTTTAATTTGTGTCCGTTATAGTGGCTAGTAACCAGTAGTGTGTATGTATAGTGCAGTGTATTCCAGTGAAATGTGCCTGTTTATAATAATAGTGAAATAGTAGATATATTAAAGGGTTTTGTTTTGCAATGAAATTGCAAAGAATTATCTTCAATGAACGCACTTATCTTTCTTTTTCTTTGAGGTGGAGGTCAGATAGGTATTTTTAATTTGTATCTTAATTTCGAATAGACAGTGTTAAATGTGTGTCCGTTATAGTGCTAGTAACCAGTAGTGTGTATGTATCACTATACATACGGTGTATTCCAGTGAAATGTGTCTGTTTATAATAATAGTGAAATAGTAGATATATTAAAAGTGTATTGATTTGAAATGAAATTGCAAAGAATTATCTTAAAGGAACGCACTTATATTTCTTTCTCTTTGAGAAGGGGGTCGGATAGGTATTTTAAATTTTAAGGGCATTTTTAATTTGTATTTTAATTTGGAATACAGTGATAATATGTGTTCGTTATAGTGCTAGTAACCAGTACTGTGTATGTATAGTGCAGTGAATTCAAGTGAAATGTGCCTGCTTAAAATAATAGTGAAATAGTAGATATATTAAAAGTGAATTGTTTTGCAATGAAATTGTAAAGAATTATCTTAAATGAACGCACTTATGTTTCTTTTTCTTTGAGGAGGTCGGAAAGACATTTCAAATTTTAAGGGCATATTTAATTTGTATTCTAATTTGGAATGCACAGTACTGCTTATGATAGAGCGAAATATTATTTATATAATTTATATAGCAGAGGGGAATAAACAGGAATAGCATAACAAAAAAAGGAACAAGACAAATTAAAGCTATTGTGTAAGCATGCCAATTCCGTCTCTTCGGCTGGAGAGGGCGGTCATAATCTCCGGCATTACATAATATAAAAAACGTGATAATTTGGAATCGGCACTCGGAGGTCTAATGCCGGCTATAAATTTCCCGTCAACAACGAAACAACGATAGGCAATTGGTGTGAAATTCATTTGTCCCCTCGTGGTTTAATCAATCCTCATAACACAAAGATAAAACCTCCCAATCTTGGAGAGTTATGGTCGCACTCGGAACAAAAGTCAAACCAAGAGAAGCTGATTGGGTCTAAAAGAATACACTACTTTATAAAGGAGGTGAATTGAGATGACAAATAGTGGAGATTACGGCGGGACGCTCGGCGACGCCGACCGTCGGGACGGGAAGTCATCCATCATGCGACCCGCAACACCGTTCGACTCTTTTTAGTGCCATGCTCGCGTGGAAGTTACGACATAAGTTTCAATATATTTGGGAAATCCATATTCCACTTCATTCACTCCAATCCCGTTGGATATAACTCGGATACTAGATAGTAAAAATTAAATGAGTGAGTCATCATGGGATAAATTTATATAAATCTTGTCCGATCCTTGCATATACAGGGTGTATCTAAATAATATCGAAATTTAAGGGGTTAATCTTCGGTGAAAATTTATGTTACATTTTTACGCCCCTTAAAAAGGGGAAAAATAGATTCTTTTCTTCCTGAAACCAGAGAAACGTCTCATTGAACATTATCTTCTAATATGGCTGCACTTTTTGAAAAATTTTTCACCCTGGAGTAGTTTTGTGAGGAATTGAAATAATCAACCCCTACATTTATTTTTAGAATTTCTTTAGGGATTGGATTTTGTTTATTTAAAAATATGTCTAAAAATCACGATTTATTTACTAACTTTTAGGTCCTTCAGTTTTCTTCGAGAAGTTATGGGTTTAGGAAATAAATGTTTTTCAGTGAATTTTCAACCTACAAACGAACAGGTCACGGAAATCAAACTAGGAATGAAAGAGAACAAAGTCATGTCGAGCATTTTTTATTAAAACAAGATATCCTACACACATAAAAACGCATCTTTAATAATAAAATACAAATTTGTTCATCAAAATAGTTTATGAAAAAATACTTATTTTCATTTGATCATAAATCTTTGTTTTAATATTAATCTTGTATTTAGAATAATTCTATTGTACAAGGTAATTTACAACATCCAAAATAATATCGTAAAAAAAGGTTGGTAAAATCCTTATTGTTACCTAGTAAAGAATTATTGAAGTTGTAGTATTTTCAACCTTTACATCTCTCTCTGTCTCTACGATTCTATATACTGAAATCCGAATTTAGTATTAACGTTTTTGCGATAGCGTTTACATTAGTTTTTCATACGTAAAAAATTGCTTACGTGTATAGCAACTCGAAGTTGATAGATATCGTTTTAATTTATGGTAAAGTAAGATAAAATGCTTTAGCAGCTTCTCGTCTGTACGCAGAACGATTTGCCGGTAGACATGGCGTCCAGGGCGGCCACGGTGTATTGCAGCAGCTGACCAACACATTTTAAAGATAATAATAATAATAATAATAATATATACAATATCATAGTAGAATAATAATAGTAACAATAGAAACAGAAACAACAAAATAATACTAGGAAATATAGAATTAATTAAGAGTACGAAATAGTAAATATTACATACAGTTTAACTATGATAGATATTTTCATATGCCTCAACAATGTGACTTAAAATATTGAAATTAATATCACATAAATGTGAAATTTTATTGAAAAGAGTGCATATCGTGTCTTCTAAGTTCCAGAGAATTTAAATTAAAATTATCCAATCAAATTTTATTATCTATACCTCTGGGACGATAATAATTATAACCCTTAAAAGATAAAAATTTCATATATTTTCCTTGAACCGATTCAATTAATAGTACAGAGTTTTGGTAGATTGGAGACCAAATAAGAGACGCGTATTCCAATTTGCTTCTTATTAATGTAACAAACAGTAGTTTTAATATATCAACATTAGTAAAACCCTTCCATTTCCTTATTAAAAAGTCTAACAATTTATTAGCAGGTGCTACCGTTTGATTACTATGAGAAGCAAGTCAATCTAGTATCAAAAATCACTCCAAAATCTTTAACCTCATCAGAACTATTAACTGTTTGGTTATTAATTGTGGAATTAAATATTATGGGATCATGTTTCCTAGCAAAAGATACTACGTTACATTTAGAACCATTGATTTCCAAATTGGTATTGCCACACCATTTACAAATCTTATTTAAAGTACGTTGCAAACACATGTCATTTACAGAACTAACTTTGGGAATTTTTTTTAAATCGTCAGCAAATAACGAATGCCAACAATCGATAACATTAATGACATCATTAAAAAATATTAAAAACAGTAACGGTCCCAGGTTTGACCCCTGCGGAACACCAAAACAAACCACATACTGTTGAGGTTTAACAATATTCAACAAACTGTTGTTTACCACATAAATATGATTGAAATAGCAATACTAGTTCATCCGAAAAACCAATTGCTCTAAGCTTATTTAATAAATAATAAAGATAAAAGAGAATCCTTGAATAACTTCCAGGCAAATCGCACAATAAGTACAAGAAATGTCCCAATCAACAGTGTGGCGTATCATAAACATGGCTCAATAACTTACGAGTTGATAACGGACAAGAACAAGAAACATTTGTGTTAATTCGTAGAAACTGGGTAAGACGGACCCAAATGTGTTTACACGTCGGTGGACAAAATTTTGAACAGTTGTTGTAATATCAAGTATGTCAAATTATTTTATTAATTTAAACCACAAATTAATTTTATTAATTACTAATAACAATAGCGGCAAAAGCAGTTGAATTTGCTGATAGGCAAGGGATAGGTGAATTGAGTTTTGTGTGCCATAACTAAAAATGAATGGTATTTATTTACAAAATCGATACGTATTAGAAATACATTTTCCTGAACGTACTCATTTTTATTTCAACCTTGCTGTCCAAAGAGTAAATTCTTTAATTTAGAAATTTTATAGTCTCTAAAACCATGTAATTATATTAAAAGTGTTGTAATTTTTATGGAAACATATACTGTCTTGTTAAAACTATAGTCTTATATTAATTTGTTTAAAATAATATTACAAATGTTTTCCCTTAACCAGTGAAAAGTTTAAATCAAAAATATGTATTATATTATTTCAATACATACAGCATTTTATTATTTAATTGAAATATTTTAAAGAAATAATATTCTTTTTTTAAATACATGTTTGCTTTGCGGATAGATATCATTTGTAGTTTAAATTTTACTATATTGAATTCAACAATTATTTTTGTGTGTATCGAACATCGACAATATATCGATATCAAAGAAAATCGATTTTTTGTATATTCTTTTCAAATTTCAGCTTTTTCTGTTGAGAAATAATGACGCTGGCATTTTCTAAAATCGATATTTTCATTGTTTTCACAATATTTGCTTGGTTTACCTTAGTGGCCATCAAAAACCTCAACTTTTTTCTCATTTGAACCACCTTCTATATATTACGAGAAGTCAGTGGTGAGCCCTGAAAAACGCACCACCCGGTATAAGTGACTTCTACGTTAGTATTGATTTATCTAGCGACTTAACGACGCAATAGTACAGCAATTTTATTTATTGAAACACAATGTTTACCTATATGATTGAATTTTGTAGTAGGTTAAATGAAAATAATACCCTGTACGCAGCTGGAAATAAGAAAGAAACACCAGAGCGGCGTTACGGGAGGCCAGTAAATCCTGCTGACAGATTCCCGAAATTCCTGCGTGCAATATGGCCGCAGTGCTCATTGGAGCGCTTAAAACGGAGCACTCTTGATCACCAATTTACCTCACAGATGTTCCTAGCGTGTGTCACGATAAATTTCGAGAGTCTCCAATAAAAGGCCTAACGAAAAGAAACGTATTCCGTCAATTAACAGAGGATGTTCTAGAGGCCCTTCTCTTTGAAAGCTTAGTCTCGAAGAAGAAGAGCACGGATAATTATTTGTGGACAATATATTATTTATTTTCTATTGTGAATGTACTCCTGTACCTTTTATTTTCAGTTTCATCTTTCAAATTCTTCTTGAAAAATATCAGACTGGTATAATCGTCTTCTGAAAGATGGAGTTAAATATTACTTGTGAATTATTAAAATTGTAGAAATTAGGTTACTGAAAAATTAAAAAAAACTAATCACTTATACAATTGTAGATCTATGTACAATTTATTGTTATTATATCTCTAAACACAATTTATAGTATTAACACATTATTATACACACAGTTTTGTAGTAATGATCTTCAAACATTGTTTTAATAAAACAGAAATATTGCCAAATACTGCATACCAGTATTTTTGTAACTCTCACTACGTTTTATTAAAATATTTGTTAAATATATTAAAAATTACTAATAAATTACATAAAAAATTACACATTGGTGTAATCAATTAATTAATTTTTACAACTCTGTTATTGTGACTATTGCCACAAAGCATGGTAATTTTTTAGAAGTGTTTTTTCGAGACTATATTAACTTGCTAAGGATATTATTTTGATTTTTAAATAAAATGGAATATGGGTTTATTCATTCTGAAAAGGCCTCAGGCTTAAGTTTTTTAAATAATTGTTAATAATTTTATTGTTTTGATCAAAACTGCAAAATGTTTTTTTATGTCTTCAAGTCAAGTTTATGGCTGATTTTATTTTTTAAGTTTAAGTATCTATATTGGTAATATGTCAGTTTCTCTAATGATTACAATGTCATAATTCGTGAGTAACTGGTTCAGTGTTTTTATGATTAGTATAACTAATGTTATTGTAGAGTTTCTGAAGAAGAATTAATGAAGTTTGAAAGCTAGAATAGAAAAAAAGTGTTCCTTTTTTTGACTTCACTACTCTACTCAATTGCATTACAATTTTGGTTCTTAACTAGCCAATAGTCCTAATTTCTACTATATATACAGGCCCTTTAGGCTCAGAGCTGCGTTATTTTCCTCCACTAAGTTCATTTCTCGCTTTCTTTTCCAATCCATTACCTTTTTGTCTTATAGATCTATTGCTACTACCTTTCTCCATAGCTTCCTTGGTTCCTTTTCTTCTTCTTATAGTTAGGTTTACTCCCTTCAATTTTTTTTTGCTGCCCTTTCGTCTCTCATTCATTCTAGATTCTCTAGCCACTGCCTTCAACTATTTTGATGCCTGGTACATTCCATATATTTCCTCATTATTTCATCTTAACGCCTTACTCCATCTTTTTGCTCCCTAGGATTATTCTTAAGATCTTAACAGGGTTTTTCTTGACTTTTTATTGGTAGTCCAAGATTCACTGCCACTGTCGGCCTTAAAACTGTTTGTGCATTCTAAATTTTACTCTTCTGAACAATTTTTTTTTAATTAAGAGTTTGACTGCTGCCGAACCTCTGTTTGCTTTTATTATTCGCATATTAATGTTTTGTTCCTCATCACACAGCTGTTATCAGCGCCCCAAATACACATTCTTGAAGTTCTTCAAATTCCATCTCTCCGTGTTGCGTCCTCAATTTGAAATTGACTTTTCTCTTGATTTATTTGCAATCCCACATTACATATCTGCTCTCTATCTCTTGCAATTATGGCCAGCCACATCATCTGCATAACTATAACATTATGGTTACTTTTAAACGATGTGTCTTTCTCTGTTCAACTGACTACCTCTTGACCTTTTCTAGTACTAAATTAAAAATATATATTGAGAGTGGGTCTTCTTGTCTCAGTCTTGTGTCAATAGTAAATCCTTCTGAACATTTGCCTTTTATTCGTACTTTGCTTTTGGTCATTTTCTAAGGTCATAAATAATATTATACCAAAAAAACACAAGAGTGGTATTACATGCCAGTGGGTTCAATATATCATTCAAAGAAATTATTCCATTGCTTTTGAGGATATCAAAGTGGCTTTTGTTGAGAACAAATTATTTAAGGGAGAGAAGCTTTTAAGAAACGATTCAGATTTGTTTGTCATTTATATTTTGCGATTTGATAATGCAGGTTTTAACTCTACCTCCCTTAGTTCCTTGTGAAGCTTCAATCTTTTTGTCATTTTCTTTTCAACTTTTTGGCTATTTTAATTCAATTCCCAACGACAATTTTTAAAGAATCTCTTTTGCCTTTTATATCTTTGACTCTTTATGGTTCCAACTGGTATTTTTTGTTTCAAGTAACTCTTTCTTAATTTGGAGGTACATTCGATGTTTTCGTATATTTATAAGTTTTGAATGTGGTTGTATAATGTTGAGAGGTGTTTTTTGTTTACTCCAACCTCCTTTTTGATATATTTTTGTCATTTATGATTATATAAATGATAAATCGTACACTTTGGTGTACTGTTATTTGACTTACCCTGTACTTCTCAATAGTCATTTAATTTAGGGTACAAGGATAGTGCAAATACTTGTTCATAACACCGCAAGCACCACCTACAGACACAAAGGACAATAAAGAGAGTAGCTCTAATGTGGCTAACTAAGGATATCGATTTTGCTTTGTTCTGGAGATATGGGTCATTTCATACGTCAAGGCTCTATGTATGCTCAAGGTGGAAACTGCAGTTTCATGGAAGGTTTCTCGAAATTGCATATAGCTGTTACGTTCGACGGCAAATGTTCGCAAGGACTGATAAAAGTTTTTCAGGGACAGATCTAGAGTATGTCGCAAGGTTATAATAAATAATATTATTACAACTGTAACCTTGGAGGTGATGATGCAGTTACTGGTTTTGTTTAGTTTGAAGTATACACACAACAAAGCTCTTAGGAAGCTACAATCTGATTTAAATTATTACAAAGAAAGGAACTTCGAAGCCAAAATCAATAATTTGAAAATATCATCGAACAATTAGAAAAATGTTCTTGAAATAAATAAATATCAGTAAACTAAGTAAGTTAAATTTACTTGAAACAGTTATCTATAAAATATGTCTCTTTCAAAACAAAAGTTGATGGATTCTACAATTTTCCTGAATTTTTGCATCAAAAGGGCGCAACGCGTATATTTGGCATAATATTATGCATGTTATACGCATTTTTTGAAATATTTGCATATACATAAAAAATAGCATATTGTACATAAAATCCATCGAATTGAAAAAATTTAGAATTACGTATGTTAAAATGCATTGTTTTAGTTGGAATGCGCAGGCACCTGACGATTGAAAACCTGATTCTGGTGTTGTGCGAACAAAGCTATTATCTCGGATAATAAAAACGTAATCTTGTAAAATTTTAATGTGAGAATAGTAGTAATCGGCAAATTTCATAATCGGAACCTCCCAATTCGATTATTAATAATCGGATTAAATAAATGAGCCAGAAAGCTCATTATATAAATTATGAATATTAAATTGTAAAATGAAAACATTGAAAGCAGACGAAAGAAACGTTAGGAAAGTCTATGGCAATTAAGAATTATTTACTTAAAGAGTACGATACGAACAGATTAGGTACGACTAAATTAATATTATTTATTTTGGAAAAATGAGTCCATCTTCCAAAAGCAAATCTGACGTGCAATTATTTTCAAAAATTAGAAAATAATCTTGCCACATGTAAATTATCCAAAAAATATATAAAATAGGTGTTTGGGGTACCACAAAACTTAGAATATTGTGCACACTGAAAATAAATCTATATAGAGTCTTATTAACATGAAGTAGATCCAGAGATTTATTAACAACATTTGTTGTTGTTTCGTTTTATATCAGTGTAATCCTTTTACATACAGGGTGTCCCATAATGATGTGCGCTACTTTGAAGAGTGTGTTCCTTGGGTCATTGTAGAGGGGTTTTTTCTATAAAATGTTTACATTTGTGCCCTCCCTTACGAGATAATGGCTTATAAAAAAATGAAAAAATTTCGGTTTTTATTTCAAAAACTTATAAACCTGCAAATCGATGAATACATTTAGTTAATTAAGTGATATTGTTGAGTACGATTTTTATTTTTGATCATTATAATGACATTTAATTATTGAAAGGTGATTTCTTATGACATAAAATACCGCGGGTTGCATATACTACTGTGACGTCACATAGTTCGTATTATAAAAAGCAGTAATATAATTTTAAAGGTTATTTCAATAATCGGATTAAAGGTTACTTTTAATTCAAGTTCGCCCATCACTAAAATAATCTATTTCTACATTATTACGTCGATTGTATTTTGTGTCAAAGCTAAGTTGTATTATATTTGTTTATTATTGTTGCTGTAGTTGCTTTAATTATTTTATTTTAAGGAAAACAATTAATTTGAATTTCTCAAATATTTTTTATTTGTATATCTTCAATATATATTTTTTGAAAATTTTGAATAAATTCTGTGCATATTTATGCGCATATTTTTAATATTTCTACTGGCATATTGAGTATCCCTACTTATTATGTACAACTGGCTGTTTCTATACTTTATAAGATCTACCAATCGGTCACTGTCGATGATCGACTATATCTATAGTTACGTGTGAGCTCCGGGCGGGACGGTAGCCGACCGAGAGTAACCACCAATGTTACCAAATGCAAGAATCATCCAAGAGCCTTGCAAAATTGTGAGACAATACAAGATATGACCTTGCAAGTCTTGTTTAACCAGATAAGAAAAGATTTTTTCAAATCTTGCAATATTTCTTGTCTCAACCAACAGTTGATACTAAATTTTGTCGGGCAGTTTCACTAGGAAATATGTCTGTTGACATTCACTGAACCATGTTAGCAACGCTGTACCGATAGAGATATGAGTCTGTCCAAGACAGTTCTCAAACAAATGCAAATGCAACTTGAGCGCCTCAAGCGCCGGAGGTAACTAGGCCTTTTTTGCCGTAGGTCGTGCGTGTTGGCTCCATTCGACCAGAACGGAACTTACCGTATGTAATTACAGATTTATCCAGCTCCTCATGCGTTAAATATTCAAATAACCAGTGGCTATTAGCAAACAAGGAAAAATTACAATCGGAGCGGTCGGGGCTTCAATAACAAGCTCGACAGCGCTTCATGAATTAAATGAAGTATCGAGACAGAGATGTGTGGGAGAATAGTCGAATTTAGAAACAGTTCGAATTACCTATATTGTGTTAGTAGTCTGTCATTGTTAAAATAGTTATCGATACAAAAAGTGTATAAAGTAGTACTTGTTTCACGTTTTTTCCCACTGCATTTATTCATCATAACGCAAATTATAGCCTTAATAAGAGCCGTTTTGTTTTATGTCACCTGGCTTATAAAGGGCTGATTATGAATATTCCGATAACAGAATAATTCAATTTTTACGATGGAATTTGAGAGGATGAACTTATAGTATGTGTTTGTAAAGGTCACAGGTAACCTGAATATAAATCTGACTCCCGTTTAAAATTACACAATGGTTTACCTACAAATATGATACTACCAACTTATCTACATCCTTACCATTCAGTTTTGCTAAATAAATGCAAGGAAATTATTTGTCTATGACATTATAAGATGACACAAAAAACAGAGTACGCGAGACAAAGATATGTCGAAGTGTCTTGTTCAGTGTTGAAAGTCAAGGGGATTTAGGCCGGGCGATCGAGGGAGTCCATCCAATTGGACCACCTTTGCCACCTTTGCTTCGTTCGGAAAACACATGATCCAAATGTTGTCGCATTAGTCGCGTAAAATGTGAAGGAGCACCATCGTGAAAAAACTACATATGTTTTCTAAGTTGAAATTCACTTCTTCGATTAGTACCAGTAAATTATTTTCTAAAAATTGTAAATAAAGTAGATCATCGGATTCTCCAATGGCTAATAACGCTAGATTTAAGTGCCGCTGGTGTAGCAATCACTCGAAGCGGAAGATCCCTAAGGATTGTACCCGCTGCACGTGAAGTGGGTAAAGTCGTGCTTTAATGTTCGCCAAACTGTAGATTGTTATATCTCAAATTACGCTCCAATTGCCCTAATACTTTTGCCAAGCTGTATTTAAAATCTCTTCCTCGAGATGAACAATTTGCCTAGGTTTAATGGCTTCCCCATATTGCCCAGGCCTTGGCCGCAAATTGTCAGTTTCTCTACCCCTCTAAACTACATGTAAAAAGGCTTCACGCCTCGAATGATATCCTTGGGGATAAAGATGAGCTGCAGCCACTGAATTTTGATGTGATTCTACGTATGCCAGTATCATGCCCATAAGTTTTTCGTTTCAGAAATTATCAGAAAGTTATCCACTGTATTATGGGTACTCTGAAGCTCCGAGACCTCTATCGCCATCGACGATAACGACATTTGGAGAAGTGGAATTTCAGGAAAACCTATTATACTGGCTAATGCCCTGACCACCATTGAATTACCTGAAAATCTTATAGTAGACAGGCATGATTAGTCGTCAGAGGGCCACCAGACATATGAGCCGGTTCGGAGCTATTCGCTCTCTTTCTTAGCTGACAAGAGATGAATACGCGAGGTGTATCTGTCTGTCTCCGTATCTAAATCCTTTTACAATTTATTTAAATCATTTAAATAGTTGCTGAAATTAGATATGAGATGATATGTATTTGTACTATTGTGAAGATAATAGTCATAAGTTATGGGAAAGATATATATATATAAATTAACGGAACATTTTACAAACTTATTAAAAACTGTTTATGGCAAAACTAGTGAAATTAAATGTACAAATTTGTTATAGTTTATAATTTGCACAAATAAAAAGTATAGAACGCCGTAATAATATGTTTTCAAACTTTCCAATTGTTCAAAATGATGGTAAAAATTTGACTGCACAACATTGTGTAAATATCAACTAAAGGATTTCCCTGAAAATATTGTGAAGAAGCTGTTTTATAGTTTTTAAACATTATAGACGTCAGGGCTTGTATATTCCTGCAATTAAAGTTGTCGTGTAGGTCTACCAAACAGTTTACGACATAACAGTTGGATTTTTCATCAAAAAGCGTGCTCATCATATTCGTTATTTTTAATGTTCACTTTCATCCTGGATATTGACCTCAACGTGACCGTATAAGTGTCCAACAGGGTTCATTTGTCCGCAAAGAAAAAGAAAACATATCGAGCTCGCATTGGGGCATTTTCCGAGGGTTTCCGTCATTAATCTCGTTTGTTATCAGATCGGTTTTTCCTTATTTGTCCTACTTTATTGAGTAACGTATTTAAGGGCGAAGTAGTCCTGGCAACAAATTTCGCGACGTGACAGGCTGACCTAATCTAATCGAATGCCGGCGGCCTAATGACATTTTTCGTTTATTTGGCATCCGTTTCGCCCTGAAAATGTAACTCAATCGGACCAGATATCGGATTACCGGAATTCGCAATATGGCGGGGCGTTAAGGAGTCCGTGCGTGTTTTGTTTTCTTCTCGCTGGTAGGCGGGAAGACGGGACGCGCAAAGATTAGCGACCCACGGGCCCATTCCCGTCACGTTCGCGACCTAATGCCTAGTCCAGTGTAAATATTGGCAGCGTCCGATCTGTTTACCTTTTTGCGGTGTTGTATCGATTGAGATTTTTCCCTGTCGATGACACGTGAACGGAAAACGCAATGAATGCGATCACAAGGGCTTTACAATCGTTTCTGCTACGTTTTTGGACACTGGAGATTAGTTTATAATGCAACAGATTATGGCATGTGAATTTCAGAGGCACATCCACCTAACCTCTAGCTTAATTCGTTTTAGTTGTGTTGTTGACGTATAGTAGACAAACTTATACGGTTCCTTAATAACTGACTATAATCAAATATGGCTACGTCTAAAGACTCACTTTATAGGTATATATTGAAAAGTGGGACATATTGTATAAAAGGGGCGGAAAAAATATTTTCTTGAAATTTTTTTTATATAACACCATAATTTTTCATGATGTATGCATGTAGAATGACACGCTCTTTCAAATGGCATGGTCAAAATTGGGGGTTGCTATTTAAAAAAATTGTCTATGACGTCATATCTCGAACAACGATGACATCTCATATGTGGGTCGTAGGTCAAAAAGTGCCTATTTTAAAAACAAAATCGACGCGCCAGGGGATTTTTTCGAAGACTTCTCAATTTAAAAAATAATTAATTTATTCGTTAGTTTTCGAAAGCACTGTATGTCAGTAGTTTAAAAAAAATCATCAAAAGTCACTAGCGAAAAGTTTTGAATTTAGCAACGTTGCACCTAGGCCGTCAACGACTTGGTTTCGTAGCTGGATGAATCGGTCAGTGACAGCCTGAAAAGGGATTTAAATAATGATTTGAACAAATATGTTTTTTCATAACAAAGCTGGTATGTTTTTTTAAAAAAACTGTACCTTACATGTTACATAACCGAAGATATTTTCTTTCGATCGAATCGATTTCTCGTATGTTCCTATGACTCTGTAGCAAATTTCAGCTCTTTTTGTTGAGAAATAATGATGCTAGATGGCACTTTCTAAAATCGATGTTTTCAGTTTTTTGACAATCTCGGATCTATTTGGTTTACCTTAATGACCATCAAAGGACGCAACTTTTTTATAATTTGAGCCACCCTCTATATTTTACGGGTTTCGAGATACCAACAGTGAGCCATGAAAAACGGACCGTCCTGTATACCTAACTATTTTCTTGTAATTGTTCCATTAACCGTTACCAAACAGTTTTCGATACAAATCTGATTTATTTTTTTATCTATTTGTTTGGATATTTTAACCTCCAATGAGAACAGTAAAAATATTGAAGCATACACTTGACAAGAAATGTTTTAATTTGCAGGTAAAGTATATTTTTTTGTTTAGAAATAAAAGAAATGTGAGTCACTTCAAATGATTATAGAAATTTTATTTGAAGGCATGACAAAGCATGTAGCATGAAATGAATGTTACGCTGCAAGGGTCCAGAGTTTAAATTCGTGATGGGTGCTGTCTAAAATCCAGAATTAAACGCGTAATTAAATTGAATAAGACGCCGAGTTGACGGATATCCTGGCAGATGTCATGACAGCGGCGACAATGGCCGTCAAGCGGGTTTCTTTTAAACCGAGTTTAAAACTTGCGTCTCGACGCATGTGTCGCTACCCCAAATTTAAAAATTGAAATTGTATCAATGAGATTTGTTTACACAAGAGTGCTTTCAGTTAGTGGGGGCGGAATTCGATTTAGCAGCATCTTTCATGTAACAATATAACCCCATCCCGATACCAGACGGACAGACATGCGTTGCTAATGTCGACTTGTGGCCGCAATACGTGCAACGTTGCCAAACACATCCCTTAACCCCTGAAAGTTTTAGAATTAAAAGTGATAACGAGTTGTGTAAATTTTATGTAGATACAGGGTATGGCGGCTCTTTATTTATTTATTTAGTATGCCATTACATTACGTTTCGGTCAATTAAAATACAATTTATTAATAATAGACCAATTAAATAGGTATACTATCTTTATCCTTTTAGTTTTTTAAATAATTATAAAAATTATGTTACTTTTTTGAAAAGTATATGATGACAAACCTTTAACAACATTACCAGGTAAATCATTAATTAAGAGACTAAATGGTAAGGGCCCAAGTTAGACCCTTGGGGCACACCTGACGTTGCCAAAAAGTAACCTGATGCCTCATGTGACGTATTGTGACCTAAAAACTAATAGAAAACAATTATACAAAAATATTTTTTGAATGCATTTGTAACTTAGATATATATGGATATAATAGATAACAAAAATATCACTTCCGGTCATTCATAGACAGTTATGATGAAACCAGTTTTATTTGGACCAGTCAATTAGTGTAGCTTTATACAGGGTTAATTAATGCAACATAGGCCAAGAGTAGATCCCTGACGACAAAATAATGTTGCCAAATTTACCTTAGTGCAAAATTGTTGAAAATTCGACTTCATCAAACCTTGACGATCTTCTTGTAATTTTGCACGTCGTCATAATTTCTGTCTGAATAACTTTTTCATGTAACATGTTGCTGTATTTTTAGCAGAAAAGGCTCTTTACCTGAAACCAAAATATTTTCTACTCGATTCAAAACGGTTATGGATGGATACACTAAGCCCAAAAAAGTGCCATAAAGTGGCGCCCTCTACTAGTCACGTCAAAATTAGTTACAAATTTGAATTTCTTGCCTCCAAAAACCCCCGATCTCCAAAATGTATGGTATTATTTGGATTTTTTAAAAAGTTGATTTACAGATATCTAAAATAAAATGTTTAGCTGATTTTATTCACCTCACTTCTTATAACATCTATACCTGGTTGTCAAATTTTGGAAACGTATTATTTCTCATTGAATGGTTTTTTTTAGTTGACTCCATATTAAGTCACTGGGATTAAAAATACAGTAGTTTTGAGGCAAGAAGGTATGCCTCTGAGCCGCAGCCATCTCATCGATAACGTATTTCTTTGCAAAATTATTGCTCTTGACTATATGCAGCAACTCATCTTTCATCAATCTAGTATCGTACGCAATATTGTGGATTTTAGGAATATTAACTAGCCCTTTTTTTCTAATGCCCTCTGATTTCCCACACTGTGTTTTATATATTTATATACATTATATCTAATTAACTGAGCTTGTTAACCAAGATATCGAAAATTTCTATTTCCTCTATCATCCGTCCTAATCTCCGCATCTTCCCTATCACTATTCGTTTGATATCTATTTGTTCAGGTTCTTCCGAAAGGAAGGAGATATATATTTTATAGTTTTTTTCGTATACTGGTGGTAAATGATATTCCGTTGAACAGAACTGGCAGCATCGTCTAGTCGGCTTTTGCTTAGGGGTGTACACACGTTATTGCTTTACCCCATTGTAATTCGTGTTATTGCTCCGATTTTAAAATGGCCTCAATTTTAAGAAGCTTATCTTAACTGTTATTAATATAAATTAGACATGTCGGTTTGACTCGGTCTCGCTCTTCCATTGTCATTACAATTTCGTCTTTTGTTGAGCACAGGATCGAATTGAATATATGAATACTAATAGTACCTGATCACTTTTTATAAGCAGATAAAGCCGCACTTTATCCACGCCTCGATTATTGCATGAAACTAATCTAAATTGATATGCAAAATTTTCGTAACTGATTTGAATTCGCTCAGTCATAAAATGTCAGTATCATTTTCTTATGGGCCAAATAAAACTACTGAAAAGAAAATTTTTCTACAAACACACTTCAGTGTTTAATATGTATAAATCTTGAATATTCTCGTTAGTTTCCAATGTGCAATGAAGTCATTTTATCTATATGATTGTTTTGTTAACATAAATATATTGCAATATTGTAGATTCATTTTCTATCACTTTTTGATACTATTAATAGAATAAAATCAGTTTAGTGCGCCCTTTTATTTGACACAATTTGTGTTTGAGCCTATATACAATGTGTTTCACTTCTCACCTTCACACCTCTGTAAAATTTTAGCAGATAGTGCGATTTTGATAACTATTTTTTTTCACCCGTCAAATGAATTTGTACTCC
The DNA here is from genome assembly GCA_037114965.1 of Monochamus alternatus. Lineage (NCBI taxonomy): Eukaryota > Metazoa > Arthropoda > Insecta > Coleoptera > Cerambycidae > Monochamus > Monochamus alternatus. The sequence goes on along the minus strand of CM073432.1, from coordinate 23,031,317 downwards.
ATGGCCTTCTGTGATTTTTTCAGGGTAATTTTTCGGAAATTGTACAGTGTCTCAAACTTGATAGTATGGGTCTAGTGTGAGGCAGGCTAGTCGGGAATTGAATTTGGATAAATCAACCCTTCAACGAATTTTAAAGACCAATAAGTATCATGACTACAAAATTTACAATTTGGAGTATTTGCCTGAGCGCCACATTTAAAATAGACTTAATTTTATAGCTCAAATTGTAGAAAACCTACGTTACAGGAGGTTTTACTTAATCTTGGTGTGTAATTTCGTTTTGAATTTTATTGTATTTTTATTTTTGAAATGTATTTTTGTTGCTTTTTGCGCTTTTGGTATCGGCACTTATTTTCCGGCCACCCTGTATATTTAAAGTTCTGCATGTCGGAAGCGCAAAATTTTAGGACCCAAAATTATAGTTCTCTAATTTCTTAAAACACCCGATGTCAAGAAGAATTGTGTGTGAATTTATATTAAAGATTAATAAATAAAATATTTAGCCTGCGCTATTCGTACCCACTGAAACAGAAATTACTAAAAACTAATCGATTGAAAGGAATCCAACCGAGTAAGGTCGAAAAATTGATAGGTTTTTATTGTTGCTGCACGCTGTATGACACATCTTCCCCAAATTTACCACCTAAACCCCTAAATAGAATCAAACAGCATCACCCTAAGACCTCGAATCGATCCAGCTACAATCCGATTCAATACATTTGGTTGGGGTAACACTTGTAATAAAAAGTGGCAGTTGTCTGTACTACTTGAATTGTTTAATTTTACCCTTATGTTGCGACTACGCGCTCACTCACGTCATTATATTTCACGCAATTAAATTTTCTGTTAAATCAAGTTTGGTTTCTTGTTACGTCCATTCTACGCACTAGGTTTGATTTATTTATTTTCAGCCGTCGATAAATCCGATCCTATTCTTATGTTCAACAACATGTTCACGCAGATAGGTATTAATAATTTCTCACGTTACTTAACCAAACATAAAAGACATTATACAAATAAAAATCTGTTGCACAAGGTGAGAGTTTTGACAGCTCAAAGTGCAAAACAAGACAAGATTTAATGCAATAAATATTGCTACTGCAAGAAATCTTGCGAATATAGAAGGGGTAATATTTGACTACCATTAGTTGAATAATAAATAATATTGGATTTGTATTGTAAGTATACAGGGTGATTTCCAACTTATCTAAAAAAAATAGGAATAGATGCGTCATGAAAAATTGAGTCAATATCATAAAATTTTCCATATAGTTTGCGAGAACAAAATGATTGAAGTTGTAGTATTTTCAACCTTTACATCGCTGGGCTACTGTAATTTCTAGCGTCATCGGGATGCATTCCATCCGCGCTTTTAGTGTTAACATTTTTGCGATAGTGTTTCAAGTGTCAAAAATGGCTTACGTGTATAGCAGCTCGGAGTTGATGAATGTCGTTTTAATTTATGGTGAAGTAAGATAAAATGTTTTAGCAGGTTCTCGTATGTAGTTACTTTTACTGAGGTAGGCAACGCGGGCGTGATACGGAAAATTTGCAACCGAATCGTGTAAGAGATGAAGGTCCAGTGCGTTCATGGCGTACTGCAACGAATGAGGAACATATTTTAGAGATTGTTGAAGAGAATCCCCGAATAAGTTCCAAGCAAATCGGTCAACAAGTACAATGAATGTTGCAATCAACAGTGGCGGATCATACACGAGGCTCAAAATCCCAGATAGTAAAATTACATGAATACTCCACTAGAACCATTGTTTTTGTTTAAAGTGAGGTACTCGGCCCAACGACCACGACCAGTTGGATTCCTTCTGTTGAGAAAAACCACAAAGGGTAACAGAAAAACACGCTAATGTACACATAATATTTTATCTACTCGGAAAGCGTCTTTGGTATTACGCTGCCACGCGGTAATATGCACTTGTCACACTTTATCATTATCTCGGCATTTGAATTCTACATATTTGTAAATACACAGAAAATACGCGAAAAATTAAGTTCAAAACTAAACACCGTATGCGATATTTTATTTTTGACAGAATTTGATGCAGTCATCTGTTTTCAACTAATGCAAGGTGTACTTCACGCTGATAATTTTTTAAACTCCATATGTTGTTGAGGAATTAAGTTCTGTTAATACTAATAATAGTAACAATAATCGACCATGTTTTCATAACTATTTTAAACTATAACATCCCGATATGTTCTGTAAAATTTATTTCTTTGACCCTTAGTGTATAATCTAAGCTTTGACCAGTATTCATTGATGTTTGTAGAGTAAGCAACTAGCAGTGCCAAATTCTGTATGTTTTCTAGGTTATAGTTCAGCCTTTGTGACATACACATAGTAGTATTTTTTAGTTTTAAACGTTTTATAGTAGTTAAATAAAGTCATTTATACCGGGTACAGATATTTCCCTATAACATGATTCGCCTTATACTCTGTGCTATTTGTTTTTCTAGAGTTAAGGGCAAATTCAATGGAGTCACGATAGTCGTACAAGATTTTATAATTGAATTGAAGACTGTTGCAGGTGCATTCCGAATTATCTATTAATAGATATTTCTTACATTAATTTTAATTTTCTTAGAATAAATGGGTATTTTATATCACACGGCCTATGTATTCTTTTAGTGGAGCCCTGGAGAAATATTGTCCCCTAATTTCAGGACACCCTGTATATAGTTTGCAAGAAAATATGTTGATGGAAGAATCTATTTATTTTCCTATTATTGCTAGCTGTCTATTCAATTTTGTTTGTTTATAGTTCTGGCATCGTTAGTGAGGTGCTACTTGTCTTGTTAAATATAAACTCAGATTTGACTGGGAATATATTAAGATGGGGAAGCACACATTTATTTTTAAGGAAGAGAGTTTAGGGGTCTTAAACGATTAGCGTGCGACAAGTCCAAGATTAATTTACGTCATTAAAGGGCCCAACGAGCGTGTTTGGGGTTATAAAAAATAAAGTGGTTAATTTTTATGTCTTCTAAAGATTAACAGAGTACGGTGCTTTTGTTCGGGCTGATTTGTACCGACATTTTTCAAGAGTTTCTTAAAAGACTCACTTCCGTTCTAAAAATATACCACAGTATGGTCATATATACGGGCGAGAAAGTTCCGCACTATATACATAACTTCTTTAGATTTTTTTATAAAAAATTATGAAATTATTAACTCAAAGTAATCGAGAGTTATTAAAGAAAATCTAATTATTTTTTTTTTAATTTGACATGCTGTATATCCGAGAAAGTTCCGCACTATATACATAACTTCATTAGATTTTTTAATAAAAAATTATGAAATTATTAACTCAAAGTAATCGAGAGTTATTAAAGAAAATCTAATTATTTTTTTTTTTAATTTGACATGCTGCATATCCTAAACGAAGCGTTTCCAGACCTAAGTTCATAGGAAATTTTTTGCTTAAAATTGAACGCAGAATAACATACGGAGTATGTACATCTCCTTTTGAAACACTCTGTATATTTAAAAAAGAATATATCTCTTTCAAGTTTTATATTTGGGCTGTGACGTCATCATATCCCAACTAGCAGTTTAGTATTTTAGGCAAATTTTATAAAACAGCATGTCACAAAAACATTGTAAGAATATTATTATACATTATTTATACAACCAAAATGGGCACAGCATTATGAAGCATTTTGTTCGCCGTTGATGAACATTTGTTCAAATCAACAAATCATAGTAAACTCATTATTCTCTTATTATTTTAAATAATGTATTGAGTATCGTAAAAATGCACTTGATGAAATAAATCAATTTTGTTCTTAATCTGTTTAGAATACAAGTTAGTCCAACAGGTTAAACCAAAAGAAAGAAACCAAATTATAGACCCATATTCAATTTTAGATCGCACATATAGAGATTAGTAAAATATTTATAGTTTCTTATAATAAAGCCTCACATCTTATTGCCTCTTTAGATTTCAATTGAATGTGTTCAACACAATATTTATCTCCTTATCGAAAAGAACGCCCAAATCTTTTATTGTAAATTTTCTTTCCAAATAAGTATTGCTAATATTGTAATTGTAATTAATGTACTGTTTCTTTATTGTGAAAAATATTGTTTTACAGTTTCCAATATTAATGTCTGCTTTATTTAAAACACATCAATCTGTAATCTTGCTAAGCTCATTTTGAAGTTGTATGCAGTAATTTGCTGTAAATATTGATTGGTAGATTTTTAGATCATCAGCAAATACAAGTGATTCACATTGAAGCGCACTGCACAAATCATTTATAAATAATAGAAATAATAAGGGTCCAAGATTGGATCCCTGCGGAACTTTCGACGATGTTGCATATGCTACTGACCTATGACCTTTATAATATACAAATTCTTGTTTATTTGTTAAATATGATCTGAAAAAATGTAACATGGTTTTGCTTAAGCCAAAATTATATAATTTCACTAATAATAAGCTATTATCTATACGATCAAAGGCTTTAGTAAAATAGCATAAAGAGTATCCACCTGTCCCTGACCGATAAACCAAATAATGAGCGATGATACCCACACCTCCGCCACTGGTAAGTTTCTAAAGCAGGTAATTTTTTGTTTCATATCTACTGTCATTACAAATATGCACACCCAATTTGGTTAAATGATCTCAAGCGGTTTAGAAATTAAAAATTGTTTTTTTTTTAATTTTTGACACGCTGTAGCTGGACAATAGCTGTCCTAAGACATTTATATAGCAAAAAAAACCCTTATTTTTTGGCCACGAAATACGCCTCTGGCCTCCACTTAAAAACACCCTGTATATGGTTGGGGAATATTAAGCTGATAGGTTGAAGAACATCAAGATAGTGAGATTTTAATGTTTTCATGAGAATGTAGGAAATTTTTAGGAATATTAAAATTTTTACTTTTGTAAATCCCTTAATGTCTTTAAAATTAGGTAAAAATACAAAAGATAATAATAAAAATTATATATTGTAAAAATGTTTTCTTTTAATTTTGTTAAATTTATTTTGGATGGCATGTTTTTTCATTCCCGTGAGTGAAGAATTAAGAAAATATTATTTTCATCATCATACAACAATATCTCCCGAGGGGATAAATCCTTGCTAAATTCCGAATACAATTCCATCGGATAAAAGATGCCATTTCCATGGGGACAAACCATACGTGTCTCGTAGAAATGACGGAGAATACGCGTTTATTTCCGGTTGTTAATATAAACTTCAAAGAACCCGGACTGTAAGAGACTCATTTCTTTAGAAATATATTGTTATTACTGTCAATCCACATGTAAAATTTAATCCTTGGGGAAGTATGCGTGCCCCAAAAGCTCAGGGATGCCTTTCAACCGCCCAATGTTCTTTTAGATTAGAATAAAGAGAGCAGACTTTAAAGGTAAACAGTAGGAATACTAAATAATGTCTGACTTAATGAACTGGAGGAGAAGTTGTAGGAATATGCTTTTTTATTAAAGATCACAGGTTCCGGTATACGTTGGCTTTTAATGGGATGATATTTTATTTGGTTTTACTTTAGCGTATTATTTCCCGTTGAACGAGGAGAACCCCTATACCGCGAAGTTCTCTCAATAATATGTCTGCATGCTAATCAAACCAAAAGATATATAAGCATATACGTATTAGGTGAAACAAATTGCTGTTTTTCTGATATATTTATAGCCTTTGATAGAATTAATCACAGGACAAATATTTTAAGAGGGATAGAGAAAAATACAAGTTAACGAAGTCATCTTCCAAAAAATTTCCAAACAATGCGAAAAAATTATCGAAACTATATTAAACCCTTATTTATCGCCAACTATGTGGCCCGTCGGTAACACTAAACGGTAAAATTCGTTATCATAACTGAAATCCTGTGTTTATTTTATGTTCTTCAGTTTCAGCGCCTTGTTTTTCTAGGTTATTGGACAAGATTCAAAATTTTCTATTATCCATTAGTATTTCTTTCATTCGATTTTTTAGAATTAATGAGCATTTTATTTAACTGTACGTGAAGTGCATTTTGTTGGTAGTGGGTACACTCTACAGTGTTAATCGAGGTCCATATGGGATTGTGTACATTTTTACACTTTCTCTGTATATAACAGTGTGTTAAAGATTTAACACAATCCACTGCGTTAATATAACAAATATTACGTGTAACTTTTACACATTTCAATGTTATTTGCATCATTAAAGGTGCAGACTTTACACACTAACAGATTAATTTAATTGTATAATAGGTATTGATATGGAAAGTCATCTAACTTTTTAGTTTGTTAATTATGTTCCTGTTAGCTTTATTATTATCATTTTTGATAAATATAATTTTTGTAATACCTTTATTTTGACTTTTTTAGAAGTTTTCCCATTCGTCAAAAATGCATCAAATATAGCCTGGAATGTCCTAGGAAATGTCAAAATAAAATTATTATAAAAATTATAATTTCAAAAACAAACAGGAACATAATTAAGAAATTAAAATGTTAGGTGAGCTTATATATCAAATTTTATTATAAATATATAATTCAGTTCAAATGAATAACAACCAAGTTTCTAACAAAATATTTAACAAAATTAATAGTAGTAATAGTAGCATATATTCTAATAAATCATAAACAACGAAACAACAAATATTAAACAAAGATGTATTTATGCACTACGTATTACGAAATTAACTGGTCAAGTTACAAGAAAGTCAGAATATAAAGTAATCTAAAATGTCAAAAGAACTAATATTTTTAAGAGTTATAGTCCTAATTAGTTTTAGCGTTACTACAATTATCAGCAATACAGGGTGTTAAAAGAAGAGTGTAAAATATTTAAGGAGGTAATAGTATGAACCAAAATAAGCAGAAAAGTCTCAATAAACATGGGTCCGCAAAGTAACGGTTGCGGAGATATGGAATGTTTTATGTTTTAGCCCCTTTTTTTATTTTGCAAAAACATGTATTTTCTTATAATAGTTGGTTGATGTTTAGTGAAATAAACAGTACGTATTTGAAAGTTGTTCTCAGTGCACAAGTTTTCTTTCGCTATGGCTGGTTACTCTAACGCAGAATTAACAGACATGCATTTCATGTATGGTCGTACTAATGGGAACGCCACCGAAGCGCGACGTCTTTATGTTGACGCTTATCCAAATCGCCAGATTCCTTCACAACGCATGTTTGGAAGAATTCACCAAAGATTGCGTGATACCGGTTCCTTGAGCAAACAGTGTCATTTATCTGGAAGACCAAAGTCGGTATCCACTCCTAAAGCAGAAGACGAAATTCTAGCACTGGTAGAGCAGAATCCAGGTACGAGTGTGCGGAGAATATCAGCCGAGGTAGGAATTAGTGGTCCTCTTGTTTGGAGAAGTCTTCCATGTGCAACGAGTACAGGCCTTAAATCCAATAAATGATCATCAAGGACGTTTGGTTTTTTGCCGCTGGTTTCTACGTCATGATGCTGAAGACCCTCGTTTTCTTGCAAACATCCTTTTTACTGATGAGGCCGGGTTCACAAGAAATGGAGTGTTTAATTTTCACAATACGCATATTTGGACGGACGAAAATCGTCATGCTCTAATAGAATCTGGACATCAGGCACGTTTTTCATTAAATATTTGAATGGTTATTGTAGGTGACAAATTTCTAGGTCCTGTTGTTTTACCAAACCGATTAAGAGGCGCTGCTTACCTCAACTTTCTGCAGAACACACTGTATGAGTTTTTGGAAGACATTCCTTTGAATCAGAGGCAACAAATTTGGTTTCGGATGATGGTGCTCCAGCTCATTTTTCCAGGGGGGACATTAACACCAAACTTTTCCACATAGATGGGTAGGAAAGGCCGGACCTGTTTTATGGCCTCCAAGATTGCCTGATATGAACCCTCTAGATTTCTTTGTTTGGGGATATTTGAAGACATTAGTGTATGGTACTCCTGTATATAGCCTGGAACAGCTGCTGCTACGGATTAAACAAAAGTGTCAAGAAATCCAAACCAAGGAGGGTGTTTTCGAAAGAGTTCGAATATCGTTGAGACGAAGATGTCGTGCCTGCTTGGAAATGGACGGAGGGAACTTCTGTAACTTCAATTTTTGTTTGTTAAAAGCTTCCTTTGTCGGTTTATTCCTAATAAAATAAAATATTTGAAAAACGAATAGTGGTTGGTCCATATCTCCGCAACAGTTACGTTGCGGACCCATGTTTATTAAGACTTTTTTGCTTATTTTGGTTCATACTATTACCTCCTGAAATATTTTACACTCTTTTTTTAACACTGACGATAGTCAGTTGTACTACTCTTTTGCAGAATCTGAGATACAACTAACTGGTAGGAAATAGAGATGGGGTATTAAATACAGATGGTTGAAAATACATTGAAAAGTTAAATAATAAAAAAGAAACCGGAACACGACATACCCACACACGGAATAACAAACTCGCGCACTCAACTTAGCATGATGACGGTCATAACTATTCTTGATTGAATTGATGAATGGTGCAGCAACGACTAAATCAGAGAGATGGTTTCACAGGTAGAAAACTCGATTCGAAAAAAAATATGACGTATTGTGATTGTAAAACTTTCTCTTCTTAATTTAAAGGAATGGCCTCGAAACCATTCATCATCATTATCGTTGTTTTCACCATAGGAAATTGTTTTATGGCCACTGTGTAGATTGTTTAATAGTAGTTTATCATCTAGTGGTCGAGACAATGGTTTATCAAACAAAGGGAATCGGCAGCATTCAGCAACAGCGTTCAATCGATATGCTGAGAGCCCAATAATGTCAATAAGATATTCACTTTATTTGTTTACTTTTACTACAGTTTTATTGTATCCAAACATATACGGAACTCATAAACGTGCGGGGATATAATAACATAATGGCGCATTTTTTATAGGCTTAAAGGAGTTTAATATGCCGCACTTGACTCTTTCTCAAATTCTGCTGTGGAAAAAAATAGTATAAGCTGTATAATGGGGAAGTTGCTTGAATTTTATATTGGTCTGAAATGTATTAGAGGGTAATCTTTCAAACATTTTGAAAGGTCAGAACATGCGTCATATCTCGAACAAAGATAACATCACAAATATGGGTCGTATGTCAAAGACTGCCTTTTTTAAAAACAAAATCGACGTGCCAGGGGATTTTTTCGAAAACTTCTTAATTTTAAAAATAATGAATTTATTCGTTACTTTTCGAAAGCACTGTATAATTCTCAAAACAACATCTATAATTTACAGTAATTATCATAAACAATATTTTACACTGCAATTATACAGGGGAACGTTCTATGTAAAAATGAGCGTTACATGGTAAGAGCAAGTGCACGTTATTTGGAATCGGAAGCGCTGAATACAATAAATGAAAAATAAAATGTAAGTTTGTTTTACCATTGAATTTCTAAACGCCTTGTATACATTATGGTAGCTTCATAGAAAAGTTTAATTGATTATTTACAATTTTACAATTAAATTTTTTCATTGAACTTAAACTTACCCTTCCTACTTATGTATTTACAATTAAACTTAAAATGGTCTTCACAAACAATAATGTTGCAATGCTGGAGAGCTTAACGTTTTCCGTTTGTTGCGCTTCATCGCCCTACAACACATTTTTCTTTTGATTTTTTGGTTCTATGAAATATTTATTAGGCGCTGTATGCTGTATACTGCAATACTTCTTTTATTTTAAGTGTTCATTTTCATTATATTCTAGCGACCTCAATTACAAGTATATTAGTTACCTATGTGTATTTATATTCCATTGCTATAATTAATTACATTGTCCTATAATTGGATTACTGTGTTGGGCAGTAAACTTCTATTATTATTATTATTTGCCCGGTGAGATGCACTTTCTATGTCATTTTACGAGTCCATTTTGCAATTTTTTTCAATACCAATGTCGATTTAACACAGTACTACTGAAAGTCACAAGTGACATTCTTCTAAACGTAGGTATGTACTACGTTATCCGAAAATGGAAATCCTATACAGGTATAAAGCGCAATGCTGTATTATACATGTGCGTTGTCTGACGTCACAGGTCTTCACTGTGGTGGCCATCGTTTTCTGGGGGCGTGGCCAGATTAAAATTTTAAATACCATTTTTAGGCTTATTTTTCCACAAACGCCATTTCGATTAAAATAATACATTCTTCTGCACATATTTGGAAAAATCATGCAATTTCCACATTACACTTATCAAATTACGAAATTTATTCCATACGTAGTCTCCATACTTTGTATGTTGATCTGGTTTAAAATAATATTTTAGCAACAAAGCTATATACTTATTTAGTTCTAGTATCAAATAAAAAAGTGCATGGAACTTAGGCATTGATAGTTTGATGATTTGGACCTACATTATTTTATAAGAGCATTGTGTCATGAATTGTATTGGCAGATTTAGTCGGAAGGTTTTAATATATTGTATAGTGTTAGTCAAAGAAGGAGTAATTATCTGGGGAGCACTAATAGAAACAGCTGAGATACACCCGTTGAAAAAGGTGATATATGGTGAGAATAATTGGCCGAATAGTTTCTGAAGATGGATTTCCCTTTTTTTGTCCGCAAACAAATTACCGTGCCTTAATTAAAATTATATATTACCAGTTGACTCCGCACAAAAGAACTGGTAACTCGAAACGCGATACCATCAGCTAACAAATGAACAGCGCGTGTCAGGCCCATCAACGTAGTAGGCTGCGCTGGGCCGACGTAAACAGTCTTGCAGAGTAGATCTCCGTCCTCATTTATTGTGTGATAACGGCGTCTTATCGGGCAATTGTCGTCGTCCAATACAAAACTCTTCATTAATTATTCTGTCTGCGCGAAAATACTGTTAATTTCGCCTAACGAGATACTCCTTATCTGTCTTGGGTTACGCATGTTCCATATTTTCCATTTGTCATTCTCTGACTGCCTTCCCGAATCGTCTCTAATGATGAATGAGGTTTTTGATTAACTTTGCCTTTATTCTTATTCCTTCTGGGCAAATAAAAATTGTCAAAGATGGATGGTTCGCAAGGCTCATTCGTCTAAACAAGGTTTTCGCAATATTTTACTTTATTGATACAAAACATATTAATGTCACCATTCCCAAGGAAAACAGATGAAAATATTTACTCTAGCTGAAAATATACAGACGAATGGAACAAAATACGTTGGTTTTTATGGCACAGGACAAGGCAACTTCGATCGATTTCTACGTACAGGGTGTCTCAGACTCGATGTGGGGATACAAAAAAATATGAATAAAATTTGGGACACGTGGTGTTAAAAGGGATTTGACAGAAACTTATAAGCAGTTTTTGTACTTTCAAAATGCTGTCTCATTGAGAAAAAGTTGATGCTGCTAATTTACGGCGAGTCATAAAAAATTCAATAAGAGATGTAGAGTTATATCGAGAAAGGTATCCAGAGCGCCTCATTCCTGATTCCTGACGGAATGAAATGCATTTTGTTCGGAGGTTAAGGAACAATTAATACAGCTAGACTTTTACAGTATTTCGAACAAAATCAACGAAATTGTATATGGCAGGCTAACCGGGAATTGAATTTGGATAAATCCACCGTTAATAAAATAATATAATAACCTGATTTATTCCTATGATAATACTGAGGGTTAATTCACTGTTAACTACTATTTAACGTCAGCAGTAAACTTTTTTAAAATTAGTAAGAACGTGGTTTGCATTTTTAATTCTGCAACATAATAAATCATTCATTTTAATCGGCGATTTTATAGTTACTAACATTAAACTGCGTGAAACAATACCATGACATTCATATTTATACTTCTGTATATGTAATAAAATGTTTGTGGGCATATTTTTACCACATCCTTTACAAAACAAAAAGCAACTTACATATATTCAGTTAACAAAGAATGTTAGTTTTGAAATCATTTTTTTATGTCTGAAAAATCTTGCGTATTTCAGAAAATGGCAATTTTTGGAAATATTGCTTGGGCAGGTCAATTGTGTTTCTTTTTTTGGGGCACTTTGATAAGGTTGTTTTTTTTTGAGACAATACCAATTTTTTATTGCAACGTATGAAAGCTTAGGTCTTTCTGGTTAATTTGGTTTGTAACATGTCGAAAAGCCTTAAACTCTGAATTTCTCTTTTTCAATGGGATAGCTGAGTTTAACAGATGATGGAACCACCCTCTGCATCAAAACGAAGGAGCGCGACTCCTGTACATTAAATTTTTTTTATATAAGTTCTGTATCGCCTTGTATAAGTTTTGTCTCAAACATTTTTTATCTTGTTAGATTGTAATCGCTGCAAATAAGATTTTTTTGCGAAATATACTTTGGATTGAAAAATTAAACAGCATTGCGTCGTAAACCATTTTTTTAACACTTTTAAGGATTTGGAGCTAAAATGGGACATTTTCGGACAGAACTTCCCATATTACGTTTCCGTCTTTCTCTTCTCATATCCTAAAGTTTATAACTTTTTTTTAACACTCTGTATATCTGTGTTTGCTACTCGACGAAAACTTTCGTCTGAGGAAGTCTGTGGCACTGTCATTAATTCGTTAATTTGGTTTTTATGGCATCTGACAAGTTGAAACAGTTGAAAAATGGCTGCATTATCAATTCATTCCGCCTTACATACTTATGACAGGAGGAATGCACCTCACCATTTCCTTTTTTACGTCTCGTATTTAAAAATGTCATGACAAATCGGCGTGTTAAATAACTACACGGTTTCCTCATTCTGCTCTGGATGATTTATACAGTTACTCATTCGTTATATATCCCAACAATATAACACGTTCTCGGCTTGGATATTTACTCTAGAGCGCAAACAAGGCATCCTAGATAAGGAAAAGAAAACAAAAGAGCGCCCGGAAACAAAGAGAGTCTATGCAGGAGAATAAAACGTATAAATTCCTTCTGCTGTCGTATACAGTTCTGTGAGAATTTCAATCATAGCCGCTTTCGAATAAAGGTGCTGTTTCTCTAGACTAGAGTAATCTTTAAATATGTACCGGAGCCCTCCTAAATTTAACGTTTTCGTCTAGAGATCTCCAGATATGACACGTATTATTTCAATTTGATGCTGTTCGCACCCCATCGCGTTATCTCGACCCGTTTTCTCTCCCATGATATATGAACGGATTGTTGCTCATTGATTTAACGCCGCCAGTTTTTTAGTGTTGTGATTTATTTTTAGAATGACACAAAGGCGTTCCAGTAAACGTGACTTTGATTTAATGAAATTGGAGTCTCACCTGAAATCAATTTGTCTTACGTCTTACGTTTAACGAAGTACCTACTATCATTTATAATGACAGAACCTAATTAAATACTGTAATTATCTACTTCTATGCAGGGGTATTCACGCAGCATTCTTCCCTCTTGTTTGCCTTTCTATCTAGAAAATCAATGATAAAATCCATAGTGTTAGGAAATGTTCTAATTTACATGGAATACACGCCCAAACATTGCATATCGAACAATATTGTATACATACTTTGTTTTATTTCAATATGCCGAGTGTACCAGCTTTTATTGAACACGCTATATACACGGTGTTTCTAATATCTATACAGAGGATTCTTACAAATACAATTTTGTAAGCATAAAATCAAAAAGAGCAGTTCAAAAATGCACTTCCGCACGGCACTGGAAACTGGACCACTGTAAAACCTGATAAGGCGTATAATCGGTGACCGAACAAAAAATTGAAAGAAATTCCCAAGGAAAGAAATAAATTGCATTTTACAACACCTGATTGTAATGCGGATATAATTGTGCCCGGTGTATGATACGACATACTGATGCAATACGCCGTGGACGCCTCGGACCTCCATCTCTTCCACGATTCGGTTGCAAATTTCCAGGGTCACGCCTGCGTTTGCACTACACTTGCACTCACTGCACACCGTTGTAAAAGTAGCTGCATTTAGCACATGTTTATCGGAAAATCGTTATTCTAAAGCATTTTTACTTCACCATATACTGGAACAATAACTGAGAGTTGCTGTACGTAAGCCATTTTTGGCATTTGTAAAACTAATTTATAAGACTCGCATCACACAAAAGATTAATACCTACAAAAAGTAATCGGATTTCAATATTCGGATTAAATATTTAATAATAATAATAGTAGTAAAAACAAAGAGCAAACACATCCTTACGAATAATTACAAGTTCAGTTTGTCTTCCATTGATATCCAAACAACAATTAAAGTTTTAAAAGGATTGCGTTTTGTGGCTTTTTGGGGCTCTCCTGTCAATGTCTCACACGCTAATCTTATGTTTTAATTCATATGGTCGATATTATCTGAATCTTGCTTATAGAGAACGTTCTTAAGCACCCCCTACAGAAAATAATCCAGAGGGGTTAAGTCCGGCGATCTAAGTGGTCGCTGTATTGACCATTAGGTCCTATCCAACGATTTGGAAAGTGCTGGTTCAAATAATTCCTTACAATTACAGAACTATGACTAGATGCACCATTTAATTGCAACTATAAATGCTTTCTTATTTGTAATGGAATATTTTCCAACAAACCTGCAAGTTCTCTGTTTAAGAACTGTAGAAAGCTTTCACCTGTGAGAGTTTGTTCAAAATAATACAGACCTACTAAATGCCGTCCAACTATGCCCCACCACGCATCTATTTCAAAATATCCTTGACTTTGTATTTCATTTAATCTATGCGGATTTTCATCAGCTCAGTAATGGGTATATCGGCGATTTGGTATACCATTACTTAAGAATTTACTTTCGTAGGTCCAAAGGATATGACTGTATAAATTGTTTTCATCCTCAGCAGTTGTTATCATTTGAGTAATAAAATTTAACCTTCGGCGACAGTCATCATTTGTTAGCGTTTCAACATTTTGTAATCATGAAAACGAACACTTTTTAACATTCTCTGCATCGTCTATTTAGAAGTACAAGGAACAGCCGAAGTCTGTCAAATTGAATGAATAATACTGTAATTTATTTTTTCTAATAAGTGCAAACAGGTGAAAATATTATAAAGGTTTTTATTATTAGAATGCATTGAGTTATTGAGGCTTTTAGTTGCTTGTGAATGGTCTAATATTATTGTTGTGTAAAAGATGTATAAGTAAATAAATGTGGATGTTATTTGTAATTAACAAAATTAGGTGCGTATTTTTATGCTCTATTACCATACTTTTGCAATAATAACCATACATTCTAAATATAATAGAGGATCCTGTAGAGACTATTATTTTTATTAGTAGAACAGTGCCCTAATTTTTTTGTTATAGATTTCGGACACCCTGTATAGCAAGGCGCTGAGCATACAATAAAATAATTTTTGTTCAATTGAATAGTAGCCCTTATATGAACTATTTTAAATATTTTCAATACCTTTGTAAGTGTTAAAAATAGATAAATCGCTGGGGGCTTTAGGGAAGAAAAGCTTCGGCTACTTTTGTAATACTAGCGCGATTCAGTGCTATACAAAGCAATGCTAACAACTGCAATCGAGCGTTGAACAGTGGCCCTTTGGGTGGCCGCAATAAATAAAATTAGGGGTGGACTTTCGAAGCCTTTGGGCGGTGTAAGACCGATGTCTTACAAATATATCGTTGCTTATCCTGATGGTATCTCAGTTTCGGTAGCTGAACAAACGTCTGGCGGTTTGAATATCTGAAGGCTATATTTAGCAAAGTTTCGTCAGAGGATAAGGGATGATTTGTCGCATTTAATATGTGGGTGTTCTTAAATGATGATATTTTATTGATTGTATTTATTATTCTTCTGTAAATTAATTTTACTTGGATTCACGAAATGTTCTCTTAAGGCTGCTCTGTGCTTTAAGGTGCTTGTAACATTTTCACTTGGTAGGTATCTGCCATGGCGTGAAAGACTCAAATTGTCCACCCTGGACCGAAATACAGGCATACTATCTTCTTAGGAAGTCGAATCGAATACGCTGACAAATTTCGTATTGAATTCTTATGGCATCGAAAACTTACCAATACGTTGCCGCAACTCTTCATAAATAAAAATCATCCGTATTTAAATCCGGCGAACGAGGTGGTCAAGGTATGGGCGCATCATTTTCACGACCAATCCATTTTCCCGAGAATGATCGACTTAAAAATCCCGCACGTGCCGTGCGTAATGTGGAGGAGCTCCATCTTGTAAAAAAATACATGATTGCTCGTAGTTCAGGAGGAATATCGGCTATCAGGTCTGGAAGAGCTTAGATATTCAACACCTCCCAAACGATTCGGTAGAAGCAATGGTCCCAGAAGGTGACTGTCAACAATGCCGACCCAAACATTCACTGAAAATCCCCGTTGGTGACGAGTTTCAAAAGTGGCATGGGGATTTTCATCACACCACGTATGAAGATTGTGTCCAAACACCCTGTAGTATAGACTGAACAGACATACACTCTACGACGTCTTTTTTCTGGAAGATTAATATCATTTAGGTGACTATCACTGGCCTGCAAATTCTCTGAGATTGATTAATCCAAACTTTCTTCTCGAGACTTCTCATGTCTGCTCTGTACAGCAATAGTTCTCAAACGTTTTAAAAACTGAAGCTTGCCTTTGAACAGTAAATAGGAAACATTAGTGCATTAGCCCATTGTACCTGGCAATAAAAAATCAATCCACCTGAGCCGCTAACCAGCCTATTAAGGAGAAAAATGTGGTGACGTTGCTCAGGGGGATCTCTCTAACGTAGATTGTATACTATCTGTGTAGATGCCGATAGTTTTATCCGTTGCCTACCAGCAATTTCTTTGGAGATCTGGGATAGATCTCGCATCTTGCACTTTCCTTTTCTTGTGATCCGTCTGTTGAAAATGTCTCAGCTGCACTGCACATTCATAAAGAGTACTGTGTAGGGTCTGATAAATACCACCTTGGGAGAAATACTGTCAGTGTTTGCCTGCACAAGGAACATCTTTCTGACGACCATAAGTAAGTTTTAACTTCTTCACATCCTACATTTGGTTTAATGTCAACATTCTTGAGACGAAGAATAGTTATCGAAGCCACTCTTTTTAGATAAATATCCAAGAGTGGCAGATATGGCATCAGCTCCGTTGCGATGGGGGGGGGGGTTGTTGTTCGCATATCTTCACTTATGCGAACAACAACCATTCGTAGGGTAATCTTGGTCTCACTATGGCAGTGTATATCCATATAACCACTTTTGGTTTGATTTCTCAGGTTTTACTACATTACTGCTCATAGAATATGCATACCTTTTTCAGTCTGCTTTCTAAATGAAGATTCCGTGTTAGCTTTACATCAAGTGTGACTTCACCGTATTTCACATCCAATACAAAGCTTAGCGTGGTGTTTAGAAGAGTTGCTGTCTTTATTGCCCGTTTTTCAATGATTCTTAGAGTTTCTTGCATGTTTTGATCCCTTTAAATTGTCCACTAAATAGCATATTAAAAGGTTTACTAAAATTCATATTAATTTTTATAATAAGCATTTACCTGTTCGTGTAAACTGACGTTAAGCAAATGATGCGTAATTTGTCCAGCCTTACAGGCTCATTACCATCTAATAAAAATGCTTAATTGTGGCCGTATTTTATAATGGGACACCTATGATCGCCATGTATAATTGCGTAGATAAGAAAACGACCATTTAGAACCAGCAATCAGCCATTATTAGTAACAGTGCGCTATAATGCATAAAAATACGTATACTTATGAACGACATTAGTGGCTCTTAGGTTTACATATTCCCTATCGGTGGTAATATCACCAACGAGCCATCCGGATTTATCATTGTCTTTATATAAATGCGTTATTGGAAAAAAGATAAATGGGTATAATGTATGCGGAGTATAACATGCTCAGATTATACCGATTTTTTTCGTTACAGCCACGTCTATACGTTGCTTTGTACGGGAAAACACTAAAACGCCATAAATCATAACAAATGAAGGCCGACCAGTGCTACTAAGTGGACAAAATGTACGCACTCAATCAAATGGAAAGAAGAAACTGGAACTATATTATTTATTGTGCTATTTCATTTCATTCAATCAAGTTGTTAATTAAATGAAAAAGTTATATATTTTATCATCATAGATTTTTTAAACAAAAATGAATGCCTTATAGTTTTTCGAGTAGCTAATATTAGGAGTTTTATGCCGTTTTTCTTTCTTTATTTAAATATATTTTAATAAGCACTGTATTTGTACATAATGGCATAATACAGTACTTATTCCATTTGCCTGGTGTGATGTACTTTCTGTGCTCATTTGTCGAGTCTATTTTGCAGCTCTATTCAATACTAATGTCAGTTTAACACAATAACACTTAATAATATCCCAAATGACAATTAACTCTTCTAAACTAAAAAAATAAATTTCTCATTTACAATAGTTTTTGTTAGATTTCGTTTACTTTTGAACACCATTAAAATCTCTATCATAAATTAAAAGCCTCACTTTGCTTTAAAACATTAGATTTTTGATAAATATTGAATTTTTTTAATTGACTATAAAACCTTCAAACAACTACGCCACTGTGTTTTAAGAAAAAATAATATGCGTATTTAATTCACAGTATATAACAATTTTCATTTCAAATGAATAATAATTACATTTAAAAAAAACTACCTAATTAGAAAAAATAAGATAAACATTCAAAGACAATTTTTAAAAATTCTAAAAAATTGTAGACATTTTAATCATTTACTTGATATTACATTATTTTAGTTAGAAATTTAGTTATTACCGATTTTTATAACCAATAGCACTCGTATTACATAACATATTTTACTTTTGTGTAATTCATAAGTAAATGTTAATTTCTTTGTAATCGGAATAACTGGTAATCGTTTATTGCGTCAGGTAGATTTTATTTTGTTCGTTTATTATTAGAAAAATATGAATTCGTTAGGCAAATCAATCATCACATATTTTCCACCTCGTTCGAATTGATCCGAGCGAACCAGGAAGTGAAGTAAAAGATATACAAAAAGCAATAAGAACACGCCATAAGAAATCTGGTCTAAGCATTCTGAGAACAATGGAGAGGCACTTACTGGAGATCTTGTAGGTATAATTTTGGTGCAATTTGTATGGTTATCAAAGGACTACATTTCCGGCCGCATCGGGAGTTAAAGCGAGCGAAGGATCTTTTCGAAATATGAGGAAAAAGAATGCCGCAAGTAAAAACAAAAACTTATGAAGTCTCCGGTGAAGAGTCTCTTAATGATCGAGGGATACGAACATGAACATAATTGGCGTTACTACAGAGAGAAATAATGTTAGCGACATTCCAACTCCACAACTCACAAACCTACAAAGTGTTGAAGTAAAAACGACTATTTTGCATTTTCATAAAAAATAAAATCTTAAAATTTTGTACGAAAAAAGGTGTAAAATAATGTGAAAATGCATATATTGAAAATTTTAAAGCCAAAATAAACAACGAAAGTGGAAAATAATAATAATATCTCTACCCCTCATTTTAATCACGAGTAGCCCAGAAGTCGAAAACTTGTGCAGGAGAGAGGGCGGCATATTATTAAGCAGGCTGCATTTGCGCTCAGGAACGACTTACGTCGATAGGCTCTAACCACCATTCAGTGCACGAACGAAGGAAACCTGGAAAACCTCATCAATTAGGGGGGAGGTCAAATGTAGATCAGTATCAGTCTCACATTGACCCAAGCCAACATTCTTCCACTCTACCATACCCGCAGAGGATGCCAATCCTCTCCACGAATCTAGCTGATATACGGTCTACCGGTCGCGTGGCCGGTTTTGCAGCTTATACAGTATGCGCCAAAAGTATGGAATAAATTAAATAAAAACGAAACAATTATTTTTTGGGAAAAATCCTCGAACAGGTCGATTTTTAATTTAAAAAATACATATTTTAGCGTAAAATGCGATTTTCAAATGTCATTTGTTTTCGAGTAATGACGTCATCGATTTTTTTTTAAATGGCAACACCATATTTTTTTCCTTGATTCTGAAAGATCGTTTAATTCTCTATCAGCCGCTGACAATACAGAAGCACTGAAGATGCTATGTAGTAGGTACGTAGAAATGTCTACAGTTAAGCATCGACCACGGCAAAACAGCCCAAAATTCAATTGACACCAACCGTGAAAACCTATCAATTACATATTATGTTGTAACAATAATTTTCGTTCGTTTTTGTTTCTTGCACCTTACACAGTAGTTATCAGAAGTAAGGAGAATACGATGCAGATGTAACTCAAAGATGAAAGATGGTGCAGGATGTGGGATGTATTCCATTTCCTTACATATCCGATATCTGTGGGCAGTGGATGGACATGCTACCGTGATACAAACGAAATTAGTAGGTATAATCATAGTCGTAAAAGAAACTGTCTGTGTGCATACAACGGATAAAACTGTAAGAATTTGTACAAGACAACCACTACTGATCATGCGTGATCATAAGATAATGACTAGATCAGCAAGGGAATGCCATCAGGCACTGATAGTAGCCAGTCGCCAACAGTATATCTATAACTGAATGAAATTTCAATAAACTGACAATATCTTTGGACATGGTTCAAATAACCAAGAAGATACCACATAGAGTTTAGGAGACGATGGAATGAACGGAAATAGCTGTCAATTCGCTAAGGAGTTCTTAGAGTACCTTTGCAAGGGTGCAGTCAAATAGTACCTGCCTATGTCTAGGACAAGCCTTGGCCTTGTGACATATATTCTAACTGGACACTGTTGGCTAAGGAAATACCTATACTGTACCTACTATATGAGGAAATGTGAAACACCTCTTTGTAGAGGTTGCGAATAGGAAGACGAGACAGTATTTTATGCACTCTGTCAGTGTACTACTATTTCGTCAACAAGAGAATTCGTGCTGGGAAAACGATGGCTATCACCTTTTTCTTTCCAACAGGTTCGTTAACGGCTCTGGTGGCTGATCTCCTGATGGAAAGAAGCACAAAGAGTCCAATGAAGCTTAAGTGCTTTAGCTCATTGAGCTACCCTTTCTCGAATCATTTTTTTTGCTCAATTTTCTTGCATCTCAATAATTGATTATGTGCTGCTCGTGTAATAATGTAGGAAACGATATGCAAACGTATTGCAAATGTGCAGCGTGTTTTAATATTACGATTCATATTTTCATAACAATCTTTTGAATCATGCAAGCGTTTTTTTGAAAACAAAATATTAATTGCTCTATCTGTTCTTATTTACGAAGCAGATTTATTTGCGAAGAAAAATTTGAAAATATTTACCATACAAGATGTGAACCAAGTATTATAGTGATAAATTTAGGTTATCATTCAAAATAAAGCATATTTATACATGTAGTACAGCAATACCCAGCTAAATAAAAAACAATAACAATGCCCTAAATAAATAGCAAACAATATCAAAATATCATTGTTCGTTCAGTAATGATATTCACCGGATTTTTAGATGCGCCGCATCAGAAAAACAAAGAAGCTGAAGTCATTGGTCACTTTAGTGCTCAAAGTATAGAGGACAAAAAAGTAGAGACACGCAAAGCAGCAGACCTTTCGTCTTTCAAGTGTCCCTCTTGAAGTTATGGAATAAAGGCGTACGCTGAATAGGTAGAAAATAACTCACGGCGTCTTAGGGCTCAAGATTAAGGTAATTTACAGTAAGATAAAGCATTACTGGGGTCCAATAAATTAGTAAAATGTAAGCAAACGTCCAAAAATAGGCACAATTTGGGTCCAATCTTGATTTCCCGCTCACAATGGATGTGATACGCGGGATTATCGGGATAAGTAGGATCCTGAGTGGCTCCGGCAACTTGCTAAGTACTTTTGTCGAAAATACCTAATTGCCCCTATCGTTACAGCGAAGAGGAGCCCTTATTGCAACTTCAGGACAATCTCAGATGGCTTAATAACATTGAGGCCAAGTCGCCAGGCTTTTCTTTCCCAACAAATTTCATATATAGTATGCTCTAGTAGGAAGAGGCATTTATTACAACAATTAATTATTTTTTTATACGTAGTACTTGTTGATTTTCTAAAGCATTTTTTAATAGATCGAGGATAAATACCTTTTTTGCCAAATATTATCTAATTGTAGTAGTAATTGTTCATTTTGTTTGCTTTTAATTCTAGTTTCCGTAGTAAATAATCTTAAAATTTGATTAAGTTAATATTGCTACGGAAGTTTGAAGCAAAAAACGGGATGAGACAAGGAAATCCAGTATCATCATTTACTAATGGATCGGTCAGTGGTCGCGCGGTTTAAGGCGTTAGTACTTGAATCTAGATGACTTATATAGCTGTGGGTTCGACCCCGCAGCTGGTAGACCGTATATAAGCTATATTCGTGGAGAGGATTGGCACCCCCTCTGCAGGTATGGTAGGGTGGAAGAATGTTGGCTTGGGTCAATATGAGAGATTGATACCGGTTGACGTTTGACTACTACCCTAATTAATGAGGTTTTCCAGGTTTCTCTCATTCCTGCACTGAATGGTGGTTAGGGCCTACCAACTTAAGTTGTTCCTGGACGCAAATGCTGCCTGCTTAATAATAATATGCCGCCTCCTCTCCCGCACAAGTTTTCGACTTCTGAGCTAATCCTCGTGACTAGAATGAGGGGTAGAGATATTATTATTATTATTATTATCATTATTTAGCTTCTAGAAAAAGTCAAAAGAGATGCAGGAGTCAACAGATCAGGCTAGCAAAAAATAGAACAGAACTAAAGAGGTAGGTCAGTTTAAAGGGGCATATATATTAACGAGGAAAGAACTAAGTACAAGGAATGGACGGAAAAAGAATATCAAAAGGACAAGTTTTTGAAAATAGACACAAATCGAGGGAAAATATACAGGTTTGACGAATTAGAACTGATCACTATATTTACCAAACAACCGAAAATAGAAGAAGAGATCGAAGTCAGAATAATGTCACGAAATAAATGTGTAGGAGGACCGCAAAGAATACTGAGAAATACAAATATTTAGTGAAACGTGTGGAAGAGGAAAATATTGAGGGACATTTTTAGAGAAGAAGGGTGAGTTAGGAGAACGAATGAGGAGGAGTTTATACAAAGAGGTGAGGATAGTAAGGGTGGTAAAACACAAAGGATAAGGTGGCTAAAGCATATCGAGAGGATGCTATATATAAAGACACCGAAAATGGTAATGACACGAACAATTGGAGGTAAGAAGAGGAGAGGGCGATCGAAGTCAAGATGGAAAACAGAGGTGGAGAAAGACCTACAGGAGCCACAAGTTGACAGATGGAAGGATAAAACGAGATAGAATGAAATAGAGGATAATCAACTAAGCCATATCCCTTCTAGGTTCGTAGAGCTAGACTATACAGGGTGTCCGTTACATAAAATTTGTAGATCAGGGGTTTTTGCGGAAGAGAAATTCAAATATGTTTCTAATTTTGAACTCACTAGTAGTGTCACTTGTGGTACACCATGTTTCTTTTAAATTGCAGAACTTTTTGGCATCTTACTGTATCCATCTGACTATCGAAACAATCGATTCTCCTACCTGTATCTCCGTTAATATTGAGTTTTCGAAAAATTGTTATAGGACTTCGTAACCCTGATTTCTTGTGAGAAATCACCTCCTGAAGTCTTGACGCATAATTTCCGGACACCCTGTATAAAGACACCAAAAATTGTAATGACACGAACAATTGGAGGTAAGAAGAAGAGGGGACGATCAAAGTCAAGATGGAAAACAGAGGTGGAGAAATACCTACAGGAGCCACAAGTCGACAGATGGAAGGAAGCAAGAGCCATGTACCTTCTAGTTTCGTAGAGCTAGACTATATAATAATAACAATAACAATAATAATTTCTCGATTACGTAATAATTATTTTCTACTAGTTCTTAAATTCATATGCACTTGTAGTTTTGTTATGATGAAGAAGCAAATATAGTTTCGATCTCCTGAAAATTTAAAAACTTCTTTTCCTTAGCTGCATCCCCGTCCAAACAGGAAATTTAGGGAAATTTATATAAAATATAAAAAAGTTATTATTAGGGATATAGGTAGTATTGTTTGATCTGTGTCCTGTCTGCATGTACCTAGTATGTTTCGGAATGCATTCCCTGCTAATCTAAATTGTGAATGTTCTCAATCCATCTCGGTGACAGTTGTTCACCCTCTCTCAATATACATATTGATTTATACCCATGTTGCATCTCTACCAGCACATTTGAATACAGCGTAGCACACGAGCATTCCGCAACCCCTTGTCAATCAATTCGACTACGCTGAAGGCACTGCTTTTAAATATGTTTGCCAGAAATTGTTTTTATTTCGAATTTAAAGTGGTGTTTTGTATGACATGATGGATGCTTGTTTGCGGGCCTGTTTTCTTGTTATTTAGCTTTTTGATTTGAATTTTAAAACGCGCCTCTCCAGAGGCCTCTCCACCCCTTATTTTCTATTCAGGTTCGCAGACATACGCGAACCTGATTTGTTTATTTATTTTTCTTGGCGAAATAACCCGCCCGCGCTTTCGGCGAGGTGCCAAAACTATTTTAGCCTAGTTAAGGGTCGCTTCAAAAATACAAGGTGTTTCTAAAACGAGCATTTAAAAATTGTATGTGGAACAAGTCAAAAATGACGAAAAGCGTGGTCCCAAAAATGGTCTTTATTAAACAACTTAAAAAACGGTATCATTAAATGTTTGTCGGTTATTGAACATTTTATGCGTAACAACAACACTAATCTTTTTTATCTAATTTCTATATGGAATTTATAAAAACTTTATGTTTTTTACATAACAAAATGTACTTGTATTGAATATCGATAGAATCAACTGTGCTCGAGTAGTATCAATTTTAAAATTTTATGATATGCTCTTATCAATTGAATAAATTGGCATAAGGTTTTCAAAGTGTGCCATGAGAAAAACTGCCAATTTGTGGCAGGATAGGAACGCCAAGTACACGGAAGAAAATCTAATCTGTTTTTAAGGTCGCCGTATTTTTCGTCGTAAAAAGATCAAATTTGTGGTGTTTTCTAGGTACAGAAAAACTTAAACACGTAGAGCAAAAGTAATATTGAAAATAAAATTATTGATGTTTTGTTTTTCCATTTTTACTATGTATGATACACATTATTTTGCTTTGCTAATATGCCCATATTTTAAAAATTATTTTCACATAAGTACTTATAAACAAAGGAGAACAATCTTATATGCAGAACGATGTAAGTTTATGTTATAACAATATTTTCATGTAAAGTTGAATTAAAAAAAAATACGGATCTTGAAAGATTTATGTACCTAAAAATTTGTTGGTTAGACCGCTTTCAGCCGTTATATATTCGTTTTACTACTGTACCTTTTAATACTCGCAGGTGACATGATATTCAGTTTTAAAATATCTAAAATTACTTGTATTTGTAAAGAACTTGTAAGTATGTAATGTTTACCAAAACTATAGAGACATAATTAAAGTATTATTTACTACAAATTGTATTAAAGTCACGTGCCAGGTTCAGCATGTGGTCACAAGATGTAGTTCCATGTTGCATCATGTCTACTCAAGTTCCCTTCTGTCGGATAAGTCGTCGGTATAAGCTCAAAAGTGGTATATGTCTGGTGTGCCACTAATGTATAACTTTGACTGTTTGCTATAAGTCTTTATGGGTAGAGTAGTAACCACTCTAGGAAGGAATATGAGCAAAAGCATTGTCTACTAAACTGGATGTTATTGCTGCTACATCATGGACTCGCCAATTATTGCTACAATCAGTTCATAAAATTGATACAAAAAACATATTCACAATAAAAATTATTATTGAGGTTTACCACTCCAAATAACATAACATGTTTTACATTTATCGGCATAATTCTATTCGACGTGATGGGGAGAATCGTGAGATACTTCTACAAGAAGTACTTCTGCAGGTTGTATGTGATAGGCATAACAGATTCCTCCCGGCAGGAGATAAGTGCAGGTATATACCTGGAAATTGGGATATATGGAGTTTTTCACTGGATATAGTACGCCACAGTCTTCCAGGCAGAGGTCTTTGATATTTTCATGGCAGCAAGCAAGGAAGAAGTAAGGATTTCTGTGGATGAGAAAATCTTTATCTGTTCTGACAGTCAAACTGTACTCAAGGTCCTTAGCTCTTCAAGGACGAGACCCACCCTCGTTCAGGAGTGTGGAGATGCCCTGTAGTCTATGACTAGATAGAGAGAGGTGAAGTTGGTCTGGGTCCCAGAACATAAAGAAATTCGCAGTAATGAGAAGGCTGACCAGCTAGCTCATCTCAGATCTAGAGCGCCTGGCCAGGGATCCGAACTCATTATTGGAATTGCGGGAGGTAGTATTCCTAGTACCTTAACAAATAGGTCTATCAAATATTAGGACGGAATTGGAGAAGCAATGAGGATGTAAATAAATCTAAGTCGGTATTGGGTGCTAAACCTTAGTCGAAGAGCCCTGAACCAAGGGATAGAGGAGAATCCTATATGCCTGGAATGTTCTTTCTAGGATATTGCGCGGCTTTTGGGTGACTAAGTTATACGATCTTTGGTGCCGAGGAGTTGCAAAGGGAAGAGATGAAGGGCCTATTACGGACTAAGATCCTGGCGTTGATTAGAGCGTCGGGTATATTCGAGGCAGATAGTGAAGAGATGATGGGACGGTAGTGAAGGCAAAACAGGTCTTCTTGTGGTCTAATTGCTAGGTTCTTGCCGTACTGTTCCTTACTACTACTACTACTACTACTACTACTACTACTACTACTACTACTACTACCACTAACAACCTTTTCCAATTCTGTGTTTTGATAGTAATAGGGGATTTTTGCTGATGTGAAAATGGTTAATTTCTACAAGATGCGAATGAATTTCAGTAAATATGTATATTTCTGTAACTCTTTGGTTTGGAAATATTTCTTGATGTACATTTTTAAATTGGTATACACAATTTTAAACTCTTTAAAGTTATAAAGGGAACGCAAAAAGTAAAAAAGAACTTCTTAACTTGGTAAGAACTATTCAAAACTGTGAAATATTATAGTTAATTTTCAAGCACCCTATAAGTATAGAAAACCTGATTCTGGGTGGTCTCTTTGGCCTTAATGTGCGACGAGATATGCGGTTTTCGCTATTATGTCTTGGGCCAGGTATTATTGTTGTTTGGAGAGGCTTCGAAACCGTCGGTAACTGATAGCGCCGAATCCTTGTTTTTTGTACATTAGAATAATGAATTTGCATTAATGTAATAAGTTGTAAAATTTAATTTACTGAAATGTTTTCGAACTTTATTCTTTAATAGCGGTGTAATTGCGAGAGGCAATAAATGTAAAAATAAAACTAGACACGAACGCTGTTATTCTCTTATATCAAATTACATATGAAAGCATTATTCATTTTATTGCTAAAAACAAAGCAACGTTTATATGCTGAATGCTGAACGTATTACACTGGGAAATATTTAAGCTTTCATCGTCTTGTAATGATGAACTTTTCCCTTTAATTTGTATATCCATAAAATAAGCCCTCTTGAACGAAGAAAATCTGGGTGACAAATTTTCGGTGGCTCACACTGTATACGTGACGGATTAAAGCGTTTGGTTCTCAGGAACATTCGCTGACCACTTTAGTTTTGCGAATACCATATGTTAAAGTACCGTTTAGTTCATTGGAATTAATTGATACTTTAGTAATATATTAATTATCATAATATCGTTTGTAGCAAAATTCAAAAGTAACTTTTTTCCGTGTAGACAGCTGTAGTTTTGGTTTTTTTGTTAGTATACAAGTACGTATAATAGCAACTTTATAGTTAAATTCTGAGAACCAAGCAATAAAGTGGATGATAATAAAGAATCCCTTAAAACTAGAGAAAATTAACTAACTTTTACAACATCACACAAATTTGCATATGCTAAGTAAATGCGGAAATTATTTTGTGTTTAATTTATTTTGTGTTACAGACGGACTTACTAGTAACTACCAAACAAATTGCTTACGGTATATAATTAATGTGTTTTTTTTATATTTTGAAATAAGGTACCATAAGTCATTGTCTCAATATTATGCTTTCTAGTAATGTTTAATGTCTGGTCAATATTTTTTAAATTAAAATTTTGTCAGATCAGTAAGGTGGTAAGTATATCCTATTATGCGTATTGAGCCAAGATAAATCATTTAACTGCGCCTACATCTGATTTTAAATAATAATAATAATATCTCTAACCCTCATTATAATCACGAGGATTAGCTCAGAACTCGGAAACTTGTGCGGGAGAGGGTGTGACATATTATTTAACAGGTAGCATTTGCGCTCAGGAACGACTTGCACTGATAGGCCGTAACCATTTAGTGCAGGAATGAGGAAAATCTGGAAGACCCTATTAATTCGGGGGGTGGTTAAACGTCGACTGGTATCAATCTCTCACATTGACCCAAGACGACATTCTTCCACCCTACCATACCCGCATAGAAGGTGCCAAATATTTCCACGAATATAGCTAAATAGAAGCAATGAATTATGTAATATTTATCACACTTTAAGCCTCGTGAATAAGAGATTCATGAATTCCGCAATTTTTGATTTAAATTAGTAATGGCAATCTGATAGAGAATTAAACGATCTTTCAGAATCAAGGAAAAAAATATGGTGTTGCCATTTAAAAAAAAGTCGATGACGTCATTACTCGAAAACAAATGACATTTGAAAATCGCATTTTACGCTAAAATATGTATTTTTTAAATTAAAAATCGACCTGTTCGAGGATTTTTCCCAAAAAATAATTGTTTCGTTTTTATTGAATTTATTCCATACTTTTGGCGCATACTGTATGTTAATACCTAGTAGAAAATGTATACCTATGAGTAGGTATACATTTATAAATATAAATAAAATACTTTTTTAATGTTTATTTTTAATGTCAGTCAATAACAGTTGGATAGAATTCAGTTAAATTTTTACTGATGACACTGCAGGCAGTATAAATATATATTCGCGCACAACACGGTTTTCAATTTGAATTTTCGTATCATTAACCCGCATAGCGGGAGAAGGAAAAAGTTAAATTACGGATAATTTAAAATAATGAAAGCAATGCGGCGTGACGGTCTAACGTAATATTTAAAATTACTAAAAATTGGTATATGCATAGATCATTGAACCGATTACAACTGCGAAACATCATGGCATTGTAGAACGAAAATAGGGGGTAAAACGAAATGTATTGTGTAACACACATTTGTCTAATATGGAGCGCCGGTTGTTTTGATTCGCGCGAATAATGTACATAAATTTCTGTTCGCTTTGTGTTTAAACAACCAATACCTGATACCTTTGTGACGCTAAATCCAAATAAATGATGTTTCATTGAACACCATCATTAATTTACAGCGCAGATCATGTACATAAATTAAATAACGCGAAAAACCCGTCTCTGTTTCATTTTGCAGTTAGTGTACATACAATACTTAACAGTGATAAATTACCTAAATAAAATATCCCGTATAGGCTACCTTATTGAAATATTCCCAGTTTTATTGCAGTTGCACGTAACATAACAAGCTTTTGCATTTTATTAGAACAACATTATTCTCAAAGAGTATGGAGGAATATAATTGTGTACATGATGAAGCAGAAAAACAATTCGTACAGGGTGTCTGGTAAAAATAAACAAGGTCTAAATTTTGCATAAAATATATTTTTGTGTATTCTTTCGAAATAACTGCAGTTTTTAAGGAATTTCAACACTTTGAAACAATTGTTTATTTTTACTGTTTTGCCGATTATTCGGAATCATTCTATAGTCTGTCTAAAAATTATAAGTAGTAAAAGGATCTAGTAAACCTGTAAATAGAGTTGTCACATATAATTCTGAAATTTCAAAATAATTAGGAATCGACTTGTTCCGTGAAATTTTTTTATATCGTTTTTATGCGTTTTTGTATAGTATTCAGTATTATTAAGTCCTTATACTTTCATGTTTTAACTTTTTGCATTTGTTGTTTCGTTATTAATATTTTAGCATATATATTTAATTGAAGTTGGATTTCGTAATTGGTGGTTCTGACAATCTACTAGAATGTTCATGATTTTTCTATTTCGTTTCATTTTGGTTAGCATTTATAAAATGAACACTGTTAAAAATAACACATTTTAACATAAAAGAACACAGTACTGTGTTAATTGAGGTCCGTATGGGATTCTGTATATTTTTACACATTTCCCTGTATGTGGCAGTGTGTTAAGGTTTAACACAGTCCACTGTGTTAATATAACAAATGTTATGTGTGTTACACATTTCAGACCTAATAAACTTTTATTTTAAATATAATTTTATATAGTTGATGGCTTTTAAATATAGTATATACCTGCAATAGAAATGCAATATTTATATCTTTCGCTAATGTTCACTTAAATATTACTTCTTATATTTCTATCTGCCATTTTGTTGTATAAATAACTTCATACAACAAAGTTACACTGTTACATATTTTCAATTGCTTCTGGTTACTTTACAGTGATGTGACTTCTATGTAGCTGTTCTTGTTTTGTAGATATCTCAGATAACAGTAGGACAACCTTTAAGTTTTCAGAACTAGAAAGTGGCAAATGTTCGTTGCAGCGAATAACTCATGATGTTACTACAACATGACTTTAAAATTACAATAACTTTCAAGTAGTTTTGATAGTTGCCGCGACGTCCAGTGAACCTTAATTGTTATTAGTTCAAACAACGATATTGCCACCTGTAGAACTATTTACCATAATCACGCACAGGAACGACAGAGGGCGTATCATCTCTTAAATTCACCATAAAGTAAATTTTACCATGTAGTTTCCCAAAGTTTAAAACCTTCATGCATTCGTCATAGTGTGTCTGTACATATTTGTGATTTGATGATGATATATTAAAAATAACAATGTAGAATAATAAGTATTCTACTACTGGAGCTATACAAGTAGTGTGCTCAGTGTAAATGTCGGACGTACCATCTTCAGAGTGAACAACAAGAAAAATGTTACTAAGAAATGATGGTGGGAACTTTACTGCTGCTCTAAAATAACGCTACAATCTCGTTCGATACTTTGTAGTAAATATTACTACAAAGTTACATATTGGTATTTTCCGTCGTAGATGGTAAAGTATTAATACTTTAGTAATTACTCTCAATTTGTGTTTCTTATAGCAAACGACTTCAAACTAAAATTTGCGCCATTTTAATGGGCAATAATTATGCAGCTATTATTGCAAAATATTGACCTTCAATCACAAATAAAGCTTTTGTCGTTATTTTTGCATCAAATTGAATAAATTGATGCATAACAATTGATGCCATTTCCAATGGACAATAATAAATAGCTTTCACCATCTAGTTCCATAAAAGTTGCGGTTTCCACGCCACGACGTCATTTCCACGGAACGATAACGTCGCTGGGACGTGGCAGTATTAGTTCTGGAAAGGTCGCCGGAATGTTGCAGGCACCAAAATCTTATTCTCCATTTTCGTTATAGGCACGTAATGGGAACGTTTCTATTACGTGTCCATAGTTAGTGGCAAAACACTTTAAAGTACCTACAACAGTCGTAGCTACGTTCCAACGACTAATTATGTTATGGGTTATTTATCAATATTGCTTATACTGACGTCAGTGTACGTTGTTTATGTGAGGTTTTTCTTAACTGCAAACATTAGGTAGTGTATTACTTGATATAAAACAAATGTTTTTATGCTTGTTAAATGTGAATTATTATTATTAGAGTTATACAGTGTTGAAAATGTTTTTAAAATCAATATTTTTGTAAGTACATTTTGAACAGTCAGTGCTACGTTCTTAAAATGTTGGTGTTAATTTACGTCAGTGAAAAGTAACATTTCTCGTGCAAAGTCAGTTTTTATTTATAAACAGTGGCGTACTTGTGCGTGAGCCAGCTGCCGTTATTTTTAAACGCTCCTAATAATGCAATACAAATAAAGTCTCTCACATTTTTTTTGCCTAATATTAACCGATTCTACAAACAACAATCATAAAAATGTTTCCTAGAGCTGAACTTATTTCTTTTAAAAATGTTGGATGCATTTTAGAAAAAAACGTGGTTCCACTGAATTTAAGCCATAGATAAACGCCATGCCAGGTCAAATTTGATCCATCCTCGTATTATATTAACATCGTTATTAGTTGAGCGGGAAGCAACCTCTACTTTCTAAAATCTTCAAGGATTTTTAGTGACTTTGTGTACTCGATATGATTTATTATACCGTGCTACCATTTAGTTCATTAATATGGAAAACCAATTAAGCGTAATTATCTTTGTCTGAGAAATGCAACATATCCATACAAGATAGTTATCAGTAAATGAATAAATAACGTCGTTAATTGTATAACATTAGTTTTAAAAATGTAGGTATATTTAAAGATATCATGTGTCCTGTGAATCAGTACAAAAAAGCGTTATAAAGTGTTTTTCCACATCAGGATTCGATATACAAGCATCTGGAAAGCATTTCTTGGAGACATACCATTAATTCCAAGCAGTCACATAAACATCTTCAGCAATAACAATAAGACTAAAGACGATGGAAGGAGATCTTCGGGTTAATATCAACAATTCTCGAGCATTATTTATAATGGGTGTTCGCCATTCTGGCACCCGCATAAACCATAAGTTTATGCCGCTTAGGATTCATCTCTCGCAAGGCGCATCTTTGTTCTTGGCTCGCGTTTTTTGATAATGGCCGTACCGTAACTCGATGCCGTTTGTTCCAGTTGGTCGCCTGCCTAACTGGATAGAACAAATTACTTGCGAGGCTGCCAGTCTAAGAACGGGTTTACTATATAGGTGATCTAGGAACCCCTTTAAATCTGCGCTCGACTGGACCACATACATAACATACATATTTAAAGTAGTTTCATTTGTGTGTTTTGTAGATTATTATTGTGTGATTATTTCTTACATTACCTAAATTAACAATTATGAACAAAATTCTTTTTTATAATTTTTTCATTCATATTCCAACTAGCGCCAAAGTAACACTAATTGAGACTGGAACCTTCAAAGGGTAACTAGTACGTAACCGTCACTAAATTTACTACTTTGTTGTATAAATAACTTCATACAACAAAGTTACAGTCACTGCTACGTATTTTCGACTACTTCTATAACTTTATACTTATGTGACTTCTAAGTAGCTATTCTGGTTTTGGGGGTTACCTTTAAGTTTCCAGGATTTCAAATTTCAGCGGCTAACACATTTTACTAAAATATGACTTTAAAGTTGCAATCACTTTCAAGTAGCTGTTATAGTTACCGCGACGTTCAGGAAACCTTAATTGTTTGTTTAAAAATGTGGAACTTGTAAGTAATATTTATTAGTTCAACTAGTGTATAGTTACTTGTAGAAGTATTAAGCATCATCACGCACAGCAACTATAAAGTTCTATCACCTCTTAAATTCATTGTGAGGTAAATGTTACCATGTAGTTTCCTAAAGTTGAAAACCTTCATGCTGTTCGTCCTTGCTTAATGTCTATTTGATGATAAAACGTGTGACGTTTATTTTTTGTCATTGTGAATTATATGTCATATTTTTTTTATAACTATTGACTTAGAGTATGGACATCAAAACCCCATATAAAACCATATATGTTCTAAATTATAACCTTTGACACATTAAATAATCTGGGTTAAAATACCACAAAAATCCAGTGGACAAAACATGCAATAGGGGTCAAAAAGCAAAGCCACAAGAAAATGTATTAAAAATAACAATGTAGCGATAAGTATACAACTACTACTAGAAGATAAAATTCAAGGATTGTGTTCAATGTAAACGTCGGATGTACCGTGTTCAAAACAGGAAAAACGTTACTAAGAAGTGGCAGTGGGAACATTGAACAGACAATGTGTTTTTACAACTTTACTTCTACTTTAAAATGATGCTATAACCTCGTCCGATACTTTATAGTAAATATTATTTGAAGGTTACATATTGACAGTTCCCGTTACGAATGCTAAAGTATCGATAACCTTCAAGTTGCATTTTTTAGAGCAAGCGACTTCTAAGTAAGATTTACCAAATGCGCCATTTTGACAGGCAAGAACATGTTGTCAAGTATCTGCTTAATACCTGGTACCTTGATTCAGAGTTAAAGAAAATTGAGATGGAATATCTAGAAAGAAATGAAATGTAGCAATATTAGCTACCAGACAAAGAAACATACTAATATGAAATACTGGTGGGGGAATATTTAAGTTCCTTAAAAGTCGCGGTTTCCACGTCGCGAAGTTACCTCTACGGAACCACAATGTCGCTGGAACGTGGCCGTACTAGTTCCAAGAAGTCGTCGTAACGTAGCGGGCACCAAAAACTCTTTTCATCGCAGGCACGTAATGGAAACGTTTATATTACGTGCCCATGACTAGTGGCAAAACACTTTAAAGTACCTACAATAGTCGTAGCTACGTTCCAACGACTAATTGTGCTAGTTGGGATGCAAAATTTACTGAAACAATTTCTGAAATTTGTGTTACATCATTAAATATTTTCGGTATACAATTGCGAGCGGCTCGAGAAAGAATTTTATGTGGCAACCTTCGATTAGCACTACATGAGCCATCATTAATCGAGCTGAATACAATACGCCTAAAATTTTCGTCAAATTGTAAGATTTTTGATGATTTATCTGAGCCCAGGCGTGTTATGCCTGATTTTACATTAAGCTGCAGTATCACGATGACATATTAAAATATGAACATTTGTTTTCCACAGTACTGTGTAAAATATGTATGCACTAATATGAAAATGTTATATTTTACGTGCTCTACAGTATGTACAATGAGTAATTTGGGCACGTTAGTAGAAAAATTAAATGGTATTCCGTGACATTTATCATTTATCGAATTACTGCAAAATAGCCTCTGCTGGCGATTTATCAAATCATGGCAGTCGTAAACAAAATTAAATCAAAATGCACAACGAACAAAACGTCACAATTAATGAATCAAATTAATTTGACAATACGCATCCGCTGCATTCGCAACAAATTTTTAATATCAAACAACAATGAATTGGCCATTACAACTCTACGGGAAAGGTAATATAAATAATAATAAATTATGTGCTACCAGGTGTGAGCTATTGAAGGACGATATATCAAAGTGTTAGCCTTCAAGGGACCCAGGTCAGACAGTATTGAAGTGAAATTAAAAATCTTGAAAAGGGTTAGTCGCAAAAATAAATCAGAGTTAATCGACTGACCCTTCAGACGATAAGGCAGTGGTGGAGGTGCTACTGTTTCTTATGCAGAATAAGGTGGCAAGTACGAGATGAGGTAAAATGCATAATACGAAATTCGTTGTCATAATGTTCTACATTTATAGTTACTTGTACGTGTTGTAATAAATTAATAAAGTAGATAAAAAAAATTGTTTATTTTTTGTATTAATTTTATTTTGTTTAATTAAAAATTAAGAGTACGTAGATTTGGACAGATTTCTCAGCTTAGTCACTTTGACAGGGTGCGGATTGTTGGGTTTCCCAAAGTAGATTTGCCGGCGAGAGGAATTCCTAGGACTAACATATCCTTTCGTACCATAGCACCGTGTTAAGGAGGACGCGCACTGAATCCGCTCGGCTCGGATCGGCACGACTTTTACCCGCATACTGATTCGACTAGCATCATTCAGTTCTCTTTCGGCGTCCGAGCAAACTAGTGTCTAGAAAAGAAAATGAGTTCATCTGGTTCGTCATCGGATTCTGAAGAGGATATTATTATAGCTCTAGCTTGTGAAGAAATAGAACAGCAAACTCCTAACATTTGGATTCATGATATCAATCAGCTAGCGCGACGTTCGGCAGAAGTTGCCTTCCCAAGGAATATCGGCCGTAGACGAGTCGAGTCGACGTGTCACTGCCGTTCCGATCGGAATGAGTGCGCGGGGATATATTTAAATATGGACAATGCAAAACTGTCGGCCATGCTGTGCCGTGTCGATCCGAGTCGAGCGGATTCAGTGCGCGTCCTCCTTTACCAGGCGTGGACGGAAGACCGTGGACATAGACCGGTCGTCGTAGAGAAACCACAGAGCGTGAACATGAAGGGATGGTGGGTATGCTTACAGTATATCGCCGAATACGAAGTTTTGGCTTATTTGTTTTATCGTCCATATTGGGTGCCGCCTCTCACTCGTCATCATCGAGCTAATCGCTTACAATGGTTTATAGTGAGGATTCAGTGGAACCAAGAACGGAATCAGGTGATCTTTAATGACGTATCCCGTTTCTACATGGGGACGCACGATGGTCGTGCAAGGGTAAGAGAAGGCGAGGTGGTGAAAGATGTGATCCACAACTTGACAGAGAGTGTTATGTGTTGTATCACTGAGTAGGCGTTATGGTATGAAATGCTGTGGCGTATGGTAGCAGATCACCACCAGTTTTCGTTAGAGGCAATGGGACAGCCCAACGCTACATCCAGGAAGTGGTGGAGCCATATATGATTCAATATCTTCATACCGTCCGAAACGCCATTTTCCAGCCAATGCTAGACCTCATGTTCTTAAACAATCAATAGCAACGTCACCACATTTCTCTCCTTATTAGGTTGGTTGGCGGCTCAGGTGGATTAATCTCCTAATGGGAGGAGGTACAAGGGGCCCAATGGGGCCTAAGTGCTGTAGCCTTTTTGCTACCCTCCCCTCAATTCTAGAATTCCAGAATCAATAGCTTGTATGGATCAACCGGTTACCTTGGGTACCAAGATCGCCGTATATGTCACCTAATGAACATAACTAAGACATGATTGGCCGCATACTGCATTTGCAACACCCTCCATAGACTAGCAGCTCTTAGTCATAAAGTTCAAATAGCCTGGAATAAGGTACTCCAAGAACTTATCAACCTTATTAGATCCGAGCCTAGGTGTATCATTGTGTGTATTAGGAATCGTGGGTTCTCAACACTGTCGGATCAATTTTTGCAGTAGGTTCTCCGATTTCGCTAAAAATGTAACAATTCAATTAGTGGTTCAATGGTTCTGAACCTGTGTACCAAATATTATTAAAATCTAATGAACATATATGTGTTCACTTTTCTTTGTCACGTAGTATAACGTGTAGAAAACTATGCATTTTGAGATGCGATTTAGTTTAGAATTATTTGAACTGTTAAATGTCTAGTTCTAGGTCTCCAATTTATTTGAGAATATTTGTTTTTGTTAAAAAATAGTAAATGTAGAACGGTTTATTCGAGGCTTTATTAAAATCATGACAGTTGTAGAAAAGATGGAAGTGATGATATAACATAAAAATTTCATAATAAAATATCAAATATCAAGCTATTATGCTATTATAGTGATGTAAAACAAAAAGAGTAGAATTATCAGTCCGCATAAAGTGCCACACATGTTCTTTTTCCCACCTGTAAATACGCTCGTATCAAGATAAGATTTTCACGTGTGAGACGGTGCTTAGTTGAAATTAAGGCCTGTAATAGCCATATGAATTTATAAAATCAACGTAATAAAAG
This sequence comes from Monochamus alternatus, assembly GCA_037114965.1. Classification (NCBI taxonomy): domain Eukaryota; kingdom Metazoa; phylum Arthropoda; class Insecta; order Coleoptera; family Cerambycidae; genus Monochamus; species Monochamus alternatus. The sequence continues at coordinate 22,993,844 of CM073432.1, read as the reverse complement.
TGTTACTGTATCTACGATCTCTCGGCATATTTTAGTTAATATGGCAGACCGGGCTATATAACGTCCTTTAAAATGCACGGCAAAAAGGAGAAATTGTGTCGTGATTCACTTTTATTGCTTAAGAAGGTGCAGTTAGTGCCATTATCGCATTGGACGGGAGTAACCGAATTTGAATGCATTATTATTATTACTATTCCTTGAAAAATAAGAATATTTCGTACATGTCTAGATCCACTCATTACATCCTAATAAACTCATATATACGAATGTTATCGTATTTCACTCCATAAAATGTTCAAATTTGGTGGTGTTTTTAGATACAGAGATCTAGAAAAATAAAACACATAGAATAAAAGTAATATCAAAAATAGAATTCTACATGTTTTGTTTATTCACTTTTACCCCACATTTTAACAATTATTTTCACATGCTTAACAAAAGTGAACAATCTTATATGTAGGACTATGCAAGTTTATATCATAATAACATTTACATACAGTTAAATTGAAAAAAAAAACATATCTTGAAAGATTTTTATACCTAAAAATTTGTTGGTTAGACTGCTTTCTGTCGTTATGAGGTTAACACCTCTGGAAATATTGATAAAAAAATGCCTGACACCACTTTCTTGAAAAACGACCCTTATAAAAAAGCGTCCTACGGCCAGGACTTTTGCCACATCAGTAAAATGGTTGGCTATATATGTCTGGCATTATTGCCATATGGTAGACTAACTAATAGTATTGCCAGAATTTGATTTTTTCTTCAAAGTTTAAGGAAAGTGTGACAAAAATTCTCAATGTATAGTTGACGTATAATGTTTCGTGGTTTGAAGTAGTTTGTAAATTGGAATATTAGTATTTTTAAATTTTATATTTAAAATGTATAGCATGTTGCCTATATATAAAGTACCTGTTTTCACTCATTATACACACGTGAAAACATGTTAGTTTTTACAATTTTTGACATCCCCAGCGTTGCTAATGTCATAGAAATGTATTTATGAATTTTCTTTTGTATTGAAACTCCACACGAGTCAAGTTACCTTTATTAAAACATTTCTAGTATCTATTATCGTCTATCTGCACGGCACTGTCAACTAGGATGTACTCCGGTACAACTTCGAGCCATTTACCTTGGAACAATGGGCCATACGGTTCATTTAAATTGTTATTAAGTGCATATATAGCTTTCCGGGTATACGTTTACAACCGAAGGATAAGATCTTTCAGCGTCCCTTCGTCACCTTTATAGACACTTCGGCTCGGCTGGAATTGTTTCAATCATTCCTCGTGCACCTTTTATTACTAATGACATGATTGTCTCAAAAATAAATTACTATCCCTTACGACACGGGTCGTTCCGAAGCTATTGGTTAATTGCCTAAAAACCTTTATGGTCTTGACCGTTAAACGACAAAGCGATACCGTTTCATATCAAGTTAGTTGACGTTATACAGGATGTTGGGGATACGCAACGCTACAGCATCGCCCAAAAGTATAATACATACACTGTAAAAAATAATTACAGTTAAAATAGATGACAATTTATTTACCACTCATTATTGCTGTAATTCTCTTACCGATTGTAACTTTACAAATAAAATGTAAAATTACGTTGTAAATTTATTTTGTGGTGTAATTTTAGGTTTTGAAATTGTAATATTACTTTGTGGTTTTACAATACAAAAAGTATTTTTACAATGTAACTTCCACAATTACTTGTAAAATTTAATTTAATGAAACATCATACGTATGTAATATGGGGCATCATAGAAAAGGCCTAAAATTAAAAAAATACTATATAAAAACTAATCAAGATATCGAAATGAAATTTTCGTTATTCACTTTTTCTCAAAAATATTCCCGCGACATTTGGACTATATTTTAGAAGAATAAAAGAAACCGCCTAAATGTGTCGAAACTGACCTAACCCGTACACAAGACATCTTGTTTACAACATTCGAATTCACTAACAGTACTTTGACATACCTAGATACCTAAAAAAAATCTGAATAGCAATTCATTTATAATAGATTAATATGCCTACATGAGAAAAATTTAAATATCGTACGGAATTAACGATTGTTACTTACCTTAAGTAACATATCAGGTTTTCCGTGAGTTTTTCAATAGCATCACTGCATCAGAATGTTATTTCAAAAGAAAAATATACTCATATTAAGTAACCTAATTAACATGAATGCCAATTGCTTCTAATGTTAACAAATACCCTTAATAGTAATACTGAATTTTTGATATGATATCCCCAGTGAAGTCTAACAGTTTCGAACCAATAGATTCGTTTTCTATATACTTTATATACAAAAATTAAGTACTTTGGAATTTATGACTCATTTAGTTGAAAATACTTATTTCTATAATAGCCCCGATGTATACCTTAAAATCAGGATATACCTTTTTAAATTTATAATTAAAATGTTTGGACAAATTGTGTAAAAAACATTTGTTACACAAAACCCCACTTTTCCTAACTGATTATATAAATAGCTATTTTGTACTCCGATTACGGCTCAGTTAGCTAGTAGTTACAGCTTTATTCCATCTTCAATATATTAACTGCCCTTTGCTTATTTTTTAGCTTAGAAATACATGTACATACAGGTACTGAAGTAATAAAATATTATGGTTTTACGGCAATTTTTTATTAAAATTTGGTACCTACACATTTAGGTTATTTGTACAAAACACTTATCTTTACACAAGACATATAACAATGTAAAAATATATTCGTAGAACTAAAGTTAACATTTTATAATATTCAAACGAAATCTATGATCTTATACTAACTATTAGAAAGTAATATTAATTATATAAATGTGCACAGATAGTAAGTAGATACCCAGAACTTAAATCATGCTAATCCTCCTCTTTCTTCAAATATGTATAAAATATAATTCTAATAGAAAATAATATATTTTTATATATTATGTAAGATGAACAAAACAACAATGGGGTACTCGTACGTATCGGGTACTTGTTTCAATAATTATGTATAACTTACATACCTATTACTTCTTAATTGAGGTTATGTTTAAACAAGCACTAGACAAAACTATTTATAGTACTAAAAACACTCACTTGTCACTCTAGATATGTTTATATTGCTAGTCACTCTCAACGGTTAGTGGTATAGTGCTTTTTAAAATTAGTAGTACCTTCGTACACACAGTAGGCATATTTTTACAGTCAATTATATAGTAAATTTGGTATGTTCAGTAATTTTACAATGTAAAAATGGATTTCACATTGTTAATTGTTAATATATTACAATATATTCTATAAATGTACAAATTATATTATAATTACATAGGAAGTTTACGGTTTTATTGTATATTGACAGTTTTCTTGTAGTGAACCACAATAGATGAGATCTCATCTATTGTGGTTGAATTTGTCGTGTTCCCACTGCCAAAAAGTGAAGTTAGATATTTATAGAGTGTTTCATTAGCAGGTTAGTAGATTAATTTCTTTAGATAATTATTGAATAGAGCTTTGTCTGTGGAATTGTTCATTAGCATACCTAGATGTTTGGTATCAGAGAACATACATATGACTTCATTGATAGGAATTGTAGGAGATTTGATTTATATTAGCTTAAAATACCTTTCTAAAACTATAAAATTTCTGTTATAAATAAAAGCCGCACTTTGTTAACCATCCTTTTTAAAAAAATTGGTTGATGTATTTTAGAAAAAATATTTTTAAGGAAATTATGAATATTGTGCGGAACTTTATAACCACCTGGTATATAGATAACGATATCGTTCATCATTAGGAAGGTTTGGCCAGCGGTAATACGTAGAAATGTGATACAGAATCCTGACCGACATAATTTTTCGGACACTAATAACCGCATTTATGGCAGGCTTAGAAGAAGATGGGAAGGAACAGAACAATAATATTCTCTGAGGTATATTTGATTAATTTGTCCGAAGTTATTAATGTCTTTATTGGTGGTATTATATATGTTTTAATAGCTCCCGACTGTCCCAGTTATATTTACTTTCTCAATAAAGACATAAAGGGAAATTAGAAATAAAAACGACAGTAGGTATTAACTATGGATTTAATGTCTTTTAATAGAACCTAGCGCACTTTATGAGTTTTACTCGAGCCCGTGTGATGAAAAAGGCTTTTAAGATGCTCTTTATGCTTTTAAGTGCTTATTACATCATATCCTGATACTCCGGGGCATTGACGTTGCAAAATGTTGCGATTACAAGACACGACTAATAGAGACAAAACAAATCGCTTTTATGATTCTCAAGTTTGGTGACAAAAAGTCCAATTTACCCAATGCGTATCCGTAGGAGTAAATAAAACATCGTTGATATAAATAAATGGTTCTGTAAGACAGTTTTGCACTGTAAATGTATACAGGGTGGTCAGATGAAAACAAAACAGAGGCATTTTCAGGAACTGCGTCAAGATTGTAGAAAAATACTCAGACCCGTCGATTTTAGATTAAAGGGGGACTCTCTGCTGGTATTTTTGACTCCGCCACTTTCACTACCAAGCAAGGGTAAGCATCACCCCAAAATATTTAAATGGCATTGTGGGTTGACCAATATTTATTTTGAAAGCTCTTACAATTCACTTTTCAACAGACTTTAAATTTTATAATTCCACCCAGTACTTAATAAGAATTTTGATTTTAAAGTCGAAACTTATGTACAAACAATTAGTAACGGTAAAAATGTCACTCATTCGAGTTAAGTACGCCAATGGTATAAATTTAGTATTTCTTGCGTTATATTGGTTTTTGGCGATTTGTTACCACTTTCATAAAAAAACGCAATTGTAAAAAACAGAAAATTAGTGGATTCCAAAATTATTTTCTAGTATTATTTGGAAGCGTTGGTTGGTAGTTTATTTAATTGTGTTTTTGAAAATGAAACACTATGGTTTATTCCATTGAGGAAAAGGTAGATATCATTTCGCTTTACTTCATGAACAATAAATGTGCTAATAGAACAACTCAGCTATTTAAAGAACAAGGAGGAAGTATGTTCTAGAGTTAGTAAAACAATTTCAAGAGACAGGGAACGTAGCCAATAAAAATCGAGAAATTGCAGTTTTGGGACAAGTTTTTTCTTGAACGGGATAAATCGTCACAATTGCCGCTATTGGTCAGATTCAAAAGTTTTTCACGAGGTGCATACACAGCAACCGGAAAAATCATATGTATGAGCTGGAATTTTCGGTGACCGGTTGCCGGGTCCTTTTTTCCTACCAGGTAATTTGATTGGCCAAATGTATTTGCAATTACTGGAAGACGCTATTGACCCTGCCTTGACTGATATTATTGAAAATGTCCCAGAGTATGATGATCATTTGATTTTTCAACAGGACGGTGCTCCTCCGCATTATGCGTTAATTGTCCGTCAGTATTTGGACCAACATTTTTCACGGAATTGGATTGGAAGAAGAGGCAACATTGAGTGGCCTCCATCGGATTTATCGCCGCTTGATTTTTTTATGGGGATACCTAAAAAGTAAAATCTATAAAATACAGCCAGCATCGCTGCAAGATTTGCGTCAAAGCATCGCATCACTCCGGAAATGCTTTAGAATGGGCGCGAACATTTTTCGTACAAAATCTTTATTCTTGTATGGAAGCGGGCGGTCATAAGTTTGAACATTTAATCAACTAAGTAGTAAGTAAGCAACTAAATATAATTTACATTTTAAAATGTAAATTTTTTTCAAAGTATTGGGTGGAATTATAAAATTTAAAGTCTGCTGTAAAGAGAATGGTAAGATCTTTCAAAATAAATATTACTCAACCCCCAATGCCATTTAAATATTTTGAGGTGATGCTTACCCTTGCTTAGCAGCTAAGGGTGCGGATATTTTTGAAGCTGTAAATAAGGTGGCATCAGACTATGGGGTATTCGATAAATGTTCACTGATGGAGTCAGAGCTATGATAGGAACTGATATTGGATTTGCAGGACTCTTAAAATAAAACAATATTGTGAACTGTCCTGTGATACACTGCATTGTACACCAACAGGTGCTATGTGGAATGTCTACAACAAATGAATGTCATGAAAGTGGTTGTTAAAATAACTAATATTATAAGAAAGGTCAATCTCGTATTGACTAACAGACAGTTTTGTGATTTTTTAGATGCTATATGGGAATTATTATTTTTCACACCGATATTCGTTTCTTCGCTCTACGCAAGGACATTCCCATTTTCGTTGAAAATGAAGTGAAGACCGACACTGCGACACTGGAAAATCAAATTGTAGATGTAAAATTCCTTTCAGATCTTGCATTTTTCACAGACCTGACAGATCTCACTTTAGCAAATTAAATTTGAAGCTACAGGGCAAGCAGCAGAATATTGCTAATTTATATGGCCGTATACGACGATTTAAAAATAAAATAAAGTTTTCCAACTCATCACTAGCACAACACGAGTTGTCAATGTTGTAAAGAGTACTACGAAGAAATTAAAGATTTTGAGAAACTTTAATATCTAACTCATATAAAATACATCGACACAATTGCAGAAGAATTTGAAAATCGATTAAGGGACTCAGTTTTTACTCAGCCACTCATTATTTCCGTTGAGAACATAAGCAGAGTAGACCTTCAACTGGAGTTTTGTGATTTGCAGTTAGATTCTTTTTTCCATAGAAAAATAGAATAGAATAAAATTGGACTTTTTTAAGTTACTCTCAAGAGAACTTTACCCTAGCGAAACGTAGGCTTTATTATGGGCTCAATGCTGAGAAGCACGTATCTTTGCGAAAGCAGCTTTTCCAACATGGCATTTATAAAGTCAAAATATAGATGTTCCTTTTCTGATAAGTCACTTACTCAGTTGCTTTGTTTGTCAACAACAAATACTAATGTTGATATTGGTTAATGAAAACCAACCAATATTATAGTAGTATATTTGTTTTTTTTAATAAATAAAAATAATTATACAAACAAAAACATTTTTTGTACCTATTACAAATCAGCGATAAAGTTGCATACAAAGTATTTTATGATATAAATTAATAAGCAGAAAGAACTTGATAACCTGCACAACTTGGATACACTGCATTACGTGTCAGGTGTTTAACCTTAACATTGACATACCAATTTCAGTACAAACTTTTATTCTTTGATTTAACCATAATAATACTTGGATTTAATTAATAATATTTGTTGTTACTGTATTAAAAATTCATAGTGGAATGGATATAAAAAAAAAATCATGTGACCTTAAAAATATTCTTAGATAGGATCAGTTGGACTGATAATCTGAACACGCTATATTTACGGAAACCATTGCCATTGTGAATGACGATTATTAAAGGTGGAAAATTAACATTGCTTCAGTCAAAAACACGTTGAGGTACTTCAACAAATGTTTTTCTGTTTGGTGGTTACCCATTGAAAATGTTTACATACACAGAGCACCACTCGACCTAAAGGTTCAACTCATTGTCATCGAGCTGACTATCCGATAATTGACCGCCAATTCCTGACCAGAAAGAAACAATTTTTCACTAATTTAAATTAGTTGAATCATTAAATATCATCAAACAACTTTGTCAAAATTTTTGAGTCACGTTGCTTCATGACATTCATAACGAAATGTCAGTACAGTACTGTATGCGTATTTTGTCGTAACTGAACAAAGTATAAGGATTTATGGAGTTGCGGTCTGCAAGACGACACACATAAAAGTGGCGCTAGAATTGAAACATTTAATTTATTTCTAAATGACCCCTGTGACGGCCATTAATATAATATTGGGGACATAGCTCCCCGTATATGATTCACCATTTTTACGATATTCTTACCAAAGCGTCTTACTTTTACGACACATGTATTTCGAATTTTAATAGTTTCGGTGTTTATGCGTGATAAAACATCGAAATAAATTAAACTGTCCGGGAGAGTTCGATTTATTTTCATACTTGGCTCGCGTCGAATCAGAAAACTCAATCACGCTTACTTTTATGGACCTGTTTTACACGCATATAATCATTTCGTAGTATATCTAATACATATATAGGGTGTTTCATAATTTATGCGACAATTTTTATCTATACGGGTAGGACGTTCGGGAAAATGTGAAAAATCTCGCGGTTGCAGATAGAACATGAAAAATATAAGTTCCTAATTTTTTTCCTCCCCACGAAGATATGTGTCTCTGAAAGACGCCGCTGAAAATCGGTTTTTCATATATAACTTTCAAAGTACTTAATATAATTTAATAAAAATTTAATGTGACTGACACTAGAGTAAGGACCTCTTAAAATAGTGTCCTTGAAACTTATTTAGCTTTTTTAGTTTACCAAGGGTAGGCTAAGCTTTACAACTTAATGCCTAAATATTTAACACCCTGTATAATAAATACTTTAAAATAATAAATAAATACATGTTCTGTATTTGTATTATATACAGGGTGTTTATTAATTGAATGCCGATACTTTAGGGTGTGAATCCTTCGGTCATTTTAAGAAGAAAACTTAATATAAACATATGTCCTAAACCTCTTAATTTTTGAGCTACAGGGTGTTACAGTTTTAAGAAAAAATTACTTTATTATAATTTTCTTATCACTCCAGATATTTTTATGAAATTTTGTACACACCTATTAATCATTAAGCAACATTGTTTGATGTAAAGCACCACTTTTTTTAGAAAAGGCAGTGACGTACCATTTTTTTCTTCAAAAACGCTTAGTTCAAACCTCGTATGGACGTCATTGGCAAAGATTTTACATTTTTTACATCAAACAATGCTCCTTAATGGTTAATAGGTGAGTACAAAATTTCATAAAAATATGTGGAGTGATAAGAAAATTATAATAAAAATGTAAATTTTTTCTTAAAACTGTAACACCCTGTAGCTCAAAAATTAAGACGTTTAGGACATATGTCGATATTAAGTTTTCTTCTTAAAATGACCGAAAGATTCACACCCTTAAGTATCGGCATTCAATTAATAAACACCCTGTACATTTACGAGATGTAAATGTTATTTGGGTCATTTATAAAATTTTTACTTCACTATATTAAATTACCTGTTTTATTCTGAAAACATAATAAACAAAAATGATATAGATTGTTTTTAATTGTTTAAGAATAAATGAAATCTGTAGTAAATGGCAATAATAAATTATTAAAAAAAATAAATGTTAAATATCATTATTCATTACTTAACAAGTAGTTTATTGTCAAGTTAGATAGCATAATTTTAAAAATACTTCAAGTAAAATGCTCTATCTGGACGTAAACAACAGCATTGTCGCCTTAATTTTCACTAGCGGATCTACATATATTGTAAACAAAGAAATAAGTTACGTTTAAAAATATCATATGTTCACGGCTCACAACTAATAATTATGGTAATGTTAAAAGCGAAAAATAATAGACACGTGTTTTCTTTGACTACCCGTTTTTGCTGTATTAATGAAGTTGGGGTTAGCACCAATGAAGTTCATAAGTATAAATTTAAGTGAATCTACTCCACTTGAAAATTAACAATAATCGTCCGATTATGCTTACACAAAACCCGCTTCCGTCGTCGTGGAATTTGCACAGAATTACCTACACAGTATTTACGCAATCTATAACCCAAAAATGCTACAAAACACAAGAAACAAACGTCCGTTTACATTAGCGACATCGTATCATTGCACCTGTCACCTGTATTTAGGAAAACATAAACCGCGTTGAACGTCGTATGACGTCACACCAATGATATCGCATTTTCGGCCACTGGTTAAAAATTTCATTTAACAAAAAGTTATTTTTATGCACGTATTTTGAGAAATATACAGAGTTCCCGGAAACGAATGGGCCATCTTTAAAGCTTAACTTAAAACTAATGTAGATCAATTTACCTTGTTAGGTACCAGGTATTTTGTTTCTTAAAAAAGTTAGAGCCTTCAAAAATAAATTATGTTATTTTTTTTGCACTCATTTCTAGAAAACCTTGTGTAGAGGTCTGTCTGATATGAGAGTTAGTAGTTAAACGTAGTTGAAGCTTTTGTGCATATGTTAATGCACTTGGTACATTTTGAAACAGCTGAGATCTGAGGAAGTGGGTCAGTTTATGACGCTGTAACGCCTCAAGCCAGCTACCATGTTTGGCCTAAGTAAACCAATGTCATACCTGAGGCTATAAATTATACAATATTATCTAAATTAATAGCGCAGTGTTATGTAATGTGCAAGGCATATTCAAGGAAGGCTGTCCTATGACTGAAAAGGGTAATTTATATAAGTTAGACATACACACACATGAATTTTCTGATAGCACAAACTATATATAAATTAAGCAAGAATTTACCTCACGCGTTTGATGATTATTTACCTTGAACAAAGTTTAATTGTACATGCGTTGAAGTTACACATATTAAATAATTTGTTTTGTTTAAATTAATATCGATTAACAATATGGGGGGCCATAATGGCAATTCCCATTTAATATAGCAATAAAAATACTCACTATTTTACCCACTAAGCAAAAAATTATAATGCGTGTAATGTATATCGCATGTAAAGTTAATATTTTACGGTAACTAGAAAAATGGATCTTAATTTTACAAATTTATTTTTTACTTTATGAACTACGCTAGAAAATTTATACGTGTGTAGTGTATAGCGTGCGTAAAGTAAATATTTTACGCACGATAATAGAAAAAGTTATTAATTTTGCATGTAGCAGTTACTTTTTTTATTTTATTTGTTATATAATAAGCGCACTAACTAAAAAAATGGAAAAATGCGTAATGTACGACATGCGTGTAGTACGAAAAGTAATGTTTTTTATTCCATTACGCGCTACGCGGAAGTTGTGTATGTAATGCATAATGTGCGTAAAGTAATATGTAGTTTACGAACTTTAATAAGAAAAAAGTGATTAATCTTTAATTTTGCACGACGTAGTTATGTTTTATTTTACACTCCACACCAAGAAAAGTTATAATATGCATAATGTACAGTGTGTATAAAGGTAATATTTTACACACAGTAATAGGAAACAGTAATTAATCTGCGATATTACATTCAACGCCCAAAATCTGCAATGTGCGTAATGTACAGCGGGTTTAATGTTAATACTTATTGTACAGTAACTGGAAACTGTTGTCAATATTTCGATTTTTAATTGATATTCCAACTTGTAACAGAAATATGCATAATTTTGTCTTCTTGGCATAAGAAATTTATTACAACATTTCTAAAACCTAATGTAGTATATTTCTTCATAATTAAAACACAGAGGGTGTTGTACACCGTTTAGTGATTCTAAACTTATCAACCGTTGGGAAATATCGTCAATACAAATATAGTGTGCATAATGAACAGCGTGCGTAAAGTTAGCATTTTACACACGGTAATAGGAAATAGTAATTAATCTTCGGTATTACACTCAACGCCAAAAAGCTGCACTGTGCGTAATGTACAGCGGGCTTAATGTTAATACTTATGGTATGCTAACTAGAAAATGTAAATCTTTCAATTTTTAATTGATATTCTAACTTGTAATAGAAATAAACATAATGTTGTCTTCTTCTTCGTCAGAGAGGGTGTTGTACACGGTTTAGTAATTCCAAACTTGTCAACCATCAGGCAATATCGTTAATACAAATATAATGTGCATAATGTACAAGCGTGCGTAAAGGTAATATTTTACACACAGTAATAGGAAACAGTAATTAATCTTCGATATTACATTCAATGCCAAAAAGCCATAATGTGCGTAATGTACAGCGGCTTTAATGGTATTACTTATCATACAGTAACTGGAAAATGTTGTCAATCTTTCGATTTTTAATTGATATTTTAACTTGTAACAGAAATGAGCATAATTTTGTCTTCTTCCTAGCGTAAGAAATTTATTACATTTTTAAAACATAATTCAGTATATTTTTTCATAATTAAAACACAGAGGGTGTTGTACACCATTTAATTATTCCAAACTTGTCAAACGTGAGGCAATATCGTTAATACAAATTTGTTGTTACCCACTAATAATAATAATAATGAAATTCTGTATAACAGTTGTCATTTTGTTAACGAAGATAGGTCCTCGTAATTAGATATAGACGCGGAATGGGCAAACTTGGGACGTTGTGTGTTATCCTATTAAATATAATTGAAACATTAACCACAAAATCATTTAGGAGGTAACTGGGGGTTCGCTTTCTTCTAATAAACCCACAGCACCGTACGGCAGAGAGGAGAACGAGAGAAATCTGTTAATCAGGAAGATTCTATAAATAAGGAGCGGGGAATATGCAGTTGAACATATGTTGCTATATTTATATAAAGAAATTGTGCAGTTCTTATATTAATTTTATTGCTATTATCGTGAACATGGCTTGGTTTTGAAGCTAAATGATACTTCTTTGACCCGCGTCAAACAAAACAGCTAATAAAAATACATCTCCCATAGAATATATTTTGACATTGCATAGGTAATGATGTGCAAATTCCACAAAGACGGAACCGGGTTTTGCGTAAGCATAATCAGACAATTATTATTAATTTGCCACGAATGGATTCATTTTTAATTTTATACTTGTGAACTTCATTGGTACGAATCCCAATTTCATTAGTGCAGCAAATACGGAGAGTCAATGCAAGCAATCTATTTTCTTTGCTGTTAACATTACCATAATTATTAGTTGTGATGTGGCGAATTTACTATATTGTTAAACATAACTTATTTGTTTGTCTACTATATAGATCCGCTGGTGAAAATTACGGCGACAGTGCTGTTGGCTACGTCCAGAAAGAGAATTTTACTTGAGATATTTATAAAATTGTACCAACTGCTTTTTATTTGAAAAATAATAAATAAAATTAATGAATAATATTTACCAGTTTTTTTTAAAATTACTTAATTTTTTTATTGCGATTTGCTACTGATCTTCATTTCTCCTTAAACATTTTTAAAATTCCTTATTAATCATTTTTATTTCAAAATAAAATAGACAATTTAATGTAGTGAAGTCAGATAACAAAATTTTATAAGTGCCTCAAATAACATTTTACATTTTTTTTATATTTTTAGGTATTAATAATATTGTGTGAAACTAACTACTCAGTGGACAAAAGCCCCAACCCGCGTTGAATTACACCCACAATATCTACCCATATATTCCTTATTATTAGCTTTTGTAACATTTTTTTACTGTTTTACAAAGGAATTGTAGGATATTTGATTTATATTAGCTTAAAATACCTTTCTAAAACAGTAAAAAAAACATTTTACGATGTGATTTACTATTCTATAAATCTGCTATTCGATTTGAATGCATAAAACCCGAGCAGCACCTATACTGACGCTTGATTCCGAAGCATTTTGAACTCTGCAGGGAATACATGTAATTAAAACTGCGCTCTTCAGGATTAAGTTCGGACAGACTAAATTATAACTATACCGGATTTAAAGTGGACTTGAAATTATTTTGATGAAGCCATCTCATAAATTAAGCCAAAAGGAATTATTTGCATTAACCTCACCCCATGCCATAAATTCACTTAAATATAACAGAGATTAATAACTTAAGAACTCATTAATATGTTACGTACGTAGAATGGATCTTACTGAAAGATACAAGAAGGATTAATTTACATAAGTTTACAAGTGCAATCATGAAGCAACCAATAAGATTGTATTAACGTAAGAAAATAAAATTTTGAATACACAAGTAACAGTTGTTTGTAATATTATACAGTAAATTGTTAGTTTTTTAGTGCCTAAAAATTCTGAGACAACAATTTTTCATATTCAGATATGAGAGATGATGTTATTTGTTGGCAATTAAATTTCAATGGACGTGCTGGGCAACAAGAATATTTGGGAGGATTTCGAAATAGATAACAACCTCATAATTAACAATATAAAAAATCTGTGCGGATTATGAAATTAATTCAGGACAGCCATCTGGAGCTGCAAGAATCAATATGTCTTCAATTTTAAAAACGTTGCATACTATCCGTAGCATTTTGCACCAGTGCAAATTGTATTGCTTGTCGACATATCCAATTCGCAAGTGAATTTTGTCGGCTACTACGTTAATATATTGTTCAACGAACTATGCAGCTGATTGTTGAAAAGCTATTTTCTCGGAAATGGCCAATTTCTGAGACTTATGGCAAGTATACCTTTTTTTCTCAAAAACAATGTAGGTTTAAATTTTTTTAATAAAAAACGTAATGACGTTTGGGCCAAAAAAGTTACGCTCACATTTACGTCACAAATATGGCGCATGTGGCGCCCCCTAGGAAATACGTCGAAATAGAAAACAGATTATGGTTGGTCATATCCAGAAATATCTATTCCCAAGTTGATACAGTCAAACACAGTGTACTTATTACAAATAATCACTTTTTATATTCCAAGTTTGACAGTATATTTTTTATTATCAACATTTTATTATGTGATAACATATTTTTGATTTTATTTTTACAAAATTTTATATATATACATTAAAATTTTTTTAAAAATAAGTTCTTAATCACCCTGTATATTATATTGCATGGAATCCTTCGAGAAGAACGCATACAGTGAACATGTTAACACTTCAGAAGCTACATTGCTGATTTGGGTTTGTTGACAACACATTTATCATCTTGTTTCTTGAGCAAGAGAATATATCCAGATATCAGCTCCATCACATAACTAGAAAAAAAAAAACGACGCGGTTATTAACTGTAATAATCTATTTATTCATGTAGAAAACTTAAATTTTTGAAACATTATGGGTGATCTTCCAGCCTACCGATTTTCGGTTTCTTCCAATTTATTAAAAAGCGGATAATATCTTATTCACTTTCCAGAGCATAAATAGAATAATAAAAAAGTTATATCTGGAAATAAAACGCGTTAGAGCCGCAATCCACTTTGAAACAAAAAATGACCCATAAAAAATATTCTATCAAAACCTTTATATTAATGAAAGATACAAATAAAACGTAAATGTATTGTCGGTGTTTTATATATTCAGATAATAAACATTTTATGCCGCGTTCAGAGCGATGAGGAGTATTGTTGTAGAAATCATAAAGTTTATTTTATTTTACGCGATTTGGCATGGATGTATATAAATCGAGTTGCCTGGAAAAAGAGAGGTCTGAAACGAAAAGGGAGAGTTTCGGCCGTAATATCTTATCGCTCCACCAAGCGAACTAAGTTATAATTCTTTATCTCTATAATACTCGACCATAAAATTATTAATATCTTCTGCTATAATTGACTAGGGTCTGATAGGTGTACCCTATTATGGCCCTTTAACTGCTTCGGTTAAATTGTGCCTCTGTTTTTTCTCAATTGCCCATTTTGATATATCTTCAGATAAAATGTTACATATGCATTAAAATATGTACGTACAAAAAACATGTAAAAATGTTTCTTTGTTTGACTGGTACCGACAATGACCTCAAGTCGATGACAACGTTAAATTAAACGTATTCCCAATTAGTACAATTAGTCGTTGGAACGTTGTTACCACTGTTGTAGGTACTTTAAAGTGTTTTGCCACTAGCCATGGGCAGGTAATATAAACGTTCCCATTACATGCTTGCGACTAAAATGGAGAATAACATTACAAATAGATTATTACAAACATTATCAAATAGATTATTACATAATGATGAACAGCATGAAGGCTTTCAACTTTTTGAAATTACATGGTAAAATTTATATCATAGTATATTTAAAGGGTGATCCGCACTTTCTAGTTGCTGTCTTCAATGATCATTAATATTTCAACGAGTAGCGATAACGCTATTTGGAATAATAAAAGTTACACGACTTTAAACAAACAATCGAGGTTCCCTGCACTTCGCGGCAACTAGCATAGCTACTTGAAAGTGATTGTAACTTTAAAGTAATTATTTAGGAACATGAGTAAGTCGTTGCTACGATCATTTGCCACTTTCAAGTTCTGTAAACTTAGAGGTCATACCACTGGTAACTAAGACGTCCACAAAATTAGGGGAGCTGCTTTGCAGTCATATAACTGTAAAGCAACCAGAAGTTCCGTAGCAGTGACTGTAACTATTTTGCATAAAGCTATTTATACGACAAAGTATCAAATTTGGTGGTGGTTATGTAACAGTTACTCTTTGAAGGTTCCAGTCTCAATTAGTGTTACTTTGGTGCTAGTTGGGTTGTTTAAAGTCAAGAGTCAAGTCAAGAAAATCCTCACACTTCTTCCAGGCATATAGGTATAAACAATTATCTGGATCACTTCACGTAAAATTGTTACGAAAAAAATTATTCTTAGAAAGTACATTTAGTACAATAGTTGAATGAGGATAATCCAGATCTTTACGTACAGTTTTGCAATGAAATCATCATGTGTCTAACGACGCTACTTTTTCCTTGAATGTAACTGTAAATCGTCATAACTGCAGGCCAAGGTAGAGTAAATGTTTGAGTTCGAATTACAAACTGTCATATCTTATTTCAATTTTTTACATTTTGACTTAGTCCCAGCTTTAGCAGTTCTTTCTTGATACAAACAGTGAGGATAATAATGTTTCTCACCCTATAATACTATTTTGGCAAGACAGAGCCCCTTCTCACTTTGATGATGTCTGGACATTTCTTTACAATACTTTTCCTGGATAGGGCGTTGAGGACTAACTGAATGGCCACTAAGATTACCTGATACAACCCTCTTGTGAAATTAATATCAATAAGAAGCGTACACATTATATTACCAACAAAAATAGTATTGGCTTTGCATTCCTACAAATATTTTAGGCATTATTTTTACAAGGAACATAACCGCTCAGCAAATAATTTTGAACATTAATTTATAAATAAAGAAAACTACTAGATATCTTTAAAAATACCTAGGATATATTTACAGAAAACGAATATATAATTTTCTTTATTTTGCCTAAACTAACTAATCTATATTTGACTAAAGCAGTAATTTCCGAATGGATTTTGAATGGAAACGTTGTAGTATTTCCAGCGTTACTGCTACCTCATTTGAAAATTTTAAATTCAACATGCAGTATGAGCGAAGCAATACTTCTACTTCTTTGACATCACTTTTTCCTATATAGTTCTCACTACTACTATAGTTTTTACATTAGTTTCTCAAGTGTCAAAAATGGCCTAGGTGTATAGTAACTCGTTGTTGATGGATATGGTTTTAATGGGGATATGGGAAAGTGAAAATGCTTTAGTAGAACGATTTCCCGGTAAGAAGTGTATTTTTAAATCATTTTCAAATTGCGATTTTTTATTTTTTTAGGTAAGTTCTGCATCGCCCTGTATAAGCAAGAATAAAACTAAAATGGTAGATTTATACTTACAAATATTGTTAAGATTATATTTAAAGGTAGAGATGTTTGTAGACGATGTCACGTAAATTTGTTAATATTTCAGCATCTCTACGGGCATTAAAATTTAATATCTGCTCCATAACCCATTTAACTCTTTGTCATTTGCTAAACCGTCGTTTTGTATCTCGATTCATCTAATAACCTGGTAGGGATTAAAATCCGCAGTATAATGCGAAGATCAAATACACATAAAACGGTTTATGTTATAATATTAATGCCATGTAACATAAACACTGTAATAGTCGAAGGAGGCTTGTAATTTGTTAGATTAATTTAGATAATGTAAACGAAATAAACGACTGGAGTGAAACAAGAACTTTGTCACGATTTTTCGAGGAAAACGACAAATCCCAGACATGGAAAATTAACTGTTTGTGTACATGTCAAGTCATGACATCACCACTAAGTCAAGAATAATGGTAACGTGCATTGAATTATTCTAGCAATTACTGCAAACATGTATTTTGTTACGAATTTATTAAGTTATAGTATTTTTACATACTGGGAATTAATAATTTTGTAATCTTACATACTGCACAATAACATTCTAAGACCATGACTATACATTTGGTCAATTTAATTTTGTAAAAATTTGAAAATACGTATGTTTTTTTAAATATATTTTTTTTCTCGATTCAAACGATCTTTATCTGGAAAACAATTTTACAATATTTATTTTGAGCAATTTATTTTGCTTCAGTAGGCATCGCTAAGACTAGTTTCAGATAGTATAATTTTTAATTTACTGCTTCTGTTAAGATAATATTAGAATTTTGCATGATTTTGCTTGCAGTGTTTATTTTTTAATAAAATATTTTGTGGCTAGCAAATTACTAATGAACACATATTTTAATGATTTTATTTTGTTAATAGTGACTTTGCCTGATTTTTTGTGACATTGTCTCTTGATGTATTATTATTGTTAGAAAGAAGAACATCTATAAATTGAAAGTCATGAGAATATGCCAAAGATAGGCATATTGTCGTTGTTAATATTTGAAAAAAATATATAAAACTTAGAGTATATTAAATTCACTTTATTTAAAACGGTTGTATATTTGTACATTTAAAAAAGTCGAGTTAGATTATTTTTAATTCTAATTTAAAAAAAGTGACACATGGCCTTGTTAGGAACACTTGCTCCTAATAAAGCCAGTTGCCAAATATTGCAAATAAACATCAATAATTATTATTAGACTGTTTTTAATAACATATATTTCATGAAACAAAAATATAACTTTCTTCACTAAGAACGATAATACAAATTCTAAAATCAAATATAAAACTTACATATGACACTAACTTGACATTTAATGTGAAATTAAAACAAAATCGAAGAATAAATTTCAGTTTTGGCATTATGGGCAAACAAATTTAGCTTTGTCGCTTTTAGACAATCTTGCGTATTCTTCGTGAATGTATTTTAGACAAATAATACACAGTCACATGTCTTGAACTTTGTCCTGCTTACATGTGGCTTTATTAGGCACACCTGTTCCAAATTATAAAATTGTATTATAGACCAACAGCGAAAACTAGGCATGTCCATATATACCGTCACTCTTTGCCGGATACTCAATTGTTCCTAATGTCAATACATATCTTTAAAACAAAGCCTTCTTCAGGCAAAAATATAAACTTGTATTCACATCAAAAATACCATCACACAGTCGGTAAAATGATGATTGCTAATGGCGCCATCCATGATATAATTTAGAAACTAAAAATTATGCAAATTTAGACATATTGTGAAAAACCTGTAAAATTACTGTAAACTTTTTTTGGTTAAATACATTGGTTTGTCAAAAAGTTGCAGTGGCTTTATTAGGAGCTTGGCCTTATTTGGTACCTTAGATGTTTTTTGAGTAAGTAGCAGAGAAATATGTTACTTCATCAATCAAGCATCATCAATTTATTAAAAATGTTTTAATAAATAATGAATATCCTCCAAATTTTGTTGATAGAACATTCAATAATATTAAAGATAAAACAAACAACTTAAGATAAATTAGAGAAACTAATCACACATTAAAAATTATATATATTCCTATATTATCAGAAAGATTAAGAAGAATACTTTACTATACTTTTTATTAAAAACACGTCCTAAAAATGATATACAAAATTAAAAAAAAATACATCTACAGCATACCTTATGAATGTTATAACATTGTGTTTGAAAAACGTCTCAACCTATGAATGTTAGAGTTGAGAACCATCAAAATTATATAAAAAAAACGAGGAATTTCAAAAATAAATAATTTGCGAACTCGCTTAGGAAAACGGTCATTTGATTTAATGGGGTTCGGTAAAAAAAATAGGAACATCTGTGCGGAAGCAGAATAAACTGTCAAGCTTGACGTAAGTTTAATACATTTGTAATTTTTGAGAACGAAAACAGAGTTTTTCAAAACGTCAAAAAAATACGGAAGTGCGCTATAGTGATTTTCAGTGTGAGATTTTTTGGTTAGGCAAACTTAGTTTCAAAAATAACCCTTACTGATCCTTTTGGCGCAAGGTTGTATTCAATTAATCTTTATTTCTTCAGAAGTGTAGCAAAACACCCAATTAAATAAAAGAATAACTAGAATTATGCCACAAATAAATAGCTTCAGAGAATATCTTATTAGTAGTTGTAATTGAGGTGTTATTTCTTCTAGAGCACCTGGGAACAGAAATAACTTGTGTTTGATAAAGTAAAAGACTGAACAATAGAGAAATACGAGTTTACCTTATATTTGTGTCATTTTCATAAATTCATGTGTAAATACATATATTAAATTTTAATTTAAAATCAATATTTCGTTAATGGAACTAAGAGAACTGTATGTTGTCTTTCATTTTCTCAATGCTAATTAATTGTTACTTAAAGCCATCTGTAACAAAATAGTTAAATTTGTTCATGTATTTCATTCAACAACAAAATATTTTGTGATCAAAAACAATAATTCTGATATATTAAACAAGCAAATATGTTAATCATAGGAAATATTCATTGCACTTAATTGCAAATTTAGTTGTGCATATGTAACTCTTTGTTGTTGAATTAAATATTATTTTGTTAAATTAAACAATTATTTTTCTGTGTGTGCATACTACAAATTATTGACACTACATATTCGTAGATACAAATTGAAAAATATTTGTCTTTTCATTACTTCTTTTCTAGAAAATACAATAAAATTAATAAAATTACTTAATATTCTTTTTTAGTTACCCTTGTATTTTTTATCCAGCCATTTTGAAAAATTCTTCTAGTTAGTAATTTTTTGAATGCTATTGCTTGCTACACTCTTTATCTTCACCACCACCATGAGGTGGTACTACCACCTCATCTCTGTGCAACATCTCCATAGATTTGGAATACTCAGCCTACATCTTAAAGTAGACCCGTTGACGTTGGTTCTTCAACTCTTAACCTGTTTTTATTTTTGTTTCATTCTTCCTTCCATTTAAAAGTTGCGTCCGTTTATAACTAATCGTTTGGTGTTCTCTTATTTTATATTAATTTTACTATTCTCGTGTGGCATACTACCTGAAAGGGGAGTTTTGACGACACCATAAACTCCTCATCAAAACATTTGAAAGTCGCGTAAGGCTATGAACAATTAACCATGTTTAAGACGCTGTTAGGTATTACAACAAATAGCTCCGTTATTAAACTTGCTGCATCCCCAACTCCTAGGGGCTTCCAAAACCATTTCCCCACACTATAAACCTATAAGTCTGTGAGTTGTTTAATGGCCATCATTTCGTTTTGTTTTAATTGCTCATCAAAATTTGATTACAGGAAGGTTCTTTATGCCTTGCTTCTTGTACGCCCCCTGTCAACTCTGACGTTGGTCAAGTTACGATGTAATCTAGGGGCCGATTCGTCTCCCTTTCCAGGAAATCTTTTGTTTCCGATATAATAAACTACATTGTATATTTCTATAGAAATAAATAGATACATTGTATATAGGCTGCCGTTATTTTGTTTTTTAATTCTTCTATAAAATTGACTATAATGGAACAGCAGTCCTAATAAATAAAACATGAAAAAGATATATTTTTTCACATCTGATTACGTTTCGGTTCTTTATCACATGAGACCATCTTCAGATCTAAAAATAGCTAAAAAGCTATTTTTTATTGTTCGTTGGAAATTACATTAATTTTTTATGTATCAATTTATTAAATTTGATGCCACTCGATTCTATGGTGATAAAGGTAGCGTATTAATAAAAACTATTTATAGAAAGAAACCTCTTTGCAAGAAAACAAAATGCACTGTATATATTAAGAAAATTGTTCACTTAATATAAATTCAACTTGTATTTGAATTTGTTTTCTTATCTAAAAAATAAATTGAGGCAAGGGATTCTTACAAATAAAATTTTGTTAAAGGGCAGAAAAGGACAATTCGAAAATGATTTAAAAATATACTTCTGCACGGCACTGGAAACTGGTTCATTGTAAAACTTAACAAAGCATGCAATCGGCGGCTGGACAGAAAATTGAAAGAAATTCCCAAGGAAAGATATAAATAATATTTTATAACGCCTCTTTTATACAGCAAATTCAACTATTTTTGCCACTATTGTTATTAATTATTAAAATTATTAATAGAATTAATTTATGATTTTAATTAACAACAGAATTGGGTCCGTCTTATTCAATATGTAGAAACTAATACAAATGTTTCTGCTTCGTCCGTTTTAAAGTTATTGGCAGCAGTTATCAGCAGTAAATCAGCAATAGTGTTTAGTTCGGTGCGATACACTTTTTTAAATATTCTTACAATAAGAAATCCAAATGATTTAAAGGCAGGAGATCGTGGCGGCCATGGCACCAATCCTCCTCGTCCAATCCTTTGGTATTAATGCTTGAACACATTGTACATGGTACGGATGTAATTGAGCCACGTTTATTATACACCACACGGTTGCAATACGCCGTGAACGCTTTGAACATCAACCTCTTCCACGATTCGGTTGCAAATTTTCCGTATCACGACCGCGTTGCACTACATTTGCATGCACTGCACAACACGGTAAAAGCAGCTGCACTTGGCACATGTTTACTGGGAAATCGTTCTGCTAAAGAGGTTTCACTTCACCATAAATTAAAATGATATCCATCATCTCCGAGTTGCTATACACGTAAGTCATTTTTGACATTTGGAAAACTAATGTAAAACGTTAATACCTACTATAAGTAATTTGATTTCAATATTCGGGATCGCCTGGCTAAAGACTACCGTAGCTCAGCGATGTAAAGTTTGAAAATACCACAACTATTCCCAAATTTTTTTATATAAGTTGTGAATCACCTTGTATAGAAACTTTATATGAAAGAACTCTCTTAAAATTCGTGAAATAATACGAAGTTTTATTTTGGTCATCATTTTTCAGTTTTTAATGTGAATAAGCGTATGTGTGAAAAGTTAGAGTGGGGCAGATGTCCAAATTAGTTGCGATTTGAACTTTCGTTAAAAATCGCCCATAGACACTGATTAGTGTTCCAATATCCTGTCGAATGAACCTCCCCACAGGAAATGCCACGAAGAATTGTCCTCATTACGGCGGTCTAAAAATACATATGCACCCCTTGATTTCAATATTTCCCTTGGACAGTATTAATATGTTATCCAGAACGTTTCTATACACCAGGATATTATGTCATTTATTTTTTACTTTTGCTGTCCGAATGGACTCATTTGTTTGCCTTATTTATTTCCAAATGCACACAATCAGCATACAAAAAATACCCATCAAACGGTCATCATCATTTTTTATTGAATTTAACCGCGCGTATGTTATTTATGCAGATTTCCGCCTATCATCGTTTCAATACAACACACGTCCTAGCGGGTGTACAAAATTTTACTTTGCGGACATTTCTCATATAAGGACACAGGAGCCTCTTCAGGTGGTCTCCTTTAAGTTGAGTCAAATATCTAACTATAAAAATTATTATATAAATTAAAATTATTTGAAATTAAATATCGACAATGTCAAAAAAGTCATTTTAGCCTGTCAATAAGTTTTAAATTAAATATGATAAACATCTACTTAAATAATGTTCTTTATGTAATCGTTTTTTATATATTTTTAGGTATTAATAATATTGTGTGAAACTAACTACTCTGTGGACTAAAGCCCCAACCAGCGTTGAATTACACCCACAAGATCTGCCCATATATTTTTTATTATTAGCCTTTGTAGCATATCTAGATGTTTGGTATCAGAGAGCATACATATGACTTCATTGATAGGAATTGTAGGAGATTTGATTTATATTAGCTTAATACTTTTCTAATACAGTAAAACATGTGCGGTCACACGTTTTTTACGGATGCCAAATATAAACATTTCTGAATTCGAGTATGAAATGGCATAAAGTTAGTGTTAGTGTAGTAGAGCTTTTCTTGAAATAACCAGTAGGGATGAATTTTTATTTCTTCATTCGTTTTATATGACAGAAGTTGATGCGATAAGTAATAACTTCTGTGGGCTTTTATTTTGGTCGATATGAATTAATGGGTCACAAGAGGAGAGCGTAACGGTTTGTGATTAAAGTATTTCTTTTATTCCATCCCGTGCGTTTCTATGGGGTGGCAAGTAATAAATCAGCCCTCCAAGAAGGATGAAATACGCTGCTCGACTTTGAAATTGTCGTACAATTAAAACAGTAAAAAAAATAAAAAGTATATCTCATATCTCTATATAGAGGATTTTAAACTGTGTAGATGGAAGTTGATCAGGTCATCATAAATTAAACAGGTCATACGTGTATGTTTCTTGCATAAATAACAAAAAGCAGTGGCCCCAAATAGAAACCTTGAGGCACACTAGTAGTAGTTACATGAGGAGCAGAATGGAAGCCATTTATGGATACTATTATCAAATTATATAATGTGATGTTTAAAGTTAAATTATTTTTGTTATGAATAGGTTTATTATACAAAATGCACCTGATATACTCGTATGCATACTAAAATATTATCGTACATAGAGGGTGGTCACTTAATGATACCCAATACAGGGATCTCAGAAACAGTAATAGCTTAAATTATGAAAAAGTAGAGCATTTTTGTCTTTCAACTTTCTGAAAAAAAAAGAGATATTTTATGTAGTTTCTGAAATAGAGGCTGAAAATTGAAAACGTGTTTTCTTTAATTTTTATGTTTTTAAAGGAATGTTATGAAATTTAGTAACTTATTTTTGGCATAAGCTTTGTAATGGAGATGGGGAAAAAAGTCTACTCTAATTAGATACATTTTTATCTAATTATCTTTTGATTTTCTTACACTCGCTATTTTTGATTTTGATACAACCGGAAAAAGCGAAAAAATGTTTTTTGCTGCTAAAAATATTTTCTTTCAATTTTTACGAACGCCATTCATTCTCTAATTTTATAATTAGTTATTTAGATTTTTATACAGGATGATTCAGAAGGAAAGAAATAAATTACATTTTTAATGCAGCAAATTCAACTATTTTTGCCACTATTATTATTAATTATAATAATAATAATAATAATTTATTTACAGATATGCCCATATTGACAAAAATAGCTTGTATAAATGTGCTAGTAAATATTAAGGATATAATCATTATACTAAACTGTAAATAAAACAGGTAATCGATAAGTGTACAAAGACACTTGTTTCGATACAACATGTGTAAAAACTAATATAGCAAAAAATTAATAAATTAATAAAAAAGTAGTAAATGGATACCAACAATATATTAACAACACTTCACTATACACTCACATACATACACAAAGATTCAAAAATACATTCATACATACATTCACAGACATACAGACAAATTTATTTTTATACTTACATAATAATGCTACTATATAAAGAATTATTCCATAATCAATATAAAATAATTATAGAAAATTCAAATTTTAAGTATAAAAATTTTACGAAGAAATACATCTACAAACAGTGGTGGAACAGAACAGTGCTAGGTAATCAGCAAAGTTTCGCATTGAAACTAATTAATTACATTACAGAAAGAGGTAAGTATTTCATTCTATATAACTATTTACAATTTCTCTAGAGGTGGAATTATTAACAGAATTAATTTGTGGTTTTAATTAGTAAGATAATTTGACATACCTGATGTTACAACAAAATTTGGGGCCCGTCCTACCCAGTTTATACCAACTAGCACAAATGTTTCTGCTTCTTGTTCGCTTTGAACTTGTGAGTTATTGAGTAGTGTCCACTGACTCTTCCTCGTCCAATCCTCTGATATTAATGCTTGGACGCGCTGTACATGATACAGATATAATTGAGCCTCACTGTTTCAGTACGCTGTGGACCTCCATCTCTTTCACGATTCGGTTGCAAATTTCCCGCGACACGCCCGCGTTTGCACTACACTTGCACTCACTGCACACCGTTGTAAAAGTAACAGCATTTGGCGCATGTTTACCGGAAAATCGTTCTGCTAAAGTATTTTTACTTTAGCATAAATTAAAACCATACCCATCAACTGTGAGTTGCTATGCGTAAGTCATTTTTGATATTTGTATAAAAACTAATATAAATCTTTACGTCACAAACAAGTTGATACGATAAGTAATCGGATATTTGAAATCGTCTGACTAAAGGCTACAGTAGGCCAGCGATGTAAAGGTTGAAGCTACTAGAACTTCATTTTTTTTTCTCGGAAACTAAGGATTTTACAATTTTTTTTAGATAAATTCCGAATCACCCTGTATATTATCTTGCACTACATTTGTTACAGTAATATTTGAACTTGATATTTTCAAAAATATGTAATACCTTTTTGGAAGAAAAAACTGTCAAAGTAAAATATGGCGGCCATAAAAGGAATTCAAAAGTTGACTACGAAAATTTGAACATCTAGTTGAACTATTATCTGTCTTACTTGGAAAGTTTGTCTAAATAAACATCACAATTCCTTTAAAGATAAAGAAGTTATGAAAAATGGAATTTTTCGGTAGCTGTTTTAGGAACTGTTTAACTATTCCTGTAGGTACATTACAGAGAAATCCTTGTAGTGGACATCGTAAAGGTAACCACCCTGTATGAATTATTTTTGTTGTACAAAGTATTTCTCCTGCATCCAACTAATACCTGTTTTACACTAGCAATTTATTCATGAATTAATTCACGAAGTCGCTTCATGACGTAAATTGACAAGTGTAATGCACAAACTTTGACGTCGAATAAATTCATCAATTTCTTCATGAACTTATTCATGAATTATAGCATGTTCTAATTTCTTGTCAATTTTACGTGAATTTCAGGCATACTAACTGGTGAAAACACATTTTATTCATCTGTTTTGTTTTGTGCCGACCGACAGACAACTAGTTAAGTTAGGTTATGATAGATCATTTTATGTTTGCTTATATTATAATTGATTTATCCTGTTATTTTAAAAATGATCAAGTCAAAAATCGGATAGATGTGAAAAGGTAAATTCTTTAATATTGTTAAGGCGACAGCAGTTAACCGTTTTCTTCTAATAATATTGACTTTATGATTATACATTTCGTTAAAAAAAGAAATAATTAAACCACTACCATATAATTTGTGGATTAGTTTACTAATTTTTTTACTGTTTTAGAAAGGTATTTTAAGCTAATATAAATCAAATCTCCTACAATTCCTATCAATGAAGTCATATGTATGTTCTCTGATACCAAACATCTACGTATGCTAATGAACAATTCCACAGGCAAAGCTCTATTCAATAATTATCTAAAGAAAATCTAATTTACTAACCTGCTAATGAAACACTCTATAAATATCTAACTTCACTTTTTGGCAGTGGGAACACGACAAATTCAACCACAATAGATGAGATCTGACCTATTTCTGCATTTTTAGGATTGCTTCTTCAGGTGGTCTCCTTTAAGTTGAATCAAATATCTAACTATAAAAATTATTATAAAAATTAAAATTATTTGAAGTTAAATATCGACAATGACAAAAAGTGACATCCTGTCAATGAATTAAATATGACAATACCTACTTGAAAAATGTTCACCTTTTATGTAAAAGTTTTTATATATTTTTAGGTATTAATAATATTGTGTGAAACTAACTACTCAGTGGACAAAAGCCCCAACCTGCGTTGATTTGCACCCACAATATCTACCCATATATTCCTTATTATTAGCTTTTGTAACATTGTTTTACTGTCGTGAAGAAATTCATGAAGTTCACGGAAAAATTCATGAATAAATTGCTAGTGTAAAACAGCTATAACTACTGACTTTCGAGCTAGGGTCTTAGATTTATTCCTAAAATTAATAGGTTATAATTTTAAATGTAAATTACCTTTGTGTAGCATTTTATATGTCGTGTAAATCAACGCAGGTTGGGGCTTTCGTCCACTGAGTAGTTAGTTTCACACAATATTATTAATACCTAAAAATATTTAAAAATAGTTTACTAATAACAACCTAACCCCAAAAAACATACTATTATTCAAATAAATTCACGGAATTTCAGTATAGTGTAAACGAAACATTGTCGTGAAGAAATTCATTCAAGTTCACGGAAAAATTCATGAATAAATTGCTAGTGTAAAACAGCTATAACTACTGACTTTCGAACTAGGGTCTTAGATATAGGTCATAATTTTAAATGTAAATTACCTTTGTGTAGCATTTTATATGTCGCGTAGTGTATTCGCCTTAACCGACATTAGCATTTAATGCTACTTCCTACCTTCTTGGCATTAAAATAATAACTTTTTTACGATTGCCACAATTTTCGGTAATTTGCATATTGTGATGCGGGCCTTGCCAGCCTCCCGTGTTATAATTTTAATGATTGCACCCGTTTTCACGTTTTATAGTTTATTCTCTCGTCGAAATTGTACTGTTGCATTATACAGATTGGGTTATGTTTGTAAATTCTCATAGCCGCTTTATTATCTGTCAGTTTTAGCAAGATTAATGGTTCAGTTCCCGTATTGACGGTTCGCTGCATGAACGTATTAATATCAGTTGAGCGTTTATTATTTTTAGCTTTTAAGTACTTCTTGCTAATATGCATACCGAGGCCCGTACAATAGGCGGTTACTATTTTTATTTCAGGGCTTTTTGTTCTCTGCGCCGCGATTATTCTCCTTTTATAATGCCTACCAGGTGCCGCAATTATTATCAGTTTGGTTTATGGCCTCAAACCCGCTTTAACTGATTTTTTTCCTCTTGGACTGGAGGCGCTTTAAACTTGGGCGTCTATTAATTTTTAAATATTTTATTCTTTGCTGTTAAAATGTGCAAAAATGTTCCTCCTGAATTTCCCAGCGAAATTAATCACCTCAGTACTTTGAAAAGTAGCAGGAAGGGCAATGAACATCGTAAATGAGACTCTTAGATATGTTTCCTTAATAAAATATCGTGCATTTTATATTTTTGAAATCTGTACATTTTTGAGGTTTTTTGCGTCCCCGGAAAAATCTAATCCGTATATAAGTATAATAATATACTTTAAATTTCTTTCTAGTGTATACAGGGTTAACCATGACTTAATACAAATATTGTAAAAGAGGATAGGGAAAAATAAGAATTAACGGAATTACCCTTCAAAAAAATTCCAAACTTATTTATAAAGCCAAAAAAAAATGTTTTTCGATATGATTTTAAATCCTTATTTAACGCCGCCAATGTTAACTTGCTTGTTGGTTGCATACTCTACAAGCATGCAACAGTCGGTCAGTCGGTATCGCTGTCATGTCATAGGTAATTGAATTCCTGTGTTTACGTTGTAATTTTGTGTTCTTCTTCAGTTTGTAGTGCCTTTTTTAATTTTTAAACGTATAGTTATTAAATAAAGACATTTGTGTTGGGTGCAGATACTTTCCCACAATATAGTTCGCCGGTTTGGTTTTCTAGGTTATAGGACAAGACTGCCGCGGTTACATTAAAACGTCTATTGTCTATTCCTAACGTTCGATTTTGTTATAATAAATATGCATTTTATTTAATTGTACCTACGGGAAGTGTCTTTTATCGGTAGTGAGTGGCTGTAATTAGCGAATATGTAGTTCTACCAGTTTATAGCGAAATAATAGAAAACGAATGCAAAATACTGGAGCTAAGTGGATTTACTGTTACCTACCTATCTGTCAGGTGTTATTACTAATAAGAATGTTAATTTTCATTTCTACATTTAGAAATGCTGCAAAAAACGACGATGGTAGTAGATATTGTTGACAGATGTAAGTTTTATCTATGGATCTAAGCCATTTCAGTCGGTTCTTATCATAGGCGCCGACTTTCCGTAGGAAAAAAGGGTGTTACCCCATTTTTTAAATATCGAGCTAAAATTCTGGAATAATTTTTTTATTGTCTTTTAGGCCTCCCTGAGCACGTGGTTAAATTTTTTGTACTTAGTCATAGTTAACCCTGTATAACAGGGTGATTCAGTCTTTAATGAACAAACTTCGAGGGTAAGTAGAGCTTTGAAAAATAATGGTAGTTTTTTATGTAATACTTATAATTTTGGGGCTTTATAAGGAAGATAGAGTGTTAAAGTTTAAGGAAAAAAATTGATTTTTTGATATAATTACTAAAGTAATGGAGATAATTAAGGAATACTTGGTACACGGTGTAGTTAGTTAAGGTGACATAAAATGTGAAAATATCAAGCACTTTGAAAAACCAGTGGCGGAGATATGGGCAGATCGTATCTTTAATTTAGGAAAAAAAGTTGTATCGTCCTGTAAAATGTTAAAGTTTATGACATTTTTAAATGTGTATTTTAATTTCTACAGAAACCGTATCTTACATTTTGTTCGTATCTGCTACGGTTACATAGTAAATTTGATTTTGTCAGTTATTTCACTCTTCCTGTTTGTAAATAACTTAATCATTATTAGTAGTAATATTGTTTGATATAGTTTTTGTTCTATATCTTCTTTATAAAACAATTATAACTATTATATAATAAACTGCCATTAATTTTCAAAGTTCTGCTTACCCTCGAAGTTTGTTCATTAAAAACTGAATCACCCTGTATATTAATCCAGTAACAAAGTATATTTGATATAAGTATTTACATATTCTCGACTAAAGAATGACATTTTATTAAAATTTTAATAAAATATTATCAATCGTAGAATAGGTTATTCTTCCTTAATTTATTGGTTTATAGATTTGTACGAATCAAAATTATTAATATTTTGTAATAAATGTAAAAATTTAAACTTCGATCATAGGGCAAAATAATAATTTTTATGGTGATATGACAAGATTGATCATTTTTTACTACTACGAAAACTTAACGCCTGTGGGGTTGACTTACTCAGATTATTTAAATTTTATCTAGCTGCTCCCTCAGACTTCTGGCGTTCTCCAAGGTTCAATACTAGGTCCTTCTATTCATAATTTTTATTAATGACATTGTTAATGACTTCAATGTTCATTATTTTCTGTATGCTGATGATGTAAAGTTATATTCTAGAATTGACGGCTTGTGAGATGTTTCTGCATTTTTAGGATTGTTTCTTCAGATGGCCTCCTTTAAATTGAGTCAAATATCTAACTATAAAAATTGTTATACCAATAAACTGAAATTATTTGAAATTAAATATCGACAATTTCAAAAGCTACTTTAACCAGCCATTCAATTTTAAATTAAACATGACATTTACGATTTCTTTTATATATATTTAGGTATTAACAATATTGTGTGAAACTAACTACTCTGCGGACTAAAGTTCCGACCAGCGTTAAATTACACCCACAATATCTACCCATCCCTCCCCTCTTCATTATTAGCTTTTGTTACATTTTTTACTGTATTAGAAAGGTATTTTAAGCTAATATAAATCAAATCTTCTACAATTTCTATCAACAAATCATCAAGAAGATCAAAAAATTTTTTTTTTCTTAAGTAACCATTAACCATTTTTATTTCCGTGTGAATTTTCTAGCACTATTTTCACAAATTTTCTGTTAGATTATCTAACATCGCTCAATAAATGTGTTTTTCATCATATGATGATAAGTCGTTTTTAAAGGAGGGACAAATCAGTATTCAACCGTACATCCCGACAGAGCTAGACAATGAAGTTTAAATAATCGCATCTTCGTCCACGTCAGTGATTTCCCGATAATTGGCGTAGAGGTAGAGGAGAATTAACTCGACTCAATGTAAAAAGCTAAATCGCTTGGTACTAATAATGAAGGGTTATTCTTCTGCTCAATAAATTCAACCCTAATATACAGTTGCACAGCGCATCTGTTGAATGGAAGTAGAATTTTATTAAACATAACGGATTATATGCCCCGTATTAATATCGATATAATTCCGGATTTTCATTCGCAACATCTGGTATCATCAGCGCTCATAGTTCAGCCAAACCGAATGGATAAAATTCATCAGAGTTTAAACAAATCGGTTTATCGGAAAATAGACGAATTAATTTTTTGTAATCTAAATACATATTTTCATTTCCAATCTCGGTTAATACAGAGAACAGGGAAAAGTCGGAAAATTTCCTAAAGCCCAGAGAACATAGCGAAATTGTTTATAAGATATTAATAATATGTGAAACTAACTACTCAGATCAGAGTTGCAACCACAATATTTACCCATATATTCTTTATTATTAGTATTTGTAGATTTGTTCTGTATTGTAAAAGTGTTTACACCAATATAAATCAATTTTCCTGCAATTCCTAGTACTAAAGTCATATGTATGCTCCTTGAAACCATTGAAAAGTGGTGTCAAGACCATAAATAAGGCTAATAAAGGCATCAACTGTCCTAAACACTGCTCTAAGCTTTGCATCGGATGTGAAATACCTTAGAGTCACACTTGATGCGAAGCTGACATGAAATCTTTATTTGGAAAGGACACTAAAAGAGTCATACATATCATATGACCAGGATCATTGGTAAAACCTGAGGAATGAAACCAAAAGTGCTTATGCACTTCACTGCATACTCACTTCATATACTGCCATTGTGAGACCAATGTTAGACTACAGGCCGAAAATCCAACAGACAAGTTAATCAAAAGCTCAGCCAGGTACAAAGGAAAGGCTTATATGAGCATAATTGGAGTTATGCGAACAAATCGATCATAACGATGGGTTGAATATTTATCTAAAAACAGTGGTCTCGACAATCATGTTGCACTTCAATAATGTTGATGTTAAACCAGATGTAGAATGTGGAGAAGTTAGGAGTGGCCTGTGGAGTGGGGTCGTTAGAAAGATGCAGGCATATACTGACAGTACTTATCAGAAATGAAGAAGAAACTACTAGTGAGAATATAATCAACTTCTTCATAGACAGACCAAGAAAGAAAGAAGGTGCAGGATGTGGAATCTATTCCAGATCCCTACATATCCGATATCGGTGGGCAATGGACGGGAATTCTATCGTGGTACAAACGAAATTAGCAGGTATATCCATAGCAAAGGTATAGAAAACGTGCAAAACTATTAAAATCTACATAGATAGTAGACAGTTTTAAGATAATGACTAGATCAGAATTGGAATGCCATTTGGAAGTGGTAGTGGCCTCAACCATCAACAGCATATCTGTATGCTGCATTAAAGGATATGAGCGGTGCAATGGCAAAAAATGAGTTGGAAAGCTAGCTAAGGAGGCATCGGGTTTCAATGTTTTTGGACTTGATTCTTTCACTACGCTTTCGTTGTCAGCATTTGTTGAAATTATCAAGGAGGACACCCACAAGACTTTAGGAAGCGGTGGAATGAAACAAATAACTTTCAATTTGGTAGCCAAAAAGTACATGGTCATAGTTAGGACAAGTCCTCATCTGGTGACAAGTATTCAAACTGAACACTGTTGGTTAAGGAAACACCTTTATGAGGAGGTGTGAAACACCTTTTTGTAGGAGTTGTGAACAGGAAAACGTGGCAGTATCTCATGATCATTCAATGATCTCATTAAACCAGGTCTGTATTTTAAATAGATCTATAATATTTGGTATCAAAGAACATACGTATGAGACTTCATTAATAGGAAATGTAGGAAGGTCGATTTATATTAGATTAAATACCTTTGCAATACAATAAAAAACGGAAAAATGTTAGGGAAATAACGACATTGTCGGGAATTTCTTATGCTACGCTAGTAAACAATCTTTTTATACAAATTGCCACTAGCTCGTTTGTAGAAAACATTGACCAGTTTAGTCCGATTATCGTGGGTGCATATACAGGGTATCCTGAAATTAATGCGTTTTTTAGAGAGTAATAGAAGTAGCAATAATAAACATTTTAATTTAAAGATTAATTAAGAATTAACTGCTTATTAGCTTGTAAACACACGTTTTGTAGAATTATTTAATACCGATATGGTAATTTCTTAATTAGTTTAGTCCCAGCTGTGTTCCAGCACATTCTAGCCATAAAAAATTATTGCTTATAGGTACAAAATTTCCTCCCAATGTCTCCATTTTTAACACATTTTTGATTGATACCCTGTATAGACCAATATAATAAAAAATAAAGGGTTACTAATATGACAAAAAACGAAGTATTTCATAGATCTATAAAAAAAATTCTTAATCGTTTTAATGTAACTGTATGCCAAGTAAATAAAATGTAAATATAATGGATGTCAGAAATCATATTACAGAAAGCTTAGGAATGTTGCTGAATCTAAATTTGTTTTTAGAAAAACTGAACCTACTAAAAAGTTCTTTTTTTAGCAAACGAACTTACATGGTTAAATAACATTTGTTTGCATACATATGTTAAAAGATAATATCAACTACAGATTGTTCCTCATTTTATCTTATTCAAATTTAAAAATGTTATAAGGACAAACCATTCCTGTGCCATTATCTCGATAATTTTGCTTATAATTTTATGAAAAATTATCAAGAGTAATAAATATTCTAAATACAATTTTACTCTAGGAGATTGTACATAGGCATATGTCAGAAAAAAAAAAAAAGAAAGTGAAAATATAAAATGCTCATTTGCCACCAATTTCTACGTTTGTTTTTTTGAGTGTCTTTTAAAACAGTGTGTACCTTTTAGGATTTGGTTAATACCAAGTATCTCTACTAAATACTTTGTATATTTTAAGGCAGGCTTTTTTATATAAAAATATGTAAATCGTCATATTTTGTTGTCGAAAAGGCGCAGTTAATAAAATGACCTTTTTTCTTACACTTTATGTAATAAGTAAGGTTATGTATGTAAAAATACCGTCATTACCGAGATAAACTGAGTTATTGGACCCTGGTAAGACGCCTATGGACTCTTCATGCCAGAATTTACATAACCAGGTGAGCTTTGGTCGACGGAAGTGGTCAATTACAGCAGTGAATCATACGCTACATTATAGCTCTACATTGTACTGTATTTGCGCATAAATTAGCAATTCAACTGAATTTTTCATCCACTGCTATAACCTGTTATTTAGATCGCCCTCTTCTACACATACGTTGTAAAATATGTAGTAAATATGCTGTGTATGTACAAAAAATTTACCCAATTATACAGGGTATCCCAAAATTAGCCTGCCAAAAATTAATTGTGGATTCCACGATCAAAAATAAGAAAAATAAGTAATATAACCATAAGTCCGTAGACACCCCACCCCCTAACAGAGATATGGCTCCTTAAATGGGGACTTCAAAATTTGATTTTTCCCAAATATTTCAATATAAAATAATCAAATTTGAAATTTAGAATCAGAATTAGATTGCGAATCTAATAATCTGAAATAATTCCTCATAATTGGTCATCAGTAATGTAATTATTACTACTTCAAAATTTTTAAAAAACATGTAATATGTGTCAAATGAACTGACAAATAACTTTTCAAAGCCTACTGGAGACAATTTGACCGCTTGAATATCATATCTAATATTTTTGTGGTGTATTACTAATTTTTTAAATTAATATTAGGTACTCATAAACGGAATAATTTATCGAAGTAAAAAACGAGTACTTTTTTTTTGTAAAATTGTTCAACATTTTTAATTTTTTGATCTGACGGCAAAAACCTCGAGACATGAAAAAGTTAGAGCAATATTTATCCAATAACCTCCCACAGTTTGGCACGCCTATGATTAATTATTATGGTATTGTTTTTAGAACATTAGATTCGAAATCTAATTGCGATTCTCAATTTTAAATTTGATTACTCTATTTCGATCCGTTTTGAAAATATTTGAAGTAAATCAAATTTTGGGGTCTCCTTTTAATGGGCTAATTATTTAATAGGAGTATTTTTAAATTTTGCAGTCAATTGTGTATATACCAATTATTCACTTTGATTGCAAACTTACTTTTAAAGTTATATATATTTCTTGGCTAGCCAGTGATCACTAAACTTAGGTAGTGTAGTCAAAAGTATATAGTTAAAAAGATACAGGGTGTCAAAGTTAAAATTTTATTTTCGATATTTGTAAATATTTTTTTAAAAATCTAAATATTTGGATACATTTTGGAGATCGGGGTTTTCTATGGTGTATACTTTTTGTATATACATCTGACTATGGAAACAATCGATTCTCCTACCTTCTTTACGAAGAAAGGTGTCCCTTGTTGAAGTCATTAGGAGTAGACATTTTCTAAATAATGTTATTTGAAATCGTACATTGAATAAAAACTGTTTTGGTTTCAGATAAAGTGTCTTTTTCACTGAAAATACAGCAAAATATAATCTGAAAAAGTTAGTCAAAATAGTAAATTATGGTGTTGTGCAAACTTTCAAGAAATTATTATTATTTAGCATTATGAACTTTTTCAAATAATATTTTGCTGTTTTACTTGAAACTAAAACGGTTTTTACTCGGTGCATAGAATATTTCAAATATGATTATTTCGAAACCCGTTACTCCTAACGACTTCAACAACATACACCTTTTTTCTCATAAGGCAGAAGAATCGATTGTTTCAATAACGTCAAAAAGTGCCCTCTACCGGTGACGTCAAAATTAAGAAAATTTTAATTTCTTGCCCCAAAAAAAAACAACGATCTTCTAAAAGTATGCAGATATATGTATAGAATCTTTAAAAAGTTATTTACAAATATCGAAAATAAAATTTTAAGCTTGACACTGTATGTTTTTAACCATCAACTTTTGACTGAGGTAAGTTTGGCTACATCGCTTTATTATACTGAAAAGTTTTTATTCAGTAAAGTAACATAAATTATGTATAAAAATGCTAGAAATTAGAATACCTAATTGAATGTATAAAAATGCTACGCAATTGGTTTGGTACACTTTCGAACATACTTTATGTCTAAAAATATAACAATTATTCCCTCAATATGCATACAGTTTTTTTGAGTGTAGGTTATTTGGCTTTTGATTTTGTGTATTATTTTTAATGTATTTTGCTTAAATAAATTACTATCCCCCTTCATTGTCACTTTTATGTAATATTTAAAATACAAAATAAGAATAAAATAATTATTGGCAGCTCTTAAAGTCTACATAGAGTTCGTTAAAATATTTGCAAAAAAAAACAGCGCAACATTCACATCACAAAAATCAAATTTATTGCAAAACAACGATATCTACCAAAAAATATCAGGAGATATATTTTGTCCATAATTGAATGCCCTATCAAAAAATGATTTCTGTTTTTAGTATTTTCAGGATTTCATATTACTTTTTTTTATCAGAGTAGTAACGTTGATTTCCCATATCTTCATTACCTCTGGGGAATTTAAAAACACTATATTACACCCAGACGACTCTTTGTACATGTATTTGGTATGCCAAATTTGGTGTGAATATATGTACAGTACAGTTCAGAAAATAAAAAATGAAAAGTTTTTTCTGCAGAAAATATTAATGCAATCTACCTCAAACTTTGTGACTTATGTTTATATGAACTTTTCGTACTAAAATCAGAACGTCTGTTAAATGTCAAAGTCCTTATCGTGAAAACTGGAGCACTCTGTATATTTTATATAAATTGTACTAACTGCAACCAAAATATGTCACAAATAACCACAAACGATGCATATACTTTATATTATTTTTTGAAGATGATTTCCGACAATGGAGGTTACTATATTTTCATTTTTTTAACATTTCTTATCTCCAGATCGCGGAGAATTTCGTTCTCACAGAATCCCCCACATATTTCACTTTAATTAAATTCGTATGGCTGCTATTATCTCATCAAAGCTAATCAATATTTTAATATATGCCGAAGAAAAGGTGAATCGTCACGAAATTGCAGGCCTAGCCCCGATTTCCCACGATTGGGGGGATGTTAGGAATTAATGTAAATTCGTGGCGGATGATTTGATGATGCTATTTGATAGAAATACCAAAAAACGCACACCAAACGTGCACCTCCATTATTCAATTAGTTGGAAGTACTTCAAGTAACCAACCGTGAAATTTTATTCTGTGTGAATCTAACAGTATCTGATTTGGGCACTGTAGTTTCTAGTTAGGGAATATTACGTTATTCAATTTTTGATAATCTACATTCAATTTACATAAAAACTTTACACGTATATTTCGTTGCAATGAAAAAAGTTTTATCAATTTTATATTGAAGAAGACAGATTTTCAAATAAATGTAACGTCATCCTGTTTTTGTTACTACATGTGCATCGTTCTCCTTAATGCTTACTGTGTTGATATAAAGATTTCGAAAAATAAAACACGTAGAACAATTATAATATCAAAATTAAAATTGTTGATGTTTTTTTTTATTTATCCATTTTTACTATTTAAATGCTCCCAAAACAAAATCATAACTTTTAAAATGCAGTTGTAAGACACACATTATTTTGCTATTCTAACCCCACATTTTAACAATTATTTTCACATACTTATAAATAAAAGTGAACAATCTTATATGCAGAACTATGTAAGTCGATGTTATAACCATATTTACATCTACAACTAAATTTAAAAAATACGTATTTTTCTATACCTAAAAATTTGTTGGTTAGACAGTTTTCCGTTATTATATAGGATGACTCTCTACAAAAATTTGGGAATAGATTTATCATTAAAAAAGGAGTCAAATTGTACAATTCGTATATAATTTCCGACTAAAAATTATTGAAGTTGCAGTATTTTTAACCTTTACAACATTAGACTACTGTAGCCTCTATCTAGGTGATTCTAAATATTAAAATCCGATTACTTATAAAAGGTGTACCAATAGCAGTGATAGAGCTTTTGACGGAGATTGCCGCCTTGTTGGACATGTCACTGTCAAGTGTCAATGTTGTCTGCACATTCTGCAGAAAATATCCCAGCTGTACGAGTCAGTGCGGATGAATCTTCGTCGACATCGGTCAGACGGCGCGCGCAACGGTTAGGTCTATCCACAATGTCAACGTGGCATATTTTGCATAAGGATTTGGGTCTACATCCTTACAAACTGGTGCTGACGCAAGAATTAAGGCCTGCTGACCATCGGTTGCGTCGTGAGTTTGCGGATTGGGCTCTGGAGCAGATCGAAGCCGACGAGTTTTCGAGGAAAATCATCTTCAGCGAAGAGGCCCATTTCTGGCTCAATGGGTACGTCAGCAAACAAAATATGCACTATTGGGAAGAAAACAATTCTCGACAAGTGCTAGAGAAACAATTATACCCACAAAAAGTTACTGTTTGATGTGGTTTGTAGGCTGGCGGCATTATCGGGCCGTACTTCTTTGAGAACGACAACGGTGAACGTTACCAATTAATGCTAACAGATTTTCTTTGGCCTCAACTGGATGATTTAGACTTGGATGGCATGTGGTTACAGCAAGATGGTGCCACTTAACACACAGTGGCTGAAACAATCGATTTATTAAGGACGATGTTTGGCCGCCGCGTTCCTGTGACTTGACGCCCCTGGACTTCTTTCTTTGGGGTTACTATCTAAATTAAATATAATAATTGTCGTAGTATCGAAAAATTTTAAACGATTGTTAAACTTACACGTAGGATATGTCTTTAAGTGTATATATGAGCTATAAATGTGTGATTTTAACTAATGTTTTACAGTTAAACTAATTAATCTGTGTTTAAAATGAGATTACCATTGAGAAAGTTAACATTACATGTGCAGGATGTTCAGAAAACTAAAAAATATGGAAATATATGTCATAGTCTTATAAACCTTATTTTTACTCTTTTAGAAAAGTGTCACTAGCAAAAGTTGTTCCAAATTAAAAGTTACGAAAGCATTTACATTTGTGCGTATTTTTATTACCTATTTAAAAAATATTTACTAAATAAAAGAAGTTGTTATGCGAGGTACATCAAATAACGTCAAGGATGAACGTCATTTATATCTGTCAACACATCTTTTAATAAAGTATACAAATGTCAAACTATTTTCTATTCATACATTTCTAAAATAACTGCTAATATAACAGTATTGTTATTCCTAGTAGTATTGTGGCTAGTGCGTTTCGTTTTTCTGTGCTTACTTTATATTATTTGTTAGTCTACATAAAAGTAAAAATGAAACAATTTATAGTAACCATCACCAGCTGCATAACATGTTAATTTATGACGAATCTAGGCAAAACTTTCTGGCTACAAGACGTTTGTAGGGTAAACGCTTTTCACAAACAGCATTTTGAACATTTGTAACTATTTCACATTTTATTCCGTGTTGTGAAAGGATTTCTATGAAAAGCATTCACATGTACATGTGTTTGTTGTCATAATTCTGTTACCGTTGGTCAGAGAAAAAGAATTGTTGGCTAAAATATGTTTTCTTTGGTACAATTTATCATCAGTAAAATAAAGGCACTCATATTCAGGATACCCTTTACGATACAATTTCAGGAAAGCAGTTAAATGCAAAATAGGTATCGATTAGTTCTTTTATTAAAAAGTTAAACTCCGTTTACGATTGATGGAATAACGCCTCAATTTGATTAAAAACTATAAACAAGGTTTAACTTTGTGTAAACGTTAGACTAACCATTTAACGAATGTATTAAAAGAGTGCTTTATTATTTCTTTATACAACTTTTGTGTTTTACGGTTTTTACTAATCGAATTTTTATATTTACATAACAGTTTGTATCGATGTTTTATTACTAAACAAAGAAAGGCAAAGTAAAACTATTAAGAAATTAGAGTAGACATTTTAATTAAGACGAATTTCAAAAAAAGTGGTAAGATATTGTTAATATTTGCATGTGGTGTTGAATTGGCGGCGTTTGAGAGATAATTTCTAGCAGCAGTCATAAAATATTTATAGCCTATCCATTTCATTGAAGTCGAGATTTATTTCAAGTAAATTTACTTCGAGTTCCGTACATAAAAAGCAGTCGTCGCTCATTCGAATAAATACCTAGACACTTGGGATGGTTTTTTATTTATTTTTCCAGCGAATTTATGGAATGCCTCCTTTATTTTGAAGATAATAAAGTATATGGCATTTATGTGACTGATTTCTATTTTATTAAAGTAGATTTGAACTTTTATTATGGTCGTTTCTCAAGCCCCTGACCCTGTAAAGCTGAAAGCGCGCTGAATTGTTCGACTTACAGATTGAAGCTTAATGCTACCAGGCCAGTACTCAGTGCAGAATAACTACGTACGCATGTAAACTCGTAAATACGTAACATCACGCTTTTACATATTTAGATACATTGTGTCTACTATATGATTACAAAAGCAAAAAACAATTTTATCTTGTATAACTAACAAAAACATTCAGTATTAACATATTGGTTTAATGTACGAGGGTCGATGAAATATAAACCAGAATATTGGAAATTTCCGTCATAGACACTTTTACTTTGCAGTGATAATGCGATACTCACAACTTTACTGCTACCATAAAATAACGCTATAGCCTTGTTTGATATTTTGTAGTAAATATAACTTGAAAGTTAATAATGTTTATTCCGAAGTATTCTTGCACATGTACACTCAAAAATGCTTGCCCAATAGCTACTTGATTTAGAGTTTAGGAAATGGACATGGAATATGTGGAAATAAATGAAATGTAACAATAAGTAACATACTAATATGAAAGAGTGGTGGGAGTATGTTGAAGTTTCCACGCCGCAACGCATCACCACGAAACCACAACGTTGCTGGAACGTATAAGTTCCGGAAACGTCACCAGAGCGTAACTTGCACCAAAAACTTGTTCTCCATTTTCGTCATAGAGTTGTAATGGGAATGTATCTATTACGTGCCCATGGATAGTGGCATAACTCTTTAAAGTACCTACAATAATCGTAGTTACCTTCCAATAGCTACGTATGCTAGTTGGGATTGTGCACCATCGTGCGCAATTTTTCGTATCTTATAATTTCCAAGATCCCTATAGTGACTCTCGTATTTGGGTTTCTCTGTATATTTTAATTCAGTAGTAATTTGTCCTTAGTCCAATCCTGTCTAATATATGCACTGCAGCCAGTAGACTTGCAAATGTTATATTTTATGGCTCCATTTTTTATTGGGTCTCGCTTAAATCCTAATGTACTCACCAAATTACTCATTTGTTATTGCCCATCAATTTAGAGGTATCTGCAATCATTGCCCATACATTATGAACTTAATATCAGAAGTAAAATATGTTGTTGACAATAAGTTTGCCGTAAATTTGGCCAATCTTTCTGGGGTTCCGTTCTTTAAAGTGCACATAGTAAAAAATCTGTATGAAAACAGTGAAGACATACATTAATAATATATAATATTTTTCAGAAGACTAAAAACAATATTTTTAAGTTCATTATTATTTTCCACATCTAGTTATCTTGGTATTAGTAATTTATTATTATATATTAATTAATAGAGCCATTTTTTTTCCATGAAAGGTGAATTTACACCAACTTAGTTACCAAATAAAAATTTGTTATTTTTTTAAATTAAATAAATAAAAAATAATACAAAAGGTAAACAACATGAATGAAATAAAAAGTATACTATATATTATTAGTTCATAGTTCAGTTTATTGGTGCTATAGATATATACAAATGTATTTAGACAAGTCAAAAGAGATAAAAGAAGAGAGAAAAAAACAGAGTTGGACTAATTTCCTATGGTGATCAATAATTCGAAAATTTAAAAAACACATAGAATAAAACAAAATGATGCGTAAAATTCAATAGATACAAAGTTAAAAATGTAAAATACACATACATACTTAACATATACTCATATACATACATACATGTCAATAACACATTTTTAATGTCATGAAAACGACTGGTGTTTTATTGCAGTACCTATTCTGATGTATTATTTCAATAACGTGTTTACAAAAACTTTTTTTTCGAAAACGGTCAAATTTATCGAAACAAATGTAGAGTACCTTTTTTAAAGAGGAATGACCAAAGTATTTAAAAATTCAGTTTTCACCTCTATAAAATGACACCTGTCAAAATTTTGACCCAACGAGTATGATGGCAAGTCATAGTAAATCATAAACAACGAAATAACTAACATTATACAAATATGTATTTAGGCGTTTATGAAAATTAACTTATGATCTGAATATATCTTCAAGAAAATCAAAGTAACAGAGTAATCTGGTAATAGTTGGGTAAGTCGTTACCATTTTCTTTGACCACACCCTCAATTTAATTTCAAATGTTCTCCATTTCAACACAACAAACGAGAGTTATCTGAGCACAGCAACGCTACATGACCTAGTGACGTGTTGAAATAACTGATATACTGCAGCTGCGCTGTTGAACACAGAGGTGAGTTAAGTCTACACAAAATGGTGTACTTTTAACGGTATATTATAATACTAGTAATTTTAACACATTTTTTGTAAAACATAAAAAAGCCATAGTGTGTAAAACTATTAACACAAAAATTTTACGCATCCTAAATTGCGCATTGGAAAATCTCACTTACACAGCAACTTTTTTTAAATGTATATTTCATGAATTATATGATGTGATATGTATATTAAAAATATACAAGTAATATCTCGAAAACCGTACAGGATACGTATCCTGAATAATATATTTTTGAAAAGATCAGTTGACCGCCTTTCCAATGGCGTAAACATATACAGGGTGTTCCGTTTAAAAAAAAGAACAGCCTACATCATGGAAATACGATATTCATTGTTCTTGTATCATTCATTAAAAATATTTAAAAGTGCCTACAACTTTTATTCTTACACCTTTTTTTTTGTATCTCGAATAATGCAGAAGAGAGAGAGGGACAATTTTCGCGTGACCGCCCTGCACATAGATTTACACAATCTATTTATTTATGAGCACTCTATTTAAATTGTGTTTCAGTTTAATTAGGAATCTGTAGGTGAATAACGCTACAGTAGCGTTTGAAAAATAGCACCCATTTCCACCATCTAATTTTACTCGCGCAATCCCCCAGATCGGTCCGAGCAGAGTAGTGCGCGGTATTTACAGAGAAATAGGTAATAAAGTTAAGTTCTCATTGTCGAAGTTAGCGCGGCTCCTTGCATGTTAATCTGCCGAAATGGCCTAAGCACCGCATGATTGCTCGCTGACATAATTTACGCCTTACTGGTGGGATTTGTTCGCATCTAGTAATCCGTGTTTACAGCGCGCTCTATTTGCATTCTACATGGGATTAGGGATTTAAGTAACGGGGCCGGCATTATTATTTAGCAGGCCTTGGCAGGATTTCCGGTAACAGAGACGATATCGCTTTCGGTGTTAAATATTTATCTTTATCGA
The DNA here is from genome assembly GCA_037114965.1 of Monochamus alternatus. NCBI lineage: Eukaryota > Metazoa > Arthropoda > Insecta > Coleoptera > Cerambycidae > Monochamus > Monochamus alternatus. Next base: position 22,949,879 of record CM073432.1, on the reverse strand, counting down.
TATCTGATATCACCTGTACAGGGTGAGTCAACGATTGCTAAAAGTAGATTTACTCCGAATTGCATCAAACAATTATTTTTACAGAGTGATAGGTAAAGCCCGCTCTTCATTCGCAGATGACGTCATTATCAGGGGCGCTAAGTTAATGTTTGTAGAAAGTGGAAACATATACCTACAAATAAACTGATCCATAAAAGTTGAGGAAGTTCACAAATATCGAGACTCCTTTTAAAGGTTGACGTTTTTTGTTTTCCAAATGGTTCTAGATAATAAATAAAATGTTTACTTCTTATCTTAGTGATTTTTTGGTCCTCATTGAGTGACTTTTTCAGTTGTCGGCTAGTTCTTTTCTTTGGTTTCCTTAAGAATTTTGGATCAGTTGTTGTTTCGAGCTTATATAGTCAACTCTTATTCAAGACGTAAAAATTTTGTTTTGCAATAATGACTAGACGTATACTGATTGCAGCTGAAGCCAACAGTGGTCAGTGAAAGCATAATTTCAAGGCTTGTGCATCGATATAGAGAAATAGGAAATGTCATTGAAAGACAGGAGTGGACGTCCAAGATCTACCCCTGCACAAAACCGATTTCTAACAGTATCCACCCGTAGAGTACTTGTCGAATCATGCAACAGCGACTTTTAAACGCGAGTGTTGTAATTTCAATTGAAACAGTTCACGAAGACTTTTGACAAGGGTTCCACTGACACAAAATCATGTGAGACTTCGACTGCAATGGGCTAATGAACACGTGAATTAGAATGATCATTGGAGGTCTATATTGTTCACAGATGAGTTGAGATATGGACGGTTTTCGGATAGTCGGCGTGGACCCTTTTTTTTGGTACGCAGAAATCGTAGAGCCATACATTCATAGGTGGTACAGTTGCTGTTTGGGAAGGCATTTGTTTTAATGGTCGTACAGAGTTGTTGGTGCTTGATGGAAACATCAATGCACGGATCAAGCGGTTCTTGAAAAGTTAGCTTCTTTCGTGAACATTATTTCACAGTCAAACACGGGAGTTTGTGCAATATTCTCAAAAAACCATTCACAAAAGTTTATTCGTTAAGGGGAGTCTCGGGCAAGTAGAGCCTGAACTCGTTGAACATGATATGGATATAACAGAAAATCGTGAAGAATTATCCAAACTAGAATGTGTGAGATATTCAAGCTGTATCCAATTTGTCTGGTACTAAGTTCCGGATTTTCCTCAATAGAATTTAAAACTGCTTCTTCCATTTCTGCAGTTCTTGCAGTAGCATGGGCTCCTTTTAATTGATTGTTTGGCTTAAAAGTACCTGTTTCACTCAACATCATATGTACGTTTGAAAATGTTCGTCTATCTGGTGTGGCTCTATCCCGAAAGCGCTCTTGATCCTCTGGTGCGCTGCCATCTGCCAAACCATACACGTAATGAATGTCTGCCAGCTCCAGATTAGTAAAATTAACCATTTTCTTTAATAACACTACAGATTTCTCAACTATGAAATTAAGTAGACCAAAGATAAGTTTACAAGACTGAACTGTCAAAATTAGTAAAACAAAAGAGTATTTGTGTTATTTCTAATTGAACAATCGCAGCCCACTATTACTAGTCTGGTTTTAGTACACACACAGGGGCCGAAGAATTATTATTGTTCTTCATTTTGTTACTGCAAAACCGTTCAAGATACGAAAAAATGTCAAGAGATCTTTTTTATTGCAAAATGATGAGCCTTTCAGAAAATGTTACTTATTTTTGAAAAAGGCAGTGGCGTATCATTATTTTCACTGAAAATAGTGAAAGTGAAATTAATAGCGACGCCGCTGGTTAAAACTGAAAAATAATTTTTTTAACAAAACATGTGTCTTTGCGTCTAGTTTACGCCCACCAAGTTCCACAAAAATATCTAATGCAGCTTATAAACTAAAAAAAAATCTGTCTACTGTTCACCGGAAACTTCTGTTTTTATGGCAGTTTCTTATACCGTTTTTTTTATTCTCTTATATCGATGACATAAACCATACATTCTATTAAACATATTTGAAACTAAGTCACTCCATGAAGATCCTCACTTCCGATTTCATATATTCGCTTCATCTGCTTTTCTGTTACTGAGACCGATCATAAGTTATAAGTCACCCTGTACGGGTGGTCAAAATAGACATTTTATGATCTCATCACGTATAATGAATCCAAGCGCCATAAATTGCGTTCCCGCCTGTCGAAGTAATTCGAGTATATCAATATGGCATGGTTCGTAGAAGCCATCAGCATCTGAAGAAGCAAATCTAGAACCACCGCAGGAGTGCAATGAACACTTAAAAATTTACTACTGGTAATAACACCCGAATATTTTCCTCTCCTTTTTTCATCCTGTCACATTAAGTTATTTTCGGTAGGGAAAAGGAATTATTGATCATGAATCAAGGATTAGTCGATTTAATAGTTGGAGGTGTCTTGAGATAAGCCTTGCCAAAAGCTAAATCGTAAACGTTCATAAAGTGACACGTATGCATATTAAAAAATTGATGATTTAGTTGCGGTAATAACGTAAAATAAAATTATACAGTATGGAAACTACTTATGGGATAAATTCAGTAATTTGATATGCTGTAAATATTGCAGAGAAACGCATAAACTAGTAATTTTAGTGGCACTTAATTTGATGTATGGTATATATTTTATGATGTTTCTGGATGGTACCTTTAAAAGACGTTTTCGTAAAATCGTTGCAAAATAATGGAACTTCGATTGTCATTTCAGTATCGAAATGGCAGTCTTTTAGGCGCATGTGCTTAAAACAATCTTTTTTACTGCGTAAAAGTAAAATAAAATAACTGTTTTTTAAATTATTTATTTATTATAAATATTAATAACAGAATTTTCCAAATCGTTTAATTGGACATTAGGTTAACATATATTTTTTTCTTCATTTCGTATAACTTCAATATTGGAAGAAGATGACACCTGCATCCCGGTGCTGCTGGTGAACTGAATTTTGGAATGAAAATAGTATCTTCTTTCTTCTCGAGAATTTTTCTTGCTATCGTCTGTTTACTTTATTTTAGACCAAAAGACAGTGATTGTAATTTAGTAGACTTAGCAGAAGTCTGCACCAAATAGACCTCGATCTCAGTTAGAGGTCAGTTTTATGAACAAACGAAAGGAACAACTACGGAAGCTTTCGAGAAACAAATCTTGAAGTCACCAGTTCTTCAATCAAAATGTTGATTCAGATGTAAAACCAACACATGATAGTATAGATAATGATAGGAAGGAACAGCACAATTTTGATATAAAAACAGTATTTAAATGCATTGAATTTCATCCAAAACTTTTGGATGAATTCCAGTCCAATTCCAATAACTGTCTTTTGGACTGAAAGACAGTGATTGAAATCGAGTAGACTCAGTTCTATGAACAAACGAAAGGAGCAAATATGGAAACCTTTGAGATGCAGACTTTGGAGTCAGCAATTCTTCAATGAAATTGTTGATTCGGATGTAAAACTACCGCATAGAAGTACATAGAGCTAGGGAGAAAAATACAGTATTAACAGTACAGTACAGTATTTAATGCATTGAATTTCATCCAAAACTTTTGGATGAATTCCAATGAATGAATTTAGTAGACACAGCAGAAGTCTGCACTCAATAGACCTCCATTTCAGTTGGAGATCAGTTCTATGAACAAACGAAAGGCGCAACTACGGAAGCCATCGAGAAGCAGGCCTTGGAGTCAGTAATTCTTCAATCAAAATGTTGATTCAGATTATGTTGTGAAGACCGAATGAAAATGAAAAAATTAACATAGATGAATTTCTGTAAATATTGAAGAAGGCCCCCAGACGAAGTCCTTAGACATACCAGAAGAATTTTTACTGGATAGAAGCAATGAGGTGGAAAGATTTTTAAGAATCTAATGCATTCGACGTAAAACCTAAAATATTTAATTTGTTTAATAACTAATTATGGTTAACGCTATCAAACGCCTCAATCAAATTACGTCTAACCTATGTCAATTTGCCAGCTAGAATCAAGAACTGCTGACATGTATTGTGTAAAATATAATAAATTTAGTTGAGGTTCATTTTTTAATTTCAAAATTAATTTTCATATATAAACTTAAATGAGAAATACCTTGTTGTCACGTTACATTATGTATCAATACCTTTGTAGAAGTACAAGATTTTTTATTCTTAAAATTCGATAAATACTCGAATAGTCTTTGTATTGGTAATAAGAATTATAATATAAGAGCAGCCTCATAGCAGTTTGTAGTAGAGCAATTACGAATACGGATTGTACTAACATCATTAAAGGAATTAATTTATCCACATTTATCTTATAATTGTCTCCATTTGCTGTTGTTATTTACACTTGATGACTTTTGGTTCAGTTTTGCACGTTTCAGTAAAAGTTGCCATCTTTTTAATCCTGATTTTACATGCAAAAACTTTATAATCAACACTGCGTGTTTCAACAAAACCCAGAAATGGTCTTCTATATTCATGAAATCATCCAGACAAGCATATTCATTTGCGCTATGAGACCCAATTGCGGTTGAAAACTGAATCGAGTCGATTAGGTCCTTTCATAATCAACCCCTAATATAAATTGCGTTGGGAATAAGTGAAGGAATCCAATTTGAAATAAACGAGCTAATGTAATAATTGTTTTTTAAAGCAACCGGACAATTAAGACGGGGGAAGCTCCGATATGAATGGAATGACTGAGCAGTTGCAGTCAATGTAATTACCAAATGGAATAAATTCGGAATACGCGCTTTGATAGAAGTGTTGCGGGGCTAAAGTCAACCGGCTGACGATCCATCACCCCTGGCACATCTAGAATGGCATGCCGTAAATCTTGACAAATCGTTTTCGATATGAATACAGAATGCATAACAACAAACAGCGCAGCCACTGCATTTTTTCGAAATAATTCACCGATGACCGTGTAATTTCGGATGAAATATTAATGAGCCCGAAAATAGTCGACGACAAAATATCATCTGTCAGAAGTGATGACCCCCGTTCTTTAAAATGAGATAAGCCGATTTGCCAAGCTGAATATATTAATCGCTCAATTACATTTCAATGCCAAGGTGTGCGTTAATAATTAAATTAATGGTATAATGCAATTCCGATACGCTAGGGATTTGCATGGAGAGATCGTTTTAGAAGAAATTGTTTCTTATCCCTTCTAATTCAGACTCAAATAAAAGTGAAACTATAGAAAACTACAATTAATGCAATCTCGTTTTTGAAATACTGAAACTTGGCATTTTCTGTGTTCTTCCTTTTATACAGGGTGTTTTCTAAGAAAGGTTACAAACTTTGGAAGATTGATTGATTGATTGATTTGAAAATATGAAAATATACAGGGTGTTTCTTAAATAGAGGTCAAACATCCAGCCACAGTTTGTTAAGAATTTAAAATAAATCAGTTTTTAATTTCTAAACCGCTTGAGATAATTTAACCAAATTGGGTGATCATATTTAGTGTGACAGTAGGTATCAAACAAAAAATTACCAGCTTTAGAATTTTACCAGTGGCTTAGGTGTGGATACCACACTGTATAACATTACAAATAAAGTAGGTCACCATATACGCCATTGTATTATCTTTTTCGTGTTTTTAAACACTTTTTTGTATTCCAAACCGATTATCAACAAAATTTATTTATTTGAGCAAGTGCATTTTTAGCATGGTTAGTTTCTAAAGCTGGTTTTTTGTTTTGAATTCTGATTCCATTTTCAATGATGTATCACAACCTATGTAACGACCACCCTATAGATACGATATACAAAAAGTCGTGTTGTGTCACATAAAAAAAGAAGGACATTATTTCCGAGAGAAACTCCTTTAGCAATTGTTAAGTTGTGCGATGTAGAAATAAAACGGTTTTACTGTCCCGCGTCATATTTCAAAAGCTGTAAAACCTGTAATGAGTATCATTTGCGCTGTAAAATATTTTTACCGGAATAAATTGTGTCGAACAATGTAGAGTGAAACGCAAGACGACCCTTGTAACCCGTTTTCCATAAATTCCCAAACCCCAATAATCGGGTTTATGTCGTACTGTTGTTATGCGCTATTAAAATCACCTACAACAATCAATTCTAATTGCGAGGCCCTATAAAGACGGTCATATGCTCGGTATAAAGGTCTCCCGCTGATTCAGTCACTCTTAAGGACCTCTTAACTCGGCACTCGCAATTATCTTTACCTATAAACCGAACCTTATTATTACCACTATGTCTTAATAACTACGAATTATGGAGGTTATTCGGACATGTTACATACCAAACATGATTGTCTGACTTGCCATAAAAAATAACGAGATTGCGGCTCCATTTCTTTAAACCGTAAATACCGCAAAATGCATATAACAATTTTGATGCCTTCTCCAAACGATTATCTCTTACTCTCAATAAAGATGCACGCGCTCGAAAATTTTGCCCAGGAATTTCTTTGTCTCCTACATATACCGGGTGGCTTTTTCACGTATGTCTTAACTTTTACATTCACAATTAATTCATTAGTAAATTCAGTTCCGCATAACTGTTTATCATTCTATGGATAGATACATACAACTTCAATAGTTATTTTTCAAGATTTTGTTTTTAGAGATATTTTTATAGATTTATTTTTTCATTTCAAGACACATCCAGTCTTCGCCTGTCTTCTGTGGCGGTTTAGGTTTTTAACATTTTGCCGTTTAATTCATTACAAGCGTTAGTGATTTTTTCTTTCAAATTATTTATTAATCTTGCAAAGGTGTTTTACAAACATTATTTTTTAAAGCACCCTTAAAAAAAATCGAGAGGTGTTAGATCTGGTGACTTTCCGAGCTACTGAATAAGTGTCCATTAATCCCAATCCATTTTTTTTGGGAAAGTGTTATCTAAATATTGCTGCACAATTCTGGCCTTGAGGGGTGGAGTTCCGTCGTGTTGAAACCATAGATTTCTCCTTAGCTGCAAAGGCACATTCTCCAGAAGTGCAGGAAGTTCTTCTTGTAGGAAATTTAGGTAACTCACGCTGTTCAATGTATGTTCATAAAAATAAGGCACAATTAAATGCCTACCGGTGGTCTTACACATTTTCTCCAAAATGGCCTTGGTTTTGGACTGGATTTACAATGTGGGGATTTTCAATAGACGTTGCGCCTATTTGGCAAACCATTAGAGCCTGTTCACATGCGCCACCGTGCAGCGCTTCTCGGAAGTGCGCCACGGTGGCGCGTAGTCGCCGACTCCCACCGAAACGTCAACCATAAATTAGTGGCTCCACTCAGCAGCGCTGCATCGTGGCCCGTGTGAAAGACTGTTACTGACAAGCCAACTTTCGTTCGTACAAAGAACGTGCCGAAAAAGATTCTGATCAACAGATTTTTCATTTACTACAATTTGAGCTATAAAAATAACTCTGTTTTTATTGTGACGCTCAGACAAATACTCCAAATTGTGAATTTTGTAGTGATGATACCCATTGGTCGATGAACGGTTGATTTATCCAAATTGAATTCCCAACTATCCTGCCGTATAGAATTTCGTGGATTTTTTTTGAAATACTGTAACAGTCTAGCTGTATTAACATTGTTCCTTGCCCTTCGGTCAATTATTTGATTCTTCCGAACAGAAAATGCATCTGGATAATTTTATAACTCTATAGCTCTACAGCTCTTCTTGAATTTTTTTGTGACTCGTCTTAAATTAGCAACATCAGCTTTTTCAGAATGAGAAAACATTTTGTATGCAAAAAAGTTATACGTTTGACGGTCATATTTTGTCACATCTATGCACTTTATATTCAAATACTGGGCTATTCCCTACATCCTGAAAAACCTATAGCAAACAGCTGCTGTTTGTTGTCAACAACGGTGCCACCACCATCAGACATTTATCGGCTTCGAGCTTGTTAACTATTGGCTGAGGTTTACCTGTGTGAACTGTCATAAACGACGGATGGATAAGAATGCGCGAGATGTATGTGTCTACATATACTGTTCTGGTAACATGCTACCCATTAAAATAATATTTACTAATGCGAAAAATGATATATGCGGACATTGCACAAATGTGTTTTTAAAGCAGTTTATTTGTGCAATCATATGTAATTATTTTGTATTTTCAAAATTGCGTATATTTGTATCATATAATATGAAAAGTAAGGTTTCAATAGTAGTGATTACGTGACATATATAATTCCCTTCAAAATTTAAAAATACTGTTAAATAATATTACATAATTGTGCGAACTTTATGCACAAAAATGATTACATAACGTATGTTGAAAATATGTAGCAATTTTTTTCCGTTTTGAAACCAGGATTATACTAATATCCTCGTACAGTGTAATTGAAATATGAAGGAATTAATAAATTATTTAATATAAATGAAGAAATCAAATGTCTGTATAATATTAAAATTTGACTGATAATTGAATTTGTGAGAGAATTAAAGTAGACAACTCATAAGTTCATTCTACAGTTAGTATTTTTTTAGATACCTGGAAACCCCATAGGATCTAACTCACCCTGTACTCATATGAGTAGGCACATGAAATTGCTATTTCTTTTCCAAACAAATTAATTCTGTGAGTGTTAATAAACAGAACACATTTCTCTCTATTTTTGTTACCGCCGATGGGAATACTATTAAAAAATGTAAAGTAATTTTCAAAACTATTTCTACTATGTGCTTCACAGTCAAGCAGTGCGTGTTAAACAAAATTAATTATCCCAGTCTATTAAGGCAACAGTTTATGTCTAAAAATATGTTGCGGTTGCTTACCTGTTGAAGTAAAATCGTTGCGTAGAAAATTGTTTGGAGTAGTAAAAAGGTCTTAGGTTAACGTTTGGTTACTGCAGCTTTTAAATCAAAGATCACCATTTTTCTGACGATGGACTGAGGCACATTGCAATGACAAGTTACATATAAATTGACTTTGTCCTTATATAATTGTAATATATTTACGAAAAATATGGAATATTGGAAGTTGTGGTTTTCCTTTTATATAATTTATTAAAAAGTTACCTCTGTAACTGAATTATAAATACAACATTGTGTTTTTTGCAAAAAGATTTTGCACAATTTATATGCTGTTCAAATATCCGTTTGAAGTTACTAAATACCTTGTATATGTAAGATATTTAAATATCACATGGCTACTAAAATATTTGGATATCAATGCGAATGACTTGACTGCTACAGTGAAGGCCTAATGTATAAATTAAATGACAGCTAAGAAAGTACGATATTGATTGATTATGATACTAATTTTTATGCATCGGTTTGATAAATTTGAGGCAGAAATAACGACCAACACTACTTGTGAAGTTACGCTTAATATCTTGCAATAATGGCGGCCTAAATCTTGACTGTAAAAATGGCACATTTTGCAAATCTTGCTTTAAAGTCGCTTGCTCTAAGAAATGCAACTTAAAAGTAATTAATACTTTAGCATCCCTAATGGGAACTATCAACATGTAACTTTCAAGTAATATTTACTACAAGGTATCGAGCGAGGCTGTAGCGTTACTTTAAAGTAGCACTAAAGTTGTCACTACCACGCCTTTTGTGTTCAAAGTTTACACTGAACATACTACTCCTACTAATTTTATCTTCGTAGTAGTTGAATATTTATGCTTGCATTATTATTTTTATTACATTTGTTTCTTCTTTAATCTACGTCATCGTTTATGGTTTAGTATAGATATAGTTTTATATGATGTTATATATAGGTTTTCAACTCTGGGAAATTACATGCTAAAATTTACTTCATGGTGAAAATTTAAGAGGTGTTACTCATTTTGTAGTTACTCTACCTGATGATATTTAATAGTTCTACAAGTAACGATAACGTTGTTTGGACCAATAAATTTTACTTATAAGTTCACGAATTTAAACAAACAATTAAGGTTCTCTGAACGTCGAGGTAACTATCAAAGCTATCTGAAACTGATTGCAATTTTTAAGTCATATTCTAACATGAGTTAGTTGCAGCTACAATCATTTGCCACTTTCAAGTTCCAAAAACTTCAAGGTCGGCGTACTGGTAACTGAGACATATCCAAAAACAGGAGAGCTACTTAGAAGTTACATAACTATAAAGTAACCAGAAGTAGTTGAAAAACCGTAGCAGTGACTGTAACTTTGGTGGCGGTTAAGTAATAGTTACTCTTTAAAGGTTCCGACCAAATTTCATGCAGATTTAAAAAAATATTGTTCAGAATATTACTGACGTTATAGGGGGAGCATTTGTAAAGTAATAAGGTTGCGTTACCGCTAAATTTTGGAGAGTTCATTATGAGGCCATTTGTTTACTTGGAAATTTAATCAGAGAAAGATAACACCATAAATATAACAATTGTTATGTCTAAAACTAACTTGTTTAAATAAGACTGGGCTCCACCACTTTAGGCGATGGCTATAGATAATTTTTAAACGGAACATTTCTGGAATGGATTGGAAAGAGAGGCCTATTGAAGGCCTGCACGTTCGCCAGATTTGCCTCTCTTAAATTTCTTTGTGTGGGGTCATTTAATGATGGAACGTATAGGTCGGAAACGCTTCCAGAAGTACTTTTGTACAGAGAATTAAGTCCTGTTAAGTCTAAATAATAAGTTAAATAATATATAGCATAATGGATGTTATAGCACTAATTCATGATGGCGATAAGAAAATAGAAATTTAGGGAATGTGTACATGCTTAAAATATATCCCCGTCAAAAGAAATTTTGACAGGTCCGATCATTTTTCACGTTTTTGTATCAAAAAGAAGAAAATCTGGGTGGCGATTGTTTGATAGCCCGCACCGTATAAGTTGTGGAGTGACTGCCCCAATGAAAGGTAACGATTTTTCGTTTTCTGTTGGTGTAATACAGTGTCCGACAATCGGGAGCAACTGCCGATCTTGAGGCACGTGCAGATACGTGCGGCGATACCGCTTACGCCTGGGGCTGCGCTTAACAAGACCATCGGAAGCAGCGTTACTATAACGAAAAACGAAAACTCGCCGTCGGCGCAGCACAGCAGCAGCTACTGATTGCCTGCTACGAGTTTCTCGACGCCCGACCACTTGTGTCGCCTTATTGAATGATTGGATATTGCCCCGGGTACTGTTTTAATGGTAGATGGTTTGCTCGAAATCCGCCAGGCGTCTTATAAGGACTACTTCTTGCTTACGTGTCTTACAGATTTTTACCCTGCGGCTGCGACAGATTGCTCTGGTCATCTCTCATTGAAAACACGCTAAGGGACTTAATGCAACAGGAAAAAGTGATACAAAGCTCTATAGAAATGCTCAGAAGTATCTGGGGAGGTAAGCCAATGTCAGAAAGGGAAAGATTTCGTCAGTTGATGTTGATCAGAAAGTCATTAAATATCACCAGACGATACGATAATAATAATACGCTTTATATAGTTTAAACGCATTATAAAATTGTTGTTTGGAGAAAGCATATTTCTTTGACAAATGAAAATTAACTTTAGTAAAATTTAGTAAAACCATTTGCTAAAGTAAAAGATTGTTCTCTACATTTGTTTATATTCAAATAAACTTAATGTCAAATTCGTTACACTCAGGTTTTAAAAAAAGTGACAGTAGAAGTTTTGTCTTACTTCATACATCTGACAATTTTCATTTGTTGGACACTAAACATATAAACCTCTTCAATTCTTATCTGAGTTAATAAGCCGTTATACCATTAGGTGTTAGGAGATGTCGGGTTTTTTTCATCCTCATTCAAAAGAATGCACTCCAGGCTTTTCCATTTTGCTTTAGGTCTTTGTCTCTCTTCATACATTTTTCATTTTCAAAATTTTCGTAAGTAAATTACCCTATGTCTCATTTAGTCTCTTCTTTTTGGCAATTACTTTTAATTCTCAAATTCGTTTCGTTTAATTCTAGATTTCCTTCTGCATTACCTGTCACTTCTGCTTTATTTTAGTTGCATTCCTATATTGTAAATTTCCATTTCCAAATCATATTTTCTTGAAAGTTTCGTTCGCTAGCTACCACGATTACCATGTCATCTGCGAAAACATATTCGTTTATCTGTACTTTCTATCTTATATCCTATTTTGAGATTACTACATTTCTGATCTCCAATTATAAACAGTATCTGAACTCATGACTCACCGTTGTCTTAAACCTTCCGTTTACCATCTTTCTTATCTAAGCTTTCCCATATTCTTTTTTACTCTGTCAAAATCTTTTTCAGTTTTATTTACTACTGCATATGGTCTTGAGTTCTTCTTATCTTTGAAACCCCCTTTGAGATTCGACCAGTATGGGTTCAATATTTTGCCTCAATCGTGTGTCTAATATTATCTGGAATAATTTCAATCCCATATTAAGTAATTTGAAAATTGGTAGTATTATTTTCTATTCCTCTGATATCCTTTTCACCTTATAGATTTTATTGAATAACTTTAGCAGCAGCTTCATTGCACTCTGCCTTTACTATCTTGATCGGGTTCTGTCCCATTTTCAGTTTATTCATAGGTTTCCTTTACTTCCTCCTGTGATTGGTTGATATTCGATATTTTTTATTTCACTCCTCTTCTCATTTTCACCTTTCACTGTTTTCTTCACAACCGATCAATATTCCAAGCGTTATTTCCATTTCTCTATTCCTTCCTGCTGTTTTGTTATTATTTTCACTTCTTTATTTCCGGTTTTTGTTTAGTGTTTCTCTCCTTTTCTTAACCTTATAAAATAGTTTCTGGGTTCCTTTATTAATATTTTCTATGCTGTCTCCAATGTCTGTTCGATATATGTTGTAATTTTCTTTCGAATCACAAGGATTAGCCCAGCAGTCTAAGCATTGTGTAGGAGAGGGGCGGAATACTATTATTAAGCAGGCCGCATTTGCGCCTATGAACGACTTACATTGGTAGACCCTAACCACCATATTGCGACTGTATGTAACAATAGTTTCTGTAGTTTGTAAACTGCCAAATTAAGTTTTTTGCACTTTTCGATTTGTTGTAATTGAAGTCCGGCTCATTGTTTGGTGTAATTCCAAGCGGGCGAGCAACAGCGAATAATGGATCCCTTTGAATAAATGATCGTATGTGTTGAAATGGCACCGAAGCTGGAGGCATTTAAATTAAGAGGAGGGAGAACTGAGTGATAACCGTGTCCTGTTTGTACAATTAATTATTGATTACAGCACTGTCCAGCAGCAAGGCAGGACAGGAAGGACGAAAAGTCCTGTTTGTGAGCCGATAGCTCTGGGTAACCTGCTGCTGTCACTTACCAATTTCGCCCTGAGCCGGCTCCATCCAGCCATGAAGCAATCTCGCTGGAGGAGTGTGTATACATATCATACAACATGTATGTGGCAGCACATATTCAAAGTGGATCGAGATCTAGATAAATGATTTATTCATGAACGCATTCAAGGTAAAGACTGGGTTGCGAGGGCACATCCCGCCCTGGGTTTGTTTAGATTCTATTAATAAAGCACTTTAGATTAGATAGCTTCTGTTTACTGCACTTTTTAATGTTAAATGAAACGTTACAAATATATGCGGCCGCCATTGTGTCTTGGTCTCATCATCAATCACGCTTCATAGACGGCAATTCTTTGCCGACGGCTAGCTCATATCGCCACGCGTGATGCAACTTTATGTGTAAGTACAGGGTGGCAATGAATGTCCTGCCAACAATAGGGGTGAAATTAATATTGCGTACTTTTTGATATTTGGTGTCACTCAGGTTACTTTTTAAATCTATATGTTAATAGAAAAAGAATGAGAAGACAGTGTGAGACAAAGTAAATTTTAGGAATAGAAAATTAAATAAAACCATCCCTGGTGAGGTGTGAGTGTTACGAGTATTAGGAAAATAAGATTTACAATTGGTAAATATAGATACGAGGGTGATGGTCACATGGCGACAAATCTATTGTATAGAGCGGATCTTCAGGGGTTTGCCAATGGATTTTTGGAACGTAGCTACCACTATTGTAGACACTTTAAAGTGTTTTCCACTAGTCATGAACACGTAATAGAAACGTTCTCATTACGTGCCTACGATAAATTTGGGAAACAACTTTTTGGTGAACACTGACATTTCTGGAACTTGTACAGGCACGTTCCAGCGGCGTTGTGGTTTTTTGGAGGTGACGTCGCGGCATAGAAACCGCATCTTTTAAGGAACTTCATCACTTTCCCCACCCTCTTTCATATTAATGTCGCTAGATTTGTATGGTAGCTAATATTGTTACTTTTCTTCTGCATATTTTATCTCCATTCATATTAAGTGCAGTACGTATTCTTACGTACGTATGTAAAGCGATAGGGGGTACCCCAAAATTAAAAGGAGGGATTTTTTATTGATTGATAGTGATAAAACCTCCAAATCCAGCACGCGTCTTTAACATGCATATGTTTTAATAAACATGTTGTCTAAAATGTCTAATAACTTTACGTGTTAATACTCTAGTCGGTGAAAGCTATTTTTTATTGTTCGTTGGAAATGATATTAATTTTTATGCATCAATTTATTAAATTTGATACAGAAATAATGACAGCTTTATTTGTAAAGTTAATGTTAATATGTTGCAATAATGGCGACCTAAGTCTTGCTTGTCAAAATGGTACGTTTCGCAAATCTTACTTTGAGAAGTCGTTTGCTGTAAAAAATGCAACGTAAAAGTAATTGGTACTTTAGCATCCGTAACGGGAACTGCCAATATATAACTTTCAAGTAATATTTACTACAAAGTATCAAATGAGGCTGTAACGTCACTGCCATTTCTTAGTAACATATTTCGTGTTATTCATTTCCAACTAGCACAGTACGTATTATTTACGCAAGTGAAACATGTAGGTGCATCAAATATTATCGCGCGATGATCTGAACCCGAAAATTAAAACAAATGAAATTTTATTGACAAACATAGTGATAAAACTTCCAAATCCCTCACGCGCCTTTAAAATATTCATGTTTTAACAGCACAGTTGTCTAAAATATCTGTAACTTTCAAGTAATATTTACTACAAAGTATCGAGCGAGGCTGTAGCGTTACTTTGAAGTAGAAGTAAAGTCGTGACTACCACATATTGTCTGTACAAAGTTCCCACTGTCTCTTCTTTGCAACATTTTTCCTGCTCTTCATTCTGAACGCGGTATGTGGAAGTTTACATACAGACAAAAAATACACTCCACGCGGGACATGATCAAATAGACATTACACAATGACGAATAGCATGAAAGCTTCCAACTTTGGAAAACTACATGGTAAAATTTACATCATAGTATATTTAAAGGATGATACACACTTTGTAGTTGCTGTGTTCGTGATCCTTAATACTTCTACTTGTAGCGATAACGCAGTTTGGGCTAATAAATATTACTTACAAGTTCCACGACTTTAAACAAACAATTATTTATACAACAAAGTAGCAAATTTGGTGGCGGTTACGTAATAGTTACTCTTTGACTTTCTAGTCATTTTCTATTCTTATTACATTTCTTTGTGGATTGAATAAGTATAAAAATTACACAATGAAAAACAGTATGAAGGTTTTCAACTTTAGGAAACTACATGGTGAATTTAAGAGGTTATGAGCAATTTGAAGTTGCTGACATTGGTGACGCTTAATACTTCTACAGATAGCGATAATGTTGTTTGGACTAATACTATCTTTGTAGTAGTCATGTTCTTCAAATCAAAGAAACTCATGATTGTGTCCACATATCTCGAAGAAGGCTAGATCTACCCGTTTGAAACAATGGTCTTTTTTATAATTATCCCAACGAATATCACGCTTCATTCTAACTGGTGTAGCGGCTACTGAAAGCGTTGCCTAAGTGACGAAGCATATTGTCCTGAAAAGGGTGAACAATGATCCGTATCGTGATCAGAGCCTTCGGATGAATAGCCACTATTTATAGTTTTCAATCACCGTAATGCGTCCAAATCCGTAATTAAAAACATAATGAAATTATAACGACTCCAGGCCCTCTAGATTTATGAGTGTTATGAGGAGAGATTTGTAAAGTGTCAATGTATAATTTGGTAGGAAAGGGAGTCATTTTTAATCGCGATGACATGAATAGAGGCTTCCTGACTACCATCCCGCTAAAGTATCGCCTCATTTAGGCCCTGTTCACTCGAATATTAATTGAATGCGACAAGAGTGTATTAATACGATTCCAGACTTAGTTATACTAAGCATATTGCTGGGTGACTTCGGATGGAGTTAGATGCGGTGATAAATTGCCAAAGTGGATCATTAAGGGGGCGGAATCAATCTACACCGACACGATTCTGTTTCTTCGGGCGTTTTAGGTGAAAATTCTAGCGGACAATTAGTCACTCTATGGGAGGCAAGTGCACCATTAGTCCGAATATAACTCACACCATTAGTTTACCTAGTTGCTGGTGCTTAACCCCTTTCAGGCATGTGGGTCATAAATTAGTATTACGTAATTCTAAGTCTATTTAACCGCTTGTTTATCCACGTGTTACTATAACTAATTTGCTAAAAATTTTGCTTATGTGACTTAACAAATTTTAACCCAGGGCAGTATATAAAATGTTAGTGCACTAGACCATTTCTCATATAAACCAGTGAAAGAAAATTAAGTCAGTTTACCATTAAATGTATATGCTAATCCTAGCAACTATGAAATTAATAATAAAATATGCAGTAATAGTCAATATATCAGTATTGTAATGACACATAACTTTATCGTTATATTTAATATAATTATATTTGTTTACCAGACTTTATTTATTATTTGCGTTAATTATTATTGCATTTGTTTTCAAGAAACAAATGCATTAATTGAAACAAGATTTTAATAGTGTTTATTAGAAGAAATGATAAAGTCAGTAGTAGTCTTTAAAATTTGACAGTTAATAATAAAACTATAAAATAAACATTAAAAAAATAAAATTAAAACTAAAGAAATTATTCGTTACATTTATTTGTAATACGATTCTACAAACAAAATAATTACATTCGTTGAGGTCTGCCGATCGTGGCGTCCAATTTTGATTATTTCATCGGCCTAACTATTTATTTGGAAACTTAAAATTCAAAAAGTGTCTAACTGTAGCACTAAAATGAGGTGGTGCCCCATCATGCATAAACGAAAACTTTAGTTGAAGTTGCAACGGTAAAATGTAAACGGTAACGATCAATAATACCGGCACAAACATTTACCTTAAACTCGCGTTGAAAATGTCTGTAGTTTGTTTAGAAATGAAAGAGAGTAATAAAAGCTTATTATGTATGCAAATCGTAAATAAATGTAGTACTGGTGCTTATATTCAATATTTTTATATTATGTATTCTCGGTATAGATGAGGTGTACTTTTAAAAAAACTTTGTGTGATCGAACCGTACTAAATTGTAGCAGGTAGCTAAAATTTAATCCCCGACAATCCGTCTTTGTCTATGCAGCTTCAACTTCTCGGTCCATTTTTCTTATAAGTAAACAATATGAAAACAGCATTTCAAAACTAGAGGCTACTTTAAGCATAATAACCGGGTAAAGAGGGTTTTTAGTAATTCAAATAAAATTATTCAATATTATTATCAAAATATTTATTTAAATTTAATGAATAGACTTTTATTCCACACAAAAATATATGTATTTTGAAAGTTCAAATTATGGTGAGTAAATGTAGTGTTGTATAAATGTACAATAAAGAAAATAATAAAGTAGGTATATTAAAATTCATCCTCTGAATATTCTGATGAATTATCTTCTTCTCCTAGATTGGTAACGATAGGTTCCACAGTAACGTCAATTAAATTATCTAGTTCCCACATTTTCTTTTCTTCTTTTTGTACATGATGTATACATCTTTGCCAGTTATCTGCAGTTATTGATTCCAAGGAATTTTTTAACTAAATTTTCACGTCACTTAATTTAAACGTCGTATTATTTCGCGCTACATCTCCTTTTACCTGTTGTTGCCATTTCATCGAAAACATATTTTTTCTGATATTTATTAAGATTGACAAGTGTCAAAAGTTCCTTTTTCACCATATTTGTTTCAAAAGAAATGTTTTTTCCGGATAACCATTGAAGTCGTAGGCGTCCGCTCGGTCTGCCGTGAATGGTAACTGGCATTATCCATGATAATTACAGACCCCGGAGGAATAAGATCCAACATCTGTGTAAAATACTCTTCGAAAACATCTGCGTTCATGTCTTCGTGATAGTCACCTGTATTTTTAGATTCAAATAAATGTAAACCGCCATCTACAAAACCACTGGCACTACCTGTATGTGTCACTATTAATCTTCGCCCTTTACCTGAAGGTGCCTTGAACCCTGTTGAAAGTCCATCCAAAAATGCTTATCGAAAACATTTTTATCTTGCCATACTTTTGTTACAGTATATCCCTCGTTGACCCAAGTTTCGTCTAGATAATAAATATTCCTTCGTCACGGAATTTTCTAATTGATCTTAAGTAGGATCTTCGCCAACAAATAATTTCATCTTTATCGATAAGAACTGATTTCCTGTTCTGCTTTTCCCAGAAAAAATTCAACTCTCGTAAGACGGCCCATAATTTGCTTCTACTGATTTTTGGCAAATCGTTGTCCTCTTAAAGTTCACTTAAAATTTTGTTTAGTGTTGGTATTTCTTTTTTAAAATAAAATGAGTGTACTTTTCTGCGAATGACATTTTTGAAGAAATCATCTATAACGACTTTTGACCTCCCTGTAGATGATTTTGGGGGATTTACAGCATCTTGTTCATTTTTTGTTTCCTTTAAAAGTCTGTAGATAGTCGATTTTCCAATCCCTGTCATTTTGGAACACTTTTCCACGATGTCGTCAACACTGTTGGTAGGATTTTGGTGTTTCAATGCATTAAATACATTTAATATAATAATCTTCTCATTCTGAAACATAGCACATCTTTTCACGCGTTTAGCATTTGAAAGAGTATGTACTTTAAGCTGTTTAAAATAATAAAAAGTACTGTAGTAAGCATGTTTAATATAGTTGAAGCGACTCCTTAATAGTATCAACTATTTTAAAAATTTGTATTGCAAAATCTACCAGATGCTGTTCTTATATGAATTAACCAGGTAATTGAAATCTTCAGAATGTTAATTTGCAAATTTAGTAATATTTTTAAATTAGGGAACATTACATTACTGAAAATATTGTGCATTAATAAACAAAATAATTTTTTGTCATCGTATTTGAAAAATATATATTCCAACCTCTAGTACTGTATTATACAAATTAAGTGTATATTCAGAATAAATTTTGTCAATACTAATATCCAAATCTAGTACTATTTTTATAATAATGGTTAAACAATTATATTCCTGAAAGTAATATATGAACATCGATGTTTTTCCTCATTGTTAGACATTTACATGGGTAGGTATCGATTATCAGAAACTATTATATTAAAATTATACCAATACTAATATGCATGTTTGCTACTATTTTTATATTAGCGGCTAAAAATAATATTGTTAAAACTAATATACTGTTTGTATAAGCACTATTAAACATCATAGCGTTGGTGTTTTTGTTGGTTGGCAGTCATTCACTTCGACAGAGGTCCATTAGGGTCTGTGATGGGAAGTATGCAAATCGGTATTGACAAATGGCGAAAGAAATGCATCTGCATATTTGAGTTATGGGGCTAAATCGTGCTCGGCAAGTCGTATTTGTCAAGCGCGCCTCATCTAGTGACCAACTGACCGCGCACGAGTCGAAGAAATGAGCCTTACAGAAAGAAATTCCCGCAAATGTGAATACATCTCCGAGTCATTTATGTATTGTTATCTCCAAGGGAAACTGGCTGGGGGAATTCTAAAACACGAAACAAGCCGATAAGTCTCGGACTGTTTTTTATTTACGAATGAGGTCATCCCAGGATGGTAATCAATCACTGGCCAGTGGACTCTACTAGGCTTGATGGCCTGCGTAATGCATAATGTTTAAGATGTTAGCTGGTGGGTTAACGTGGTCTCCAGAGGGTGTTTTCGATGTCGTTTTAGATAAGTATCTACAAATTGGTCTATGTCTCTGGGAATACGGAATGGACTTGGGGAATAAATACTTTATCTTACTTTTACTAAAAATGACCCAAAACCTGAATAGACACATCATAATTTTAACTACTCATATTCGATATTGAGTGATATATAGAAGTTACATAAAATACTTGCATATACAGGACGTCTGGAATAAACCAGAGTGCCAGTATTGAAAGGACTACTATAATATGCAAAATCCTGTTACGTGCAAACTAACGTACGATTAGGGCTAAACAAAACCATTTTAGCATAATTTGTATCAGTATTAATATAGTATGCAATAGAATATTTCTAAAATACTTCAAACTGCTCTGGTTCTGTAATGTGCAACAACATTCCAGTTCATTACATATATTTGTTAACCTTAAATCTCAATTTGAGCAGCGATTCCAACCATAGCCCCAGCTAGCAGAATTAGTCATTGGAACGTAGCTGCGACTATTGCAGGTACTTTAAAGTGTTTATATAATAGAAACATTCCCACGACTACGACTAAAACGAAGAATAAGTTTTTGGTGGTACGGCAACGTTCTAGCGACGTTGTGGTCTCGTGAAGCTGACGTCTGGTCGCTAATATTGTTATATTTCATTTCTTTCTACATCTCCATTTTCTTAACGCGAAATCAAGTAGGTGCTAGGCAGATATTTATACGTGCAGCACGTATTACTTACGCAGGTGAAACATATTTAATTCGAAATAACGACAAAAGCTTTATTCATGAAGTTAAGGTAAATATTTTGCAAAAACGGCGACCTAAGTCTTACCTGCAAAAACGACGCATCTCTCAATTCTTACTTTGAAGTCGTTTGCCCTAAGAAACATAACTTTAAAGTAATTGATACTTTAAAATCCGATACGGCAACAAACCGCGCTGAACGGCGTGTAACGTCACACTAGAATGATATCGCGTTTTTGGCCACATGATTTTGTTTACAGTGTATGGCAATTTATCATTATTATGTGATTATTGCTGCCAAACACATATTCTGACCTTTCAATATGTTTGAAAGATTATCCTATAATACATTTCAAACCAATATAATATTCATGCAACTTCCCCATTCTACTAGAAGATTATTTAATCGACCTACTTTTGATTCAAGAAACATGAACTAAGAACTTATTGTATAAGCCTTTTACAGACACTCTGTGTAAATAGATATGAAAAACTACTACATATTAATGCAAAAATGCTATATTTTACGTAGTTTTTTTATGGTTGTGTCAATAACAGCATAGATTGATAAAAATCTTGATCGCCTATCCCGCAGAAAGTTTTGTAGTGCGAAAGGTCACACGTTATTACCATCAGGAACCCTAACGACTTCTGAATTATTTAATAGCGTTGAGCGCCCAAAATTTTTGACTATATAAAATATTATCGGACGCATTATCTGTGAACTGCCTCCTTAATGTCGCGATGTGTCCATTTAGGCCCCAAATAAATGAAATATTTTAATAAACCCCCAGATGCGTACACGGGTTGCATAATTAAAATCTTAACGAAGTGCGACTGGTGATTAGCGCTGATGAAATTTTAGTAAATCGCCTCTGAAATGCCGTACCTCTAGAAAATTACGCTGTTACACAGAAAATTGTCACCGAAAATATTGCTGGCTGCTTATGCACAAATAAATATATTTTGAAAAGTTTTTTTTTGTTAATTTTAGTTCGTTATTGAAATAGAGTACAGACATGTATCAGATTTAATATCAAGTAAAATTTTACTGAATAAATAATCTCAAAATATATATTACATATCTACACAGCAATTTATAGTATATAAGGGTAATATGTCACATTATTTGTTGCCCTACTTGTCACCTTGAAGGTTAACCTTCACTAACGCACGCATTTTCGTTTTCTCTGTGTTGCTATCTGTTATTTAGAAGTTATAAGACATCGAATACGAAATGATTCCTTAAATTTAATCTATTAAAAATCTTGTTAAAATGTCGAAAATATACCTTTAAACATTTTAATTGTTTTGTTATTGTTATATTGTTTGTGAAACGTTCATTAAATTCCTAGTTATCTGTAACATTTATTTCTTAAATACTTTTTCCCGATTTTGTCAACAAAGGGAGATATAAATTCTGGGATCCGTTTTTAAAAGCAGACGTGTTTTTTGGTTGTGGTCAAAGAAAGCGGAAGTCTGGGGCCCTTTAAATAAGTCCTTGGAAGAAGCACTTTGATTAAAATTCGTTATACGCTGCATCCGAAGATTTATTTGCCCAAGCAATGTATGTTTGTCTTCCGAAATCTGTGGAAACTCCTTATAGAGAAATGTAAACTTACACATACGTTATCTTTGTTGTTCTGAAATGCGGCGCGAGCGATTGTAAAGCCCCTTTGATCTTCTGAACTCCGCAAATATACAACCACATATGACGGTAGGGCGCCGTTTTTACTGCGTTTATTCACGATTTTACTTTCTCTCACATTATCTCACATATAATCTGCCTAAATTGCTTTGATAATGCTAAATAAAGCTTTACCAAAGGGGCCCTCTACAGCGCAAGGCTTCGGGCGAATCACTTCAAAAATTAACGCTATCTGCTAGCATATCACTATACAGGACGTACTTTATAATAATTTATCATTGAGTCCAGTATAAAACAAAAGTTGGAGCGCCACACAAAATAGAACAGTAAATTTACATTATATTTCAAATAAATTGATAACAGACTCTTCAAAATGTAACTGAAATTTCACATTTTAATTGGATTTCAATTTTTTTGTACCACATATTGTAAATATACACCGGCACAGCTGTCAAATTGCAATGCAATTACATTATTTGCAAATAATACTAGCATATCGTTATTATTTTGAGTAATTGTTTAGTAAATACATATATAAGATTGCTGTAAAGATAATAGTAATTTTATAACTCTTACACACCGTTTACAATGTAATTGTTAATTCACATTCATTTAGCCGCTAGAAGGGAAAGTGTAGTTATTGTAATTTTAATGTATGTATTTCTTTTTATCTGCATTTTAGAATTATTACAAGATAATTACAGTAGTAGTGATTTAAATTACATTTCTATTGAAAAATAATCATTTTAATTGTAATTTTACTGTAATTCTTTTTGTACTGCATATTTTGATATCCTTTATCGTATTAATTACACTGGTATTGTATTATTATATTATTTTGTATGTCATTTCTTATCTTTTACATTACATTATCACATATACTTTACAGTGAAATTATTGTGATAACTTGTAATTTTACTATATTTCTTTGTATATTGCATGTTGTAATACAAATATAATATCACATGTGAAATTACAGTAAGGATTTAAATTACATTATATTTTTACATGATTTTGGGCGATTGTTTGATAAATTTGGCCAAAACACATTTATATTACAATTTGACACATGTCAAATTACAGTGGTAATGATTTAAAATACATTGTATTAATATTAATAATAATAATAATAATAACAATATATCTACTACTCATTCTAATCACGAGGATTAGCCAGAAGTCGAAGACTTGTGCAGGAGAGGGGGCGGCATATTATTATTAAGCAGGTCGCATTTGCGCTCAGGAAAGACTTACGTTTGTAGGCTCTAATCACTATGCAATGCTGGAATGAGGGAAACCTCATTAATTAGGGGGGTACTCAAATCTTCAGATTGACTTAAGCTAACATTCTTCCACCTTACCATACTCGCAGAGAGGGTGCCAGTCCTTTCCACGAATATAGCTGATATACGGTCTATCGGCTGCGGGGATCGAACCTACAGCGGTCTAGCCACATCGATTGAAGTACTGACGTCTTAAACCGCGCGGCTACTGACCGACATTGTTATATTGTTCTGGGTAATAAATCTATAAATTCACAATAGCAAATGCAAAATATAATAGCAAATTCACATTTCAATTAAACATTTTTGTAATTTTACTGTATTCCTTTTAGCACTATATCTGACATACGTCAAATTACAGTGGCAACGAGTTGAAATTACAATGCATTATTTTGAATTGTAATTGTTTGATAAATTTGTTATTTTTTAATCTGTGTCAAATGTAATATTCTAAGTACAAAGTAATTTTATAGAACATTTTATAGGCATTTTACAATGTAATTGTGTATTACTGTATTCCATCTGGCACAGCATGTTATAATATGCATAGACATGTCAAATTACAGTGGTAACGATTTAAATAGACTTTTAATTGTTGTACAAACTAACTTGACATTTGTCAAATTACAATGGTACATGTTTAAATTGCAATGTAATGTAACATTCTTCTGGGCAATTGTTTGGTAAATTTGTTCATACTTAATTTATTTAAAACGGTTAATTACAATAATGTCGAAAGCAAATTTTCTGATTATTACAGTCATTTTGTAATGGTATTGTGAATTTTCATTTAATATACCAGTGTGTATCTTGCTGATAGAATGACTATAATTTTGTTTATAATACAGTCTGGCAAATGTCAAATATAATGGTAACGATATGCTATCTCCTTAAATGTAGGATTAAAATAGCTCCTTTAATCGACGGAGTGCAGACAACTATTTTTCCACTAAAAGATGGGATAATTATATAAAATATCCTCAAATAATAGTGTTCCGCTACGGTCCTAGTCGCGATTGCAGTCCTTCACGGTCCACGACTGCACAGAGCTTGAATTTGGCTCCCACGAAATGCAGGCACTGAGACAAACCACTTTCGAACACTTGGTTGCTTCCAATTCAAATGATTTTCTGATTTTGCTTTAATAGAGGCTATTGGGGATGTAATGGCTTAACCGCAAATTTAGACGTACATGGCGACAAAATCCAAACACTAAGAGTGGCGTTTTGTAGCAAAGCTTACAGAATAGCTATTATTCTGTAAGCTTTGATTGTATAAAGCGTAACGGAAAGAAGTGGTCAACTATCTTTTTTTTTATTATTTGATAACATTTACGTACAAATTATGCTTATATACAAAATTGCACACAGACGGAGTTACAGGCCTTCAAAGTGGGGGCAAATATTTGAAAAGCGAATAATAATTCTGAATTACTTTAACGTGGAATAATGAAATTTAGTACATGATTTAGGTTTATTATTGGTCTTCTTTGGCTATGAGTTCAAGGCTCATTGAGGATGAGTCACCCCTAAAGGAGAAGAGCCTCTAAGGCCGGTTTTCGGTCCCTTCTGTTTTTGTTAAAAAAAAAAAAAAAAATTTCACCAGTAAGTATAGGTCATAAACAGTCGATTTGACCCTATACGGAACCTCAAATACCCCACCCCCGCCCCTTATTCACTCCACAGTCCCTATGATAAAATAATAGGGTACCATAAACGCCTTGTAAGTGACTAACTATTTGCCAGACTGCTACCCATGGGACATATTAATTCACTCATACCCTGCACCCCCCCCCCTGCTCATTTTTATTGAAACTACTCTTAGCGTTACCCAGAAATAACGACGCGGACGTGGTAGGTATTTGTTTCTTTTGGGGTGCTTTATAAATAAAAATCGGGGGGGGGGGGGGTGGCAGGGTATGAGAAGGCAAAGTAAAATATTTAAAAGCAGTATCAATCGCATGCAAAAAAGAGACTAGTGCTGTAGGCACAGGTAACAGGTAGTCCAGGTGGACAAAGACTACAACAAAGAGGTTATGTTGATGTTGATACCGCAGCACAACTACGGTCGAGCGCAAAGAAATAAGTTGTGTAAATTACAAGTGGAAACAAAACGTAATATTTGTGGAAAAGGATTTCATAATTTCAATATACGTAAATTGAAACTTAATATTATATACTTTTGCATCTTCTGAAACCAAACTAAACTACTGGTTTCTTTCAGTAATACACTGCTTGACGCATCGGTTTTAAGAGTTGCGGTACTAAAGTATAAAACGTATTTAAATCGTCTTATTATTTTCACGGGCAGTGTTTATCTCTTAAGTATCTTGTGTATTTAATTAATATTTTTCGTGAAATACAGTGTGATTAAATAAAATGTGGCATATTATTCAAAGAGTGAAAAGGTTGACAGGCTAAAAGCATATTTGTCAAGTAGTGATAATCAGTGATAACGATAACGTATTGTGATAACTGAGTTGGAGTGTAGTAAAAATGGATAATGAACAAATTCTGGATAAATATGATTGTGAGTAAAGAATCTGGTTTATATTTTCAATTTATTGGTGAGGTATAGGAATGGCAAAGGGGAGGAAATGGCCATTAATATTTTCATAAATAGACATATTTGTTGGATCCTATTCGAAGATATTAGTGTAACACTGGCAACGTTGTGGAATGACTCCCGGATCAGTGGTCCTCAACAAGTTTTCTGTTGAAAAATCGCGAAATTTATTTAAAGTTTGACTTTTTTATTCCTGATTTTTTTGTATAAAACCTATTAATTATGTGTTCTACACAGTGAACTGTACTGGTGGTTAAAATATTTGTACTTATTTAAGGTTCACCCTGTCATCATGTTGGATCATGGGATGTAATTTGTGAGCGTTTGTGCATTTTTATGAAAGCCATGGAAATGAACCTATTAGGTTAGGTTAAGACAGCATGTCATATTTTTCCACATTATTTTTAAGAGAAATTCAGCGCAAATAATTAGTATGCTAACTTACAGCTATTAATAACAGTGTTGAAACTCTTTTTGTGTTGGCTAATTGACTTAACATTAAGTGAGTATTATACATCATCAAGTACACAGTCGATGCAAGCTAGCTGAGCTGGTGGTTAGTCTTTTATTACTTGGCGATGAAGTGCATTTTGTTCAATAGTATTTCCTGAAAATTTGCAACATAATACCAGATAATTTCCATAGTGTCACCGTCTGAAAAATCACTCTTAACCACGGTTCATTGATAATAGCCAGCGTTTGCACAATAAACTTGAATGTTTATGACTCGATTCAACGTCTCCAGCATCGTTATAAATACTATCCACATTGATTGTAAAAATAACGCATAAACATTTACATACAAGTACCTATCTGACGAGTTATTCGTTGATTTTCAGCTCTCTAGTATCTTGAATGTCAAATGACGTGAGTTATTATTTATTTATTTCCACTTTACGGTACATTACGTTATAATGCTAATTAAAGTTCGAGGAGAGCAGTATCGATGAAAATGCGGCAAACTTCGTGGAAATGCAAACTGCTTCATGACGAGTCACGCTTACAACAAACAAAGCTATATTATGTATAATCAAAAAGTGTAGCAAAATATGTCAGTAAAAGAACTATTTTTGACCTGATTTCCATGTTTATTTTACTGATACAAATAATATGTTGCAAAATGTGCTTGACGTACACGCAGAAAAAAACTTGTTTAATTTAACAAAATAATATTTAACTCAAAAAAAGTGTCATATATCCACTAGTAAATTTGTAGTTAAGTGAAATAAATATGTGCATTGTCAAATGTGTATATATTTAAAGATGATAATTATTTAATTAGCTTTATTTGTGCAGGCACTT
Organism: Monochamus alternatus; assembly: GCA_037114965.1. Taxonomy (NCBI): domain Eukaryota; kingdom Metazoa; phylum Arthropoda; class Insecta; order Coleoptera; family Cerambycidae; genus Monochamus; species Monochamus alternatus. The sequence goes on along the minus strand of CM073432.1, from coordinate 22,922,372 downwards.
GCATTGAAGAGTGTTATTGGTCAATTTAACAAATATTTTATAATGGAACACTATATACGATTTTTATGGATACAATAATAGTATAAAATATGCTTATGAGGGTTTCCAAACAATTGTTTATTACGATATCTTGCTTCGCCGAAATAGAAGTTCTTGGTGTTGGCCTTGATAAGCCCAACAATTTCAACAATTTTAATTTAATTAGTTAATGGAGTTAATACATTTTATTATAATACTAGTAATTCTAACACGTTTGAATAAAAGGTATAAAAATACCAAAGTGTCTTACGCTATTAACACGAAATTTTACACATTCTGAATGACTCACAGGTAAATCTCATTTACACAACAACTTTTTTTTATAGTGTAAGTTTTCGGTGACTTACACTGTACGTAAATTTGAAGTCTTTCGTCTTCATTTATTTTCAATTCGCATATACGAATTGCATTTACTAATGCTTGATTGACTGTTTAAGTAACAAATTCTGTTTGATATCAGCTCTTCTACAAAGTAATAGCATTACTTGTGTAACATGTAATTTCTGCTTCATGAGCACGAAGTTAGACGAAACGATTTACACCAAAAGCCAATTCCTGCGTTATAAAAACATTGCGCATAGCCATAAATCATACTCTAGTCGGGAATGAAATGAACTCGCCATTTCCTTATACAGAGTACAACAATGTGCAAAATACAAATGTTATGGCCTGAGAACTACATTGCTAAATCTAGCAGTTGTACTATTTATTAACTGCCTTAATGATACCATGCTTCAAGTGCAACTGTAAAGTTGGCATGTTCTTACTAAATTACCATTCTGAATTCATAATATAAAACTAGTTTTTTTTATAGTGCAGGACGAACCTTAAATAAGTACAAATATTGTAACCAACAGTACAGTTCACTGTGTAGAAAAAAGGGAATAAAATATTGAAATTTTAAATAAATTTCGCGATTTTTCAATAGAAACTTGTTGAGGACCGCTGATCAAATTCCGATATTAAGGTTTTTATCAGTCATGGTATTGTGATTGGATGTGTATTTCAGAGCGTTGCCAGGGTTACACTAATGTCTTGAAGTCTAACTATTTAGCTATATAAAATAAGCTTCAAGAAAGTTAATAAATGTGATTTCTAGGCAACATGTCAAAGGATGATTGATATATGTTTATAAAAATGTTAATGGCCACCTCCTCTCCTTTGTCATTCCTATACCGCACCAATAAAGTGTCTCTGTGTACAATCGTGTGCAATAATAATGAGACTCTTTAAAATGAATTTTGCGTTTTTTTTAACTGCTGACGTATTTGTAATGAAATTCTACTCAGAATTCCCCAAAGTTCAAAAACTGTTTTGGGGGGTGCCATTATTATTGCAAAAACATGTACGTACTTGTTATTGAAAACAGATTCTCCACTCACATTTATCCAGAATATGATCATTATCCATTTTTACTACACTCCAACTAATTTGTCACAATACAACAATAGCATTGTGTGGATCACTATCATTCTTATTATCATTACTTAATACATCATTTCAAGTTAAAAAAAACCTTGTTTGGTCTCAGAAGATGCAAAAATATCTCATCATAATTTTCAAATTACATGTATTAGAATTATGAAATTTCTTTCCACAAATACACACAAACTTGCATGGGTGCATCGGTATTATCAACATAACCTCTTCGTCGACCTCCCTGGCTGTTAATCTTATTATGTGGTTGGTGGCTCTGCTCCCTGCGGGATGTTGTGCCTACCGCTTGTGACATCTACCTGTGACTACGACACTAGCTTCTTTTTTTTGCATGCAATTGACACTGCTTTTTCAAACGTTAACGTTTCATCTTCTTCATGTGTGTCTCGAAAATTCTTTGAATTTGCACTGGCAATCTATACGAATACGTCAAGCTGGTTATTTCACGTTTTGTGTACAAGTTTATTTTTAAAATCTGCACTGACACGTTGTTGAGGTTATGTTGTAAAAAATAACTTTAATGTGTTATGTGAAAAGAAGATCCAACCACCATTACCGAGAATAGCAAGTTGATTTCAAATGACAGTGCGAAGAATTCTAAGTAAAAATCAACTTCATGAAAATCACGTCAACGTTAATGCCACAAAACCACCCCCAAAGAATACACTTCCAAGCGGTTTTAAGGAACACACTTCCACTATGAAGAAACAGTAGCGTTCTCTTTCAAAATATTAATTATTTACACTGGTAAAATTGCCAAAATTTATTTGAGTTGAAGTTATTCCATTTCCTCTAAAATAGTTGATGTACGAAATTTGAAGAAAAGATAGTTTATTGAATTAACAAGAACAAGCATCTAATTCCTGAATATTATTTACAGTGAAAAATATAACAATTACAAATAATGAATAATAACAGGAATAATATAACCTTTATGTTATTTGTATAACTATTTTTCATTTAATTTATATTTTATTGTTCTAGTTCCCTCTATCTTTCTCTTTTAATGTTTCGTGACATTTTGCATTAATTGCGGAGTATTTTTTTGAACATGCTCTTTATAGAAACAACCCACTGGTTCAAGGAGTATGCCATCACACGAAATATCATTTATAATATGAGATTGTTCATTCCAGACGTCATTAATAAACTTCTGCCAGGATTTTGAAATGTAAAATAATTGCAAATAATCTCGTATTACAAGAAAAAGTAGACATTTTAATCTCGTTTTAATTTTAGCATCATAAAGCAGATGGTAGTATATAACATCGGCGCATCCGCCATATTTTATAAAAACTGTCATTGTCGTTTAACGTAACTAACCAGATAAAAATAAAAAAAAACTATCAAAATTATACAATCTTATCATTTTAAATGTTAATTAGTTTTACATAATTAAAAATATATCTAAGTTATAGGAACATTTTGTATATAATGGTTACCCTCTACTTTACTAAGCAGGGTAGCGTCATGTGAGTTTGGATCTGGTTAGGCTATTATAATACAACCTTCTATATAAAAAACATATGTAATTTCTCATGCCATAATAATAATAATAATAAATAAATTTATTTCAAGGATATGTATTCAAATACTAATACAAAAACATTTGTACCTACTTATACCTACTTAATTACACACAACTGGATTACTCACAAATTTACAAATTAATTAACATTGCTTTAATGTATTTCTTAAATTTGTTAATACCCGATTTTAGCATGATAAGGCAATTTATTGAAATATTTTATACGCATATAAAATTGACTTTTTTCTGTTAATGATAATTTAAGCTTTGGGTAAGTAATATTTGCAGTTCTTGTATCATACATATGATCAGAGGTGTTCGTTGTGAAACTATTTTTATTTTTAAATATATATAATAAACATTCAGAAATATATAATCCGTATATTGTCAACATGTTATTTTGCTTAAATGTGTTCTTACATCATTCATTATATATCATTTTATATGATTCTAATAATTCTTTCTTGTAACATATATATTTTTTTTATATTGGAATTACTACTCCAAAAAATTATTCCATATTTACAAACAGATTCAAAATTAGAAAAATACAATATTTTTAGACTTTTAACATTTAAGTATCCACTTGTTATTCTAACACTGTAACAAATTTTGTTAAGTTTTACAGATTATTGTTGTATTTGATTTTCCCATGTTAAATATTCATCTATTAAAATATAACGAAATTTAGTGTGATCAGCGAACGCTATTGAACCATTTGCAATATTTATAGTTTTAGGTGTGTCCATTCTAGTTTGTTTTGTTCTAAATACTATTGTTTTCGTTTTATCTCTATTTAAAAGAAATCTGTTTCTATAATACCAATCGTGGCTGAAAACATATTATTTCCTTTCCCTAACAATTCTGGATAAGTATCTGCTCCAACAAGTATATTATTGCCATCAGCATAATTTGTGACACTTTGATTTGAATTTATAGCAACATTACATAAGTCATTAATGTATATAACACATAAAATTGGACAAATAACACTACCCTGTGGAATACCGATATTAGTATTTAGTCCAATGGCAATTCTCTGCCTACCATTACAAAGATACGATTCTATCCACTTAATTACATTTTCACGAATTCCATATTTTTCCAATTTTAACAAGTATTTATGATAACAATCATAGGCTTTAGATAAATCCAAGAACATGCCCAATTTTTTTATGTTCTACATATTCTAATATTTTATTAGTAATATCTGTTTGTGTAGATCTTACCTTAATATATCCATGTTGCTTATTATTAAATAAATTATCAAATTTTTACTTAGCGTGCTGGCCGCTACTGAATCCTTACATCGACACATAATTTGTAAGACTTGAATATCTTACACAGTAATACATTTTATAAATTACAATCTACAATCTGAATAAGCTTACATCGAGCAATCCGGCGGCTGATGCGAGCATGGCGGGAATGAGTCACTAAACCGGAAACCCTTTTACTCCACACCGGAATCTCATCGATCTCTCATCGCTGCATTTGCAATTGAATAGCTGATTAGGAGGCATCGTAGCAAGACCGAGCGCCTACGATGAATCCCTGTCAGCGCTGATGGATTGGCCAACATCAAAATCTCATCATGTTACGACAATACTAGGCTTTATTTAAGGTTATCATGGAATGGTAATGAAGTACCATACAAGTACTTCACACACGAAGGGGTTTGCCCTGTTTCGAATTTCAGAGTTGCAATTAACAAATTAAGATGACAGCGCTAAAAATTCTCATATTTGTGAACACTATACAACGGTGTTGGCATATTCCGGAGACCAAAATGTAATGGCGCTTAATTCAAGTTACCTTAGTCAAAAGTTTTATAGTTTCCGAAATACAGGGTGTTGAAGTTACAATTTTATCTTAGTTTTCCTCAGGAGCTTCATTATAAATTGTAGTAAATACATAAAACTTGATACAGGGGAGTTTTTTTATCATGAAAAATTGAAATATGGCACCTCGACAAACATTTTAAGTTAAAATTACGTTAACTTGACCTCTGAATTGGTCAAAACATTTTCATGATCTATTCCGTATATAGAAAGTTTACCTATATTTGTTGGCCTTTTTCCTTATGTGGGAAAAAAACTAAAGTAATATGGAAGTTAATAATTTTATTCCAATAAGATAATTGGACCTAAAAGAAATACAGACCAATTGTATGTTAAAATATCAAAATATAAAAGACATTATTACCAAAATATACCCTAATTATGCCCGTTATACAACTTACTTTTACGCAAGAGAGAAAGCATTATATGTTTGATTAAATACATTCTAATAGCGAACAGGGATAGGAAGAGAAAGAAAGAGTATAAGTCAGGCCACAAAGCTACAAGAAGAGCAGCTGTAAGTATATGGGTATCCATAGATATTTACATTTTAATATAATATAAAGTCTGTATTTTTTGGTTTCCATTCAGCAAATTTTCATAAAAATAACGCGCCTTATAACTATTGCTTCTTAATAACATTACTGTACTGAAGGATAACCTAAAATAAAAACTGAATGTATTTTGTGATAAAATGTGTAATAAGCTTTCTTTATAGATGTATTAACTAATATTATCTGTATTAACGTAATTTTAAGGAGTAATCAATTAGAAATAATAAACAAAACATCTAATGTTTGTTACAAGATGGCCGCTCAAATAAAATCAACATTGAAGTCAGTTTGTCTGTAAGTTTTAAGCATTAGGCTAAGTTCATTATGAACTTTGCTATAGAGCTATAGACCTATGCCAGGGTTGACGTCATAGCAAAATATTAACTTTGTGGTTGAAATTTCCTCCAAATGAAGATATTTTATGGTAATTTACTACCAACTAAATTATTACTAGATATCTACATATAAAATTTTACTCTTGGATTTATTTGTGATTGAAATCCAATCAAATAAACAAAAAGAAAATAAATATTTCCGAATGGAACACAATTCAAATTACAATTCACATGCACTACTGAATTCATCTGAGACGATAACAGTGCAATCTTATGGAATACTTATATAAGATGTGTTTATCGATATATTATAATTAGCTTGATTTACATAACTGCACTGTTGATTTAGATTTTGATAGGCGAAATATGAATTCAATAATAATTTTTTAATTCATTATTTACAACTCTGTAATATTGTGTGGTATTTCGTCTGTAGAGCTTTATCTTTTGATTTACCCGTACGGCACAAGTTGGTTTTCACTGTCGGCAAAACACAAAACAATTTCTACGCCCTATTGCATCAAGATCTGTTTGAATACATATAACAAGAAGCTTGCTCCCTAAAAGGCCTTTATAAGACACGTTTACGTCGAAGTATTATTAACAAGTAAATTTGTACCATAATATAGTTATCAACAAAGTTGAAAATAGGTTTATATTCTAATAAAAAAAATCCCTGAATATTTAAGACGGATTTCAAGACGAAGTTAAGTAAATTATAACTTCATCTTACGCGTTATTGAAAAGATAAACAATTTGTAATTTCGAACTGTATAAATTGACATATATATCATTTTACTATCCACTAAATTTAAGATTTATTTAAAGAATAATATTTTGTTAAAATATTGATAAAATATTATTAATTATGGAATAGATTTATCTTCTTTAAATTATAGATTTGCATGCTGTAAAATTTAAAATGCGGCAAGTGCAAAATAATAATATTTATAGTTGATATTAATACAGCATTGCGGCATTGTAATTGTAATATCATGTAATAAAAATTGTATTAAAGTTCAGCGTTTATCCATAAAATGTAGAAGTTGCATAACGTCTACTCAGGATCCCTTCTGTCGCATAAGTTGTCGGTTGCCTCGCCTCCAATGGCATACTGGGAAGAGCTAACAATTTCAAAAGCGGTATATGTCTGATGTGCCGATAATGATTAACTTTGACATTTTGCTATCAGTCTGTCTTTCCTTATATAAATAATTAAATACAAAGTGAGTAATATGTAATTATTTATTATAAGGTGGGTAGAGTAGTAACTAGAAAGGAAGGCAATATAGCAAAAATACTGAAATACTAATTATGTACTTCAGTTTTATATTTCTTAGCAATTGTTACTCAAGTAATTGCTAGTTTTCCAACTTCTTCTGCAATAAAATAGTGGGAAATAATTGTAATAGGCGCCTCGTGGTCACTTTTGTTATCAATATTTTTTTCCAGGAGATGTAGGACAATCAGTTTCAGAGAGACACGGGACACCCGGTATATTAATCCAAACACAAATTTGATGTTTGTGATACCTTCTATAATATTCAATTTTGAAACCTTAGCTTCTGTTAAAGAAATAAAAATGTATTTAATTATTTCTTTGCTTACTAGTTTTATTTTAAGAAGAGTAGGTACTGAGATTGTATATTATTTATCATTTTAAGTACGTCTCAGTGAGAAAATTAAAGTATGGCAAATCCATAAATATCTGAGTTAATTAAATGAAACAGAGCTTTAGAATAAAGAAGTGACGGTGGAGATTTTTCCAGGCGCGGTTTTGCATAGATATCTCGTTAGGAGGACTGATCCCTGGAAGTAATTAACTGGGGATCTGTTATGCGATGGTTTCTAACAGACAATGTGACAGCTCAGAGGTGACTTCTGCAACGCCGGATCATTAATTTATTTTACAAATCAGCTTATTCGAACCCCCGAAGCCGCTCTGCATTTTTCGACTAGTATCTCATTATAAGGGAGACGCTAAACGAGAAGAGCCGTGATAATCCCTCAGACACCGCATCCCGAAATTGCCGCCTAACCCTTTTTCTGGGCACTGAGAGGCTTCTCTTACAATGGAGAGATATTTTACAGTGCCTTCCCCCCTTCGTAGCGTAATCCTTTACTTTATAGGTCACATTTGTTTGGAGTTCAATGTCTAATTTCGGTAAATTGCTCAATTATATCGGTCCGCTCGGTTAACCCGTTTTTCTCAAAGAAAACTTACATAAATAATACCGAACAATGCGATTCGTTGCGATACAGGCAGCGAGGCACTGCACTTGAACTATACAGGGCGATTTTGAATGTGGGGTAAGACTTTCAGTATATGGCTACTTATTCGAAGAACAACTGTTATGCAGAAAATATCGCGATGGAATTTATGAGCAATTTTCTGTGCATTTCGTGGAGTATAGCCAGCCGATTTTGATTACAGTCTTCGTTACACTAATAACATATCCATAAGTCATTATTAACAATACACTTGGGCCATTGTTGCATCACTGTGTCGGAAAATTACGTGTAACACAAAATGATACTACACACACCACAAAATACATGAAATAATAAAAATACCACAATTTGTTTACGTACGTGTTACGTTGTTATTTAAGATTATAAACGAGCGCGCATCTTTTTTACATGTCGCTTATCGTTGGCGTATTGTGAAATAGTCTAATTACTTATTCATAAAGCACGCCCTTCGTTCGCAGATGACCACTTAGGATGCTAAGTTAACGTTTGTAGAACCGCGTTTGTCGCTAATAATCCATTTCGGTTTCGAAAACGCGTGTTCAACGTCCACAGAGGTCACTGGGCATATTTAAATTATATATAATTTTTCATGGATGGGACATTTAGGGTGGTTTCAGAAAAATCTGCTTCTTTACTATAAGTTCCTCTTAGAACTCCACTGACGACTCATAAATTATTGACTTTGTGGAGCCCAAAAAAAAGTCATTTGCGTCCAATCGAGACTACTGGCTGGCCATCTAAAGGGTCCTCTATTCCTATCCACATATATGACAATATTCCACGTTTATGTGATTACGTACTTCAAGCAAGAAATATGTTGGGGATTCATATGTAACCATATTGTCCAAATTGATTCCAAAGAAACTTTAACTGAAAATTAACACTGATGTTTTCTGACGACTATGGCGTGAGGATTGTCATAGATCCAAATGTAGCTGTTGATATAACCATCCCTTATAAAACTTCTTCGGTAAATAGGACAATGGATGCAAAATCCGGCAACTGCACGACGCTGCAAAAACCAAGTATTAAATTGCATCCTAGTAGCAATTGTTCGGGAACTCGTCGAGGACGAGATTTAAAGGAGAGTGATTGATTTCATTTCACATTTATTGACAATTTGAGGAATCCACGATCTTGTCCTGCATCAAAAAACTTCTTAACATAATTTTTCATTTGTCAGAAATAATGTAGAAGCCTCAAGGTCGTTATTTTGAGTCAGTCTTGTACACATGGTAAGTCCTTTACTAGCACTAAGATTTTGTAAGTCAAAAATAATTTGCTAGCTTTACATATCCTGTATGGAGTCACGTCGTTGTCATTCGAGTTTTCCAGAAATAAACATTGCATTGTAAAGCCTTTTAAGGGTACATAACCGGTATTAACAAAAATGTTTTGGCGTTTATAATGATGTGGTCCCAAAGCGACATACTTTCGGGTAGGAGTTCCTATTATTATATTTTCATATATTAACCTCCTCTAGTATGTCACAAAGCTTGTAACCTTCTTTCTGAAACATCCTGTACAGTTCAGTTATTAAATGTTTGAAATCATTTGTCTTTGTGGAAAACGCTATTTCAAGAATACGAAGCCTTTAAGGAATGTCGAACTAATGCAGTCAGCGTAAAAAACTCTTCGAAATTTGGTCATCACGAATTCATGAACCCAGCGAATCCGGAATATATCCTCAGTCCACTTCGCTAAACCCGCCGCCGCACTTGATTAAAACAGAAGCCCTGATAAAACAAGAGTCCGAGGGTGACCAGAGAACTTTTGTCGACGGGGTTCAAAGGGTGCTTTAAAACAAAAGACAAAAATGACGCCGGTCACCCCGGCTCGGCAGCTTTGTGGAATTGATTGTTATTTTCGTTATTTATGCGCTACTTACGGTCCCCTGGGACTGCCGCATTGTCTGCCACCCAATGACATACGTCACGGGACTCGGAGGCTGTTGATTTGGAATTTTCGTTGCACTTTCGAAAAATTAATTTATTTCCCTTCCGATTCTTTAAACTGATACACAAATAATTTTTTGTAATTTTGCTAAAGTAATTTTACAAAAATCTTGTAGTTTTACAATTCCTTGTAAAGATGGCTTTGGTACATGTACCAAATTTTTGTAAATTTTCTGTGTGATTCTATTGTACCTAATTTGTAAATTTTTGGTATGATTTTTTTGTACTTTTGCAATATCTTGAAACTATAAACTAGATTCTCTACTCACAGTTATCCAAAATTTGGTGATTATGCATTTTTACTACTATCGTTATCACTATCACTGATTATCACTGCTTAACAAATATGCTTTCACCATATTTTACTTATTTACACTGTATTTCACCAAAAATGTTAATTACACAAGACACTTAAGGCAAAAACCCTGCCCATGAAAATAATAAAAGATTTAAATACGTCTTACACATTAGTGCCGCAACTCTTAAAACAGATGCGTCAAGCAGTGCATTACTTAAAGAAACCATTAGCTTAGTTCTGATGCAAAAGTATCTCATATTAACTTTCAATTAACGTGCATTGAAATTATCAAATCGCTTTCTACAAATATTACATGTTGTGTTTCCACTTGTACCTTGCCTTTGCCGCAGATTATTCCTTAGTCCTAAACCAGTGCACCGGTATCAACATAACCAATCATCAATCCTAGAGAATAGGCCTGGTGTGGGACATTTCTCCTACTGCCCATGACACCTACCTTGTACCTACCACACCACCTACGACACCTTCTTCTTTTTTGCATGCGATTGGCTGCAAATAATTAAATATTTTACTTTGGCTTCTCTTGACATTGAACGCATACATCAAGCTGGTTATTTTATTATTCCATGTTTTGTGTTTATTTTTAAAATCTGTTTCACCCACTACTAAACTACGTTATGGTGCGAAAATTAACTGTAATGTGTGAAGACCATAGTTTTTTGTTATTTTTCACAAAATAAGTAATTTGTGAAAGGTGGAGAACTGTTTAAATAATTGGGTTTTCAGCAAGTAGGTAAGTTTTTATGCACGTTTATGGATAATTTTTGGAATCATTAAACACAATAACTTCCTAAATAGAGATAATTGGTACTATCGAACTTACGGAAATTAATGTTTTAATCGTTTTTGGTAAGGTCAGTTAAGAAGTTACTGTTTGGGTTAATATTATTACGTAATGTACTACCTATCCAATTTTATTTTACTTATTGCTAAGAACAAGTATTTTTAAATTAGAATTCATCACAAAAATTGAATTCGCTTTAAAAAATCATTTATTTTAGAGACGATATGGCAACCTCGCCTTCCGTAAATCATACGGTTTTTTAGGTTACGTCAGTGGTTAAAAAAAATAATTTTAAAAAATGACTCATTAAACTCATCTATATGGTGTAGTTCACCTGCAGTTAAAATGTCTGTACTTATTTAAGGTTCACCCTTTATATAAAGTAAAAACTAATTTTGTTTAAACTGACACAACAAAAACTATTTGCAGCGAAATAATGTACACAAGTAAAATTACATATATGTTATGTTGCACTTCTGTCAAAGATTTAAAATGTAAATTTATACGAAAATATTATGTATGTAACCTAATTGGTTGAACCAGAGTGGTTCACCTGTTTACGTAAATAACTTTGGGATGAAAAAATAGAGCATTAGAAGGGGTGGATGGATGAAGAGGTGAGCTGAATAGGCTTGGGTGCAGATCTGGCAAGCAAGGCAATGCAAACGTAAGAAAAGTGGGCGTCTAATGACATTTTATGGAGCCTATAACGCAGCCTCAGGTGTCCGGGCTCCCAAGCAAGCGATAACAGGGATAAGCGTCGCTTGTAGCACGCGTCCCACCTAATCTGGTCGGTAGTTCATTGCAGAGCGCGATATATTGTGAAATATCATATCCCCGTGTCAAATCCAATGGTAATGATTGACATAAATTTTGCATAATGAAAGCACTTTGTGTACTGAATATGCAAGGCTTACCCTATTGCTGGCAATTCCTGGCTGTAATAAAACGCAAGCCCGCTGTTGTTCTGCAGATTATTCCTTATTTCAGTCGGAATTCTATTTGTACAATTGTCTGGGTTTTCGGGCACAGTACATATCACGAGAAATCAAAACCGAGTTAAAAGTTTACTTCCTTTTTAAATGTAAATGTAACTACTATTAGGACCCAAATATATCACCGTCCAATTATTAAATCGCATTCATTCAGACTAGATTGTTCTTTTATTATTTACAATTAATTTATTGATTGAAGATTGTCTAGTGTTGTCTAGTTGTGAAATTTTAAATTAAATGCAATTATGTGTGTATTAATATTCGTTAAAATTATTTTGTACCTGTGAAATTTCACATTTAAGATCTGTAAAATTTAATAATGTAAAGTTACATTTATTAATATGGGATCTGCGATTGCAACGAATTATTCAAATACAATTTCATTATTCCTAAAAAAATTACAACTCACTGTAGAATTACAGGCAAATTGCATGATGTAAATTACAGTTCAATAAGAATTACCTATTTGTACAATCGCTTTATAAAACTATAACATGTAAAATTACATTTGGTCGTAAGTGTAAAATTACATTACATTATAATTTCACTATCCGAAGAAAAATGACAAGTCACTGTAAAATTACAGGCAAATTACGTGATGTATGCGGAAATAAGTAAAATTAGAACTAGTCGTAAATGTAAAATTACAGTGAAATTACAATAGTTAAAGAAATGTATTCCAGTGTAAATGTTCAGTTTAAGAAAAATTGCCTATTCGTACAATCACTTACAAAATTACAAACATACAAGAAATGTATATACACTGTAAATCTTTTGTTTCTCGTGAATTATTTGTATAACTTTATAACTAGCCTGTAAAATTTTAGTGATATTACAAATGAAATACACCAAAATTTCAACAATTAACATATGGCAAACAATTGTAAAATGTCTGTCATAATCTGTAAAATTATTTTCTGGACCGCCCTGTAGATTATCTGTTGTTATTGCTGGAAGTGTGTTCTGAAATTTACACAGTTATATTATAAAGTCTAATAATACTCATTCGGTAAAATTACTTTCTATGTTTAAGGTATATTAAAACCTCAAAAAATACTACAAAGATAGTAAAAAGGTAATTTTTATGTCTGGTATTTTAGCATAAACAACAAGTAAATAGATGTCTTTACGTAATGATAAATTTACCGATTCTGTGATTAATTAAAAATGAACAATAAGTGAATTAGATTATAACACCAGTGGTGTCAGTGTAAAAATACAAGCATATAAAGATATATTTCCACATTTATAGCTATACGTTCTAAAATAAATACAGTTACAAAACATATAATATATGTAGCATGACCGTAAACTTACATTAAGTATTTTTACTTTTTTCTGAAAATTAGTTAATTTAATACATAATTACTGTCTGGTGTAAATATTGCATGCATTTAAAAAATAGTTCAATAATTATATGGGGAGTGAAAAGTGCTGTGATATGAGATTTTGACATTTGTTTTGTTATATTTATTTATTTGCATTTGTTTTGTCACAGTGACAGTATTATTTAGTATTGGTTAAATTAAACTCGTAGTGAAATATTCGATAGGTCAAGCAGAGCAGTTGAAATAAAATACACAATTTGTCTTTCTACCAGTATGTTTGTGATAATGTGACAGCTCACGCCAGGGTGCAAGAACTGTCACTCAAAACAAAATCGTATAATTGGATTCTTGGTGAGGTGAGAGAGCTTATCGGAAAAGTGACGACTCCGAAATAACCTCCTTGAACTATGAAGTGAGGAACCCTCCCGGGGACAGATTAGTCACTTGTCTTTGTCAGTGCAGCCAAATGTCGCAGATCTTCCCATTCTACCCTGATCTCATGATTTTTCAACTTCACCATTCGTTAAAATTAGTCGTTATCTTGTGTCAAATCTATATATAGCCTCCCCTGATTAGTATCTCACTATTTTAGCTGGTACTTCTAATATAGGATTGCTCTGTTGTTGATATTTCCCCTGTATATTTACGGTAACGATTTACATAGCGAAGAGGGCAAATTACTGTCAATGAGGAGGGGTCACTAGAAATGTTTATGCTTCCAGGAAACATGCGATTTTAATTGTTTCACCTAATGGTGCCGCTATCAGTAAAATCATCTTAATCGATTTCAAGAAACGACTTTAGCTTTGTTTTACGTTATATCGAGGCTTGTTGCGCTAGAATTCCAATAAACGTACAGGTAAAAAGAGAACACTTGATTGCATTGTATTTGCTACTAAGTAATTTTTGCTTCTATATAGACCTAACGGCACATTTTATGAGATATTATTTTTTTTCTTTAGTTTTATTGGGTTTTTGCCACACTTCTGAAAAATAATAAAAATTAATTAAATAAGCCCTTGCGCCAAACGGAACAGTCAAGGGTTATTTTTGAAACTAAGTTTGCCTAACCAAAAAATCTCACACTGAAAAAAGCAGATAAGTAAAAAATAACAAAAATCACATCACTATCACGCACTTCCGTAATATTGACGTTTCGAAAAACTCTCTGTTTTCGTTTTCAAAATAGTAGTAAAAATATTAAACGTATGTCAAGTTTGACAGTTTAAAATTTGTTTATCTGCTTCCATAGAGATGTTAAATGATTTTTATTTTATTTTTACTTCTTGATACAACTGTAGCCAACAAGCGTGTTCGCAAATTTTGGATTTTTCAAATTCCCGTCTTTTTATATAATTTTTATGTTCCTCAGCTCTAACATTCATAGGCCGAGACGTTTCTCCAACATAATGTTTATTGCATTCACAAGGTATACTGTAGATGCAATTTTTTTAATTTTGTATATCATTTTTTGGACGCGTTTTTAACAAAAATGATCGTAAGGTAATAGTTGTCTGAATATTAAATTTATTACCGATTATTTTTAACTTTTCTAATAATATAGGAATGTATGGAATTTTTATTGTAAAAGACTCGGATTGTCCAAATAAAGGTTTAATAATTTGTAACAAATATTTTGCTAATTTGTTGCAAGGCGAATTTATAGAACTAGCTATTGGTCTTAGAGGTACATCACGTTTATGAATCTTTGGTAAACCATAAAAATGTGGTGGATTACTATAATGTGGGTTTAAAATTTTTCTTTCAATATCTGAAAATTCTCGTTTGTATTTATATAATGTTCTATAAATTTTGTTTTCAATAGATTTAGTTGGGTCTTTGTTTAATTTTGCATAATTTCCGTCATTAACATCTCTATGGAAGCAGATAAACAAATTTTAAACTGTCAAACTTGACATACGTTTAATATTTTTACTACTGTTTTGAAAACGAAAACAGAGAGTTTTTCGAAACGTCAATATTACGGAAGTGCGCGATAGTGATGTGATTTTTGTTATTTTTTACTTATCTGCTTTTTTCAGTGTGAGATTTTTTGGTTAGGCAAACTTAGTTTCAAAAATAACCCTTGACTGTTCCGTTTGGCGCAAGGGCTTATTTAATTAATTTTTATTGTTTTTCAGAAATGTGGCTAAAACCCAATAAAACTAAAGAGAAACTAAAATTATGCCACAAATAAATAGCTTCAGACAATATCTTGAGATATTATTTATCATTGAAGTTTCTCTACACTTTCGAAAAATTAATTGACTCCTCTTTCGAAGTAACTTTATCTTAAAATTGAGAAAAATTGTTTTTACTGCACTTGAAATTTTTACACAACCAGAAATTTCACGTAGTAAAATGTTAAAATGGTTGCACTAAAATGCAGATTTTGCTAGAAATTATCGATTTGAAATATTTACAACACTTTCCAAATTTACTACACTTTCGATTTTTAAATAACTGCAGGAATTTGAGGCATTAAATGAATGAAATAAATAGTAAATTAAATAAATCAAAGTGCAAATAATCGATTTGAAGTTTAATATACTTTCGGAAAAATTAATTTGTGTAATTGATGTACTTAGGCTAAGTATTCATTGCTTTCTCGCTAGTTAAAATTAGCTTACGAATATAAAATACATTGCAAGTGAAATTTTGCAGTTTCATCTACTTTTAACTGCATTTTCAAAATATTTCGATTCTCACTCTAATAAATAATTCTACGATTTTCAAATTGAAAAAGATTTTGCAGCTGTGTTTGGTTATATATTTTCCAATAATTTGCTTATCAATCTAGTTATCGATAATTTATATGCAAATTTGGTCTATAAAGAGATATCTAGAAAACGGTTTAAATGTGGCACTATCCTTAATAGTCCAATCCCAGGGGATCACTCCATTCGTATTCATGAACTTGACGGTTTCGTATATGCAAAGAGGCTAACACGATTATAGTCCAGGACAGTGGTTACCAAAATGTGAGCTGCCGTGGAAAACCAACATGTTTTTCTCTTTTCATGAATGTTAGTATCTCTCTTTGAATTTGTATAATAACTGCACATTTTTGAAGTATGCTTTGAATAAAAAAGTTTAGGAACCACTGGCTTGAGATTACAGAAATTTCATTTTTAATTTCAAAAAATCTCCTACAGACGTCCAAAGAATATTTGCCAGGGGAGCAAATGGAGTGGTTACTTGATAACGAAAGTAAAGACAATCATTTTTACTTTACTTTCGAAAAAATATTTATGTACGTTTTTAGCATTGCCTTTTCCAGATAAATTTACTTATCTTTTAAATAATTAAAATAAAAACGATTTAGTAAATAGATGAAAGGATGAGTTAAATAGACAAATGAGTAAATTTTACCAGAATATGATAAAATCATTTCCTAGGCACTTTCAAAAAATTAATTTACTTAGCTTCTCATTATTTAAACCTTTTGTTTTTTTCAGAGTATTTTTGCTTTAGTTTGTAATGGTAAATAACTACAGAAAGGACAATGTTAAAAATAGCCGATTTTTGGCTTATCCGGGGGAACGCATAAATCATAAAAAAATCAATTGATTATTGTTAATTAACATTAGAAATACGTCAGATAGCTGGGGAAATGTCGCTACTACCCCTAAACCTATATAAACTACCCTTAAATAGCTTTAAATGGATAATCATTAATTATTATTATAAAATTCGTGTAAAATGAAAAATATGCTTGAAAATGATTAGAACAGATAAAAAGTGATAAATAACTGTAAAAATGTCCATTCCACCTCTAAAAATTAAAAAAACGACTTTCAAAAGCTAATGGTGAGCTTACTTCGACATCAAAAATAGATAATGCTTAAATGTTCAAGGGAACGCCTATTGCTAGAAAAAAAATGATAGATTACTGTCAAAAAATGCAAAAACTGATACTAGAGTACATTAAGTAAGTGGGGAAATATTAATTGCACCCCTAAATCTATATAAACTGCCTTTAAATAGCTTAAAATAGATAATCATTATTTATTATTGTAAAATTCGTTAAGAATAAAAAAAATGCTTAAATCACTTTTAAGGTTCATTTATACTATTGCGACCTGAAAAATGGGCGCAAGGATAAATTGCCATTTTTTCAGTACGCGCTCGCAAAGTGAGAACAATTGGCGCTATTTCGCCATTGAATGGGCACTTTTACAGTCATTTATCACTTTTTATATTGACATACTGTCTGTTCAAATAATTTTCAAGCATTTTTTTCATTTTACACGAATTTTATAACAATAATTAATGATTATCCATTTAAAGCTATTTAAGGGTAGTTTATATAGGTTTAGGGGTAGTAGCGACATTTCCCCAGCTATATGGGCTATTTCTAATGTTAATTAACAATAATCAATTGATTTTTTTATGATTTATGCGTTCCCCCGGATAAACCAAAAATCGGCTATTTTTGACATTGTCCTTTGATGTGAGCCATGAAATGGCTAAACACACAAAAGTACAGATTATACGAGATTTAATCGTTTTGAAGTTTTCACTGCACTTTCGAAACATCAATTTATTTCTCATGTATTCATATGTCCTTACCCCAGAAACTTTTCTACACCAAATTTCATTGAGATGTCTCGTAGAGGTAAGAGACTTTATGAATGCCATTTCTATTCATAGATATGTACTTGAAATATATATATATATATATATATATATATATATATATATATATATATATATATATATATATATATATATATTTCAAGTACATATATTATTGTCATGAACAAAGTCTGTTTTATTTTAAGGACACTTAAGTTTAAATTCGAGTTATAACTTCTCTTTTTGCTATACAGGGTGATCTACAACCTCTATGGCATAGCTAACCCAGCTACCATCCAAGTTTATGATAGAGCTTGTAGAACACCATGCAGAGGACATAATGCAGCAGGGGTGCAAGTGGGCAATATCTTTGTTATTTTTGATTTTACAACAAAAAGTTACTGGACTAAAATTGTAGAGGATTCAATTTGCAATAAAAAATGTTTTTTAAAAAAATTTGTATGACCAATAGTTTACCTGATAAATGCTAAAAACAATTTAACCCCTTTTCCAAGATGGCGGCCGAAGTTGGAGGGTTGTGACCCCACAAACTTCAAGTTAAGCTTTTTTTGACCCCCCCCCCCTCACATCTAAACAATAAAATTGCGTCCTCTGAAGGTACACGCTAAGATCAAAATAATGTAGGTAACATTTCAATGGACTACACGTTTCCTCTAAGAATAGTGTGGATCTCTTTGGATCTTTTAGTGTTTTTTAAAATCCATAAAAAATAATATTTGATTGATAATCTATAATTACTTCTCTGTTTGTGTTATATGTTGTATTTATGTTTAAATTCTGCTAATTTTTAAGTACTTATACGGTACCTGTGCTATGATATATTACTATTTGTATTGTATTTTGCTATTATTTACGTACTTTCCATGTAATTAGACAATAATGCCTGTTTGGAAGCAATGAATAAATAAATAATTACAACATTTTGATTTAATATTGTATATTACACAGGGTGTTCCAGAATTATGGTAAAATATTTTACCAGTGTGTTCCATAAGCCATTTCAGGGGGGGATCTTCATATAAAATTTTTCAATTTGGGTCCTCCCTGTTGAGATATTCGAGTCTCAAAATGGCGGAAAAAAATAGTTTTTTTATATTTCTTAAAAACGGTTGCACTTAGATATTTCAATTTTGGTACACATTATCAGCTAGTCAAAAGCTATTTTGTGGTGGTGTCTATTCCTTAGCTAATGTTTCTGGAGGGCGGGAATGAACAACCCCTAGATTTATTTCTTTCAGAACTTTTGCCTGCAATGGCCGATTTCAACAAAACTTTTTTTTAAATACTTTACATAATTTTACTACTTTTTTCCCTCTTGTAATTTTCTCATACAACGAACAGTTTGCGGAGAACCAAATAAAAATAATTTTCCTTACTCTAAACATCTTTTCGTCACCGGTCACTGATAACCGCAATAGGCGGTTGCTATGATGATGTTTCTCTGTTGTCTTATGAAACAAATCAGTCTTGACAGTTTTTGCAAATATTTGTAAACAACTGACTCTTCCGTACAAATATTAGCAAATAAATTGATGGAATATGCATACGGTAGGACTGGCAACAATTATAGGAATACCTTTGTTTAGAAATATTTGCAAAAACTGTCAATTATAGATTTGTTTGACAAGACAACAGAGAAACATCAACATAGCAACCGTCTACTGCGGTTATCAGTAACCGGTGATGATAAGATGTAAGGAAAAGTATTTTTATTTTTTCCGCGCAAACTGTTGGTTGTATGAAAGTATTACAAGAGTGAAAAAAGTAGTCAAATTAGGTATATTATATAAAAAATATTTTTTGTTGAAATCGGGTATTGCAGGAAAAAGTTCTGGAAGAAACAAATATAGGGGTTGTTTATTCCCGCTTTCCAGAAACATGAGCCAAGGAGTAGAAAAAATAAAAAAACTATTTTTTTCCGCCATTGTGAGACTCGAATATCTCAACAGAAAGAACCCAAATTGAAAATTTTCATATGAAGATCCCCCCTTAAAATCGCTTGTGGAATACACTGGTAAAATATTTGACCATCATTCTGGAACACCCGTATATTATAAAATATGCTTTTAAATATGCTTTAAAAACAGAAACTGTAAAATTTTTAAAATTATGGTTGACATACACACACATTATAGAAACGTCTCACTCCGGTTATGATTTCTATGTAAAATATGAATTGCGTCCAGATTTCCGGGTTATAGTGACTTAAAAACTTGGTAGAAAGTTGAGTTAATTAATGCATACGAATGGGTGTATTGTGGAACTCAAGCAGTCGCGTCAGTAACAAAAGCGAAGCGATTAGCCTGCTAGGCGCTGAAGCCAGGAATATGAAACAAATGATAATCGCAATCACCAGCGGGATGGGATGGCGTCTGTGTGATTTATAGACGGGCAAAAACGCCACCTAGAGGACAATGTGTTCCGCGACTACAATAACTTCCACTCGGGCGGTCCCATGACTAGACACCGCGCGTCGGCACTTAACTAGAGGATGCAATTTAATTATGAAATGCGCCTCCATTAGTCAGAGCCGTGAGTGGATTGTTGGAGACGTTGAAATTGACCGTGCGGATCTTCTGATAAATTTGCGACCATTGTCTCGAGTATCAGGAACCCAGGAAGTTGTGGTGCGAACATTGGGTGCTTTACGCAAATCCAGTGGCATCCATCACTGTGCTCCTTTTAACAATGGGGTTATAGTCTAGGCAGTTTTTACGAAAATGTGTTCAGTTACTAAAATCATCACAACACACTCAAATCAGTGACTAACAAAATCCAACAATAGAAGAATTTCATTCTGGGCCAATTGATCAATTTAATGAATTTGTATCCACTTTAACATTATTAGTAGTTTTGGAACTGAATTCTGTTAAAAAAAGCTGGTAAATCATTACACAGTAAGAATGAATAAAGAGCTATACATTCATTTCTAAAAATGTACATCCTTTTATCCTATGGGGTTTATATAGCTATTTGAATGTTTAAGAAATTTTGATTTTGAACATATTTTTTCTTCAATTATACTACCTGCATCTTCACTATACAAATTTTGCTACACTTTATCTTGAACCGTTTTAAAGATAATTAAGAAAAACTGCCGTCAGAGGAACAAACTTAGCACCACATTTAACCTAAGCTATTTTGAAGTACATATACATACAATACACATATACATACATATGAAGTTCATAGTTATACATATGCATACATATGAAGTACATGCTTTTGCAATAATAATGACACTTCCTCAAAATAATTTAATCTATTGGTGAGTGGAACTACAACTAAGAACAAATGTTAACAGTTGAAAGTAAATTTCATTAATAATACGTCAGAAGAAATCGCAATATTCATTTTAAAGAGTGTCATTATTATTGCAGATGACTGCACATAGTTACCAATAACCAATATAGACTACGCTTTTAAAATTTTAGATATGTCTGTTGTGCTTAGATGCACTTTTGAAAAATGTATTTCCTCTGTTTCTTTAAAACTTACACTGAAAAATGCTTGATTGTACTTTAAATATCTGATATCTGTACAAATTTTATGTAATAAATTGATGATAAGGCGTATTAAATAGACTAAAGGCAGATTTTGTGAGATATTATTAATTTGAAGTTTTCACTACACTTTCGAAAAAACTTCACTTAGGAGTAATCGTTTTCAAGTTTCTTACGAAATATGATCTATTTGACGTATTCACCACACTTTTAAAAAATTAACTGACTCACTTTAAAAATAACTGTTTTGAACTTTATAATCATTTTTATTTAATGAATCTATATATTAACTTTAAGGAAATTTTGAAATTGGATTTTGTTGAAAAATATTGATTATATTTAAGTAAATTATGTCATATACTCTTAAAATCACTTTAAAGGATTTTTTTTATAATACAGAGTGTCGCCATTTCAGACTGTCTATACCTGAAATGATTAAAAAATTTCAAGTGTCGAAAAAATTCTTCTTTTAAATAAAAACTTTACTTTTTACAAAATAATACTTTTGAACCCCTTGGTAGAATAGTTATTTTTTCATTTTAATACACAGGATGTTCAAAAATAAAGTTAAAGTAAAGTGAAAGTAAACTGAAGAGTAAAGTACCTTAAATCTTAACGCTACGTAGAAAAGTAATGGAGAAAAGTTGCTTGGAATTCAATTGTATGCTTAAATATACAACTCCTATCTTCTATGATACGTAACTGTGTCTCAAAGAGGGTCAAATTACTTACCTAATTTTCTTTACTGTTCTGACAATAATTTAACATGGAGAAATGTATAAAAAATCAAAATAAATTGGTACCAACGTTTAGTGTAGTATGTGAAATGGTTATCTACTGAACAATTTTTGTTGCACATATAATTAGTGATCTACAGTAACAACAATAATAATAATAATATAGGTTTGGTGCGTCGTAGCCAGATCTCACATCGCTTGATTTGTCGTATAAGGTATTTTTAAAACGAAGTGTACGATGAACCAACAGAAAGCATGGCGAACTTAATCAATACAGTATATTATGTCATCTGTTAAGTTCATGTGATCGGGAATCGCGACGTCGTTTAAATTGTTGACAATGAAAGTATTCTCGAACAAAACTAACTAATGTGAAAATTTAATTAATTCAGCAGAAAGGGGATAATCGATCTGGTTGTACATACATCATCTTAAATAATAAAATCACTCAGATGTACTTAACGGCAAAATTACAGGTCATTTGAAATCTGTTTAATAAATTAATCTCTAATTGGATAAATACCATCAGTTTTCCGCCACAGGTATGTACAAAATTTAATAACGGCATTTAAGAGTAATATAATGTATTGTTTTCTGCAAAATTTCTGGAATTGTTCTGCTTATACGAATAAATTCTAAATACCATCCACAAATAATGGTGAGGTACAAAAGTTAATTATTGTCAAAAAATCACTGGAAGGTCCATGTTCAAAGTAGAATCGTTTGGTTTATTATAATTTAATTATGTAACATTAACTTTTCTGGAAAAGGAAATACAATTACATTTACTCAATTGTAAACAATTAATTTAAATGATACTCTAATTGAGATCCATTTGCTTTTTAGTGCATTGCGTGCAAAGTTAGATTTTACACATACGATAGATTATACAATATTCGCCAAAAGTATGGAATAAATTCAATAAAAACGAAACAATTATTTTTTGGGAAAAATCCTCGAACAGGTCGATTTTTAATTTAAAAAATACATATTTTAGCGTAAAATGCGATTTTCAAATGTCATTTGTTTTCGAGTAATGACGTCATCGATTTTTTTTTTAAATGGCAACACCATATTTTTTTCCTTGATTCTGAAAGATCGTTTAATTCTCTATCAGACAGTACTAAAATTTTGCCCTCTTACATAGGAAAGTTTTCGAGTAAATGACGATTGAATGTTAGAAAACGTAAATTTTATCCATAAAAAAGTAACAATTCTGAGGTATGTAAAATAAAATACAACTGATTAAATTTTATACTTAAATTAAATGTTCGAATTGCCATCCACCAACTTCTTGACAATGCGCAAGTCTGTGAAGAAATTCTTCTTGCACATTATGAATGATTTCTGGGGTAACTCTGCGTATTTCGTCCCGAATGCGATTTTGAAGTTCTTCTAAATTACGTGGTTTATTAATGTACACTTTTGACTTCAAGTATCCCCATAAAAAATAGTCAAGAGGTGTAAGATCTGGCGATCTTGCAGGCCATTCTATCGGTCCGCGTCTGCCGATCCACCTCCCAGGAAAACAGTTGTCCAAAAAATCTCGTACAGGGCGCGCATAGTGCGGAGGTGCACCTTCTTATTGAAACCATATGGTATCGTCAGGAATGTCAGGGTCATTATCGTTAGGAAAAATTACTGCAAGGGCTGGAACAAGGTCATTTTCTAGAAACTCTAAATATCTTTGTCCTGTAAGGGTTCCTGGGAGATGGATCGGCAGACGCGGACCGATAGAATGGCCTGCAAGATCGCCAGATCTTACACCTCTTGACTATTTTTTATGGGGATACTTGAAGTCAAAAGTGTACATTAATAAACCACGTAATTTAGAAGAACTTCAAAATCTCATTCGGGACGAAATACGCAGTTACCCCAGAAATCATTCATAATGTGCAAGAAGAATTTCTTCACAGACTTGCGCATTGTCAAGAAGTTGGTGGATGGCAATTCGAACATTTAATTTAAGTATAAAATTAAATCAATTGTATTTTATTTTTACATACCTCAGAATTGTTACTTCTTTATGAATAAAATTTACGTTTTCTAACATTCAATCGTCATTTACTCGAAAACTTTCCTATGTAAGAGGGCAAAATTTTAGTACTGTCTGATAGAGAATTAAACGATCTTTCAGAATCAAGGAAAAAAATATGGTGTTGCTATTTAAAAAAAAAATCGATGACGTCATTACTCGAAAACAAATGACATTTGAAAATCGCATTTTACGCTAAAATATGTATTTTTTAAATTAAAAATCGGCTTGTTCGAGGATTTTTTCCAAAAAATAATTGTTTCGTTTTTATTGAATTTATTCCATACTTTTGGCGCATACTGTATTGATTGTTTTGAGGATGTCAAAGTAATAGATTTATAGATG
This sequence comes from Monochamus alternatus, assembly GCA_037114965.1. Lineage (NCBI taxonomy): Eukaryota > Metazoa > Arthropoda > Insecta > Coleoptera > Cerambycidae > Monochamus > Monochamus alternatus. Next base: position 22,897,785 of record CM073432.1, on the reverse strand, counting down.
TTACATACACACTATATTACATTGTTTTTGTTGTGTATGACTGGATCCAGGAGAAATAAATCCTTTTTTAGACGGTAATAATTTATCTGGACATATAGGCCCCAAAAAGTTGTTGACTAACTGTAGTTGTAAGCAAAACAATAGGGCATGACATTGACTGATTGCAGCAGCGTTATCTGTGAAGACTATATCACTCCCTCATAGAAAATCGACCGAAAACAAATGCAAAATTTGGAATTCGTTACACACTACTGCGGATCTTATCCAATTCTACGGGGATAATCCATAAATCAAACAAATTTTTAACTTGTCTTCTTTCACAGATGATAAAGAGATTGGGGCACGCATCTCTGAATAGATTATTACAGTCTCCCCGTTCTACTCTGCTTGTTGCCCTTGTAGCGTCCCTACGGGTGAATACACAAAACAGAGTTTCCGGCGCAATCCACAATCCGTTACTTATATCCTTAAAACGTCACTATTTCTGTTATATATGACCCTTCCACAATTTCCATATTTTCCCTAAGTATATTGTTCAAATTTATATTCGATTATCTAATCTCCTGAAATATTTTTTCAGCCCTTGAGTTTGGGAATACCGCACAACCGGCCGAATTGCTAGGAAAATTGCCACATAATTTTTTTTTAATAAAAAAATATACGTATTTACTTTTTTAAAGTTATGCAGTGTCTCATTTAAAACTCTCAAAAACAAAATGAGATGTCTGTTATGCCACTAATGTTATGATTTCTGATTTGAACTGACACGGAAGATATAATAATAATTATTATGTTAAAACCCACTATAAAAAAATTAGAGGTTCTTTCATATAATTTTTTTAATTTTAGCATTCCCTAAAGAGTTCGACTCCCTAAAAGAAGAGTAAACATTGTTCTTTTTCCAATTTCTCTCAAAAACAGTTGAATATGACCAAACGAATTTTCTTACATGGTATATAGAGATTTTCCGGGTCGTTATGCCGTGACCTAGGTAACTGGTCGCTACCAGTAACAGAATTAAAGGGCATATCCTTAGCTATAGCTGGGATTCTTTGACCTGCCTTTATTATTCTCGTGTTAGTCTTTGTAGGGGCAGACTCGGTATCGGTATCTCTGGACCCGCGCATATATTAATTTCGGCTCCTATTGTTGATACTACGACTGATACGGTCGCATCCCATGCTTCCAAGAATGTTGGCTTGGGTCAATGTGAGAGATTGATACTGGTCGACGTTTGAACACCACCCTAATTAATGAGGTTTTCCAGGTTTCCCTCATTCCTGCACTGAATGGTGGTTAGGGCCTACCAACATAAGTCCTTTCTGGACGCAAATGCGGCCTGCTTAATAATAATATGTCGCCCCTTCTTCTGCACAGGTCACCGACTTCTGGGCCTCGTGATTAGATTGATGGGTAGAGATATTATTATATCAAAAAATAGCACCGGCCGTGAAGCCTAAAATCCACCATGAAATTTTGTTTATTCAACACTTTTCAAATGATGAATTTATTGTTTTATAATAAAATTGGTATTTTTTAAATGAACATTTTTTCCCAAAAAAACAAGACATTTGAATTCTTTAAACCGTAAGCAATAGCTCCTATCTCCTATGATGTATCTATATTACAATCAGATTTCACGCCCTTCTATATTAAAAAGCATCTATATGGTAAGGAAATCGATATTCGGTATGCCGATGCCGTTTGTAGCTTGTTTTAAGCCTCCTATATTATACCATGATTTTCAGTGCATTTTTACGCTAGCGATTTTGACCAGCTTCGCAGTAAACTATCAACATGTCATTCATACGATTATTAAAATGTTCCATTTTTGTCATTAGCATAGTCATAATTATATTAGTAAACTCAATTCAATTCTGATAAAAACCATAAATTCACGCTAATAATACGTTACCCTACTTTCCTGCGCCACTGGTGTGATATTCACCGTGCGCTTCTGCAACTTCCTGCCTTCAAAGCTCATAAATCAAAAAGGTCACCCTTAATCCATCTAACACTTCGTGGACCGTCGATTTTTTATGTTGCAGCCACAGAAACTAATTATGGAGCCATGATAAAGGCGTTTCTTGTATCGCTACAAATCATTACTCCTGCTTTTCTGCCAAGTCAGAACGCTTTACTTTCGACGTAATCAAAGCTAGATATACCAGAATCATTTTCAGCATTTGTGTAAATTAAATCCAATATGGTGTAGATTTACACTTAGCATAGTAGCAAATTTGATGTAAATTCTTCTTCGTAAATACCGTGCACCTGGGATATGAGTGCCTTTATTTTGCTGTTGGTATGATAAATTGTACCAAACAAAACAATTGACTGAGGATTGAGCAAGTCCGTCATTAAATTGCTCCTTTTTATTTACGCACACTCACAAACATTAAACGAACACTAGGTATAAAAAAATTATAGAATAATATAACAAAAGTATGTACAATGCACTCCAAATATTTTTTTTCTGTAGAGATCTGGAATAGATCCCACATCCTGCACCTTTCTTCCTTATGATCCATCTATGAATATGTTAATCACATCCTCACCATCGGTCTCCTCCTTCTCACATCTGATAATTGCTAGACAAGATCTGTTGAACGCAAAGTGGGGCGAATATCAGTGTCTACCTGCAAAAGAAGCATCCTCCTAACGATTCCATTCCACAGGCGACACCCGACTTCTTCACATACCTGAGGTGAAGTCAGGTCAAGGCCATTTCTTTTAGACATACATCAAAAAGTGACAAGACTTTAAAGTACTTCGCATCCAATGCAAAGTTAACATAATGTTGAATTGGTGTCTTTATTACCTCCATTTATCTCTTCCTCGTGAGAACCATTTCCGTCTTGAGGTTAACAGACATAACATAGTTCTTACACCACTTTTCAATAGGCAAATGATCCGTTCAAATTTTCCATTAAGCAACATAGTGAGGTCTTCTGCATAAGCTATAGTGTAGATGCTAGTTTCCCAATTAAGTGGTATATTATATTAACTCTTTTGGTGAGCCTACTCGTATTTGATATCTAGTTACAGTTGGTAGGAGAAACTTCCTCTCCATAAGAGATGAATTAACTGTTTTATCAAATGCCTTCTGTATGTCTATCAATATCACCAGGTTGAAATCTTTTTTGTGCAAGAATTTTTCGATCCTGCTCACCATTTAGTGAGGTCAGTTGCATACACAGACTCTAAGGTATTTCACATCCGATGCAAAGTTAGCATAGTGTTCAGGAGAATTGGTGTCTTTATTAGCTTTTATTTTCCGCGTGAAGAGAACATTTTCCGTCTTGAGGTTGACAGACAAAACATTTGCATTCTTTGGGATCCTTTCGAACTTTCCAGTAAACAGCATACTGAGGTAATCTGCATAATTGCATATCCAGGTAGGAGAAGCTTCCTCTTCACAAGGGCTGAATTAATTTTAGGAAAGGCTGTTTGATCAAATGCCTTTTATATGTCTGTGAATACCCCCTTTTTCCTGCAAAGATTTTTCGATCCTGTCCACTATTTGGTGTAGGGTAGTGTCGATGGATACCCCTGAAGTATATGTTGATTAAGATGTCTTTCAATTTATTTTAATCTCGACTAGAAAACCAATATGACATTTGTTTCATTGTTTTGGGACTCACTGTATAATATTTTTTAGACAAAGTACCTTATTGTACTAATAATTAAAGAGACTACGACTTGCTGAATTGCACACGGATTATTTTTTCCGCTAAATATTTTATTAAAATCCTGTCGACTGTCCTCAAAGCAAAAATGAGATAATTACATATTTTTGGCAAGATCAAAGGTAGCCTGCTACCCCTAAGCGTAGTGATGAAATATAGATCGACTGATTAAATCAGAATATTTGGCTTATGGAATTAATACTTACTTATTCTGTTTGTTACAGAAATGGGCTTCGCAGAGATCGGTGGTAGTGAGGTGCTAGTGTGTCCACATACGGACTGGTGTCAGACTGGAAGGGAGTTACGTCAAATCGCGGATGATCTACGACGGTCTAACAGCGCATTGGTGAGTCTATTTTCATTATATGTTTTGATAACCGTAGCATATGCGCTACGACGCCAATTAAAAGAAAATTAATTTTTGTTTGCTGATTTAAATTTTGAATTCTTTCAAAACTGGCAGACCACCAGCAGAATATTTTATTGTGAGGCAGTCAGCCTAAGTATGTATGCCATTTTGGTCATAATAACATTATTTCAAGGTTAAATGTTATATTTAAGTCTAGGACACTTTTTTATTATAGCCTGTATATTAATTCTACATTTAGAAGGATGTGTAAGAATCATAATTTTTTACATAAAGAAACGTTTTTTCAGGTAAAGACATCTTTTGGGTGTATTTTTCAGATTTTCATATTTAGAGACAATATTAAACCTAGTTTCACCGCTTCTCGAAATGACATAGAGAGAATAAATTTTTATAGTTACTATTGTTGTACTACCATATTTTTTTTAAATATAGATGCCACGAAGCACTAAAAGTAAAGACAACTAGGCTTTGATCACATTTGCTATTGCATAACTAGGCTTAAATAGACCCCGCCGTGTTAAAAGATATAAGGCCAAGACCTCTTTAGATTATAAAATGTTACGCATGGCTTACTCTCATACAAATAATTAACCATTATCCAATAATGAATGTTTTATACAGCCACCGGATTATGAATGCTGCAACGTTGGTCACAGTGAGTCACCCTTTTGACGACACGACCACTGGAGCACAGTCATTTGGTTCTATATAAATACGGTACAAATACCTCTCTTTTTCTATGCTTTAGCGCGATGTAATCATTACATTACACACAGGTCTTTACAACGGACATTCTTGGATATGGTACGTATCTTTATGTATATAAGGTTTCACTTTACTAGAGTTAAACGTTTCTGTCTAGTAATAGATGTTATCGAATTTGAATGAAAAGTATTATTGCCCATACAGGATGTCCCTGAATAAGTGGGACACAGGGCAACTATTAGTTTCAAACTTTATTATTATCGTTATTTAATTGTTTTGACGACACTTATCAAGACCAGTAGTTGACGATTGTTAAAGGAACAGCGAATTTTGTTTTTAACTAAGTGTATCACATATGTAATTGTCCATGTCAGTCAAATTTCTAGGGCCTGCTATGATTTTTTTGTCGTAGCAATTTTCTGAGATTTCACATTACCGATTTTTATTGAAAATCTTACAATGTAGCACTAATAAGCGTTTTCTATAATCCGTATATTCAGAATTTCATAAAATTCTCGGAGTATCCAAATCAGTTATTTAAAAAAAAAACGTTTACCCGCGTTATCTTCTTGATATACATGGTGTTTTTTAAGGCACCGGTTAAAGTTCTTGGTAAAAAGTAATAAGAAAATTTCCAATAATACCCACCCATACATTTAAAGAAAACTAATTTTGAAATCGAGATTATATTATGACATTAGGGCTTTCATCAGACCAAATGTGTTTATTATGGAAAATCATTATAACATCTCTGGAAAAATTAACTTCGTCGGTAAACAATATGCAAAAACCATTATTAAAACTGAATCTCCAAGTCTAATTTGACAATGCACAGTATTATAAGATGACGACTTCTTATTTTTATTGTTTTGTACCGTCTTCCTAAGATATATTTAAGTAATTTAAGTAACTGAAAATGCACTTGATCAAATAAATCATTTTTGCTGTTAATCGACTTGGAATACCAAAAAGGGTGTGAATATTATACAGGGTGTATATTTTTTTAGCAAATAATATACCTCCATACTTACTGTCATATTAAGTATGCGCACCGAATTTGGTTAAATTGTCTCAAGCGGTTTAGAAATCAAAAATTAAAAATTGATTTTTTTTTAATTTTTGACACGCTGCAACTGGACAATGACTGTCCTAACATAACAAAAAATCCTTATTTTTTGCCACAGAATACGCCCCTGGATTTTTGCCATCTACATAACATTCTGTACTTTCAGTAATTTTCAGTTATCTATTTTTTATATCGATCCTGTTGCAACTCATAATGCAGTCCTTAAGATGGTATGACTTACTGTAAAAAAAAACTGCGGCATGTATGACATCAACTCACTCACCAGGAGTGAACCAACATATAACATATTTAAACAATGTTTTAACCAAAATATACCAATTTTCTAATCGTGCGTTTAGCAACAACAAACTAATCTGATGGACGGTGACCATCACGTAATACGGTCAGGCTATTCAGAGGGCCAGCGGAACAAAAAGGTCCGATAACAGCAGCCCTTGCATAATTAAATCATCTAATCAACACCTCGATGCGAGAGAATAGCAGTGACCGCCAGTTTAGAGAGATTTTGTCTGTGATGGCGACTCGGTACGTTCCCATATGGGCCATTTATATGGATTTAAGATGGACAGCGACTGGACCTGGGAGCTTAGGCTTAATTGAGCAAGGGTTGCGCCTATTATAGATGCAAATGGAAATGTGTGGTTGCAATGATGGACACTGTTCATGAATACGCGGACCCCGTTCATTATCGAGTACAATGCCTAGAGGATTACTGTCCTGAAAGAAAAAAATTGGAAAGTGTAGTGACATTAGAATATCATTGAAAACGTCCTGTTGTAATAACATTAAGATCGCTGTATTTTTCGGGTCAAATTGTGGTGTTTTTTAGGTCCAGAAATCACGAAAAGTAAAACACGTAGAGCAAATGTAATATCAAAAATAAAATTATTGATGTTTTGTTTATCCACTTTTACTATTCAAATAATAAAATAACTTTTAAAATACATTTGTAAGACACACATAATTTTGCTAATCTAACCCCACATTTTAACAATTATTTTCACATAAGTACTTATGAACAAAAGTGAACAATCTTATATGCAGAACTATGTAAGTTTATGTTATTCAATATTTACATCTAAAGTTGAATTTAAAAAAATACATATTTTAGAAGATTTCTGTACCTAAAAATTTGTTGATTAGACAACTTTCTGTCTTTATATAATCGTTTCACTTCGGTAGTTTTGAATATTTGGATAAGATCCTTTTATTTGTTAAACTGTATATTATTCAGTTCTTAAATGTCTAAAATTACTTGTATTTGTAGAAAACACTATTTCAAGAATACGGCGCCCTTAATGAACAAAACATATGGCCCATTTCTGATACCTATGCAGTGTGTTCCACCATGGCACACAGCGATAGATATACAGGATGATTCAGTCATAATGTCACTAATTTTTGAGAGAAGATAGGGAAAATTTCCTATGGTACCTACTTATTGTAATATGTAATTAATGTTATAAATTATATTTTAAAAGTATGCAATTAACATATTAAGTTTCGACATAAAATATATTTAATATTGAAATTATAATACTCCAACGGATCAAAATAAAACATTCACATACCATTACATAAATAGTGATAAACAATCCAATACTAACTTGGTTAAATTATTAAGAGATGCTGAGACGTTTTTTGTATTTAAATATAGACAGTAATAAAAAACCCTTCGTGCTGTCAACAAAAAACAGTCCGAGACTTACCTCAGTGATCAACAATCCGGCAATCCGAGTTTTGCCCTGTCATATTTATGTCAATAACCCTGTTTTTTGACCTCAATAACAAACGTTGCAGAGGTACAAACAATAATTAAATTTGGCTATCAATAGGAAATCATGAGAATTCTATAATTAATGCTAAGCGCCGACGTCAGATAGACTGTAATCGGCACACTCGGCACATCTAAAAAGTTGACAGTTCAAATTTCGGTTTAATACGTTAACAGCGGAATAAGTCGAATATCATTCGGGTCTGTTTTCCTATGCAGGGGAGCCCGTCGTCGACTGCATCTGGAACAGATGCACGCGGCCCGACTTCTTTCCCTTCTTCATCCATCAGTCATTGTTTTCGCGTGGTAGAGGTTGGTGAATTTCATGTGTTTGTGTCGCCAGTGTACTTTATAGGTACTAATAACATTTGCTGTTTGCCTAAATAAAAATGCAATTCAAGTTGGGTAAAGTGAAGTAGAGAAAGACCGTGGTTGTCTTCTACTGAACAGAGCCGTGGAAAAATTTATAAAAGACATTTGAACAGACATTTGCATCTGTGTTTTCCGTGTACGTCTGCTATTCGTTACCTACTGATCGTGAGTAATGGATTTGATTCTGATTCGTGTTCATAATCAAATGCGATTCTGCTTTCAAGAACATAGCAAAAAGGTGACAAAAAAATAGATGTTTTATTTTTATAGGCCTACGTGATTAAAATTAAATACATTATGCGGATGTGTCTGCTCAACTATAAATTAATAACTTTACACAAATATGATGAAATACTCTTATTCCGCACTCAACAGTTGGAATAAACCGAACAATTCAAATAGATAGGTATTTGGGGCATAAATCTATTTTTTATATATAATAAAAATGTACCTATCGCGTTGGCAGTTGTATAACACATGCAGCTGCATTTTATCGCCTTCAATTTGCGTTATGTAAACAATGAGGCTTGGATGTGAATTGTTGCGCGCACACTTCCCCAGAATCGGTGCAGAGATGATTAGTACGGTCCATCAGACATAAATGTAGGACAAAATCTTCAGGGCAAATCCTATCATCATAGGAAAGCAAGAAGATCTTGTAGAACACTAAAAATTGTTACTTTTCCTATTAAATATTTTACCTAATCCTGAAAAGGTTTTAATATAATTTTAAATTATGATGTGCTTATTGATTATATCTACTTTAAAACGTAATTGCACAGGGTGTGCGAAATATTAGTGTCGATACTAAAGGCGCTTGTATATCTGACCAAGAGCAACAGAAAAAATGTTTAAAACGAATAGTTTTTCTACAAATATATTTCAAAAATAAAATAACTGCAATAAAATGCAAAACTGTGTTACGAAGTTTCAAACTAAGGTTAAGTAAAAGCTCCTGTAACATAATTTGTTTTCTGTAACTGCAACAATTTATAGTAACTTGAAAAATCTAACAATAATAGTAATAATTTATTTCTAACAAATACAAGGCCCAACAATTATAGGAAACTAGTAAAAAAACAGTCACCGCTTACAATTTTTTTTATTGATAAATAACACAGGTTTACAAAATTTAGACTTTTGTATCGCACAGACACTAATTTATGTTTTCAAAGGATTCTAGTGCTGTAGTTCTGAATCCTAATCTGACCCAACACGTCAGTTTTTCAACTTTGAACTTATTTTATGCCAAAATCCTGAAAGGGAGTAAACAATCTAGGAATCCAAACGGACGCTATCTATAAGAAAAATATAAATACATATCTGATATGCCTTATCCATAATTGCCAATTTATCAGCCAGCGTTTTCGGTACAGTGACCACTAGATGTAGACACGTGCTTCATATCACGTACTATTCTGTGTGTTCTCTAATCTTCTCTTCCAAACTGCCTCAAAAAATTCAATAGTAAACAATGGAGACAATGAAGTAAATTACGAACTCAATAAAAATGCTATAAATGTACCTACAGTATCTTCCGTAAGTATCTTATGAGAAGTTCTAGAATAAATACACTTTTAGTACAAATTACCTGTACTAAAAATTAGAAAAGGATACTACTATGCAGTCCTAGCTGCCGGTTTATTTTTAATCAACTTAACTACACATCTGACTAAGTTTTTTCCTTTTTGGAGTATGTTTTTCCAACGCAATTGTTGTGACCCATTTTCGATTAAACGATATATTAATGCGTTTATACAATGAGTCCCAACTTTATGGAGCAGGAGTATTTTTATTTCTAGTTCAGATTCAAGAAAATAACTGAAATAGATCAATTCGAATATATTGTATACGTATAATATTGTCACGGATTTCCCAATCCGACTGTTTCTTTTGCCAGAAAAACAATCCGTTAATTAATCACTTATCTTTATTAATAGTATAGGATTCCACTATAAAACGACCTTCACCGAGCTGGTTAATGGATGAAAAGTATTTTATATCCAATTAAATATATCACTAAATACATTGCAAATGGGTTGTCCAAAAAATTTCAGTCCAGAATATTATTAATTAACAATTAAAAATTATTTTTTTTTAAACATTTCACTGGTTTGGTTAATAGACAAATTCCATATCAGTCGAAAGTATGAAGCCCATAGAATATGCAAACGTTAGGTTGACTATTTTTTTCCCGTCACAACTCTTGGGTAGGCAGGTATAAACAAGTAAATCGATACTAGTAACTTGCACCAGTGTGGTTAATAAATTAAAGTTAAATTAAAATAAAGATTATTTCATTACCAACACGGTGGTATAGGGTTGTTTGTGTAAAATCAGTCCTAAATTCCGGTTGTCGAGTTTTAAAAAGTGAAATATTCCCCAGCGAACCATTCCATGCGATAGAAGAGTACACAGCATTGCACGCGGAATCGAAAAAATTCGTCCGTCTTCGCGTTAGGGGTTCCTAGGGGTAGATTAATAATAATCGCCCCCGGACGTTATTCGATTTTTTGGAGAAACGGATAAACGGATCGTCTTCATTTTCGGTATGGACGAACTACACACAGTTGCAATGCTGCGTACTCTTCTATCGCATGGAATGGTTCGTTGGGGACTATTTCACTTTTTTAAACTCGACAACCGGAATTCAGGACTGATTTTTCGCAGACAACCCTATACCACCGTATTGGTAACGAAATAATCTTTATTTTAATTTAACTTTAATTTATTAACCACACCGGTGCAAGTTACTACTATCGATTTACTTGTTTATACCCGCCTACCCAAGAGTTGCGACGGGAAAAAAATAGTCAACCTAACGTTTGCATATTCTATGGGCTTCATACTTTCGATTGGTATGGAATTTGTCTGTTAACCAAATCAGTGAAATGTTTAAAAAATAATAATTTTTAATTGTTAATTAATCATATTCTGGACTGAATTTTTTTGGATAACCCATTTGCAATATATTTATTGACATATTTAATTGGATATAAAACACTTTTCATCCATTAACCAGCTCGGTGAAGGTCGTTTTATAGTGGGATCTTAGACTATAACTACTCTGTACACTACTGAATACTAATTACAACTCAACTAAACACTATTTCACTTTGAAACTCCAGGAAATTTTCAAGTAAACACTCCAATTCAAGACTGCAATTCAATACTGACTAATTCGGCCGTTTATTCTTCTTTTATAGACATATTTGACATCATATTTTCCAGTCGCGCCTCGATACACGGCATTATTTGTTTGTTGGTACAGAAATCTCGAAAAATAAAACACATAGGATAAAAGTAATATGAAAAATAAAATGTCTTATATGCAGAACTGTGTAAGTTTATGTCATAACAATGTCTACATCTACAGTTATATTTAAAAAAATACTTTTTTTGAAAGATTTCTGTACCTAAATTGTGTTGTTTAGGCTGCTATCTGTTATATATTCGTTTTACTTCAGTACCTTTAAATATTTGCAGGTGGTATGAGATGACACTCCTGTTAATTGCTATGCTTTATATTATGTTTGTAGAAAACACTTTTTCAAGAATGCGGCGCCCTTAAAGATTAAATTTATGTTAAAGTATAATAAAATTACTTTAAAGGTGATATGGCAACCTCGCCATCAGCAGATCATATGGTTTATTAGGTTCGTCAGCGCTCTTTAAAAACAATATGTTGGTAATATTATAGCTCTATCAAACATAACTTAAAAAATACAACATATTGCAGCAAAGTCGCAATTTTGTTGTACTAATTGACCTATCTCAGTTATGTCTTTTAAATCTCAACTGGAATATATGAATTTTGAGACATACTGTATTCGACTTGTTATAGAGCGAGTTACACAACGCGGGCATGACATTTAAATGAATTGTCAGAGAAAGGGCATGACGGTTTGATGTCCAAGACAGATATACCTGTTATTTTTTTGTCTGACGATGATATCCGCACAAAAGAAAATTAAATTATAAACGAGTACCTTTTATCATTTCAAATGTAAATAAGTTCTTTATACGTTTAATCGAGCCAAAGTAGCTAATCCCCGTGGAACGAAATGAGTAATCTGTATTTGAAATGTCTCACGTGATGCTAGACCTCTTCAGTGAACCCTCGGATAAAAAAAAGTCGGAATGGGGCAGGTTGCACACCTGTAAGTGCGTAATAAAATCATTACTTTCAACGGAAAATTGGCGTGGAGAAAGGTTACAATGTAGGGGCTTTCGCGTAATAGTTCAACTCTATAAAATAAAAGCACAAGTCATCGCTTTGTCTCCCTAACCAAAAAACGGGTCCGTTACTGTTGGTCGAGTTACATTTTTTACAAGGGGGCTCTGAACTGGTAGTTGTCAGCACTGCAGTTAGCCTACCAGTTTAATAACAAAATAAATAAATTGTTTTGTCATTGTCCTCTCCTCCTTAGACTACAGGGTGATTATTGTTATGTTATACTAGAACAGTAGTATTTATACCCAGTATGAGTAAATAACTCATAAATAATGTAAATACACTATTACTATAAAGCGTATAAAATATAAAATTATTTTTATAAGCTGAAACATTAGTGCTTGCAAAGTTCATATGGAACACAACTAGCACACTTAGTCGTTGGAACGTTGCTACGACTATTGTAGATACTTTAAAGTGTTTAGCCGCTATCCATGGGCACGTAATATAAACAAAGTAATCTAAAATGTCAGAGTGGATGGCTAATATTTTTAAGAGTTATATTCCTAATTAGTTTTAACTTTATCACAATTATCAACAATATTTGTTATAGTTAGGTAAGTACTTATCATTTTCTTTGATCAAACCTCAATTTAAATGTAAATGTTCTCCATTTGAATACAGTGAACTAGAGGTAACTGAACACAACAACGCTACACGGCCAACATGCTGATATACTGCAGCTGCGCAGTTGTGCTCAATCAGTCAGAAGTAAGAATATAGGACACAGAGGTGTTTCAAGTTTAATGATTTAGTTCTTCTACAAGTGTTCTGTGAAGTACTCGATGCACTGATGATAGTACCTTGTCTCTTTAGATGGTTTCAGTATTTAAATAACTGTCAATGTGACTAAGCTTTCTGTGGACACTATGTCCTAACAAGCCATTTAGTCTTTTTCTTTACAAGGATTTCTATGAATGGAAGGGAACCGTTTCCTCCAATCCACTGAAACTGATGTACGGATGTATTCAATTAATGTGGTCTAGAAACTTCTTCATGTTCTTATATTTAAACCGTTTGGTTTTAGAACTGCTCAAATACATGCCGGCTACGTTCCGGCGACGTTTCTGGAACTTGTACGACCACGTTCCAGCGACATTGTGGTTCCGTGGATTGGACGTCGCGGCATGGAAACCACAACTTTTAAAGAATTTCAACACTCTCCCACCACTCTTTCATATTAAAATGTTGCTTCCTTTATCTAACAATATTGTTATATTGCTACATGCTAAAATTTACATTACTTTGATATATTCGATGCTCCTTAATGCTTCTACGACTAGCGATAATGCTGTTTGGACTAATAAATACACATGTCCACGATTTTAAACAAACAATTAAGGTTCCCTGAATGTCGCAGCAACTATCATAGCTACTTGAAAGTGATTTCAACTTTGAAGTCATATTTTAGTAACATGTAACAAGTTCTGTAAACTTAAAGGTCATCCCACTGGTAATTAAGACGTCTCCAAATCAGGGGAGCTACCTAGAAGTCGTATAACTGTAAAGTAACCAGGATTAGTCGAAATTCCGTAGCAGTGGCTGTAACTTTGTTGTATAAAGTTATTTATACAACAAAGTAGTAAATTTGGTGACGGTTAGGTAATAGTTACTCTTTGAAGGTTCCAGCCTCAGTTAGTGTTACTTTGGTGCTAGTTGGGAACTTTATTATGAATTTGGTAACAGTGGTAGTTACTGTAGATTGGCTAGTTTTACATAAGAAGTAAATAGAACTTTATGGTAATAAGTAATGGACGAAATATTCGAAACAGGATTGGAACAGAGCTGTTTCAGTCAAGTGGCAATGAATATATAATTAGTTCAGTTAAGCAGAACTGGACCTAGACTCATTAAATTTTATATGCTTAATATCCTTTAAATAAAGTATATACTTACAATAGAAATGCAATATTATTTTTTTCAGCGAATGTTCACTTATTACTCATTCCTATATTTCCCAACTAACACCAAAGTAACTCTAACTAAGACTGGAACCTTCACAGAGTAACTATTACGTCACCACCACTAAATTTGCTACTTTGTTGTATAAATAACTTCATACAACATACAGTCTCTACTACGTCTTCTTCTAGTTACTGTATAGTTGTGCGACTTCTAAATAGATCTCCTGGTTTTGAATACGTTTCGGTTATCAGTGGGACAACCTTTAAGTTTTCAAAAAGTGGCAAATGATCGTAGCAGCAACTCATGTTACTAAAATATAACTTCAAAATTTGACAGTTGCCGCCACGTTCCGGGAACCTTAATTGTTCGTTTAAAGTCGTAAATCTTGTAAGTAATATTTATTAGTCCAAATAACGGTATTGTTATCTATAAACTTTAACCCAGGGTTAATGTCTAGGTTAAAACACCACAGAAAAATCCAAAAGGCAAAACCTGCAAAGCCACAAAGAAATGTAATACAAATAGTAATGCAGGCATCAGTACTCAACTAATACTAGAAGATAAAATTCAAGGAATGTGTTCAGTGTCGTAGGTATGTCAGAATGAATAACAGTAAGCATGTTACTAAGAAGTGGCAGTGAAAACTTTATAGGATACTTTAAAAGAACGCTACAACCTTGTTCGATACTTTGTAGTAAATATTACTTGAAAGTTGTAAATTAGCAGTTGCCGTTATGGACGCTAAAGTATCTGTTACTTTCAAGTTGCGAGTGATTAAGATATATTATGGGTAAACGTAAGCCATGCTATATGAAAATTTTGATAGAATGATAAACGTTGGGTGTAAAGGATAAATATTTTTAGGTGGATTTTCCACAGGATTGCAGGCGCCTTCTGGAATAATAACACATATTGGAAGAAAGATTTTTAGGAAATGGATTGCATGTTTTTTTGAATCACTGTATTGTAAAGGTATCAAGGAACATACATACTATTATTATTAATAGAAATTGTAGAAAAATTGGTTTAAATTGGCTTAGATACATTTACTAATAAAAAAGTTGATATACAGGGTCTTCCCACTACGAGCCTGCATTCGACTTATTTAGGAAACCGGAAATGATAGAAATTTGAATTTTCGTTTCTAGAAGTTTTCATCACTACTGAGTTCAAGTAAAATATTAAAGTGACGTAGCACTTCCGGTTATACCGGAAGTAGACGTCATCTCGCTTATATTAAATGGAATATGATATTTTTTATTAAAAATTTTAAGTCAACTTTGTTAAATACGAGCCATTTATCAAAACTCAACAGCTCTAGAGTTATTTCGCTATTTATAAGTAAAATAATTAGTGATTTTAAAAATAATAATTTTGTGGGAATATATTTAACAAAGTTGACTTAAAATTACACGTAGAATCTGAAAATTAAATAAAAAAATATCACGTTTATAATTTCAAAACTATATTAACTTTAGAAATTGCAACATGGTTTGTCTCGTACAATCAATATTTATTCCACTCCGATCAATTACCTGATGAATGTTGTATTACACCCTCATATTTGCAAATACCTAATTACATAATTAACTCCGATACACAATCGAGTGCCTCCCTTTTACACTAATATTTATATTGGCTAATGCAGAAATTAATAAATCAAGTTAGCGTGATTCCAATATAAGTGCGTAAGTAATATTTCATATAGAGTGTAAGTCGTGATCAATCATTCTTTTCTGATGACTTGGCATGGACTGAAATCTCTGGAGATCGCTATTGTTGTTGTCTCTTAATCGCCTAGCTTTGTGATAAATCGAAAACAAACTAAGGCAAGACGTCATCCTATTTGTTCCTTCTTTTAAACAAAAAAATTGTTTTCGTTTTTAATGTGAGAAATGGATATTTATATTCTTTATATTTATTTCTCAGGTAGCTATGTTTCCTCCTTTAAAAATTGAACAAAAACTAATAGAATTATAAAGATATTTCAGTAATATTTTGAAAATAAATCAGCATCTATTTCTTTGGAATTCTGATCAGCACATTGAATTTACAGATTAATTTTAGAAACAGCAATCATAAAGAAACTGAAAAAACTGCTTTTACTTAAATAATTAATATTTGTTGTTCAAATTCAATGAAAATAATAAATGAATGACAAAAATGATTCATTTTTCAAATAAATAAGAAGAAACGTACTTCTTAAAGCAAATAGTTATTGAATTGCTTAGATAATTTTATATTAATCGACTTATGAAATGAAATTTCGACCTTGAACTTGAAATTTCGTGAGTGATCTAGAAATTTCGTGTTTTAACTCGAAATTTCTAGTTAAAACAAGAAACTTCGAGATCAAACACGAATTTTCGAGTTAATTCACGGAATTTCAAGTTCAAACACAAAGTATACAATAGTAACTAGACTTAGAAAAAATTTCATTAGTGGTAAGTAAAAATACTTTTGCCCCAGCAAAGGAACTAGAACTATGAGTTATAAACAAATTTAAAATATGTTTTATAAACACAACCTAACTTCTTATAATAAGTATTTAATGAATATTTTGGATCATTTGACAAATATTAATTAACACTTTCACTTTCAGTTCTTACCACGTTGTAATGTGTCGTCAAATACATTATTATTATTATTATTAGAGAAGTATTATGCCAATAGCTAATGTGAAAACAAAACAGGTAAATAAAATTAACCAAAAAAATATACATATAAAGTTTATACAAGTATGTATACTTGTATAAACAGAACATCCATAAATAATTAAAAATTACGGCAAAATGGTTGAAAATATACTGAAAAGTTAAATAATAAATAGAAACAGGCCATACCAGCACAGGGAATAACAAACAAACTCACGCATTCGAACTAGCATAGTGACGATTATAACCATTCTTGCATGAATTGAATAGATGGACCTTCATATAAGTTCAATCCCACCGATGCAATGATATTTGGTATTCCATAGTTATTAATGTTGGCCAAGACACACAAACTATACCGCCTCGAAGTCATAACCACACAAAACTTAACGGTGCCGAATTTAACTGATGCGCGATCCTTCGGCACTTTTCGCCTTTATTCGCGAAGTACACTTATTGCAGCAATGTAATTAGTTATGGTATCCATGTGTACCGCTGTGACAATAATGGGTTCCAGTTATGACAATAATTTGTTTCAGTAATCATATTTACCAACAACAGTTAACTGTAAAATAATTGCAAGTAAACTAATGACTTTCTGGACATGAATTTTAAAATACAATAAAATACTTTACTGACCACATGTGATGTAATCGCTTATCAGTGCTATGCATGTGTAAAAATGTTATTATATCTGTGGGTAATATTTAAGACACCAACACCAAATAAAACAATATTTACGGTAATTAATTTGTTTAGAAACATAGTTTACTAGGAGGGTTTTTCTCAGTGTAGATGTATAAAATTGCATCTTTATTATTACAACCTTTTGTGAAATCTATTTCATTGGAATTTCTCTTTTCATTTCACTTTTTATCATTGATGTAACAAAGTGAGTGTTAGGCCGCAATGAAGAATGCAAAAATAATGCATAAAATTAAATTTAGTAAGTAAGAATTGCATCTCTATTATTAGAAATTAGAATTTTTTATTGTCGTTCACGCATTATTATGCCTAACTTTAAATAAATTACTGTATAAAAAAATATAAAAATTACACAACAACAATAAAAGATGTAACTACCTACATAGAAAATAACTAGGGTTATAACGAAATTTGGAGTTCGAAAACGAAATTTCGAGTTGAAACACAAAATTTCGTGTTCGAACTCGACGTTTTGTGTTCGAACTCTCGAACTACATAGAAAATAACTAGGGTTATAACGAAATTTGGAGTTCGAAAACGAAATTTCGAGTTGAAACACAAAATTTCGAGTTCGAACACAAAACGTCGAGTTCGAACACGAAATTTCAAGTTAGTACATGAAATTTCAAGTTTAATCTGAAACTTTCGTACAGAAAAATATGTGGCCTTTCTACACTTTCGTATTATTGTCTCCGGTTTACTTAATATTTTGGTCATTTGGCTGTTCGTTGGGAATGATGCAGGAAAAAATATATAAAAATTACACAATAACAACAAAAAATATGGAACTACACACATAGACAATAACCGGTGCTACTTAAGTTACTTTTTCATTGACGAAAAATAGCAGACGCATGTGTACAAACGAAATTTATAGTTCGAATACGAAATGTAATGATAATAATAATAATAATTTATTTTCCTTAGACATAACATATATAGGAATAGTCACATAAAACTTAAAAGCTAAGAAAAAGTAGATAAAAATTCCAATATGGAATAAAAACATTTTTCCAATTAAAAACTGCTTTAAAGCTTTCTTAAATAAATATTCACTTTCCAATAATTTCAATTGGTTAGGTAAGTTATTAAATAGCCTAGGACCTAAACAGTTCGGAGAGTTAGACGTTAGTCTTATTCTAGCAAATGCAATATGTAAATTCATATTTTGTCTTGTATTGTACCCGTGAAGTGCATCATTTAAAACAAATTTACTTTTATTTTGAAAAACATATAAACAGATCTCAAATATAAATAAACATGGTAAAGGTAGTAGGTTTAAATTTTTAAAAATATCTTTACAAGAGAAATGTCGAGTTGAAACACGAAATTTCGAGTTCGAACACAAAATATCGAGTCCGGACACGAAATTTCAAGTTAGTACTTGAAATTTCAAGTTTAAACTGAAAATTTCGTACAGAAAAACATGTGACCTTTCTACACTTTCGTATTATTTTTTCCGGTTTACTTAATATTTTGGTCATTTGGCTGTTTCGTTGGGAATAACAATACATTGAAAGTGCAGTAAGAAACAGGACCTATATTCGCACGAAATAACCCCCGCTGGTTTTTTACGCAAGTTGTACCAAAGTTCCAGAAATACCTCCACCTCCCGGACGGCATAACAAAGGGAATTCCTCAGTTACCGCGGAGGTGCACAAAAAATAGACTCTCGTATTTGTTTTGACGCTGTCTCCTAATTAAAGCCAAGGCTGACTATGCGCCAAGAGAAGACGTCAGGGCTGCCCCTCTGTAGTAACATTTGACAGATTGCGAAAACAAACTCCCTATTTATTTTAGTGTTAAAAGGTCTGAGAGCAAGTAAATCATGTTACAGACAGGGCAAACACTTGAGGGTCAATCTCACTTAGTAATGCTAATGCTGTGAAAACAGTGTTCCTTTTGAATTGGAATTAGAAAATTTAGTAAAAGAACATTCGAGTTTGAACTTCACAAAGCATTGTTTTGTAGCTATTATTATGAAATAAATTTATTTTTTCATGAAAGTTAAATAAGATGAATTAACTACTAATAAAATAAATAAGTAGTAAACATTAATAATTCATGTGCGTAAAAGGCCTTGAAGTAAAACACTCTTTTGTGAAAACAACTAATAACTTTTACAGTTGTCGTATCCACTTCAAATTTGGTGTAGAGAACCCATACATTTAACCTTTTCCAGGCAAACATCCAGGAGCGTATTCTGTGGCCAGAAATACGGGGTTTTCCAAAAATCAGTTTTTAATTTCTAATCCGCTTGAGATAATTTAACCAAATTCTGAGTGCATGTTCAGTATGACAGTAGGTATAAAACAAAAAGTTGCCAACTTTAAAAATTTACCAGTGGCGGAGGTGTGGGTCATCGATCATTATTTGCCAAAAAAAAATATCCTATATAATATTACAAATCACATAGGTCATCATATATGCATGTATTGTCCTCATTTTTTTATTATTTACACTTATGTGTATTCCAAGCCGATTAACCATCACACCAAAACCCACCACCAATAGCCAAAATACATCTTCAGTTCTTCTTGAAATTGCAGCTCGAAGACGTGCAAAAATTCCAGGAGTAGCTTTCACATCACAACCAGCTATAATTTTTTGACGTAAAAATCGTCAGATTCAATGTGAACCTTGTAAACTAATGTCTTGAGATGTCTCCAAACAAAAATATCAATAGGATTCATATCGGGTGATCTGGGTGTCTCGTCCAATCGCGTCATTATCGAATCTTTCATTTAAAAATTCACGAGCAATCAAACTAAAATGTAGAGGAGCCCCGTCGTGCATAAACGACATTCTTTGTCTTAGCCCGTAGGGAACACCGTCAAGTAGTTCACGTAAAACGTTTGGAAGAAAATTTTTGTAGGAGGCACCGGTTCTTGGTAAAAAGTATGGCCTAACAACAAAAATTCCAATAATACCCACCGATACATTAAAAGAAAACTAATGTTGAAATCGAGATTCTATTATGGCATTAGGGTTTTCATCAGATCAAACGTGTTTATTGTGGAAGTTCATTACAGCATCTCTGGGAAAATTAGCTCGGTAATATGCGGTAAATAAATTTATAAATTTTTTTACAAAATTTAGTGGCAAAATTGTAGGCAGGATAGTCTTGCGGCAGTAAAGCTTGAATCTTTTGTATGTGATACTTGTACAACGGTTTGATGCTTCAGAGTAGACCAAACTAATTTTTAATTTAAATTAAATTTGCAGTCATCTTCCTAGTGATTTGGGTTTTTCAATTTCGTGTAGAAATCTTCTTCTAACTCAAGCGTTCTAATACTCAAAGATATTCCAGGAATTGGACTTTTCTTAAATGAATCTGACTCCCAATGACGTTGAGAAACATTTATGAACATTTTTGGATTTGGAGTTGCATGATTTGGAAATCTTTCCATATAAATTCACCTAGTTTTAGTACCATTTCCCTCTACTAGCGGTTTAGAAATTAAAAACTGATTTTTTGTTTTTAATTTTTGACACGCTGTAGCTGGACAATGGCTACTTTCACATTTATATAACAAAAAAAACCCAATTTTAGACCACGGAATACGCCCCTGGATTTTTGATCTTTACTTAAGAAACACCCTGTGTAACATAATAATAAATTTTTAACACGATTACCATTTTCTTTTTCAAATGTGAATTTTAGAGTGATCAAGAATAAGAATTTTTAAAGTTACAAACGCCTCATCTGTAAAAAAATTGTCCACTTCATAATTTATAAATTAAAAAGTAAAACATTGAGTTTCAAAATTGCAATTAATTTGTTATGACTGTTTGGTGACAATTTAAATCATTAATATTTGTTTGAAGAAAATGTTCAAGTACACACGTGTTGTATTGACTTTTTTCTTTCTTGTCGTTTGAAAATTAAAACTTTTCTTAATTAAATTAAAAATAATAAAAATGAGTAATTTATTTCTATTTAGCGAGCGTTGTAAAAGTAACCAGCCATATACAGGGTGTCCGGAAAAGACGTGTACAACGGAAGGCCACAGACTCATGGATTCAAAATAAGCCGATTTAGCCCAATTTACTTATTTCCAAAATTGCTTCGTTTAGCCGCTAGGGAGCGCCAAAGTTCGCGAAAAATGTTTGTTTATTCCGAAATTTTGGAAATAAGTAAATTGGGCTAAATCGTCTGTAGTCTTCCGTTGTACACGTCTTTTCCGGACACCCTGTATAGAGAATGATTACCCTAGTAATTTTTTATATTTAGCTTTAGAAGAAAAGTGTTCTATAAAAGTTTCTTGGGCCTTACGGCATTAGACCCTCGATTGATTGAAGCATTTGATCAAAGGAAAAACCTCTTGAAGTTATGACCATGTATCCTCTGAAAAAAATACATCAGCATCGATCGCATTTTCCTTAAGCTTTGACGTAAAAGTATGTAAAAAAGCATATTTATTTTTATGAAACGTGCAAATTTTTGGTACAAACACAGGCAGTAGCGGAAAATTTCCAATTACGAAATATTTTACCTGCGTAACTTGTTAAATGTTCGTTAAATTTCATGGACACCAATCGCACATAAAGCCCGAATTCCACATTTTCAGAACAATGTAAACCAATTATTACATATTGCTGCCGTATAGCACGTTTTACAACTTGAATAAAATCGAGCGCAACTATTATTCATAAACAAAGACCTGAATTTGTAGAACTATTTACAAACCATGTTAATATGTTCTATTGTTAGGTCACGGGCATACTCTTTTATTTTATATTTAAATTGAATAATCACGATAGTTTTATATTCACAGGCTTTCATTTCAACTTATACAATATATTTATAGAAATGAATACAATAATAACTATGCATAAGGACCCTACAATTTTTCCATACAAGTTTCTAAAGCTTGTGCAACCTGCTACATGTGTAACACATGCACGTGCTTATATCATGTTAACTGGATTTAAAGGGTAACAAGAAGTTGACTTCGACATAACAGTGCATATTAAAAGGCTTGCACTGAACTAAATTACAAGTTTTCCTTTGTTAATGCTTTCATTTTAACGTAAATAAATTAGAAATTGTGAATTTGCAATATTTTCAATCAGTTACACTTGCAGTATTTACGACTGCAACTCTTAAATAATGTTGACAACGATATTAAGTTATTATTATCTGTTGTATTTCTATAATTTGTAATCAATTGCTAACGTACGCCAAATCAACTAACTTACTTTCTGTATGATTCTATAATTATCTGCTTTATTTCATTATTTCTTTAGTTTTAGAGAAAATAAATTGAGAATATTGAATTCGCAATAATTTGTACCCTGGATCATCACTCAATATTACTAATACCTAATAAAATATGTATACCTCAATTAACTGTAATTTTCACTATGTATTTGTTTAGTTTTATTAGAAACAAGCGAATAACATAAAATTTTTAATCTTTTGTAACACTTTAATAAACCACGAATGTCATATTCGTTTACTCCAAAATGTATTTTATTATTTCTGTTGTATTGTTGTATTAACAAAAGTTTACTGAGAATAGTTAATTGCAATGCTGTGCAACAATTTACAATCCCAAAAAGCTTTACAACCCGTTGCAAAAGCTTATAAGTTGGTAAGTTGGTTTATAACTAGTCATATGGCATATCGTTAACAAAAATGCAATAGAAGTAGTGAATCTGCAATACTTTGCAATTTTATGTAACTTCGCAACCCGTTGCAACAATTTATAAGTAAGTCTGTAACTAGCGATGTAACATATTGTTAATACAAATACATTAGACATAGTAATTTGAAATACTTTGCAACATCAGTTTACAATTTTATGTAGCTTTACAACCCGTTGCAAGAACTTATAAGCACATCTATAACTAGTCATGTAACATATCGTTAACAAAAATACACTAGAAATAGTGATGGTAATCCTTTGCATCAATAGTTTACAATTTTATGCAGCTTTGCAACCTATTGCTAGTCACGTAATATATCGGGTTATATGACTAGTTATAGATATGTATATGTAAATTTGCACAGCGAGTTTGAAATACATGGTAATAATTTACAGTCCTATGTAGTTATGCAATCAGGTTGCAACAGTTTATAAGTAAGTTTGTAACTAGTCATATAACATCCCGTTAATAAAAGTACACTAGTGAATTTGCAATACTGTGTAACACTTTACAACTCTATGTAGCTTTGCAACCCGTTGCTGTAGCTTGTAAGTCTATACTAGACAGGTAGCATATCGTGAACATATATTAGAATAATGAATTTGTAATAGTTTGCAACAGTTTACACTTCTACATAGCTATATACAACTCATTGCAACAGCTTATAAATAAATCATTTAGCATATCGTCAACAAAAATGCGCTAGAAATAGTGAATTTGTTATACTTGCAACAGTTTATAATCATAAATATATGCTTTCAATTCGTTGCAATATCTTGTAACTTAGTCATCAGTTCATTCAATAGTGAATTTGCAATACCGAAACTGTATCATCTGCAACACGTTGCAACAGCAAGCAATTTGAAGAATTATTTGACATCAAACTTGATCATTAAATATTATTGTTATATAACAGTGTTATATGTATAAAAATTTTCTGTCATTATTTTTCTTGTAATTTCTAAATTTCTGCATTAATTTTCATGCCTTTGTGGCATTTGCAACTCATATTATTAACCGTCATTCGTATTTACGTCATTTTTAATTTAGTAAACTGTATGGAAAAGTATGTAAACTTAAGCATATAATACTGTGGATTATTTAGTATATTTTCGTCTATAAATTGTTCGCAAGAATCTACTAATGCAACTTTTTGCAACAGCTCACAAGTTGGGGTATTAAAGTAATGTTAAGAACTCTATGAGCTCATTAACATTCACAACCTATCCTCATAAAAGTGTTGCGAATTCCTCGGTATCCTCCCTACAACCTATAATTTTACCACACAAGTGCATGTCATATTCATTAGTTTTCTTCCTGTACGCAATTTGCGTCTAATTGATTGCCGTAATAGAATCTAAAAACCATTACAGCAGCAACAAAGGCAAGCGTAGATGTCGGAATTGATAATGTCCCTACGAACAGAAGGTGAGGTTAGGAAACCTATTGTAGAATATGCAACACACGTGTTGGATGTGTCTGTTCACCCACCGCACTGGTGTGAACAGGGGATGTCGAGTTACATGCAACAGTTTCCCTGACACGGTTACAGGGGCGATTTTTTACAAATTGTGGATTGTGTTGCAGGGAAATCAGATAGATGTAAATACAAGCGTCCGAGTTGATGGAGTTGATTACTCCACTGCAGTTCCGATCATTTAATTCTTTCCGAAAAATACACACATTCAAGATTGCATTTTGTTAATCCAGTTTTTTGTCTAGTCATATTACTAAGATAAGTTTAGACTTTAAAGAGCATTTGCACCATTTGGTACTAGGCTATTGCCATTTGAAAACTTTGTGCGGAAAATCTATTCAGAAAATTCGAGAAGATTTTTATTAAAATTTGATTATTTAATCTTATTTATTGCCGAAGCCAACTGATTTGCTGTTTAATTACACATCCTGCAGGTTATTTGAGATAGTTATAATTAGCCAACCCAGTTCGCTTACGGTGTTTTAAAATCGTTGATTAGGGTTGCAAGAAATCAGATCTGAGTAAATACAAGTATCCTTTCGCATAAAAACTGATACAAGTCAAACGTAAAATGACCGATTGAATTGTGGAAATATCGAGTATCCTTGTTAAAAATCCTCCTTGCGAGATATGCGTGCCCTAAGTAATTCGATATCGTCGAAGACGGACAGAAAGCAATATGGCACATCACAAATAATGATGCGGGCTAAGGACTTCTTTAAGAACGTATCTCTATCCTTATTGAAATGTCATTCAATGTATATCATATAGATTTTATATTTTTTTCACTGTATTACGCATATGTAAGCAGTGGATCTCTACTCAAACTAATTGTAGCTATATTTGCAAGAGAAACTAATTTTTAGCGACCTGGAGTCCCCCAGGGATCAAATCACGGGCCATTGTTACGTTTATTATTCATTAACAACTTGTCCTTTGTTGTTCAAGAAAATTGACATTATCATTGATGTCCGGTTATTCAACAGTTGGAAAAAGAAAAGGTGACATGGTTTAATATTTGTAAGTGATATATACAGAGTGTTCTCGGATAGGTGAAACAACTCTTGTAAGAGACAAGAAAAGTTAATGTTGCATTATGGCTTCGGAGATGCAGCTCTCCTTTTCCTTCTTTTCATTCAACAAAATCCACAGCTATTCCAACGAATGTTACGTAACTTATATGGACCCACGCCGTTTTCTTTCGAGTTTTCCGCGATTAAAATTGCGGTATAGAAGCTATTAACGTTACAAGGAATAGTTTTTCTACAAATAGATATATTTAATTATATTTTTGATTTCAAAACGTCTGGTTAAGGATGTTGGCCTCTAGTTCATAAATAACTGAAATTGTTTACTCACAGTGAATACGTATAGCAAATTCAGATAGATTTTAAGCGAATGTAAATTAATTAAGACTTTCTTTGTACCTCAGTAAACAAGTTCAGTCATGAGTCAGAACTGGCGACGGCTTTGTACTTGTAATATCCAGCAAATTGAGGCAAATCCACGTCCGCATCGGTAAAGCAGTGGTCAGCGCGGTCAAAGCCACAATGGGTACGACGGAAGGGGTGACCGTGACAGGCGACTCCGGGATGTCTTGGACCACTCGCTCGCGTATAATTGTTTGTTTTCTCACGCATGGTCGGCCGTTCTAATTGATGCGCTGTATTAAAGCTTACTCGTGTGGCCACGTTCATCCCTTCGTTACGCGCTTTGTGCGCATCCAGAAATGGGGAATCCGGAGTTGGCGATCCCTCACCGATATGGTTTTTGCTAATAAGCACGTCTGACTAATCGAACACGATTCCCGCTCAAGTGCTCGCTAGCGACGGCAATTATATCCATCTCTGGCGCACTTGACCATTGTCCCCCTTCGTCGGCCAAGGATCAACACAGGCAACCAATTTGCTCGGTATTGACTCGGGCTTTATTGAAATACGGATTTATACATTTCCAATTCTGATGGAACTTCAACGTATTTTATTTTGTACTACAGTTTCTGTAAAAAATTATCATCATAATTTAGAAGTTGAGATACTGACAGTATTTCTCCCAAATTTGTGTTTGATAGATCCTACATAGTACTCATCAGGAATGAGGAGACCGCCAGTGAGGATGTAATGAAAAATCAACATCTTCAAAGACGGATAAAAAATAAAGGATGTGGAATCTGTTCCAGTTCTCTACATATCCGATATCAGTGGCCAATGGATAGGCATGCTACCATAATAAAAACGGGATTAGCCGCCAAAAAAATTGCTCATAGTTCTACGCAGATAAGGACTACAACAGCATGAGAATGCCATCAGGTACTGGTAGTGACCTCAGCCAACAAC
The DNA here is from genome assembly GCA_037114965.1 of Monochamus alternatus. NCBI lineage: Eukaryota > Metazoa > Arthropoda > Insecta > Coleoptera > Cerambycidae > Monochamus > Monochamus alternatus. Next base: position 22,870,825 of record CM073432.1, on the reverse strand, counting down.
AGTATATCTGTATTCTGTCAAAGGACACGAACGGTGCAATGACAACAAAGAAGCTGACAAGCAAGATAGGAGTACATTGAGTCTCTGGAGCTGGTACCTCCATTATGCTTCCATTTTCAGCATTAGTTGAAATAGTGAGGACACCCACAAAGAATTTAGGAATTTAGGGATTTGCTAAGGAGTTCCCAGAGTACCCTTACAAGGATATAGCCAAAAACAATCTGGCTATGTCTAAGACAAATCTTTACCTGGTAACAGACTGGACACTGTTGGCTAGCGAAACACCTTTAATATATGAAAAAGTGTGAAACACTCTTTGTATTAGTTGCAAACAGAAAGACAAGAAGGTATTTCATGTTTAAAAAACAGTTAAAATTATTTATTTTACTAAACCCTAGAAAATTGTTTGTTGAAATCATTGATTTAAAAAATAATTAAAGGCAATACTTACCTTCGTGTTATGCAATTGCTCTTGATTTTATATTAGCACTTAAAAAAGTGGCTTTTTAGTGCTTTGCATTTTAGTATTTTGTTTAATTTAAGTATTTATTAGTGTTAGTTCTAAGTATTTATTACATAATTTCGGAACAAGTATTAATTTACTTATTTTTTTATTGCACTTGTTTGTTCTACATCTTATATATGTTCTGTGTTATCTCTCAGATGATATGATATTGTGATTTTTTTTCAAACAACTCCTGATTTAGTTAAAATCAACCTATCCAGAAATCTAGATACATACTATACATCAGATACATTTGTTGAGAAAAAAAAAACACCTAAAGAAGTTTATCTTGAGATTTTGAGCATTTTCTGAAGATTCGATATATGTTATTTACACCAATTTTGCTAAGGTTTTCAATATACTTCACCACAATATTTTTTTTGTTACTAAGCAAACTAGATGTATTAGGGTTTTCTATCCCCCTTTTGAAACTTTTTCTTTCATATTTAAGCAATAGACATCAATTTGATTATCTTACATCTCATATTTTTAGTGAAATATCTGGAGTACCTCAAGGTTCCATATTTGGACCTTTACTTTTTGTATTATTTATAAATGATATTCTTAGAGACATACACTATCTAATGTATGCATGCCTCAAACTATTATGCCAAATTAGCACCATTGATGACTGTGACAGGTTGCAGAGTGCACGTGACATTGTTTGCAGTTGGTATCTACATTTGTCTTTGAACACATCTAAATGTAATATCGTTACGTTCGTTAAAGAGAAGAATTCTATTAAATTTAATTATAAATTGCTATATACTATACTGCTACTATATGTCATTACAAATTTATAGTCTTTTTCAAAAATGTTTCATGATAGACGATGATACTGACCCTTTGTCACTGGTTTTAAATCAGTTTAGCAAATTTTTATCTCTAATTAGATAAGTCAGTGGTCAAATTTCATCAGTCTATGTCACACATTTCTAGAGATATTGCAGAAAATGTAATATATTTTTCTGAATGACCCTAAATCTCGGAAACGAATCATCCTGCGACCCACGTATACTTTAGACGGAACACAAAATTACCTACACTCAAAATAATCAAAATATATTAGTCGGTCTTTGTTTAGTGGAAGGGTAACCTTGACTAGACAAACACAATCTGCTGTCGCCACTAAAGGGACTTGTTTGCTTCTAAAACAATCGAAACAATTAGGTCAAGTAAGCTTGTACACTCGTACTTTTCCGTTAATAACACTTCCATTCATCCTTGCATTTCCTCATGAGCAAGCCGTTAGGTTTTATTAGCCGTTCAGCCCGCATGTTTGATCTCAATTACTGCCTTTTGAGCTTGCAATTCACCCGCACTGCTCTAAAATCGACTTCTTTATTCTCGAACACGTAGCTAAACGCTAAGAAAGGGGTGAGCGAGTGAGCAACTTGCGAAAGAGCTTTTGCACACTTGTTAGACGTTGTTTGATTAATGTATACCACGGTCTATTGAGACGTTCTCTGCCTTGTACGTACTTCATTATTTCCAGAGCAGGCATTTGTTGCGGCAGATCGACTCATTTGAAACTAAATTTTCTCCTAAAAATAAAACGATTTTCTTCAAATTTATACAAGGTGTAACTAGATGTTTGGTCAATATTATACGTGAAAAGCTAACTAAAGCTAAAGAGATATTTTTACTTTAAAATCAATGGGGAAATTGCATGATTTGCATGCAGGTATGTGTAGAAGAAAGAATGTATTGTTTTACTCGAAAAAAATCGTCGAAAATATGCTTAAAACCGATATTTAAAATTTATGTTTGGCCACGCCCCCCGGAGAACGGTAGCTACCTCGGCGGAGGCCTGTGACGAGCAGTACATACGTTTAGAAGACTTATTTTTTTATTTGTGATATTAATAAGTGTTACTGTGTATTGAATAAAGGTGCAAAATAGACTCGTAAAATGAGCACAGAAAATAGTGCATTTCACCGGGCGAATGGAAGAAGTATTGCATTATGCCATTATACACGAATACAGCGTCCAATAAAAAATATTTCACCGTACCAAAAAATGAAAAGAAAAATTTGGTGTAGGGCGATGAAGCGCGACGAACGGAAAATGTTTAGCTCTCCAGCATTGCAGTATTTTTTGTTTGCGAAGACCATTTTAATCTTCAGAAATATTATTAGGAGAATAATTATTATTCTGAACATTGCTAAGTTATGTACTATTGTGTCTTCTATAATTTGTTATATTACCTATTTTATTTCCTATTTTATATATTTGTATTTTACACGGAAAACTTTTCTTGGATTGCCCTGAAGTAGGTTTAAATACCGCCGAAACGTAGAGTTGCTAACAAATTGGTTAGCCATTCCCAATAATATTTCTGAAGATTACGTATAATATTTATAGTATCTATGACCCAAAAATTCCACAAAAACGCAAAAATACAAAAAACAAACACTGCACCTGTCACCTGTATCTACAGAAACATAAACCGCGCTGAACATCGTGTGACATCACGCCAGTGACATTCTATACGACATTTACATTCTATAGCAATTTATGTGCCGCCACACATGTTCTGACCTTTCAATATGTTTGAAAGATTAACGTGTAATACATTTCAAACCAATATTAAATTCATGCAACTTCTCCATTGTGAATGCAATAGACTGTTCAAATTAATTAGCAAAAAAAAAAACAAGAAGATGCTATACTTCTGATTTGTGATCATATCGATATAAAAAAAATAATGGACATTACGATCATATTAATAATGACTGTTCTCTAGAGTTGGCAACAGCGGTGATTAATCAAACGAAGGGTATTAATATCTGGACGTTGCAGTGACCGCTACCCACCAACCCTGATGTGCGGAGCTCATTTGCATGCTGACAAACAATATAGCAATGCCCGCATCGTTGTATTTATATGTAATTGGCAGCGATGACCAGCATAAGCAAACGTGCGCTTCTTTGCTTGGTCTAATGGCGTCACCACGTGTGCTCCCGCGAATTGTACCATAATCATAATAGATGTAATCTAAGCTGACCATCGCTCTAGTTAATTTATATGCCAGAGCTCAATTGGATTAAATTGAAGGGCTAAAAGGAACCGTATTTGGGCATGTGGAATACGGATTCGTAAATTCGAACATTAAATATAGTGATAAATACTACTGAAAAATTTCAGTTGGGCGTTGTAGATTAGGAGTGTAGAAATTGTCTTACATTTTTACACGTTTTTTACTGTGTGTGGATCATTTCAACATTCCAGAATTTTATGAACTAACACTGATTTTTTACGAATGCCCTGTAAAATTTCAATTTAATTAAACAGATAGTTATATAGTTGTTTTCAGTTTCAGCAAATTTAAAATTGTTACAGTTTGGATTTGTCCACCCTTAAATCAGCGACCTTAGTGAATTTTTTAAATTAAAATAAATGTTGTTCTTAAAAACCATCCGGTACAAAAGGTTATCCCTTTCAGAAACTGATAATGACTTTTTATTTATTTTTATTTGGTATATTGTATTCGTTTGGACGCCTTGTCCACCTACTTAATTTTTTCGCGTGAGTTTCGAATCGCTGCATATTTTGCTGCATTAGCTTCCATAAAACAGAAGATGAATAGAAGGCTGTAGTGAATAGCCGGATTCCAGAGGCAGCATCGAATGCTAATTCGGGAAAACGAGCATAACATTGTTTGACACGGTGCATGACAAGTGTCGAAGCTGGCGTCGCAAAATTTAATTAATACGGCCGAACACACGGTTGGACTGTTGCGCGCATTAATTTTAATATTAACGGGCCGCAAATTTTTAATCAAGCCGCTGCAATTAGAAATTTCTACCCGGAATTGAACTCTGAATTGGTTAAATGTTCTCGATATTAAATCCCCGTATTTTACGCGCCACCCTCGCTGTTAGTTTTTAAATGGAATTTTATTATAAATTCGAATAAACGTGCGTATACTCGACAAAATTTTGGGTAAACTCGATCATAGTGCTAAATAAACTGTAAACCAAAAACTGTAACCTTTCAATACAAATAATTATATTTTACATAATTTAGAATTTAGTTTAGCTAAGTAAGCAATCTAGCGTGTTTTAAAAGAAGATTTTTGTCCAAGTTATACCATGTGGTATTTATTTTTTTATATCATTCAGAATTTAAAAAGTGAAAAAAGATATTTACAATCATAAAATCATTTTATTATCATAAAAACTTTTATTTTTATCACAAAACAGACCAAAGTCAATCTAAAATGAAAAATAACCATTTAAAAAGTTTGATATCTTCATTCTTTTCCTAATCTTATGTGGAAATGTCTGAGTAAGAGGAACAACTCCTGACGTGAGATCTCTACATTTTCAGATTTAAATGCATTGGACTTTTAAAGGATATTTGAAACGGTTAATTTTCTTCTGAATTTACAGGGGAAAACAAATTTGTCTAAGAGTGTAGTTTAATTGCTTTTATACATAAACAAAAATTTAAAAAATATGTATTAATTTCTTAGTTAAAATCAAAATAATTTTATTTCTTCAATAACCTGCTTTTAGACCAACGTGCATCCGATTTTGAAATATCTATTTTTTTTTCTTATAGATTATGGTATGTAGTTGTTTTTAGTGACATTTTTTTGTCTGTAGTAAATTAACAAAAAAGCTATAGGACCTTTAACAAACTCCTGACGTTTGTGGATGATTGTAGTGAAAGAATTTTAGTTCGTAGTAGCAGTAGTAGTAGTAAGGTAAAAAAAATACAGCTATATTCAATATATTGTCTATATAACATCTATAAAATCCATCCAAACTCTTAAGCAATAATAGTATAATAATCTTTTATCATCACCTTCAGCTGTTTATAGTAACTTGTATTTCGTTTGTAGTTCCTTGAAATATAAAGAACAATCGCTATACGTCGTGCAGATGCTCAAAAATCCTTTGTAGTTGTTTGTAGTAACGTTTATTTCGTTTATAGTTTCACTTCTAATGAAAAGTACTTGAAATACGGACGGTATTTGAAGTACTTTTGTAGTTACTCTATGATTTCTAAATTCGTGGAACTACAAATGAAATAAACGTTACTACAAACGAAGTATAGCGATTCCGTTTTGATTTCAAGCAGCTGCAAGTGAAATAAAAGTTATTAATAAACAATTACAATCGATTTTTGCCTTTGCTTGAAGTATAGTTACTATATGATTTCTAAAATCGTGGAACTACAAATGAAATAAGCTTTACTACAGACAAAGTATAGTTAGTGATTCTGTTTTAATTTCAAGAAGCTACAAATGAAATAAAAGTTACTAATAAACAACTACAATCGATTATTGCCGCTACCTGAAGTATAGTTACTCTATGATTTCTAAAATCGTGCAACTACAAATGAAATAAGCGTTACTACAAACGAAGTATAACGATTCCATTTTGATTTTAAGAAGCTACAAACGAAATACAAATTGCTACAAACAAGTAAAGGCGATAGAAAAGATTATTATAGCTTAAAAGTTTGGATGGGTTTTATAAATTTTTCATACGATATTATATTGAAAATAGATGTAATTGTTTTCTTACCACAAACCACTTTTTAGACCCTGCGTAAAGGATAGTTTTGGACGTTTGTTATAGTGGAACTACAAACGAAATAAACGTTACTACAAACTCTTGAAGTACTTAGTGGCTTTACTTTTAATTTCAAGGAATTACAACCGAAATAACACTGTAAACAACAATTTTTCAGCCCATATATGAAGTATAGTTACTCTATAATTTCTAAAATCGTGGAACTACAAATGAAATAAATGTTACTACAAACAAGTACAAACGAAGTATAAAGATTCCGTTTTAATTTCAAGAAGTTACAAACCAAATAAAAGTTACTAATAAACAACTACAAACGATTTTTGCCTGTGCTTGAAGTGTATTGACTTCTAATTTTCGAGGAACTACAAACGAAAAACAACTTACTACAAACAAGTAAAGGCGATGGAAAAGATTATTATAGTTTAAGAGTTTGGATGGGTTTTATAATTTTTTCTACAATATATTAAAAATAGCTGTAATTGTTTCCTTTGCTACTACTACTACAAATGAAAAGTATTTTTTTACAATCAACTACAAACGGTTCTTTATAGGAATCAACCGTGACATTTGAATGCCGTTAATATTTGGGATGTTTTTGATCCTATAACTTTTTTTATTACTACAAAAACTACAGACTATAATCACAAAAAAAATGTTCGAGTTCCAGTTTCGTATAGCATCCATCTTCTGATATTTTTACATTCACTGTAAATCACTGTTTATCGTCCACACAGAATGTCACAAAGTGGAGTACGTGTACCACTTGTGGTGAAATAGTTAAAAGTTTTTCGGTAGCTGAGAAATGCCACTCCCGAAATGCAAATAGAAATGCGAGCGTGCGATGGGTTCGCACATTGTCGCTTGGTAATTTGGGAACAAATGGTCCCGAGCCAGGGCCCGGTAATAATTTTAAATGGCTGGCAGCCAGCAATATGATTTTATGGCGGCAAGCAATATCGAGTCTCGTCATACTCGGTTCCTGGGGGTAATGCCTAGGATTATGTGGAAGTGCGTAACTGAGACAGGGTTGAAAATAGGATAGTTAGCGACGATTCGCATTCCCCCAAACGGAGCGGTTACCCTTTTAGGGACCCGTTCGACATAACTGTCACCGACATGGTTTACATAAAAATACGTAAATTATGGACGGATTTAAGCGGGATTACGCTGTTCAAAAGTTATGGACGCGCTCAGAAAATATCAATAAAAGACGCCGTTGCACCTACAAATAATAAAAGTATTAGGGGTTAAAAAACTTATTTTCTTAATAATAAACAAAATACTAATCGGTCGTTTAATCCTGGTAATTTTTATGTACATTTATTATACTATTGTCTGAAGATTTGTACAAATTCCAGTTACTTAGAGAAGGTTTTCTTTAGTTGATAGCATTTGTACACTGAAAGCAGTATTTTATCTCCGAAAGTTTTATATTATACAGGGTTAACTATGACTAAGTACACAAATTTTTACCACGTGCTCAGGAAGGTCTAAAAGACAATAATAAAATTATTCCATAATTTTAGCTCGATATTAAAAAAATGGGGCAAAACCTTCTTTTACTACGGAAAGTCGGCGCCTATGATAAGCATGGAATGAAATGGTTTAGATTCATAGATAAATCTTACATGTCAACAATATCCACTACCATGCGGTCGATTTTTGCAGCATTTCTAAATGCAGAAACGGCAAAAATTAACATTCTTATTATCAATAGTACCTGATAGATAGGAAACAGTTAATCCAGTTAGCTCCACTATTTTGCATTCGTTTTTCATTTCATTACAAACTGACAAAACTACAACATATTCATTCATTACAACCACTCACTACCGATAAAACACACTTCCCGTAGGGACAGTTAGATAAAATGCATATTTATTATAACAACATCGAACGAAGGAATATATAATAGAACACTTTTAATGTACCCGTCGCAGTCTTGCCTCATAACCTAGAAAAGCAAACCGGCGAACTATATTGTGGGAAAATATCTGCCGCCGACACAAATTTCTTTATTTAATAACTATAAAACGTTTAAAAATTAAAAAAGGCATTACAAACTGAAGAATAACAAAAAACTGCAACGTAAACACATGGTGAACACAGGAATTAAATTATGACATGACAGGATTGACGGGGAATTTTACCGTAGTGTTGCTGATTGCCTACTCTGATTCGCATAGGCGTCGTTAAATAAGGATTTAATATAATTTCGAAAATTTTTTTTTCGCTTTCGTTAATTCTTAATTTTCTCTATCCGCTCTAAATATTTGTACTTAGTCATAGTTAACCCTAAGACACAAAGAAAGGTAAACACCCATTAAATATTTTAATTTCATATTTTTTGCACGTTTACTTCTCTCGATGAAGGCAAAAAGTGATTAAATTTTCAGGTTTATCTTTTAATTTGTTTTGGAGTTTGTATAGGTCGTACTTTGATAATGTAGCATTCTGTTTTAAAAATGTCTGCTCACATTTGTGTTTCAAGTGCTGTAAAGCTTGTTGCAAGCGACATTTTTTTCAGCTGATGCCTAGAGTATGTAGATTTGGACAGATTTCAGTGAGAGAAATTTCTCGAAGGACTAACAGATCCTTACGTACGATGTTACCAGGCGTGGATTCAGGAAGGCTGTGGATACAGAACGAGAGGTACCGGCCGTGGTAGATAAACCACAAAACGAGAAGATCGTCGATTGCGACTTTTACCTCTCAGATACCGATTTAGTAGCAACTGGACTATTGCACATCAGTGGTTTCAAGAATATGAGGGGATGGTCGGTATATGTACAGTATATCACCGAATACGAAGTTTTGGCCTATTATCTTATCGTCCACATTGAGTGCTGCTTCTCACTTGTCAACGTCGATATAACTACTTACAATGGTGTAGAGAAAGGATTCAGTAGGACCAAGAATGGAATCGGGTGATCTTTAGTGACGAATCCCGTTTCTTCCTGGGATGCAGATGGTCGTGTAAGGGTGAGAGGGCGACGTAGTGAAATATTCAATCTACAATACACAGTAGCCTACAATTCAATAACTGTACCAAAAATTATTGAAACATAATATACATTCTCCAGTAAGTTAACTATTTTGTGGTAAAGTTAAAAATACTCTGAACAGCATCCTGAATCTGGATACTCTTATGCTATCAATACATTATAAAAGATAGGAGCTATGCACAGCGCTACTGGTTTCTAAAATCGCTCTTTCTTATTACTGTAGTTTCAAATACATATGTACTATTTAATTCATTTTTATTTCTTTCCTCTTTTGGCATTTCAATTCACTTGTACCCTCATTAATAACAAGGTGTAAACAGCAGTTTTTTTTTACATTGCATTATTTAGTTTCCTATGTCTCCCGAACTATAACATATCGGCTAGATTTTGGAGCGGAAGTTATGAGTTTATACATTTACGAGTGGAAGCCAATTAATTTTATGGAACCCAGTAATTCGATCTCTGCATTTTACAACTACCGTCGGCAATGTAAATGGTTCATAAAATTTTTGCTCATTCCCTTTGATAAAATTAAAAACTCAACGCATAACTCAAAAGGACGCTACGGAGCTAGGGTGTGTAAATGGGTGAATAACTGCATATTTGCATATTGAAGGTTATTTTTGTTTCCCTCCGCCCCTATGTTGTTTGTCATGTAACCCTTCAACGACGTCGGTCATTATGGCGGCATTATGGAACCTAAGTGCTTCGTAAGCTCTGGAAATCAGTCTATGCGTTTTAATTTCACACGATAAAACGGAGAAAATTATTTTTTAAACTGCACTTGATCGCTAGACGACCTTTTCGAACCCAGTTTTACGAAAAGAAAAGGTTTTGGTCTGGAGATCTGGACTATGCATCTCATGTATTTGACACGCTAAATTCTATAAAAACAAAAAAAAATAGTTCTGATGCGACGCCAGGAAAAATCAAAGTACATTAAATGACAGCTGTCAACACTTATGCAACCAGGGAAAAGGTGTGCATTCTCCAGCATTCATTCAAGTAAGTTGAGCATAAATTTCAGAGCGACATTGAATTTTCACGTCATGGCAGTTGTTAATCAGCTGTTACACTCGTGGTAACGTTTGCAACCCGGAAAAAAGTGTCAGTCCTCCAGATTCTAGTCATCTAAGCACGAATTTCATTGCGACATTGAATTTTCCCGTTACGACAGCTGTCAATCATCTGGCAATAATCTTGGCAGAGTTTCAAATAAGCTGAGCATGAATTCCAGGGCGATATTGAATTCTCACGTCATGACAACTGTCAATCAGCTGGCAACATTCTTGACAGAGTGGCAACCCGGAAAAAGTGTCAATATTCAAACATTCAAGTAAACTGAGTATGAATTCTATTGCAACATTAAATTTTCACGTCACGACAGCTATCTATCATCTGGCAACAGTCTTAACAGAGTTTTCAACCCTGGAAACCGTGTGAATCATCCAGTATTCAAATAAGCTGAGCATGAATTTCAGTGCGACATTGAATTATAACATCACGACAGTTGTCAATCCGCTGGCAACACCCTAGGCACAGTTTTGCAACTCAGGAGGTGTCAATAGTTCAGCATTCAAGCAAGCTGAGTATTAATTCCATTGCGACATTAAATTCTCACGTCATGGCAGCTGTTAATTAGCTGTTAATGTTCGTGACAGTGTTTGCAACCAGGGAAAAGATGTGAATTCTTCAGGATTCATTAAAGTAAGCTGAACATGATATCCAAGGCGAATTCTCATATCATGACAACTGTCAATCAGCTGCAACTGACAGAGTTTTGCAACCCGAAATAAGATGCCAATACTCTTGCGACATTGAATTCTCACGTCGCGACAGCTGTCAATCATCTGACAATAATCTTGGCAGAGTTTGCAACCCGAGAAACGATGAATTCTCACGTCATGGTAGCTGATTCCTCGAATATTCGAATAAGTTGAGCACGAATTCCAAGGTAACATTGAATTCTCACATCATAACAGTTGTCAGTCAGCTGTCAACAGTCTTGGTAGAGTTTACAACCAGGGAAAAGATGTGTCCATGTCAATATTTGTGACAGCATTTGTATGTTAGACCAAGATGTCGATCCTCTCACGTTTCCGGACATGACGATCACGAAATGCAAGTCAAAAGTGAATTCGAAAACGTTGAACACGAATCCGGGCTTAAGTATCAGTTTGTGGCTCGATGACAGCTGTCAAAACCCGTGCTTCTATGACTTTTGACAGTTGACATCACATTATTATGTATTTGTTCCTATTTATATATTTGTTCTCTATTTAAAATAATTAAGTACCTAGTTACAATAGGAATAGGTAAGTAAAAATACAACAGTAGGAAAAATTATTATTAATGATTATTATTTATTGGTAAGGAAAGTAAGTATTATGTCTTGCAACTCATGTATAGTATATTTTCTCACTTAAAGTATGTCGCTAAATCAAAAGCTTGTTACTAATGACTTTTAATTTACCTATTTTCTAATAATCTCCCGTTTAGATACAAGTAACTAAAAACTGCTGTGTATACATACAGAAACTTATTTGATTCCAGATAGAGATCGACGCTATTACATATTAATCCAGTAGACTCTGCTCCTAGCCGCCTTATACAGGGCAATTACCGTTCTTTGTTAACATTTCGATTAGATAAGCCCCATTTCTGATTAGTCAGGGTAGGGTTACGTCAGAGTTGTCGTCAGGTTGTCCCAAGTCGGTACCCTCACAAGGCATGGGATTATTATGATCTAGCAAGTTATGAACAATGTGTGCTTGTGTAGCTCGCGCTCCACTGATTTCGCGGTGTGAAGGAACACCAGGAGCCCCATTAGTGTAGCTGTAGGCAGGATGTACGGGGCGATTTATATTAACTGTCTCAACCTGCTGTTCAAATGGAAAAGACTAGTGTTAAGCAGAAATATATGGTGTTGTATTTTTGCTTAGAATTATACAGTCACAAGTAGTTGTTAACTTCCTTATTTCAAAAAGGAATACATTTAGTATCCCTTGAATTATATGCTTGTTTTACTTTTTAAGGCAAAAATATGTAGATTACGTACTAGTAAAAACAAGTAGATTGTATATGCTGTAATTCGTCTACAACTATGAAGTTAAAATATATTTTTATATACCTAATTAAATCTACTATTATCCATCTATAATTAGTACCGATTTAAAATGAGTCGTTTAAAATCCAAGTTAAAATAATATTTACACTATATAGTAATATATTAACATTACAAACTAGTAAAAGAATTACGCACTATGGAGCATACGCCGATTTGATTACATTATTGCGAGAAAATACTATTAATAGGTACATTTGGCAACCTTTTAGTTAAATATATAGTTTATCACTGGAATATTTGCATTTTACGTTAAAATATTTACATTACGCATTAGTTAATCAACATTTTTACTTTATGCATTGTACGTATTTTAGTTTATAAGCTATAAAATGATTGTAAGACAATAATTTTTACATTATGCAGTAATATATGACGCAGAAAAATATTTACATTACGCACCAGCGACAAAATTAGATTTTACGCGTTGGCAGTAACAATTTAGATTATATGCACTGCACGTCTTTTAGTTTACAGGACATTTACACTTTACACTAAATACAATGTGTGTAAAATAGATTTTTATGCAGGAGGGAGCTTATAGTAGGTATATTAGGTAGGTAAGTAAACAAGAATATGTACATTACGCACTAGTAAAGAAAAAATTGGATTTTATATTTTAACATATTTTATTAGATAAAAAAAGGTTTATATTATGCACTAAGTTTAAAATCCATGTTAAAATAATTTTTCTGTTATATTTTACATTATGATATATTTACATTACGCACTAGTAACAAAAAAAACACACTATGCAGCGTACACCGATTTGAATACTTTATTGGGAAAAACTACTATTAATAGGTATATACATTTAGTACCCTTTCATTTAAATATATCGTTTATCTCAGGAATAAATATTTGCATGTTACATTAAAATATTTACATTACGCATTAGTAAACAATATTTTTACTTTATGCATTGTGCGTATTTTAGTTTATAAGCTATACAATATTTCTAAGACAATACGTTTCTTTTACTATATTATATACTAGTAACAAAAATTTACGTTTTGCGTTGTAAAAGCAACCTGCGTTTTGCAGGAGAGTACTTATAGTAAGTATATTTAAATACCTCTTCGATTAAATGTGTGCGTTTCTTTCTAAAATAATATATACATTACTCACTAGTAACAAAAATTTAGATTTTATATATTGTATATGTTTATTAGGTAAAAAAGGTTTATATTATGAGTTAAAATATTTAGATTTGCTACGTGCGTAAATTTCAGGATAATATTGCATCAATCCTATACCTAGTTAAATTCACTGCTATCGTCCGTCTATGATTAGTACCGATATAAAATACGTGGCTTAGAATCTAACTTAAAATAAATTTTCACTTTACACTAATATATTTACATTACGCATTAGTAACCAAAGAAAAAGACGCACTATGCAGCATACGCCGTATATATTATCTAAGGAAAAAAATACGCATTTGTGATCAACAGTTTTATTTTATGCATTGTACGTATTTTAGTTTATAAGCTATACAATCTTTATGCGCATTAAAATTAGACACAATTAGATTTTGCGCACTGTGCGTATTTTAATTTGTAAGATAAAAAAATGTTTATATTGTGCACTAAAATAATTAAATTACGCACTACTAAACTTTTATTGTACGCAGTGTACAATGTACCTACAGTACGTACACTAGATATATTTGTATAGATTAAAGTAGGTGTAGGTACAATAAGTTGGTCAATGTGAATTAATTTATTTATAAATGTGAAGATAAATAATTTTATACCTAATTAAATTATTTACTGTTATCTGGTGCGGATTTAAAATTCCTGTTTTAGTTTCTAAGGGAAACAATATGTATATTACGCACTAAAATATTTACATTACGCAATAAAATATTTTTATTAAGAAAAAGTCACAAAAATTTGGTACTTTACGCAAAATAAATTCGCAAATTCTTTTCTATTATCTGGTGCGGATTTAAAATTTGTGTTTTAGTTTCTAAGGAAAAAATATTTACATTACGCCCTAAAATGTTTACATTACGCAATAAAATATTTGTATTAAGAAAAAGTCACAAAAATTTAGTATTTTACGTAAAACATAGTATACATAGGAAAGCAGGCATACTTGTTTGTAAATACTTTGTATTCTGCCACCTAAAGTGGTCTTTTTTTCGCAGGACATAAAGTACACCGCCACCAAAGTTTGCGCCAATTTAATATTTACATCTCGTAATAAAACTTTACTAATAAAATAACTGAATAGAGAGTGGTGCGCGCCACCTCATTGTTCAACTGCTCAAAATTCGCTTGAAAAAAGCCAATAAAAACGACCTTTAAGATATTTTATGTGAGTGTTATGATGACTGGAACTAAACATGGCTACCGGTATTTCTGTCTAGTAACATTGTTGCATTCAGAATTATCCGTTCAATTGTTTACAGCTCCTCCTTTTTCAATATAAATTATCGTTGGTTCGTCGGTTGGACGTTAAATTTTAAATTTATATGATCTTGACGCCTGCCTCTGACCAAAGTGTAACTAAAAAGTCGCCTGTCTGCTAGCGCTTCAAAGAATAAAAAAAAACGACGACAATGTATTGAATGAAATATTTATGCAACAGGTATGTGCGGAGGAAATTGTTTAAAGCTATTTATTTCGCTCAATAAAGCGTAAAAAGTATCTATACTCTGGTGGTCACATTTATGCTTTGAAATTATGCACGAAATAGTAAAATGTATAATAGATTGTCGTACATCGAATAGGAAAATGTATCTCTTAAAGTTTCCGAGATATGTCGAATTTTATGAATACAAAGAAGAGGTGAAGTGGAGTGGCCCGTGAGATGTCCCGATTTGAATCCTCTAGAAAGAATTTTTCTCAAGAATTAAATTGAACAGTGTATTCCGTATAAGAAGCGACACAGCAGTACAGGATCCCAGCGTATTGTAATTTAGTCAAATATACTTATACAGTGCTTTCGAAAAGTAACGAATACATTCATTATTTTTGAAATTGAGAAGTTTTCGAAAAAATCCCCTGGCACGTCGATTTTGTTTTTAAAAAAGGCACTTTTTGACATACGACCCACATTTGTGACGTCATCGTTGTTCGAGATATGACGTCATCGACGATTTTTTTAAATAGCAACCCCCAATTTTGACCATGCCATTTGAAAGAGCGTATCATTCTACATACGCATCGTCAAAAATCATGCTTGCCTGACAGTAGCCTTAGCGACCGAGATTGTTTTTTATTGCTGTTAGATAAAAACTTGAAATCGTACTTTATTAAATAGTTTTTTTTTGTTTTTTGAGTTATTTCTTTAGTTCTTGTCTTTTGTCTTTATTGGGTAGTAATTTGTCATTTTATAAAAAAAAATGTTTAAATTTACTGAACGAGAATTGAAATTCTTTGCATGATCGGATTTGGAGACAGGATGCGCACCCAAAAAGAAGTAGTTAGCCAAAGCATGGTAAGCAATATTGAGTCTAAATACCGTAACTTTGAACATGTTCGTGATCTTCCTAAATCTGGTCAACTGTCAAAATTAGTAGACGATGAGCTTAATGTTTTGTTGGCAATACAAGAAAATCATCACTCAATACTTAACCAATTGGCTTCTGATATCAATATGGCAGCATCCACAGTTCACAAAATTATGAAAAAAGCAAAGTATCATTTTTATAAGGTATGCCTTGTTCATGAGCTATCTGAAGACGACTTTGATCGGCGAAATCAATTATGTGTACAAATGCACGAGCTATGCAATAATGATAATAATTTCGTAAAAAACGTAATTTTTTCTGACGAGGCTACGTATGTTTTGAACGGCCATGGCACTAGTCAAAACTACCGTTATTGGGCTACCGAGAATCCTCGGTGGATGATGGAGTATCACACTCCCCAGAAAGTAAATGTGTGATGCGGCATAGTCGGCCGAAGAATTCTGGGTCCCTATTTCTTTGACGTCAACCTAACTGGTGCAAGATATTTGGATTTTCTTGGAGACGACCTCATTCCTGAACTAATAACTTTATATCCATATATAGAGCGACATGATCTTTCAAGGAATGACATTTTGTTTCAACAAGATGGTGCACCTCCCCATTAGGCAACACCTGTCCGCGCTTATTTACATGAGCTGTTCCCGAATCGTTGGATATGGAGAAGGGGGCCGATTGAGTAGCTAACCAGATCGCCTGATTTGACACCCCTAGATTATTTCTTGTGGGTATACTTAAAAAGCAAAGTATACGTTACTAGACCGGTTAATTTAGGAGACTGAAGTTATTGATAATGTCCAAAAAGAATTTATAAATCGTCTTGGCTTCTGTCAGGCAGCCAACGGTGCACAATTTAAACATTTAATTTAGTCGATTTTTTACATAATCATTATCATTTTCAGCATGTAAATAATGAATTTATTCGTTACTTTTCGAAAGCACTGTATAGCGTAGTGTACTCAGTACTTTACGCACAATAATAGTAAAAGGTATTATTCAAATCAATCCAATTAAAAAATAATGAATAAACGACACTTACAGAAAACAGCATGGTGCAAGCGATGCCTAGGCCAATTTTCATCTAGGTCATTCCAATTATTGCGTATGATAATTACGAATATAATATGTAAACTGATGCACAATTTGCATGTCTATTTCGGTGCCCAACCGCATCCGTTGCTGAATTTACATGTTAATTTATTTTCAGTTGTATTATTTATGAATTCAATTCGACACATTTGTGCTTTGATTTCCCAATTACGGCGGATGATCAAGTCGCAATTTAAAATCCCGGACCAGACTTGAACAGTAACTACTGGTGTTGTTCACTACTATACTAATATTTATAGTTAAATGGTATGCATAATTGATTTTAGAGGTATAACGTAACAGAATTAAAAAATATACGTCCAGCGTAACAGTATAGCTAAATAATGAATATAAATGTGACCGGTTGGAAAGAACGAATGCTAAATATATATTTTGATTAAATGTTGGATGTTATTATGTAATTTTAAATTATTATTTCTCAGTAAATACCACAAAGAGGTAAGAGCATTCTCTGCCAAGAGGGTGGGATTCGGATTTGATAGGGTAAGGGTAAGAGAAAAAAAACTAATTAGTTAAAATATACGTAGTTAAAACGAAAACAACATAAAAAATAATAACAGAAAGTAATTATACAAAAATATTTTTTTTGTATTTATATCCTAGCGATATATAGATATAATCAACAACATTTTTTACTGTATTAGAAAGGTATTTTAAGTTAATATAAATCAAATCTCCTACAATTCCTATCAATAAAGTCATATGTATGTTCTCTGATACCAAACATGCTAATGAACAATTCCACAGACAAAGCTCTATTCAATAATTATCTAAAGAAATTAATCTATCTAAATTTACTAACCTGCTTTAATGAAAACACTCTACAAATATCTAACTTCACTTTTGGCAGTGGGAACACGAAATTCAACCACAATAGATGAGATCTGACCTATTTCTGCATTTTTTAGGATTGATTCTTCAGGTGGCGTCCTTTAAGTTGAGTCAAATATCTAATTATAAAAATTATTATATAAATTAAAATTATTTGAAATTAAATAGGAGATTTGTTTTATATTAGCTTAAAATACCTTTCTAATACAGTAAAAAATGTTGCAAAAGCTAATAATATATGGGTAGATATTGTGGGTGTAATTCAACGCTGGTTGGGGCTTTTGTCCACAGAGTAGTTAGTTTCACACAATATTATTAATACCTAAAAATATATAAATAATTAACAACAGTTATGAGGAAACCACTTTTCTTTATATAGTCTTCCTCAGCTCATGTAATTTTACTCACCTCGCTTCTTGACTGTTTTGTCAAATTTTGGAAAGGTATTATTTCTTTGAATGTCTCTTTTAATTGGTTCCATATTGATTCAAAGGGATTAAAAACACAATGGTATGGATGCAACCGTAGACCAGTATGTCCCTGAGCCGTAGCCATCTCATCAATAATGTATTTCTTTGTTGCCCTTGACTATATGTAGCAACTCATCTTTCTTCAAATTAGCATCGTACATAATTTTATGGATTTTAAGAAATTTTTAAATATTTTTTTTTGTGCCACTATCTGGAATCCTCTCTGAAATCCTTCAATGGTATGGAGCGTTGTCTAATATTATTATTAAATAAGCCGTTTTTTCTAATGTCCTCCATTCTCCCACTAAGTACAAGATAAATTAACAAACACACACAACAACACTGACTACTCACAACACTGTACTGTCCTGCAGTACTGTCTTGCACTACCAGCAAAGTAAACAAGTAATAATCTAAGTTGCATCTTTAACTTTATAGAATTATGATAATATATTATGCACATATCCATATATTCTATTGCGCCACTCTATCGCACGACTTCGTTTCGGCTTGTTTTGAAATTTTTTATATTCCCTTATATCGATAAGATGTACTGTACTGCTCTATGTCGGTTATATTCAATCAGATCACGGATCGTACTAATATTTGTCTTGTTGATGTTTGTCCAGGGTGAGCATACATTACTCGTTTTCCACTGATTCCCGTTCACTTAAAAATTTGTGTTATGAGCAAGATGCTTTATTTTTTAAATTAATTGCTTGTACTTTTGGATTTAATTTCTGATATATTTTAAGAAAATATAGATTAACACGAGACTTTTAATGCAATAGATTCCAAAACTGTGTTCTGCAATTCTTAAATCACAATAGGTTATGTGAAATACTTGAGCTTCGTCTGCTAAGCGCTTGTAGGTACAAAGCTATAATAGATCCATATAGAGGATTTAACGGTTTCTATAGACAAAGGGATATAACAGCGATGTAGGGTCTGGCCATAAATTTTACAGTAATTTGTGGCTTTATTGCTGGGCAATTGATGTAAATGTATTCTTAGTTGGATGTTATTGAGCAAATACAGAATTTATTGATATTAAATTATTCTGTTTAAGTTTATATTATTTACAAATAAAAGTGTACAGTTACTAGTAACACCAGTGGCGTTCCCATCATATATTCCAAGTACTTTTCGCTTTAGTGCATAAAAAAGTTGTTTACAAGATGTTTTTTAAGAATTGGAAAAGTACTTATTGTATGAAACTCATGTGTGTAAAGTACCTCTTTGCATTGACAGTGTCAAATGAGTGAAGAAAGTCACTTTACACACTTATTTGTGTTAATAACAATTTTATTATAAAAAAGTCATTGAGAGAAGTAAATAGGATAAAAAATATAACATTACAATCTGAACTATACGGACTAATGTGAAAAATGAAGTTCTTTATTCACCAGTTCAATTTAGTGTATGCAACTCATGTGCAAAGTACCTTATTACACTCACGGGGTGCATTGAGTAACCAAAACCGCTTTACACGCTTGTTTTATAAATAACTACTTGGAGTAAAAACCAATAAAACTATAGTGTTGCTATCTGACTTAATTGTACAGACTACACACCAATGCATAATATAAATTGTTAGTGGTTTAATTTATAATACACACTCTTTGAGAGTAGATAATATTTTGTGCAATTCATGTGTAAAGTACCAATTTAGGTTCAAACTGAAGAAAGGTACTTTACATACTAATTTAATATAAAAAAGTGAATTTTGAAACTCACAAGGTGCCTGAGTAGCCAAATCTGCATTTCACAAGTATTACATAAATAGCTACTTGCATTGCTATCTGGTTTTATTGAACGACTAGTGTATAAAATGAAGTACTTTATGCACAAGTGCATATATTCGTTATAGTTTAATTTATAGTATATAGTTACTTTTTAAGAATCAAAAAATTTCCAGTCAACTCATACGTAAAGTACTTTTTACAATCAGACTGAAGAAAGATGCTTTACACTGCACTTAAATATAACTTATTTATTATAAAAAGAATGAATGGAACAAAATCTATAGACATATGGCTTTACTGTCTATCATGTATGAACTAGTGTGTAAAGATTGAAGTACTTTACGCACAAGGCGCAAAATAAATTGTTTTTGATTTAGTTTGCAGCATATACATTCCAAGAATTAAAAAATATTTCATGTAACTCATTCATGCCATTTCACACTCGCGGAGTGACATGAGTGAAAACAATGCTTTGCACACTAATTGTGAGTGAAGTAAAAAAATTAGTGAAATCTTTCAGTGTAACAAAAGCAGTTATACGACAAATACTTTAGTTGTTTTGCTTACTTTGTTGAGATTATTGCTTATGCTTTATTTTTATTTTATCGACAGACCACAAATATTTTCTTAAACCTCTCAAGCCGAACGAACTTTTCTCGAACTAATAGGACTACAGTCGGTCAATACGGCCAATAAAAAAGCCCTTTATAGCCGGTGATTTATATGATTGACAAAGGGACTTATAAAGCATTTTAACTTTGAAGAGTATCGGACCAAGTTCAAGTCGCCGTCATATTTACATGGGATTTCATTCTCCGTTTCCCCTTGTTAGACGCAAAGCGTATTTCAATAACATTATTGATACCGTTCCCAGTGGGAATCACATTTCGGGACAATGCATCTTCCTGGGACACGTGTGGCCTCTTTACGCTCTGTTTTACAACCCGATGTCGCCAGCTCTAAATGGTGCCCCCCAGTGACCTGTTACGGCTGCCTTGTATCAATGATTGTCACAAAGTGTAATTAGGGACCAGCTTCAAACGACACGGACTGGCTCGAGTGACACTCTTCGACAACAACTTCGTCGCTTTCGCATATTTTCTAGTTGTTATGTGCCCAAGCTAATGGGTACCAAATTTTCCGGTTAATAATAGCACAACGTCACGTACATAATATGATACATGGTGGGCGATAAGTCATAAGACACACAACAATCAGTTATAATATATAATATACAGGGTGTGCGGGACTGAGTGCCTTTATTTTGCCATATGATAAATTGCACCTAACAGAACATAACTGACTTAAAAAAATGTTTCTTTGACCAACAGTATTGGAACTATGACAGGAAACTGAATGTGAATTATTTTTTTAGAACTTTTCCCACAACGCAGAATAAAGTTTGAAATAGTTATACAGTGTGTTCTGCATTAGAACCGACACAGAGCAAATGCATGTAGGGGTGTCTCAAAATATTGCAATTTAACCAAACAACCATATAGAAAGTTACACATAGGCGGAGTTACAGGCCTTTAAAATGGGGTCAAATATTTCGAAAACATTTTTTATATCTAAATACTATGGAGAATCACTCTATTTGGAAATCTCCTACGATATTCTTCAACACTTCTACAGTTTTTTTCACAGACACCTAGCACAAGTAGCATGCCAACATGCCGAATGTCAATTTTCCAGCCATTATCAACAACAAATAGTAGCAGAATGAAATAGTTTTACTACTGTCAAATTTTAAATACAAAGCCTATTACTGATTCGATTTCTTCTAATACACTATTAAAATCTTGTTTTAATTAATACAAGTTAACAAGAGGAGAAATAGAAAGTGTTTTAAATTAAATTCTGCGCAGGATATTATCATTCTTTTTTTATTCGATCAATGGAAAAATAGTCTGGTATATTATGCGACACCCTGAGTAAGTGTTCAGAATCACTGTCTTTATTTGCGGAATTTTGATATAATTAATATTAAAGATATTTTTGATATATCACTGAGTTACTAACTGCTTCTATCTCGTGTTTGATAAACTCAATGAAATCTAAATAACTATAGATCAGAACATGTGTTTAAAAAAAAAACTTTGCCTTTAAACTCATAAATTAACATTTAGTTTAGGGAAGGCATGATATTGCCGTTATTTTGTATGATTGCTGCGATTTCGAACCTCTAATTAAATGACGGCCAATAGTCGTATTTGGCAGCCCACCCACAAATTCTACATTGTTGATAGATTGTGTATTATACTCGCTAGCAAGCGCTAGTGCATGGAATCCTTTGACGCGATCGCATTAGTACAAAGCCGCAGTTACCAGCCCACATCTCAAATACCCATCATAATCCAAATCGCAGCCTCTGTCACCGTTTCCATGGCCTATCGTACGACAGTCTCCCAGAACACAAAGTTATTAGCGCCAAACGGTACACAAACGGCTTTGATATTCTCCTCCGTTGCAGACAGCCGGTCATGCAATATTGGTCTATAATTAATTAGAAACAGGTAATGATATCCGATGAACTTATAGGGCCTCAGTGCTGCCCATATGACGTCAGATACACACAGCTTCCACGTACAGTCAGATCAACTTTAAAGGTTCTGCATAAAATAGTCGAATGCAGCATATGATCGAATGTTTTTCCTCTAAAATAACGAGGTAAATCAGAGTGTGTCGAATGTTGGACAAAGAAGTTTAAATAAAATAAATTTAAAATACTATATTTGGAACACTTAGCACCATCTGTGTTATGTGCAATCCACTGTTGCAACAACTTGCAACTCTTAATTTTTGAAACTATCTAACACATTAATACATTTATTTGCAATCCGCTCTGCAATATCAGTAACTCATTACAACTTTTCCGGTCAGTCAGAGGTATATCAGTGTCGCGTATGATTATCATCATTATGATTTTCATTGTATTACAAAAATACTGAATTTGTAACAATTCACACTTGCATTTGTATGTCAGTTGCACTTCTGGCAACAGTTTGCAACTATTCATCTGTTAAATGAATTGTAGGAACTATCTGAAAGCATTAATACACGTATTTGCAACTCTGTAAAATTACGTTTCCTGTCTAACAAACTTGCAGTCAGCGGTATTGTGAATCTATGTGCTCCTGTTACATATAATGTCGATGCCTAATAGAGGTGTATCTTTATGCTAACAATAATACTGCATTTGCAACAATTTGCTCCATCTGTATCATTTGCAATCCACTGACTGTTCCAACCGCTTGCAACTCATTATCTATTAAATACATTTTAGGAACTATTTAAAAATATTAATACATGTATTTGTAGTTCGCTCTGCAACATTAGAGCACTTCATCACGATCTAATAAACTTGCAGTCAAAGGATTGTGGATTTTTGTACTCCTATGACGTATATCGACGTCTAGCAGTATATCATTATTAAATCTGTTATACTAACAATAATACTGAATTCGCAACAATTTGCACCATCTGTAGCATTTCCAATCCAGTGTTCCACAGCTTGCAACTCTTTATCTATTCAATAAATCTGAGAATAATTTACGTTCTACAACATTCTAGTTAATCTTGTTATATTAACAGAAACATTGAATTTGCAACAATTTGCATCATCTGTGTTGAGTTTGCAACTTTTTATCTATTAGATAAATTTGGAAACTATTTAAAAGTATTTGCAACTTGCTCCGCAACATTAGTAACTCATTGCAACTTTTCAGTATAACAAATTTGCATTTAGAGGTATTGTGATCCTTGCGCTCCTATGACAGATAATATCAACGTTGAGTATTTGTTGTTTCTGCTATAAAATACTGAATTTGCAACGTTGCTTATCTAACAAAGTCAGATGCATTGTAAATCCATGTTCTCCTGTTACATAAAATGTCGATATCTAGTAGGGGCTTATCTTTAATAATAATACTGACTTTGCAACAATTTGCACCATCTGTATCATTTGCAATCCACTGTTAGCATTAATATATGTATTTGCAGTTCGCTCTGCAATATTAGAGTACTTCATCACGACTTTTTCGATTTAACAAACTTGTAGTTAAAGATATCGTGGATTTTTGTACTCCTGTAACATATATTGACATCTAGCAGGAGTATATCATTATTAACCCTGTTATGCTAACAATGATACTGGTTTTGCAACAATTTGCGCCATCTGTTTCCAGACCTAAGTCCATAGGAAAATTGTTTCTTAAAATTGAACGTAGAATAATATACTGAAGTATGTACATCTCCTCCTGAAACACCCTGTATGTATTTACAATTCGCTCTGAAATATTAGCAACTCATTATAATTTGTAGTCAGAGATATTGTGCATCATATAACATATAATATCGACGAGTATATCTTTGTTACTTCTGTTATATTTTGGCACAAACACTGAATTTATAACAGTCTGCACCATCTGTGTTAGTTACAATCTACTGTTATAACAGTTTGCAACTCTATCTATTATACAAGTTTGAGAACTATTTCAAATTGTTAATACACGCATTTGCAACTTGCTCTGTATCATTAGCAACTCATTGCAATTTTTCGGTCTAACAAATTTAGCGTTATAATTAGCATCTTTAACAACTCCTGCATTTCATATAAGGTTTCTTCGTTACTTTTGTTACATTGAAATAGACTGACAACAATAAATTCATTTTTCGACATGTTTCAATTATTTTATGAAAAATAATCATCCTGTAGATAATTCAACTAAGTAGTATCCTAAGCATTATTTGACGCAGCATTCACTACGAATTGATTTATTTTCGACAAATCAAAACAGCTATTAATTAGTCTACTGTAAGCCTTGCCAATGGGCTGTATCCCTTCGACCACCTGAGGCTGCCCTCCCAAGGGTCAAACTTGGCGACACGGCGGCGCGCCCTACGGCCTTGCATCCCCCTGTGTCGCCTCAAATAGCTACTTGAATGGTTATGTCCGTCTTTTGTTTAGGAGAAAATTTTTAATTTTTCAGTCGAAAGGGTATTACAGACATCGGGTTTTATCGTGCGGTTGTATTAACAGAAATTAGACGCTGATTTATGGCACAGAAATTGGGGGATCTAAATTGGAACTAGAAAGAGATCGTTTTTAACACAACATATATCGGGGGGTGACAAAGTTCTGTACAATAAAATTTTCCCTAGAACATTATTTTTTGAAAAATCGTATAATTCGTCAAAAAAAATAGTTCGAAGTATTTTATAATTAAAAAAAATATATTAAGAGAATTATAAATATTGTGAGTTTTATCAGCACCCGGTACATAGCAGGTGCATGTAGGGTGTCCCAATATATTACATTTTAAACATATCTATGTACAAAGTTGTACACAGGTCTTCAAAGTGGGGCCAAATATTTCAAAAAAAAAATAATATCTCTGAATTATTTTAACTTGGAATAACCAAATTTGGTACGTGATTTAAGTTTATTATTGGTCTTCTTTGACTACGAGTTCAAGTACATTGAAATGGTACAAGGTGTTCATCCCAAGTAGCACACTATAGTGGTATAAAGATACTTATAATAGACATATGTCGTAAAATTTAAAGAGAGTCGAATATTAGCTTTATAGTTGTGACGGGCTTGTAAATAAAGCAGAATAATTGTACAGTGCTTTCGAATAAATTCATTATTTTTGAAATTGAGAAGTTTTCGAAAAAAAAAACCCTGGCACGTCGATTTTGTTTTTAAAAAAGGCACGACCCATATTTGTGACGTCATCGTTGTTCGAGATATGACGTCGTCGACAATTTTTTTAAATAGCAACCCCCAATTTTCACCATGCCATTTGAAAGAGCGTGTCATTCTACATACATCATGAAAAATT
The DNA here is from genome assembly GCA_037114965.1 of Monochamus alternatus. Taxonomy (NCBI): domain Eukaryota; kingdom Metazoa; phylum Arthropoda; class Insecta; order Coleoptera; family Cerambycidae; genus Monochamus; species Monochamus alternatus. Next base: position 22,845,165 of record CM073432.1, on the reverse strand, counting down.
ATGGTGTTACATAACAAAAATTTCAAGAAAATAATGTTTGAAGATTTTAAAATTTAATTTTCACAATACTGTGCATAAGGGTACAAGATGAAGAAAATATTTTGTAAAAAGTTGAAGGTGAGCTGCAAATAAGTACTAAACGTTTCTCGAGAGACTGCATTATCAAGAACGTCTGTACACCGAATTCTTAAACGTAATCTACTACATTCATATCGCATTCAAAAAGTGCAAGAGTTACTGCTTCAAGATTTGGATCGACTTTTTTCGAGTTTATCTTGCATCAGGATCTTCATTTTTACAATTAATTACTTTTCACTAATGAGGCCTGTTTTACTCGTACAGGAATTACAAATGTTCACAACTTTAATGAATATTCCGATGTAAACCCCTATGCAAAAATTCCTAGACATTTTCTACACGAGATTAAGATAAATATTTGGGCTATTATTGGGTATTATTGATCGTTATTTGATTGGGCCAGTTATTTTGCCAAATAAATTAAATGCCGAAATGACAACTTAAGTTGGAGTTGGTTTATGCATGATGGGGTACCGCCTCATTTTAGTGCTACTCTTGCAGACATTTTAAGTTTCCGAATAAATGATTAGGACCAGGGCGAATAATTGTACTCAAAATTGGCCACCATGATCGACAGACTTGAACAATGTGATTATGTTCTTTGGGAAAGGATTTTGTTTATTTCTCGCCAATTGAATCCTGAAGAGATTTATGAAATCGTATTACAAATAAACGTAATAAGAGACGATCATTTATTAGACAGAGTAAATTTCAATTTTCAGCGAAGAGTAAATTTATGTTGGTGTCCAATTTGAACAATTTCTTTAGTTTTAATTTTATTTTCTTTTATTTTATAATTTTATTACCAACTGTGAAATTTTAAAGGCGAATTTTATTTCTTCTTATTTCTTTAATTATTGCATTCTTTCTTGAAAAAGTTTTTTAAAAAAACTTAAGAGTAAGAGTAAATTCTGCACGGAATATTTATTATTATTCTTTTTAAATTCGATCAATGGACAAAAGTTTGTATAATTTTAGTGGTGATCACCCTCAATGAACACCTTGTAGTGTTTCAATTTACTGGAACTCATAGTCAAAGAAGATCAATAATAAACCTAAATCATGAACCAAATTTTGTTATTCCCCTATAATTCCGTCTGTGTACAACTTTGTCTGTGTGGGTTGTTATGCGGAACACCCTGTGTACTATGGAATATTTTTCATTTGTGTAGTCCTGTAGTCACATCATCTATTCACCAAGGTACGCCACTGTCTTATATGATCATACAATTTGCCAAACCACGCATTGCACGTATGCATAATGCCAAAAGCAAAGGTTAGCCACTGCGTAGGTATTGACTGTATACCCTTGATTGAACACGACAAAGGTCACATAAGGAGTGACATTTCCAAAGGCCACTCGAGAGCGTCCCTTGAGGAATCCAGAAAATCGAAACACAGCCCTCATTATCTACTTAAAAGTAATTAACGAGGTCGTTAGTAAATCCACTACCCCCAGCTCGTTTTTACTAGGCTGTGAGGGTGTCGTAATAAAGACTTAATACTTGTTGATTAGTTGGGAGTTTCTAGATGGCTGTGACTGTAAATCATACTCATAGAGACAAAGACTTGAGTCATACACAAAACAGTGTTTCAGCAACAAAAAATATCTAGTCTCTCAATTATTAAAATTAGTAATGGCTTAAAATTTGGGTTTTAAGAAATATTTCTGTTTGCTTAACCCCTTGGTATGTTTGTACATGTTTCCTCTTTTAACACAATCATTAATCTTTGCTCGAACGGTCTTTTAATAGACAGGAAGGGAACTTTGTTATTTTAATTTTGATCTGAGCAGTCATTTTGACGTAGTGTTATAGTTAATATTCTACAGTGTTCTTTAATCAATCTTACACCGATAAAACCAAATAAGTGCATCATTTACAATCCATGTCTTAACAGAACGTGCTAAAATCCTGTACGTCAAATTACTTTTTCGTGATACAGGATGTTCAAATTTTGAAGAATAATTTTAATATTTTTTAACTGGAATATAAGTGTCAATATTGATGGGGTTTAACTGATCAACTGAGAAAAATTTTCTCTACAAATACGTATCAAAAATAAAAATACAACTATTAAAAATACAAAACTCTGTTATGAAATTGTAAACTACAATTAAGACTAAACAACAAATCTTTTAATGTAATTTATGCCAAAATTTTGTCACCATAGGACCTTCATAAGTTTCGGACTACTTTCTATTTCGCAGTTATATATTCTTTGCCACTCTTTATTGCTCTACATACACTACTCGCGGACACTCTTGTTGATGAATTATATATTTCAACCGTATAACTTACACTCATATTTTGGTCTCGCGCTCTAATCCTTTCATACATTTTTTTATCATACAATATTCCTCACTACAGTCTAGCACTTATAACCGCTGCATCCAGGACCGTACTAGAAACAATTTTTGAATCTTTTCATATTTTTATTTTAGATGTTGTTAAGAAACAGTAAATTTTATGTAATATACACCACACCCTGTATATAGGAAGATACATGTTTCTGTAAAATAATTTCCAGCGTCCAGTCTAGCTATTTTGTGAGTTGACATTAACCAACCGGTATATTCAATACAAAGAAAGATTTTTAAGAGTGTAGAAGATCTTGCATCGATCTTACAATAACATTAGCGATAAAAAATGCGCTTCGCGCGATGATCAAAGCGGCTGGCAAGACAAACACAACTTGTCGCATTATTCGACTCGCCTCGGAGGCAAATTGTTTAGAGTTAAATCGTATACGATAACAAGCTTATTATGTAGCGCTTCAGATCTATTCCATATTAATTATAAACAGCGCACGAGTGTCTCTTTTTCGGAGAAAGCCTCTTGTTGACTTTTGTCATTAAAAAAATATACAAGCTCGCCTTTTTCGGGTTCCGTCTCTACATCTCCATCCTTCTTAAGTCTGAGTCAGAACTTGAAATATGGCCACGATAAAATTTTGCCCACAACTCGGCTATAAATGTTCACGAATTTATGTTCGTCGTTAATACAATCAGACCAGCTACAGCATTGTAAATAATATCTGGATAAAATATTGGAAAATATTTTTTGAGAGTTACAGACATTATTTCTAGTATTTGGTCAATTCACTGATTTCTTCATAATTTAATAGCTATATATTTATGTAATGAGTTCTATCAGGTGAGTTTAGATTTTAAGTATATTACGGGAAGTAAACATCAATTAAATATCATTTTATTTGATAATTTATCGCATGTTTACTTCTATCGGTTTTTTTTTTTGAGTTTACATATGCCGTACTTTGATAACGTAGCATTCTGTTTGTAGCTATTTGTGTTGTAAGTGTTATGATTCTTATTGCAAACAACATTTTTTTACAGCTGATTATACCTAGAGTGCGTAGATTTGGGCAGATTTCCCACCTTAGCGACTTTGAGAGGGGGCTGATTGTTAGGTTGCGCGAATTTTATTGTTGAAAGAAATTTCTAGAAGGACTAACAGATCCTTACGGTATTACCAGGCATGGACAGAGCGAGAGACACTGACCGTCATAGAAGAATCACAGAGCTCGAAGATCGTCGATTACGACTTTTAGCTCTCAGATACCGATTTGGCAGCAGCCGAATTATTACAAATCAGGGTTTGAAGAACAGGAGGGGATGGTCGGTATGCCATATCGCCGAATATGAAGTTTTGGCCTCTTATCTTATCGTCCACACTGGGTGTCCCCTCTCTCACTCGTCAACATCGAGCTAACCGCTTACAGTGGAGTAAAGAGAAGATTTAATGTGACCAAGAATGGAATCAGGTGATCTTTAGTGATAAGTTCCGTTTCTGTCTAGGGATACACGATGGTCGTGCAGAAGTGAGAAGGCGACATAGTGAAAGATACCATCCAAAATTTGACAGAGAGCGCCATGTCCATCACACAATAGACGTTATTATAGACGTTACTAAGATAATCGAATCTGTCACCTATTGAACATGTCTGAGTTATGATTGGCCACAGACTGCTGCATTTACAACACCTCCCACAGACTTTAGCAACTCTTATCCATAAGGTTCAGATAGTTTGGAATGAGATGCCCCAAAAACTTATGGACAACCTTATTAGATCTGAGCCCAGGTGAATTAATGAGTGTATTAGAAATCGTGGATTCTCAACACACTATTGAACCAATTTTCTCTGAACTTGCTGAAAATGAAACCGTGAAGTAAGTGGCCCTGAAAATGTACTTCTATTGAACTCTCGCGAACAATATAGTACAGAATACGACCTAGTTATTCAATGTATTGTGCAGGGAAAACAAGGTGAATGTTGTAACTGAAGATGCATTGTTAACCTTATGAAAAATCCAAAATATTGAAAACAGTTTTGCTTTCGTCAACTATCTCTACAAAAGAAAATGTAAATATTGGGACATGCAGAGTTGATGGTGTTTTTGAAACGTAATTGGGTGTGGTATGAACTCAAGGAATAGAAAGGGTTTACATAGAGATATAGAGGAAGTCAAGAAGTTTCTGAAAAACGCTGACGAAACTAACCTAATGCTGAAGGTAGGTAGCTCTATCTTATTATTGGTATTTGCGGAGCAAAACGAAGATAATTGACGTCGAAAATGATGGTCATTAATAATTACGCTCTCTAATACCAAGATTAATTGCAAGAGTATATCTTTCATAACTGCAGAAGAAGAGGGCGCTAATCCTGTTACATGGAATTCTACAGCAAACATGTTCGTCTTCTTCTACGAAAGGTAACACATAACTATTTTTCCTATGCCATAGACAGTTAGGTACACTGTCCAGCGTTTTGGCTTACACACATTCGGCAAAATGCGGGCAATGGTTGTAAAGTATCTGAAATTGCCCAATCCCAAACTATACACGGGGTATCGTTTCAGAGCAATGTCTGCTACCTTTGTTGCTGATGCGGGTACTGAATTGATGACCTTAAAACGTCATGGTGAATGGCGATCTTCATCAGTTGCTGATAGTTATATAGAAGAAAAAGAATTCGGTCGAGAAGAAAAAGAGGGTATAGAAATTAATTTTGAGAGAAAAAGGAAGTGGTGCTTGTTCATCGTCGACGTCTCTCGATAACTTTCGCATTTGGTGGAAGCAACTTTCATCATCGTCATTTTCCGAAAATAGCTTCAAGTATGTAACTGTAATTTTCAGTTTCGTATCTTAAAATAAATAATCTATAAGAAGCGATTTGTAAATTTTATGCTTTAATAAGTTTCATTCAGCTTTAGCCGTAGTCTATTTTTTTGTGATATTTTCAGTAAACAAAAATTCTTCGTTAAAATATTTCCATGACGACTTTAGGTACTAGACCGTTAAAGCAGCATTTTGCGAATCTAGTAAGTATATCTAAGGTTACTACTTTGTAGAATGTGCACAAAAATATTTTCTAAAAGATACTACCAACGTCAAAATAAATGTTTAAATTGACAAAGGTGCAGAGGTAACCTAAACTCATTTTTACTTGATTTTGTCGTGCTTAAAATAGAATTTCTCCCAACCTGTCAAGTAAATTCACTAATTAGCCAAATAATAGGAACATGGGGAGATATAAGAAATAATTAACAAAGAGCACTAGGGAGAAATTTTGCTTTAATTGGTATTCGAGAGGTTTAAACGATAAATTTATACTAGCAAATTTAACTTGATGGAGAGGCAGAAAATAAAGTCTCTTGAGCCACCTGAACCCGTTTTATCAGCAGTTCTCGTCGTAATATTACAGAATTCAAACAAAATATTGATTGAATTATTTGCCATGGAAATAATTAATAAGTTTCCGTTAAAATAGGAAAAATGATTAATAGATGTATGTTTTCTTAGACTAATATTTACAGTTTTATAATTTTATTCCTTTTTCTATATTTATTAACCTTTCAATTCTGTATCAAATTGAATAAAACATTAATGCACACATGAAAATGTTCTCTCAGTGTAAATTTGAGAATTATATTGCATTTTAAATACATTTTCATATTTCATAGAATGTTCTATTATTAATAAACATTCCAACGTTCTCTTAACGTAAAATGGATAATTTCTTGTTTCTGTTGACATTCCGATTCTAATTCAAATTAAAAGCTAAATATTAACAAATTCAGGTATATATTGTACTGTATTGATCAGGAATTGAAGTAAATTATAAAATATCTTTCAGGGTGTAAGGTACACAGTGATAAGGGTCAATTCACGATCTTTCATGTTATCTAGCACATTTTCCCTCCTACAATTAAAGGAAATTATTCATTTTCAGCATTGTATCGGAATTTATTGTGCATCTTTGGGTATGATTCTTCGTCTAAGAATAGCAATATCTTACAAACGCTTTTTTGAAGTCATTATTTTGTTTGAGGAATATTTAAATGACACTTCAGTCAGTACAAGAGGAAGATGAGGAAATATACAGAGAACAAAGACGAAAGGCAAAGAAAGTGTTTAGATAAAAGAAGAGAGCAGAACAGGTTAAGAAAATAGATGAAATAGAGCATCATTATAAGAGAAAAGAAATACGTAACTTCTATAGAGTGATAAAAAAGGAAAAAAGAGAAAGGAAGAATTAATATATGTGAAGGATGAAAGTAACAGTTTAATTGGAATTGGCTTTGCAGATATGTTGAATGAAGAGAGCGAAAGAGAAGGAGTGGATCAAGAGGAGATGATACCGGCAAGGGAAGAGAAAATGGAAGTAGAAGAACCTACAAAAAAGGAAATAGACATAATTATGGAAGCTTTAAAGAATAGCAAAGTCCAGGGAAACCGGAATAACGGCAGAGAACATTAAGTACGCAGGAGAGGATTTAAGACAAAGAATATACGAAATGATCCGAAAGATTTGGAGAAGAGAATGTATGTCTGAAAATTGGAGAGATGCTATGATTATACCAATTTTCATTGCTAGATGTAGGGTATAAAATCATGGCAACGTTAATAAAACAGAGAATAGAACCTATAACAGAACTACAGATAGGGGAGTATCAAGCAGGTTTTAGAAAGGGGAGGTCAACAACGGACCAAATCTTCATAGTGAAGGAAATCATGACTACATGCTATGAATATGGGATTAAAACAATGGTCTTATTTGTGGACTTCAGGAAAGCATATGATTCGGTCAAAAGGAATAAACTAAGTAAAATATTGAAACAGTTTGGGATACCAACCAAACTGATTAGGCTATTGAAAATGACCCTACAAAATACTAAAAGCAAAGTACGAAAAAAGGTGAATGTTCGGAAGATTTTACTATTGGCTCAGGACTGAGATAAGGAAACACACTCTCAACGCTTCTTTTTAATTTAGTACTAGAAAAGTTCATAAGATATAGTCAGTTGAACAGAGAAGAAGACATATTGTTTAAAAATCACCAAATAGTAAGCTGTGTAGATGACGTGGCCATTATTGCTAGAGATAGTAGGGAATTAGAAGAAGTGACGAGAAAACTTATGGAGGAAGCACGTAAAGTGGGATTGCAGATAAATCAAGAGAAAAGAAAGCTTCTGAGAATAGGAGAACAAAAAAAAGATACCAATGTCAAATTGAGAACACATCATGACGAGATGGAGTTTGAAGAAGTTCAAGAATATATGTATTTGGGGGCGCTAATAACAGCTAACTGTGATGAGGTGCAAGCAATTAATAGGAGAATAATAAAAGCAAACAGAAGTTCGGCAGCGGTCAACCACTTAATGAAATCAAAAAATTTGTCCAGAGGAGTAAGATTTAGAAGGCATAAAACAATTTTGAGACGACAGCGCTGTATGGCAGTGAAACCTGGGTCCTCAATAAGAAATTAAAAGAAAACCTTTTAAGGTGGGAAAAGAAGATCTTAAGAAAAATTTTAGGGGGCAAGAAGACGGAGGAAGGCTATGTAAGAAGAAATAATGAGAAAATATATACAATGTACCAGGCACCAACAATAGACGAAGTTGTAAAAGCCAGACGAGTGCAGTGGCTAGGGACTAGAACGCATGGAAAAATTGTAGGGAGTAAACCAACCTACAAGAAAAAACAGGGTGACCGAGGAAGCGATAGAGAGAGGCAGTGGCAATAGATCTAAGGTGGGAAAATGTAACAAATTGGAAAAGAAAGGCGAAGAGCAGAATGGAGAGGAGGAGAATAACGCAGCTCTGGACCTAAAAGGCCTGTAAATAGAGTTATATAATATATATAATAATATTTAAATGGTAATAAATAAACAAAACAAATAATTTTATTTTTGATCTACTTATTTTATTTTTAGACCATTTTACGGCTAGAAATACGGCTGAATTGCTGATATAAGAATTGTTTACAACAGCTTTTATTTTCAAGTTATTGTTTACAGTAGTTTAGCTGAAAACTCTTAATATCTCATTGAACGCGATCATCTGTAAGACATTCATTTTTGTAAAAGAAATGGAGAATTTAGAAAATAGATTGATATAAAAAAAAGTAAGGAAATTACCGATGTCAAATTTTAATCAAATCTGTTGGGCATTAAGAAAATTACATCCAAGATTTGACCCTGTATCTTAGAATGAGATACTAGCCATGTCTTTTTTTAAACACCCTGTCTATTAGACATAAATTAAATTATGAACGATTAATTTGTTTTGCACGCTATGTCTAAAGCAAAATTTCTTTGTTAACAGTAGTCATGCGAAAGTACATGGGACATTTTTCCCTGAATCTTCGTTCGAGAGTTCGTACAAATTTCTGTAACAGATATTGTCCCCTAAAAGCTTCGGCGTCGATTTCTTTTTCGTCCTTTGTGTTTTACCGGGCAAAGAAATTTTAGGCGAAATAATTCTCGATTATTTTAATGGCCTGCTTTGTGACGAGATGAGTTTCTTTCCGCCATTCAGCAAATCCGAGATGTAAACGGAGCAAAGGAATAATAGCCGGCATAAAAATGAAATTTCTTAAAACGTATATGCCGATGTAAGAAAGATTAAACACCCCCGCCCGAGCCTGCACTTGGAAAAATTTAAATAGACCCGCGATAAAATATTTTATTGTGCACCGGCTGGCATTACCTTTTGTAATAATAAAAGGGAGACTGATGGGAATCGCAGCGCCCCCGTGCGATAAATAATTTTTATCTTTGATGACGAAACATGCAAATTTAACCAAAGCCTCGGAATAAGTTATTATCGTCGTCAGAAGAGCCTTCCCATCTCCGCAATCTATAAACAATTTTATTTTCGGCCGTATAAAATTTGCGATAAAGCCCGCTTACCCCAGCTTCAATAAAATATAGGATTATGCCTGCACCATCGATTTCCGAAAATACGTTCAAGGGGCTCGAGATGCTCTCATACACACACAGAAAAAAGCTTGCTGAATTTAACAAAATAATACTTTTTAGACAAGAAGAAAGTGTCACTTATGCAGAATTAAATTTTTAGTTAAGTGAAATAAATATTTTCTTTACTTCACCTCAAAACATGTGGTCTGTCCGACGGACTAGATCTATATACTCTTGTGTATGTTCACACGGTGAATCCGAATCATCTGTGATGTATTTAACCCCATCGCTCTAGGTTCAAGGTCATTCCAAAGTTAAAGCGAAATATTAATATGCAAATGGATCAGACTATCGTTATGCTTTTGAAGTCGCTGAATCCGGACATGTGGCGCATTTCAAGGTCATTCCAAGATCAAAGCGAAATATAGATGTGCAAGTGAACCAGACTATCACACATTTATATTTTTGGGGACCCTGGATCTGAATCGGAGCCCATTTAACCCCATCAGATCAGCTTTAAGGTTATTTCAAGATCAAATAGAAAGACAGATAGGCAAATGAACCAGACCATCGTAGATTTATGTTGGATGGGTAGCTGTATCTGAATCAGGGATTCATTTAATTTAGCTAGTAAAATATAGTGATAGATGGTAAATGTGCAAAACCATCGTACGTCTATATTTTTGGTTTTGGAGTCTTTGAATCCGAAATTTGGAGTTGATTTAGCATCATCAGGTCAGCTTAATCTGACAACTTCAAAACTCTAATACCCAAGCGCCCGTAACCCTATAACCGATGCATAGAAGCGCTAAAAATCATAACTCTTGAGAATAGTTAATTTTATACAGTAGCAATCGTCGTAAGTTTGGGGGTTTTCAGTGTTGTAGGTTTATAATGCGTACTATTCTTTCTTTATGATATCTACCATCTATCTCTCTTACACTTAAAGGATCTGTGCAATGGATGTCTTTCACGTTTTCGTCCTCTTTCTAGTATATTTTTCCAAGCATCCAGTAGTAATCACCCAGCAAATATATTTATCCCATCTGTCTTGGTAATATCACTCTGCATTCATCAGGTACTGAAGAAATCTTTCATCTTGTTCTTTAGTTTTCCATCATTTGCGCTGCTTTTCCCCTATAATTTAGATTTTCATGGTTCCTCATGAAATTCTCAATAACCCATTTGAAACTCAGCCATGCCATGACAAATATCGTCGTCTTTTTTTACGAATCTCAGATCCATTGAAAATTCCTTCTCGCAGTTTTGCATCTGAAGTACAGAGAAAAACTTTTCGTGGTATATATAACATCTCCTTATTAAAAGATTTTACCTATTATTTCATAACTCCTAACTTGATGTGAAAAGTTGAAATCAGGAACTTAGGAGGAGCAACTAAAGCATATTTAGTGATGTTCGTAGTACCTGCTTGAATGAAGCTCTTCTTGGCCATTCTATTACCACATGGTGGTTTTTTCTATCTCTACTGTCGCATTAACATAAGAAGCATTTATGTTTTGTAAAACCTGATTGACGTCTCGATAAAATAGTGGCAACTTTCAAGAACTGACTTCATGCTCTTCTGGAGTAGAGAGGTATACATTAGTGCTATGAAAAAGGGCGGCTTTTAGGCTTCTCTTCGAAGAAGCAATGGGCTATCTCCATTTATTAGGCTTATACCATCCAGGTTTGAGTTTGTTCATTAATAACAATATCAGAAAAATATTCAAGGAGTTCACTGATTAAGTGACGATAAACGGAAGATTTGATTCTACTCGCATTTTAAGCAATATGACCTTGAACTTGAAATGATAGGGTTAAAGGAATTCCGGATTCAAATTCAGCAAAAACAAATGTACAATAGTCTGATCCACTAACATATCTATATTTCGCTTTGACCTTTGAATGACCTTTGACTTTAAATGGACCCTATATTCGGATTCAGCAACCCCAAAAACATAAATGTACAATAGTCAGGCCAACTTGGATGTTGCCATGAACTTAGAGCGATGGGGTTAATTGGACCCCAGTTTTGGATTCAGCGAGTGAAAATACAGAAGAATATATAGATATAGTCCGTCAGACAGATAATCGCAGAGTAGTTAGATTCACACTATATTGTTAATATCCAAAAATATGTAAAAAAAGATTAATTACATAAAGGGTATTTTTTTTGATAAATAAGTAGGTAAATGTCAAGTCTAATTTAAAATTTATTGACAGTTCAACATCACTTATGACCTTTTCGATATTTAATTTAAAATAATTTTAATTTATAGGTGTAATAATTTTTATAGTTAGATATTTGATATTATTATTTTAGATAATTATTAAATACAGTTTTGTCTATGGAATAATAATTAGCATAGCAATAGCATGTTTGGTATCCAAGAGCATATATATGACTTCATTGATAGGCATTGTAGGAGATTTGATTTATATTAGCTTAAAATACCTTTCTAATACAGTAAAAAATGTTACAAAAGCTAATAATAAGGAATATATGGGTAGAGGGTGTGGGTGTATTTCAACGCTGGTTGGGACTTTTGTCCACAGAGTAGTTAGTTTCACACAGTATTATTAATACCTAAAAATATACAGTATGCGCCAAAAGTATGGAATAAATTCAATAAAAACGAAACAATTATTTTTTGGGAAAAATCCTCGAACAGGTTGATTTTTAATTTAAAAAATACATATTTTAGCGTAAAATGCGATTTTCAAATGTCATTTGTTTTCGAGTAATGACGTCATCGATTTTTTTTTAAATGGCAACACCATATTTTTTTCTTGATTCTGAAAGATCGTTTAATTCTCTATCAGACAGTACTAAAATTTTGCCCTCTTACATAGGAAAGTTTTCGAGTAAATGACGATTGAATGTTAGAAAACGTAAATCAATTAAAATAAAGCAAAAACGTTATCAAGTTTAGTTTTTCGAATTCCATAGTTCTCTTATGGATCACGTAGGTGAAAATCTTTGCAAAGTGTCATTGTCACACCGACTTTTTAATAAGTATTGTAAGCGACATAGAAATTATTACTCAATTTAAAGTATTATGGCACATTTAACTGTTACTCAAAGAATTGAAATTTTAATTTTTATCGGATGCGGGAATATGACTAGAACTCAGCAGGAAGTCTGCGATTTATTTAATGAAAATTATCCAGATCGCCCTATCAGCCAATCAACAGTCAATAAGGTAGAGTCTAAATTTAGAGAAACTGGCAATGTTGTTCGTTTTTATTGAATTTATTCCATACTTTTGGCGCATACTATATAAAACCCATTGAATTAATATGTTGTTTTTTGTGCTAAAATATTATAAATAAACTGATCTGATTTCACTCTTATCGTATGATGAATATTTTCAGGACACCGTAAATACATCCCCTATATGGACCAGTCACCCGTGTCAGAATTTGCCTAATGCTTTCCACACTCCAACGACTGCAGCGCATATTCTTTTTATATTCATGTTTGCATGCGCGTGTCGTTAATTTCCTCTTTGTTATTTGCTCTTCAGTAAAATTTTATGGAAGTAGTTAAATTGCCCCACACCTCCACCGACGAAAATAGCGGCAAGTGCGGGATGACCGCCGTCGAATGAAACATAAAGCCAGAAAATCGCTCCCCCTATTGATTCTTCGGCTTTTTATGTTCCCCGTTGCGGTAAATACTTCTTCTGTCGCGAGAGATACGGATAATTGTTATATCGAGATCTTACAGTTCACAGAAAATTACGGTCTGTAGCCTGTAATAGAGAAACCTTTACGTCCTTGGGTGACTGGCAATTATCTTCTGTAAACATATTTTTCGAAAAATGTAGCCAACTTATTACCATTTTGCGTTTGTGTAAGATAGAATTACAAATATAATTCCAATAAAATTTATAATGGATATAAGTACACTGATAAAAGACAAACTCTTTGAGCAACCATTTTTTCCTTAAATGAACATTTTGATTGTTGCCGCAAGACACTATACTATCTGTATTGCTTTTGTTTTCGTTATTGTTTGACATAAAATTACTCCGATGTTAAATAAACTGTTATTTTGTTTGACTTTACGGTGTCAAATTATTAAATTTAAACATTTTTTATTTTACCAAAAAAACTTTAATTTTCGGTGTAAACTATTTTAGTTTTACACTATGAAATATCCATTCAAATATCTAGCCTGTTACTTGAAATGAATTTTTATTGGCCAATGAAAGCCATTGCTGTTATTTGTACTGCACGTGCTTTGTCCGACATGGATTAGCTAATGACCGCTAGATGTAGCTTGTTACATTTCGCGTACTCTGTAGAGCGCCATAAGATAAACCATTACCGACGGGGATTGCCAGGATAGGAGACAGAAGTAGGCCCCCAGGAAAATCGCCGGCATCGGACGTAAACACAGTCGAGGCTGACTGGAGGAGATGCCAGAGACCCAGCTCTATAAGGTGAAGGCGTCCGACCGTCCGGTCCTACAACGCAATAATGCGGGAGATAATCCCTCCAACGTGATTTATGCTGCTAAGAGTATTGGCGCGCACTAAAACTAAACTAAAACTGTTAATCTAACAGTTTTGAGTAAGTTTAACAATTTTTTTCTCGATGTATATACATTGTAAGTTTAATGTAATGTTCACTGTAATTTTACACTTACGATTGAGTACAATTTTACTTTTTCTTACATTTTCAATATGGCCTATACAAATATACTTTTAGTTTTGGTAGAAAATGATGTGTGAGTAACACTCTGACAAAAATTTTTGGCGATATTACACGGTGGATTGTTGATTGTTTATTGTCTAGGTCAATAGCGTGAAATAACACCAAAATATAATGTAACAACTGTAATGGAAAATGGCTACTAATGAATATGCATTTTTTCGTAGTAAAACCGTGTTTTTGTTCACATAAAATGTAATTTCACAACGTTATTATGTATTTTTAGACGAAATCATGTAATTTTACATGAAAGATGTAATTATACGATATTCATATGGAGATTCTTGTAATATAGTAAGGATTTGGTATTTTTTACATTATTATTATCAGTGCATATTATAGAGTACTCTGCACATTTTAATTTAAAAAGATTGTTCTTTCGTCATCAGTCTTCAGCTAGGTTTGTGACGATATGTATCAGCATAGTCGATTCAACTTGTAGGTATTTTGATGTAATCATAAAATGTTCTTAGTGTTCTTGGAAAATTGTGTGGGAATTTTTTAACGGTTTATATGGCGCAATTAGAATCAAGCGGATACTCTTAAAAGTCTCGTTCGAGTGTCATTACCCCGTAACGATGAAAACCAGAGTGGAAGAAAACGGGAGAATCGTAAAGAGACAAAATAAGACAGCAGGAATAAATCAAGCCTTCGTCCCACTGAAAAAACGACACTTGCTGCCCCCGGAAGATTAAATAGATAATTCCATCTGTCGAAAAGACGTACTGCCCCTAATTCACCATTTGCTAAATAAATAAAACATTTGTGCTACCGTTTCTTTGGTCATTACGTCCAATTTTTCAAGCACCCGGAAATGCTTACCCAGTAGATTTCATCGCTGCTACCAGACAATGAGCTGAGACATTTTGTTGATGGTATAACAAAATCATGAATGAATTACACGAATAATTGTTCATTCAATTCAATATATTTTGTCAAATAAATATAGTTAATTGAAATATACAGGAATGGCCAGAAGTACGGAATAAAATTCATATCTTTTGAATGACTGATTTTTTTTTAAACGCCAAAACGCGATTTTGATTTTTTTTTTTCAAGATTGCCGGATTGTTTACCATTGAATAGGTATGTCTGGGACTGTTTTTTGTTGATAACACGAGAGTTTTTTATTACTGTCTGTATTTAAATGTAAAAAACGTTTCAACCTCTCTTAATAATTTAAGCTGTAGTTGACTTCCAAAATTCGACAGGCGAAGCGTGCGGGGAGCCACATTCATAGACGTACTAAATTTGAATGCGATCAAATATAAAAAATATACAAAAATAATTGCATTACATAATATCCATTATTTTTAGAGTAGAAAAAGTGATATAACGGTTTTTACCAATTTGGAAGCGTTAGATAATAAAAATAATAAGAATATTTCAAAATTTAAAGTTTTTATCTTGGATATCGGTGTACCTAAGTTAATTTAGAAACTTTATCAAGACAAACTGAAAAGATTATTACCAGCATTGTAAATATATCCTATAAAACGATGCCCTCTTGGACATCGATGACCCACCACCATGCATGCCGTCACAAGATGTTGACTATTTATGCATTTCATATAGGTAATTGTTTTACACGAATATTATCATTATCACTAAATTAGTACGCATTACGTCGGAATCATAACAAACTTCACTAACACTGTATGTTCACTATTTATTAAAATAACTATAACTTTTCTACTCTTCTGCTATGATAACTTGCGTTATCCATCACAACGACTGCTCCTTGTTCTACATATGATAAAATAGATTCAAACCATTTTTCAAATACTTTACTGTTCACATCTTCATGGTAATCTCCCGTCCTACGTGATTCAAAAACATGCAAACCATTTTCTAAAAATTTCGGATCGCTTCCAATATGTGTTATTATTAACCTACGTTCTTTTCCAGAATGGGCCTTTAATCCTGTAGAAAATCCATCTAAAAATGATTCTCTTTTAATTCGAACGTTACCATCCTGCCAAACTTTTAATACCGTATAACCTTCGTTTACCCATATATCTTTTTACCCGATGCACGAAATTCTCTAGTTTTTTTAGTTTTTCTAATATTCTCTTCGCCATACTACAATTTCATCTTTTTCAACGAGCATATTTTTACGATTTCGTTTTAAAAACCGAAATTTCATGTCATGCATTGTTCTTCTAAGAACTTTGTCAGATAATTGAAGCATGTCCTCATCTTCAGCTATCGTAGCTTGAATTTTTTTTATCGTCTATATTTCATTTCTGAAAAAGAATCCATGAATTTTCCTTCCTCTTGTTTCTATTTTTTTTCTTCTTAGGATTTACTTCCACACTCTTTTTTATAGCACGATATACACTAGAAACTGACACTTGTGTTAACGAATTACGACAAGCTTCACAACACTTATGTTAGAGTTTCGCGCTCGAATTCCTTAGTATACGTTTTTTATTATTATCAATTGTCCGTTACATAGGTCATGTCAATTACTAACAGACCTTTTACTTTGATCCATTTTTAACTGTTATTTGTTAACTTCACGGTTGCAATAATTTATTTTTACAATTTAATAAAACTATAGAAATAACACCCCGCTAACAGCAGCAAATCCCCCAACGTACGCATATTCTAATGACGTTCTAACCTCGGCAAAGCCATGTACCACAATGCAATAAACAGAGATAGAGAATACATCGGGCTTTAGTTTGGCTGAGTCTTTATCGTGGTGCCGTAAATGTGAGTATAGTATCGTTGTGCATAGAAAGCGGCACAGTAATAATGAGGTAAATAATGTGTAATCTCTTATAAAAATATTATACGCTTAATAGTAATAGTGTTTTTATATTATATATTAGTCACTCTCTACAATTTCGACCACTGACTATAGTGAGTATTCGATTTTGTTTCACTATTTATGTAATGAAGTGTGAATGGTTTATTTTGATCCGTTGGACATTTGTAATATCAATACTAAATATTTTTTATGTTGAAACTTAATATGTTAATGGCACACTTTTAAGAAATAATGTATAGCATTAATTACAAATTACAATACGTAGGTACTATAGGACACCTATTTGAACTGCCGCCAGCGGTCAGTGACAGTCTGTAAAGGGGGTTTAAATAATGGTTTGAAAATATTTTTTTGGCGTAAATATGCATTTATTTATTTTTAAATCATGTATTCGTGTTATACTCATTTTTCTATATTTTCTTAAATCTAATGACATTATAAATGAGATGACCCTGTATATTTTGTTGTGCATATATGACTAAATAATTTGGTTAATGGAGTCAAAATGTCTTTGACTTAATCAACTAGTTTGTTCTGTGTAAGAATATAGTAAATATTTGTTTGTGCAATACATAACACGTTCTTCACTATAAAACAGTTGTATAATATATTCTTTCTGCTATTCATTTTTGGAAAATATTCGTGCATTTATAATAACTGCAGTTAATTATGTCATAAATTGCTTTTATTTATGGGACCTGGAAGTTTGTGTTAGAAGGGTAGAAAGCAATAATACTTTCGAACGTCATTCGCAATGCCGTTTGAGCGGGTTCGAATTTTGCATCCCATATTGCAGGAACACTTTTCCACAGTCCATAAAATAGAGCGGCGCGTATTCCTGATATTTTATTTACGTGTGTGCCGCGGTCTATGCCTAAACCAATGACCCAAAAATACGTAGTCGGGAAACGCATACGCGTAGTTCACTAAATTAACAAATTCTGGATGAAACATGTCAGTCACAAACGACAATAAAATATTGATTTATATAGAATCTGCACGAAGGAGGATTAGGATTTAAACTGCAACATCTAGAGACAGTGGCGGCTTGTCGAAGTAAGCACCCAAATATTTCAGATAAAAAAATAAACAATAATGTTTGTCATATTTCTCATAATGTTGAATTTAAACATTTTTTTAAAAGTGATAATACATTGAGCTAAAATGTTCATAAATATAATTTAAAGTTACGTTACTATGACGAATGTATCTAATTTTACAATTCGATTTATGAAAACTGGAGTCAATACCGTAAAAAAATGTTCTAAAATCCTTATAGTTTCTGAGTTATAAATTATTGAAGTTGTGGTATATTCATCGCTGGGCTACTGCAATATTGCAATCCCATTACTTATAGTAGGTATTAACGTTTTTGTGATGCGTGTTTATATTCGTTTTTCAAGTGTCAAAAGTGGCTTACGTGTATAGCAACTCGAAGTTGATGGATATCGCTTTAATTTATGTTGTGTGAAAATGCTGTAGCAGAACAATTTCCCGGTTAACATGTGCCAAATGCAGCTACTTTTACCGCGGTGTACAGTGAGTGCAAGTGTAGTGCAAAGCGAACGTGATACGATAAATTTGAAACCAAACGCGGAAGAGAAGGACATCCAGGGTGTCCACGGCGTATTGCAGCAGTGTGGCGTATCATACATAAAACTCAATTATAGCCATACCATGTACACTGTACAAGGATTAATACCAAGGGATTGGACGAGGAAGACCGGTACAATAGCCGCCACGATTTCCTGGCTTTAAATCATTTGGACTTTTTTTGTGGGGATATTTAAAAAATGAAGTGTATCGCACCAAAGTGGACACTGTCGATGATTTACGCAAGCATATTATAGCTGCCTCTATAGTCTGTTTAGAAATGAAAGAGAGTAATAAAAGCTTATTATGTATGCAAATCGTAAATAAATGTAGTACTGGTGCTTATATTCAATATTTTTATAATATGTATTATCGGTATTGTAGATGAGGTGTACTTTTAAAAAAACTTTGTGTGATCAAACCGTACTAAATTGTAGCAGGTAGCTAATATTTAATCCCCGACAATCCGTCTTTGTCTATGCCGCTTCAATTTCTCGATCCATTTCTCTCATAAGTAAACAATATAAAAACAGGATGAAGTTCATGGATATTGTTTTAGTTAGTCTAGTGCAACCCTGAAGTGACGGGACATTTGCAACCGAGTTGTGGAAGAAATGGAGGTTCAGGGCGTATTGCAGCAGTGTGGTGTATCATACACGAAGCTCAATTATATCCGTACCGTGTACATCGTGTCCAAGCATTAATACCAAGGGATTAGACGAGGAGGACCGGTACCATGATCGCCACGAAACCGTTTGGACTTTTGAAAATGAAATGTATCGTACTGAAGGGACACTATTAATGATTTACGTAAACGTATCGTAGCTGCTGCCAATAACTTGTTGTTATTTTGTTAATTAAAAAAGACAAAAGCAGTTGAATTTTCTGTATTAAATGTGTTTCGAAAAGTAACGAATAAATTCATTATTTTTGAAATTGAGAAGTTTTGGAAAAAAATCCCCTGGCACGTCGATTTTGTTTTTAAAAAAGGCACTTTTTGACATACGACCCATATTTGTGACGTCATCGTTGTTCGAGATATGACGTCATCGACAATTTTTTTTAAATAGCAACCCCCAATTTTGGGCATGCCATGTGAAAGAGCGTGTCATTCTACATACATACATCATGAAAAATTATAGTGTTACATAACAAAAATTTCAAGAAAATAATGTTTGAAGATTTTAAAATTGAATTTTCTCAATACTGTACACCTCCCCATTATGCAACACCTGTCCGTGCTTATTTAGATGAGTTGTTCCCGAATCGTTGGATAGGGAGAAGGGGGCCGATTGAGTGGCCAGCCAGATCGCCTGATTTGACACCCCTAGATTATTTCTTGTGGGGATACTTAAAAAGCATCGTATACCTCCTGAAGTTATTGATAATGTTCAAAAAGAATTTATTAATCGTCTTGGCTACTATCAGGCAGCCAACGGTGCACAATTTGAACATTTAATTTAGTCAATTTTTTACATAATCATTATCATTTTCAGTATTCAGTTCATAATTTTATAAATACTTCAAGTAAAACCATTTATCTAGTCCTACTTACCCAACAGCATTGTCGCCGTAAATGTCACAAGCCGATATACAGGGTTAACTATGACAAAGTACAAAATTCTTGCTCAGGAAGGCCTAAAAGACAACAAAAAAATTATTTCAGAATTTTAGCTCGATATTTAAAAAATGGGGCCAAACCCTCTTTTCCTACGGAAAGTCGACGTCTATGATAAGCATCGACTGAGATAGCTTAGATCCATAGATAAAGCTTACACCTCTTAACAATTTTATTAGTAATAATACCTGATAGATAGGAAACCGTTAATCCAGTTAGCTCCACTATTTTGCATTTGTTTTTCATTTCATTACAAACTGGAAAACTACAAGATTTTCATTCATTACCACTCACTACTGATAAAACACACTTCCCGTAGGTACAGTTAGATAAAATGCCTATTTATTATAACAAAATCGAACGAAAGGAATAGAAAACTATTAATGAACCCGTGGGAGTTTTGTCCAATAACCTAGAAAAACAAACCGGCGAACTATATTGTAGGAAAATATCTGCACCCAACACATATTTCTTTATTTAATAACTATAAAACGTATAAAACTTTAAAAAAGCACTAAATACTGAAGAAGAACACAAAAGTACAACGTAAACACAAGATAAACACAGGAGTTAAATTATGACATGACGGGATTGACGGGGAATTTTACCGTCGTGTTGCTAGTTGCCTATCCGACTCACATAGGCGGCGTTAAATAAGAATTTAATATAATTTCGAAAAAATGTTTTAAATAAGTTTGAAATTTTTTTGAAAGGTTAATTCTTAATGTTCTCTATCCCCTCTTAAAATATTTGTACTTAGTAATAATTAACCCTGTATATGGAATAAGTTACGTTTAAAAATACCGTAAGTTCACCACATCACCACTAATAATTATGGCATTACCTACGCAGTATTTACAATATGTGTCTATGACCCAAAAATGCCGTTAGAATATAAGGAACAAACCACGCTGAACGGCGTGTAACGTCACACCAATGATAACGCGTTTTTGGCCACATGTTCTGACATTTCAATATCTTTGAAAGATTTACTCTGTAATACATTACAAACCAATATAAAATTCATGCAATTTCCCCCATCGACAAATTATTATTGGCATGTTATGTTTTTATGAATTGATTGTTTCTAATATTGTTCTTAAAACAATGCAAATGTTATTAGGCAGAAATATGTATTTTTTAATTAAACAAAAAAATGACCGTATATCTTGAATTAACAAAGATTCAGAACCAATTCAATCAACCTGTGTATTGTAGGCGTTCTGTTTGTGAAGTTTCCCAAATCACCAAAACAGCGTAGTGGTTTTCCCCCCCTAGGGCCGTGCCCTGGAAGCCCCAATCGCCGATATAAAACTCAGAAATGGACGGAAACCCATCATCGCAGCATAGCACCCTCCTAAGTGCTCATCTTTGGCCAGGCGTCCGCCGGTTTGATGGCTATGTACTCGTCCTGTAAGACAATCGATCCTTGATAATAATATTAAGGACAAGGGGCGCCATTATTACCGGTCAACGGCCACCGAGGGCGAAACAGGGCGGCCACCCCAATCTCCCATTAATCTATATCCGTGCAACAATGTGTCGACATCCTCCACCAAGGATGCGGGCTTGACCACGACGACCAGAGGCGGTGGTAACGCCGCCGCCGCCGCCGGCCCATTGCTAGGGTAATGAAGCGCCGATAGTGATAAACGGCCTATAATGAGTCATTGTTAACAGGCGTGCAGGTGAGCTATAGCCGCTGAATAATGTTGGCTTTACACCTCTCTGTGGATCGAGCAATTCTGTTTTATGACCCCATGGCATTTATTCCGACGATAACGCTGGATTATCGGCGTGGTTTCAGTGCTACTCTCGCGGCATTTGCGCTACTGTTTGTCTGTCCGTCTGTTTACCTAAAATTATGAAATTTCAATTGTCTAATTACCATAGATATTTAAAAATCTAACAGTTCTGAATCTTATGTTTAAAAATGTACGTTAATACACTTAAAAGAATTTGTCGCAAATATTCATACAATTTCAAACGACACGATTGCAATGTACGAGGTGTGGCAACTAAGTTCCAGGAATTTGTCAATGAAAAAACAAGCAAATTAAATTTCGTCAAAATTTTATTATCGATCTTCACAATAGTCTCCCTCTAACTACACAACGATTCCAACCCTACGATTGGAAGCACCCTTGGTAATCCTCCGCAGTTAACCCGCTCAGCACCACGGTTACAGCTTCTTTGACCTCCTGTACGCCGCCTTGATGAGTTCCCTTGAGGTGCGACTTCATCTTGGGGAATAAAAAAAATCGCAGGGGGGCAATATCGGGGATCTAGGGTGGGTGAGACAATGGTGGAATGCCTTTTTTGCCAAAAACTCTGGCATAATGAACGAGGAATGGGCTGACGCGTTGTCGTGGTGCAGGATTCAACCGTTTTCGGCGAGTTCAGGTCGCACACGGAAAACGCGGACCCGCAGTCATTCCAGGACGCCAACATGGAACTGTCCAATCACTGTCTGGCGGGCAGGAACGTATTCACAATGAATGATACCATGAATATCGAAAAGCAATGCAGGGTTAAGATTTTGTAATAAAAAACGTGAAAACGTTAGGTCTAAAAAAGTTTCGCTCACATTTACGTCACAAATATGGCGGATGTGGCTCCTTCTAGCAACAGATTACGATTTCTCATATCCGAAAACATCTATCCCCAAATTTTTAAGTTGATACAGTCAAACACAGTGTAATTACATATTACAAAGAAAAACACTTTTACAATTCCAACTTTGACACCCTGTATGTTTTTTATTATCAACATTTTATTAAGGCAAGTTGGCTTAAATTGAAATATTTTGATGTGAAAAATCTGGTATGTCTCCATGGGCAATTAGTTACGGACCACATACTTTTAATCATCATTTTCCATCAGAGAAATTGACGTAATGAACGTATCAAGGTAAATAAATTTCAGATAGCTTTTCTTCTAGGAAACGAAGGTAGTCCCTGGTGAATCAATTTGTGCTTGGCAGTGTTCCATTACCGAATAAAAGCGTCTATTAAATGTAACCAGTTGATCAAATATAAAAGGCGATTACAAACTAAATCGCGCTCTGCCATTAACGACATTAGAGTAGTTCTCGTCAGATGCCCAGTCAGTCATGGGGTAGCAGAAGGGTGAACGATATTTCGGCGAGGTTGCGAACCAGCCAAGCAAAACATTTCATTAAATATCTGTTACTCCCACACGTGCTGGAGCATTTCTTTGTATTCTGGAAGTAATTATTTTTCGGCGCTAATTACCGATGATTGCCTTCCATCGCTAGAAGCATCAGATTTCAATGTTCACTCTTCTATAAACAAATATGAGAATATTTATTTGGCATCATTATAACTGAAAATCATTTTTAAAATAACAGAAATTATCTTGGGGTACTGACAAAAGTATATACCACAGATTGCTACATATATAATAATGATTACATGTATACACATGTATATGAAGAAAATAGTACATGGTGTCTCAAACTTGATAGTATAGGTCTATTGTGAGGTTACAAAACAATTAAATACAATTTGGGACACGTGGTGTTAAATGGGATGAGCATTTTCAATCGAAAGTATTATCTTTGGGATTTGACAGAAACGACTAATGACGTCATCAATTATATCTCTTAGCTCTTTTATTTCTAATAATTAGAGAATTTTTTCTGTATTACTACCGTTTTAAAAGTTATAAGCAATATCGTCGTAAAGAATCTCATAAGAAATACCACCTAAAAATCACATTAGCAGGAGTAGGATCAAGAAGTACTTGATCCTTCCACCACTAATGTGATTTTTAGGTGGCATTTCCTTTGAGACTCTTTAGGACGATATTGCTTAGAAATTTTAAACATAATACAGAAAAATGTCTTTAATAGAAGTTTATTAGAAAAAAGAGAACTTTTTAACAGGAAACAAATTTGGGTATGGTTCTAGAAAAAATATAGTCGATTACGTCATTAGTCATTTCTGTGAAAACTGAAAGATCGATTGAAAATAGAACTTACCACATCCCATTTAACACGACGTGTCCCAAATTTTATTTAAATTTTTTGTATCCTCACAGTAGGACTATACTATCGAGTTTGAGACACCCTGTATAATCTTAAAATAATAAATAAGCTTGGAAGTAAGAAATTAAATTTTAATTTTAGTCATAATTTTTGAACTCGTAGCAATACAACTTATATTACATATTTAAATTGTAAAATCAATATTTAATTTCTGGGCATTATTTAGATTTCTCCTGTGTGTGTCTCTAGATTCTGAACACCCTGTATATTAGACACACTCTGTATAGCAGACCACGTTGATTTATGGTATTATATTCCAAGTGACGTGTCATTTGTATTAATTAACATTTTCCACAGCCTTGAGTTCAGAACACCTTTAAAAGTGTGAATTAATGAAGAAGATCGATATAAAAATGCAAATAGTCGTTGATATGTTTTTCAATGAAAGCTAAAGGAAAGAAACACATCGTGTCGCCAACGACGAGGATGCAACGCCACGCCTAACATGTGAAACGATTTAGTAATTAGCGGCCGTGCAGTATGAGTATAGCTCTGGAAGATCTTATCATGGGGTTAACGGCATCGTATCATTTTATATTCCACAAAAAAAGCGATTTAAATTTTTATGCCCGGGGGCTTTCCACTTGTGGCTAATTTAAATTTTACACTGACACGATAATTTCTGGGAAATTTGTAAAATGCGCTAAATGAGACTTTTCATAAAACACCGTCACACCTTTCCAACGGATTAAAATACAAGGTGAACAGTATACGAGAATGAAATAATAGTAGGTATATATTATTTATAAACCTAATACGATATTTACTTTATAAAGCTGTCAGTAATATGTAATAATCAAAAACGTAGAAATTAAAAATTAGTTTAATTTTTTTAATATTTGGTAAGAATTTAATCCTTCATTGATTAAATGTGACACTTCACATCCTAAAGATAAAACTTATAGCATCACATTTAATCTAAATCATTCAAAATGGTATAGTGCGAGATAACAAAACCTTGGTCTGTGTTGAAATTATTTCCATTTTACTTTTAAATTGTGTAGAGTATTAGCCAGAATATTCTCTCTCTTTCTCTTTCCCCCTTTCTCTACCTCTCGCTCCTATCTCTCTCCTCCTTTCTCTCTATTCATCCCTGTCTTCTTCTATCTCTCCCTCTTTCTCTCTCCATCTTCTCCTTCCTTCCTTATCTCTCTCTTTTTTCCTCTCCCCGCTCTTCTCACTCTCTCTTTATCTCATCAGAATCTTATTTTTTCCAGATTTATTAAATGCCCCTTATACGCTAATTGCTGAGTTCATACTGTTGTTCTTTAAATGAAATTTGTGTTTCTTCACCTCACGCTAACATCTCTCCTTATTTGTCCAACATACGTCTTACCGGATGTACATACAATGCTATATGTGAGTATACCTTGACCTTAGAGTATATTACTCTGGCTTCGTAAGAAACGTCTTGTTCTGTCTATATATTTTTATATCCTCAAAATATTAATGTAGTTATATCGTTGCCAGATATTGCTTCTTTTCCGTGTCTATCCCCTAATGGCTTGTGCGATATTTCTTCTCAGAGCTGATCTTATATGATGTAGCTATCTTTCCAAGTAATCTAGGTCACAGATAACTATACTATTCACAATGTTTTGTTTTTGAGTTGAATAGGGATGCGGCTTAGCATTCAAAGGCCTGCCAATACTAGTAAGTTTTTTTTTGTAAATACATTGTTCTAATGTGGCATCTGGTGTTCTCTGTACAAGCACATTTATGAATGGAAAGTAACCGTTTTTTTCAAACTCCTTGTCGAAACTGATGTCCGAATAATTTCTTCCCTTCTATGTTGGCCGTATGAAGAATATATCATCAAAATATCAGAACCAACAACCTTTAGTTTTAAAATTGCTACCTGCTTCTTAAAAGCCATATAGATGTTGACCAGGGTCAGAAATAAAGGTAAACTACTTTAGTTTGTTCATGAACAAATCCCTCAAGGAGCAGAAAGTCCATGCTTTAGACTTTAGTCACATTCTCATCTTTGCCTTCTGTAAATTAGGACTTTTGGATATCATCTGAATCCATTGGGGTATTCTTGCGTCACTTAGAAACAGATTCTTTTCATTCTCATCAAATATAATCAGACGACTTAAACTTCAGCTTCAGCGCTATTTCTGAAGAAAGATGTCTCTTGAAGGACTAGGAAACCTAAAATGGTAACATGGCAACCAGCTTGGAAATTGTTCAGCGTTCATAGAGTCAAATTTTACAAACATTGTGTCACGACATGGTAAAAAATGTATGAATAAATATGTTTAAATTGAAATATATTTGAAACAATGATATAAAAGACCAGAACGGTAAGGAAGTGTATGAACATCTATCTGATTTGATAGATGGGCGCGGTATATTATCAGTTGACATATTCCACGATTTTTATCGAAAATTATCATGACTGCACACATTATTTCCCAGTTCAGCAGGTTATCGCTCCGCCATTATTTCAAATCAAAGTTTAGCTAGTACCACGGCTTTGGCTTCCATATAGGAGTGGTATTGAATATGTTTTATCAGCGATAATAATCAAACAGGCCTTGATGATTGACGACACTGTCACAAGCGTCACACCTGCTCGTTGCACTGCACGCATTTCTGTTACAAAGCGTTTGTTATTAAGTTTGTTTGATTTGATTCACTACACGGTCTTTTATGTCTATCGAAATTCGTATTTCTTCAGGACAAAATTAAGTACATTATGTCAAAATTCTTTTTTTTAGTGACTTTTTCTCTTTATTTACTGGCACAATGAAAATGAAAAAATCAGAATGTCGTACTGTCATTATCAATAGCATTTTTTTATTTAGCATAGAATTTTATATTAATTGATATTAATATGTTCAGTGATATATCTGTGGCTTCGGCTTCGTGTATAAAATGTTGTAATGTTGCCGTAAGCTATACCTCTATTTACAAATCGAATCAAACACATAAGTTATAGTTGAGGAGTTACCTTCCAGAGTCGAAACCCATTATACGTTATATTGGCAATAGTTGTGTTAATGAGAACATTTAATTAAAATAGTAAATTATCGATACGTGCCATGATTTAACATGAATATGCATAGGAAGCGTACGTGGACATTTACATTAAATAGTAGATGCACTGGCATATAGTCCAGGGTCCAGCGCATCAAAATAGGCAGGAAATTAAACATCTGTGCTCCTTATCTGCACCTTTTTGTTGAAGACAGATGAAAAATGTAAAATTTGAAAGTTTTATATCAGCGCAATCAAATGAGCATAGCAAAGAACTCCTATCTCTCTCTCCACTCTCTCTCCCCCTCCCCCTCTCTCTCCCCCTCCCCCTCTCTCTCCTCCCCTCTCTCCTTTCTCTCTCTCTATCCTCCCTCTCCTCCCTCTATCTCTCCTCTCTACCTCCCCCCTCTCTCCCCTATCTCTCTCCTCTCTCTGTCTCCTCTCTCCCCTGTCTCTCTCCCCCTCTTTCTCTCCCTTTGAGCACTCTCTTCCCCCTTTCCCCCTCTTCTCCTCTCTTAACATCTTCTCACCCTCCCCTCTCTATCTTACCTCCCCCTACCTGTTGTAGTGAATGAGAAGTGCATTTTTTTTTGTTTGTTAAATTGAACTGCCAAATTTTAAAAATAAAGCCTACTACTGTCATTGATTTCTTCTAATAAACATTCTATTAAAGCAGCAGCAGCAGCAGTGTGGTTTATCATAGACGAGGCTCAATTATATAAGTATCATGTACAGCGTGTCCAAGCATTAATACCGAGGGATTGAACGAGGAGGACCGGCCCCCACGATCTCCTGACTTTAAATCATTTGGACACTATTGATGATTTACACAAACGTATCATAGCTGCTGCCATAACTTACAAGTTAAAAAACTAACAAGAAGCATACATATTTGTGTTAGTTTGTAGAAACTGGGAAGACGGATCCAAAATGTTGTTGTAGCATCCGGTGTGTGGAACTATTTTACTAATTGAAACCACAAATTAATTCCATTAATAATTAATAACAATAGCGGCAAAAGCAGTTGAATTTGCTGTATAAAAATAGGTGTTGTAAATTGTAATTTATTTCTTTCCTTGGGAATGTGTGTCAGTTTTTTATCCGGTCGCCGATTATACTACTTATTTGGTTTTACAGTGGACAGTGCCGTGTGGAAGTGTATTTTTAAATCATTTTTGAACTGCCCTTTCTGATTTTATGTTCACAAAATTGTATTTGTAAGTCACATTCTGCATCATCCTGTATAGGTATGTTTGATTAAATTGCAATATTTTTTAACCCCCTACATGCACCAGCTCTGTGTCAGTTTTGATGCCGAACACCCTGTATATTATCGCGAAGTAGCAAAGCCACATCTACCGACCATTCACTACTCCATGCCGATCTGACCAGCCACAGACTCACTGAAATGTAATTTTATATTATGATGACTGGAATGCACTAAAAGCTGCGCGAATGGATTATTTATGATCAGCGCCATATTTTGTTTTGTGCCTCTAGCAATGGCGGAGCAGTAGGGGCTTAGCTGATTCTGAATTGAAATGAAATTGAATTCTAGATATGAAGAATTATTTCGTGCTATATGCTGGTTAATTTTACAGTTCCTTATAAAACATGATATGTTGCAACAATAACACCCATAAAATTACACAAAGAATAACACACGAGATACAAGATAAAAGAAGAAACCACACTGTACACCAATGACGTGTTTACAAACAAAATAATGGGAAATTAAGAACACAGTATATCGTACGTGCAGAAGGTTGTCTCTCTCGCATCCACATACATAACCAATGAAGTATGTCTTTGCTGAGTTTCATGTGCCTCCTTTTGTCTGCTCCTAGGTTTGGTACCTTTATTTGGATGCACAATGGACTTTACGCATTCCATATCGTACATTTCAGTGCACAGACTATAGAAACCATTGAAAGTTAGCGACCTCTATGGCGAGTCGACGATAACGATATCGTCAATTTGGAAGAAGACAGTCTTAACTGAAACTTTTCATTTTTCAAGATTTAGTGGTGTATCAACTCCAAATATTGCATATTTTTATGTGTAAAAGAGTTACAAGGGTTACAAGTGAGCTTTGCTTAATAACCGTCGAATGGCGCTGCGTTGAAATGTCACATCTCCAACATTGGTTTTGTGCTTTAGACAAAACTGTCACAATTAATCGTGCTGTGACGTTTAATGAGATGAGATGAGCAAATTTTGGAAAAGAGTGTCACAAGTCGAAATACTATCAATAAGAAACTAGTTTCCTTATGTGTATTTATATGCGAAACTGTCACATCTTTAAATAGACCACTCATTCTCATAATCTAAGTACCTTTTTTGTTCCCATTTCATAAAATAAACCGTAATATTTTGCGCAGTATTATAAATATCTTTATAATAATCTTAAAAATTGTATCATTTTAGTTTACTTTAATAAACCAATTTAGTTTATAAGAAATGTATTTCATTTTATTACCTAAACTCATGTTGAAAAACTTAAAAAAAAATATATGAAAGTCACAACTCGGAATTATTTAACAAAAATAACAATAACAGTGCCTAAAACCAAAGTAAACAAAAAATTTTATCAAAAATACTAAGAACTATCCACACAAATATTTTAACAAGACTCAAACATTATATATATATTTATTTTCCAATATTTAGAGTAAGATTATTTATAAAACTTTACCGAGCTCTCATGAAAATTTATATATTTTGAGTTATGACAGTCTTGTTCCAAACTGACGATATGTATATTAATTTTTTTGTGGACAGACCTATTGAAGTAAAAAAAAAATCCGCATACGTTTTCCTTTGTGTGTTTTTAAACTTGTGGTGCACTTGAAAATTCCAGACACTCGACTAACTAATGCGTCCTGATGAATCGCGCATACGCACAAATAATCCGTGCTGCGAGCATTAAATTTTACAACTGCAATGGAGTTATGATGAACTACAGGCTTATTAAAGTAGCCTATCCCATCTCCATAATCATACTTTACAGCGGTTATCGTCGAACAATTCAAACTTTGATTAATGTTTAATGAATTAATAACTTTACACTTCAACTTTTGTACACCAACAGTTAACACGTTGTTTATTATTATTTAAAGCACAATTGCCTTGCCGGAGTATGACAGGTATTGACAGTAATAAATAGGTCTGGTAGACTTATTTATAGTTGTCAGGAAATTAACTGCGGCTGGGTGTGTCTGAAGGAAAGATTGTGTTTTATTCGCGGCAAGAATATTTTGCATAATATATTGTTTCTTCACTTTCTTCTCGGCGTTTTCACCGTGAAGTAAATGTTACAATTTTAAAGGAAACACAATGTTGGATTCGACGAAAATACTACACTGATAACAATTAATTATTTGTATTGTTACACTATGGATTGTTGGATTTATTACATATATAAATAGTGTGAAATAACACACCAGAATGTAATGTTACAACTCTCTAATGGAAAATTACTATTTAAACTATTTAAAGTGTAAAGTATTGTTACCAATTGTAGGTACAATTTATATGTAACTCTCCATTTATTTTGCATTATTTTTGATAACTTTGCTAGGCATTATTTTTTGCAAAAAATAGAAGAAAACTACGTAGTATTTAATTTTGAACAAATATATATGTCCTTTATTTTGCTTTAACCAATGTAACATGACCTTCAACTATACATTACTAATACAGTAATTTCCGGATGAATCTTGAATAGAAACGTTGTAGCATTTCCAGCGTTACTGCAAGCAGTATTACATGCTGCAACGTTGTTTTTTCGTATGTATTTCTCAAAACTGTGTTCCCTAAAAGTTCAATAATATGTTAAGTCGTTACTCTGTAAAATATAACACAACAGCACAAAGAATGATCACAAGTATGTTTTCCTCACCTGTAATGTAATGTAATTCCTCACCTCACTCTAGCATTACCACGTAGCAAACAGTTTCACTGAACGTTACATCTTGTTTGTAAATTTACAATACATTATATAAATATACATCATGCACTTGTGAATATGTATTTTTCGAAGTATAACCCCATTTTAGTGCACATGAAATGCAATTTTACAAGTTTGTTACGTATATTTAACAAAAATGATGTCATTTGACGTAAAATATGTAATTCTACTGTATTTATCGGGAGTCTCTTGTAGCACAGTATGTATTAGATACTTTTTACAGTACTCTGATATAAATTATTAGCGAAATTACACAGTGGTTTGTTGGTTATTTATTCCTAGGTCGATAGTGTGAAATAACAAACAAGAATGTAATGTTACAACTGTAATGCAAAATTATTACTTTCGAATATGCATCTTTCACAGTAAAACCGTATCTTTGTACACATGAAATGTAATTTTTACAACGTTATTTTGTATTTTTAGAAAAAATCATGTAATATTACTGAAAAGATGTAATTGTACGGTATTCACCGATTATTGTAATACATTATGAAATTTGGTATTTTTTACAATAATACAATTTTACAAGGCCCGCAAGTATTTTGGTAAGCACTAACTTTTTCTTAAAATTATGTCACTCATTCTATGCGAGTGTATTGTAATTTTTCCAAAAACATGATGTATTATCGCAATAACATTACTGTACAAGTATAAATAAAAAAAAAATAACCAAAAACGCATGTATTTTTGTCTTTACTACTTTTTTGTAAATTTACTGTAAATTAATACACTCTTTTTATATCCATTGTATTTTTACAATCTCAGTGCAGAGATACTGAATATTTGTATATTGTCAGTAAAAAAGTGAAATTACAATAGGGAATGACATGTTAAAATGAATCAATAGACATTAG
Organism: Monochamus alternatus; assembly: GCA_037114965.1. Lineage (NCBI taxonomy): Eukaryota > Metazoa > Arthropoda > Insecta > Coleoptera > Cerambycidae > Monochamus > Monochamus alternatus. The sequence goes on along the minus strand of CM073432.1, from coordinate 22,813,281 downwards.
AATTAGTATCATGTGATGTACATCTTTACAATAAAATTACAATATTTGTGAAATTATTGATAAAATAATGAGCAATATACCCCTTATTTTTATTACAACATACTTAATTTGAGATTATTTCTGCGTATCTAATAAGAAAAAAAAATAAAAAAAATCTGTTTATAAATTTAATTTATAATTTTACATGCATGTTGGCATTAGGCACACTATACACCACCCATTTTTTCGTACCAGTACGAAAAATAAATTATTTGTTGTTAATACGTACGACGTAAATTAAATTAATTTTGCTTAAATTATTTCACAAATTGTTTAAACTCTTATATAAAGTCTATGTTGCACCAATATGGCAGCTGCTAGTTTTATAATTATTTAAAATAAAACATTTCAAGTAGTTTCTTAAATAAAGATTTATTTATATGCGTCTTTAATATTTTCTCTTAGTTGAATTTATATTAACAGAAATAATTGTAGGTGGTGCATATTTATTATACACTTAGAAGAAGTGCAAAAGCTGTAAATTTGGTTATATTGATTGTTTTAAAAAACTCAAATATTTTTTAGACGTATTCTATTTGAAGACAATAATACGTCAATTTTATAATCCATCCAAGAATTCTATCAATAACAAAAGTGCACTTGTGCAATTCAGTTGGTTTAAAAAAAAAATAATTTGGCATCATTTGAAGGAAAATATGTTGGTTCCCAATTCCTGGACCTAAGCAAAGTATTTGATTGCGTGACTCATAATATTCTGCTGAGTCTGCTCTGTCATTCTACGGATTTTCATCTGATTCAATAATACAAATACATATCTTCCTATCTCTCAAGTAGGCATCGATTTGTCATTTATAATGGGAATAAATCAGGTGTTCTTCGGCTGAATTTTGGAGTGCCTCAAGGTTCCGTCCTGGGTCCGTTGCTATTTTTAATATACATAAATGATTTACCAACAATATTTAATAGTAATACTTTGAACACACTATTTGCTGATGATACAAATATATCAACCACTAATTTAAATGTATCTACACTACTTAATTATATGCATCTGATACAGGACGATGTCAAGAATTGGTTCATCAGTAACGGGTTAACAGTCAATGCTGCTAAAATACAGAAAATGGTTTTCTCTCTTCGTAGTTTTGAAAATTGTGGCAACCCTAAAAGTATTGCATTTCTCGGAGTGCAAATTGATCCCAGGTTAACTTGGAACTGTCATATTGATTATTTATATAATATCTATTTCTTCTTAGGAGTCTAAGTAAAATTGTATCGTTACCAACATTAAAAACCGCTTTTCATGGACTCATACAGTTAATTATGTCATATGGCATATTAACTTGGGGTCATGCAACCGGGTTATCAAGAGTATTCTCGCAACAACGGAAAGCAATAAGGATTATGGCAGGTCTGGAGTTTCGGGACGATTGTAAAGTATACTACATTAAGTCATCCTAACTGTTCCGTGTATTTATATTTATCAATGTCTCTTATATGTCAAAACAAATTTACACCAACTTGGAAGCAGGAGTTGCATTCATGTGTACATCACCAGAAATAAAAATGAGTTAAACATTGAATTCCGGAGACTTAACAAAACCAGAAATGGTACGGGCTACTTCGCTTATCAGTTTTTTAACGCTCTCCCAAATAACCTCAAGGTTAGAAGTATTTAAACGAAAAGTAAAAACATACTTACTTAACAGGGCTTTTTATACTTTCTGTGAGTATTTTATTGTATAATTTTAATTTGTGTCTATATAATTTTGTGTTTTTTATGTTTTACTTTTTTTATAATTTTCATTAGTTTTGTGTATTAAGTGTATCATTGTTTTGTATGTTATTGGAATTACTTTTACATTACTTTGTTGACGTGTGCAAACACTCCGGTGTATTAGTATGAAAAATAAATAAAATAAGGTCGCTGCAAATCTTGATAAAAATCATAAACTAGTTTGGTCCGTTCTGAAGCACCATATCCATATTATATACAAAGAGTTCAAGCCTCACTGCCGCAAGATTGTCCTGCACACCTACAATTTTACCAATGGATTTTGCAAAAAATTTAACAACAATGTTGACTTTACCGCTGACATATTGTTTACCGACGAAGCTATTTTTTTCATAGAAGAATGTTTAAATGAAATATTCGGTAATAACGTGATTGGACGGGGCACTCAAAAACCAGGTCAACCTTGTCCACCCAGATCACCCGATATGACCCTATTGATTTTTTTGTTTGGAAGCATCAAAAGACATTAGTTTACAAGATTCACATTAAATCTGAGGAGCACTTACGTCAACAAATGAGACGGTAATGAGACGGCTGACTTGCTAGCTCGTCTCGGATCTGGGGCACCTTGCCAGGGACCCGAACCCTTTTTGGGAATTACGCGAGGTAGTATGAATAGTGCCCTTAATAAATGGGCCTATCAAACACTAGGAGGGAATTGGAGAAGGAACGGGGGATGTAGACAGGCCCACGACTTCTTCAATGAACCTAATAAATCTAGGACGAAGTGGCTGCTGAGCCTTAGTCGAGGATCCCTTATGTCCGGAATGCGGAGAGGGGGAGGAGACCCCTATCCATTTCCTAGGATATTGTGCGGCTCCTGGAAGACTAAGATATAGGATCTTTGGCACCGAGGAGCTGCAAAGGGAAGAGATGAGGGGCCTACCATGGACCAGGATCCTGGCGTTCATTAGGGCGTCGGGTAGGTTCAAGGAAGGCCGAGGGAGAACAGTGGAGGGGTGATGGGATGTCAGGGTAGGCAAAAAGGGCCCATGTGTGACCTACTTGCCAGGCTGGGGCCGCCCACACTTACTACTACTACGTCAACAAATTATAGCTGGTTGTGATGTGATAAGAGCTACACCTGGAATTTTGGAACGTCTTCGAGCTGAATTGCAAGATCTGAAGCATGTATTTTGGCTGAAGGTGACCATGTCCAACATTTGTTATAAGAAAACAGTAAAGTAATTAATTATTTTGTTATTGTAAGTAATGTAACGAGTATCGTAAAAATGCACTTAATCAAATAAATCAGTTTTGTTGCTAATCGGTTTGGAATACAAAAAACTGGAAAGAAACAAAAAGTGGATATAATACAATGGCGCATATGATGACCTATTTTGTTTGTAATATTATACAGGGTGATATATTTTTTTTGTCAAATAATGATCGATGGTATCAGTGGTATCCTTACGTTAAAACGTGTAATTTTTTTGCAGTATATAATTTTGTCTGTATAGATTTCTCAGTGTGAAGTGAATTATTATTATTTGCGTTTATCTGGCTGTAGGATGGATAACACCCTGTAGAACCCCGTGGTTTTGCGGGTGAGCGAGAAAAGTGGCTATCGGGAAAGGGAAATCCGATCAGCTCAGTAATACCGCCTAAACCATGCTGTGCCAGAAACGTCCCTCTACATGCATATTGGAAATTGAATCCGGGCAATAGCATGCAATAGCCTTCATGTGGACGGTGCATAAATACCCCTGCACGCTGCACCCTGCACCGATTCAATATGTGACAGCCTTGTTTACCGATAGAGAACGGATTATTCAAACCTGTCAACTGAAATTCATTTACCGCTCGCCGACAAATGCTCCTGCGGCCGCCAAAAGAACTGTTTTCGGTTTTATTGCACATTCATCACCTGTCAAAATGCCAATTATTGGCTAATTGCGATTTAACACAACGCTATTAACCCTTTTTTACGTTTTTATTAAAATAATCAGGGCCCCTACAATACCCGTCTGCTCTCGAAAGAGAATTATCGCGGAAAATAATTAATAACCTTTCGATTACACTTATAGTGTGATTGGAAATGCTTTTCCTTTTCCTCAGACACCAACAAATAGAACAGTAATGAACCCATAGAACCAAATTTTTTTTTCTAGTAAACAAGTTTATTTAAACATAATTTATTCTCGGAACACAAATCTTTTTTGGTGTAATGATCACTTTTTTTGTCAAAAATAAATAAAAAAAAAATTAATTATTTTCAAATAAGTATTTTTTTAAATTTCCCTAAATAATTCGTTCAAATCTGTACAAGAAATAACGTTTTGAAATAAATGTTTTTTGATTGAAATGAATGTGCATTTTGAATTAAATAATACGTTTATTTAATTCATAAAATGCATATTTTTAATTGAGAGTTGTGGAAAAGGAAAATACGAAATTTTTTAGTTCCTCTTGTAAAGTTTTGAAATAAAGTTTTATTTTTCTGAAAAATCGTAAATTAAAACAACTCAATTTCCTAATATAGTGGTATCGTCGAAAAAGTACTGTTTGAAAGGAATAATTCGAATGGTTTCCTATTAACAAACAATAATTGTCAATAGATAACCACTAGATGTAGCTGTGCTGTATTTCCGTACTCAGGGATGCTGGTTTTGAAAGATATGAACAGCCAAAGTTAGTTGTTAGTTAACTCATCATTCACCTGTGGCGTGCTGATGAGAGCCAATAAGCTCGAAACCGGTATATGTTGACCATTTGCTCTAGACTTTTTAGATGTATGCTGGTCGGGGCATTAGTCCTCAATTGTTTCCGGGAATTCCTGAGCAATAAGTTGTTGACACTTAATAAGCAGTTTAATGGGAAAAAAATTTTTGAAACATACAAATATTGTTTTATCATAAAATATAATTAAATCAACACCAGAAGTGTAGAATTGAAAGGGAAATAATGTTTTTTAATGGTAACAAATGCTTTATTTACACCAAATAAGTAACTGTATTTTTGCTTTTTCAAAAAAAAATGATTTGGTATCAAGACATAAATATTTGTTTGGCCCTATACAAACAAATAATTTATTTACATTTAGGTTACATATTTGCCTTTTCCTCTCAATTAAAAATATGCATTTTATGAATTAAATAAACGCATTATCTGATTCTAAATACTCCTTCATTAAAAAAATATATATTTCGTTATTCAACGTTATTTTTATACAGATTTGAGCAAATTGTTTAAGGAAATGAAAAAAAATATATTTATTTGAAAATTATGTTCTTTTTAATAAAATGTTCAAAAAGAATAACTATTTGTTTCATTTAAACAAATACTCGTCAAAAAAATGAAATTTAAAAAAAATAAATAAATGTATTAAAAATTTATATTAATAAAATTTTTATAAATATAGATCAATTTATTTTTGACAAAGAAGTGGTCATTACACCAAATAAGATTTGTTTCTCGATAATAAGTTATGTTTAAATAATCACTATGAATTTGAAAACCACAATTAGGTTTCTGAAAAATGCACAGAATTAATTAGTTTTTAGTTTTGGTTGTAGTATATACTCGTATATTATATATTGTCTAGGTGTTATAAAATGTTATTTATTTCTTTCCTGGAATTTCTTTCTATTTTTTGTCCGGTCGCTGCTTGTTAGAAAAGTTCTATATCGCCCTGTATATTTTATTTGTGGACATGTACGATGGTCTACAACCTGGGGAGCTTATTCACGGATTCCATAGTTCCCATTAGCTGTATACACGCCAGATATACGATATTCACGCATGGTTGGAAATTTAGTTTAGTTTCCATAACTGCGGATTTAACGCATACTTTATGGCGACAGGACACCGGCCTGCGTCTCATTGACCTATCTATTCAATTCAGAAGATTACACGTATATAGCGTACCTTTTAACGTAATCCGTTAGTCAAAGTATATTCATTTACAGCGCACACATAATTTCTGCAAATCTCTCGTAATATGACGAAGTATGGAACGGGAACCAATTAAATTCTGAATGATCCGAGTATGCAGGGGTTCTGTGTAGCCTGTTGTGGCTGTTGGGAACTACAGACGTGGTCGCCCGACAACGCTCAACTAATGTGGAAAGGGTGAACGGGAGTATTTTTCAGTTGCACTATGGATTATCCACTGCACGTTGCAAATATTGGAGGAATAGGGCATACATTTTCTGATTGAAGAACATCGTTTGAACGTCAGTCAATTTGAGAACTGGCTACTATGAAAGATAAGTGGATCAGAATGTAATGAAAGAAGAATTGAGAAAAGGAAATACAGTCGGGATGTAGGAAGGTATGAAAAAAGGAATGGACAGTTTATAAGAAATTAAGAATATATTTAAAGATTTTGAAGAAGTCGTTGATGAAAAACTGATGTATTATTTGAAGAGTGTAATCTGGAAGGGAAAGCTGAAAAGAATTTGTTAATGCTGAACGTAATTCGCTCATAAGCTCAAGAATTAAGTCGCCATCATAGGAATGGGGTAATGGAAGACAAGGGCATAACTGGTTTAAGAAAAAAAAAGACAACATCGCTAATAGCAGCACTACAAGGAGAGGCCATGGAAGTTTTAAAAACAAAAAACTACTTCAGAAATGAGTTACAGTGAAGATCATTTACAACATATTTCACAATCAAATACGGGGCAGAAAACGTTTTGGTCCAAACGCTGGAAATTGACATCACCAGACAAGCACCTAGAGTCAGCACAGGGCAACTTAGATTCAATACAGGTAGAAAGTAAATAATCTTCACTGAAGGAACAATTATAAAATAACAAAATAATCTGAATTCAATGGCGCAGAGATCACTATGAATTTGAATAAAGCTGACAATAAGATCTTTGATTTTGACTCACTTTTCCAATGGAAGCCAAAAACACACATAGGAAGACATTTCTAAGAAACATCAATCTTTTAAAAGTACTAGGTACTATGGAATTCCTTAGTCATTAGCCTGTTAAGAGGGTACGACAGAGTTTAAATGATAAGTATTTCCTCCAAAGAGAGTAATTTTGGAACAAACTACATACATGATTCTACAGGCTTCTGGTGTGGAAAAGTTATGTACTGTGCTTCTATACTAAGATCATACGAGCAATAGAGCAATCAAGACAATCAGTCTAACACAAGGACAATATTGCAGAAGTTCACTTACATTGTTAATTACTTAATTAAATTCTTGACAGCGTCTAAATTCATGAATTTTCGTAACACGTTTATTTTTAGCCATTCTGGAAGCATTATCGAAAGCTAAAATAATTTTGGAACATGAAAAAGTATGTCTAAATTTGGAGAAGTGAATAATCTACAATAGCAAAGAAATAAACACTTAACACTTGTGTGTTAAGCCAGTCAACGAAAGGGAGAAAAAAACATATTCAACTTTGTCAGACTTGAAATGTCAAAATGTTCGCTCATCTCCGTTACTTAGATAAACAACAAAATAGGATAGCTAGGAATTTTGGAATGCTAATGGAAGTGTATACAGGCAGCGTCTAATGTTATTCTTCTGCCGACATTATTCTTCCTGCTTACCAGCTCGATATCGATGGTCGGTTTCCCGGCGATTCATCGATGGGTCTGGAAGATTCAGTTTTACGGACTAAGGATCCTCCCGCTACAAATGGGCGGTATTATTTAAATCGTCTTACTGCCATTGGCTATTACACAGATGTTAAGTTTGTTAATCTTACGTAGAAACAATGCGAAGATTTGAACTTTCCGAACCTCTATAAAGTAAGGTAGGGTCTGTTTTGGACAGTCAGATGCTAAAAGATAAACGTCAAAGAAGCGAATTAGTTGACTTGTTATTCAAGTTGATTGATTTTGTGAAGTTATTTTGGCTGTGTTGGGGACTCACTGAATATTCAAGGGCCAATTTGAATGCCAACAAACCGCTGTAAAGGCATTGTATTGCACTTGCCCAATTTTTTGATTAAATTTAGTAGATTAGGAAATTGTAAGTGTAAAGTCCAATAAAATAGTTCACACGTCAAAATAGTTTAATTTTATATTTACTTAATCAGTTTTTGCTTTAGTAATTTATTAGTGATTTGATTGACGATTGACACGTTTCGAATAATTGAGCTGTTTATCTAATTACCTAGGGTTAATAGTGAAAAATTTATTCTACTGAAAGTTACCCCCAGGGAATTGGATGCCATCGGAGGCGGATACGTGCAAATAAACCGTCGCTTCTTAATGGGTTTTATATACGCTTTATATTTTAGAAATGCAATTCTTAAAGGGCCATAAATCTCCGGACTTTAAAATTTTTAGGTATTTACATTAGCGTATGAGGGAAATGCCTTTTCTTATTGTCACGGGAACGGTTCGTTCTAGGACGACTTGATTTACGTCGCTCCTGGGTAAAAAACTTTTACGACTAATGAAATTAGTTGTTCCTTATTTTTCCTCGTTAAGGGACATAAATCTAACTTCGATGTTTTGTCTACGGCATTAAATTTTGAATACAATATCAATCAATATAAAAAAGTAGTGTAGTAGTAAGTTTCTTTTAGGGATTCGTAGATACTTTTAAAAATTACATAAAAGTATACTATTAAATGACTTTTTCCAGCAAAATATGAAAAATATGCAATAATTGTAGTCATTCAGCACTTGGTAAAAAATTGGGCATGTTCAACGTACTTGTACAAGTATGGTACTGCGAAAAAAAGTAATATACGCATTCTGAAAACTATTTAAAAATATTTAATTGCACGCTGCTAAAATCTGGTCTACTGTAATGGAGTGGCAATGCAAATTGGAGATGTCATATTACACGAAGAAAACCTCCTAAATTCTGTGATTAAAAGCACAAGAAAAGTTGAAGACTATGTGTGATCTTAAGAGTGGAGAATAATTCAAGCTCTACAGCTACACATAACCTCAAACAACGTGTCAGTAAGCTTTTAAAATCCAGCCATGGAGTGATTTCATACTTCGTAGTGGGTGAAACAAATTTTAAAAATAAACTTGTACACAAAATTTGGAATAACAAAATAACTAGCCTGATGTATACGTTCAATATAAAAAAAGGCAAAGTAAAATATTTGTTGACTTATATCTGAAATGTGTTGTGGATTGTCAGTACAAATTCAAAGGAAATATGCTAGAAGAACTAAGAGACCGAATTATTGTGGGCTTCCCAAAAGGCATAGATCGAGACAGGCTTCATGAAAATGATGAAACGCCAACGTTGAAAAAGCAGTGTCAATCGCATGCAAAAACAAGCTGGTGTCATAGGTTCAGGTACCTCACGGGCAGTAGGCACAACGTCTCGCAGGGAGCAGAGCCACATCTTAGCATTGACAGCCAACAAGGTCGACGAAGAGGTTATGTTGATACCGGGGCACTGATCCAGAGTAAAGGCAAGGTACAAATGAAAAGAAAACATGTAATATTTGTGGAAAGGGATTTCATAATTCCAATACATGTAAATTGAAAATTATTATGAGATACTTTTGCATTTTCTGAGACTGAATTATTTTTTTTTAAGTAATGCAATGTCTAATGCATCTGTTTTCAAAATTGCGACACTAACCTATAAAACGTATTTAAATGTTTCATCATTTTCATAGGCAGTTTTTCTTTTACGTGTCTTGTGTTTTTAATTAATATTTTTTATGAAATACTGTGTAATTTAGTAGAATATGGCACATTATTCAAACATTGAAAATGTTGCTATGCTAAAAGCGTATTTTTTAAGCAGTAATAATCTGATAATTCAGTGATTGTGTAATATTGTGATAAATCAGTTGGAGTGTAGCAAAAATAAATAATGTTCAAGTTCTGGATAACTGTAAGTAGAGAATCAGTGTTTCGTTTTCAATTTCTTGTACGTACATAGACGTACTTTTTTGGCGAGGCAAAGGGGAGGAAGTGACCAGTAACATTTTCATAAATAAAAATTTTTCAATAATTTTTTGACATGTCTAAAAATCCTACTTACAACTTTCTTGAAGCCTATTTTAGATTTAAGACATTAGTATAACACTGGCAACGCTGTGCAATACACACACATCCAATCTACAATACCATGACTCATAAAGTCCTTAATATCGTAGTCTGATCAGTTGGCCTCAACAAGTTTTCTATTGAAAAATCACGAAATTTATTTAAAACTTGACTTTTATTCCTGATTAAGTTTTTATAAGAAAAAATCTATTAATTATGTTCTACACAGTGAACCGCACTGCTGGTTAAAATGTCTGTACTTATTTAAGGTTTACCCTGTATATACAGTATGCGCCAAAAGTATGGAATAAATTCAATAAAAACGAAACAATTATTTTTTGGGAAAAAACCTCGAACAGGTCGATTTTTAAATGGCAACACCATATTTTTTTCCTTGATTCTGAAAGATCGTTTAATTCTCTATCAGACAGTACTAAAATTTACATGTACATTAATAAACCACGTAATTTAGAAGAACTTCAAAATCGCATTCGGGACGAAATACGCAGAGTTACCCCAGAAATCATTCATAATGTGCAAGAAGAATTTCTTCACAGACTTGCGCATTGTAAAGAAGTTGGTGGATGACAATTCGAACATTTAATTTAAGTATAAAATTTAATCAATTGTATTTTATTTTACATATCTTTGTTACTTTTTTTTGGATAAAATTTACGTTTTCTAACATTCAATCGTCATTTACTCGAAAACTTTCCTATGTAAGAGGGCAAAATTTTAGTACTGTCTGATAGAGAATTAAACGATCTTTCAGAATCAAGGAAAAAAATATGGTGTTGCAATTTAAAAAAAAATCGATGACGTCATTACTCGAAAATAAATGACATTTGAAAATCGCATTTTACGCTAAAATATGTATTTTTTAAATTAAAAATCGACCTGTTCGAGGATTTTTCCCAAAAAATAATTGTTTCGTTTTTATTGAATTTATTCCATACTTTTGACGCATACTGTATAGTTTCAAAATTTGAACCTCTTAAATATTGTTGGGGTAATATGTGAAATTAAACGAATGAAATTTCTTGAAGGGTAAAAATTAATAATTACAGTATTCTTTATTATCGTAGTAGTTTTGGAATGTAAAAAATATAGATTCTTGATCAATTACGATAGAAAAGACTTCTGTTCATGACAAATATGTATATAAAAAACATGAAATAAATAGTTTCTTTTTGATCTTTCCAGTTACAAGTCTACATTTCCTTTTGTTTGCTTTAGTTAAACCGTCGAATTATGTAGTTTGACCAAGAGAAATGGAAGGAAAGGGGACTTGAGCGTCGCCAACTTTGATAATTTAAAACAAGTAAAGTATCTTATTATAAATTCAGGAATCTCATTCTTTCATTCATTTGTTTTTGTTATTGTTATTATAAAATTGTTTACAGGCTAAAAAAATGTTTTTTTTTAAACGTAAATGTAAAATGATAATCAAATTGCATATTTCAAAATCAGGTTTGTTTCTCGAACCCCTTCGAAAGGAATAATAAAAAATCCGTGTGTAAATTTTACAGTCCAGAATGGTGTATATTCAAATTGCACATTATAAAACCGATTTTATTGTTTCTTGTTTCTTATTCTATTAAATTTATGTGTGGGGCCTGCCGTTTATTCAATAATATTTATTGTCAACTTTATAGAGTCCGTAGTAAATTTTTATTAAAAGCATTTTTTGGTATATAAAGATATTTTTTATTTACAAACACACCGATAAAAATAGAGCCGCTGTCATTCTCGCTATCATAAAAGACGAGGGCCCCATTCTTGGGGTAAGTGAAATCTTAGTATAGCATATGCTATAACATTCCGGTAGTGAGCTTGTGATTCTCATTTATGGCGCCCAAGGAATAGTCCGCCAACCTAGCAAAGTGCTCTCTACGGAACGAAGGCTTTTACAACAGCTTATATGCTCCTACACCTAAAAAAATATTTCCTTGCAGCTTCTTCATGTTCTATACGCTTATTTAATATTATACAAATATATTTTAATCACAAAAAAGATATATATTTGCTATAAGAGCACTACTTAATAGCAGCAAATATATTTTTATTTAATGGAAATATGTATCTAGTCAGTTATGTTTGAAATTATTTATTTGTGATATTTCTTAAATAGTTTTCCTTCTTCAACTACTTTTCCACTCTACAAATTGAAAATTTATTAAAAAGTAGTTCACTGGAAGTTTATATGAATACAAAATGAACTTTTTCAAAATATTTTGGATATCGAATTAAAATTTGTTAAACTAGTTTTTTAACTACCGATTATAGAAAAATTTCGTTCATTATCTTTCAAAACTGTTTAGAATACAGTAGGTACAAGTAAATTTTAATTTAATTTTAAAATATCCGGTATTATCTGGAAGTAGGTATTTATTTGTAGCATTTTTTAAATTATTTTTTTAATTTTAGTGGGATAATACAGTATTTTTTTTAAATTATGTACGTACATCAATACTTGAAATATATCTGTTTATAGTGTTTTTTAATGTTTAATACAGGTTTTTTAATCGCAAAAAAATACATTATTAGGAATTATAAAACACAATATGCAAATTTGTATTCAGGGTGTCCGTGAACATGTAGGAAATCCTTCCGGTGCAGATATAACATGAAAGAATAAGATGGCAAGTCCCTATAAAAATGTTTTCTGCAGGTCCTCCCTACGGAGATATATGTCCCTGAATTTCCCACAATTTCCCGGACACCCTGTATTTTGATTTGATTTATGTGTAGATACTTTTGTCTACAATAATTTATTTTTAGCAAATTTCACACAGCTTGTCTTTTTTGTGTATTGGAATAAATATAATATATAGAACAAAATTAATTCCTTAAAAAACTAAATTTTCTGTAATGAATTAAAACATATTAAATATATTTACCACCTATTGCAATACAGTTTAATAACAATAAACATTTTATTGTTTAACTTTACAATTTCTATTATCTGCATATATGTTTATATAAAAACTGATATCTCGTTAGTGTTTTTCTTTCTTTATATCTTTATGTTGCAAATTTAATAGTAATTTAAAATTAATTTCATCTGTATATTCCACAAGAATCTATTTATACATGAATAATATTTGACACTAATTCACATACAAATATATTGTTTCAGTCATTTCATTTCTATTTCAATTTTGATACAAGTAAATATTTTTTCTGTTGTAGGAATGAGAATGGTTCTTTCCTCTCCATCGTTTTAGTTATATGTTTCTTCCTCTCCCTTATCGATCGTATTTCTTTACTGTATGATTTCTTACTTGACAAATACACGTAGTAAAGTCTCCTGGTGAGAGGAAAGTTGTTATTAAGAAAAAAGTTTGTTTCCTATGTTTACGTTCGATGATTTTATAGATTACTTCTTGTCTTTCCATTCGATAACTTTAAGTAATTTGATATTGTTGCGAAAATCTATTTATTCAGACGTTACGTCTTGCAAACTCAATAAATAACATCATCATCCAGCGATAAAATATGTTTACTTCAAACCAGACAGATTTGGTATATGGTTCATAACGTATAAATAGCGGAATAATTTAATGGTGATTTAGCACTTGGTTTTAATTGTTCCATAATACACATAAAACATTGTAACATGAATTACGGTATTTGAATTTTATGCAAATCTCCAGACTAACCCTTTAAGCATTTGCAGGCGAGGTGGCAATGTACACAGCGGCTAAATTAAAAATCTTAACGGTCAAACAGATGAAATTTTACGGATTATTTGTTATTACTCAGTATTTATTTATCCTAAGTGGACAATAAAATACACAGTAACATAAATTATTAATACACACAACGTCAAAACTCTTGGAACCCGTATGTATAGAATGATTCGATTAAACCTAGCGGTTTTTTTTAATGTGGTAAAACAGTACATGTACACAAACGACAATAAAAAATTGCAGACCATGAACCTTTACTTTGTTACCAATATTTCTCAAATCTGGTCAGTTTGGTAGCGTATTCAGCCAAGTGTTCCTTTGAATTTTTGTGCATTATAATGCCAGAACGTGAAATTTCTGCGTTTACCCGATTAAGAATGACTGCTTTACATGATGCAATACATTCTAATCATCAGATATCGAATACGAATAGTACACAGATATGAAGAATTTGATACAGTGGAAAACAGACCACATAGTGGTATTTGGTGCAATATATCTGTAGACACCGTACATTCAGCTTCAGCTTTCAAGGCCCACTTTCAAGGTACATTTCCCCGTGTTATATCGACACCTACTATTCGAAGACGACTCCACAACGCAAGGCATCGCCGATTTTTGGCTTATCCGGGAGAGCGCATAAATCATAAAAAAATCAATTGATTATTGTTAATTAACATTAGGAATGGCCCAGAAATACGTCAGATAGCTGGGGAAATATCGCTACTACCCCTAAACCTATATAAACTACCCTTAAATAGCTTTAAATGGATAATCATTAATTATTGTTATAAAATTCGTGTAAAATGAAAAGAATGCTTGAAAATGATTTGAACAGACAGTATGTCAATATAAAAAGTGATAAATAACTGTAAAAATGTCCATTCCACCCCTAAAAATTAAAAAAACGACTTTCAAAAGCTAATGGTGAGCTTACTTCGACATCAAAAATAGATAATGCTCAATGATGATAAATGTTCAAGGGAACTCCTATTGCTAGAAAAAAATTATAGATTACTGTTAAAAAATGCAAAAACTGATACTAGAGTACATTAAGTAAGTGGGGAAATATTAATTGCACCCCTAAATCTATATAAACTGCCTTTAAATAGCTTAAAATAGATAATCATTATTTATTGTTGTAAAATTCGTTTAGAATGAAATAAATGCTTAAATCACTTTTAAGGTTCATTTATACTATTGCGACCTGAAAAATGGACGCAAGGATAAATTGCCATTTTTTCAGTACGCGCTCGCAAAGTGAGAACAATTGGCGCTATTTCGCCATTGAATGGACACTTTTACAGTCATTTATCACTTTTTATATTGACATACTGTCTGTTCAAATCATTGTCAAGCATTTTTTTCATTTTACAGGAATTCTATAACAATAATTAATGATTATCCATTTAAAGCTATTTAAGGGTAGTTTATATAGGTTTAGGGGTAGTAGCGACATTTCCCCAGCTATCTGATGTATTTCTGGGCCATTTCTAATGTTAATTAACAATAATCAATTGATTTTTTTTATGATTTATGCGTCCCCCCGGATAAGCCAAAAATCGGCTATTTTTAACATTGTCCTTTACATCGAACAAGTTATTGCGCCCATTATCTACTCCCTACGTAATGAATTAGGTGAAAATTTTGTGTTTGTGGACGACAACGTTCGACCACATCGCGCAAGACGGTTCAAGAGACACTTGAAGCAGGACTTATCGATAGATTAGATTGGCCAGTCAATTCTCCTGACATGAATCCTATTGAAAACATGTGGGATTTCGTTGATAGAGCCATTCATAATAGTATTCCTCCACTTCAGACTGCAGATGAGTTAGTCGTGGCGGCAGAAGAGGAAAGGAGCAATATTCCGCAAGAGATCGTTAACCGCTTGATTATCTCAATGCACAGACGTGTCAATATGCTATTAGAACGTGGTAGTGGTCATACCGACTATTAGTCAAGTAGAGAACTTGCTTTGTTGCTTCTTTTTGATTTAATAAATTTTCTATTTACTCAATTTATCGAACATATTCTTTTTACAAAAAAAAAAGATTCAGAAAACAATATACTTTTATAAAGGTATTTGTTTTTTTCGACTGAGAATGAGGGGGAGTCCAAGACTTTTGACGTTGTGTGTATATTATTTATCTAGAGAATTTTTGAAAATAGACTTCTATTAATGCTTTTTAAACATCCCTGTACAAGGCGATAATATTTAAGTTGAGAGAGGGTCGTGCCAGGTGACAGTATGCCGCCTCCTATTCATTGCTAGAATTAAGTAATCCTCGCCAACCCGCTTGATGTTTATATAATTTTTTGTGAGTAGGCTCACATCAACACAGGGAATTGTTTGTGTACATGATTAACAACTCCTTTCATTACCGGGTCTATTTTTAAAAATAAACAGAATACCCGTGTCGTCATAATAGTTATGGTTTACATATGTTAATAAACCGTTTCGTTCGGAGCGATATTTTCTTAGGAGAGTAATTAAAATAAATTTATAATACGAGCACGGTTATTATCGTTAGGTTTCTGTTCGCCGTTAACGACTGTCATTATTAGAATATAATTGGCTTGTATTGATAAAAAATTACTTCTAAATCATTTCCTTTTTCCTGTATAAGTATTATTAATCGCATGAGGGTAAATTAACCCTCTTGATTTATTCGACAAGCGGCCGAGAATAGTTTGTTGTATTGGTTTTCATTGGTTTAATTACCTTTTTAAATTGAATTACACACTGTCATACGAGCTACTGATTGTTACAAGCTATACCGTATGTCTCTAATTTTATGTGTGTATGTATACTTTAGCATAATGCATGCTGAAATAGCCATTTAATATATATATATATATATATATATATATATATATATATATAATAACATTGCATTAAGACAAAATAAACACCTGAAAGTCTTATGCAAACTGCCTAAGTCACTCATTAGCGGCTCACCAGACATATACCGCTTATGAGCTTGTTAGCTCTTCTCAGTATGCAATAAGCATGCAACATTTCTGAGAAAAGCGAACCGAACCGAGTAGAAGTAATGAAATACATAGCTACATCTTGTAGCCACATGGTTAACCTGACGGTTTATAAACCTATAACTTAAGGAAGAGCAGCCTATTCTATATTTAATAATATTTTAGTAATATTTTAATCAAATATTAATATTTAAGTAATAATAATAATATTATACACGTGAGTAAAGTTTAAAATTAGTGTATTAGTATACTTAAATACAGATTACAGTTTTGTATTTTATTGTAGTTTTTTTTGGCCCTGTATAATTGCTTTGTCTGTCAAGATATATTCTTAAATGACAACGAATTTTCCGTTAATATATTACGTAATATGTAATTGTTTGTTATATTTATTATGTTATGTGATATTTCGGCTAAGGGTAAAAAGCCTCCAGCGAAATGAGAGTGTTTCTGTCAGATTAATAAAAAATAAATGTAGCAGCGAAGATGTATTCGGGCAACCTTTGAATAAAAACGAGTGGCCATAACGGCGCTGCCCTGAATTTTCGAAGGAAATTCAAGGGGTCCTTTGGCTGACCACTTGAACTTTTGTCGCTGAACGACCGAGGATCTCATGTATAACTGAAAAACGATCGTGCAGTTGACATAAAATCTATGAATAAAATATCATCCTCCTTTACGTACCGTTTAACACGGATTTTATTATTTAAACGACGTCTGTGTTTTATACGCCAGCTTTAGACTCATTGGAAATATGCTTCCAACTGGCCATTACTTACAGGTTGCTGTATAGAAAAGTTCTTGGATATACGCCAAATACCCGCGGAATCTATCATTCACGTTTCAATTTGTTTCTAGTAGAAATGGAAACGTACACATTATATACGTACAGAGTGTTTTGCTTATCGTAAACCAAAAGCCGAAAGAAATATTTTCAGACTATTATTTAGACTCCCTTTTCCGGCATTGAATCATTATTGAATTCTTGGCTGTTCACACAGATACTGCAGGAGTAATTCAATGCCGGTCAGGGCATTAGTCCGTGAAGTAGTTGTTTCCTGCAGGATCATTTACAGATTTAATGGCTCGTCGCCCAGGACGAGAGGTGTGCGTTAAATACCTGCTGTAGGTCGCTTCCTGTAAGTCTAGCCGCGCTTAGGCCGAGCAGGAAGTAAGCAGACCACTTATATCTCACCTCGGTACCTACTGTTCGTGAGTAATGGATTTGATTCTGATTCATATTCACAATCAAATGCTTTTTGCTTTATTTGGGAATATCAACGTACAAGCTCAAATTGATTCTGCTTTCAAGAACATAACGAAAAGGTAACAAAACATAGGTATGTTTTTAATGTTATATCCAAAATTATTTTCTGTATAAAATAGATAGCAAACAAGAAGTTTTCATTAGAAAAAAAAATCTATCACTTCAGTACCGAACATGCTGTATGTGGTCCTGAGTGGCAACGCTGCTGGACTTCAATGCTCGAACGCGTCATTTTACCGATTGTTGAGAAAAAGAACATGGAATTTGTCAAATAAGACAAAATATTTTTTGTTGAATCTAACGTAAAATATGCATAACCAACACTATAACAAGTATTTAATATAAAAGCACGTTTCAAATGCAATACATCAGTTTAGTTATTAAAGACGAAAAGTATTAACAGCTTACTTATTGTTAATAAATATTATTCTTATGTATTAAATTAAGAGCTGCAAGTAACTTTCGCTCCCATAATCCTGTCCGGAAAAAGGCAACTTGCCGAATTATGGAAATTTTGATCGTGGAGGTGACTAAAATGGAGAACATTTTTTGGAGGCAGCTACGGTTTTGCATCTTGTACAAATACTCTTAAGACACGTTGTGATTACGTGGCAAAAACAAGGGAATGTAAAACAGAAACTGGAGAAATAAAGAGTTTGCTAGATATACTTCTCTTTGTTGGCTAAATATTCGTATGTAGTTCGGTCTCTTTCCTGCATATTATTTCCGCCTTTATCTGCTGTTATATTCAGGAAAATAATAGTTACAGTAGCAGAAACTAAAAATGTCTAACTCGTTAGTTAAATTTCATCAAATAAGTGACCAATGGAACTAACTCATGAACTTTCCTGCCACTTAAAGGTGGTAGCAACGCTTCAATAACGTTGTCTTGCTGCTTTACCTTAATTCGCCATATCCTCAAAATTGCAATATATGCAATTTGTCAACATCTCACATCTCGCTCATTTTTATGTCTAGTGAATATGTACGTTGAGTTTTAAAATAGTGTCTACAAAAGAGAAAAAGATATTTGTTTCTGCGTCCATACCACTGGGAAAATGACTGAACATCATTCTGGCCAGAACATTTAAACTATTTTCAAAGGCAAACTTTATGACGCAATCCAACAAGTGCTCCTGAAGACACTTCGCTTAGGTGCATTTTAAAATTCTCAGAATTAAGAAATTTTAAAGATGCTCTTCATCTCGAAAAACTAATGTTTATGAGTTGTAGCACTTTGTTGTTTTAGTTTTCTATAAATCATAGTCGAATGCCGAAAAGTCTTCCTTCTGCGAGGTTTTTTTGCTACCTATCTTAGAACAGGCACAGGATAAAGCTAGTAATAAACTAATGTATTTTTTCTAGCGTTAGCAGGTCATGTAAGAAGCTGGTAAATGTTACTCCATAATGGATTTTGAAGGTAGTTGTAATTTTGTAGTAATTTTGATCCCATGTAAAATGTGGAAAACATTTATGAATGAAGCAAAAATGCGGTGCGTTAAAGGTTCCCAAGAAGTCGCCAAAACTATTACAAAAACTTCTACTGTCACTTCTAAGTAATATGTAAGCCATGTGGCTTAGTTGTCGTTAATAATAATAATATCTACTTTAAAGTTTGGGCAACTTTAAGATGCTTCTGTTTAGTTTTTTCTAAACACGAATTTTTACAGTTGTAGTTGTCTTAGTTCTGCCCCTGACGTACGCTTATGGCTAAAAAACGTTTCGTTACTCTTTCACTTACGTGTACTTACGTAGGGCTAGCATAAAATTCCTAGTACTAGGCCAAGCCGTCGCCAGTCTTTTGTTTCCTTGTCTAGAAAAAAACTGACTTACCGCCAGGCCGTCCACAGCCAACTACACTATGACTCCGTATCTCGTTAGGAACCCACTGGGCCATGACTAAACGATTCGTAACGTTTCCGAAAAATCTGAATTCGACTGCATCGACAGGACCTTTGTTGTTTTTGCTTGCAGGGCTGTCAACACAGCGGCCATCGGGATAAATTGAGTGATAAATGCGACTCTTTGTCAGGAAGCTTGCAAACATTCCGGGCATTGTCCGTATGGAAATGCGGGGAATTAAAGCGTGAATCTGCCGCCTCAGTTTGTCTTTAATGTCAGATAATGGCGACTGAACGTTCCTTGTTTATTGTCAATATTGGGTATTATGCATTGTTAAACGTTCGACCTACCGCATTTAGAAAGTTGGCCTAGTCCATGGGTTTATCATTTTTCACGGCCATAAAATTCGAACAACTTGTTTGTAACCCTGAAATTATTTTAGACGAATGCTGCCGAAAAATATACAAAGAGCGTGGATAGGCCTGTGCAATTCGTATCAGTTATATTTGATTTGATTAATTCTGTACAATAAAATGATATATCGATTCGAATTGATTTGTATTTTTGAATCGATCAATCAAATATCGAATCGAAATAAATTGAATCGGATCTAGATGACTCGATAGTCAATTTATTTGACAGTTAGGCGTGGTTTAACGAAAACATCAACTTTAGATTTTTAAATGGGACGTTCTGTATATTTTAATTTTTTTTATTGAGAATGACATGAAATGCAAACATGTGTCACTTGTCATTTTTTACATGTCTCATAACTAATGAATGTTATTAAAATGGATTTTCTGGTCTCTGAAGATGATTTAATAAACCGAAACACGGAAAATTTTGAACGCGATATACTAGTAAATTTGGTAAATAAACTATCAAGCATGAATAAATGAATTCTAATGGATATAATGATTTTCAAGTCTACTTTTGATTTCTATTTGATGCTATTTCGATTCGTTATTCCGTTTCAAATACGATATTTTTTTACTAATCGAAGAATGGATCGAATGGATATCGATTTCCTGTCCAGCTCTAATAGGTAATCAACAAATTATGCAAAAAATAATTCCTCACTTTTCGGTTCAAATTGATATTTCAATTTCATTTTTTAATAAATTAATTTAATTTAATCTATTCGATTCGACATTTCTTTTTGATGCGATATTTTCAGTTTCAATATTCGATACATTTTTTTTGCCGATCTAAGAATCGAATGGATTCGAAACAATATATCGTTTTTTGCCCAGCTCTAATAGTTGATCAACAAATTATGTAAAAAATAATGCCCCACTTCTCGATACGCATTAATATTTCAATTTCATTTTTTGATAAATGGATTCGAATCGATATAACGATTTTTAAGTCTACTATCGATTCGATTCAACATTTCTATTCGATGCGATATTTCGATTTGTTATTCCGTTTCAAAATATACGATGCTTTTTCTGCGAATCGAAGAATCGAATGGATTCGAATCAATATATCGATTTTTTGCCCTTCTCTAATAGTCGATCAACAAATTATATAAAAATAATTCCTCCCTTTTCGATTCGAATTGATATTTCAATTTCATTTTTCGTTAAATGGATTCTAATCGATATAATGTTTTTTCTGCGAATCTAAGAATTGAATGAGTTCGAATCAATATATCGATTTTTGTCCAGCTCTAATAGTTGATCAACAAATTATATAAAAAATAATTTCCCACCTTGCGATTTGATTCGAATTGATATTTCAATTTAATTTTTTGATAAATGAATTCTAATTGTTATTCTATCTTGTTATTTTCAAGTCTACTATCGATTCGATTTGACCAGCTCATAGCTGATCAACAAATAAAAAAAATTCCCATGTTTTGGCTTCTCCATATTTATGCTGAACTAATTATCTTCTTTGTCTTTTTACACAGTATGTAGGAAATATGGTGTTATATATTCAGAGGCAAAGAATATTAAATAATAACATAGTTTTCTATGGGCCATGAGCTTTAGGGCTTTAAATAATTTAATAGTGACCGTTTGAAAGGATGTGCGGTATTTAGAATATATATAGTGTAGGTATTCCAAAATTAATATTTTTCTTTAACTGAAAATAAATAAAATTGCTGAAACAGATCAATTGATATATGCAAGGTGTTTCTAAAATTACACCGTAAAAACATTTTAATTTTTGATTCAATTCATTCATTTGATTCAATTATGTCATTTTTGGTGTAATGATTACTTTTTTTTCAAACATAAATTGAGTTGTTTCTTGCAATTCCTGAGCAATAATTTGTTGATATAAATAAGCAGATGTTAAGTGGGAAAAAAATGTGAATCTAAAATATTCGAATATTGTTTTATCATAGAATATTAAATAATGTATTTTATTGGAAACAAATGCTTTCTTTAATCAAAATGATTGTATTATTGCGTTTAAAAAATGATTTAGTAGCTATCAAGAAATGCATATTTGTTTGGACCTATAAAAACAAATAATTTATTTCCATGAAACAAATTTCTTTTACAAGTACCAAATTTAGATGTAGTGTTCAAAATTTCAGTTATCTTTTAACTTATTCTACATGCACTGAAATTTTGAATACTCATTTTAGGAACACCTTGTTGTTTAAATCTGATAAAATCTACTTGTGATTTCATTCATTTTATGCTATACTTGTCGAGATAATGATGATAAAAGAGGAGAATCCACAGGCATACACCCTGTACAACTTCTTCAAGTTGCATCCTTACCGTAGCATTCTAAAAAAATGCTAATGCTGAGCCGTTTAATTCATTACGTTTGATACATTAATTTCTATCGATCCCTTTGTTGTTTATGTGAACAGAACGGTGAAATCTACATAGCTAAGGCCATACATCGCGCTCCTCATCATCTCAAACGCCGCCGATGCGGAGCCAAACCCGGAAAATGCTAATTCTGTTTCCGGAAAGCTTCCTTACTCTTAACGTATCCTCACTTGAGCGGGTCGACTCCCGCTTATGTGTCTAATGACATTTGATAGTTGACAGTGCCGCATTTTCCCTATATTAATCCAGCGAGCAATTTATAAAAACGACCGGTTTCCTCACCCGCACATTCAAATGGGGGGACCTCCAAATAGGCTGCTCTGCACGAACCTTTACATAATTGAATAGAAAAACAGTTAAATTTAAAATTCAGGCAATTTCCGACCAGTATCTCGCAAGTGTTTTATCTCTTTATTTGATTATTTTGTCATACTGTTTTGTAGAATATATTATATATATTAAAGTATAAACACACAAGAGACACTTCATAACTTTCATAAAAACCTCTTCGCTTCTGAGATAAGGCGAAATTAAAAAAAAAACTATTTTTAAGGGATTCTTTGTATCTCAGAGAATAGCTGAGATATCGGAGTAGTGAAAATTTCTTGTGATAGTTATTTACGTAGAATTCAGTGGCGTACTTGTAATTTCTCTACAGGGTTGTATTTTTTCCCTTCATAATGATATAAGCATAATAGTTGCTACTTTATATTGTCAAATTGTCAAAAAACGCTAAATTGTACAAAACTGATTCATGAACTCTACCTTAGTTATGTAAAGAAATATGTATGGAAAATAAAAGTTATATAATCAGTATTTTTATTCTGTTTCTAGCGGATATTTAGCACCATAATTAATAATATATACGATGTCTGTTAAGAACGTCATTACGTCATTAATGGACAAAATGGAAATCCAAAATATATGCTTTTGTTTTATTTTATAATTTGCTGACTACTTTCATGATTTTATTTAAAATATTCACCAGAACGACAATTTTAACAGTTTTAAAATATTTATTTTACGTAAAAAATATACGTTTTGTTTTGCAATTTTTTTGTTGTTGAGGGTAAACATTTCTATTTGTTTCTTATAAAAAATTATAAATTATTTAGAATATCCACAGTACGTCCCATCTGGAATATGCACTGTGTATATTGTATTCACATCAAACTTCCTGAAGTCTGTAAATGATCCAAAACTTCCATTCATGGACCAGTAATGGATATCCGAAAGATGTCCAATTGTGTGGAAAACGGACCTCCTATGGACTTCCATAGAATATCTATAATACGTCGCATCTCGACATATATTTTATTTGCATTTGATACATCCTTAGGACGTCTGTAAATGCTCCAAAACTTCCATTCATGAACCAGTGATGGATATCCGACGGATGTTCTATTGTGTGGAAACGGTCTGTAGAATAACCATAATACGTCCCATTTGGGATAACCACAGTACGTATATTTTATTCACACGTGATTCGTGCTTAGGTAAATGGTTCAAAACGTCCATTCCAGTAATTGATATCGGAGAGATGTCTGATTGTGTGGAAAACGGACCTCCTATGGACGTCCATAGAAGGTCTGTAGAATATCCATAATACGTTTCACCTCGGATATCCTCTGTACACATATTTTATTTGCACGTGATACGTCCTTAGGAAGTCTGTAAATGCTCCAAAACTTAGGGGCCTATAGAAGGTGTGTAGAATATCCATAATACGTCCCATTTTGGATATTCTCCGTACATATATTTTATTCATACTTGATACGTCCTTAGTATGTCTGTAAATGTTCCAAAAGTTCCATTCATGCACCAATGTGGATATCGAAGGGATGTTCTTTTGTGTGCAAAACGGACTATGAACGTCTCATGGACATCTTCATGTCCATTAATAGACGTCTTAAAGACTTTCTTAGGGCGTCTCTGTACTACATGGCTACTTTTATTTTCACGCTTTTGGTGTCAATATTAAAAATTTTCTCCATGGCAATCTTATTTTGAATACAAATAACAATGATCGAGTGTACTTTTTCGTAAAATGTAAAATAAAATAGTTTTTTTCTTTCATACATTCTAACCGTGGATATACTGTATATACATAGTGTTCGGAATATGAGTGCCTTTATTTTTGTTTCTAATCAGCACAACGGTAATAGATAACACCAAAAAGATTTGGACTGTCAGGTGTCTGCATAATAATTATCACAAGTACTCCTAAGCATACTTACCGTTAACAGTTTTCCTAGAGTTTTTGTGACGACACAGAATAATATATAATTATAATAAGTGTTCAAAATGATGTTACTTGCATTATAAGTAAGAATCGAACAGAATCGAAGCTATTTAAGTCAAGTGGAAGTGAATTTATAATTAGTTCTAGTCCATCAGAACTCGACCTAAACTGAGTAAACTTTGATTTTATAAATAATTGAAGGATGTCTTTTAAATAAATTATATACCCACAATAAAAATGCAATATTTATTTCTTCACAGGTTCAATTAAATATTACTCCTTATATTTGCAAGATTTCTTGCTGTGTGGTAATATTTCTTGCATTGTCTCGCAATATTTATTTTAAGTCTTTATTTCTTGTCTTGCAGTTCAAGCTGTCAAGTCTTGTCTTGGTCTTATTCTGCCTCAAGGTAAAAAAAGCAAAACAAGAAGCCAATACTAATCGGCAGACATATTCTAATTGTGGACACCCCACATGTCCTATAAATATCGCGGTTGTTAAAAATGTTATATTAACATATTATTTTTTTCAATAGTTGTTTATTTTTACACCTACAACACCTAGATAAAAACGGTTTCATCACCCTACATAAACACTAAATATCTTGAAGATTTGTAACGTAATATTTGTTAGCACGAAGTTCGCAGTATTTATTTTGATACGATCTGTGCCCGCAAAGAGGTATGGCTAGGAGGAAGACATTGCTCTGTAACAAACACATTTAACCTCAATCCGTACCGGTCGAGCGTAATCAGAGTACGACGTACTTGCGAAATGAAAACAGCGCGCAGCAGAAACCTCTGGGTGATAGGTCAGGGTTGTTCTTGTTGAAGCCGTGCATTTCTCTACAACTCGTGCCTACTTTGTGTCACATATAATTTACAACTATTAAATCGTCAACGCGTAGTCTCTGTGACACAATATATGTAATTGTCGTTGTTTTATAGCGTTGAGATGGCCTGGTCACGATCTAACGCTGCTGCAGGTGGTGCTGGTATCGATAAGATACTTTATAAGCATACAAAAAGGTTGAAAATATTATGAAAATTATGTTACTGTGCGTAAAGTACCATCATTACGTACTTTGTACAGGGTATTTCAAACTCGATAGCATGGGCCTATTGTGAGGACACAAAAAATTTTGGGATGATTTTGCAATCGAAGTATTATCTTTGGGATTTGACAGAAACGACTAATGACGTCATCAATTATATTTTTCCAGAAACATACTCAAATTTTTTTCCTGTTAAAAAGCTTCCTTTTTTCTACCAAACTTTTATTAGAGAAACTTTTCTGTATTACTGCCCGTGTAAAAGTTATAAGCAATATCGTCCAAAAGAGTCTCAAAGAAGTGCCACTACAAATCACAATACGAACGTTGTTTATTTTTATATATTTTTAGGTATTAACAATAGTGTGTGAAACTAACTACTCTGCAGGCTAAAGCCCAGACCAGCATTGAATTACACCCACAATATCTATCCATATATTCTTTATTATTAGCTTTCGTAACATTTTTACTATATTAGAAAAGTTTTTTAAGCTAATATAAATCAAATCTCCTACAATTCCTATCAATGAAATCATATGTATGCTCTTTGATGCCAAATGCTAATGAGCAATTCCACAGACAAAGCTCTCTTCAATAATTATCTAAAATCTAATCTAGCTAAATTTACTAACCTGGTTTAATGAAAACATTCTATAAAGTTCACTTTTGAAACTGTGAGAACTCGAAGCACATTAATCTCAATTGCTATATTTTAACTTCAAGAATTGTGTAAAATATTAATTATTAGTTAAATTATTTTCTTAAAAAATATACGCAGTGAAATAAGCATTTTGATTGCTGAAAATGGTTTTCTATATATTGCCATATTCCATTTTTGTTTTAAACTTTGACACTCTCTAGATCGACAACGAGTAACATTAAGATGTATTAATCTCAATCGTCTTAATTTAACATGTTGATTTTGTATAAAATATTAATTTTATAATTCTCGTCTCAAATAATAGTCCAGCTATCATCTTGATGAAGGAAAATGGTTATTGAAACTTTGATACCCTGTATATCGAAAACATTAAGGCATATTAGTCTCAATCTATCTTCCTATTTTAACTTCATAGATTTACCATTAATTTCCGTTATAAATTGACAACTCAATAGAACTGTCGGAAAATTTGATTTAATTATATATCTTAATATAAATTCTTGCTACTTCGCATCACTAAGTTACTTTTGAAGTACTTTTATAGCCTTATTATACAATACCCGACCTTCTGCCTACATAAATATATTTATTTCATTTAATATAGCCGTGGGGTATTTGTGGAAGAGAAAAAATACAGAGATTTATTATCATCAAGTCATGCATATAATTAAGAATAACCCGAGGCGACTTTTCGAAAGAAAAAGGAAAACATTCCCTTCAATAAATTTCATATATGAATTATAATAAGTTTCCTTGAGCAAAAAATGTTTATGTAGCGTCGAACCTCGCTTATAAATCCTACATCGAAGTTTGCGTACGCCTAAAACAAATATAATCCACACAAAAAACTTTGTAGGACGTTGGGACCTTAAATATAAATATTAAACATGTCCAAAAGTCAGCTTACAGTTTATGCTACCATATTCATAAATAAATTCAGTCTTAAAATAGGGAACTTGTTGCTAGATT
Organism: Monochamus alternatus; assembly: GCA_037114965.1. NCBI lineage: Eukaryota > Metazoa > Arthropoda > Insecta > Coleoptera > Cerambycidae > Monochamus > Monochamus alternatus. The sequence goes on along the minus strand of CM073432.1, from coordinate 22,786,028 downwards.
TTAGCAACTGATGCAGCTGCATATACTGGCAGAAGACGGCATAAGAACAATTTTAATTTTCATGGTGCTTCAATCTGATCAGTTATTAAACCACTTTTTGAAATATTATAAACATTACTTGTAAATCTTTTATTGTATTGTAAAGATATTTAAACTAATAGAAATCAATTTTCTTACAGTTGCTATTAACTCAAATTTATTTCTGAATATATACGAACACATAAAATCAGCAGATTAGATCTGAATAATGCCTGCTTTCTTCATCATACGTTACCTTTTCTAATTCCCTGCTATCTCTTGAAGTTAAGGCCACATCATCTGCATTTCGTACTATTTGGTGACTTTTGAACAATATGTGTACTTCTCTGTTCAGCTGACTATCTCTTATGACCTTTTCTAGCAATAAATTAAAAAGAAGCGTCCTTATCTCTGTCAATAACAGAACAAAATCTTCACCTTTTATTTGCACTTTGCTTTTGGTGCTAATGTCAATAACCTAATCAGTTTAGTTGGTATCTAAAATTATTTCATTATTCTAATTAGTTTATTTATTTTTTGAATGCAAACCATTGCTTTAATCCCATATTCGTAGCATGTAGTAAGGATTTCTTTCACTATGAAGATTTGGTTCGTTGTTGACCTTCTCTTTCTAAAACCCGTTTGATACTCCTCTATTTGTAGATTTGCTATGGGTTAGTCTTTAAAGGTTTTATTATTATATCTATTTCATATTTGATATGCTCTTCTACTTCCACTACCAGCACTAGTTCTTCAACATCTTTGCTAAATTTTACCTTCATCGTTCTCCCACATCTGTTTCCTCTTCTATTAAATTACCACTTTCATCCCTGACATATATTATTCGCTTTTTATTTTTTCTTTTCTTATCTCAACATTTCTTTCCACTTATAATGGCGTTTATGTCATCTATTTTCTTAACCTATTCTACTTTCTTCTTTTGTCTAAAGACTTACTTTGCCATTCGTTTTTGTTCCCTGTATATTTCCTTATCTTCCTCTTATAATGTTGTATAATGTTTTACTCTAACCTTATTTCTCTTTTCCGCCTCTATACACTCGTCGTCCCACCATCTTTTCTTCTCTGCATATTCTTTTTTTAATAATACTTTCTCATTTGCTGTTTGTATTATGTTTAATCTATTCCTCATTTATATCTCCTTCCGCGCTGACCGCATTTTGCAGACTTTTCTTTATCTCTTCTTCAGTTTCTTTTAGATTCTCCGGCTTTGTAATGCCACCATATTTGGTTTCTTTTCCTTGTCTGGATTATTTTCCTTTTTATAGGTGTTTTATCTTCAAGCTTTTTCGATTATGCTTTTGTGATTTTCATGATCAATTTGATATGATCCATCTGGAGAGGTCCAGGTATCTTTATGTATGTCTTTTCTCTTTTATGTGTTGTTCTTCTGCAAATTCAGTCACCACACTCCCATTGTCATTGCTCTCTTGGTGTTTGCTTTCTGTTCCTACTATACTTACATCATTTTTCTCAAAAAATGGTATGCTCTTCTACTTCGACTGCCTCTTCCGTTTTCAGCACCGTTTTCTTGCTCCTCTCCCTCCCTCTTCATTCAACATATATGCGAAATATTTCCTTCATCTTACTCTCCCTTCTGTTTCCTCTCCTATTAAATTGCCACTTCCATCCCTCACATATATTATCTCCTTTTTCTTTTTTTCCGTTTTCATCTCTCCGTATTTCTTTTCACTTGTAATGGCGTTTTCTGTCATCTATTTTCTTAACCCATGTATATATTTGTTTATCTTCCTCTTGTATTGACTAAATGTTTTATTCTGATCTTATTTCTCTTTTCCGCCTCTATACACTCCACTTCCCACCGTCTTTTCTTCTTTGCATTTTCTTTTTTTAATACTACTTTCTCATTTGCTGTTTATATTATGTTTAATCTATTCCTCATTTATATTTCTTGCCGCACTGACCGCATTTTTGTACTTTTCTTTATCTCTTCTTCAGATTCTTTTGGATTCTCCAGTTCCTCCACCATATTTCGTTTCTTTTCCTTGTCTGAATTATTTTCATCTTCAAGTATACTCTCACCAGATAGTGAGTCTGCGTCTGCACCTCTGCGTGAAAACATTTTTCGATTATGCTTTTGTGATTTTCATGATCAATTTGATATGATCCATCTGGAGAGGTCCAGGTATCTTTATGTATGTCTTTTCTCTTTATTTTCATGTGTTGTTCTTCTGTAAATTCAGTCACCATACGCCTACTGCCATTGCTCTATTGGTGTTTACTTTCTGCTCTTCTTATACTTTTCTCAGAAAAAAATTTCTGTTATATGAACCGAGGACTTCGACCAGCTGAAGTTGGCTGAGATAAACCTAATGGATTTAGTGAGGGGAACACATTTTGACGGTCATTTTCACTTACCCTTCTTCACCATATTAATCCAGATAAATCTCTTACTCTAGGTTTCTGCAAAGTTGTATCCTTTCGAGACACATTGTGTATAAACGTGCTTGTAGCACTCTGTATACTGCGGCATTGCGGTATTTTCCAGATACAGTGAACCACAAACACAGTAGTACGATCATTTGAATTCACCTATAAAGATTTCTACGGCATGTGTATTCTTTACATATCTGATTTGATGCGATATTTGAAATTTTAAATGCAGAGACCGTAGCACGCAATAAAATGTAAAACAGGTACAAATTTACATGTGTATTCTTCGTAGAAGCATTCATATTGGCTTGTAAAAATCGCTAATTTGCATATATTTGAAAACTTTTCTCGGTTACCGCTAAGAGCTTGACCTTTAACAATGCTAAAATTTCAGATATTGTTTGGTTTATTCAAATTGACGGTTATTCGACGATAAAGATATTTATTGGCTTGTCTGGTCTAATGTGGATGTTTTTAGACACAAAAAGATGCTTTTTCTGCGCAATACTTATACTTCTAGTAGTCAAAACGATGCATACAGGTAAGTCTACATAATGACAGTATTGCATACCTATACATACAATTATTTAAAGCACATAATTTTGGAACCATAGTTGTTAATCAAAAATTACGTTTCCTTAGATACCTCAGTCAGATTGTAATAAATAATATTTTAGAAGTATTTGTTAAAAATTCTCAATTCATAAATGTGGAAGGGTTTACATCTTAAGAATTTGCAGACATGCATCAAATGTTATGTTGTGTTTAGCTGAAAGAACTGCTTCTGGAGTTACTTGTTTTATGCCACTCAATTTCCCAACAAGACACTTTCGATCATAGAACTTTCATACAGGTTGATAGAAAGTTACGTGACAGTAGTTGATACAGTAGTGACGCTGAATAACAGCTTTTGGAATTGATGGATGAAGATCCCACAGTAAGTATGTACCTACCAGAAAAGTGTCATTAGCGTCTAAATATTCCTAAATTTACAGTCCATAGCATACTACAAGAACAACTACTACACCCGCACGATTTGCAAAAACTATATGCCATGACTTGAGCTGATTAGCCCTAGTTTAAAATGATGCCTATCGTTTTTGGGAAAACGGATGCTAAGAAAACCTGGCTATTTGAATGCAACGTTGTAACATTTCACAAAAACAAGATAACCACTTTCTGTGTATCATAGAAATGGGCCCTTGTCTTGATATAATTTAGTCCTTTAACAGCTATCAAATAGCGCTGGGATATAAATACAACCAAAAAAGAATTTCTATAATTGTTTTCTATTATTATTTTTTTATAGCGTTTTTTTAAAGAAGTATGTTTTTTACTAATTAGTTATTTTTTCTCCGTTTTCTTTTTGTTGCCCTTATGTACCCTTAACCTACCCCATCCTAATCACATCCTCCCGGTAGAGGACGCTCGTAGCTACTACTTTTTTTTCAAACAGGCACAATTATTATATACTTCATTTTATTTAAAATTATAATTGACGAAATTTAGCGGCTGACAAAGGTACATGCAGAAGCCTTTGACGTTTTTTATTCCCTTATATCAATACTGAAGCATTATTTAGGCATACACTTATTATTTTTGACCACTAGTTTCTGGACATCCTGTATATCAAGGTGTACTGACAGCTGCTGTATTATGTATCACTTTGTTGGACACGCTGCAAATCTACGCCAGTTTTTATTATTAAATATTGTTTGATGGTGTTACTGTATAATCCCATTCAGAGCTGTAAGTGTTTATTTATACAAGAGAAATACATTTTCATGAACATATTTCGGCAAACTAGTAATTTACGGCCTATACTTTTGGGTTAATTTTGTCGGCTGTGCCAAAAGGTGTTTGTAAAATTTTGGATTAGTTCCAGTCCTTTTCGAAGCCGACGCGGCATTGCCAAAGTTTTAAACGTTCAAACCTTAAATATTGACAAATAAAGGCGTTATGCCGACTGATCAGTTCAAGTTGATGATTCAAAAGTAGGTAACATAATAGACCTATCACCCACAGAGACATTATTGAATATATTTGAAGGTACCCACCGTTTTCTATAGCCTGTAATGTTAATCCCTCAGTATAGAAATATTTAGTGAACAAATATTTTCTAATAAACTCCAGCGATATCAATCACATTGGATTTTAAGATCATTATCTTTATCTTACACAAATATATCCAGCGGACATTTTTATGAGGATTATACGTCTCTTAAGGGAATGATGGTACTTTAAATAGTCAAATCGAATGTCATCTCGGCTGTTAATAAGGCGCTATTATCCCTTTTGAATAGGAAGGTACACAAAAGAGACAAGATAGATTTGTACCACGAAATATGGATATTATAAATATGATTTACTATCTTTGTTTACAGAAGACATTCCTGGTTGACAGTTGATGAAGCTCCTATTTTTTATACAGTCGGATTAAGAGATATGCGCTGAAAGAAATCTATTTGTGTTAAAAAAAATTGTTGACCCTTTAAAATCCGGTTAGATAGAATAGATTTTTTAAAACATCTAGCTTTTGCTGTGATTTCTGCATGAGCAGTGGTTTTAGGATATACAGGGTAAATCAGTAATGTTTCAGGAAAAATAAGTATAATACGAATAATAATATTAAATCATTATTTAAACCCTTTTCAGACTGTTATAAACAAAACAGAAACAGAAATCATCTAGGTATCCGCCAAATTCAAATATTTTCCTTGTATTGGACATTATTTTAGAAGCTCATTTCGGTCAATGATAATTTAACATGTACTACGTGGCAAAGAAAGAAAGATAAACACCTATATATGTTCTTTAGATTTTATTATTTTTTGCTAAGTAGATTCATGGCCACTTACTTATTGAAAGGTTATATTTTCATCAAGATCAGCGATCCTACTGGCAAAAATTGGTTCAATAGTGTGTTGAAAACCCATGATTCCTAATACACTCATTCATACGCCTAATACGGTTGTCGATAAGTTCTTGGAGTATCTCGTTCCAAACTATCTGAACTTCATGAGTAAGGCTGCTAAAGTATGTGGAAGTTGTTGCAAATGCATTAGTCCGCGGCCAATCATGTCCCAGCCATCTTCAATAAGTGACAGATCCGGTGATCTTGGTGGTCAGGGTAAACGGTTGATCCATAGAAGTTATTGTTGTAACAATAGATAACAACTAGATCAGCGTGAGAATGCCATCGGGCACTGGTAGTGACCTCAACCGACAACAGCATATAAAGTAGCTGACAAGTTAGTCAGGAGTGCATCGGGTCTCAATATTTTTGGACATGATCCCTCCAGTATTCTTCCGTTATCAGCTTTTGTTGAACTTATCAAGGAGAATACCCACAAGGAATTTAGAAATTGGTGGTATGAAACAAATAACTGTCAATTTGCTAAAGAGTTCCTAGAGTACTCCTGCAAGTATACAGCGAAAATGTACCAGGTCTAGGATGAATCTTCGCCTGGTGACAAGTATTCAAACTGGACACTGTTGGTTAAGGAAGCACCTTTATTATGATTATATTATGAAGTGTGAAACATCTCTTTGTAAGGGTTGCGAACAGGAAGACGAAACAGTACTCCATGCGCTCTGTGAGTGCACTGCTATTTCGTGAATAAGAGAATCCGAGTACCTTCTATGACCTGCATTAGAGATCCTTGTGAGCAACGTCACTATCTTCTTCTCTTTATTAGGCTGGTTAGCGGCTCTGGTGGATTGATCTTCTAATGGGAGGAAGTACAAAAGGCCCAATGGGGCCTAAGTGCTGTAGCCTTTTAAGCTACCCTCCTCACATTTCCAGACTCTAGATTTGGTCCCACTGAATCCTTTTTCTACACTATTATAAGTGGTTAGCTTCAAGTTGATTAGTCAGATTTTCCATGCAACTGTAAAATATATCAATATAAGTCAAAACGCAATTGTTTGAAATTAAACAGGTTTAAAAATGTCATCAATTTCAATATTATGCAGGGTGGAACAACTTTTCTTAAAATTGGTACAAAGTACCTCCGCCACTTATTCTTGAAAGTGTGTGATACTAGGCCTTTTCCTACAACAGTCAAGGACTAGTTTGAAACTGTCGGAAATTTTCGTCAAACAACTTCTTGAGCACAACTTAACTGATCGAATATTTCTAACAGTTTGAAACCAATCCTGACTTTTTTGGGAAGAAGCTAACTAAAATATTTCACGATGCATTAACTAGTTACACTATATACCAGACGTGGCATGAAAATTCTCACTATAAAGGTAACTATACCAAAAAAATATTTTTTTTTAAACTTTAACATTCCCTTATAAAGTCCAATATAAAAAATTGTATGTAAAAATGTTCACCTAATTTCTATACTGATCATCCAGTATAAAACTGAAAAATAGAAAATATATTTTTTCCTAAATTTTGTGAAATTAATCCGTTTTGTCAATTTGATGAATTTCTTTAATCAAAATCAATTGATACGAAGTTTTTCCCACGCGTCGCTTGCTTTATTAGTGACAGTGTAAATAACTTAACCTTTTCTCTTACGAAACGATTTTATGTGCATTAAAGCTTTTCTCATTTGCAGTGTACAATATCACATTAAACAAACCATAAATAAATCAAAACTGAAACAAGTGGCGCAATGCAACTTGAAGTAATCAATTCTAATAAGAACAGGCTTGACCTATATTATGCTGCAGATGTGTAATCAATAGAACAAGAAACAGTAAGTGCATCTAGAGAGCAAGGGTGATGCTGTGCATAGTACGCGGTAAATGCAACTTGCAACGCCTTACACTGGCAGAATTGTGTTTTTGTAATAACGTAAACACGATGCAGTAATATTTTGTAGAATGGCTGTAGGGAACAATAAACTACTTTGCACTTCTTGTTAAAGTACATACAGGAAAAAATAGTTTGATCAAGTCAAAGATATTTTGATGCCATTAACGAAATTATTTCGTTATATATATTTTATACACAGCAAAATATATGTTTCGGCCAATTGATTATTTCTGTTGATTTCTAAATACATCTTTGTTTAAGATAATTATACATGGTTCTCTTTGACTGGACTATTTATTCAAACAAAATATTTGGTTCTATATCAGAATAAGTAAGTCAATCTAACCATTTCATTTAGAAGATACTACAAATGCTGTTCCTTTTCTTATTTTCATGTCTGTGTTATTGAATACTATACATGGACACGGTTCACAAAATTAGCAGTGGCGTAGAAAATATTAAAAAGGGTCACGTTTCCCTTGCTTCTACGCCACTGTTGTCTGGACAATATTGAGCAGTACTTCAAATAATTTGTCTTTAGGTGCTAACAGCACGTGGCATTTGAAATAATAGAAGAGTTAAGGGCGCCGTATTCTTGAAATAGTGTTTTCTGTAAATACAAAAACACACAAATTTTCATTTTACGGCGAGAAATACGATGACCTTAAGACGTCTCTTCAAATATAATTATACAGGATGTTTCAAATTCGATATCATCACCTTTTGTTTTAATTGTATTAAAGAATTATCGAGTTTAATCCTTAATAACAATACAGTAAATTTTCTCTAATAAAAGTTTATTAGAAGAAAGAGAGATTTTTAGTACGAAACAAATCTGGTATATTTCTGTAAAAAACATAATTGATGACATCATTAGTCCTTTCTGTCAAACCCCAAAGGTGATACTTTCGATTGAATATGGAGCTTACCTCATCCTATTTAAGGCCACGTGTCCCAAATTTTATTTAATTTTTTTTTATCCTCACAGTAGGCTGATACTATCGAGTTTGAGACACCCTGTACAAACCTTGTATAAGCAGCAGGCGAAATCGCAACTTACACTGGCCGTTCTCTCAGTGTAGTGGAACAAGTGGAGTGAAACCTCACCGGTTAAGCCGCCTCGACCCCCTGGCCCAGGTCCTGTGGGATCATTAGCCTACAATCCCGATGCTACCGGTCAACGCAATCAAGTTCATCCGCCCCCACCTGGCCAACTTGATCTTCCCATTGCCCTTCACTCGGCCTATAAAAAACACCTGGCCTGTACGGCTTTAATGCACGTTTTATAGCTGCACTCTTACGCTGCGATAGCATTTTTTCATTCAAAGCTGCTCCTTTATGCAGTCCAACCACTGTAACCCTAGCAGAAAGTTGTAGAAAATAGACGAATCTCTTGTATTATGTACACAAAAGTTTTAAAAACACTTACAGTAATATGTTTCATTAGAATGTATTTTAATTTAAATTAGAACACATGTTAGAAATGAGATGACATTCAATATTTTAATGTGTATTTGCAAAGTAAATCATTTCCATTGTAAGTGTGGTAATACGGTTTGTATTAATGCCACTTTATAGAAAACGACCCTTTTAAAAAATCATAATAGACCAGGCTTTTGTCACATCAATAAAATGGTTAGTATAATATAACCTCCTTTCAATGTGCTAATTGTAAAAAAATTGGCTTGCCAAAATTCCACAGCCTTCTTACATTTCCAGAGGTGTTAACCTAAAAAACGGAACACACTGTATATTCTGTGCACGGTAGGTGTAAAAAATTTCTTGAATGTGTGAGATTTCTGATAAAAAAAAGATCTGTTGCACTTTATTCGAAAATCGAATAATTTAAAATTATTATTAATTTCAGGTAAAATAACATTTAATTTTTTTTTTGTTTTGGATTTTTTTTATGTAGCTTAATCATGCAAAAGGAAAAATGTTGCATTTTGTAAGTAATTATACTTCATCAGACTTTTTATGATAGTTACACTCTATTTAAAACAGTACTTTTAAAGAAAAACATCGTAAACATTTTTATTGTGAAACAATTATCTAGTTAGTTTAATACAAGATTTGGCTGACTTCATGCAGCCGATAATTACTCCATTCACTGAAATATTATAGTCGGCACATATTTGATCCCTCTGACGGTCATTACCGATACACATGGCTACTATTTTATTTGGATTCACCCGTAATCCGTTGTCATTACACCAAATATAAAAATTTGTAGTATCTTCATGGATCAGAGACAAAGTTGACTTTCTTTCAGACACAGAGAAAGACTTATACAACATCCGCGTACAGATGTACCCGACAATGCTTTATTACTGATGGCAAGTCAAATGTAAAAATTGAAAACAACAGTGGTCCAAGAATACTTCCTTGAGGTACACCACACTCAATTGTTTGAAATTGGGAATATTGGTATTTATTAATTTTTACTCTTTGCATTCGTCCTTGAAGATAAATAAAACCACATGATAGCACAAGTACCAAAACCTATATCTTTCATTATGCTCAATAAAAGATTGTAATTTACCAAGTCAGAGACTTTACTTTGATAAAATAAAAGTAGCATCTAGACCTATCTAGGTTTATTGTTAGATCATTAACCACTTTGAATAATGCTGATGTACTATGTTTGTAGCGAAATCCTGATTGTATATTGGAAAGAATGTTATTTACATTTAAAAAGTCGGTTACTTGTTTAGCTCTTATACGTTCTAATACCTTTGAAAATGCAGGTAAAGTATTTGATCGCAAATGTAGGAGCAGTAATCGTAAGTGGAATTAGATACATTAGCAGATTTCCATAGTTCTGGAAATTCACTTTCAGTAGTCATTAAAAATGGACTTAATTAAATCAATACAATTCAAAGTAATCACATCACATCATAAGCCTCTGATGTTATACTCTTTAAGCAAGATAAGACCTTCCTTTATTGGTGTTTGTCCTGCAACACTTAAAAAAATAGTTGTTATATTATCAGGATCATCTAAATGATCAGGTAGCGAAAGATTTAATATCCCAGTCTCTAAAATATTTTTAAAGAATTCTTGTTTGAACTCCTTTCATGTGTTTTTAGATGAAGTTCAGCATATCGCCTGCCAAATATAATCTGTCTTTCCGACCGTTCGTATATGATTTTCTTGCATCAAGTGCGGTTTTTCTGACCTACTATTTTGCCTGTACGGTTCCGTAGTAGCTCCATCAGTGAAAATTATGTAATTTTTTATATTGGGTCTTTCAAGTCAATTTGTATTTTTCTCGCAAAACTATACTCTTCTATCTGTGCCATATGGCAATAGTTCTAGTAAGACGTTAACTTTGTAAGGATGTCACTTGTGATACATCAAGTTGGCTGAGTAAGGATTTTCCTAATGGATGATTGTGAATTTTCAATAATGACGAGCATCACATTTCGACGATCATTTTCGCTTATCGTTCATCACTTTCCTGATCCAGGTAAATCTTCCGGTTCAAGATTTGGGATACTATTAGTTTTCTGATCTGGGTACTTATAGTGACATAAGTCGCATACATCCTCCAATCATAATTATAATTTAGGTTAAAAAGTACAATTTTTCAAAATAATTTAACAACGAATGAATTGGAACTAAAACGATTCGCTGTAAATCCAAGATACTCTGATGAATTATATTGTCACATAATTTGCCCCGCTGGTACCCAATTCGCCGACTGTAGTATCCCGAAACAAAATAATGCCGTATATCGAAGCGCGATTGGAACATTGAGAATCGACGAGAATCGTTCGAGAAATGGATCTAGAAATGCTAGAAAATACCTGGAATGTTTGTTTGGTCTATAAAAGAAGAATACACGGCTGAGTAAGTCAGTCTTGAATTAGAGAATTGTTATTTGGATATTTCGGAAAGATCAATTAGAATTCAAAGCGATTTAGATAGTGATTAATTGAATAGTGTTTAGTTGAGTTGTAATTAGTATTCGGTAGTGTACAGAGTGTTAATAAATATCAGTAAAAATTAAATGTTTGTTTTTCTGGTAAAAGGAAAAGCCGGTTTAGGAAACCCGTGACAATATATTTTTATCAATTTGAAATACATACTAATAATTCAGTACATTTTAATTCTTCTCAAAAAAACTTGCGTGAATGGAATTTTAAGCTGGTGAATGCAATACATATTTAATACGTTTTTAAGTTCATGATGAAAGTTTGAAGCGCAGATTTCTATTCCACTTTTTGTTCAATGTGGCTTTATATTTTCTAAGAAAATTACATTAATCTATTTCCAGTTACACAAGGTATTTTCCACAAGAAGTAGTTGTCTTTTATTTTGTTCTCATGCAGACGTGACGAGATTGAGGTCTTGATTTAGGGGCAATAATTGGCTTCGTGTTGTATGTTAATTAATAAATAGTGCGTCACAATAAAAAAAGTTGAAAGACTTGTGGAAGAAGTTGATGACCCTTCCAGATCACATATAATTAAAATGGATGCATGTATGGTTTTGATAAATTCCTTGACCTACCTATTGCTTCTTGTTTGTGTACGACCAAACCTACCAGGATGCGTTATGCCATTGTATGCCAGATATATGTATTTCGTAACAACGTTATTAATTTTTATTTTTCCGTGTTTAATCACGAACGTAATTTCAGACACTAATGAAGTTAAAATTAATAGTTATGCAACTAGAGATGCTGATTATCAAGGTAGCTCAAAAACTACAAACAAAAATCTTGACAAAGTGTATAAAAGCATATTCAACAGCAAGGATGCCAACGGTGTTAATATAGAGGTATCTGGAATATGAGTGTCTTTATTTTGTATGATAAATTGCATCAAGCAGAACATATAATTAGCTTACTATTTTTTTTTTCTAGAATTATGACAGCAAACAGGTCTTGAATCTGTGACACGTCGCAACATCTACATAATAATTACAAGTACTTACTCCGTGAATGCAGTTTTTCTCACAACACAGAATAAAGAGTAAAATAGGTATAATCAAAGAAAAACTGTTGGTTTTAGACATTTGTTTCCATAAGAGTTATTTTGTTGTTTTCACTTTTATATGGACAAACTTCAAGGTTTTATTTTGAGACAAAAATTAAAGTGAGCATAACGGGAACAGTGGCGGCGTTACAAAAATATCATAAAAGTACACTTCTGCACGGCATTGGAAACTGATCCACTATAAAACCTGGCCTTGCGCATGACAAAGCATGCAGTTGGCGACCGGCACGGTGGCAAATAAAAAATGAACGAACTAGAAATTGCAGGAATTTCCCAAGGAAAGAAAGAAATATATCAGTAAATTCAACTACTTTCGCCGCTATTGTCATTATTAATTAATAGATTTAATTTGTAGTTTTAATTAATAAAATAATTTTAGATACCATACAACTGTTCAAAATTTTGTCCATCAACTTGTAAACACATTTGGGCCTGTCTTACACAGTGAATTGTCCAATCAAAAATAGCTTCATCTGTAACACGTCAGTTGTAAATCTGGGACTTTGAGCAATTTGTTGCAGTAACCATTCACAACATCTAATTCATAAAGGATTATCTTTTCGTATTAATGCTTGGACACAGTGTACATAATACGGATATAATGGAACCTCGTGTATGATACACTACACTGTTGATTGGGACAACAATCTCTAAAGTGTGTTCCTCAACTGCTGCAATACGCCGTGGACGTCCTAGACCTCCATCTCTTCCACGATTCAGTTGCAAAATTCCTGTACCACGCCCGAGTTGCAATACTACGGTAAAAATAGCTGCATTTGTCACATGCCATTCTGTATACAGACGAGAAGCTGCTAAAACATTTGTCTTACTTCACCATAATTTAAAACGATATTCATCATAATTTTTGACACTTGAAAAACTAATGTAAACACTATCGCAAAAATGTTAATACTAGAATCGGTTTTGGGTATGATGACGTTCAACTGATGACTTCAATATTTTTTTCTCGGAACTATAAGGATTTTACAAAAATCTTTTTTTACGATGTTCACTCCATCTTTCATGACGCATCTATTTCCAAATTTTTTTGAAAATTTGTGAATCAACCTGTATATCGAAGTGATCATATGGAACAAACATTCAGGAAACTAAACATATGTGGGCAAAAATTAAATTTTTCAGTTTGTTTCTTGCCTGGATTTCACTCTCATAGTCATTGAAATAAATGTTTTATTTGTCTATTTTGAATGAAATCAACATTTCATCAAATAAACAAAAAAAACAGTGTTTTTTCTTCTGAATTGGTAGTCAAGACTAGTTTTATGCAAGCAATGAAACCATGCAAACACGACGTTGAGGGAGAGAGAGAGAGAGACAGAACGACACGAATAATTATAAAATCGGTAGTGTTTAAATATTATCGCTACACATGTTTATGTTATACGAGCGGTAGTATTCCTAAATTTATAGGCGATAATTAACTAAGTATTATTGTTTATTTGTTGGGCGGGTGTTAGGGGGGAGTTGCGACGCAACGGAGTTCTAAAAATAAGAAAGATCAGTGAAGGTCAACCAGGTTAAATATCTGGCGCTAATTTTCCACTCGAAGGTGCAACGTGCAGCGACCCCAGAACGAGCCGAAGCCGTTGTAGTTATTGCTCGTATGGCACAGGTTCCACTACGAAAACCAGCCATATTTAAATACGAGGTCTGTCGCGAAAGCAGAAACAAAAGTTCATGGCACTTCGCCGAAGTTGAAAACAAACAGGGCGGTCCTGGAAATCAACCATGTCACAACCAAAGGATATATCAAGTTATAGTTACCTATAAAATATTTATAATGCGTATTACGTCAAAGTAAATATTTATAGTGTACTTTTTTATTGTAACAGTTTATATATATATATATATATATATATATATATATATATATATATATATATATATATATATATATATATATATATATATATATATATATATATATATATATATTGCTTCTCATTCTTTCTTCATTTTGCTGCACAAGCTAAAAAAACGCTCGGACCCATTAGCTTTTGTTTTAATGAAGACATATTTTATGGATGTATTCATTCTCGAAATTTCTACCCTTAAGCGCAGTGACCTCCACTCTTTAAATCTTAAATAGGCAGCAGTATTGTGTCATTTTAAAGGACATTTAATTATCTTTTCAACAGTAGTGTGACTTTTTAAATTAGTGAGGCAAGCACCGTTCCAAATACTACGGAATTAACATTTTTTTAAAACTTTTTTTACAGGATTATTAGAAATTGCTCTGCTTTGTTAGGTGAATAAATTCATTTAAGTATGTACTACTTTCACATTAATTAATTTTTTATTTCTATTTTACGCGCATTGTCCAATGCCGTTATAATATTCTATTTACTTACGCTTATCAATTAATTTGTAGTTTGAAAAAATACAATAAACCTCGCGACAGCTTTTTAAATCGAAATATCCATTTTTACCGGTGTTGAAAAAGTGCGTTTATTTATTGAATAATCAATAATATCGTTAGCATATTCCTCACATTTTCCTGCACTTGAGGCTCTGAGCATTGCCATATCACATCACACAGTTACAGTACACACATCTGAAACTAAACTAAAACGAATTAGAAACTACAATAAAATTTTAATTTCAGTACATTAAAATTTTAAATTTAATAAATAACGGAAAAGGAACCACGAAGCGACCGTACAATATGGGAAGAAACCGTATTAGACTCTCTCTGCTGCACTTTTATAGAGCCTCTGAAGGGCCTCTATCCTGCAATTGGCTACCAACGGATTCCATGCTCTTCATCTCTTTCTTACCGACAATATGTTTATTGATATGAGGCATGCCTCAGATGCGTCCGACATTATGGAGCATTTGTGAAATAATAAGGTTACTCAAGTACGATGCATTGCCTCAAGTCTTTGTCTCTTCTGAAATGGACCTATAGGAAAAAGTCCAATGGAGATGGATTTGTTGCACATTCCAAAAAAGAAATCCATTGGGGATAAATCTGGCGATTTAGCTTTGCATTCCATAAAACCTCGTCTTCCAATCCAACGGTTAGGATGTGCCGAAATAATCACGAACTGGATGACCATAATGAGCTGGTATTCCATCCAGTTGGAACCAGATAGCATCAACTAGGATTATCTGGATCTTCTAGATTTGTATATAAAACTGCTAAAACTAGAAGAAGGTCATCTCTGAGATATTCTAAAATCTTTGCCCAGTAAGATGATCTAAAGAGACTGATTGCAATACATACACGGTCAGTGCTTGCCAAATGTTGACTTTTTGTCGATGGGTGTTATAAATAACTATTAACAATATCATTAAGAGTATCTAAGAAAGAAAAATGCCTGATATATATTTACATGGTAGCAAAGTGTTAAAAGTTATTGTGTAAATGTTTTTTGTTTTATTTTTTTGGTTGTGTATCAACAAGTTGGTGAGCAACACTTTGAGCAGTGTTAAATTAAATTTATTTCACAACTTTTACAGAAGATACTAAATGCAAATCTGAAAAGCCCTTAAGACGTACTATCCAGACACGCCTTAAAAATATTGTTCCATTAAAAATAATACATGTCTTCATAACTCAACTTGGTGACATCAAGAGCTATTAAAATCACTAGCTTATTTGTTTCAGCGTTTTTTCAGCGCTTATAAAATCAAAGATAAACATAATTTTAAAAACAGGACATTAGTAGTACGTCTAGTATTAGAGGCACCAGAACTGAATTTCTGGCCAATACCAAACATAAGGGTACAACTCAGTTTCTATTTGTTTAACTATTAGCAAGAGTAAATTTTGTGATTGCCCATAATGCGAGGGAACGAGAACGTGGTAAACAGAGAGCAAGACAGGTAGATCTGAGCTACCTATTATTGTGTATAACAATATTAGCGCTGATACTGATAGAGTATAGGAGCCGAGGTGCTACATGAAGATTTTAATAGAAAAGGGTTCCTGTGTATATTGTCGTGGTCAACTACCTCTCGCAAGCTGTTGCCACATGTTTCGTCAAAACAAATCGTAATCGGTCCCGACCAACTGTAAGTCGATGCACTTGGTTGGGTCTAGGATCACTCTCGGCGCCGTCGAAGGACCACGGCCTTAGGCGAGCTGGCTGGAAGTCGTCAACTGCCCGAGACCGAGATTGGAGCTGGTGAAGTACCGGGTGCTCCAAAAAGATCAAATAAAATGCACAGTACATTCGATTTTATTAGTACTTGAATGTTATGGCCGATGGACTGGCTTTATGTTATTTATATCTGATCATTTTATTTAAATCTTATTTATTGAATAGATTGCAATACGTTGAAACTATGAGACACAATTAGAACTTGTATGCGGTTAAAATTTAAGTCACTCATTTTAGAAATTTCGGTTTTTTCAATTCTTATCGATTTTTAATTGCATCGTTATACATCTTTAGTTTTTTAAGTAACTGTATGAAGCCGACTCTGCTCGAGACCGAGATTAGAGCTGGTGAAGTACCGAGTGCTCCAAACAGATCAAATAAAATGTACCGTACCTTCGGATTTAAGGTCCATTTACACGCATCAGTGACGTATCAGTTCAGTATCAGTGTTATTTGTGATAGATCACTGATGCCAGTTTACACATATCTGTCCGTAGTCCGTAAAAAGGAGTTAGTAGACGATCAGTTGATCAAAATTTCGTACCAGCTCGATAAGCTTTTCATCCATTCTAAACAATAAAAAAAATCTGGTCAGTTCGTTAGTAGAATTACAAACATATCGTCGCCAGTGCATTTGAAAGCCACTGAACGGACACTGAAGCAGCACTGATACGGCACTGCGATGCATGTGTATAAATACGCCAATTTAAAATCTAAGCAACGATTTTTTATTTTACACTGATACTGATATGGAACTGACACGGCCCTGATGTGTGTAAATAGACTTTTATTAAGGCCTAGTTCTGCATATGTTGCAGCATATACAAATTTTAGAGGAAAATGCATGGACAACGCATATCATTCACATAAGATTTCGAGGTTCTCTATGTGAATAAATAATTATGATCATTGCCAGAACATGATATTCTTAAAACAAGAGCGAGAATTATTTGAAAAAATTAATTTTGTCATTTGAAGCTAAAGCATCATTATGAAGAGTATCTGGTACAAACAAGAATATTTAATTTTTATTTCAAAAAAAATGTCTTCCTGCGGACGTATGAGATTTGGAAATACTACAATCTGATTGGGATCATTCTACGAATTTTTTTGTCAAATGCCATTTTTATTTCCGGTTATACCGGAAGTGCTGTTTACTTGCTTACTAATAATACTATAACCAGAAGTGTTATATATGCTACTATGCACGGTGTCCGGGAAAATGTGGATGCAGATAGAACATGAAAAAATAAAATGACAAGTTCCTATAAAATAAACGTTTCATTTTATCGACAACAAACAAGAGTACCTTTTTTAGTTTAAGGTTGAAGCTACCCGGATTTATTATTTTAAAGTCTTTATCATACAGTGTGTTTTTAGGCATTAAGTTGTAAAGCTTAGCCCACCCCTGGCATACTAAAAAGCTAAATGTATTTCAAAAACACTATTAAGATATGCCATTACGATGCCATCACATTAAATTTTTATTTAATTATATTGAGTACTTTATAAGTTGTTCAAGATTTTCAGCGGCGGCCTTTAGGGACACATATTATTTTTTTCACATTTTCCCCGACACCCTGTATAGGATGCGCATGACAAAGACACACCATATATAAAATTTGTTCAGACGAAAATTTTTGGTAGATTTTACACCCATTTGTAACCTTGAGTTCAGTTCTCTTGACTTTTCTCAAATGCATAATTTAAATATGAAAGAGTTCACTTACGAATACCGTATCTCAAAAAAAAAACAACGCACTTCATTTTTTAGCATCTTACGTTCTGGTAACCAAAGATTGAGAGGAATTAAATTTGAACACAAATTTTCAGTTTTGCTTTACTTATTCTGAACTTGAAAGTAACAAACAAATTAGGAAGTACCTACTTGGTAACGTCAGAGTACTACGTACGCCTCCTAACAATACTTATCTAGTGATTTGCGAAAATCTGACAATCGGATCTAGCCTGCGTTGTATTTAGGGTAAAGATAATCGTTTTAGCTCACTGCCCGTGAAGCTCCCTGCTCTGGTAGTACCGCAGTACTGAAAGACGTAGTATACCAACCACGTGCAAGGCAGAACCCAGACGAACTGGCAATCCAGCAGCGCTGCCTCAGCTGACACCTGCAGCGTGTACCCCTGTGGGGGCGGGGAGAGGGCATCGGCGCTCGACTCGACCCGTGCAGCGTGCACTCGCGAGTCGTCACCCCCCTTGCCCCACACCTCTAACCATCACAAATCCCCAGGACACGACCAAGATATACACACTGTAATCATCTCTAGCACTTGGTTGCCAGATTTCAAGCTGCGTTGCTGGCAGGACCGGCTTGGAGATCGAGCAAGTACCATTTACGACGACAATTTCATGAATAAATGGAGATATGACCCTCCTACAAACTACAGTCATCTATTGGCATTATAAGGCTACTGGCAGGCACTAACAGTTAAAGTGTATATTTGGATACCAAAGGATTGATTACACTCAGTTACAAGGGATTAAAAAATGCACTGTGTCTAAAGGCGTTAAAGCTACACTTGATGCCATGGAACTAAAAGATGTATTCCAAGATACGCTTTAATCGTGCATTAATGAAATTGGGGACTAAAATGGTACTTTCAGTTCAAGAAATAAGAGACTAAAGTGCATCTTAATGTACAAACTCCTACAAACAACAGTCATCTATCGGCATTATAAGGTTATTGGCGGTCAGCCGCAACTAAAGTGTATATTTGGATACCAAGGATTGATTGCACTCAGTCACAAAGGATTGGAAAGTGCACTGTGTCTAAATGTCTAAAGGGATTAAAACTACACTTGATGACAGAACTAAAAGATGTATTCCAACATATGCGTTAATCCTACATTAATGAAATTAGAGACTAAAATGGTACTTTCAGTTCAAGAGATAAGAAACTAAAGTGCATTTTAATCTACAACCTCCTACAAACAACAGTAATCTATTGGCATTATAAGGTTATTGACGGTCAGTCACAACTAAAGTGTATATTTGGATACCAAGGGATTGATTGCACTCAGTCACAAAGGATTGGAAAGTGCACTGTATCTAAAGGTCTAATGGAGTTAAAACTACAGTTGATGCCATGGAACTAAAAGATATATTCCAAGATACGCTTTAATCCTGCATTAATGAAATTAGAGATTTAAGTACTTTCAGTTTAAGAAATAAGGGATTAAAGTGCATCTTAATTCTAAGGATGAGCTGACATCAATGACTCTTAATCTGAATTAAAATTGTTTCATATGTTTTGATTATATTCAAATTTTAACACTTGTTACGAATTAATACGTTGTAACACCTCTAACATCAATTGATAAATTGAAGGTATTCATGTATGTTTGATATATTCCTCACAGAACGTGTGTCCAAACGTATTTTCTTTGCACTAGAAAATATCTAAACAGATACCACCTTTTCCCACCAAATTAAGGTGAGTAAATTATTTTTTATACAATTTTGCCATCCCTCCTTTATTTGGGACAGATTTGGGAATAGCATTTGGTTCTGTGAAATAACGTGTAATATTTACTTGCTTATCTGGTACTATACCTGAGACGGTCCTGCGTGGCCGTATCTGCGCATTTAATCGGAGCTGGATGCATCGGCGGTCGCGGGGGCGGAAGCATGGCGTGATGTCCGTGACGTCACCAGGGGGAGCGCGCGGAGGAGGGGTACCCAGCCACGTGTTCATCGGGGTTCGGTCTTCTGTCCAGCCTGTACTACGCGACCCACAGATCAAGGACAGTTTTACGAGCTCCTGCATATAGTACTTGTTGTCTTATTGTACGTTAGCGCCGTTGCCAAGTTGCCGGTTTTTCCCTAAGTGTAGGGCTTTCCTACGTGCTACTTAGGAGAAAATTTGGATCAGTTTCAACAAATGAACACAATTCTGATTGGTCGTCTCTGCAATTGAAACATTCTACTTACGTACTAGTTGGTAATTTTCCATAACAAATAATATAATGTAAATTTGTTGGTTTGTTTTAGTTGCATTTTTGTAATTATAACAGTTTATAATTTATTCATAACTAATCAAATATTTTAGTTTTTAGTTTGTCTCTTACAAGGTGGGTGAAGGTAAGTTGCTGATTGTGCAGGCAATTTTTCGTAAATTCTAGAGAATTATATTTTTGGCGATATGGCAACGCTGTGCGTTAGTAAATGCAGCATGCAGCGTGCGTTGTGCAATGCCCCGAGCACAGTGGTACGACCAAGGCCACGACAATCATACCTTCGTTGCATTAAGCCTGTTATTAAACAAAATAACAGATTTGCATTTGTTGTTTATAATCCGTTTTAGCGGTTGTATCGGTTAGGCATCGCAAACGACTACTGGTGGTGTCAGTGGCAGGTTCTCGACTTGATTTAAGTTCGTTTAACGTTTGATCCTTAGGCGATGCATCTTCGATTCCTTAATTTTAAGTCCACGCACAATAAGATATTATTTTACGTTTTCGGATAAATAAATATCACATCGCAGCATTTCTTATTACATATAGGTACTATTTTAATTGCTGCTCGCTATTTACTTTATTTCTCATAAACACCTATGATCGATTGAAAAAATTGTAAGTGTGACATACGAGCAAACTTCCAAGTGTTGATCTTTCATGTTCACTTTTGACTTTCTTCTAAAATTATTTAAGTAATAAAAGACAATTTGTGGAATGCTATGGCTTCATGTCTGTTGATACACAAGCTGTTTCTGGAGTACCGCAGGGCTCTATCCTAGGCCCCCTCTTATTTTCATTATTTATTGATGATATAGCTGAAAAATTATGTTAACGTACTACTCTATTCCCATGATACCGATGCATTTTCCTCCATATATTCCGTAAAAGACTGCAATCAACCACAAATGAATATATATGAATTAAATAATGGCGTAAAGCTATACCCAACCTCCGAATACCTAGAGAGTGACTCGTGTTGTAAACCCGCTCACAAATTATAGCAGTAGACACAAAAAAGAACATGCATGCAGCCCGTATATATTAACTCCACGTCAATTTATTTTTGATAATTTTGTGTACTTAGAACCCTTCTCAAGTGCCACGCCTAGGTAATCATCCCTTGTGTTATCTCCCATACTCTTCTATGAGTTGTGAATTACTCTTCACTAATATGTTCCTCTATAAACAGTTTATATAATTAAAGTATGTCAAAAGTGTATTGAAGCTGAAGTGAAATAAAAGTGTTTCAGGTTTCGTATTCGTTTCTAATTCCTAAAAAAGAGTCACACTACCCAGTTTCACGCCACTGGTCGATATAGTATAACTACAATTACATCCTGTATATCGAAAACAAAAAGTTATTGGCCTAAGTGCGCTTATTTTCCAATAAGGAGTCAATTCAGTCAAACAGTTGCCTTGTCGTACGTTCCTTTAACGCAAAATATTCAACGAATTTAATTTATATCACGTTTTTCGTACAGGAAGGTAATTTTGGAAATTATTATTCACCAAATAGGTAAAATAGATGAGCAATTAGGGAACTATCATTTTTGTAAATACAGACTCAGATTCTGGGTAGTAATTGGGAGTAGTACAGTTCTGTGGCGACGCTTGAGAAACGGTTCGGTAGAAAAGGGGGAGTTGAAGAGGAACAACAGGTGCAGGCAGCCCTACCTGATCAGGGCTCGCGGTCGTCGGGACAGAATGGGATAATACACATGTCGACACAAAGCTGAAAGCACCCCTCGGTTTGCACTCTACGGAGAGGTCAACACAACCGTACCATCGCCCTGATGCTGCTGCTCCACCCTGTTGCTAAGCTAGGCTAATGTTCTTCTAATCGCGTTCGTTTTTGCCACCAGTTTCAATTTTTCGCCCTTTATCAGTAATTAATTAATGTAAACTCATAATCACAGCATTAACTGATTTCTTATTGCGTATAGATACTATTTTAATTACTGCTTGCTATTTATTTTATTTTTCATGGTATTTATAATCGATTGAAATAAATTGCGACATACGAGCAAACTTCAAAATGCTGTTCTTTCACCTTCACTTATGACTTTCTTCAAAAGTTATTTAATAATAGAAGACAGTTTGTACTTTACTACTATACCCCTGATGCCAAGATCTGTTCCTCCATATATTCAGTATAAGACTTCAATCAACCACAAATAAATCTGTTAAGAATTAAAAAATGGTGTAAAAATAACAAAGCTATACTTAACCGCCGAAAATCTAGGGAGTGACTCAGTTATAATCTAATATATAAAATTCTCGTGTCACAGTGTTAGACGCCATACTCCTTGGAAACGGCCTTACCGATTTTTATGAAATTTTATATGTATATTCGGTAGGTATGAGAATCAGTCGTAATCTATTTTTCATACCCCTAAGTGATAAGGGTGGTCCACCCCAATAATTTTTTTTTTATTTTTTGGACAAAATTTTTTATTTTTATTTTTTTATGATGTGGCATTAAGAAATACATACAACCCTTAATTTTCATCCTTCTATCACAAACCCCTATTTTTTAATAACCATTTTAGTAATTTAATCATTTTTAACCCTGGTCGATAACTGATCGATTATCACTAGATCAGTTATCCCCGCCAGGCATCTACCGGTGTCACTTCTCACCCAGTAAACAGCACGGAGTAGGGATGAGAACGAAGCCGGTCTCCTGTCTCTCACACAATAAGCCTTCTCTCACTCCCTGCACAGTTTTCGACCATTATTATTGTGTATGAATCGAGTAAATTTATTATTAATTTGCTGGGCCATAATTATTTATTTCCTATTTTATCAATAATTAATAAAATTATTAATTTTAAGTGTAGTTCTCATTATTAGTTAATTAAGTGATCTACATAACCTCAAAAATACGCAACACGTGTCACGAACTCCCGCCAACAACGGCTATTATTTTACTATATGGCTATTTTTTTGTACAGTGAACAATGCCAAGATGTAAAGGGGCTAATTTGGGCCGTCAAACAAGTAAAATTGCAGGCACGCAAAATAATTCAAAAATTGAATGTTTCGTGTTTTGTTTTTCTTATAGGCCGTCATCGTTCACAGTGCTCGATTCCTCTTTTAGTCATATACCACATCTCCACACACTTATAATAAGTTAGTTATTTTCTATTTAACTGCCAAAATATTCACTAGAAATAATTCATATGGCAAAACAACGTTTGCCGGGTCATCTAGTATAATAATATAATACAAATTGAGACTTGAATCATCAAAGAGTAACTATTATGTAACTCAACTACTTCTGGTTACTTTACAGTTATCTGACTCCTAAGTAACTATTCATATTGGAAATGTGTCAGTTACCAGGAGGCTACCTTTAGTTTTCAAAACTAGAAAATGGCAAATGGTCGTAGCAGCGACTAACTCATGTTACTAAAATATTGCTTCAAAATTGCAATTACTTTCAAGTAGTTTTGATAGTTCGTGACGTTCGGGGGACCTTAATTGTTCATTTAAAGTTGTAAGTAATATTCATTAGTACAAAGAACGTTATTGTTATTTATAGAACAATTTAGAATCATCACGCAAAGCAAATACAAAGTGTGTATCACCTCTTAAATTCACCATGAAGTAAATTTTACTATGTAGTTTCCCACAGTTGAAAAACTTCATACTGGTCGTCATCGTGTAATGTCTGTACTTATTCGATCGTGTCACGTATGCAGTGTACTGTTTGTCTTTGGGAATATTATTATGTTTTGTTATAACTAATAATTTAGTGCTAAGTACAAAACTTTATATAAAAGTATGTATATACTAAACTATAGACTTTGACCCAGATTGAGTATCTGATTCAAAACACCACAAAAAATGCAAAGAACGAAATATATTTTACTTAACAATTTTTTTTCTCTAACCAACGGTAACAGCTTCAGCTGGAATATGCGTCTTTGGTTTGGTCTCCTGTTTATTCTGGTCCTGTATCGTGTTTAGAGCAAGTACAACGTCGATTTTTTAAGTTAGCTGTGCTTACACTTGACGGTCATTACCCGCCAAGAGGTTTCCCACAAGAGGCATTTTTAACAGCTTTAATTTGTGCAGTCTTTCACCTAGGCGAAAAATATATTCTGGAATTTTTCTATTCAAGATCTTAACAATATAATACATTCTGAAAATCTATAGGAATTGATAAATTTTCATATTCCACGATTGAATACGAGACATTCTTTCAACTAAAAAATTACATAACTAACTTGTATAGAGCCGCTCCCGTTTATCAGATGTGTGCTAATTACATGGAAATTTAATCACGGTTGGATGTATTCTGTTCAACTACAAGTCACATAGAGAACTTATTTAATGTACATTTTTAATTTTATTTTGTTGATAATTTATTTTTTACTATTATTTATTTCGCGATGTTTGCTTTTAATCATTTACTTTAAACTCTTATGTATGTTTGTATATTGTGTATATTATGTAATTTTGTTACTGTTGTTTTTGTCGTTTTCCTTTTGTATTTTAAGATTTAGGTTAGGTTAGGTGCTGATTTCATGTTGTATTTTCTCCCTTATCCTGTAATTGGGCTCTAGCCCGTTGGATATTGTAATAAAATAAATAAAGCGCTTCTGGATAGCATCGGGGGCCTGAAGTAATAAAAATGTAAATTCTCCATTGTATACGATAAAAAACGGTTTACACAGAATGGTGACCTGATTTTGAAGGCCCTGGGCAAGTAAATATAATTGACAGCTATGGTCCCAGCAACCACGTGTTTGTCCGTCGCATCCAGAGACCAAATTCTCATCAATCTTACCCAACGTAAAAAGACCAACAAGAAATAAACTCAACATGATTAGAAAAAAAAAGAGAAACGGGTCTTGAATTTTGTTGTGTATTCGTTTTGTATACCTTCAGGTCTCATGGCACGATTGTCGAGTCATACCAGGTAGCACAAAAAGTAGTGTTATTTTATTTAATTTAATTTATGCAACTGCCTAAGGGAACGATTTCTATTAAATTGTAACAAAAATAGTTAATTAATTATCCATCAAGCTGTCTCAGTACAAATAAATTTTCTTATAAGGCGGTCATCAATTCGTTTTTTGCACTGTGTTAATTAAATATTAGATTATAATCGTTTCTTTGAATATGGAAACTCTTTATACGAATATGAACAAAAGCAAAATAGTTTAGGCTTTGTTTTATTGAAACTAACAAGGAATCAGTGGCGGCGGTGACTTTTTAAACTAGTGAGGCAAGCAGGTACACTTTGTTATTAATCATTAAGGGTAAATTAGAAAATATTAGATTATTTGAAATTGCTCTAGTTTATTGGGGGAATGAATCCATTTAAGTAAGAATTTTTTAGTTACATTGGTTACCAATAATTCTTTTTTTGTCAAATTTATATTTAATTATGTATCCAATAGTTTTGAGGATGTTGTGTGAATGCCATTTGGTTTTGCTAATGCCAACAACAACAATGATTACAATTTTTAGCATTTATATATTAATTATAACTTTAATGAATACACAGTTTCCGGAAATTTTTATTTTACACGAAAACCTAATGCCACAGTCCAAGGTTTATAATCTTTTTTAAAATTAAAAATTAACAGAGGACTATAATAATTTTCCGCAAGCTCTTAGTGAAATTGATTACAAAAAATTAATGAAACGCCTTGTAACTGCCATAATTTTGAATTTTCTGTTACAGAACATTATAGTATTAATTTTTTGGGTACAGTATTCCCTCTCCGTAAAATAAATATTGACGCATCATTTCCGTACACTTATAATAGTACATATATATTTTACATAATAATAGGATTATTATGTAAAAATTGAATTTTAAACTCTTGAAGACGCTATAATAAAAACAACAAAACGTTGACGTTTTTTTATTTTTGAGTTTATTATTTTTCCGTTGTCAGAACAGGAGGACACCATATTTTCTTCTTCTAGTGTAACTCTAATAAGAGTTGAGATGTATTTTTCAAGTATTTCAACTAAAGTATTTATATGATGGTGAAAATATGGAGGTGTCGATACTTTTAGGCGAAGAGCGTGTCTATCTAGAGAGCCGAGGAAAGAGACTGTGACTGTACGTGTGCGAGTCTTGCCAGTGAGGATAATCTGACTTCATCTTTGTTCTGTTGGGTTTTTTATTTGCTGCAGCTCCCGGTGTTGACCTGCCTCTGGTTGCCTGAGGCGAACTTGAAACAGCCATCATTTATAAGTGTAGCGATACGAAGAACTTGATTCTGAGTTGCCTTTGCTTTAAGATGTTGATGACCTTACATATGAACCCTGTTTCTGTGGCGTTTTGAAGCCAATTTGAACACCCCATACATAAACAGCGCCACACCACTCAAATTACTTTACAGCCATCTATTTCCTCATTATGTTTGTTAATTCTCATCATTTGTTAATTTTCATATTATTTCTAATTCGATCCTCCTACTTTATATCAAGGTGCACATAAAATATGAAAAAGCTTGTGTAGGTAAACAAATGTAAATGTGTATATTGATTTTCTAATTAAATGATAAATATTGACCATAATTAAAACTATCCTAATAACAATTTGAATAGCGTATATTCCACACTACAGAACTATTAATAACACTTTCGTCAGTTATTACATTCTGTAATTTATATTAAAGTCATTTAAATATTAATTTAATTTCACACACTTTAATTTACGTCTAAAATATTTTTCAGATGGACTAAAGAATATTTTAACTCTCTTAGGATTAATAGTACTGTTTTATTAGTATGCGTATAGGTATTAAAAGGATGGTTTTAGTATTCCAGGGACTAAATAATTAATATCTTATCCTTAAGTTATTTGCACTATATATACTTTAGTTCCTTCGTATATAATACGATATTTTGCACTGTGCACATTAAAAGTTCTGTTTTAGCCCTCAATGTTTAGTTAGTCAGAGAATGAATTTACTTGTACTAGACGTAATCTATAATGCATTCTCCTGCACTCTATGGATTACTACTATTTTAGTCCTTTCTAGTTTTAGGGATTAAATTCTTATAACTTTAATTTACAGTCCGTGGATTGAAAGTACTACTTTAGCTCCTAATTGCAGGGACTAAAATATAAACATTTTAGTCTTTCAGGTATTAGATGTATTTGTACTAGATACACTTTAGTCATTTCATATTAATTATTATTTTACATTAGGCGTGCCAAAATACTGTTTATGTAACTTTAAGAACTTATATTTTTCCATGGTTTAAATTTACTTTGCTACTATTAAAATGCATCTACTGATGGTGACGCATCTGCACTTTAGTCCTTTTTATGTATACACTATTTTACTCTTCGCGAATTACATACTGTTTGACTCCATATTAATTCCGGAAAGTAAAGGATATTTTTAACCCCTCGGGAATTAAATTTGTTTGTACTAGATGCACTTTAGTCCCTTCTTGTTGTAATACCTTGTTTCGCATTCCTTAAATTAAAAATACTATTTATTTTAGCGCCTAATTCCAGGAACTAAATTATACTTCTTTTTTTTTCTTTGAAACATTAGATGTATTTACAACAGATACACTTTAATCCGTTTATATTATACATACGTTTTTGCATTATACGGATTTAAATATTGTTCTAGTTTGTAACTTTACTACTAATAAGATGCATCTACTGACGATGACATATGTGGTGTTGCACTTTAGGCCTTCCATATGCAAAACATTATTTTGCAAATCGTGAATTAAAAATACTGAATTACATGAATTAAATTTATTTGCACTAGATGCACTTTAGTCCCTTCTTATAATACTTTATTTGCACTGTGTAAATTAAAGGTATTATTTTAGCGCTTAAATTCAGGGAGCAAATTATATTTTTTTTAGTTATCTCAGGGATCAGATGTATTTGCACTAGATGCACTTTCGTCTCTTCTCGTAATACTTTATTTTGCACTCTGTGGATTAAGAGTACTATTTTAACGCCCAATTCCAGGGACAAAAGTATTAATTTATTATTTATTTATTTATTATTAGTCCGTTCATATTAATACACTATTTTACATTTCACGGACTAAAATAATATTTTAGTTCGTAATTTCAATTATTTTTAGTTGTCTGTGGCTTAGATTTACTTTGCTTACTATTAAAATGTATCTATTGATGACGATACAAAAATATTGTTTTAATTTGTAATCTCAAGAACTTTAGTTATTAGCACTAGAGGCACAGTCCCTTCATATTAATGCACTATTTTACATTTAGTGTATAATACACTATTTTGTGTTTTATGGATAAGTAAGGATTAACAGCATTATTTTAGTGTACTTAAGTTCTTTCGTACAGATAATACACTATTTTTCACTATTACAGTATGTCCCATTACTTACACAACAATTTGACTTTACTTTTAGATAAATTGCATGCAACATGAGATTTAAATGCATTTTTCTCAGAAACTATTGCTTCTAGCGACATCAACAAAGGTCGTAGCGATTTAAAGGGGTTTAAACCATCGTTGGTGGCGCCCTCTAGTGGACACCAAAATCGTCAACATATTCGAATTTCTAGTCCCAAGCATCCCCCCTATACCAACTTTTATAAAATACGCTCGATGCGATCGAAAAATAATAACGAAAATGTGATTTATTTTTTCAACTTTGACACCCTGTAGATCGAAAAGGAGCGACATTCGGATAAGGCATATTTGGCTTAATCGCTTTATTTTGAGGTCAGCAACATGCCCTTAATCTCTGTTCCGTTATGAAAGAATCACCCTGTATATTTTAAAGTATAAAACATCGAATGAATAAATAGAATAATGAAAAAATTAACGAATATACTTAATACCTTTTCACTTTAACTAGTACATTTTGGCAGTATGCACTTGTTAACTTCTACGTACATGAGAAAATGCGTTTAAAATGTTTTATTGGTGTTAATAAGAGGATGCAAACTTTTAATGGCGCGCTTAATTCAGTTGATTTCAAGTAAATCTCTTAAGTGATTAATTTAGAGATAGAAAATAAACATGTAGTGTTTATTTCTTTGGATAAGTAGATAATAGCGTCTGGTTAATGAAGATGAATAGTCTTATTCAACACATAAAATAAATGTTCCATGAAAAATTGTTTTATTGTCGGTTTACGAGCTATATGACAGTTTAAATTGTTTAAATTTTTAAGTTATTTATTGTGGTCACTTAATCATTGTTTCAATTCATTTTTTTTTGCGAAAAAAGGCTAACTGATTTTAAATATACAAGGAATTTCTAAAATGAGTGACGAATGAATGAGAGGGTTTCTGAAAAATTAAATAAAATAATACTTTCGATTGAAAATCGATCATCCCATTTAACGCCACGTGTTCCAAATTTTATTTAAATTTTTTGTATCGTCACAGTAGGCCTATACTATCGAGTTTGAGACACACTGTACTTTTTTCTTCTTTTTTTCTCTAGTACCCATATTAAAATATTTGGACATCCTGTACGTTTATTTCCAACTGTAACTTTACGTTCCCCATCTAAAATCGGTAGACACTTCACCACCGCAACAAAGGGTTTCTAATGGCCGTATTTAATAGGAAAAATTATTGGAACCGTAGTGTTATTATACGCGCACCGCTGTCGATTGGTATATTCAAAAGGTCGCAGTCTGCAAATGGGAGTAAACATTTGATTGAATTTCATTCTAATAGCTCTCGACCGTTCGTTAAATACAATCGAAATGAGTTTTTGAAAATAATCAACAAATGCAAACAACGGGTTTCTAGAGGCCTGTGGTTTCGTTCGGGCTTACCTTTAATTTACACATGATAGCCTCACATAGGCATGTAACCCTTAAACTATTGCTTTTACTCCAGTCTCTTGCTGCCTACTGTATAAAACGAGGGGTAGTCATAGTGAATTTCATGGATATGCAGTATTAAATTCATATTCCAAACAATCTACCTTCAATAAAAATTTGTCTACGTCCATTTCAGTAAAATGTGAACAATGTTTAACGATATTAAAACATTCCGCATGATCTAGGATCAAAATTATAGAATTTAATAAATAACGCATAAAATAGTTTGGAAATCATCTAGGCAGACAGTGTAGTAACTGACTTAAATATGAACTGTTTTCGAATTCCAGTTCAGAACAATTTAAACTAGAAGTTATTTATTTATTTATTTATTTATTTATTTATTTATTTATTTATTTATTTATTTATTTATTTATTTATTTATTTACTCTTAAAATATCCAACGGGTATAACCCACTTAAAGGGTAAGTAGTTAAACTAGAAAACTTACAGTAAGAGAAAAAAAAATACTTAAAAAGATACCTACATATTAAAAATCGATTGTATAAAATAAAATATAAGTAGTATAAAAGTCTAGACAAATAAAAACAGTTTAAAATCTAGTAAAAATAAAAAGTAATATACCTGAAAGTTAAATTGTCAGATAATATAAAAATAACATAAGAATTAAGAAACAAATAAAAATTACTAAACTAGATAAAAATGAATAAAAGGAAACAAGAATATACACACGCACCTATTGAAAATACTTTTTTATATCACGTACACCACAAAACTTAATGTCCAAACCCTCTATATTATTGCTATTGTTCAGCATTTGATACAAAGGCGACTTTAACAACATGTTTGTACGGGCAAAGGGTAACATAAACAAATCACAATTCCTAGAGTTCAATCTGGGAACTCTAAATAATAAATCTTTGGTAATGCATTCACATCTAATTTTAAAATGGATTATTTTATATAATAAAATAATACCATGCATGGTCTACTGGCAAGACTTTGTAGGTTAAAACGGGCACAAAATAATTCCTGTAGGATAAATTCCATCTAACATATATGTGGCAGATTTAAAAAATCTTTGTTGGACTCTTTCCAGTAATGATGTATATGTAATATAAATTGGATTCCATATAACTGAACCGTATTCAAGTTTGGATCTCACAAAAGCTGTATACAATAATCGCAAAGTAGACTGATTCCTGAAATCTTTATAGCTTCGTAAAATAAATCCCAAACTCCTGTATGCATTGGATAAGGAACTGTGGATGTGCTGTAAGAAACTCAACTGAGAGTCAAAAATAACACCTAAGTCTTTAATGCTATCAGGCCTCTTGAGAATGCTGTCTTGCAACATGTAATCAAACATGATAGGTACTTTTTTTCGATGGAACGACATAACATTACACTTGCTGATATTAAGAGGCAACATATTTCTGCTACACCAGTCGTTAAGTGAAACAAGGTTATTCTGAAGATTCTCACAGTCCAAAACAGAGTTAATTTGACAAAATAATTTTACGTCATCAGCGTATAATAGGTATTGTATATTAAGATCCTCCGCAATATCGTTAATAAATATATCAAATAGAAGAGGTCCAAGTATGGACCCTTGAGGAACACCTGATGTTTGGAGAAACGTGTCAGATTTGAATCCACGATATTGCACATATTGGGATCGATTACAGAGGTATGACTGAAATAATTTTAATAAACCAGTACAGAGGCCTACGTTGTTCATACGTTGTTTCATGTGATTTCACGTATGCCAATATTTTCAGGATTAGTAAAATTACAATTGATTATATGTAACAATATTGATATAGGTAATGTTGTAATTACAGATCCCTTAAAAAATATAATTTTATATTAACATTAAAAATTTATTTTACAGATCTTAAATGTAAAAGTTCATTAAGTGTAGTAAACATGTTTCTCGGTGTGTTTCAGAACAAACCTAAATCAAATGCTAACGTACTACTAATTATTTGAAAACCAGATACTGAATCGAACTTTTTTTATAAACCGTATAAAAATGACAGCTTTTGCCCATAGTGACCGAGTATTTTTTATGCTCTTGTTATAAATATAAGAAAATAATATTGCACAAACTCTATACATTTGTTGTAAGGTTGTAATTTTATACTTACAATCAAATGTAATTTTACATGTTATATTTTTATAAATAGGTAACTTTTATTAAACTGAACATTTACACTGGAATACATTTCTTTAAGTATTGTGATTTAACTGTAATTTTACATGTTTCCGCATATATGATGTAATTTGTCTGTAATTTTACAGTGAGTCATTTTTCAGGGTTAATGAAATTACAATTGGTTATTTGTAATAATATTAATGTAAATACGTTGTACTGCCAGATCCCTGTAAAATGTAATTTTATATTAAAATTAAATGTTTACTTTACAGGCCTTAAATGTAAAATTTCATTAAGTGTACTAAACTTGTTTCTCAGTGTGTTTCAGAGAACGAATCTAAATTAAATGCCAATGTACGACTAATTGTTTGAAAACCAGATACTGTATCGAGACTTTTTTATAAACCGTATAAAAATGACAGCTTTCGCCCACAGCGACCGAGTATTTTTTAAGTTGTTATTATAAATATAAGAGAATAATATTGCACAATCTCGAGCTGGATTCAAGGAGAACTAAGTAGTTCCCACTGCTGCAGATCTACACTGGCTCAGTAGTCAGTAAATAATTAGTAATTATCTTATACGTAATGTCAACATGATAGATTACAATAGTCTCGCCCAAGTAAATAGTATTGCACAATCGAAATGCAATGTTAAGTGTACGAGAGAAGCTGAAATAGTTATCGAGCCAACTATAATAATTATCTACTCTATATCAGATTGAAAATCTATTTATTTGCCTTACAGTACAAAGTATATACATATTCATATTAAGAATGCATTCTATAATGAGGAGAGTATAAAATTCTACATCAGTGGATAGCAATCGTCCAATGACAAATCCAGAAGTAGAACAAAAATCTATATTAACTTCACTATTATATAAATCAAACATTAAATACATGGGAGAGAATTTTAAAACATATGTTTTAGGTGTTGATAAGTAATATGTAGTAAAACGTCTGCAGTTTTTACTGAGGATATGAAAATTAGGTCCGTTAGAAATTGTTCATAATACTGAAGAACATTATTTGTGAAAAAATCACGTGTCTTCCACGAAATTTACAATAAGTTCTATAAACTTAATAAGAATTACCAATGGTATCTATTTTTACAGAGATAGTTATGGTAAACATTTCACCGCATGCGCCTACAAAGTCCGCATCCAGTAATGGTCGACTTATCTACATCATGTGCGTTATTGTGGTGCAGTTGAAATTAAAGTGGTATGAGACATTTCAAGTCGGTGTACGGTTTAGTTATACTCTAAAATAGTGTAGGGGTTCTCTGAATGTGATTTAAAAATACATCATGATCAAATGCATATTATGTGGTGCTGTCCGAAAATACAATAAATTATATTGAGTACTTTAAAAGTTATTCAAGAGTTATTCAAGAAAAACCGATTTTTTCTGTGGGAAAAAAATTATAGAAACTTGTCATCTTATTTTTTCATTTTTTTACTGTATTAGAAATGTATTTTAAGCTAATATAAATCAAATCTTCTACAATTCCTATCAATGAAGTCACATTTATGTTCTCTGATACCAAACATCTAGGTATGCTAATGAACAATTCCATAAATAAGGCTCTATTCAATAAATATCTAAAGAAATTAATCTAGCTAAATTTACTAATCTGGTTTAATGAAAACACTCTATAAATATCTAACTTCACTTTTGAAACAGTGGTAACTCGAAAATTCAACCACATTAGATGAGAGTCAAATATCTAACTATAAAAATTATTATATAAATTAAATTATTTGAAATTAAATATCGACAATGTCAAAAGTGATTTTAACCTGTCAATTAATTTGAAATTAAATATGACAAGCTAAAATACCTTTCTAATACAGTAAAAAATGTTACAAAAGCTACTAATAAAGAATGTATGGGTAGATATTGTAGTTAGTTTCACACAATATTATTAATACCTAAAATTATTTTTTCATGTTCTATCTCCACCCGAGATATATCTCACATGTTCCCGGACACCCTGTATAAATTTGTTTTGTGGAATAAATATTACTACCTACTTGATAATAGTGCAATGACACTATACTTTTTACATGCATTGAATGTATAATTACATTTCAATTTTACAAAGTAGTAGTAAATTTACATATTTTGTAGAAGTATAAGTAATTTCCATGGTAAAATACATATTTTTTACCTTATTATCTGCTTAAGTACACTGATATTTTACAAAACGTTAGTAACGTTACAAATCGTAAATATAATTACCATGATAGTTATGGGCATAAGAAAGGTCTATTACTCTGGCAGGCCAGCATCAGCGACCGCTAAAAGTAAGTAGTGGATATTTTGTTGTTAATTTGTACCACCAGTTTCAATTTTGTACCTTGCGCCGCCGTTTGCGAGAAAAATAGTGGCTGCCAGCGTAATATTACGCTAGCAAAACGATTTTTGCACTATATTTTGTTGCTCGTCGAGTACAGTTTGAATTGAGACTGGTGGCACAAATTAGCAACAAAACGGTAACAAAATATCCGCCACTTATTTTTGTCGGCCGCATTTATTTTTCGTTTTTAGAAGGGCACAAGGCAGCAACTTATTTTTAACTGACTATGAGTTGAATGGGTATTTTTTTTATTTTTGAAAAACTATACACCGTCAGAAAGTACTCGACGAGCAACAAAATATGGTGCAAAAATTGCTTTGTTATCGTTCTTAGTCGCAGAGTAATTCGATGGCCTGCTAGCGCAGTATTATTCTAGGAACCACGATTTTTCTCGAAAACGGCACAAGCTACAAAATTGCAACCGGTGGTACAAATTAGCCACAAAATAGTAACAAAATATCCACCACTTGCTTTTGGTGGCGGTATTTTATTTTTCATTTTAGTCGAACGCAAAGCAGCAACAAATTTTTAACTGACTGTATGAGTCGAATGGGCAATTTTTTATATTTTTAAAAAAATTATACACTGGCAGAAAGTATTCGACGAGCAACAAAATATGGTACAAAAATCGCTTTGTTATCGTTCTTATTTGCAGAGTAATTCGATGGCCTGCTAGCTCAATATTATTCTAGGAACCACGATATTTTTCGAAAACGGCACAAGCTACAAAATTGAAACTGGTGGCAAAAATTAGCAACAAAACGGTAACAAAATATCCGCCACTTGTTTTTGTCGGCCGCATTTATTTTTCGTTTTTAGACGGGCACAAGGCAACAACAAATTTTTAACTGACTATGAGTTGAATGTTTTTTTTTTATTTTTGAAAATCTATACACAAAGCACTCGACGAGCAACAAAATATGGTGCAAAAATTACTTTGTTATCGTTCTTAGTTGC
Source organism: Monochamus alternatus (assembly GCA_037114965.1). Classification (NCBI taxonomy): domain Eukaryota; kingdom Metazoa; phylum Arthropoda; class Insecta; order Coleoptera; family Cerambycidae; genus Monochamus; species Monochamus alternatus. Next base: position 22,750,458 of record CM073432.1, on the reverse strand, counting down.
AGAGTAATTCGATGGCCTGCTAACGCAATATTATTCTAGGAACCACGATTTTTCTCGAAATCGGCACAAGCTACAAAATTGAAACTGGTGGTACAAATTAGCAACAAAATATGCACTTCTTGCTTTTGGGGACCGCTAATGTGTGATTATCAGAATAAATTTACATAAATAATTTTTTAGTGTACTATTTGATCCACCCTTGTATTCTATTTGTAAAAAAAACCTTTATTTACATTTCACATTATCATATATTACTTACCTTTCTGTAAATTAATACAGTGGCTTGTGCTGAAGCAAATTTTTGGCAACTGTGATACAACTAAATAAATTACTGGATACTCTACAAAAGACTTTATTGTTTTCATTAGATGTACATATTATCCATATGCTTACTTCCCCTGGTATTTGTGTTTATTACAATTAAACGTTATATATTTTGTGAAATTAAACATTATATTATATCTATTTTCTTGAACAAGTTCCAGCAAGTTGAACAACAGCAAGATGTTAATGTCACGATTCATTTTTACCAGCAAACTTTTTAATTAAATATAAGACAACGACGCAAGCCTTACTCCAACTGCTGTTCTGAACCCGTATTACAGCGTATTAAAAAAAGTGAGAACAAACTTAAAATAAGACAGAAATATATCTACAGGCCTTTTAAAATATAAATTAAGCACTAATTAGTACTATTTCTTATTATTTTTAAAATATACGTATCTGTAAGCTGTGAATTTATAGCAATCATTTGGACTAAGGTTTTGTATGAACTTACATTTTCAGTTATTTATAAATGTACAAAAAGTTTAATTACATTATTAGTGTAATTTTATATATTTCTACGATCATATCTCTAAGATAAATTGTGTATATTTTTACTATTTGTGATATACATATATAAATATATTCTGATGGATCTTTTTGACTCGACCAATTAATTGACATGTTTCAAATTATTTATTAAGATGCAAAAAGTTAGTCACAAATTAATTTTACATATGTATTACATACCTGCGTGAATGTGTTTGGGCACAACCAATTAAACTGCATATTTTCATGTAAGGAATGATGAACAAAGATGTAAAATTACATGCTTAATGTTGTTTTATTAAACACAATTTTTGTATTGCTGAGACTGAGACGTCTCAGCATTATTCCCCTCTTCCAATTTTCTACATATCACTTTTTATAAAAAAAATACAGAGTGTTAAAGTTGCAATTTTAAAAGTGATAATTTGTAATAATTACACTGTCTTTGAAAATATGAACTTAAAAATTTGGGAATAGATATTTTTGGATATGAGAAATCATATCTATTTCGACTTATTGTCTTATTCTTATGCTTGTTCTTCTATTCTATTTGTGCCGTATATGTGAGCGTAACTTTTTTGGACCTAACGTTATCACGTATTTTAGTCTAATATTTCAAACCTACATTGTTCTTGAATAAAAAAAGTATACTTGCCATTAGTCTTAGAAATTGACCATTTTACTAGTTTATTTTACTAGTTCTTCAACAATCAGCTGGATAGTTCCTTGTACAATATTTTAACGTAGTACCTAGGCATTAATTTCATTTCATATTCATGTAAAGGCAATACAATTGAATGTAATTTATTTGGAAGACTAAAGTGTTCTTTGTTTCTTACAAACAACAGTAGGATGAAAGAACTGGATTAAATAAAGCCAGATTGTAGCGTAACTGTCGAAGAAGATAATAAACCCAGAATAAATACGGGTATATTTGGATGCTCTGTGTTTTTGCCTTTAGTGAACAGCTACAAGTCAGGTAACCTTCAACAAAGTGTGGGTAGCGGTCTTCCACCCCTACCCCCCCGTCCCGTACAGGCCTAATCAAATCCTAACAAGAACGTTCAATAAACACATTTTATTATTTTTCTCCTTTTAAGCTCGCTATCCCTTTCTGCATCTAGTCGAAAACCAATACTGGGCATCGGATTTGATTTAAAAATAAATGCAATTTTTCCAGGGCCAGTACAGAGAGCGAACACCTGTTTAAAGACTTCGGGGCAAAAAATCGTTACGGTAGAACACCTGTGAGTTTGTACAGTCATCGGGATGACAGGCCCAAAAACGCAGCTTGTACCACGATTTTTAATAGTAACTGGATAATTGTCCATGAAATGTCAAACGTGAACCTCAGAATAACAAGAAATATAGAAATAATTGAATGCAATGCGACATCATACCAACATTAAGGAAAAACATTGGTTTCACATTTTACAGATATATTGCTAGCAACTCAACCAGTATACAGATATGTAAACCATATGTGTAAAAAGATGCTAGCACTGATAATCCACATCGTAAAAAGAAAGGTACTAAAATTACAATAAACAGCAGCATACAAATTTTAATTGAAATGTGAACTCATAATTATATTGCAAAGCATGTAAAAATATATTTGGCATTAATGCTTCCTAAAAAGATTTAATTTTGTGGCAACTATTACATATTACATACATATTTATATTTTACATAAATATAAAAGTACATCCAATATTTCTATGATACATACATATTGTAAATAATATATGAATTCACTTAGTAATCTAAATAAACCCAAAATTACTTTAATGAAATGTTCAGTAAATAAGTTTTCAAAAATGTTATATTTCTTCATATGATTGATAATGCACATATCCCAACTAACAATTTCTTGTTCTGTAAAAACCGTAAGAACGTTTCCAGAGCAAGTTTTAGGGTTTAGAGCAATGTTTGTTCTAATAACATTTTCGAAACGTTCTTACAACACTTATACCATAAAAATGGGCACCGTTCTATAGAACCTTTTAGTTCTTTAAGCGGTTCTGTAAAGCTTGCGGGAAATAATTATAGAAGTTTTATAACACAGTTACAAAGCAATCTCATAAAAATTCTATAGCACTTCGCTATACAATTTTTGTGTTGCACGGTGTTATATTTAAAGAACTTTAAAATCGTTTAATTGTATCTTTTAAAAACAAAATGTTCTGTATTGCACGTGTTAGAAATAATATGGACGGGCGAATAAGAACCAATAAGATGGGCCTAATCAGCCTGCATAGGAGTACTTACTTACATTATTACGAATTGCTTTGTTTGTCCATCAGGGAGCAGTACATTTTAATGCGGAAAAAGTTTTATCGTGAAATATGTGGTACATAATGGTAATTTTTTGACGCGCCCTCAGTTAACCTTATATTTCCTATGATGCTGGAAATTTAATAAAAAAAAAATGTTTTCTAAATTGATGAATTTAACAACCAATTGTACATAAAATAGTCAGAAAGTAAGTATATCCATATTATTGATATCATTTCACCTATTTATATTGTACATATTTTTAATTAAGATTTTTTTTCCTTCTTCACAATATGGCGACAGAAAGAAAGGCTTCATCTTGTACTTCCATTGGATTCTCACTAATATGACATTTTTGTGTCGATTGCAATGATTATAGAGCAAATATACTTCGTAAGCAACTACTTAATATTCACAGTGTTGTCATACTTATTTCAATCTTATTTAATAAGTCTATTAAAATTCTTTAACTTCAACATCTAGAAGTGAAAATGTTTAAGGTTTGGAATGGTCTAAATTAAATATGTTACTAAATTTCTATAAGAAAAACAATTTCTCGTAGCAATCAAATAAATCTTATCTATCGTATCGTAATGAAATTTTCTTTCTGCAAGCAGATAATAATTTTTACAAGTCCCGACTATGTTATACAAATTTCCCCATTATACTTTGATCAAAATATTTCGTACTATTACAGGCAGGTCTCGTCAGATGGGGCTATGGGAAACCTACATATATAAAAAATGATAGTTCTATAGCGTTTCTTTATGGAACAAAAAGGCTTTTGTTACTTTTTTACTCTATAATAATTTTATAACAACTGTATTATTATTCTCTATAACTGCTTTAAAGAGCTTTTTCTCTTAAGTTCGATAGCAGCTTCCATATTTGTAATTTGTTTTCCGCAGCAGAATTGTAACTTAACAACGCCTTATACAATAGTTCTATAATTAAACTGTAAGCGACATTACGGAATAATTTTATAAGAGTGTCACAGGAGATGGTATAATTCTATAAAGCAGTATTTTGCAACGGTTTTACAGTAATTTGATTCTATAAACACCGTTGCTGTAAAATTGTGTTATTGTACACACTTATAGGGCTACATTAGCAGTTATCTTATAAGTGATCTATAAATTATGCTCTAAGAACGTTCTTGCAACAAATTTAAAAAACAATTCAGTTTCTGAAGGCAAAATAGTCTCATGTGCCACATTAATGCAACAATTTAGTATTCTAGATACAACTATAAAATATTAACAGAATATAAAACTCCTATTACTCTAAATTTGTAGAACTACATTGCTAGCTGGGATATGACTTCAATGGAAACGAATCGTGGTATTATAACAGTTGTCAATATAAAATTACAGACATTACGTTAAACTTTATGGAAAACTGTAACTTTTACAATTTATTGGTAATTATACTTATTTAAATCTATATGTAAAATTGCAGTTAATTCTTAAAAAATACAAAATGTTAAAATTACATTAACCGCAATTTGAATTTAGTAAATAAGTGCTCCAAAAGATCTAATTTTATTGTAAAATTACATTGTGTATATCATTAATAGATTATATTTGTATATGTTTGTAATATAAATGTAAAATAACGTGAACTATAAATTTGACTGCATTTTTACATAGGTAAAAGGTATTAAAATGTAATATAAACATATTTCATCATTTTATATTGTAAATAATATGTGAATTTAATTTTAAAACAATGTAGAATATTTTAAATTTTAATGTAAAATCATAATTATTTAAAAAAGATGCAAGACATTATAATTACATTAATAGGAATTAGGATTTATTAAATAAGTACTCGAAAGGATTTAACTTTGTTGTAAAATTACATTGAGTATATTATTTATAAATTGCAATTAATTATATATGCTTCTAACATGACCTATAAATTTGACTGCATTTTGACATAAATTCTGTAAAAATATAGTATAAACATATTGCATGCATGTAAATTATAAATAATATGTTAATTTAATTTTTTTATTTAAAATTTTGATTTAGTATTACAATTAACTTTAAAAAATACAAGACATTTAAATTACCTTAACGGAATTTCAATTTTATAAAACAACGATTACCCCAGCAGATGTAATTTTGTTATAAAATTACATTGTTTTAAAATAGCGTTTGTAGTACAAATTGCAATTTAAAAAATACAAGATATTAAAATTACATTATCTGAATTTGAATTTAGTAAACAATTACCCAAAAAAATGTAGGTTTTGAGTAAAATTACGTTGTGTGTATGATTTATAAATTATATTTATAAACGTAACATAACCGTAAAATTACAGGAACTAATTTTTATTAAATTTTTTACATAAGTAAATGAAATACAGTATAAATATATTTCTTGAATGCTAATGTAAATAATATGTAAAATTAATTTTTTATTGTAAATTTTAAATACAGTAAATAGGGAAGAGCAATCCAGATTTTCTCCACCAACGCATTCGTAATTTATTCAATGTCATTCATACTAGAAAGAAAACAGAAACACATGATTACACTATTTTAATTTTACATATGTAGCATCATTAATAATGCAACTGTTTGTGCGTTCAGCCTCCATAATCTAACGTAGCAGATGTTTAGCAAACAATACGACAACAGCAAAAGCCTTGAGTTAGGTTATTAGGTAATTAAAATTGGATAATTTTAATTAGCGCGTATAATTGCGGTGCAACATAACCAAGAAAGAAACTGTGATGTAATATTGCATTTATCTGCTAGCCGGTATTGTTAACCTTGCCGTAGCGGCAGCGTTCGGGATTTTTATTACCTAAATACAGCGACGTATCGTATCACTGTCATTTCGCAGTAAATAAATTTTATAATATTGCCAAGTTAACGACGAGTAAACTACATACAATTATTGGTACTATTAAGTATACTAACTCCTATTTATTTCTAGTCTATTCTCTAGTTTTGCTTACAAATACTATTACATATTCTAAAATGTAAATTTAGATGTGTAAAATGTTCATAGTAAGCAATTAATTGCAGCTATTGTACATAAAACTTCAAATGTCTATGAAAGTGATATTTATGAAAAACATGTAGTTCTGTTAGTATAGTATCTACTATGTATATTATTTGCATTCATAATAATTATAATTACTTAATCGAAGTAATCATATGATTATACGAATATTAAATTTTATCAACATTTTAATTATGAATGTGTGATGTGTAATTAGGTACTATCAATTTGTAATATATTATGGATGCGCATCTCCATTCAATATTTTAATATGATCCCAGGGTTAGGGAATCATTAGTTTATACCTACCAGGCATATTTTGCCCTACTAGAATTATTCTTCCACTGATGTACTATACAGGGTATATTTTAGGAAAACTAAGCACAAGCACTTTAAAGTTGCCCAAACTTTAAAGTGGATATTAAAGGTAACCGCAGCCAAGTCATATCACCTACATATTACTTAGAAGTGACAGTAGCTTTAAAGTGTTTGTAATAGTTTTGGCGACGTATTGGGGACCTTTGATAAACCTTTAATGAGGTCGCACTTGATTATACAATTGTCCTGATCCTCATCTTAGAGGTCAAAATTACTTGAAAGTTACTACTACCTTCAAAATCCACTATGCAGTAACCTTTACCCAATAGTGACCTGTTTCCTACATGACCTTCCAACGCTAAAAAAATACATTGGTTTATTACTAGCTTTATCCTGCGTATATGTGTAAGATGGGTAGCAACAAAAAACCTCACAGCATGAAAACTTTTCGGCAGTTTTATAGAAAACTAAAACAACTAAGAGAAAGTGCTACAATTCTTAACCATTATTGTTTTTCGAGTTGAAGGGTTTCTTTAAAATTTACTAATTCTGGGAATTTTAAAATGCACCTAAGCGAAGAGCAAGTGTCGTCAGGAGCACTTGTTGAATTGCGTCTTAAAGAATCTCTTTGGGAATAGTTTAAATGTTCTGGCCAAAATAATGATCCGTCATTTTCCCACTGGTATGGAACGACAGAAACAAATACCTTTTTTCCTTGTGTAGACACTATTTTAAAACTAATTGTACATATACACTGGATATAAAAATACACGAAGTGTGAGATGTTACCATGAACTACAAAAATTACATTTTGAGGTTATGACCAATTAAGGTAAAGTGGCAAAACAACGTTATTGTAGCGTTGCTACCACCTTTCGGTGGTCGGAAAGTTGATGGGTTAGTTCCATTGGTAACTTGTTTGATGAATGTAACTAAATAGTAAGATACTTTTAGTTTCTGCCACTTTAAGTATACATTTTAGGTGTATATTACTTAAAAGTTCTATTTTCAAAAGCAGGCATGTTTATAGATGTATGTTTATGGTCGCCATTTTATAATAGATATTTAAAAATATTATTACTGCATGAAATTCGTAGGTCTATATATAATTATTGGTTTCTAGTAAAAAAATGGATAAAATACAGTTTTGGGGCATACATAAATAATTTTTTGGTTCGCAGATTTTACAGTAACTATTTTTTAATATCGAATTTTCCGCGGCATTTGTTTATATTTCAGGCTGTAACATCCACATTTGACAGTCAACTTTCAATAGTGTAATTTTATACCTTAGAATTATTCGAACGCTGTATTACATGTTTATATGTTTATATGCACTATTATAATTATTTTCCTAAATATAACAGAAGAAACAGAGATAATGGCAGAAATAATAGCCAACAAAAACAAGTATATCTAGTAAACTTTTTCTGTGTCCCCAATTTCTCTTTTAGAGGCCCCGTTGCCCATGTAAAAACGTCGTTGGAACGTAGTTGCCTCCAAAAAAAGGGTTCCCCATTTTAGTCACTTCCACGTAATAGAACAGTTTCAATCATGTGGTAATGATTTTGGCAATACACTTTAAAGTTTTTAGTTTTTAGTGGGTGGTTACGTTCTATTCACTAAAAATGCTAAATCCTGCTAAAGGGTGCTAGTATTTTTGAAAAAATATCACATTTTTCGATTATCTGAAATTGTTTCACAAAATTGACAAAACTTGGGAAAACTAACTAGTTAAATGGCGTAGTGTTTCTGAATATTTTAATAGTAAAGGCTTTTTTAAATTTCTGCCACTGATTGACAGATTTATATAGTCTATAAATGATACTGCAGGAAACAACTACTCCGCGGACTAATGCCCCGGCCGGCATTGAATTACTCCTGCAGTATCTGTGTGAACAGCCAAGAACCCTTGTCGGACACACCACCACACATAGGCCGGTTTCGGGCTTGTTAGCCCTCATCAGTATGCCATAGGTGAGATGACCGACAATTGAACTGGCTGTTCCTTCATATGTATGTTCACATATAAACTGAGTGCAGGTGAGATATAAGTGGTCTGCTTACTTCCTGCTCGGCCTAAGCGGCTCGACTTACAGGAAGCGACCTACATTGCATCAGGTACTTAACGCAGACCTCTCGCCCTGGGCGACGAGTCATTAAATCTATAAATGATACTGCAGGAAACAACTACTCCGCGAACTAATGCCCCGGCCGGCATTGAATTACTCCTGCAGTATCTGTGTGATATCTCACCTTATATCTCAGATTTATATAGTTTTATACCAAATTATTTTCTTTAATTAGTACTTTCATCTCCGTAAGTTTCGTCAATCTACATCAATCAACTTAATTTATGACAATGCGCCCTATATAACAAATAAGTAATAATTATCTGAATTTAATGACACATGTATAAATATGTCTATCACTATTAGTTTATTACTTATTCAGTTTCAGTATCTGTATAAATCCCGAGTGCGGTTCAAAGTCGTAAATGTTGTTTATACACATGTACAAATAAAAACAAATTATATTCGACACGGTAAATGCTACCTCATCCAAGACGTCAAAAAACTAAGCTCTAAAAGTTTTTTTTATGAACATACAAATACTACTTGTGACCTTTGAGTGGACAATCTGGTGTCGTTAAATCATTTTAGCGAGTTACTTAGCAACGAATTTTGTTCCATAAAACTTAAAAGAGGGCAAACTAGTTTTAAACAGGCGTATAATAGGTAAAAAAAATGTTGTTTAAAATAATGTGTCCACTGCTAGATGCGTGAGGTTATCGCCACTTGAGTCGTGACGCCAGTTGACACCGCACTGATAAAGATTACCTCAAGATATTAAAACAAAACTTATTTAAATGGTTTTGTGGTTATCTGATGTATGCTTGGCTTCTGTATTCGGTATTTCGTGATGCCTTACCGTGTCTTCTCCCCCCTTTCGTCTCTCTTCTGGCTTGACGCTGATGGAGTCTTCGATCCATCTTCGATGTAGGAATATGCGTTGGACGTTTCCATGAAATTTTCTATTGAACGGAAAACTTTTCTTCAAAGGGAAATTTCCTTTGAAACGTGAAGACGTTCAGGAACACATAAAACTGTCTCAGCGTTGGTTTTGTTATAATTAATTTCCAGTAAAAAAGGAAAATGCGTCTCTTTCAAAGGAGCGTCTGATGTATACGAAAGTTGAGAGCTAAAAAATTTTCACATAAATCTGCTGGCTTTTATACGGATAATAATAACATGAACAAAATTAAAAAGTATTTGTTGGAAGTTTAAAAATGCTATTAGAATAAATAATGCTTTTTCTATTACCTAAGAATAAATATTGTATCGTAGTTGAAAGAAGAGAAAACTTTTTTATCTTTCATTTTATGGGAAAATGTACAGTGTAGCAAACTCGATAGTATGGACCTACTACTGCGAAGAAAAAAATTTAAATAAAAATCCACGAAATTCTATACGTCAAGTTAGCCATGGATTGAATTTGGATAAATCAACCGTTCAACCAAATTTAAACACCAATGGGTATCATGACTACAAAATTCACAATTTGGAGTATTTTCCTGAGCGTCACATTGAAAGCAGACTTAATTTTATAGCTCAAATTGTAGTAAATGTAGAAACTGTTGATCAGAACCTCTTTGGCATGTTCTTTGGACGGACGAAAACCGGTTTGTCAGTAATAGTTTACAAACAGGCGCAACGAACAGTACTGGTCCATTGAAAATCCCCACATTGTAAATCGAGAACAAGAAGAACTTCCTGCACTTTTGGAGAATGTGCCTTTGCAGCTAAGGAGAAACCTATGGTTTCAGCACGACGGAGCTGGATTGGAATTAACGGATGTATTCAGTGGCCCAGAAAGTCAGCAGACCTAACACCCCTCGATTTTTTTATTATGAGTTTTAGAAAATGAAATTTACAAAACACCATCGCGAGATATTAATCATTTTAAATAAAAAATTATAACGCTTGTAATGAGTTAAACGGCGAAATTTTAATAAACGCAGCCCACAAAGAAGTCTGACGAAGATTAGATATGTGTCTTGAAATGTCAGTTTAGTTATTGTTATCGTCTTTCGTTTTAATGGAAATGGAAGTCTGCCCAAATCTACATACTCTAAGCATAACCAGCTGTAAAATACGTCGTTTTTAACAAGCTTCACAACATTTGCAACACAAATGTGAGCAGAAATTTTTAAAACAGAACTCTGCAAAGCTCGATCTATGCAAACTCCAAAAAAACTTGACAGATAAACCTGAAAATTTAATCATTTTTTATTTTCACCGAGAGAAGTAAACAGGCAAAAAATTATCAAATTAAAATGATATTTAATGGGTTCAGGTTTCTCAACAAAAATTTTCTTAACTGCAAATTATAATGAACACTACTGGAAAAGTTAAAGATAAAATTCCACTCTTTTATATGAGAGTGTTATCGACAACTAGTCATCTCGACTGGCCATTTGTCCGACATTCTTTTTCATTCATAATGGCATCGATGTACTTACAAATAAAAAAACGTCTATTGGACCTCCGTAGTGACTCTTCACCTGGCCTTGACGGTTGGTCTCCTTTCCTCCTGAAGAAATGTACGGAATCGATATCTCACCCCTTAGTCAAATTAATGAACGCCTGTTTTGAGCAGGGCTATGTACCTTCGATGTGGAAACTTGCCTCTGTCACGCCCATATTTAAGAAGGGAAATAAGCTTGATGCGAATAATTATCGTTCTATTAGTTTGCTACCGGTTGTCTGCAAGGTAATGGAATTGATTATCGCTAAACAAATGAGCCAGTTTATGTTAGATAGGAATATTATCCCTGCGCAGCAGCACGGTTTTGTCAATGGTCGCTCAACCTTAACCAACTTACTGCATTGTACTAACGCCTGGACTAAAGCCCTTGACAAGAAAGATCCAATGGACATAATATATCTTGACTTCTCTAGGGCTTTCGACAGAGTCCCCCGTCGCAGACTTTTGCACAAATTGGATCACTTTGGTTTTCGAGGCAAACTCTGTTCATGGATAGCTGATTCTTTGGACAATAGACATTTTAAAGTTAGAGTCGGCCAAGCCTTTTCTGATATTTGGCCAGTGACCAGTGGTGTTCCTCAGGGCTCGGTTCTTGGTCCCCTGTTATCTGTTATATATGTAAGCGATATACCATATCATCTGTCGAGCTCTTTGTCATTATACGCTGACGATACGAAATTATATGCTCCATCTATCAATTATTTAAGTCTTAAAAAAGATCTGGACTCCCTGACGGTGTGGTGCAACGATTGGCTGCTTCCATTGAATACTGATAAATGTGTTGCTCTCCACCTGGGCAAAACAATCCTTACTTTCCATGCTCCATTAACGGTCAGTCGCTCAGGAGCGTATTATCACATAACGATCTCGGACTCACATTGAACATTAATCTACCGTGGAGTGATCATATCGCCGCAGTGTGCAAACGTGCCAACGCTAGACTGTTTCTGTTACAAAAATCGTTCTCCAAATTGTCGTTTGATACGTGTTGCGTACTGTACAAATCGTATGTTCGTCGAATTCTCGAATACGCCGGTCCAGTATGGTACCCTGAACTTGTTCGCGGCCGAGAAATGTTAGAAAAAGTTCAACGCCGTGCCACCAGACTTTGTTTTGGCCCTGTTAGGTCGTCATATGAAGAGATATTGGCCAATCTTACAACGTTTCAGCAAGGACGTCTCAGAGGCGATCTGATTCTAACGTTCCGCATTATGAAGTACAACTTTGTCGGCCTAGCTTCAATTTTTCCACTCAACACAGGTGCTCGCCTGCGTGGACGCCAATATAAACTAAAAAAGGAATCATTCAAGACACGGGCTAGACAGTATTTTCTTAGTAACAGGAACTTTGACTTTTGGAATAATCTGTCCCTTGATGTATTAGATGACCAATCAATTAATTCTTTTAAAAATAAGATTGACAATTATATGATCGCTTTTGGCTAGATTTGTTTCTCAATTGTGCATTTGTCCTTTTGCTACTATTTGTAAGTTTAAGTGTTTATTGGTCATTTTGCTACTGTTTGTCAGTTCTCACACCGATTAATTGTAAATGTAAATGTAATTTAATTGTATGTACTTACTTGTCACAGGCATATTATTTGTTGTTTTTTTTTTCTTGTAATGGGCATAATAGGACTTTGTCCTCTGCCCTTCGTTTCATTTCAGTTGAAAAATGGGACACTCTCTTTGAAGGACCCTTTGGGAAGGTCTGTCACCAAAATTTCCCACCTTATCTATCTATACTCCGTACTGTTTTAACGAAAACGTAACATGTACAACTGGCAAATTTGTAAGAAATAAAACTCCGCACACAAGTATCTCAACATTAACAGACCGAATGTGCAGCAATTATACTCAAAATGCGGAAATTTGCCTGTCCAACGTGCCCTTTGACCTTTTCTTAGAACGGCGAGTAATGTGGCAACGACAGAGAAACAAGCAGTGTAAAAATTGTTAATAAGACGCTGTTAAACATGACGCTCGACCGGCTAGTGGTAATCCCGTATTTTTTATATAAAACATAAATCATTTAGTTGAAGACAGTAACTGCATCTGCATGACTTACAGCCACTGATATACTGTAATGTATTGCGAGGGGCATACATAGGAAAAATTGTGATAGGATATATCTTAGCCAGTTTCAGTACATGTGTAATTATAAACTCGATGTCAAATAAATCAGGATTCTTTTAAACCATATCTTGTTACCATAAAGTTAAAGAAGTACGCTATAATCTGACTTGTAAAACAACACAGTATATTTCAATAACTTATTTCTTCATCTAAACATAAGCGCTTTACAATTTCTACCCGTAGATTCTGGTGATAACAGTATATACACTGACAGAAAGCGTTGCTTTCATTTTTATAAATAATAGACTAACAAGTTTTATGCTCAGAATTTAAAAATACACTTTATCTTCGAGCACATACGAAACTATTTCGCGAAAAAGTAGAAGTGGTATAAATTTAGTTCCTTTTTACACTCCGCGGAATAAAAGTACGGTTTTAGTCTATAATTTTAGAGTTACTTGCACTAGATACACTCTAGTCCCATTATTGTTAGTTCTCATTAGACTTCATGGGCTAAAATTTTAGTCTGTGGAATAAATGTGTGCCACTAATTTCAGAGAAATGGCAAAAGTGTTACTTTCCTGAGGACTATAATGTTACTTTTTTAGTTCCTTTTACACTTTGTGGACTAAATACTCTTTCGTCTTTTCTTTTTTAGTTCATTTACAGTGTGTGGAATAATGTGTGCTACTAATTTCAGGGTATAAACTTGCGCGAGACACACTTTAGTTCTTTCTGTGTTGTTTCGTTCCACACTCGTGGAATAAATGTATATCAGCAATGTAAAGGACACTTTTGGTCCTCTAGAATTAAAGTTACATGTACTAGATATATTTTAGCCCCTTGTTATTTCATTTGTTTTACTCTCTGTAGAATGAATATGCACCACTACTTCAGGAAATAAAGTGTCACTTATAGTCCCTGGAACTAAAGTTTCTTGCACGGGATAGCAAAAGTTAACTTTTAGTCCTTCAGGGATGCCCTTTAACCCCTTAAATACATATTTGATAATGCAAGGCAAATACTTGTTAAGGTAGTTTGAATGCTGTTAGAAATAGAGTGTGGTATTTAGATTTGATATATTTGTTTTATTACGATATTTGATAACGTATATAATTCAGAACAGAAGTGCTTCTTACACTTTAGTCTTTTGATAGATGGTATTTACAAATATGGTTTAAGTTATTATCGCAATAATTTTACCGTGTTGTATGGGCATTTGGCTGTCAGTTTTTTTACATAAATAGATAACGTAGTTTGTACAATAGAACTATTTTTTAGGCACTATAAAGTTAGCAAATATAAACAATTCCATTTTCCAATTTGTCACTCTAGTAAAATATTTATGTTAGTGTATCTACAGTCAGAATTTTATTTTTTCCATCTTTTCAATTTGTCACAAGAGTGATATTTATGTTACATTTTTATTTTTAAAGTTATCACGTTTCTCAGTGTAACGAAATTATTTTTAAGTTTATAACAGGTTATGAAGGAACTGAAACCAAACCCTTCATCAAGTTATATAAATTTTTTGACGGTTCAAAATTATCTAAGAAAATAGTCCCATCGCTATCAGGGATTCTCGACTAGTAAGTAATTGTTGTAATAGCCCTGAATATTTAACCATATAATTCAAAATTAATTATAAACCCTAGGCCATGGAAGCAGATAGCGGCAATAATAAATCTAATACACAAATCTTTTAGGTTTAATGACCATCCTATATTGTAACCTGTACACTGACTGCCTCTCGACTAATACCCAACACACCAGCCCATCAAACCTACTACGTAGTAGCAGTAGTTGTAGTAGTACTAGAAAGAGAGATACTTAAACCGGTTTTCATTTCCAGCTGATGTGCTTTTTATTTCTAAACTTTTTCTTCCTTTTTTGTGTAGGTATACCCACCTCAGCATGTAAGAGTGATCGTAGCCGGCCAAATGGGCGCAGAGGGTAATGCCAGCCTCTTCGAGGCGAGGACTGGTTTGGTCCACCAGGTCTGTATTTAGTATCCTGTTGGTCACTATCATTACGCTCTATATTTATATTATGCACATGAAGTGTATAAATATCGAACATCCTGGATATTTGCATATTTTCGCCGTTTTTTAAATCCGGAGGTTCAGATACGTCTATGTTGGTTGCAGTGTGCGAAATTATACTTCCAATTTAAATTGAACGCTAGTGTAATGTTCTATCACCATATAGTTTCAGAATGACGGTATTTTGAAAATTTTTTGTAATTTACTAGATTTTCTACAGCTTCTAGCAGAAATTAAATTTAAAAAGCTGTAATGGATTTTACAAAGTAATATTCGACACTGAAATGGCAATACATTTAAATATAGGGTGTTTCTTATGTAGAAGTAAAAAATCCAGGGGTGTATTCTGTAGCCCAAAATAAGGGTTTTTTTTGTGGTGGGTTTTAGAACAGCCATTGTCCAGCTGTAAACATGTCAAAAATTTAAAAAATCAGTCATATTTAGTATGGCAGTAGGTATGAAACAAAAAATTATCAACTTTGGGTATCATCGATCATTATTTACCAAAAATATGTATGTCATCCTCTATAATAATACAAATAAAATAGGCCATCATATATACCATTGTATTATCTCCACTTTTTGTTTCTTTACACTTCTTTGTATTCCAAACCGATTAACAACAAAACTGATTTATTTGATCAAATGTATTTTTACAGTCTTAAACATGTCTTAGGGAGGTCATACAAAACTATAATAATAAGAAGCCGTCATCTTATTTAATACTGTATATTGTCAAATTAAGTTTATTTTTTAAAAGGATTAAGTTTTAATAATGGCTTATGCATATTCAAATGCTGAAATGGCCAAAGTGGTTTATATTTGTGGCCTTGCATATGTAAATGGTACTGAGGCTAGGCAAATTTATATGGAAAGATTTCCAAATCATCCACTCCAAATCCAAGAATGTCCGGATCATTTCAGAAAGGTTCAATTCCTGAAGACCATTGAGTTTTAGAACGCCTGAGTTGGAACACGAAATTGAAGAAGATCCAAATATTAGGAAGATCGCAGTAAATCTTAATGTGAATCATAAATTAGTTTGATCCGTTCTGAGCATCAACTGTTATACGTGTATTATATACAAAGAGTTCAAGCCGTACTATCCTGCTCACTTACACTTTTGCCACGGTATTTTGCAAAAAATTAAACAAAATATTGGCTTTATCGCCGGCACATTATTTACCGACGAACTAATTTTTCCAGCGATGCTATAATGAACTTACAATAAACACGTTTGGTCTGATGAAAATTCAAATGTCATAATGGAATCCCGATTTCAACATCAGTTTTTTTTTGAATGTATAGGTGGGTATTATTGGAAATTTGCTTGTTGGATCTTTCTTTTTACCAAGAACTTTAACTGCTGCCTCCTACAGATATTTTCTGAAAAACGTTCTACCTGAACTACTTGACGATGTTCCCTAAGTGCTAAGACAAAGAATGTGGTTTATGCACGATGTGGCTTCCCCACATTTTAGTTTGACTGCTTGTGAATTTTTAAATGAAAGATTCGGTAATAACGTGATCGGACGAAGCAGTCAAGAGCCAGATTAACCTTGGCCACCCAGATCACCTGATATGAACTCTATTGATTTTTTTGTTTGGAGACATCTCAATGCATTAGTTTAGAAGGTTCATATTGAATCTGAGGAGCACTTACGTCAATAAATTATAGCTGATTACGATGTGATAAATGCTATTCCTGGAATTTTTGCACCTGGTCTAGCTGCAATTTCAAGAAGATCTGAAGCAGTCGGTCAGTGGTCGCGCGGTTTAAGGCGTCAGTACTTGAATCGATGTGGCTAGACCGGTGTGGGTTCGAACCCCGCAGACGGTAGACCGTATATCAGCTATATTCGTGGAGAGGATTGACACCCTCTCTGCGAGTATGCTAGGGTGCAAGAATGTTAGCTTGGGTCAATGTGATAGATTGATTCCGGTCGACATTTGACTACTCCTCTAATTGGTGAGGTTTTCCAGGTTTCCTTCATTCCTGCAGTAAATGGTGGTTAGAGCCTACCAACGTAACGTCGTTCCTGGGTGCAAATGCGACCTGCTTAATGATAATATGCTGCCGTCTCTCCCGCACAGTTCTTCGACTTCTGGGCTAATCCTTGTGATTAGAATCAGGGGTAGAGCTATTATTATTATGACGCCCTGTATATCAACATATATTTGAAAGAACGCCCTATACAAATATGTAAAGGAACTATGGTTTTTCAATTGCTGTTCTTTAATTCTATTTACATTACGGCAGATGCATTGACGCACTTGTTGATCATCCTGTATCCTGTTCTCTGCTTAAAAAAATTCTACAAATGTACAACAAATATCAATTATAATTTTTAGAAATGCTTTTACATTTAGACATTTTTTTGTCTCCCGGTTTTATTCATATCCCCATTACTTATTGGGTTCCTACAACTAACTAGTCCCTGAAAGATATATTTTTTTCAACAACGATATGTAATTTATGTTTAAAATTCATTTTTCAGTCAAAGGGGACTTCCAAAATTTCAAAATTGCGTAAAGTTTCTTATAACAATAATACCTATACTCTATTTTTAAACTAAGAGGAGTAAATGAAGGTCATATATACACAGCAAAAAGTAACTAGAAAATATAACTAGTTCATTTTGGCGAAAAAAATAGAGAAAATACACAAAAAACAATATAATTCGTTGCTGAGTAATGAGAAGAACTATTTCATTTGATTTAGGATTAACGAGGAGGGAGAATAAATACAAAATAATCAACGAAGTGGCAACGCTATTCCTAGACTGACATTTTGAATGTTAGTAGCTGACAGTATTGACAATAAACATGAATTTATGTGAAGCTGTGTAAACTTGGTGACAAATTAACCAATAACAAGGCTAGTGTGTAAGCGCGAGAAATTTAAATCACTCCTCTTAGTTTAAAAATATAGTATAACCCAGATGAAGACGTGAAAAATCAAAATAGAGCATAGAATAGCTACCGATTGTGGTACTATTTATTGCAGGTCATCTTGCGTATAGTAACCGTCATTAGGTCTAATGCAGGTGTTGCTATGACACAATCGACGTCGTGGAGGAGTGGCTAATACTGTTTTTATTTGGACACGGCGACACAACGTCATCCCTTAGGGACAATTTCCTCATTAAAAAATATACCTACTTACTCGACCCAAGTCAGGATAATTTATGATTTGACTTGTTTACGTGCTGTCTTGTTTTTGTGTGCAACCAATGTCCTGAAATGGCTGAACAGATATCCTCCGCGTCCAGGGTTGCCACATCTGCAAGAAACGCAAAATAAAAATTCCTCAGCACTAAAATGAATAATTAAGTGTTGACATATAGTACAGTGCGTCTCAAACTCGATAGTATTGGCCTACTGTGAGGATACAAAGAATTTAAGTAAAATTTGGGGCACTGGGATGAGTAAGGTCCATTTTCAATCGAAATTTTTTCCAGGAACATACCCAAATTTCTCTTTTTTCTAATAAACTTTTATGAGAGATTTTTTTCTGTGTTACTTACCGTTTAAAAATTATAAGCAATATCGTTCTAAACAGCCTCAAAAGAAATACCAGCTAAAAATCACATTAGCTGTGGAAGGAAGTAGTTGTTCGTTGTTTAAAGTGCATAATTCGATAATTCTTTAATACAGTTAAAACAAAAGGTGATGATAACTAAACTTAAAAACTGACGTAAACGCCCTCGTACTGCACACATATTACAATCTATTCTCTATATGACCCTCTCTTTTGGAAACATGTCTAATCTTCGCCTGACTTTTTTGTGGGCTGTTCGCTGTTTAACTCATTACCAGCGTTTGTGATTTTTTCTTTCAAATAATTAATATCTCGCGAAGGTGTTTTGTTAACCTTATTTTTTAACCCCCCCCCCACAAAAAAATCGAGGGGTGTTAGATCTAGTGACTTTCCGAGCCACTGAATATGTACATTAATCTCAATTAATTTTTCTGGAAAAATATTATCTGAATCTTGCTGCACAATCCTGACCAAGTAGGGTGGAGCTCCGTCGTGCTGGAACCGTAGGAAATAGGTAAGTCCCGCTGTTCAGTGTATGTTCATAAAAATAAGGCCCAATTAAATGCCTACCGATGATGCACCGCACCACCGCGGACTAGATTTACAATGTAGGGATTTTCAATGGACCAGTAGTGTTCCGACTGACTTTCGTTCATCCAAAGAACGGACCAAAAAAGGTTCTGAGCAACAGTCCGTATTTACTACAATTTGAACTATAAAATTGTAATTTTTGTAGTCATGATACCTATTGGTCTTTAAAATTTAATTTTAAAATTCAATTCCCGGCTAGGCTGCTG
The DNA here is from genome assembly GCA_037114965.1 of Monochamus alternatus. NCBI lineage: Eukaryota > Metazoa > Arthropoda > Insecta > Coleoptera > Cerambycidae > Monochamus > Monochamus alternatus. The sequence goes on along the minus strand of CM073432.1, from coordinate 22,731,035 downwards.
TATAAAATTTCGTGGATTTTGCTTGAATTATTGTAACAGTCTAGCTGTATTAACATTATTTCTTACCCTTCGGTCAATTATTTGATTCTTCCGAACAGCAAATGTCTTCATTTTGTCGCAAGGTCGTCTCCAATCTTGTAAATGTTCTTAGCTTAGGATCGAGGTGCTCTGGATACCTTTCTCGATATAACCTTACAGCTCTTCTTGAACATATCAACTTTTTGTGAATGAGAAAATATTTTGTAAGCGCAAAAAGTTATACGTTTGACGTTCGTATTTTGTGACATTTGTGCGCTTTAAACAACGAACATTCAATTATTTCCCAACGACTAGTGGTGAGACTCTTTAGACGATATTGTTTATAACTTTTAAATGAGAAATAATAGAGAAACATTTCTGTAATAAAAGTTTATTAGAAAAAAGGGAAACATTTTTGGGTTACTGGAGAAAATATAATTGATGGCGTCATTAGTAGTTTCTGTACAAACACCAATCAGTTGTTGACTATTTAATTCCGATTTAGTGCGATGCTGGGGAGTGATATGGCAACACTGGATTAACTATTGCTTTCCTCGTAGCGTTTGAAACAGACGTAGGGCTAAAATATGGTCCGGTTATGAAAATTATTATGCTCTATTGTGTCTTAAAACAGTGCAATTAGATGTAACAAAAGGAATAGTTTGGAGACTGTAATTGATGTGAACTGTAACCCGTTATTAGTCCAAGACAAGCCTATTGTAAGGCTGTTCTTACTAGAGAAAGCACCGTGTCAAATTATAATACTAGCCTTGATTCATTATTTAGGGTACTTGCTCTGTAAGATCTGCTCCTATATTCAAATTAATCAAGAAGGCTTTATTCTGCGGCGAGATATCGTATCAACTACAGTGTAAAGCGATGTTGCCAGAAAAAAGTTACGTTTTTGCTGTAGGTTAAATATATATTTGAAGATAAGCTTCAAAATTTTATTTGATATCGGCGCCATTTACAATGGGATTTGGAAAAATTCCATTTAAGCTCTGTCGTCTAACAAAATCAAAAAATACCTTCTCGTTATCGTGGCGGTGAATTTTATGTGGATCACTCTGTATGTACAAATTTTTATTAGACTTATTATACTTCTATACCTATCCTACACTCTACAGTTGAATGACCCGCAAATTTAACGTATGTACTCTAAAGCATATGCGTACGTGTTCTTTTTTGAAAATTTTGCAAATGACAGTTCAGTAAATATAGTATGCGCCAAAAGTATGGAATAAATTCAATAAAAACGAAACAATTATTTTTTGGGAAAAATCCTCGAACAGGTCTATTTTTAATTTAAAAAATACATATTTTAGCGTAAAATGCGATTTTCAAATGTCATTTGTTTTCGAGTAATGACGTCATCGATTTTTTTTAAATGGCAACACCATATTTTTTTCCTTGATTCTGAAAGATCGTTTAATTCTCTATCAGAAAGTACTAAAATTTTGCCCTCTTACATAGGAAAGTTTTCGAGTAAATGATGATTGAATGTTAGAAAACGTAAATTTTATCCATAAAAAAGTAACAATTCTGAGGTGTGTAAAATAAAATACAATTGATTAAATTTTATACTTAAATTAAATGTTCGAATTGCCATCCACCAACTTCTTGACAATGCGCAAGTCTGTGAAGAAATTCTTCTTGCACATTATGAATGATTTCTGGGGCAACTCTGCGTATTTCGTCCCGAATGCGATTTTGAAGTTCTTCTAAATTACGTGGTAATGTACACTTTTGACTTCAAGTATCTGGCGATCTTGCAGGCCATTCTATCGCAAATCTCGTACAGGGCGCGCATAGTGCGGAGGTGCATCGTCTTGCTGAAACCATATGGTATCGTCAGGAATGTCGGGGTCATTATCGTTAGGAAAAATTACTGCAAGGGCTGGAACAAGGTCATTTTCTAGAAACTCTAAATATCTTTGTCCTATAAGGGTTCCTTCAAAGAAGAAAGGCCCTACTATTCTGTCATCAACTATTCCAGCCCACACATTTAATTTCTGAGGGTGTTGGGTATGTGCCTCTGCCATCCAATGAGGATTTTTCCGACTCCAATATCTGCAAGTTTGACGGTTTACTGTACCATTCAGACAAAATGTGGCCTCATCTGAAAAAAGTATTTGCCGGTGTAAATTTCTATTTCCTTGACATAAAACCATTAGAATTTCGCAAAAGTGTAAGCGGCGCTCGGGATCATCTTCATTGAGTTCCTGCACAAGTTGAACTTTGTAGGGATGATATTTTTCCTTCCTCAAGATACGTAGCACTGTGCTCTGACTAGTGTCATTGTTTAATGCAACCAATCGTGAAGAACCATACTTATCAAAATGTTCTGTTTCTGATTTTCATTAATGCTTGGACGTCCAGGTTTTGGAATATTTACAACATTGCCAGTTTCTCTAAATTTAGACTCTACCTTACTGACTGTTGATTGGCTGATAGGGCGATCTGGATATTTTTCATTAAATAAATCGCAAACTTCCTGCTGAGTTCTAGTCATATTCCCGCATCCGATAAGAATTAAAATTTCAATTCTTTAAGTAACAGTTGAATGTGCCATAATACTTTAAATTTAATAATAATTTCTATGTCGCTTACAATACTTATTAGAAAGTCGGTGTGACAATGACACTTTGCAAAGATTTTCACCTACGTGATCCATAAAAGAACTATGGAATTCGAAAAACTAAACTTGATAACGTTTTTGCTTTATTTTAATTGATTTACGTTTTCTAACATTCAATCGTCATTTACTCGAAAACTTTCCTATATAAGAGGGCAAAATTTTAGTACTGTCTGATAGAGAATTAAACGATCTTTCAGAATCAAGGAAAAAAATATGGTGTTGCCATTTAAAAAAAATCGATGACGTCATTACTCGAAAACAAATGGCATTTGAAAATCGCATTTTACGCTAAAATATGTATTTTTTAAATTAAAAATTGACCTGTTCGAGGATTTCTCCCAAAAAATATATGTTTCGTTTTTATTGAATTTATTCCATACTTTTGGCGCCTACTGTATATACATTACATACATTTAATACTCACTCTTATGAGTGAGTTGAAGAATCAAATCAGCCACTCCCACATGTTTGGATTGTGTCATAGTGACACCTGCGCTAACGTATTGTTGGTAAAAAAGCAAAAACTCCCATTGTCCGCAATTGTAATAATTCAACCAAAGCGTATGAAATAACTATGTGTTATATGCTATCAGTCAAGGACCTTGGCTGCTTCTCGTACTACAACTTGAAGTTGTAATTTTAATACTGAAACAACAAACAATATCGAGGCTCGTAAAAAGGCAGCAGATGTTCCACATAAAAAATATAAATAGGGAAATCCTATATATTTTCGTTGTAATGACTTATATTACTAACAAAGACAGTAAATAAACATTAGCCCTGTCGTGTGTCTAACTAAACGGTTATAGAAATAGAAACTCGTATAAGTTTTATTAACACTTGTGGTTTTCAGCACAAAGGCTACCTATCCTCGTTAAAGCTAACTGTTTAAAAATCTACCACTGCTATATCTACAGAGTGTCTTAAATTAAAGAGCGCAGTGTTGCCAAGGCAAGGTCAATTAAATCATCATGTCGATGAAAAAAGAACAACCGAAAATCGCATTTGTGTTATTTTATCAAAATGACATTTGATCATTTTATATTTACATATTTTACAGCATTTAATGCAGTGAGAAAAGCATTAGTGACGTTTTTGACTGGTGAAAAATTTTAGACCACAAACGATAAAATAATATTTCAACATATTACAACAAATTAAAGCGGTCGTTAATAAAATTCAGATATCTCCTTGCTAAGTAATTTGTCGCTAAAGTTTTGATTAATTGGACTTAGCGATAAATCGCTATAAATTATAACTGCAACCATAGTCCTCGGCAATGCTTAAAAAACACCAGGTGAGAAATGCTTTGTGGCTACATTGCTAGCTATAAATTGAAGATGACATGCGACAAAGTGATATTTGAAACATATTACCGGAAATTAAAGCGGTCATACTAAAACCCAAAGCGACTTCTACTCACTAAGCAATTTATCGCAATAGCTTTAAAGAGTTCAGCTTGAAATAGACGTTTTATTTGTTGAGTTCACGATATTTTTCTAGCGATAAATCGCTTCACATTCTAGCGACAGTCACGATTTTCAGCAGTGTTTAAAAATATTTCTAAAATGTCAAACATAAATACTTTCATGTAAAGTGTTCGAGACCTTGTTTCGTGACTATATCGTTAGCGATTTTTCGCTAACGATAAATTGAAAACGACATGCGATAAAATAATACTTTTGACTTACAGCAAATTAAAACAGTTATACTAGACTCCAAAGCGACTTCTACTCGCTAAATTATTTGTCGCTAAAGTTTTGATTAATTGGACTTAGCGATAAATCGTTATAAATTATAACTGCAACCATAGTCCTCGGCAATGCTTAAAAAACACCAGGTGAGAAATGCTTTGTGGCTACATTGCTAGCTATAAATTGAAGATGACATGGGACAAAGTGATATTTAAAACATATTACCGGAAATTAAAGCGGTCATACTAAAACCCAAAGCGACTTCTACTCACTAAGCAATTTATCGCAATAGCTTTAAAGAGTTCAGCTTGAAATAGACGTTTTATTTGTTGAGTTCACGATCTTTTTCTAGCGATAAATCGCTTCACATTCTAGCGACAGTCACGATTTTCAGCAGTGTTTAAAAATATTTCTAAAATGTCAAACATAAATACTTTCATGTAAAGTGTTCGAGACCTTGTTTCGTGACTATATCGTTAGCGATTTTTCCCTAACGATAAATTGAAAACGACATGCGATAAAATAATACTTTTGACTTACAGCAAATTAAAACAGTTATACTAGACTCTAAAGCGACTTCTACTCGCTAAATTATTTGTCGCTAAAGTTTTGATTAATTGGACTTAGCGATATATCGTTATAAATTATAACTGCAACCATAGTCCTCGGCAATGCTTAAAACCAGGTGAGAAATGCTTTGTGGCTACATTGCTAGCTATAGATGACATGCTAACGATAAATTAAAAACAACATGCGATAAAATAATATTTTTGACTTACAGCAAATTAAAACGGTTATACTAGACTCCAAAGCGACTTCTACTCGCTAAATTATTTGTCGCTAAAGTTTTGAATAGTTCTCCTTGAAATATATATTTTTGTTTCGTTGAGAGCACGACTTTTCTTTAGAGATAAATGCGGTTATAATGTTTCAGTTAGTTTGGTTTTATATTTTATTTTATCGCTGCATCTTCCACGACATTTCTCTAGCGGTAAATCGCTCTCTAGCGGGAACAAACTCCTTAGTGTGAATAAAGATTTTTCTTTTTGAAGCGTTTGTTAATAAAAACAAACAAATTATAGTAAGTAAACTCTACGCTCTCGGATCAGTCAAAGGTCATGTCCAACGAAAGTATTTCTTGCATTCTATAAAAAATGCTATGTTTTGTCGCAACATGTCCACAATTTGTCGTTCGCGATAAATCGCTCGCCAATCCGATCGACCCTCGGATAGAAGAGAACCTCCGGCACGATCCGAATGATAAAAAAAGGGGCCCGACGTTGAGAAGAATAAAGGAGCATCAATCCGAGAATGAGTTGTGCAGTATTTGCAGTAGTGCATCACCAGGTGGGCGGACTAGTGGCTGGTGCCTGGAGTTCACCGGTCCAGCGGAGTCAGCGGCAGCGCTGTCGGGGTGCAAGTTGGCGAACTACTTGACAGATCGTCCTTGTTGGACTGACTCCACGCGCCCCGCACATGTGGCGCACGGCGTGCATCAACACGTGTGACATTTATGGGTGCAGGCTGGTTGCACAGCGGTCTGGCTTGCCCCGCGTTCATTAGCTACCATACAGGGCGATTTTACTGCCGAGGCGGAAGTTTCGATTCGGAAGGGGATGGAACGAGCAAATCCAGGACAAAAATCTATAAATCACAAAACATTAAAAATTTGTACGTTAAAGTTTAACACTAAAATTTATATTTAATCAAAGATGGCTGAGGTTAATAACTTTAGATCATGGCGGGATCACAGTTTCAAACTAATATTCCTATGTCTTCTATTTAAGATGATTCTAATTGTATATCCCTTAATTGATACTCCCTTTTAGTTTTAGTTAACTGATACAAGAACCAAAGAATTTTTTATTCGTAAGCTTGAACACTGGCTTGAGGGATTAAACACATCGTAATTTCCCGTGAATTAAAATTGGAACTTTAATTTTCCAGTTTACATTAAGAGACTAAAGTGTGAAAACCAGAAAAGCTTTTTTAATTCATGTATTACGATCTCTTGAATATTTTACACTTCGTGAATTAAACTAGCTGTTCTTTTCACACTGTCAATATAAATTGGAAAAATAGAGTGCATTCTGAGATATTAGTTACTTTAGTTTTGAGATACATAAGTTAATTTTTTACAGCTCGTGGCTTAAGATAACTGATATTATCAATTAGGGAATGCAAGAGGTAAATTTAATCCTTCAGAAATTAACATTGCCACTTTAGTTCTTAAATTATATCGAAGAAACAATAATCTAACTAAAGTATTTTGTAATTTCAGAAATGAAGCGCTATTCCTGGGATAATTCTTTTAATAAGTAGCTGGAAATTTAGTTCATAAATTTATATTGTAGGACTAAAGTGTCGGAACTGAAATACACTTTAATTCTTAAACCGTGTTACAAGCAATGTTTTGCAACTCCTTTGAAGTGATCTGTATACGCTCTAGTGATTGGTCTGTGGCTCAGGCAAATATAGTGGTTCGCGTATTGTTACAATTGTCACTTTAGTTCCCAAATTTATATTGAAGGACTAAAGTGTCTAGCGTAAAATACCCTAATACATATTATACGCAATATTTTGTGAGTCATGAGGGCTTTGAAGTGTGTGTTGTAAGCGATACTTTGTGAATCCTGAGTGCTTTGAAGTGATCTATACTCTTTAATAGTTGGCCTACGACACAGAAAAGAGAGTTCCAGTAGCAGTTTATAGTTTAATTTTTGTAATACATAGCCTGATATAGAATATCAGTTAATTATTTAATCCATGTGCTGCAAAACGTACATTGAAACCATGTAATGTTAAAACTTTACACACTTTAGTGTTAATTTTAGCATTTAAATTTATATTGAAGCACTGAAGAGGCGAGACACTAAAATACATTTAGTTTCTAAACTGTGTTTTAAGAGATGCTTTGTGCACGTGAGTGCTTTGAAATGATCTCCACACTCTTTAGTAGTTGGCCTATAGCACTAGAAAGAGAGTGACTGAAACTAGCAGCCTAATTTACCTAACATTAATTAATTATTTAATCCATGTAGTGCAAAAATAAAAAATAATAAATTGACACGTTTAGTTCTCAAGTTTGTATTGAAGGACTAAAGTGGCGAGACTAAAATACACTTTAGTCTATAAACTATGTTGTAAGCGATGTTTTGTGAATCCTAAGTGCGTTATACACTCTTTAATAGTTGGCGTGTGGCACAACACAGAGAGTGGCTGACCAGTAGCAGCTTATACTTAAATTTGTGTAGTAGATGACCTGCTATAATTAACATAAGGCTTAAAATTGACATTTTACTTCTCAAATTTGTATAGAAGTATTAACCGACGAGACTAAAATACACTTTAGTCTTTAAACTATGTTGTAAGCGATGTTTTGTGAATCCTAAGTGCGTTATACACTTTAATAGTTGGCGTGTGACACAACACAGAGAGTGGCTGACCAGTAGCAGCTTATACTTAAATTTGTGTAGTAGATGACCTGCTATAATTAACATAAGGCTTAAAATTGACATTTTACTTTTCAAATTTGTATAGAAGTATTAACCGACGAGACTAAAATACACCTGAGTTTCTAAACTGTGTTGTAAGCGATGCTTTGTGAATCCGGAGTGCTTTGAAGTGATCTATACACTCTTTAATAGTTGGCCTGTGGCACAGGCAAAGCGAGTGGCTCGCCAGTAGCGGTGGTAATACTTAATCGCATTGTAATTACGAAGCAGGGCGGTGCAAGGCTTTCTTAAAGTTCGAGCGCTTTTCCTGATTAGCAGCGGCGTATAACGGACGGTCAAACACCTATGATTAGAACTGGATAAATTAAAATGCTGCGCGCAGAAATGAAATATGCCCGTTGTAATCAAAATCAGCGTGCTCGTTTACGACGTCATAAATGTACAGTTATCATTAGCTCGAACAAAATCGCACGTTTGATTGCTTTAACGTATATATTAAGTATTAATGTTCCTGATTCAGCGAGAATAATGATAAATCATGCCTATTCACGGCCTCATTAAAAAATTATTAGCCTCTGAAACAGGTTTAACAATAGCGAAATGCTAATACGCTAGAAAAGTACTAACTCAATAAATTTTAGAATTTTCTCAATTTTATTACCTTTTATCTTCAGTAATCATTTATCGTTAATTGTTGTTTTTTTATTTATATGTGGCGTACTCTGAAATAAATATTATACAGGGTGTCCCATAATGATGTGCGCTCCTTTGGAGGGTGTGTTCCTTGGGTCATTTTAAGGGGGGTTCTTTCTATAAAATTTTTCCATTTGAGCCCTTCCTTACGAGATAAGGGCTTCTAAAAATTGGAAAAATTTCGGTTTTCATTTTTTTCTCAAAAACAGTTAAACTTATAAATCTGAAAATCGGTGACTACATTTAGTTAATTAAGTTACATTGTTGAGTACGATTTTTATTTTTACTAAATGTCTGTAAGAATGGCAACCACCAACCTCTGTTGTTTTTTTAATTAGAACTTTTTATTCTAAACGTTTCTCAATATGAAAAAATTGCAGTAAATAGAACAATCGATTTACAAAATTTTCCCCCTCTTAGTATTTTTATGCAGAGACACGCGTTTTCTTTAAAAAAAATAAAATCCACATACGCAGATATCCTCGGGTGTGGAATATGCAAGCAAAATAATTCATATGAAATGTAGTAGGCTGCTGTCACTTTGATGGTTTTATTGTTTGGATTGTCATTAACAATTAATGTCAGATATCTACCACCAAATTAGTTATTCTTTTTTGTTAATTTCTATTGCGATTATGAATTTTCAATATTTCCAACGAAATAAAAAATTACCGTCAGGTACTACGTAGTGTAAATTTAATTTTTTTACGAAGACTTAGCTATGTGATCGACATCTGGGAAGGCATTTTGAACACCATATGTAAACATTTAATAAAATTAAATTTAGCCTGTAGTTTCATTTCTATGTATTTACAGCAACAAATATTAGTCAGTGTTCTTTACTGCATCATTAGCCAATATATTTAAACATTTTGCATTTCGCACTTCCCAGTTTCTGAGTTTACTGCTTGGTAAAAATAATTCAAATTTGGCACATTATATCTAAAATTAAAACCACCAGCTTACCTACTACGTTTCATATAAATTATTTTACTTGCATATTCCACACCCGAGGATATGTACATATGTGGATTTTATTTTTTTAAAAGAAAACTCGTATCTCTGCATAAAAATGCTAAGGGGGGGAAATTTTGTAAATTGATTATTTTATTTACTGTAATTTTTTCGTTTAGAGAAACGTTTAGAATAAAAAGTTCCAATTAAAAAAAACAAAAGATGTTCATGGTTGCCACCCTTGTAGACATTTGGTAAAAATAAAAATCGTACTCAACAATGTAACTTAAGTTTAACCGTTTCTGAGAAAAAAAATGAAAATCGATATTTTTTCAATTTTTTAGAAGCCGTTATCTTGTAAGGGAGGGCTCAAATCGAATTTTATAAAGAGTACACCCCCCTCCCCCAAATGACCCAAGGAACACACCCTGCAAAGGAGCGTACATCATTATGGGACACCCTGTATATACAGGGTGATTCAGTTCTTAATAAATAAACTTCTAGGGTAAGTAGAACTTTGAAAAATAATGGCAGTTTATTATATCATAGTTATAATTTTGAGGCTTTATGAGGAAGATACAGGGTGTTAAAGTTTGAAGAAAAAATTTGATTTTTTGGTATAATTACTAAAGCAGTCTCTTCTTAAAAAAAATAGTTTACGTATGTTATAATGCAAAAAAATACTAAGAAAATATATAAAACTTGAAAAAAATATTTGGCGATGCAGAAGATAAACATTTATAAAACCGGTTTTATAGACATGGTTCATATTAATTGTGAGCGCAACAATTTATGTAAAAAATCGGATATTAACAATTTAAGCAAGTTAATTTTAAAATTTGAGGATTACAGTGCTTTAGTAGTTTCAAATTTACCGCCAATTTGAAATTGGTGATGTAGATGTCACTGTTCTAGGTAACTGGTCGCCAGTAATATAATTAATGCGTACTTCTCTAACCTAAGCTGGGAACTTTGATTTAGGTTCATATTGTTGATACTGTTGCTGTACGGTCGGAATCGCTTCTCAGATAATGGTAAATTGAAATTTCAAATAATAATTATCATTTAGGGCAATACATTTAAATTATGTTCGTAAATTCATTGACATTTACATCCAATCCCAGGCGATTAAATGCAACACTTTTGTCTTTGAAAATAGTGTGTGAAATAATATTTTTAATCTGCAAAGTACAAGAAAACGATTTAAATTCAAAGAAAGAGAAATTCTCCACCTTGCACTCATTTACACATCACGACAAAATCGAAAACCAGAAAACATTGTTTGCGGTTTACATCATTTATTTCTTCATCCACATACAGAAATAAATTGATAACCATAAAGCCTATCAAAAGTATAATGCAGATTGGCAGAGGCAATCTCTGTAATAGGATGACTGGAAATAAGAAACACGCTACTGGTTAATAATTGTAATTAAGGGAAGTCTACAGATCACACAACCAGGTGTTCTTGGTCGTACACGGTAGCAGGTCGGGCCCCCTTTCCCCTCCGAGCCCCCCGTCCGCCAACGCGCTACAATTTCAAGCAACAGCTAGCTTTGTCCGGTGGTGATGGTTGTTTAAAAATGTCATTTCGTATTGTACGACTCGCATTATTTATAGTCGTTTAAAGTTATTACGACGGCGGACGTAATTATTTATAGACTTGTATAGGGCGAGTAGTAAAAATTTAATTAAATACATCTGATAACTTTTGTTTTCTCGTGAGTTGTTGCACGGCTTTGTTTAGCCCGTAAGACGCAGTTGCGGCCAGGGCCGGACTAGAACTAGGGGCAACAAATTGTGGTGCCGGACTGTCTTTTTAAAGTCGCCCAGTACGTTACGGATCTCTTCCATGCATTTACTTTGGCAATTTTGTCTTGTTGCTGAGTTGGCAACGCCATCAAGAATCAATAGTAGAAGCTAGATCGTAGGTTGTAAATGTATGGAATGGATTTCTTCATTCTTTCTCTCCATGACCAACCATAGATTTATTTTGTGTTTCCATAATGTTAGAATTCGTCATATAGTCTTCTAATTAGATTGCATATCTTTAATAGTGATATCATTATTTATACGAAGAGATAAAGGTGGTGACGTTGCTTAGGTGGATGTCTCCAATATAGGCCATAGAAGACCATCATTCTCCCAACATGAATTCTCTTGTTGACAGCAGTGCGCAACCTGTGAGCAACCCCACAAAAAGGTGTTTCCCTCCATCTTTTGGCTGTATCCTTGCAGAAGTGCTCTAGGAACTCCTTAGCTGTTGAGGATTTCCATGAAGTTCTTCATCTAGCTTCAGCTGCCTAATTATACTTTACTTCTCTCTTTCACTTAGCTTCAGGTTGTGGTTTTACTAGTTTTTCAGATAGAGCTTACACATGATGCCTTCTGCCAGGTTAATGCTACCCAATAGAATCAGCGATGTCCAAGCAGTTCTACTACTATTGTTATTGATGATGGCTCAGAATGTCCATGTTGTAATAATGATATTGATACAAATAATAAGTTACCAGCTACTGAATCAGCACCAACCCATAGTTGACATTTTGTAATATAGCATAGTTAGTGAATCAGGAACCATTGTCTGTATGCATATATCTAGGACGATCCACCTTCTGTGTTGTCTTCTACCAAACTAATATTAACTTTATAATAATTAATAGAGTCTGTGCAGTGTCTCAGGAGCCCTACTATTATTGTTGTAGACGATGGTTTAGTAGGTACGCTTTCAACTCCTGCTATGGTCCTTTCCAGAACTGTTTAGCTTGTCTTGTCCAATAGTTTTTTGCGAGGTTTCTTATCACCATCTTTAGACTTTACCTTCCACCTAATTTCCTACTAGAGCTATAGATAAACATGTTCTGGCTACTCAGCAGCATTATCTTTGCTCCGACACAAAATCCAAAGTCATATATAGTTTTGACTTACGCATCGATGTTATGCTGCCTGACTAGTAGCAATATCAATTAGTTGTTTTTAGTGTTACTCCAATGTTACTGAAACTTGGATAATTTAATATTGATCTTGTACTACAAGTCTTCAGATATGAATGGTAAAAATAGATTATGGTTAATATTTATCCATGAAGAGGAAAGTAATTATTAACACATGTTACATAATTATAAACCTGACAAATGTCTGATGTGTTCTTAAATTATCATTTGTAACTGGGGCAATGATATTGAAACAAATATTAAGTTCTAAGCTACTAAAGCATTGAATAAACCATGGACATGCAATTTTGTGATATAGCGGAGTTAGTAAATCAGGAGCCATTGTCTGCATGAATATTTATAGGACGATCCATCTCCAAAGCAATTAAGCTGGCCTAGTTGAAACAATAAGTAATAAATGTGACAAGATGTTTGGGGACCGTGCTTGGGACTCGTTCTGCGACTTCGACGACCGTTACCCGGCCACCTGTGCCGTCCAGCGCGTGGCCGTCTTCAGATTATAATCTGTTTTGACCTGTGTGACCCCTATGAAATATATCCTCCTACAGTGAAACGTGTAACTAGTTCCAGTTCTAGTTTTCCCGTAATACACTTTAATTACCGTCGCAATTGTTACCGGCCTTGTTGCTTCCTAACAAAAAAACTGTCATTGTTAATAGAAACAAAAATAAAAGTTGTTTAGTTGTAACGCTTCGTTTAACTTGCATATATTTTCGTTAATGTTCGTTTTAGAGTTTAACATTTACTGTTTGTAATGTAATTACTTAATATTATACAAAATGATTCTTAACCTATACGCATAAACTTGTGGCATTATAGCTGAGGATAAATAATGACGAATAGTGAAAAAATGTGGTAAAATATTTTTAGTTTCGAAAGTTTATCAGGCGAAATTTTTTGTTCATAAAAACCAAGAAGTAAACAAACCAGGACAGTATGTTTGGTATTTGTAGCAGCACTTTGTTATCAGCTGTGGTCCTATAGAGTTTATTTTCACGCGTTTATAATAGTATGACGCATAATTTCCCAAACGAAGAAGTGATGGACATGATACTGGCATACGGGGAATCACACCAAAAATCAGTGGCTGCAGCTCATCTTTTGTGACGTGTGACCTTTTACGGGTGGTTCAGTGTGGTAGACAAGCTGACAATTTGCGGCCGAGGCCTGGGCAACATGGGGAAGCCATTAGACAATTGCAACACAATTTGGGATATCATTAAGGCACGACGATCACTTCTCGTGTGGTCCTGGAATGTGTCAGAACTCTTTCTTTCTTGGGAAGGGACAATCGTGTTAAGCTGACCTGGGTTCCGGGTTACAGTGGTGTGAGAGGTAATGAGAGGGCTGACATCGAGCAGTCAATTTGTGGGACCTAAACCAGTTTTGGGGTTACCACAATGCCATCTCGCAAGGTCCATTGATAACTGGATCAAAAAGCAATCAACTGAAAATTGGTCGGTGAGATCCGGTTTGCATCAAGCCAGGCTACTTATAGGTAGCCCATGGGCTGACGCGAATCGAAACTTCATTATGCTTCATAAAAGCAACATCAGGATTGTCACTGGTTTGAACAAGCACCTACATAGGATTGGCTTTAGCAATGTCTCGAGTTGCAGACTTTACGACAATGCAGATGAGAATTCGATTCATATCCTTTGTAACTGTCTGTTTAATGGTAAAAAGAGACAAATATCTTGGGGCGGATTTTCTGTCTCCTCAAGACATTGGAGAGATTCCAGGAGAGCTGGTGCTCGCCTTTGCGCGCAGCACAGGGCTGTTTTGAACTCCATAGTCAGCGGCATGTACAATGGGTCTTCAGACTTGAGTGTTGCGGGCTCTCTATACCAATTTCACGTGCAGTAGGTCCAAGCCTTACTTCCAGGGGATCTTGACATACAGTATATGAGGTTTCTTTATGATGGTACTCCACCACTCTTTTGTACAACTAGTGCGACAACATTTGGATCATGTGATTCCGGAACGATGGATAGACCGCTTGATTTTTATTTTTTGAGGTCACATAAAATCTGGTGTATGTTACCATGTTACCGAAGATAACACTGAACAGGAGACTACAGACAGAACAGCCTGGTTTGTGACTCAAAGATTGGGTGAGATCAACATTAATTATGATGAATTAAATGCATTTTCAGTTTTATGAAATTGACGTTCTTTTAAGCCGGCTTCAGAGAAGAACGCAGTGTTGCCAGCAGCACTAAGTCACGTGACTCAGCCAATGAAATTAATTGCATTCGTTATTGAAGTCGAGTGAAGTTCAAAATTTCTAACTTCAACAATCCAGAGGAGCAACATTTGTACATAACATAAACAAAAACAAAACCAACTTTATAAAATTTTTATTTCACTGAAATTAAACTGGTGGTGGGGATGTTGCCAGCAACACTGTGTTGTTCTCTAAAGCAGATTTTATTTAGAAATAAGTTGGTATATTCGGAACTGATTTTTTCAATATTCCTCATTATTTATCCTCAGCTATAATTTCCCAAGTTTATGCGTATAGGTTAAGACTCGCCGTGTATGAACATTATAAATGCATGCTTTATTTGTGCATTTTGAACTTTTGCACACTGGAAATTTGGTGCTGTAATTTCTTAGGGCTTCGGTCAAGAAATTAGAAGATATGGCACAATGTCTTGATATGTCCTACATTCATGAATTCAGGATAACAGATTTGTTAGTCCTTCTGAAGGATGGTGTTATAGAATATATATTATTGGTGGGTTAAAATAAAAGTAGCCGATGAATACCATCAAATCATATCATAAAAAATAAGTACTAAGAGCAGAGCGTGGTTTGTGCTGACCTGAGGTCAACAACTCTTACTGTCTCCGCCTACTCCGTGTCTGTCGCGTTGCACAGCAGCAAGGACCGAGAATCGCGGTCGTCTAGGGCCCAGCTCTCTGCGAGGGTAACAACAAAGCCAGCAGCAACTAGCGAGGATAGGACGCCTGTTCTCTGAAGATGGCCTGGTAACTGGACTCGTCCTCCGCAAGCACGGCTTCGCTGTTGCTGGAAAGTGCAAGTGAGACCATACGCGCGATCGTTCAAGGACATCGAGTGCAACAATAGGCTTCCACTAGCGCGCGCTCGGCTCGCGACTCCACTTACACTGAGAAAAGACACGAGTCTCGATAAAACTCAATTCTATTACCACAGTTTTAAGATGTTCTAATAAGTTGGCCCATTTTTTTGATGTGTTCGAATATGCCTCCGTTTTTTGCAGCCATATACCATCATGGCCGGAGCGTTACGGGGGTTATCAACAAGATCTGCACCACGTTTGGCAAGGTAGAGAATATACGAGGGTAATTTATAATATTGCTGTGTTATGTATTCAAAATGTTTCAATATATATAACTATATATATATATATATATATATATATATATATATATATATATATATATATATATATATATATATATATATATATAAACAGACAAAAGCCGTAATTTTAGGAATGAGACGTTTAGTATCCGATACAATATCGATGATATTCAACTATTTGCATGATTAATAAAAACATACACTCAGAGAAATTCTGTAGTTGATATTCACACAACACACAGAACTGTGCAATTAAATTTATAGCAAAATTTTAAAACATCATTGTAGAGTTCTATATATATTAATTGTGCGAATTACTTATAGAGTATATAATTTATACATTTAGTTTCACTGCATTTTTCATATATGGTTTTTGTATCAAAGTTTTATATATTTTTCCCATAACTTGTTAATATATTTAACGCAATTGTCTATAAAGATACGAATACATATATTATTTTAATTTCTAAGGTTAGAATAGCAAAATAATATGTGTGTTACAAATGCATTTATAAAAGTTATTTTATTATTTAAGGAATAATAATTTTATTTTTGATATTGTTCTGCTCTCTTTTCTTCTCTTTTGTTCTGCTTGTTTTATTTTTCGAGATTTCTGTACCTAAAAACAGTACAAATCATTTTACGGCGAGAAATACGGCGACCTTTAAGTATATTAATCTACTTAAAATTTTAAACTTCACTGAAGTATATTAATTCAGTGATAAAGTTTATTTGACATAAATATGTACATATGCTTGATATTCAAGCATTCGACTTGACTTAAAGAAAATTTTGTTAAAATATGAATTCCTTAGATTATGTAATAAATGACATATTGTAAAATTTAAAATGCGGCTGTAGTGTAAAATAATAACACTTGTGATGATCATTACTAAAACTGTGGAGACACAGTTGTAATATCATTTAGTACAAATTAATTCTATTAAAATAGTGGGTGCAGGTGGTGGTCTGCAAAAATAAAAACCATCATATTCAGCATGTTGCCAGAAGATGTAGCTGTGTGCAATTGTACCGTTTTCTCAATGTAGAAGTACATTTACCCCTTCCTTACTCCGGTACACGCTTCTTCTTCTCTCGTCCAACTGGTAGCTACTGAAAAACTCCAGCATTATATACAACGAAAATAAGCCCGTTTTCGCCCAAACCCACTTATGTCAACATGCTATTAAAATAATTATACTGGCGTAAGGTCTATTATATTTTGCGTCACAACTGGATGTGCGCTTAACTGTGACTTAATTCACAAATATTTTAACATGTTAAATTATAACTGTTACTGAAAAACATATGAAACAATTATGTTACATTATATAAACTTATAAGTCAATAGAAATATAATTTTTTACATTCCCTAAATATATTCAAGTTGTAGTTATTGCCAAAGGAAACTGCAGTCAAAGTAATAGATTTTCCTTTACAAAATATATCCTTACTGATTGACATCAACCTAGTTTAGTGTTTGTCACAAGATCGATCGTTTTGCTACATGTGACTATATTTTTAACAACAAACTCTTCCACATTTAAAGATAACATATTGATCTTCAATATACTATCTTTTACTTTGATAGTTCTCATATGTCAGAACGTTGAAACAAAAGTGCTTATCTTTATCATCAGTGAATATAAAAAAAAATATCATTTATGTACGATAGCAATAATAGGGGACTAAGGATAGAGCCCTGAGGGACTACGCAAGTTATAGTTAGTAAATATGACGAAACTAGTTATTGCTATGATGATGTCATGATCAGCGAATCTTGACATATTATAGTTTTGACATTGTCGTTTCGAAATGTATTTCCTCAAATATTAATTTAAGAATGAGAAGTGTGATAGTATAATGCAGCTAGTAAGTCTGGACAATCTATTTTTCCGGTTACAATTTTATGCAGAGTGACCAACGAATTACACATACGTCGTGTGCTTAAGGCATTAAGATGGAACTGATTTAGTAAAGTGCATTGTGGTACCCTTGAGTTGGATAAATGTTGTTAGTTTTAAACCATAGGTACTTAACATATTTACGCTGTATATCCCCAAACTTTTTAACATGAATTTGATAAGTGACATCATACTAGTGACCAATATTTCAGTTTTGGCAAAACGAATGTATTGAACATTAAGGAAGTCGTATTAGTTTCAGAAAACTGTCTTTAGTATCTTAGAACAAAGCTAAGATTTTTATATGCCTAACGTTGTATATTATTAATGTGTACTTCAAAACTAAGTTTACATCAAAAATTATCCCAAGATCTTTAAAACTATTGCATTTCCTACGCTTACGGTCAATCTTGTAATTAAAAGTAATAAAATTTACTTTCCTCGTGAAACATATAGAATTACACTTTTAGAATACCAATCAGCAATTTTATCCACGTTTGGGGCATCGCAGTTCCGGACAATGTCATCAATAAAGCTTAAAAACAATAGCGGACCGAGATCAGATCCTTGAGGGACCCCAGAGGTAGCACTTATTTCTATAGATCGGAAACCACGATACTCCACTGTCAATCTCCTTCGAGAGAGGTATAAGGTGAAGAAATTAATAAATGGTTCAGTTAAGTCTACCAAATAATTTGAGATCAATTTTAGTAGGTCATACTTAAAAAAGTGTAAAGCATTCATTAGTAAAAAATAAACAATTCCGGAACACCTTGTATACTATTATAAGTATCATGTATTTGAAAAAATAACTCAAAGTTTTTACACCATTCGCATTGTGTGCGAATTTCAATAAAAAAATACTAATGACCTATTTGATACCCTCTGTTAATACAGGGGAAGAATCCCATTGTGTTTTATTTTATACGATTCCAACTTTGTTGCACTGAATGAATTCCAACGGAAAAAATACGCGTTTGAGCGGTCTCATCCAACAGGTGTTGAATAATAATGTCGTGTCATCCTGTATTCCCATTTTTTTGTTGAGTATGAGTGTTGCGATTCTATACACACAGTATGTAGAGTGATAGGGGTGGTACTTTAGAGCCAGTTTCTGATGGTGTTACGGTAGCGTGGTCATATTGTTGACAAATTTGAATAAAGCTTCATTATCTGGTTACTATTGTGCGCGATGTGTGATTTATTATTAGATCAAATTGTTGCACATGCTATTATCAAAACACCTGGATCTGTGAATTAGTTGCTTTGTGCCATTTAATTTCACGATTTCATCGAGGGTCGCTTTGATGCTTTTGAACAGAGTTTGGGAATTATTGAAAAAGATACAGGAAGGATGTATGTACGCATTTTATGCAGGATGTTTAGGATTAATTGACCAAACTTATGAAACTATTGACTTTTCTAATTAAAAGTAAACACTCAAATTTATATACACTGTGTTCAGTTATGATTAACTATTAAAAAAATCATGGACAATATTAAGAAAAAAATTGTATGCAACAACTACAATTCTTTTTTCCTCGGAAGCTATAAGGATTTCACAAAAATTTTTTACGATGTTGACTATTGACTATTTTTCATGATGCATCTATTCCCAAATTTTTAAGTTTTACAGATAAAAAATTTAAAAAGAGGACACAAAAACAGAAGGATGCTTCATTTTGCTCCTGTTGCACAAACTAATTATTTTGAAAAATATTTTTCAGATTATTACGTATTTTCATTAATTTTTTATTGTGTGTGATTTTAAAATAACATCTCGCAAAGTCATATAAAAGCAGCAAGTTTTCATTACATTATTTATTGCTGTTTTCATAGTCTTACAGTTACTTTAAAAAAGTAACAACAGACAACGCAGTAGTGCAATGCAGTGCAGTTTTAAAACGTATTATATTTCGACTATTAATCGCAACAGTTAATGTTACACCCTGTATATTAACCAGTGACGTATAAATAAAGGAAGTTTCTGTCAGTATAAACCTTGAACCATTGTAAATGTAGTTGGGAGTACCTTCGAAAAGAAAAATATTTAGGCTTAACCGTTGGTAGTACTGGTGTGTTATTAGGGGTGTGACATATAGAGAACGAACAAATTACGAGCTATTAACATAATAGCTTTTAATTTATATAAGCTGAAAACAAGTTGTAGGCAAAGAGAAATGCTCAGCAAGAAATAAAATTTGATGAAATCGAAGATAATGCCTATTAATTATTCCCGAGAAGGCTGCGTTAATTAGAGTCAGTTGAAATCCTCCACTTAACAAATAATAGAGGTTACAGGAGACGCAACAATGATTGGATTTTTAATAGTCTGTCGCAATGACAACGGATGGACAAACCGCGCCAGACTAGAAGAACATGGAACACGGTAAAGATTGCTTTAACCTCTAAACGGTAGGCGCCACTTGGCTGAGAGGCCTCGGGCTACAAGCGTGTTTTATTTACTGGAACTTGCGGACGATGGACATTAAACCCATGGAATTAAGTATTGTTCGATAAATTCTACTTTTCTCCTCGCTTACTTCCTGGATGGTTTACATTTTTACTGCCGCGATGATAAAAAACCCATTATCGGCTAGTTTGCCGTTTTCACGCCAACTTTCATTTTTTATCAGTGACTATTGACACACTTTCCATAAAGGCATCATTAAAAATTCGGTTCGAATGATTATTATGTGTATATTAATATGTCGTCCCCTCTCCCGCAACATATTCGATTTATTAACTAATGCTGTGATTAGAAAGAGAGGTAAAATTATTCTTATATAATTATTTAATGGTTTATTGATTAACGCAGGATTCTGTAAGTATGAAAAGAGAAAAAAAAACAATTTCTTCGCATTCTTCAACTCTACTAATTTTAAGTTTTCGACAAAAATTATGTAGAACTATTTTCCATTTATTTTTCGTGTTGATGATCCCTAAAGTATTGGCGCATTATTTCCGAACATCCTGTATAAGCTTTTAATCGGATGTTCTTGTATAACTTTTAAAGTATTCAATATATTTTAATAAAAATGTAATGTAAAGGACCTCTTAAAATAGTGTCCATGAAACATATATAGCTTTTTTAGTTTACCAGGGGCGGGCTAAGCTTTACAAGTTTTGATATTACTTTTGCTCTACATGTTTTATTTTTCGAGATTTCTGTACCTAAAATACACTACTTATAATTTTACGGCGAGAAATACGGCACCTTAATATAACAGTTTTTCATTATTTTTCTCGGTGTAGATTTTCTCAGTTTCAAATGAATTAATAAAAATATATACAGGGCGAGTCAGTCATAATGTCATTAATTTTAAGAGGAGATAGGGAATAATGAGTATAATGCGAATACGCGATTAAAAAAAATCTAAATGCATATTTACGCCGAAAAAAAATATTTTCAAATCTTTATTTAAACCCCCTTTTCAGACTGTCACTGACCGCTCACAGCCCTGGTCGTTTACAGCTCACAATTCAACTCGATGTCGATCTGATGCGATGTTGTCAAGTTGAAATATTTTTCTCGTACCTACCTACCTAGGTTTTAGACATCACAAATAAACGGTGGTACTGACTATTTTAGAATATAATTTTTTCTTGCTCAGTTCAACTTCGGCCAATAATAATTTAAAATGTTAATATCCAATGAAATCAAATAAAAATAATCAATTAATTCTATTGAAAATTGCAAGTAACGCGGTCCTCTCAGGTTTTCCGGTAGAAAATACTGCCCAATCATACGATACCCGTACACTCCTGCCCATACGTTGACAGCAAATCGCCAAAAGCTAAACCGACAAGTAGCGTGTGGATTTTTCTCTGAGCAAATGTAGCTGCAACAAAACTCCAACGTGTCTAATAATAAACCGAATAATAAACTATTTACGTACTTTACATAAAAAACCTATACCCAATGGGTAAATTATTAAGAGAAGCTGAAAAGTGTTTAGTGTTTAAATACTAAATAATAAAAAACCATCGTGTTGTCGACAGAAAATTGTCCAATACCGAAATGGTACGCCACTAATCTAAGTTATCGAGAGTGAACCTTGACCTACCGTATTATTAGGTCAATAACCTAGTTACCTATTTTTTGTACTGTTATTTAACGACAAGGAGTAAAACTATTTTTTTTAATCTAGATACATGAATTAATTTTCCTTAAATATTGATTTATTTGTTAATAAAAACAAATGTAGATAATAAATAAATGTTTTCGAATGTTAGGTTATTACAGTTTAATAATTTTGATATTACGTTTTCACTACGTTTTACAAATAAATATGAATTTTTAGTATTACTCGTAAGTACAATTAATTATTCAGTTTGTAGTTACGTACATCTAGCTTAGAAATTTATTGTTTTTTAAGTAGTATGGTACTAACCTGTTAACTTCACTCATCCGTCCATAGCACTTTATTAATAAAATTAGGGTCAGTCGCATTTCGGAAACATTCGAATTTGTAAAATTCCGCATTTATCACGAATACGCGAGACCGAGATAAACAAAATACTGCTTATTGCTTGTATTCTCACTATTCTCTCCATCCCTCCTCCAAATGTGTGGCGTGATCTACAAATTTGGGGGGAAAGAAATGCGGGAAGTGCGGGTAAATTTGAATAACACACTGATGTGTTAGACGATATTATGTATGTAAACATGATGTGGCAACGATGTTTAATCCGGCATTCGATGGTGCGTCCTCAGAAAGTTCGTAGCACACCAGAAGCGTCGTGTTACTGATTTTTATAGGGTGATTTGTTTATTTTTTCGAGTATAACATTTTTTTTTTCGATTTTCTGCCTTTATTAGGCCTCCCGAATACGTGGTTAAAATTAATGACATTATGACTGACTCACCCTGTATATATCTGTCCGCTTGCTGTTCTCTTCTCAGTACCAACAGCATTTCTGTAAGTAAACGTGCAACATAAAAAGTGATTTCAGTTAACAGTGCACAAAAAATCCCTTTTTAATATTCCCTTCTAACTGACCAAAACCAAGCATCGCGAAGGGCATATTTGAGGGGATTTAGTATAATTTCCCAATAAAATTCAAACGCGGGGCTAAACAAAGCCAGATTTTTGCATAATATTCAGATTTAAACCTTCAGTTATCAACAGTTATGTAGTGACATTTTGTTAGATGGAGAGACACCATTACACCTGTGGGTAATGATCCGTAAGCTATATGTGGGGACCCCCGCCGCTTCTTTGATCCACAACACACCCTTTCAACTCGACTAGAAATGCTATTATGCCAGCTAGATACCATTATACATCATTGTCAACATTTAGGTAGCACCCTTTGTCTAATTTTTAGCGGATTTGTCTGGTTAAGGGAAATCGTTATTATATCACACATTATAATTATATTAGTTACGGATTTGTAGTTCCTATTGAAAAATCCAAGTAGGCATCGACTTGGAAGGTACTGCGCCTATTAAAAAGCCATTTTTAGCGATGATGCAGCACGTCCAAAACACTGACCAAAACGGATACTTTTGACCGTTAAACAAAATTTAATTTAAAGAAATTTGATGATAGAATTCCTTATTTGGTGTGTTTCATTAATACGTTATATTATTTATTTACTTATTTATTTATTTATTTACTCTTAAAATATCCCACTTAAAGGACAAGCAGTTAAACTAGAAAATTGCAATAAGAGAGAAAACAACTAAATAAAAAATACCTACATATTCAAAATCGATTGTATAAAATAAATATAAGTAATATAAAAGTCAAAACATATAGAAACAGTTTAAAATCTAGTAAAAATAAAAAATAAAATTGTCAAATAATATAAAACTAACAAAAGAATTAAAAAACAAATAAAAATTACTAAACAAATAAAAAGAAACAAGAATATACATATGCACCTATTGAAAATATTTTTTTATATCACACACACCACAAAAGTTAATGTCGAAACTTTGCATATTGTTGCTATTGTTCATTCATGACAGGCACCTTTTTTCTATGAAAGGACATAACATTACACTGATATTAAGAAGCAATATATTTCTGTTACACCAGTCATTATGTGAATAAAAGTTATTCTGAAGCGTATTGTATATTAAGATCCCCCGCAATATCGTTAATAAATATATCAAATAGAAGAGGTCCAAGTATGGACCCTTGAGGAACACCTGATGTTTGGAGAAATGTGTTATCAAAAAAAAAAAAAAGGAAAAGAAAATTGACTTATGCTAGAGTGCGTTGAGGTGTCCTTAATTTTTTCGTGGAACTTGATATTAAGTTGATTTTTTATATTCGTAAAGAACGACCCTAAATTATGGCATATCCATAAATTTAAAAATATTATACCATATATTTTTGCTGTTACAGTTTGACAATTTCAAACAGCTATAACTTTTTTATCTCAAATGTGTCTTATGCACATTGAAATTGTCTTTCAATCTATATCAGCATTGTTACTTTTTGGAGATATTTGTAAATTTCTACTATGTTGGCATTTTCTTCATATCTGGAATATTATCACAACAATATTTGATGTCAAGCCAATTTGTAATGTAATAACATTTGACACATGCCGAAAACTGCCAAAATAGAGATTTGCAAAATTCTTATAGTTTCTGAGAAAAAAATCATTGAAGTTTTATTATTTTCGACCTTTATATCGCTGAACTACTGCAGTCTTCATATAACCATCGACAGTGGTACACTCTGTATGTATAAGTATGTGAAAATAAATGTAGGATTATGATAGGACAAATACATGATTTACAAAAATTATTATTTTATTTGAGAAAAATTTAAGTTTAAAGAAATTTAAAAATATTGAATTTTTAATTTGCAAAAGAAATTAATAAAAATAGTTTTAAAATAAAAAAATCACCTGGCTAACATGTCTAAATAGGCCCAGGTAACATAATGAATTCAAAATTGTGTGAGTATTGTAATTCCGAACTGAATTTACATAATTTTTAATCAACTGGCGTTTTCAAATTGTTTTAGTGATGAATGTTTCGTTTCCGGTTTGATAAAATGCATGAAGTTTGAAATTAATTTTAGATTTTAATAGTTTAAATATAATATGTAAAAACTTATCCCAGGCTTTTAAATGCATTTTGTTGAACCAATTTTTACAGAAAAAAACGGCCGTCAGAGGTCTGTAATTTGTATAATTCCAAGATATTATCTCGCTTTGTTTCGTGCTTTGGTAATTTTTTATTTTTAATTATGTGCCTTATCGGACTTTACGATCTGTTACATTTAAACGTACAGTGTTCATGATATCGAAAAAAAACTCTTTCGCATATGTATATTGTGCAAGAATGAAACATGATGGTGGATTACTAATTTCTTGCGCTTTTTTATCGCATGCGTCACTTAGTTTTACCACATTGATTATGTCTGTGCAAAATAAAGGACAAAGGGACCGATTTCTATGGAAATTCAAAAGGGTGCACACAAATGTCTGCATTTCACGAAGACGTACTTCAAAAACTATTAGTGGTCAGCTCGAGATCATTTCCTGCATATATTTTAGCGATTTGTCCCTTCCAAAATAAAGATGCAAATAGGCATTTTCCAGATTTATCTATAGATAGAAACGATAGAATTGGTATAAGTAAAAATGATACATGTCCATTTTTGTTTAAAATAGAGTTATTTTAGGATTGAGTCTACATAGGTCATCGGGTCATACTGTGAACAAACAACATAATGACCTCTATTTGCTATTTAATAAATAATCAGCAAATATGACACAAGTCTTGGTTTACAAAACACCTTCGCGAGATGTTAATAATTTGAAAGAAAAAAATCACAAACGCTTGTAATGAGTTAAACAGCGAAATGTTAATAAGCGCAGCTCACAAAGAAGTCAGGCGAAAATTGGATATGTCTTTAAATGAGAGGAGGTCATATAGAGAATAGATTGTAATATACAGGGTGTCTCGGAGCTGGAAATAATGGTGACCAAAAAAAGTCGATTGAGCCAAATATGCCTTATCCGAATAAAAATAAAAAATACAGGGCGCTCAATGCTAGCATTTTATTTTGAAATATCTCAATAACTTAGAATCCTGTCGGAGTATTAAAAAAAAATTTGGCACGGCACTTATGGCATATCACATTTCTTTTAAATGGCATAACTTTTTTGCAGCTCGTTAGGAGTAACAGTTTTCGAAATAATCCTATTTGAAATATTCAGTGCACCGATTGAAAACTGTTATCGTTTCAGGTAAAGTGCCTTTTCTACTGAAAATACAGCAAAATGTTACTTGAAAAAGTTGTTCAGAACGGTAAATTATGGGGACGTGCAATTTCAAGAATATTAGCGAGGTTTGATTTTGAAACCATTTTTCAATAAAGCACAAAGATTTTATCAAAGCATTTGCCAAAATTTTTCAACATCATTGTTACTTCCACTCAGAAGATTAATTGACCACCACACCACACCACACCACCACACTTCCTTAATTTTAGTCTCACTGGATTTCAGTTTAGTTTGTGGGTTTATGTAAGACGATGCTTACTCTGAATTGATGCAGAATATTAATTAACTGAAAAGAGCGTTTTATAAATGCGACTTTAAAACAGTTTTGGTAAAAACCACAGGTTTTTCAAAATATTAGATTTTTAGTAATTAGAAAAGTCCGTTAATGCATCTTCTTAGGCAGGTGGACATATGGAGCAATTAGTCAACTAAAATATGGAATTAATGAATTAAAATGTTGATATTACTATGTTAAATTAAATTTCAGTGTATGTGTGTTTAACTAATCGGTTTCTCTTTACATTTTTCTTAGTAAACGAAATTACAGGTAAAAAAATATTTGTTCGCGTAAAAATAGAAAATCTGTAAATTTGGTTAACCTTATGTCCAGAGACACTCTGTATAAAATCAGTTAGGACATTTAATAACTCGGTAAATTATTTACAAATTTATCCTTTGAGCGTTTCTTTAGAAATAATAATTTAAAATTGTTTCTCTGTAGTTATTTCTAACTTTGCATGACTTTTAGAAATCGAATTTATCTCAAAAAACAATACCTTTTAGGATTTAGTTAACCACATGGAGTATCTCTAATAAATTTCAAACTTATATGTGAAAAATTGAAAAAGTTATTGCGAAAAAATATATTTTCAACACCCTGTATCTTTTAAGGTAGGCATTTTTTGTATATAGGTAAGTAGGGTTAAGCCGTCATATTTTGTTCTCAAAAATATGCAGTTAATGGGATGACCTGCTTTTTTGTAACACCCTGTATATTTCAATGTTTACACCTAACAACCCGGTAATAGAGAACAGAAAAAGGATCCCTAACTGTTATATGTTCCTTATGCTTTGTACTTTTGATTAGTACTAAATTTGTTTGGTAAGCAAATGAGTGAAATATTAATTACGTTTTTTTTTACATAAACATATTTCATTAGGCAACCCGTTACCTACTAATTATACTGTTAATTTTAATGGTTAAAATGAAGTCAAATGTATTTTAAATAATAGTAAAATCATATTTCCATTTCCTGTATGCATCGATTCAAAAGTAAATTATAAACTGGTGAAAGAAAAATAATAAAAACACTTCAACTTCAGTCACGCCACAATGTAACAAAAAACAGAAGAAATAGCATGAGCGGGTATCGCACCATCCAGCGCTTGAACGGTGTTGCCGATATTAAAATTAAAAGTGATAAAACATTTAGTTAAACAATATACCTGCATTTTTATTACTATATTTAATTTATTGCTGCTCCATTGTTTATTTCGTGAAACATATATTACTTC
The DNA here is from genome assembly GCA_037114965.1 of Monochamus alternatus. Lineage (NCBI taxonomy): Eukaryota > Metazoa > Arthropoda > Insecta > Coleoptera > Cerambycidae > Monochamus > Monochamus alternatus. Next base: position 22,703,603 of record CM073432.1, on the reverse strand, counting down.
TAGCAAACTCCAGTGTTGTTTAATGATGCCAGTGTGAGAAGTTTAAGATATAATGCATGCGACAAGAAGCGACAACGTCTGTATTTCAGGTGATATGATAACACTGATCTAGGTCAATGTTTTTGCATTTATTAGTATTCGTGTAGAGGGCATGTCCAGTGATTTGCGCTAAATGTATAATCGGTACGGCAGTGTTAGTGAATAAAGAATTTAATAACCTAATTTTATAAATAATTTCGTTTCCGTTCGATGTGTAATATGTATTGTGCTTGTGTGTGTGTTTTGCGAACCTTAGATACTTGGACATTCAAAGCCGAGATGCTGGCAGCAAAATGTAAATGTTTTCTTTGTTCGGTAAGTAATTTTCTTAATTGATAGAAATTTGTAAGAATGTTATTTTTGCATCAAGCGTATTAAAATACTATTCCAATCCATACTTAAAATAAAGTGTTACTTTTTAGGATTAAATCTGCTTCAAATCTGTCGTTCTGTGTCAGTACAACAAATAAAACGTGTTTTAATATTCTATATAACAATATTTTTGACGTTACAAATTACAAATTTTTTATTATCTGTTGTTTTTTCTCATGTACGTTGACGAAGATGTAAAGTACAAGGTTTTTTTAAATTAGAAAAAGCAATAAGCACATTTTTTGTTGGGTATATGCATCGCGTATTATAAATTTAAATTATATTAACTTTGGTTATACAGATTTCAAAAATAAATACTATGTAGTTCCATGTATCGCTTTCAAATAAATGATATACAGGGTCACACACGGCGATCTTAGACTAAAGGTATTTAGAGAGCCGAGTGAGATATACAGAGTGGTAATTTTTATGACGCCCTTTATAGAGATCTCCAAAACGGTAATATATACAGGATGACTTAAATTAGGAAAAAGTTGAGCACTTTTATGCCTTTCAATTTTTTTTAAAATAAATACGAGATATTTTGTGTAGTTCTTGAAATAGAGGGTGAAAACTGAAAAAGTCTATTTTCTGATTTCATACATAATTTTTTTATTTTTAAAGTAAATGTTACGAAATTTAGTACGTTTGTATTGTTTGACATGAGTTTTCCGATGGAGATGGAAAAAACATTCTACGTCTACTAGATGCCCAGGTTTACATAGCCAACTGTTTATTATATTATGGCCGCCATATATGTTTTTCGTACCACCGAAAAGTAGAAAAAATGCAAATTCAAGTATGTTGAACACGTGTATTTGAATATTTTTTCTACCAAATATTAATAATCTACATTTAAAAAAAATAATTAACCAGTATTGTTTTACTTCTTTTAACTGGAAATAAAACTGTAATAAATATAATGTAAAATATTATAAAAATCTGAATAAGTAAGTATAATGAGCCTATGAGTGGAGTAGTAATTTTACCAGGTTTTTATAGATTATTGTTTGGAATAATGATTTGTTTGTTATTTAAGTAGTATACCTACATAACTTATTAAACAATCCAGTAAAATGAATTCGAATTGATCAGTTCAATTTTCACTTTGATTGTCAAGTGAACTTTTGTTACAAGCTATAACAAATAGTAAGTTATATGGATTTCCCTAAAATTTGCCGTGGGATAATAAATATCAACAATAACGAATAACAAATTTATATGCAAATCATACAGAAATGTCATTACACTTATAGAGAAATCAACTTCGTCGTGTAAAAGTGCAAAAAATTCATCTTTTTGTAAAAATAGAACGATATTTTTTTCAACATGGAAAAAATGGCATTTATGTAAAAAAAATATTTAAGTTTAAGAATTCTATTTCATTTTAACATTGTTGTTTGTAATAATTCCTGATATTTGTTATTTCATGGTAACTTAATTTTTTTAGTGTAGCCCTATGCGATTTATTATTTGTTATCAAAAGAGTCTACTTCATCATTTGTAAATTGTAAACTGAAAAATTTGTTTAAAAATTATAATTAATTTGTTATGATTGTTTAAAAAGTTGTACACTATTTAAATAATAAACAAATTGTTATTTATTATTTTACTATAGCGTTTAAAACTCCTATCTCTTTGAACGGACTTATTTTACTTATATTCTTATAAATCCTGAGCTTTTTGCTTTTCAGTTCATTTTATCGAGAATTAACAAGAGTATTTTTTTTTAGTCTAAGGTTGAGGCTTCCCATATTTATTATTTTAAAGTTTTTATCATACAGGGTGTTAAAAATTTAGGCATTAAGCTGTAAAGCTTATCCTGCTCTTGGTAAACTGCAAAAGCTAAATATGTTTCAAGGGCACTATTTTAAGAAGGGCCTTACTAGTGTCCATCGCATTAAATTCTTATTAAATTATGAGGAGTACTTTAAAAGTTATTCAAGAAAAACCGATTTCCAGCGGCGTCCTGCAGGGACACATATCTCCGTAGGGAGAGTCTGTAGGAAAAATTTTTATAGGATCTTGTCATCTTATTTTTTCATGTTCTATCTGCACCCGAGAGTTTTCTCACATTCGGTATTTAGAATCGTTACCAGAGGGAAAATTTAAACAGTTTCTAAATATTTTTTCAATATTAAATAATTTTTAACAGTTTTTTAATTTTCTTCTTATTAATTATTTTTTTATGTTTGTTTTTATTTATTTTCAAACGTTAATCAGTTAAAGATATTTATAAATTACTTAATTGGCTATTATAATTATCTTGTTATTATTTTTTGAATTATTAAAGTGAATTAATTGATGAATCATTTTTGTATATAAATTCATGGCCAACTATGCACCACGCAACATCAGTTTTATCAAATTAACGTTTTTGATAAGTTCCAAAACATAAATTAGCAACTATTATACAGGGTGGTCCACTTTCGAAAGCGGAAACTTTAGAGGCAGACAGAGAACCACAAAATAATATCAGTTTGTATTATAAACTATATTTGAAAAATGCTTCGTTACAGGGTGTCAAAATTTTTATCAAAAGTTCCAAATTTATTAATATTTTTAAAACTACTTTAGATATTTAAATAAAATTTGGAATCTTTGAATAGATAATCTAGATACATATTTTTACGTAAAAAATATTATGTTTCTTTCACCAGTGGCGTGCGTACAGACAGATCTTCGGGAAATTTTAATGAAAAAAATGGTACGCCAATGTTATTTTTAGAAACAAAAACTATTTCTAGAATTGTTCAATTTACAATAGCACTTCCATCACAAAATCCGTAGCAAAAATGAATATCTGCGTATTTGTTATTAGAAAAATTCATTTTTCATATTAATACTTACACAACACTCTAATAGCAATGTTGACAACAACTCGAAATTAAATTACCTGACACAATTCAATTAACTGTCATTATAATATGCAGAAATACTGACAGTAGTAAACTTTTTTGTTTCATGACCTACTACGACAGATTAAAATTTGTTTGAATTCCAGTTGCTTAAAGAATTTTAATTTTTTACTGGTAAACGGTGTGTCAAACGAAAAAAAGTAAGGAGCTTCTTTCTGTTGCAAATTGAACAAGGATTCTAGAAATAGTTTTTGTTTTAAAAAAAACATTGGCGTACCATTTTTTTCATTAAAATTATTCATAGATCTGTCCGTGCGCACGCCACTGGTTGAAGAAAAATAATATTTTTTACGTAAAAATATATATCTATATTACGTATTCAGAGTTTCCAAATTTCATTTAAATATCTAAAGTAGTTTTTAAAATATTAATAAATTTGGAACTTTTGATAACAATTTTGAGACCCTGTATTCTTGTAACGAAGCATTTTCCTAACATAGTTTATAAAACAAACGGATATTATTTTGTGGTTCTCTGTGCCTCTAAAGTTGCAAGTGCACCACTGAACTCATTCCGATATTTCAGCTATCTTCTGAGATACAAAGAATTTTTTAAAAGTAGTTTTTAAAACGCAGAGAACTATGAAAGTTCTGATTACGGCAGTTTAAGTTTTTCGAAAAAGTAGTCCAGTGTTGCGAAAACCGCATTCTTCTAGTTCTTATAGTTTCCCAGCAATTACAACAAAATTGGTACACCCTATATAAGGCTGGTTACTCTCACTAGGTTATATTTTCTAACGGTTTACAGCGATGATTCGATGTAAAGTTGATTAAAGCGATTCAATAATAAAAGTAATTTTGGTTTCAACGTTTCATCATTTCTTGCGTTTGCCACTTACTACGCTAATATTGGACTATAAACTGGCAAAGTATTAAAAGTGGGTCATTTTTGCCGTGTCGGGTAATAAGCCTAGTAATAATATGTTGTAGTGTGGATTAGATGATTGGCAAGCATCGCGAAAACCACGGCACACGCAAAATATCTCTTCCTACTGGCCGTTGCATGTTACGACTGGATGCGATGACCTAACTGCCCCCGAGGCCCCCGCAAGATTGTTAGCCAACCCGTTGTTTTTGGTCATAATGTGCTTTTTTCCCCGGACAATATTTCAGCATTAACATCTATAAAATAAAATTAATTAAATTATTATTTTCCCTTCACAATGGTATATAATAGTTGCTATTTTATATTTTGGAAATTGTAAAAAAAAAACATTAAATTCGTCATAGTAGGCCGTGCATTTTTATATAGGGTGTATCTAAAAACACCAAAAATGTGTCAAAAAAGCCCCATTCATTTACTGACATTTTGATCTCTTCAAGTTTCAAGAAACAACGAATATTTTCTACACAATAAAATTTGTGAAAGAGTAAGAAACAGTATAACAATAAATGACATTAACATTTGTTCCATTGCAAAAAACAGGCTACTAGATCTTTCGGCAAAAAACACATTCGCGTTAAACAGCTTATCTTTTTAAAAATGCATTGCAATATTATTTATTTATTGCAATTTATTTTTTTTTTCTCATAAATCCTGAACTTTTCGAGAAAACTTGAAGAGATCAAAAATTTTGTAAGTGATAAGGGCTTTTTAGACATATTTTTTTAAAGGAAAAATTTTATCGAAAAAAATTGCCCTGTTTCAAGGAAGGGTTCTTTAAAAAAACTTTATACCAAATACCTCTATTAATTTTCATCAGAGATTCGTTCCTTACATTTCTTCGGAGTTATTTAGATACCCTGTATAATTATACAAAATTGCTTCATGAACTCTACCTTAGTTACTTAAAGAAAAATGTATGCAAAATAAACAGTTGTTTTTACAATTAAGTTACTTAATAGTAAATAATCAATATTTTGTATGCTATATCTAGCAGATTTTTAGGACCATAATAAAACGATGCGTGTTAAGAATAATATTCATTAATATTGAAGACAATTAAAATCCAAAATATATACATACTTCTATTTATACCTGTTTTATAATTTATTGATTATTGTCAGGGTTATATTTAAAATCATCACCAGAGGGAAAATTGAAACAGTTTTCTATATATTTTATCAATATTAAATAATTTTCAAAAGTTTTCTAAATGACATCGTCGAAAAAGAATATAACTATTTTTAATTATTTTTTATGTTTTTATTTATTTTTAAATGTTATTCAGTTAACGATATTTATAAATTACACTTAACATTGAAAAAATTAAAATCCGAAGTACATACTTTTATTTATCCCTGTTTTATAGTTTGCTGGCTGTTTTCATGGTTGTATTTAGAATCATCACCAGAGGGAAATTTCTAAATATTTTTTTAATATTAAATAATTTTCAAAAGATTTTTAAAAGACATTGTCGATTAATTATTTTTTGTATTTGTTTTTATTTTAATTTCAAATGTTATTCAATGAAAGATATTCACAAATTACTTAATTGGTCAATTTAATTACCTTATTAAAATTAATATTTTAATTATTAAAAGGAAAATTATTTATAAAATTATCTAAGTGAATTAATGTAAAAATGCATGGCCAGCTATGCACCACTATTTAACGTTTTTTTGACAATTTCCAAAATATAAAGTAGCAATTGTTATATATTATTATGAAGGAAAAAGTAATGCAATTGAATGGCATAAAAATATGCACTGTGTTCCATTTAAAAAAAATGTATACTTAGGTCATATTTTAAAAGAGACATAGAGAAATTGTAAATGCACCACTGAAATCTACGTTAAAAAACTCCATCAGAGGCGATTTTCATCCTTCCGATATTTCAGCTATTCTACTATACAGTATGCGCCAAAAGTATGGAATAAATTCAATAAAAACGAAGCAATTATTTTTTGGGAAAAATCCTAGAACAGGTCGATTTTTAATTTAAAAAATACATATTTTAGCGTAAAATGCGATTTTCAAATATCATTTATTTTCGAGTAATGACGTCATCGATTTTTTTTTAAATAACCATATTTTTTTCCTTGATTCTGAAAGATCGTTTAATTCTGTATCAGACAGTACTAAAATTTTGCCCTCTTACAGAGGAAAGTTTTCGAGTAAATGACGATTGAATGTTAGAAAACGTAAATCAATTAAAAAAAAGCAAAAACGTTAGCAAGTTTAGTTTTTCGAATTCCATAGTTCTTTTATGGATCACGTAGGTGAAAATCTTTGCAAAGTGTCATTGTCACACCGACTTTCTAATAAGTATTGTAAGCGACATAGAAATTATTATTCAATATAAAGTATTATGGCACATTTAACTGTTACTTAAAGAATTGAAATTTTAATTTTTATCGGATGCGGGAATATGACTAGAACTCAGCAGGAAATTTGCGATTTATTTAATGAAAAATATCCAGATCGCCCTATCAGCCAATCAACAGTCAGTAAGGTAGAGTCTAAATTTAGAGAAACTGGCAATGTTGTAAATATTCCAAAACCTGGACGTCCAAGCATTAATGAAAATCAGAAACAGAACATTTTGATAAGTATGGTGGATAATCCTCATAATTCTTCACGATTGGTTGCATTAAACAATGACACTAGTCAGAGCACAGTGCTACGTATCTTGAGGAAGGAAAAATATGATCCCTACAAAATTCAACTTGTGCAGGAACTCAATGAAGATGATCCCGATCGCCGCTTACACTTTTGCGAAATTCTAATGGATTTATGTCAAGGAAATAGAAATTTACACCAGCAAATACTTTTTTCAGATGAGGCCACATTTTGTCTGAATGGTACAAACTTGGCAGACGCGGACCGATAGAATGGCCTGCAAGAATTTCGAAAAAGTGTAAGCGGCGATCGGGATCATCTTCATTGAGTTCCTGCACAAGTTGAATTTTGTAGGGATGATATTTTTCCTTCCTCAAGATACGTAGCACTGTGCTCTGACTAGTGTCATTGTTTAATGCAACCAATCGTGAAAAATTATGAGGATTATCCACCATACTTATCAAAATGTTTTATTTCTGATTTTCATTAATGCTTGGACGTCCAGGTTTTGGAATATTTACAACATTGCCAGTTTCTCTAAATTTAGATTCTACCTTACTGACTGTTGATTGGCTAACAGGGCGATCTGGATATTTTTCATTAAATAAATCGCAAACTTCCTGCTGAGTTCTAGTCATATTCCCGCATGCGATAAGAATTAAAATTTCAATTCTTTGAGTAACAGTTAAATGTGCCATATTACTTTAAATTCAATAATAATTTCTATGTCGCTTACAATACTTATTAGAAAGTCGGTGTGACAATGACACTTTACAAAGATTTTCACCTACGTGATCCATAAAAGAACTATGGAATTCGAAACACTAAACTTGATAACGCTTTTGCTTTATTTTAATTGATCTACGTTTTCTAACATTCAATCGTCATTTACTCGAAAACTTTCCTATATAAGAGGGCAAAATTTTAGTACTGTCTGATAGAGAATTAAACGATCTTTCAGAATCAAGGAAAAAAATATGGTGTTCGAGGATTTTTCCCAAAAAATAATTGTTTCGTTTTTATTGAATTTATTCCATACTTTTGGCGCATACTGTATAGGAACAACCTCTTAAAAATAGTTTTTTTTTAATTTCGCCCTGTATCTCAAAAAATAAGAGAGTTCTGATTATGACATTTTAAGTTTCTCAAAAAAATAATTCCGTGTTACAAACACCGCTTCCGAAATACGCTGCAATTGCAACCAAATTAGGACACCCTGTACAAGTCTTCTTACGGTACTCACACTAGGTTATAATTTCTAACGGTTTACACCGATGATTAGATGTAAAGTTGATTAAAGCGATTCAATAATAAAAGTAATTTCGGTTTCAACGTTTCATCATTTCTTGCGTTTGCCACTTACTAGACTAATAGTGGACTATAAACCGGCAAAGTATTAAAAGTGGGTCTTTTTTGCCGTGTCGGGTAATAAGCCTTGTAATAATATGTTGCAGTGCGGATTAGATGATTGGCAAGCATCGCAAAAACCGCGGCACACGCAAAATATCTCTTCCTACTGGCCGTTGCATGTTTTACGACTGGATGCGATGACCTAACTACCCCCGAGGCCCCCCCGCTAGATTGCACTTATTAGCTGACCCGTTGTTTTTGGTCATAATGTGCTTTTTTCCCCGGACAATATTTCAGCATTAACATCTATAAAATAAATTGCCTTTTTGCCATTAGCCTAAACCTAGGGTCTAGTGTGCCGTAATTACTTTACACACGTAAGATGTAATCAGCTTTAATACATTTTTAAACTGCAATTACCTCAGGCAAAAAATTCGTATGGAGTGAAACTGGCCTGACTCTCTAGTTTGTCTGTTCTGTTCACACTTGCACACATGGGTTTCGGGAACAGGTACTAGGAACTGACGTCATAAAATGACGTTCGTCAACCTGCTTACCCTAATTATTTACTCGTGATTTCTTTAGTGTACATGCACGAGAAAAAAAATTACTTCACTTAATCTTTTAAAATTATCAACAAATATTTGTTAATTTAATATTCCATTATTATTTTAGTTCAAAGTGAAAGTATTGGTTAGAGGAACCTAAAAATGTATTTATTCAATCCATGATGTTGATTCTATTAGCTGTAATCAAGATTTCAAACAACAATTACGAAAATGCCGTGCTATATAAACAGCACATAGTTAATCTAACGTTCTAAGGTTAAATTTTGTATTTGTCTTAACAGTTTTTAAGTGTTATAATGCGCGGCAATATTCTTGGATAAATGACTTGGACGTGGGGGGCCAATAGGGCCATTATCTCCCACATTATTGCGCTGAAGTACCGGACGACCAAACGCTATCATCTTGTAGAGGTGAACCTGCGGGCCCCTTCTCCAATACTTCGTAGTGTTAAACTAAAAGTTTACACTTTGAAATTAAAATTTTTTTGGTTGGAGAGAATTAATTGGAAATGTTTAAATATAATAATTTGACACCGTAAACAAACAATAAAGAAAATAAAAACAATAAAGAAAAATCATTGAATTAAATCATCGGAAGTTGTGCCCAAATAAAAAAAAAACTAAATATAAAAGAGTACCACGTAAATATAGTATGCGCCAAAAGTATGGAATAAATTCAATAAAAACGAAACAATTATTTTTTGGGAAAAATTCTCGAACAGGTCGATTTTTAATTTAAAAAATACATATTTTAGCGTAAAATGCGATTTTCATCTGAAAAAAGTATTTGTCGGTGTAAATTTCTATTTCCTTGACATAAATCCATTAGAATTTCGCAAAAGTGTAAGCGTCGATCGGGATCATTTTCATTGAGTTCCTGCACAAGTTGAATTTTGTAGGGATGATATTTTTCCTTCCTCAAGATACGTAGGTAGAGCACTGTGCTCTGACTAGTGTCATTGTTTAATGCAACCAATCGTGAAGAATTATGAGGATTATCCACCATACTTATCAAAATGTTCTGTTTCTTATTTTCATTAATGCTTGGACGTTCAGGTTTTGGAATATTTACAACATTGCCAGTTTCTCTAAATTTAGACTCTATCTTACTGACTGCTGATTGGCTGATAGGGCGATCTGGACATTTTTCATTAAATAAATCGCAAACTTCCTGCTGAGTTCTAGTCATATTCCCGCATCTGATAAGAATTAAAATTTCAATTCCTTGAGTAACAGTTAAATGTGCCATAATACTTTAAATTGAATAATAATTTCTATGTCGCTTACAATACTTATTAGAAAGTCGGTGTGACAAGGACACTTTGCAAAGATTTTCACCTACGTGATCCTTAAAAGAACTATGGAATTCGAAAAACTAAACTTGCTAACGTTTTTGCTTTTTTAATTGATTTACGTTTTCTAACATTCAATCGTCATTTACTCGAAAACTTTCCTATGTAAGAGGGCAAAATTTTAGTACTGTCTGATAGAGAATTAAACGATCTTTCAGAATCAAGGAAGGAAATATGGTGTTGCCATTAAAAAAAAAATCGATAACGTCATTACTCGAAAACAAATGACATTTGAAAATCGCATTTTACGCTAAAATATGTGTTTTTTAAATTAAAAATCGACCTGTTCGAGGATTTTTCCCAAAAAATAATTGTTTCGTTTTTATTGAATTTATTCCATACTTTTGGCGCATACTGTAGAACAAATTATGATGTTGATTTAACATCAAACATGAGATATCGTTGAATTAAGCAGTAAGTCGTCAACATTTTTTTTTTGTTACTTTAAATAGTCGTAATTTTATTTTAATCATCATTTATTTCAAGTAAACTGTTCTTACGGCAACAATCAAACAGTTGAATAAAATTGAGCAAGTTAATATAAAATTTACCTTCAGTAATATTTTCTTTTATCAGTACTTTACAGTACAGCGTTATTATGAACAGGGTCACGTCAAAGTTCCTCCTCCCCTCTTCGCCGTTATTATTCGATATACGAAAAAAGTGTAAAAATGAAAGTTAAAAACTTTTAAATACATAGTTATTAAAGCATATACACTGTAATCTATTTCAAATTGAAACAGGCCTATGAAAATTATCCGATTTAGTTCCTTTTTTTATGAAGCAGTAAAAACTCTATTCTGGTGCAAAATATTAAAATTTGTTTTCCATGGCCTACTTCGGTTTTTTTTACTGTTAAAATTTACAAAAAATGTTTATCGATTTTTTTTCTTCAAAACTGACGGTGACACTGGATTCAGCGCCCCTTAAAACAGTTTTATACTAAATTTGGTAGGTAAATAAATATTAATAATTATTTATTTAAATATCTAATTATTATTAACCGTCAATTATGAATTTTTACATTTGATGTATGATGATTTAATTACAAGCGAAACATTAATTTATCACTATTTTAATTCATTTTTTCATAGCCAACATTAAAAAATATATAAATGTATTTAATAAAATAAAGCCTTCATTAGAAATTTGTAAATAAATAATCATTAATATTTATTTACCAAAATTGATATATAACTCTTTTAGGGGATACTGAATCCAGTGGCGTAGTCATATTTGAAAAAAAAACGGATCTGTTAGTCCTTCTAGAAATTTCTCTCACTGACAAACCTGCGTCGCACAACCTAACGTAACGCCCCCTGTCAAAGTCATTAAGCTGGGAAATCTGTCCAATCGATAAAATGAACCGTTCGACGTTCGACCTATGTTCGCATGCTATGAAGTTTTTCAAAAATGTCGTTAAGATGCCTCCTGGGACGCCACTGCGTTTTTTAAATTTTATATTTTTTCGGATTAAACATCTTAAAATGACACTTTCCTGTTTGAATGGCTTTCGTATCGCACTTTGTTGTCGAAAAAAAATAGAAATCACTGCCGTTTTTATTAGAAGTAAAACATGAATTCGTTTATAATTTTTTTTCTCGTAAACGGTTTATTTAATCGACAATATCAAGAGTACCTTTTTTGAAGCTATCCATATTTATTATAAGTCTTTATCATACAGGGTGTTAAAAATTAGGCATTAAGTTGTAAAGCTTAACTCGCCCCCGGCAAACTAAAAAAGCTAGATATGTTTCAAGGGCACTATTTTAAGAGGTCCATCACATTAATTTTTTATCAAATTAATTAAGTACTTTAAAAGTTATTCAAGAAAAACCGATTTCCAGCGACGTCCTTCAGGGACACATATCTCCGTAGGGAGGGTCTGCAAAAAAAATTATAGGAACTTGTCATCTTATTTTTTCATGTTCTATCTGCACCCGAGAGATTTCCCATATTTTCCTGGACACCTTGTATAAATATATTCACCTGATTTAATTCCATTTTGTTAAATTACGAAACAAATAAATCGCGTTCGTATATTAATCATTCACAATAGGATACTACAGAAGTAACTAATGCAGATATTATAATGGCATTAAATATTTATATATACTCCAACATTGCTAAGTCGGTTATTGTATGCATATGTATGTACATATATATGCAGCTAAATTTTCTTGAGTATGTATATTAAACATACATATGCATATGTTCTTAAACAAATCTCGTTTTTTACACCATTAATGACAGTTACTTGTTGTTTTATTATGTAAATATAAATTACAAAATCAATCTTTAAGAAATGTCTTACGATACTCCATTCAATATTATATTATTCATATTATTCTGTTTTCATTGAACTGCGTTTACATTTCTTATTATTATAAACCGTCAATTTCTACTGCAACCAGTGTAAACATGATTTTGGGCTATATTTAAGTCATTTAGGACAGGAGTAAAGACGAGAGATACATCGAGCAACGTACAAAAGATTAGACGTACAACGTCACGCATTACAACCTGTGAAAGAGGATTTCCAAAGACTTTAGAAACGCCCTTATTTAAAAAACGTAGTGCCGTACCACCCTCACCCAACTTATCTGTTATGATCTATATACCTGACCGTTTCAATAGCTGAAAATGTTGCAAGTGTGCTGGTACCATCATAACTGCCTGTAGATGTTAGCTTGCAAGTCGTTCATTATCATTACGTACCCTACTGGGATTTGGCATTACTCATCTAGATGTTGGATTTCATAGATTCATGACAGGGGCGGCTCTAGGCGCAGTGTACAATCGTTTGCAATAATGATGACACTCTTTAAAATTAATTTTGCGACTTTGCGGAAATAATTGATTGTTCATTGTTTAAATTTTACAAAATCATCATTCAATCATCATTATTCAATACGAACGTCAAACATATAGTTTTTGTCCTTACAAAATGTGTTCTCATTTAGAACAGGTTGATATGTTGCTAATTTACGGCGAGTTAACAAAAAAATTCAAGAATAGCTGTAGAGTTATATCGAGAAAGATATCCAGAGCACCTCATTCCTGATATAGAACCTTTACAATATTGGAGGCGATCGTGCGACAAAATGAAGATGCATTTTATGTTCGGAAGAGTCAAGTAATTGACCGAAGGGATGTTAATACAACTGAATTTGGATAAATCAACCGTTCAACGAATTTTAAAGACCAATGGGTGTCATGACTACAAAATTCACAATTTGGAGTATTTGCGCTAACGTCACATTGAAAACAGACTTAATTGTATAGGTCAAATTGTAGTGAATGTAAACTGTTGATCAGAACCTTTTTCGGCATGTTCTTTGGACGGACGAAAGTCGGTTTGTCAGTAATGGTTTGCCAAACAGGCCCAACTAACACTACTGATCCATTGAAAATCCCCATATTCTATATCCAGTCCAAAACCAAGGCCATTTTGATGTAAATGTATGGTGTGGCATTATCGGCGAGGTATACACATACATTGAACAGCGTAAATTTCCTACAAGCAGAACTTCCTGCACTTCTGGAGAATGTGCCTTTGCAGCTAAGGAGAAACCTATGGTTTCAGCACGACGGAGCTCCACTCGACAAGGCCAATATTGTGCAGCAATATTTAGATAACACTTTTCCAGAAAAATGGATTAGGATTAATGGATCTCTTTACTGACCCAGAAAGTCAGCAGATCTAACATCTCTCAATTATTCATGGGGGGTTTTAAAAAATAAGGTTTACATAATACCTTGGCAAGATATTAATCATTGGATAGAAAAAATCACAAACAATTGTAATTAGTTAAACGGCGAAATGTACACACAAAAAAGTCAGGCGAAGATTGCATATGTGTATCTAGAAATGGGAGGAAGTCATATTAGGGAATAGATTGTTAGTTTAGATATTGTTATCATCACCTTTTGTTTTAACTGTATTAAAGAATTATCGAGTTTAATCCTTTTATTTAAACAACGAGCATTCAATTATTTTCCAACGGCTACTTGAATCTTACACCGCTGATGTGATTTTGGGTGGTATTTCTCTTGAGACTCTTTAGGACATATTGCTTATAAGTAATACAGAAAATAATTTCTAATAAAAGTTTGTTAGAAAAGAGAGAAAGTGACGAAAGAGTACGAAACATTGGATGTTCATTGTCTTGGCTAAATTTTTTTCAGGATTATGTGGTTATCGAGGTTCTCCTTTATGAACTGTTTCCTCTGGGAATAGTGGTTTCTGAAAGGCTAACCATGAGGTTTTCCGGAACATAATTTGTTAGAATTATCTTAGCTCGTCTTAATCCATGTAGATCATAGAGTTCTAAGTTTGATTGTTTGAGGTCATAAGTTCGATGTTTTATAGTAAATTTGTAGATTTTTTAAGGAGTCTCGATTTAAGAGCAAAAGCCTGACGTTGCAGAGGTGAAACTGACTTCAAATTCAGTTTCAGCGAGCAAAAATTCAAGACAAAATCATGGTTTCATCCACAGCCCAGACAACTTCTGGTGGATTTGAGTTACTAATAGTAGTAGTCTTTTCGAAGTAAATTGTAGAGCATAAAAACAGATAGTAAGTGGTAAGCCTAAAGTGTGAGGTTATTACATTTCATTATTATAGGTGTATCGTATACGAATTTTGACAAATCTTTTTTGTTCTTTGCCATCCTTTTGGCCTCTTACCATTTCATTTTTCTTTTCTTCAGGATTGTAGACCTTTTCCAAGTTGTCATGATCTGTTTTTATTTCTTTTCCACTGTATTTGTGCTTCCTAGATTCTTCTAACTTGTTTATTACCGTTCATTTTACTTAAATAGCTAAACCACTTTAGATGATTTCTCTCAATGGCATTTAATACGGATTCTGCCCATAGCTCTTCTTATACTGTAATTCCTCTGCCTGTCCCGTCTGCTTATCATTTTACTCTGCTTAGGTATTTCATGTCTAGGCTTGCATTTTCTATAAACTAAGAATCTAATGGATTAGATTCTTTTTTTGATTTAACATGACTAAAATACGCTGTTTATATCTTATTTATGGAAATAAGCCTCATCGCGTGCGCTACTGGTACCTCTAGATTTATTTCTGTTAGGGTGTCTAATACGATAGCTACTTCACTTAAAAATAAAAATTAAGCAGTATGTTTTGTCAAATCAAAATAATTATTCCCTGTACACCTATACAGATAAAGTTGTACCATTAATATTATTTATCAAGTAAAGTGGTGCAAGTTAGTTAGATCCCACATAGAAGTAAATGTAATATGTCATGTTGTCAGTCACCAAATGAATAATTGCAGTGTAGTAGCATTACCTATTGACAGATGTGAGGTAGACTGACCCCTAGAGACTAACACCCACTCATCCACCTAACCTTGCTCCCCTCAGAAGCCACCCCATTATACATATTTTTTGAAACACCTTGGCAACTTACTATTTCACCATTTTCCAACAAAGAAAGTTGACGGTACAATTGGTTATATTACATACTAATTTGATTGGACTGTCAGTATATATATGGGGTGGTTTTTACTTTGACAATGATTTGGTAATTGCTTCTTTTGTCGTTCTTGATAATGCAACACAGAGTGTTCAGCTAAGAGTAGGGAACATGCCTTATCTCTAAATTGCGTCGTATTCTTCATGAAACAACAATTTTATACATGGTGTCCAAAATGTAATTAACCATACTTTGAGGGTAGCTTCGTTGGTAGGAAATAAACTGACTTAGCTCAGACCACTTTGTGTTTGGTGCAGGGCCATCTGTGATATTTTCATTGTGCATATACAAAACTTTTAGATATGTTTACGACTTAAAAAAAAACAGTTAAAGTAATACCTGTACAGTAAAGAATTATTGAGTAAATTTTCACTCAAAAATCAACATAGTTGGTTGTCGATTGTGTTGAAATTAGTAACACAATTCGTTGAGTAATATTTACTAATATACAACTAATTAAATATACCTTATACGGAAAATTTAATGTATTTTGCATTACTACGTTATTACAAACACAAAACTGAGTTATAATATTATCAATCTATTTTTGTTATGTTCTTCATACTATTTAAAGCAATAGTAAATAATACATAAAATAATTACAATTTTATAAATTTTGAGTTAACTGTGCTTAATTTTAGTGTTATACAGGATGGTGGTATTCTCTCGGCATACTTCGTTGTTTCTCTATACAATTTTTATGAACACTAAACCCATACAGGGTGGTTCAGGTCTTATCCAAAATAAAATTTTGAATGCAGTTATATAAAAAAATGAAAATGGACAGTTCGATAATGATTTAAAAATACACTTCTGCACGGCACTGGAAACTGGTCCACTGTAGCACCTGATTTTGCGTAAGGCAAAGCATCAACGACAAAAAATAGAAAGAATTTCCGAATGGAAGAAATAAATAAAATTTTATAATATCCATTTTAAAACAGCAAATGCAACTGGTTTTGCCGCTATTGTTATTATTAATTAATGTTATACTAATTAATATCTATTGTAGTATTGTTAACCATAGGAAATAATTATTTATACAATTTACATCCGAAAATTTGGATGGAATGTCTATGGTTTGTATTTTATTACAAATATTTAAATAAACTAATTTTTTTTCGAGTCATAGTAACACTGGGTTCTGAAAAGCGTAAGAAAGATTGATTTCACTTCTAATAGCCGAAGAATTTGTCCACTGTTTAAAATTTTACCGTTCCAGTTTTTTTTAATTCGAGTTTTTAAAGGAGTGGATATGTAAATCCATTAAAATCCATTTCAGTGATGGATTTAGCCATTGATATTGTTTAAATCGAAAAAAAATCAGCCCTACATCAACATTTTTTATGTTTCTCACCTCGCTGATGGTTATAAAAGTTAACTCAAGATCAGCCAAGTAATCCTCCGAAAGTAACAGAATCAATTTTTCTGATTTAAGGAAAATACATTTTACATAGTCAACTCCTTAACTAACTCGTTTTGTATACTTCAGTGGCAGGAGTACCAAATGAAACAAAAAAAAAGTAACGAAACATCGCACAAATAAACAATTGCATACAATATCTTGAAATATTTGTTGTGATTTAATTTCCAAATACATTGTACATAAAACGTGTAATAAATCAAAAGCTCAGCACTGTCTGCGATACCGAACGATAACGTAACAGGCTGAAATCCCCATTATGGTAATTTCATTTCACCATACGATAGATTTTAAGCACAGGTGGTTCGATTAGTGGTAGTGGTAGTAGGAGAGCTAAGCGTGCTTATTTCTCTTTTGAATAATATTAAACCGTAATGGGCTATTCGTCACATTAATTCGTTCGCTATTTCCGGATGGCCACATGGCATTTTTAGTTTGTGTTAAGTGAAATATTTACAATAATTTAGCGGAGCATATCGTGTAAAGGTACACCTTTAAGCATCTCTATTGGTTTCTTTGTAATAGTACATTGATTTTAAAATCTCGGTAAATTAATAATGAAGCAAGTCGAAAATAAAACTTATAATATTTATAGGTCAGGATTTAAAAAATAATTTAGTCTTTTGATATTTAATATACTATTAAATAATAATTATTTCAACACAAGAAACAACGAATATACCTTGGAATTAAAATCGAATTTAATTCATGGTGTTATTATTTCATTATCGAGAGAAAAAGATGCACTTTAGTTTATAGTAGTTAAATATATTATTTTTTCCACGGTCGGGAATAGAAATCAGTTTCTATGACATCAAAATTAAAACAGAAGTAGTCGATTATTCCCAAGGGAGTATAATGCTCCCAAGGGAGTTCACATTATGGAGAACGTTTTTCATGCAAAAAAAAGAGATAACATTGAAATTATTTATTGACATTTAAATTAAATGTTACATTTGTACAATTTTCAAAATTAATATTAGAAGGAATATTACTTTCGCTTACATTTACAGTTTTTGTGATTGCGCTAGTAGTGGTACCTACTAAAACCTGATTAGCAATTTTGGTCTTATTTTCAATGGAGTTCTCCACATAACCCTCAGCGACTGTCGTTGATTTCCAATCAGCATGACGCTTTATTGTCGTGATATCCACACCAGCATCTGTCAGTAATGTCGCTGAAGATCTTCGTAAGCAGTGACTAGTATAACATGCAGCATCAGGTAATTTTAAATACGAAGCTACTACACTCGGAATTTTTCCCATGGTATTCTTGCCAACTGGCTGCGAACTACATTTTCCTGCTTTGTAGTACAAAAAAAGGCGATTATGCTTGACATGGTGAGGACGAAGGGACAGGTATTTTCGAAACAATTCAAGCATATTTCCCACATCGGTAACCAGAAAGGTTTGTGGAATCTTTGTCTTAGTGTTTGGAATTTTTACAATCAAGGAAGAGCCTCCATCCTCAATATCATCTACAGTTAAATTGACTAGTTCATCAGTTCGACAAGCTCCGGCAATCCCCAGAATTAATCCAACCTATAAAAAATCAAAATACTTAATAATTGAAATACCTAACAACAAAAGTAATCTTACCTGAATGATTAAGAATTCTTTGTCATCTGCACTTGATAGAAAACGGTCGATTTCACCCTTTGTCAATATTTTCGATTTTTTCGCTTGATATCCATCACCGGTTCTTTTCAAAAATGCGATCAGCTTGGGGAATTTGCTTATATCTATGTTGTTGTAAATTATCAAGCATGGCTTAACCTTAGAATATTGCGCCCCATAATGTGGAAGACTTGTAATTCTTTGAATTTTCACTGAAGTATGCCAACATAACATTCTCGCTGTATACTTGAACATTTTTCTCGGCTCACCACTTTTTGAACCGATTGTAGGCTATATCGTATAAAGACCTTGACTTCATAGGCAGCAAATTGCTTATTGCAATATTTACAGCCTCCACAATCTCTTCCGACTCACAATTATTCATTGTGCACTAAACAAACTTTAAACTAAACCAAAGTAGCACCTTAATTTGACAATTCTTTTTGTTTGTTTATTTTGTAGTTATGACAATAACTCAACGACTACTAAATAAATGCTCAAATCCGAATACAATAATTCTGGTGCTACTTACTTCATAATGACAAAATATGTGTTTTTAAGTTAATGAGACCGTGGAAAAATAGTATATACCATTCGAGAGAGATGCTATTTATGGTAGGGATAGATCTTTGTTATTCAAAAGGACATTATTAAAGTCATCATTTAAAGTACTAATTTAGTTTTGCAAAGTGAAGTGGTAATTCTATAACTACGCAATCGAGCATTTAATCCACCGTGTGATTATCGAAGTAAAAAAATGCACTTTAGTCTGTAGTAGTTAAAAGTTTTATTTTAGTATTAACTTCAGGGAATACTATTCCTTTTTTTAGTATATCAAATTAAAAAATACACTTTAGTCTCCTGAAAAAACATAAGTACATTATTAAAGTACACTTAGTCTCCTGAAGAGATATAGATCTTTGTTTTACAACACATAAGTACATTATTAAAGTCAGCATGTAAAGTACTAATTTAGTTTCGCAAAGCAAAGTATAGAATGCTGTGCACTTGGGACTAAAATACACTTTAGTCTTTTGACAACTAAATGTCATTTTATTCCATCGTGTGATTTTTTCTTTATAGCTACGCAATTGGGACTAAAATATATAGTCTCTTGGTATGTAATATAAAGTACTAAGTTATTTTAAGCTATAGTGTATACCTCAGAAGTACACTACGTTTTTGTCCATCGTGACTATGTCGTTATCAAAATAAAACGATACACTTTAGTCTATAGTGGTTAAAAGTATTGTGTTAATTCATAACTTCAAGAATAGGGTTACTCTTTAATCTCCCAGGTTAAAAATACACTTTAGGATGTGCATAAAGTGATGGATCTTTGTTTTCATCACATAAGTACATTATTTAATCATCATTTAAAGTATTACTTTAGTTTCGCACTTTAATTTCTTTGTAATGTTCTAGGTATCATTTATTTCATGTTTGATTTCATTCTTAATATTTTGACTTAAACAGTGTCTGACTCATCACTTATGAAACACCCTGTACCTGGACCGTAAGGTATATTTCTCTATCTGATTTAAGATATTTGACAAACCATTTTTATTCGTACAGTAAAACTTCGCAAAGTGTATTTTTATGTAGATTTTATTTTCTAATGAGTGTGAGAAATTCCTGCTCGGACAAGTTGGCAGTGCCCTTTGATGGAAAAAATATGCAAAACCGGCGACACTGTGCCATATGCGCGCGAGATGCATGCGATATGTAAATGGAATAAATTGGGATAATTTAAATATATGAAAATACGGAATGATGTCCCTGTTACACGTGTGTCCAGACACCGTGTCGTATTTTTTCCTATTACACCGAATATCAACATATTAAAAAGGGCATATGGTCGTGTTACAAGTGTGTATAATTCAGATAGTACTTGATTAAGTTTATTACTGTGTGACTAAGTCAATCTGTTCTCGTTGTTGAGATTCAACTACTGCTACCTTACAAGTAGATTAGTTTGTGATTTAATTGGAGCTTAAGAGCCGAGGGATGGAAATTGTATTTTTAGCCAAAATCAAGTGGGCTACACCTGATTTGTTTTTCAGTTGACAAGCGTGGGAATCAGCGGGACGTAAAAATACATTATTTGTTATTAAATGTCTATTATTTTAATGCACATTTTCAGATCCAGACTTGGCACGACATTAATATTTAAATATATTTATATTAAAACAAATTTATTTGTAAGGACATATTTCATTACAAATATACAGGGCGTCCCTTCCTAAATTATTTCTATGAGAAGTAGGTGATTGGTTGTTGATATCTATTTCATCATCTTCATTCTCGCTAAGCGGAGTTTTTTCCAGATCTTGATATGAATATTCTTCTCCGTTAATAATAAGCTTGTAGTTGCGTATTTTAGCAGGTATATTTTTTTTTCTTGCATGAACCAAGTGCTTCGTAAGAAGTTTTCTTTCTTCCAGATCTTCTGGAGTTAGATCATCTCTAATGTAAATAGTGGTACCTTTAAGTTTATAACTCTGGGAAATTATCTCTGATTTTTTCAAACATGAAATTAATTCTAATCGTATTGGTCTAGTTTTACTGTTCACTTTGGTACCTATTCTGTAAACATTGTTTATTTCTTGACATAATAACTGCACACTTAACTTTTCATTTACAAGGCCTAGTACATTATACAAAGTATTCTCATTTTTAGTTTCTTGACAACCGTATATAATAATACTGTTTCTTTTAGCTCTTCTTTCACTAACCCTAAGTTTAAATTTAAGCTCTTTATTCTCTTCTACTAGTTTTTCATAATTCTTACTTATTTGGGTAGTTTTTGTTTCTAGTTCTTTCTTGAGAGATTTAATTTCTTCTTTAATTTCCGCGTTTTGGGTAGTAAGGTTCATAAGAGCTTTGTAAATGTCATCGTTTGACACATTTTTTTTTTCACTCATGCTCATGAATTTGAAAAGTACTACTCAAATGTTTGTTTAATAATTATAATTACCATTTCGATTGGACGTATTTCTTAAATTTATACAGCAATTAAAGTACTAGTAGTGTATGGCCACCTTTACAAATAATTGGAAATAAGTAAAAGATAACCAACAAGGCACAAAAACATACATACAGATAAGAAATCACGTCCTGATAATAGTAACAACATAGGAATATGTATTCTTTATGTCTATTATTTAGTTTTGCATGGATGCATTCATAATATTTGATACAGAAAGTAGTAACTTGTAAACTACTTACATTGCAGTTTTGATCAGTACCAGATATAAGCAATTTTAAAAAGTTCTTCCTGATATTATTAGCCTTTTTTACGGAGAACACTTTACACCATGTACCACTTTAGACTTCTTACTTATTAGGAATTATGATGTATCACTATTCCTGGGGGTGAGTCTACACGAGAAATGTCACAAAGTCCTGTAACATATTTTCAAAAACTCAAAATTATTTAATATACAGGATGTTTGGATAAGAGAAACGATATTAGAAGACAAAAAAGTTAGTGTTGGAATATGGTCTTCTGGGATTCAGATCTGCTTGTTTGTGCCATCTTTTCAAATTTATAAAATCGACTAAATCTTTCTGATAAATCTAAATAAATGAAAATGAAATACCGAGTAGTGATAAAGTTAAGCACAATATTCATAATGTCCTTAAAACAATTATTTTTGAAATACGTTAACCTATTCTTTAAAAAAGGCATTACATTAAAACAAATATTTTTCCAGGTTTTATGTAGTGGGTCTTCTTTTCTGGAATACCTTGTATGTGCAACTTGTTTCTATACTTCATATTATCTTGTCCGCCTTTGTAAAAAACAGCATTATTTCCAGAAATTTAGTCACTTAGAAATTGGTATTGAGGCATTGGAAATGAAATTATCGATTCGAATTTTAACGCGAGCATATGTCGCACAGCGCAGAGCATTTAACGAAATTGTTGTGGGAGAAATAGGAGAAAATGACAGTAATACGAGTCCCGAATAAAAACCACTTTGTAATACAACGGCATATGTTGACATATTGAATTAGTTGTTGAATTACTAAAAACACCACACCGGAGTTTGCCCATAGGGACGACAGGACTAGCAAAAACTCCAGGAGGGTTATAAGCTGTCGGTTCCTAATACTTAGTAAAAGTACTTAAACATATTCCATTTTATGGATTACAGAGCGTAATTTAAAATTTTTACGACCTCATGGCCCTTTAATTTTAAACGTTTATTTTTATATGTTTGTACTGCCAGATTTATGGCTGCGAGTTAAGAAACGAAAAGTTTCATGCACATTAATGTTTGTTTAATTCTATACATGTAGATAACGGTTCTCTTACTTGCTAGTGACTTATTTATTATTTCTACTGATAAAACGCTTTTATCGCATATTTTACGTCCGATATTTTGTTTTTATCTGCCAGTGAAATAGGTTGGCAACCTTTATAATAAACATTTCATTTATAACATTATCTAATGTTTGTTTTTTTAAATGCAATTTTTATCAGTTACAGCCTGGGGCCCAACTATGCGTTAAATTGAGTTAGAGATAACTTGAGTTGCCGATTAATATATTTACTTACTGAGTAAAAATAAATTAAGATAACGCGCTCCGTTCTAGCGTCTAGTGTGGTGACTCACATGTTTCAAATGCGGTACTTCGTGTACCCAAGAAAAAATGCTGTGTATACGCAGCAACTACTCGAACAAATATTGAATAAATATAAAATCGTTTCGATCAAAATTTGATAAATATGTACAGGGTGACCCAAGTTAAATTTTTTGAGAAACTAAAAATGATGCAATCAGAATTTTCATAGACCTCTTCGTTTTTAAGATACTGGTCAAAATAAAAACTAATTTTAAGGGATTCTTCCCAAGTAGCATTCTAGTGAATGGAACGTAGCAGCCACGATACTGAAAACTTTAAAGTGTATTGTCAAAATCACTACCACATGATAGAAATGGTTCTGTTACGTGGAAGTGACTAAAATAGGGAACACTTTTTTTTTGGAAGGCAACTACGTTCCAACGACCTTTTTTCTTCATATAAAAACGCGTTTAAGCTCCATTGTGATTACGTGGCGAAAACGAGGGGATGTGGTTGTCGCCTCTAAAAGAAAAACGGGAGAAACAGAGAAAGGTTACTAGATATACTTGTCTTTGTTAGCTAAATATTCGTATGTAACTCGGTCTCTTTCCTACATATTATTTCTGCCTTTAGCTTTTCCTGTTATATTTAGAAAAATAATAGTTATAATAGTGTAATATAAACAAGCCCCTGAAAAACTCGATATTCAACAATTCAAATAATTCTGTAAATTACGCGAACTAAAAAATATGTATACGTATATGTATATGCCTCAGAAAATATTTTTTTTTACCTGAAACCAATATAGTAGTAATAATATTTTTAAATTTCTATTATAAGATGACGACCTTAAACATACTCAATATCTAACTTTTTAGTTACATTCATCAAATAAGTAGCCAATTGAACTAACCCATTAACATTCCGGCCAGTTAAAGGTGCTGCAACGCTACAATGACATTGTTTCTCCACTTTACCTTAATGCGCCATAACCTCAAAATTGCAATATACGTAGTTCATGTCAACATCACATCTTGAGCATGTTTATATCTATTGTATATGAAGGATTGCCTGCCTAAGCATAACTGGAGATATGCGTACGACACCTGCCATAGCAATGGAGGTGATGCTATGTCTGCCACCTTTGGATATTCATCTAAAAGAAGTGGCTGCGACAACTATGCTTCGCCTCAAAAATACTGATATTCGACCTGAAGTAGGATGTGGAGAAGTTAGGAGTCGCCTGTGAAATGGTGTCGTCAGAAAGATGTAATCAACATCTTCACAGACGGATCAAAAAAGAAGGAAGATGCAGGATTTATTCCAGATCCTGACATATTCGATACCAATGGGCAATGGATAGGCACGCTACTGTGGTACAAACGGAATTCCATGATAAAAGAATCACCCTGTACAAACTCCTGGCAAACCTAACATGGTATGTGAGCGACACTGTCGTAATTCTGTTACTGTTGGTCAGAAAAAAAAAATTTAAATGAAATATATTTCGTTTGGTACAATTTACTATTCAGCAAAATAAAGGTGCTTATATTCTGGACACCCTGTATTTTATAAGTTCTTATTATATCATGAGAATTATTACAACAAAGTGACAGTTATCCCGTTTATGACAGTAAGAAATTTTATAGCTAGACTTAAAAAACTTATCTTTTTAAACTTGTTAGTAATTCAATACTTTTATCTCCCCTATTACCCCCGTGCATCATATCCCGAATTTTATTATTACAACATAATTTCTGAAGGCATAGCGATACCTTTTTCCAAAACAGAGGTTTGATTTATTAATGCAAAGCTAACGTTCTATTTGCTCTGAACGTAATTCCTCTTTTTATTTTAGATAACGTCTGTAAGGATTTTACGCGGTCATAAATTTGTGAAATTAACCCACTAAAAAGGGGCATTATACTAGGTAGGCGCTACCAATAAAAAAAGTGGCTGCTTAACCGATTTAATTTTAGTTAGTAAAACGTCCCTCTTTTAGATTTAGAAGCGCGCCCGTAATTTAAGGGAAGACATAAAAGCCGCCATATAACTTTACAGTACTGTAATGGTATGTCTTCTGGGACGATGTCAACTAATGAAAAAAGCACTACGTCCTATTGAACGCGTAGCTGAATTGACCTGCGAATTTAAGCACACTCTTTCTCTACTGTAAATCCATGAACTTTGCACTTAACAATTCTTGATCTAATTAAAAAAACATATAATGGGGAAGTTGCATGAATTATATATTGGTTTAAAATGTATTACTGGGTAATGTTTTGTGGCATTTGTGAGTCATAGACACATACTGTAAAACTATATAGGTAATGCGATATTTATTAGTGGTGATGTGGTGAACTTACGGTATTGTTAAACCTAACTTACTCCTTTGTTTACAATAGACAATCCGAATACTTTGAAACTTTGGTGGTATATATATAGGGTGATTCATTAATAATGGGACAGAGCTTAAAGCCCTTGCTGACCTCAAAATAGAGCGATTAAGCCAAGTATGCCTTATCCGAATGTTGCTCCTTTTCGATCTACAGGGTGTCAAAGTTGAAAAAATAAACCACATTTTCTTTATTATTTTTCGATCGCAACGACCGTATTTTATGAAATTTGGTATAGGGGGGTTTCTTGGTACTAGAAATTCGAATACGTGGATGATTTTGGTATATCTGCTAGAGGGCGCCACCAACGAACCCCTTTAAATCGCTACGACTTTTTTGGCCTACACTGTATCTCATTTTGGACTGGAAAATTTTTCTTCCCTATCTTTCCTAGTTAAAAAAGGTGCACCTTGTTGATGTCGCTAGAAGCAATCGTTTCTGAGAAAAATGCATCTAATTCTCATGATGCATGCAATTTGTCTAAAAGTAAAGTCAAATTGTTGCGTAAGTAATGTGCCATACTGTAATAGCATAATACTGTGATCAAAATAAGCGAAATTTCGTGAAATTTGCTTCAAGCGATCGAAAGATGAGAAAGAAAATGTGATTTACTTCTTCAATTTTGACACCCTATATCTTTGTTATTATTAATTTTTTTAGGATAAGCTAAAGTAAATCGACTTGGTTCACCAACATTTAGTACAATAAGAAATTGTTGCAATAAATTGAGCAAATTATTGGTTAAAGTAATAATAGAGATTTAATGATGATTATTTTTAATATTTATCCAGTAGTACAAATTTATTTACTTTTGTTTTACATTTAACATTTTTCGAACCAATATAAATCGTCAAAGATTGCAATTGATTATATTTATTTGTAAATCTTGTAAAATTTGGTTATTTTTTGGAATATCTAAAAACATTTATTGTCATTCCTTTATTCTAAAAGTTTCTCGCCTTTAATTTGACCAACAAATTAAAAATGTTTATAATGCATTGTAAGAATTTCTTGTGCCAAAACTTGTTAAATCTAAAATTGGCAGAGCGCCAAATTTCTTCAAAATTGGCGATCTTTATTTTAAAAATGGGTCTTCTTACTTTGATCAATAAATTGGCTAATTTATTGGAACAGTTAAATAAGTGTCACAGATGTTTCATGACCAATTTCTTAATGAGTCGACCAGTTGTAAAAAAAAACTAATGTATTAGTCACAATACTGCTGCCATATTGGTGTTTAGCTATTATAATGACTGATCTTTATTCTAAACATTGGTGGTTGTAAATTTGAGCCAACAGACAATTTATTTGTGAAATTAAAAATGTGTATAATCAAACTATAACAATTTCTTGAGCTAAAACTTATTAAATATAATAAAAGTATCTACAATTGATACCGTTGTTTAAAAATTCCTAATACAATACATTAAATCTAATTAGATAAATCGATAATGCTGATGTTATCATTACTAATCTTTAGCGCCTAAGTTGGTAAATATTAGATGCGGAATTTTTTTTCTATAATTAAACAATTTATGCATAGATTTCATCATCTTACTCATCCGATTACATTTTTGCATGATAGACTTATTGTCTGATATGTTATCTTCTTATTATTATAAAAATATACTTATACTTTTAATATCTCTGTACAAATATTGCTTCACAAATTTAATAAAAAAATAGAATGACATGAATACAACATTTGATAAACAATTGTTTTGTTTTTTATATAAAAAAGGAGAACAGCATGTCAAATTTCGTTTTTAAATAGATCAAAAATGATTTGATTGAAAAAAGTAAGAATCAGGGGATTTAACATTTTTAAGGCAGCAACAGAAGGAACGTATTTATTAAAAGTATATTTGTCTTCAAAAGTCATGTGTTCTTTGATATCAGATATCTAAATGTAGTAAATTGATTTATTATGTGATTTTAATTTTTTATTTATTGTGTCCAATTTTTCTGGAATGGCCTATTTCTTTACACTAAAAGAAATACTACTGAAACAGTTAGTAGAAATTTGTGCCGTCATAGAATATACTGCAAATGTGGTAAACCATATATGTTCGTTAGTGTGGTATATGCAAAAGTTTTATAGTAATTGAATTGTTGTAAATTTTAATATAATTATAAA
The DNA here is from genome assembly GCA_037114965.1 of Monochamus alternatus. Classification (NCBI taxonomy): domain Eukaryota; kingdom Metazoa; phylum Arthropoda; class Insecta; order Coleoptera; family Cerambycidae; genus Monochamus; species Monochamus alternatus. The sequence goes on along the minus strand of CM073432.1, from coordinate 22,675,855 downwards.
ACTCTTTACTATATTTTATAATAAATGTAAATATTGTAATAATAATAATTATAATTATTATTACATTAATAATTGTAATAATATTGTAAAATTTAAAATACATGTATAGCGTAAAATAACAATATTTATAGATTGTAGTAATACTTATCATTGCTAAAATTACAAAGACACAATTGTAGTGTTAATTACTACAAATTGTACTTCAATAGTCTGTGCATGTGAGAATTTGTTTTATTCGCATTAAAAAATGTGTTGAAATGTGTTCGTTGAAAATGGCATATTATTCTTAAAACATTAATATATATTTCTTGAATTTTGCAAATATTTATAGATATACGGACGCTTATATCTGTATATAAATATTTTCGCTCGACTTTTAGTTACAGAAAATTTACAACTAACGCAACTACAACTAATGTTAATATCTGTTGTAAGCTATTATTATTTTTACCGCCACAAAGGTAAATATGTTGTTTGGAATGTATGCTATTGTATTGTTTATAGACAACAGGTAATGGCGTAGTTTTGATGCAAGCGTCTAAACAACGTACCATTTTACTATTTACTTACTTTGAATTATATAACATTTATATTGGCATAAGCTGCAAATAACACGTAGCAAAATATCTTACACTTACCCTTTTACGAATATCCCACAAAAAGTCATCATTAATGAGACGTACATTTCTGTCTACCACATCTTAACACAACTAAAACGGATTAGGTTAGAGGTTAGATTCATGTGCTTCTGCGCAAGTGTAACAGAAATCACATGAAAAGTTCTATAAAATTTAATTGACTAAAAGTAAATATTTTCAAAGTGCATAGTACCCTTGTATTATCAAATTATTCCCGAAATTTCTCATATCACAATAAATTGTAATACAGGGTGTCTCTAACTTTATAGTATGGGCCTATTGTGAGGATAAAAAAAATTAAATAAAATCTGGAACACGCGATTTGACAGAAACGACTAATGATGTCATCAATTATGTTTTTTCCAGAAACATACCAAATCTTTCTTTCCGGTTAAAAAGCTCTCTTTTTTCTAATAAACTTTTATTCCCGTATAATAATTATAAGCAATATTGTCCTAAAGGTTCTAAAAAGAAATACCACCTAAAAATCACATTAGCGGTGGAAGCATCAAGTCGTCGTTATAATTGAATGTTCCTTGTTTAAAGTGCATAAATGTCACAAAATTCTTGTCATTACTCAGTACGAACATAAAATGTATAACTTTTGTGCTTATAAAATGTTTTATCATTCAGAAAATGTTGCTAATTTACGGAGTCACAAAAAAATTCAAGAAGAGCTGTAGAGTTATATCGAGAAAGGTATCCAGGTATCTCTCGAACATATTAATTCTGTTCGGGAGAATTAAATAATTGACCGAAGGGTAAGAAACAATGTTAATACAGCTGTTTCTGTATTGCGAACAAAATCCACGGCAGGCTAGCCAAGAAATGAATTTGGATAAATCAACCGTTTAACGAATTTTAAAGAGCAATGGGTATCATGACTACAAAATTCACAATATGGAGTATTTGTCTGAGCGTCACATTGAAAACAGACTTAATTTTATAGCTATAAATTGTAGTAAATGTAGAAACTGTTGATCAGAATCTTTTTCGGCACATTCTTTGACTGGAAGAAAGCCGGTTTATCAGTAATGGTTTGCCAAACAGGCGCAATGAACACTACTGGTCCATTCCACACACTTCCCACATCGTAAATCCAGTTCAAAACCAAGGCCATTTTGGAGTAAATGTATGGTGCGGCATTATCAGTAGGCATTTAATGGGGCTTTATTTTTATGAACATACATTGAACAGCGTGAATTACCTAAATTTAATACAAGAATCCTTCCAGCGCAATGTGATTTTTAGGTAGCATTTCTTTTGAGACTCTGACGATATTGCTTATAACTTTGAAACGGGAAGTAATACAGAAAAATGTCTCTAATAAAAGTTTATTAGAAAAAGAGTAAAATTTGGTATGTTTCTGTAAAAAATATGATGACGTCATTATTCGGTTCTTTCAAATCCCAAAGATAATACTTTCGATTGAAAATAGAGCTCACCTCATCCCATTTAACACCACGTGTTCTAAATTTTATTGATTTGTATCCTCACAGTAAGCCAATATTATCGAGTTTGAGACACCCTGTACATATGTCTACAATTGTTGTATACGCGATTATATATATAAAGCTGTTTACAGGCCTTTTAGGCCCAGAGCTGTGTTATTCTCCTCCATTCCATTCTGTCCTTCGCCTTTCTTTTCCAATCCGTTACATTTTTCTCCCTTAGATCTATTACCACTGCTTCTCTCCATCGCTTCCTCGGTCTACCTCTTTTTTCTTGTAGTTAGGCTTACTCCCTACTATTTTCTTAACTGCCCTTTCATCTTCCATACGTTCTAGATGCCCTAGCCACTGCACTCTTCTGGCTTTTACAAATTCGTCTATTGTTGGTGCCTGGTACATTGCATATATTTTCTCATTATTTCTCCTTACATAGCCTTCCTCCGTCTTCTTACCCCCTAGAATTCTCCTTAAGATCTTCCTTTCCCACCTTAAAAGGTTTTCTCTTGACTTCTTATTGAGAACCCAGGTTTCACTACCATACAGAGCTGTCGGTCTCAAAATTGTTTTATACATTCTAAATTTTACTCCTCTGGACAAATTTTTTGATTTCAATAAGTGGTTGACTGCTGCCAAGTTCTGTTTGCTTTTATTATTCTCCTATTTATTTCTTGTTCCTCATCACAGTTAGCTGTTATTAGCGCCCCCAAATACACATATTCTTCAACTTCCTCAAACTCCATCTCTCCATGCTCTGTTCTCAATTTAAAATTGGTATTCTTTTTTTGTTCTCCTATTCTCAAAAGCTTACTTTTTCTCTTGATTTATCTGCAATCCCACTTTACGTGCTTCCTCCACAAGTTTTCTCGTTACTTCTTCTAATTCCCTACTATCTCTAGCAATAATAGCCACGTCATCTGCATAACTTACAATTTGATGACTTTTAAACAATATGTGTGCTCTATTCAACCGACTATCTCTTATGACCTTTTCTAGTCCTAAATTAAAAAGAAACGTTGGGACCGGGTCTCCTTGTCTCAGTCCTGTATCAATAGTAAAGCCTTCCGAACATTCACCTTTTATTCGTACTTTTCTATATTTAATACATTTGGTATCTATCGAACATACATGATATAAATATTGTACGAAAACCGATTTGAAATAGCTTAATTTACAATAAAGTAAAAAGACAAGAATCGTTATTATATGAATAATTATTGAAGTTGGTAATGATATAATACCAGCAATATATTAAATATGCTAAAGATAGAAGGAAGATTATTGAGGAACAATAGAAAACTACTAACTTTCAATAGGAATAGTACCTAAAGTAGATTCTTGTCTCACATTCTATGGTATTGGTGGCAGTTATACCGGGCAAGAAGCATTTTCAATATAACCACGTGGATCTCTGGTCGTAAACTAAGTTTGCCGTAAACGTAATGAGCCTGTGAAAAGGTTTATCACTCAATAAACAAAGCTGAATTCGTGATGTCGCTAGTTACAGCGAAGGGCTGGAATGATGACCAACATGGCAGAGCCATACGTGAAATAAAATCCATTTTATTATTAACGTTTCTCACTAAAACACACGTTCAGAGATTATCATGGCTTTACATCCATCCGCGTTTATCATTTCCAATTAGGAAGAGTCGTTACATACGCAATGAAATACGCAGCTCATCTTGGTGGATTTAAATTACGTAGGGGTTTAAGCACGTCTGATTTGTCTCTTGGTCTTTATGCAGGCGACGCGACTTTATGGGCTCATTTAAATTTGTATCTGCCGCTGCACACGCTGAACTGTTTCAAAATAATGCTGACTCTACCCTTATTCAGGAAGTGGAGGAGGCTTTTCCTTCTCTGTTTATTATTTGGCTTGGCGGATGTGGTTTACTCGTACTTTTCGAAGGCATTCGATCTTATTGACCACAAAATTCTGTTAGCGAAATTGGATCGATATGGTTTTTCCGTGTCCTTGGTTGAATTGTTGAATATTTCTTAGCTGTATCGGGTGTTCCGCAGGGATCAAATCTTGGGCCCTTTTGTTTTTGTTATTTATTGATTGACTCATGAATTCTGTTGACTGCCATAAACTTATTTATGCACATGACCTTAAAATTTATTGTAATATAAATAGTATTGCGGATTGTTTGTACTTGCAGTCTTAGATAGATTCAATAAATTTGTGTAGGTTATTTTCACTTAAATTAAATATTAATAAGTGTAAGGTAATTAGTTTCTTCATAAAGAAAATTCCGATTATGTTTAATTATGCGTTGAATAATGTTATCCTGCAAAGATGTATTGGAACTAAAGCCTTAGGAATATTCTTTGACTGTGAGTTGAATTTTTTGGAACACATAAATAACATTACAAAATCAGCTAGTACAGTACTTGGTTTCATTATTAAAGACTGTAAGGGTTTCACAAATGAGGCAGCGTTAAAAACATTGTATCTTTCATTTAAAATTACTGGTGTAGGTATATATATATATATATATATATATATATATATATATATATTTAAAATATCTTTCATTTAAAATTACTGGTGTAGGTATATATATATATATATATATATATATATATATATATATATATATATATATATATATATATATATCCCAGACAGGGTTATGACCATGAGTTACTATTATCGACCTTTGATATTCCTTCACTAAAGACTAGGCCTATTATGTGTAGTATTGTATTCTTATTTAGACTATTTAATAACAACATTGATTGCTCTTTACTTTTGGAACGTTTTGATATGAGAATATCTAATTTTTGTTTTAGGCAGACTGACACGTTTTATTTGCCAACACTGATAACCAATATTCTTTAAAAATCACCAGTATATACTGTCACTTAATTTTAATATGATATCTGGTCAATGTGACATTAACCACAGTGGTATTCATTCATTATAATCAATTATATATGTTACTATATACAGATTTTTTTTTGTTTTTATTTAGTACACCATTTTTTAATAATTTTTTTTTCCTGTAAGTGGATGTTTTCTGTTGGGCAAATAAATGAATTGCAATATGTTACATTTAACGGTTTTAAATCAATGTTTTCATTGTCACGTCAGGGGTTCCACACGATTCCAATCTTGGCCCCCTTCTTTTCTCTATGTTTATTAATGATGTAAGCTCTATCATTACGTGTCAAAAAATATTTTTCGCCTATGATTTAAAAATATATTACATCCAGAGCCGACTGTGTAAGTTTACAGACTAATATTAATGAAATACATGGTGTACATTGAACCATCTCAACCTGAACATTTCTAAATGTAAAGCTGTAACATTTTCTCGCAAAATTAACAATATTGCCTTTAAATATCAAATTGTTTCAGGTGTTGCAACTCGTGTAAGTGAAATTAAAGATTTGGGAGTGATTTTTGAGCTAAGCTTTGTTTTGTGTCACATATAGAATTAACTTTTTCATCGTCTATGAGAATATTGGGGTTCGTTTTCAGATTCAAGAATTTTAAGATATTAATGTCCTTAATAAACTTTATTTTACTTATGTTCTATCTAAATTAGAATATTGTTCTTTGATATGATAATCCTTTTTATAAGTGTCATATTAATATGATTGACGCAGTACAAAGAAAACTTTTTAAAATATTTCGACTTGATATACATACGTACCCGGCTAGAGGCTATGATTACAATCAACTGTTAAGCAGATTTAATATTAATTCACTTTATTTTCGAAGAAAATTTTACAGTGTTACATCACCTTACATTTTTATTAAATTATATTAAGTACTTTAAAACTTATTCAAGAAAAATCGATTTCCAGCGGCGTCCTTCAGGGACACATATCGCCGTAAAATTTTTTATAGGAATTTGTCATCTTATTTTCTCATATTCTTTCTGCACTCGAAAGATTTTCCACATTTTCCCAGGCACCCTGTACTGAATATCTTCACCAGAGGTAAAATTTAAACAATTTCTAAATATTTTTCCAATATAAATTAATTCTCAGAACCAATGGACTGGATGAATTGTTATAAATATTAATATAGTTGCTTTCTGATTTGTATATGAATGCCGATTTTTGCAGGAGCACAATGATAATAATATTTGTGCCTTTACTAGTTAAATTCCTGCTATTAATCAGGGTTGATGGTGTAGTAGTGAGGGCTGTAAGATGCACGTAGGTACTCTAAAGCGCTAATATAAAACGTTGAGTGAAGTTTTAGGAGTGACGATTAGACTGGCATAGAGCCATCCAGATTAAAAGCTTTTAAACGTATGAAAATGTTTACACGTTATAATGGGTGTAATAACGGCAGCAGTTGGCATTTTATGGTTAAAACTGTCAAAGTCGGCGATGACATAACGTTATGCGCTGCTGAAGTGCACCATACACGGTTGCTGTTACAGGGTGGCTTAAATCTTAAATCAGTTATGTAATAGCAATATCAGATCTTAATGTCATCAACCTTGAGCTTAACTTTGTTCCTCTTTGAGGAAAAACTTTGTAAGGGTTAATTAGGCATTTTGGAAGTGGCTTTGGATTATCGTCATAAGAGAAACGATATTCTAAATTTAAAGAAATTCCAGACAAGCTGTTTAGATGCTTTGGTAAGGTTAGAATGTTGATCTAGCTGAAAGGAAAACTCGAAGTTGATAGCTATGCGAAAGAGCTCTGTCCCAGCTGTGCTAATTGGAAATTAGATGAAAAACTGCAAGGTCATGGAGATCCACAACATACTCTTGGTTGTTTGGAATGATTATCCAACAAAGGAATAATATTTTTCTTAAATCGACTCCTACTCTCTCTACAATACTTCAAACTATGATTATTATTGAATTTAAATTATTTTACTTTGTCAATAAGACTATAAGAAACACATACAGTTACAAAGGGAGGTGTTCTCATGTACTCAAGAATAAATAACATTTCATTTACAACAACTACTAATAGTAATAGGTATAGCACAAAGAATTCTTTGTTTCATGGGTAATAGATACTTAGGTTTATTATGACTTAATACTCCATACCCACAATACAAAATTAGAAATCATGATCGATCACACTTTGGCATAACCGATCGATAGTCGATAGACCACAAAATACGGTATTTAGAGCACGTGATCGTCGCTTGTTGGTGTACTAATGGTGTACCAATAAAGTATTTTGTATTATACACACAACGTCAAACGTGTTGGACCTCCTGTATATAAAGTGATTCGATTAAACCTAGTGATTTTCTTAATGTGGTAAAAAAGTACATGTACTTAGGGGACAAAAAAGACAATAAACATTGCAGACTATGAACCTTTACTTTATTGCCAATATTTTTACAAATATGGTCAATTTGGCAGTGTATTCAGCCAAGTGTTCCTTTGAATTTGTGTACATTATAATGCCAGGACGTGAAATTTTTGCGTTTACCGGAGCAAGGATGACTGCTTTACATGATGCAGGACATTCTAATCATCAGATACCGAACATGTTGGGTATTCCTAGATCATCTGTTGTACGAATAGTACACAGATATGAAGAATTTGATGCAGTGGAAAACATACCACGTAGTGGATGTCCTCGAGTATCTAATGAAAGGGAGGATCGGTATTTGGTGCAATATGCCCGTAGACACTGCACATCTTCCGCTTCAGCTCTCAGGACCCACTTTCAAGATACGTTTTGCCCTGTTATATCGACACCTACTATTCAAAGACGACTTCACAACACAAATTTACGTGCTAGAAGACCATTATGGGTCCCCACTCTACTTCCAAGGCATCGTGCTGGCCGTCTCCAGTGGGCGCGAGGGCATAGGTGTTGGCTTTTACGCCAGTGGCGGTGGGTGTTATTTACAGACGAAACCAGAACTGGGCTGGTTACTGATGACAATCCCCAAAGAGTCTGGAGAGAACCAGGTCGTCAATAGGGACTTCCCCGTGAAGTTGTTCCGTATGAAGGGGGTTCTGTAATGTTTTGAGGTGGAATAATGTTCAATCGCCCCACCACATTAATTCCAGTTGCCAGTCAAATTTACATGGAACAAGTTATTACGCTCATTTCTACCCCCTGAACGATTTAAGTGAAAATTGTGTATTTATGGATGACAACGCTTGATCACATCACGCAAGAAGGGTTCAAGAGACACTCGAAGCAGGACATATTAATAGATTAGATTGGCCATCCAACTCCCTTGACATGAATCCTATTGAAAACATGTGGATTTCGCTGCTAGAGCCATTCATAATCCATATTCCTCCACCTCAGACTGCAGATGAGTTAGTCGTGGCGGCAGAAGAGGAATGGAACAATATTCCGCAAAAGATCGTTAACCGCTTGATTATCTCAATGCACAGACGTGTCAATATGCTATTGGAATGTGGTGGAGATCATACCTACTATTAGTCAAGTAGAGAACTTGCTTTGTTACTTATTTTTGATTTAATTTAATTCAAAAACGTCATACATTTGCTGGTTTTTAATTTTCTAAGTACTCAGTTTATCGAACATATTCTTTTCACAAAAAAAAGATTCAGAAAACAATATACTTTCATAAATGTATTTGGTTTTTCTGATAAAAAAATGTCTTTAATAAGAATGAGGAGAGGGGTCCAAAACTTTTAACGTTATGTGTATTTAACTTATTGGTCTGTTTTTGCTTTCTGGATTTATTTGTTCGATATGACACGTTTATTGAGACTAAAAAAGACACACTTTTTTCATCTTGATGATGAAATTTCTTTTTTATTATTGTTAATTCATATAATAAAATAATGTAAAATTTTTTTTAATTGCTGTTTATAGCAAACGTAACAAGCACGTGTTTTCTAAATTAATCATAATTTCTATACCCCATAGTTACATTTGTATGTAATTACACATAAACTAGCGTTCCTAAACTACAAATTAACGTATATTGATGTATTGTAATTAGATTGGTAGTGTTTGGTAGATAGCACTAATACCTGAATTAAAATGGACACCCCGTACAATGTCAGCGCCTACATCGCCCATAGATAATGCGTCACATCCCTTGATTAATGAATCCTAGGGCATTATATGACATTTTCGTTCCCGCTTCGCATGTGTATGCATGTACAACCCTAAATTTATCTAAAATCAGTACAGGGTTAAGTGTAAATGTCATTAGCTATAACCAAAGTCATAATAAAGTGGTCTTCCATGCACTTTATTGAAATCACACTTCAGGAAACATGTCCAACGTTGTAAACATTTCGTCCTAGAAAGGTATCATTAGTTACATTTATACCGTAAATAATTACTGAGAGTGAAAACATTCTAGAAAATTTGCCATTGATGACATTAGTTGTACTCAAACCGAATGATTACATTCAATTGTAGCACTGATATGCCAGGTGGTCATAAAGTTCCTCACAATATTCATAATTTTAACAATTAAACATAACGTAAAGAATGTAGTTTTTTGATACATAGTGATTTTCCGGGTTGTTGTGCCGTGACCTCGGTAACTGGTAGCTGCCAGAAACAGAATTAAAATGTACATCCCTAGCATTAGCCGGGATTCTTTTACCTGCTCTGGTTGTTCTCGGGCTAGGCTCTGTGGGGACAGACCCACTATCGGTGTCTCTGGGCCCGTCCATATATTGATTTCGGTTCCTATTGTTGGTATTTACGACTTGCTTCTAAGCATGGGATGCGACCAGGTACAGCGGCGGCTACGGAACGCCTCGGAGGACCACCATTATCCGAGGAACGGTTCCGACCGTAGCAGTCGGCCGACCCGACCCGATCAACTGCGAGTTGTCATTTTTGATATTTGAAATACTGATGTAGCTAAATACTTGCATGACAAAAAAGTTTATACGAAGTAATCGGATATTTGAAATCGTCTGGTTAGAGACTATAGTATCCTAGCGGTGTAAAGGTTGAAACAACTAGAACTTCTTTCTCGGAAACTAAGAATTTTACAAAAGTTTTTTTTACGATATTAACTCCATTTTTCATGACGCACTCTGTATAAATAATTAAATGCTACTCACTCAGTAGTATTTAATTATTAAATACTGCTCACTCAGTAGTAACAAAAAATCGTAGCAGTTATATTTGTTCTATCATACAAACTATTAATTTAAATTTCCTTCGTAGATGCTTAGTTCTTATATAACGATAATTGGGGTAAATATTATGAGTACGAAAATATAGATTACTCATTCATTTTTTTTTTGTTATAAATATTTGCCCAAACTGTATTATAGAAAAGTAATCTAATTTAGCATAAAGTAGAGTTTCCTTGTGACTAGCATATTACTAAAAGGTTTATTTTGTCAATACGTGGTTTATAATTCAATTTACTGTTGTGATATTCCAATATCAGTTAGTTACTTGTGTATTCTCTTTAAAACTTCTCCAGTAATATAATATCGAAATTTGATTTTATTTATATTTCTTGTTATGGTCATAACACATTTTTTTAAATTTATGTCCAACTATATAGCTCGCCAATATCATTTTTCAATACGTCACAGTTGGCTTGTGTTATGATTGTCCTATAAAATTTTATATCATCAACGAAAAATTGGCATTTAAATTAAATTATCTAGTAAATTATTTATGAAAAATATAAATAACAAGAGCCCTAAATCCGAACCTTGGGGAATACCTGAGACGGCCGTGTACCCTGGCGATTACAAAGATACAAAGCAAAATACTGTATGTATTTTTAGTGAAACCAAAACGATGCAGCTTATTCAGTAAAATATCATGATCATCTTTATCGCATGCTTTTCTGTAATGCTAAATTTATATCAGTATGTGCTCAAAAAACTTAACTAGGTATTTGTCTACAGACCATTGAAGATGAAATAGGGCAGAAAATTATTTGATTCATTCCTGTAGGAGATTTTGAAATTAAATAAAAGTCGTAGAATGGAATCAAAGTTTAAAAATATAAATACTAGAAAAATCATTGTATTTAATCTCGCAGCTATTTTTTATAAATGAAGTAATCGCCAAGATAACTTTATAGTCAAAATTAATAGACGATCACATACAGGGTGTTAAAAAAAGAATGTAAAATATTTAAGGAGGTAATAGTATGAATCAAAGTAAGCAGAAAAGTCTCAATAAACATGGGTCCGCAAAGTAACGGTTGCGGAGATATGGAATGTTTTATGTTTTTTAGCCCTAGAATCTGGACATCAGGCACGTTTTTAATTAAACACTTGGATGGGTATTGTAGGTGACAGGTTTCTAGGTCCTGATGTTTTACCAAACCAATTAACAGGCGCTGCTTACCTCAACTTTCTGCAGAACACACTGTATGAGTTTTTGGAAGACATTTCTTTGAATCAGAGGCAACAAATGTGGTTCCAGCATGATGGTGCTCCAGCTCATTTTTCCATGGCCGTTAGAGAGCATTTACACCAAACTTTTCCACATAGATGGGTAGGAAGGGCCGGACCTGTTTTATGGCCTCCAAGATCGCCTGATCTTAACCCTCTAGATTTCTTTGTTTGGGGATATTTGAAGACATTAGTGTATGGTACTCCTGTAAATAGCCTGGAAGAGCTGCAGCTACGGATTAATCAAAAGTGTCAAGAAATCCAAACCAAGGAGGGTTTCGAAAGAGTTCGAATATCGTGCCTGCTTGGAAATGGACGGAGGGCACTTTGAACATCTTCTGTCACTTTGTTTTTTGTTTGTTAAAAGCTTCCTTTGTCGGTTTATTCCTAATAAAATAAAATGTTTGAAAAACGAATGGTGGTCCATATCTCCGCAATCGTTTCTTTTCGGACCCATGTTTATTAAGACTTTTCTGCTTATTTTAGTTCACTATTACCTCCTGAAATATTTAACACTCTTTTTTTAACACCCTGTATACAATTAGGTGGATACGACTTTAGGACTTTTTTTATCTTATTTGTGTACTTTGTATGTACTCAAAAAGCTTAACTAGGTACCTTTCTACCTCATGTAGGAGGTTTTGAAATTAAATAAAAGAAGCAAATTGGAATTTAAAAAGTATAAAAAGATAAATACTACAAAAATCATTGTATTTAATCCCGCAAACATGTTTTCTTAATGAAGTAATCGTCAAGAGAACTCTATAGTCGAAATTAATAGACGATCATATATACAGTTACGTAGACACGACTATAGGATGACTTTTTTGTGTTACTTTTGTCTGTAAAAAAATAAAGTGCACATCTGTCGGTAAATTTATTGTCAACTCACGTTAACAAATTCATTGTCTGTATCAGCTACATCTCATCGAAGAAAAAAACGAATTAAAAATTAAATTATGCAAAAGGTTCGCCCAACCGTCAAACCTCAAATGGATTATTATTAGAGCTACTACAGCGCGTAGTGAAAATGTTCTGTTAATAATTTTTTTATAACCTGCAATGTTGACAAAAAATTGAATCTAGCCTGCTTTGCATAGTTCGCAGCGTTTCTCCTTGCCTTCCACAATGTGTTTACCACCACAACCTGCCCAAGGGGACAACACCTGAAAAGGTAGATTTTTACCTGCTAAATACCAATTTAAAAATTTACCCTTTGCCTCCTGATAGTTGCGAATATGGCTTTTTGTTCTATTTTTTATCCGTCTGGCATTTTTTTCAAGATGTGGCTCCATTTGACTTCATTAGTTCCCACAGGTGTGTGTTGTGTAAACAAGTTTAATTTGTCTAACAAATACGATTCATTAGCCTAATCTGAATCCAAATGGGGCATTAACATAAATGTTAGGAATTAGTTTTTTTTATACGCAACGGCAACGGTTCTCTTGATACAGGGGGTTTACAGTTAACCTAAAAAACAACCATAACGTATGCTTGACAATTATAAGTTGCAGGAATTAATTATTTTTAGAAAAGCTTTATAAAACAATTTACGTTTTTTTTTTGTAAAAAGAAACAATGAAGTTGTCAAATTACTTTTTAAATAATGTAAAGCGATTTGTAATTTATTACTCAAATCTAAAATTGTACAAAACTTTTTTAAATTGACCGATTTTCAAAATAATAATATATTTCATATTTTTTGTATTCTTCTAACTTTATAGTTTTAAAAAATAAGATACTTATTAATAGTGTTCATTAGGAAACAGTATAAAAGCTTTGTCCTTCCAATTTGACAATTGACCAAATGAATTTTACTTTAATTTTCTCTTAATTCCAAAAAATGTACTGTTTATCTCATCGATATAATATAAAAACATTCTGCGTGCAGGTGGTGAGCTGTAGACAGGACCGTATTTACGTTGGATACCAGTATTCGTTGAATATCGCCAATAATAATTTAAAATAAAATTAAGTATATAATAATAAATTTAAATTTTTTTAAAATTAAGTAGATAATAATGAATTATTGGGTAAAAAAAAACAAATGCTAAATACATATTTTGATTAAATGTTGGGATGTTATTATATAATTTTAAATTATTATTATATTTTTTGGATGTATTTATATCTTAGCCCAGATAAAAATGGCATAAGGAAAGTCGCATTATTTTTGTCCAAAGAATATGTGATTAATGGCATGGCCTTTTATTTTGGGACAACCTGTATAGATACAATATATAACAAATATAATAATTTCCCGTATATGTCATATACTAAATAACAACGATACCATAAAACATAGAAAAAAAATTACTTATACATTATAATAAGAAAAACACATTAGCACTAACATTCGTCAGAGTTACTACTAATCTCACTTGTATCCGATTCTTCATCAACAATTATGATGAAACCACTTTTATTTAACCCAATCAATTGGTGCAGCTTTATATCCCTCAATTTTCGATGCATTTTTTCCAATTAGCTAATGTAATTTTATTCACCTCTCTTCTTATAACATCTATAACTGCTTTGTCAAATTTTGGAAAAGTATTATTTCTTCGAATATCTCTTTTTAACTGTCACCATATTAATTTAATGGGAAACACAGGATTATGGATGCAATCCTAGAACGCAAAATTATTGCCCTTGACTGTATGCAGCAACTCATCTTTCTTCAAACTAGCAGCGTACGCAAATTTTTGAATATTTTTTTGTGCCAGTATCTGGAATCCTTTCTGAAAGTCTTGATATGTTATGCATATATCCACATATTCTAATGATTTTTATGCCACTTGTTTGCAATAATTATATTGCACCACTCTATCTAACGATTTGTTTTTGGCGTCTTTAGAACATTTTTATTCTCTATTTTCATATCGATGAGATGAAGTATACGAATATATATATATATATATATATATATATATATATAAAATTTCAATAAAATTCAAATTCAATAAAAACGAAACAATTATTTTTTGGGAAAAATCCTCGAACAGGTCGATTTTTAATTTAAAAAATACATATTTTAGCGTAAAATGCGATTTTCAAATGTCATTTGTTTTCGAGTAATGACGTCATCGATTTTTTTTTAAATGGCAACGCCATATTTTTTTCCTTAATTCTGAAAGATCGTTTAATTCTCTATCAGACAGTACTAAAATTTTGCCCTCTTACTTAGGAAAGTTTTCGAGTAAATGACGATTGAATGTTAGAAAACGTAAATCAATTAAAATATAGCAAAAACGTTATCAAGTTTAGTTTTTCGAGAAAATCCTCATTGGATGGCAGAGGCACATACCCAACACCCTCAGAAATTAAATGTGTGAGCTGGAATAGTTGACGACAGAATAGTAGGGCCTTTCTTCTTTGAAGGAACCCTTACAGGACAAAGATATTTAGAGTTTCTAGAAAATGACCTTGTTCCAGCCCTTGCAGTAATTTTTCCTAACGATAATGACCCTGACATTCCTGACGATACCATATGGTTTCAGCAAGACAGTGCACCTCCGCACTATGCGCGCCCTGTACGAGATTTTTTGGACAACTGTTTTCCTGGGAGGTGGATCGGCAGACGCGGACCGATAGAATGGCCTGCAAGATCGCTAGATCTTACACCTCTTGACTATTTTTTATGGGGATACTTTAAGTAAAAAGTGTACATTAATAAACCACGTAATTTAGAAGAACTTCAAAATCGCATTCGGGACGAAATACGCAGAGTTACCCCAGAAATCATTCATAATGTGCAAGAAGAATTTCTTCACAGACTTGCGCATTGTCAAGAAGTTGGTGGATGGCAATTTGAACATTTAATTTAAGTATAAAATTTAATCAATTGTATTTTATTTTACATACCTCAGAATTGTTACTTTTTTATGGATAAAATTTACGTTTTCTAACATTCAATCGTCATTTACTCGAAAACTTTCCTATGTAAGAGGGCAAAATTTTAGTACTGTCTGATAGAGAATTAAACGATCTTTCAGAATCAAGGAAAAAAATATGGTGTTCGAGGATTTTTCCCAAAAAATAATTGTTTCGTTTTTATTGAATTTATTCCATACTTTTGGCGCATACTGTATATTTGATAAACTTCAACACGTTGTGTCTCGAAAACCAGCTATTGTCCACCATGGTTCATTAATTTCCCTGATTTAAATTAAACCGAAATTATGACACGGATTTAAGAGATATCTTGTATATTTTGTGATAAAATAAATTATTATTTCTTGAACTGACCTGGTACGATGATAATTCAAGTTTGGAACTAGCACATAAATCCATCGTATAGATAGAATTGTTTAAAGTTGTCTTTTAGAAAGTGGTTTCCGTTATCTATGCAGTATCGGGTCCCAGAGGCCCAATAATTCAGGGGCGTAAAAAATGTGGTTTCACGAGCCTCCGATAAGCGTCGGTAAAAAACATTATCTCGGAAAATCCATTTGGGGAAAACACAATTTACGATTCGTAACAGCAAATGCAGAAAATATGTCGCGGAAGGTGCAAGTCACCGCACTGATGGAAGAAGCCAGCAATCCATTGTGACTTACACTTAATTGGATTCGAGCATTTCGAAGTCCCTATGAAATGAATTAATCGACGCAACGAAGCAGAGCAGCGTCGGGATTAGGGGCTCGAACATCAAAATTGCCGCAAAATATCATTAATTACCTCGACTGTACGCCAGTGAATTAAACAATTTTAGTTTCGAGGTAATTTGTCATCCACTTGTGAAAATCGTCCCTAATAAATGGCTGGCAAATACGGCTTTGATCTAGAGCTTTGAATAATACAGTTATTTTAGGTGCGCGATGAAATTTTTATCGACCTTTTTACATGCAATATCAATAATGAAAAATGTCCAGTGCTGCTGTAAATTTACACAAAAACAACCGTATCGCTATGAAATTGGTAATAACTCTTTCGGTTCCAATCAAAATATAAATCACACGCCGTAATAACGGTCAGGCTTAACCGACACTATTTTTCAAAACAGCACGCAGAATATGGAGGCGAACAAGTACTAACCACAGTTAAAGATTTTCTGATACAGCATTAAATATTGTCAAATGCAAAATAACAATTTTTTCTTGAATACGCATTCCTGGAGCGAAGAGGATACTTATATGTTAATAGAATGGAACTATATCTAGAATTATGACATATAAAATGCAAAGGCAATAGAAACCGTATGAAAAAACAGAATGTTATACAGAAATCAGTTGAACTATTTCAAACAAAACAAATTTAAATACAAAGAAAACTGCATAACCTCAGCAACAAATTTTGAGTTGCTCTGAATCTTCCAATTTTAATTTTCGAAATAATATTATAATAACTTCTAAATAATTTTATTTCTGAAAACATTTGTTTTCTTATCCATCCTTTTTTCCTTTATTTTCGCGTACTTTGCGTTTTCTTATCATTATAATAATAACAGTGTCATTGCAGCACCTATATTTCCGTAGCTCTTCCTTCATATTTGAATTTGATTCAATAATATTGTTGGAACTTTTTAACTAGCAGCGGAAACGAAAAAGTAAATTACTCTAAGAAGTCGTCTCGTAAGCATATGCCAATGAAACTTCTAGGATTGTGGGAGGGTAGCTTAAGAGGCTACAGCTTTTAGGTCTCATTCCTTTGTGCTTCCTCCCATTAGAAGATCAATCCACCTGAGCCGCTCACCAACCTAATAAAGATGGTGACATTGCTCAGAGGGGTCTCTCTAATGTAGGCCATAGAAGATCATCGTTCTCCCAACACAAATTCTCTTGTTGACGAGATGGCAATGCACTCCTGGCCAGTTTGTCAGCTACTTTATTTTCATTACACCGATCGTGTCTCTTTACCCAACATACAAATATGCTGTTGTCGGTTGACGCCGCTACTAGTGCCTGGTGGCATTCCCATGTTGATCTATCTTTTGATTGTGTAAGATCAGTACTGATTGTCTACTATCTGTGTAGATTCTAATGATTTTGACTGTTGCATGCTGTCAATTCTTTGGGGGCTATGGTTATATCTACTAATTTCCGTTTGTACCAGGGTGTATAGACCCCACTTTCTGCATCTTCCATCCTTTTTTATCCACCTGTAAAGATGTTGATTACATCCCCACTGACGGTCTTACATTCCTGATAAGGACCGTGTAGGGTCTCTCAATCGTATACTTGGGAGAATTGTTGTCAGTGTCTGCCTGCAGAAGGGACATCTTTCTGACAACCCCATTCCACAGGCAACTCTTAATTTCTCCACATCCTGCATCTGGCATAATACCATTCTCCAGGCGAGGCATGGTTGTCGCGGCTAGCCCCATTAGATGAATATCCAAAGGTGGCAGGCAGCATTACCTCCATTGCTATGGTGGGTGTTGTTCGCATAGCTCCAGTTATGCTCAAGCAGGTAATCCTTTGAATCTGACTGAGCTTTTGTTTAGCTGTCGTCTATTGGACTTGCGGTCACCAGACGAGAACTACATAGCAACTGCTTTAGCAAGCAAATCTCACAAGTTATTTGCAAGTGGACACGAAGATTTACAGTGGCGGTTCTACAAAATTAAAATTGTTATTTTTTATACTGAATCATGAGTATCATATAAAATGATTTGTATGCTCATGTTACAAATAGAACTTAACTCACATGATAAAAAATCAAATAAAACTTTTGAAATTTAATAGTGAATATGACTCTAAAATGTCGAAATGGGTTCCTTATAGAGGGTGTCTGGAATATGTGTGTTTTGCTGTATGATAAATTGCACCAAACAATTGTTCTTCTCTGACCAACAGTGTTAAAGTTATAACAACAAACAGGTTTTGAATGTGTGACAACGTCGCACACCTACTATGCCAGATGCTTCTACACTATGCTCAAAATGACTGCTGTTGCTTGCGATGTGAAGAAACTAGATTTTACTTTTTAGGTATCCCCACAAAAGGGATCGTGGAGGCCACTCAATACTGCCTCTTCTCTCAATCCAATTCCGCGGAAAATGTTGGTCCAAATACTGACGGACAATTAACTGTTCTGTTGAAAAATCAAATGATCTTCATCATACTCTGGAACATTTTCAATAACATCAGTCGAGGCAGGGTCAATAGCGTCTTCCAATAATGGCAAATACATTTGGCCAGTCAAATTACCAGGTAGAAAAAAAGGACCCACCAGCCGGTCACCGAAAATTCCAGCCCATACATTTAATTTTTCCGGTTGCTGTGTATGCATCTCATGGAAAACTCTTGGGTTTGAATCTGATCAATAGCGGCAATTGTGATGAGCTTTCAAAATAAATATTACTCAACCTCCAATGCCATTTAAATATTTTGGGGTCATGCTTACCCTTGCTTGGGGATGAAAGTGGCGGAGTCAAAAATACCAACAAAGTCCCCCTTTAATCTAAAATCGACGGATCGGGCGTTTTTCTACAATCTTGACGCAGTTCCTGAAAATGGCTCTGTTTCGTTTTCATCTGGCCACCCTGTATAATACGAATGTGCCATTAAAGAAATTTAAATGCATATTTACGTTGAAAAAAAATCAAATCTTTATTAAAATATACATACACGAACATTCGTCTATTTCACGAATATTTGTCTGCTCAAATGTGAAGCTAAGGTAATTTATTCAGTCATTTGAGAATGATGGACTCAAAATTCGTAACTAATATAGTTTATATCTGCATTTCCTGATACCTGAGTACCAAAAAAATTAAAATAACATATTGAACATTATTAAGCGTACTCTGCCCGTAATTTCTAATGAGATTTTTACCTGTTAAATCATTGTGTTAAAACGAGAGTCGAATATTTTAGACGTCATTGTAATTTCCAAGCGTCCGTGTGTTGTGATTGCAGCCGCTACGATATGAAATATTTTTATGTTCATTATCTTACGTGTATGCAGGTAAAAAAGGACCTGTCTCTCAAACAAGTTCATGCGCTGTCCGTCCGTAATACAATTGTGAATAAATCATTTGCCTCATGGAACCAAACAGCTTTTCAAGCAGACTGTACAACAACAAAATCTGTCTTGGATATTAGATTGATGCTACTGGGCTTACCAGCAGTGTGCCTGAGGCTAAGCCAAGAGTGTGCTGTAAATAGTACGCTCATTCACCACCTTTAACTTCTACCTCGAATTCAGTACAATCTTCGCCACAGAATAGTTAAAAAGTTAGAATAGTACCCGCTACATTTTATAGAGCTAGAAACAGTTACACGGCGAGGAAAAATATTAGAATATATTCGCCGTGATACCACCTTTCACCGTAATCCCTTGACGCTCAAGAAATATGGATGGTTTTTACATACAAGCAGTTAGACAAGACTGATTCTGACTCTATGTTGAAGGTATAGGTTGGCCACTTGGCTTGATAATATACTACAGGTAGGTACAGTGTACGTCATATCTTATTATGTTGATATGTTTTTTTGTTTACATTTCAGTTTACCCGATTGTATACAAGGTGAATAACCACAGACGTGGTTATTATACAAATGAAACGATGCTCGAATACACGGGCAAAAACGGTTAAAGAAATATATATATACATTTGAGAAGTAGAAGGACAGTGTACCTGTTATAGATATATACGAGTTATGATAGTAATTATCATTACGTATACAGGATGTCATTGAAAATACTACCCGATCGCGAATATGTTTTAATGAGGCATATGAAGTGGTTCAAATTGTATACACTGGGATAATATACTTATTATTATTATTATTATTATTCGAAATACGTTAACTTATATTTTTAAAAAGCGATTGCTTTAAGATAGGTTTTGTTTATAAAATATACAAGATGTTCAAAATGCTCTCAATTAATATTCCGAAACTTTATTAAGTAAACCCGTGATTTTAAGGAACCTCATAAGAACAAATCCAAGGCGTTTAATCAGGTGGTGAATTTTTCAATCCAATGAGTTATTATTTTCAGTGAAAATAACAAATTCAGATAATTAAAATTGTTTGATTAATAAACCCGTGATTTTAAGGAACCTAGTAAGAAGAGATCCAAGGGATAAAAATTGGGTCAACGTGGTGGCCATTCAGTGGTCTTCTTCTCCCTATCCATCTGACAGAGAAAGTATTGTCAAATTGTCCGGACATCAACACCAAACTGAGAAGGGAGTCTTGTTGAAATCATATAGTTGGGCGGGTAATATCATTACCTTCATTGTTTGAATAAAGAACTGCAGTTAAATTTTCTTCGAAGAAGTAATACGACGTTCTATCATTCCAGCTCATACATTTACATTACGGTGATGCTGGCTATGCATTTTTCAATCCAATGAGTATTATTTTTAAGATCAATATTTGCAGTTATGGCGATTTACAGTTCCAGTCAAGGAAGAAATGGCTTCGTCAGTGAAAACAACCTCATAATTGTTTGGTTTATTTAATAAACCCGTAATTTTAAGGAACCTCATAAGAAAAAATCTAATAGAATTAAATCAGGTGAACGTGGTGGACCTCTTCGCCCTATCCATCTGACAGGAAAATTATTGTCAAATTGTCCGGACATCAACACCAAACTGAGGCTGGCTAAGCATTTTTCAACCCAATGAGTATTATTTTAAGATCAATACCTGCAGTTATGGAGATTTACAGTTCCAGTCGAGGAAAAAAATGGCTACGTTATTGAAAATAACAAACTTGTACTTACTAAAATGTACTTTGTAAGAGTGGAATTTTTCTTTTCCTAACATTTTACGACTATGGAGATAATAGTTGAAATGTGACACTTTTCTTGAAATTTTGTACACTACTGTGAACTAGTCGACTTACCTGTTATCTGTTCATGAAATAAGCCGCCTATCAGTATATTCTTCACAAAATAACTGACAATCCTACTTAAGAGGTCTTAACTTGTCACCATATCCAACTATAGTTAATACAATTTTCTCCTTTTCAGTTAAAAACGCAATTTTATTTATACTTTTACTTGTTAAATTTACAGTCTTTCACATTTGCCTGATAAAGTGATGTGAGAGACTCACTGAATTACTGACCTGAAAATTTCTTACACAGTTTTTGTTAGACTGTATCTACTTTTGAACAACTTTACAATCTCATGAATTAAAAATCGGGCTTTGCTTTAACTTGTATTTAAAGAAACTCTATCTTAAAAGCAGTATTTTATTTGTATTAAAACTCGAAGTGTTCATCTCCCTCTGAAGGCTTGGCTGGCACGCCACTGCGCTCAACACGGTAGGCAATCCTGAATAAATTGTATGCCGACCAAAACCAGATCTTTGGGTAACACGAGTAGCAGCTATGAAATGAGTTCTTTAAAAACAGTGGGCGATCTTAAACTTTTAATAACTACCTTTCCATGTAGAAGATCGCCTACTGGTTGGCCTCTTCGGTTGTAATTCTTAAATAACCGTATGTCATCGGGCATAATTTCAGTCTTACGCTCTTTTTTCTTTCGTAACCGTCTTGGCAATGAACTCGAATTATTACACAAGATTTAATCAAGCTTAATTGTAATACGTAGAATACAAGTGGACACGTCTCTGGTAAAAATATAATACTTATTAGATAATGTAGGTATTTATCGGATTTAAATTTTATAAAATAAAAAACGTGTACCCGATATTTTCAAGCCTCTCCAAAAGTGTTATAATATTTTTAGGTATATAAAATTAATATGAATTTTGACATACAGGGTGTTAAAAAAAGAGTGTAAAATATTTAAGGAGGTAATAGTATGAACCAAAATAAGCAGAAAAGTCTCAGTAAACATGGGTCCGCAAAGTAACGGTTGCGGAGATATGGAATGTTTTATGTTTTTTAGCCCCTTTTTTTATTTTGTAAAAACGTTGTGTATTTTCTTATAATAGTTGGTTGATGTTTAGTGAAATAAACAGTATTTCTTTCGCTATTGCTGGTTACTCTAATGCAGAATTAGCAGACATGCATTTCATGTATGGTCGTGCTAATGGGAACGCCACCGAAGCGCGACGGCTTTATGTTGACGCTTATCGAAATCGCCAGATTCCTTCACAACGCATGTTTGGAAGAATTCCAAGATTGCGTGATACCGGTACCTTGAGCAAACAGTGCCATTTATCCGGAAGACCAAGGTCGGTATCCACTCCTAGAACAGAAGAAGAAATTCTAGCACTGGTAGAGCAGAATCCAAATACGAGTGTGCGGAGAATGTCAGCCGAGGTAGGAATTGTGGTCCTCTTGTTTGGAGAATTCTTCACGAGCAACTTCTTTATCCATATCATGTGCAACGAGTACAGGCCTTAAATCCAATAAATGATCATCAAGCACGTTTGGTTTTTTGCCGCTGGTTTCTACGTCATGATGCTGAAGACCCACGTTTTCGTGCAAACATTATTTTTACTGATGAGGGCGGGTTCACAAGAAATGGAGGGTTAAATTTTCACAATACTCATATTTGGACCGACGAAAATCCTCATGCTCTAATAGAATCTGGACATCAGGCACGTTTTTCATTAAACATTTGGATGGGTATTGTAGGTGACAGGTTTCTAGGTCCTGTTGTTTTACCAAACCGATTAACAGGCGCTGCTTACCTCAACTTTCTGCAGAACACACTGTATGAGTTTTTGGAAGACATTCCTTTGAATCAGAGGTAACAAATGTGGTTCCAGCATGATGGTGCTCCAGCTCATTTTTCCATGGCCGTTAGAGAGCATTTACACCAAACTTTTCCACATAGATGGGTAGGAAGGGCCGGACCTGTTTTATGGCCTCCAAGATCACCTGATATGAACTCTCTAGATTTCTTTGTTTGGTGATATTTGAAGACATTAGTGTAAGGTACTCCTGTAAATAGCCTGGAAGAGCTGCAGCTACGGATTAATCAAAAGTGTCAAGAAATCCAAACCAAGGAGTGTGTTTTCGAAAGAGTTCGAATATCATTGAGACGAAGATGTCGGGCCTGCTTGGAAATGGACGGAGGGCACTTTGAACATCTTCTGTCACTTTGTTTTTTTGTTTGTTAAAAGCTTCCTTTGTCGGTTTATTCCTAATAAAATAAAATATTTGAAAAACGAATAGTGGTTGGTCCATATCTCCGCAACCGTTACTTTGCGGACCCATGTTTATTAAGACTTTTCTGCTTATTTTGGTTCATACTATTACCTCCTGAAATATTTTACACTATTTTTTTAACACCTTGTATTCCAATTCCAATATATTTCTAACTTGACTCTTGAACTAATTCTAATTTAATTTTTAAACATTTTCAAATTCATGCCACATAAATTTACTCCATCGCACTGTAAAAAGTAATTCCTGCACTTTTGTTGTAATATTACTGTATTTATTAGCTACAAGCTTCTAGGTAATTTTAATTAGTATATTTACTATAGCCATGAATGTATGTAATACACAGTACAGGGAGATTTTAAAAGTGGGATAGTAATTTTATTATACGCCCATATTTCACGATTACGAGGTATCGTGATATAGAGTAGTTGCTTTACCTATTAGAGTAGGTTAAGTCGACTTCAAAATTTACAATAACTTTAGGTTCAGTTATCTCGATTTTTAAAACACATTTATTAAAGCAATTTTTGTAAAATGATGTATTTTAGTGCCTACTGCCAACACTTAAAATTAATACCCCATTTTCAATATCGCTCTGTATATAAGTACGTATATTTCTTAAAATCGCAATTTAAAAAGTGAAATTGTACATTCTATTGCAATAATAATGGTACTGTCGCACGGCGGCAAAGTGTATTAAAAAATGAACGGACAAAAAATTAAAAAAACTTTCCAAGGAAAGAAATAAAATTGTACGAGGTGTGAATGAAAAAACAATCAAATTAAATTTCTCCAAAATTTTATTATAGACCTTCACAATAGTACCGCTCTAACTCTACACAACGATTTCAACGTTGCTCCCACGATTGGAAGCACCCTTGGTAATCCTCCGCAGTTAACCCGCTCAGCACCACGGTTACAGCTTATTTGATAGCCTGTACGCCGCCATGAGTTCCCTTGAGGTGCGACTTCATCTTGGGGAATAAAAAAAATCGCAGGGGCAATATCGGGGCTATAGAGTGGGTGCGACAATGTTGGAACGCCTTTTTTGCCAAAAACTCTTGTACAATGAACGAGGAATGGGCTGGCGCGTTGTCGTGGTGCAAGATCCAGCCGTTCTCGGTGAGTTCGGTTCGCACACGGAAAAAGCAGGCCTGCAGCCGTTCCAGGATGCCAACATAGAATTGTCCAGTCACTGTCTGGCCGGCAGGAACATATTCACGATCAATGATGCCGTGGATATCGAAAAAATCGATCAATATTGCCTTCAGTCGTGACTTGGACATCCTCGCTTTCGTTGGCCGCTCTTCACGCTTTTCCACCCACTGCTGACTTTGTTTACGGGACTCGGGGCCATACTCAAATATCCAGGCCTCATCTCCAGTGACTACCCAACTCATCCTATCTCTACCGTCGCTCCGAATGCGGGGACAACTAATCCTCGCAGATCGATTTTCGCATGTCTTTTTGTTCACGGGTGAGAACTTTTGGCACCATCTTTGCGCAAATTTTTCGCATATTCAAATTTTCGTGTAACATCTTGCGAACGGTTTCTTTGTTGACGTTTAACTCGTCAGACAACGCACGAATGCTTAGGCGCCCATCAGACGTGATCAGCACGCAAACGGTACGCGTCAGTACGAGAGGTAACGGGAGCTCCTTCGCGTGGATCGTCTTCTATCGATTCACGTCCCTCCTTGAACCGTTTTGCCCATTCAAACGCGTGTTTTCGACATGCACTCGTCTCCATACACCACCCGCAATTTTCGAAGGATTTCCGAGGGTTTTTCACCAAATTTCACTAAAAATTGAATCACAATATTGTTGCTTGTAATTTGAGTCACTCATATTCACGACGCCACTAAAAAGTTACTTCCAAAAAATACACATAAAACACAAACCAAACGTGCTATCGACATCAACCTTGGACTGAAACTAAAAGGAAAGTCCCCCCTCTCTAGAATAACGTTAACGATTAATGCAGTGTTGCCAGTTTCCGAGTTATAACTAAACTCCCGGAACTTAATTGCCACACCTTGTATAACATCTATTTTATATTGGCAACTTCAACTGTTCTTGCCGCTATTGTTATTAATAATTAATAACATTAATTTCAAATATTGTCAAAATATTGTCCACCGACGTGTAATCACATTTGGGTCTGTCTTACACAGTTTCTATGAACTAACACAAATGTTTCTGGTTCTTGTTCGTTTTGAACTCGAAAGTTATTGGCAGCAGCTATGATATGTTCGCCCTGGACCTCCATATCTTCCCTTATTTGATTGCAAATTTCTTTTATTTAATTTTTTTCTATAACCATATGGATTTTACAATTTTTTTGCTTCATTTTATATGAATGAATGAATCAACCCGTATACAGGATATTCCATTTAAAAAATTGTCTGTTTGAGTAATGCTTTCAAAAAACACTAGAGAAATTACGAGTACGACTGCGTAAAAAGTCTATCAATAGCAATGTTCATAATTCCTATATCTCAGCTACTCTCTGAGGTACGATAAATTCCTGAAAAATATATTTTTTATTTGGCCCTGTATCTCAAAAAGAAAGTGGCCTATGAAAATTCTGATTGCGGCATCTCAAGTTTCTCGAAAGAGTAGTCCAATATTGCAAAAACCGCATCCTTCTATTTCTTGTAGTTTCTGATATACCCTGCAATTGGAACACCCTGTATAGGATCGTGGATAAGGCAAGCGACAATTTGTATGAACAAAACCAATGGCGACAATTTTGAACATTTTTTCTAGTAAAACCCGAAATGAATAGTAATTAAAGGTTTGCTTTTTATTAATACCTTCATGCGCGCATATTTTGGTTGTTTTTGAGGATTTCGAAAAATGTCGCTTGAAGAATGTTAATTTTTTAGGTATGTGTCTTGTTAAAACAAAAAACCCCTACTTTAGATTTACCCCGTATATTTCCTTTTTTTTCACAAAGCAATAATAAAATCTTAATTTCTTCAAAATTCAACACCAAAATAATTTCGCTCATAAATGAATTTGAATTTGCGCAATATTATTTTTTTTACTGTGTACTGCTGTATAGCATCATTTAGGAAGAACAGAAATTCTTGCAAAAATTTATGTTCGAGGATTAAATCCGGGTTTAAATGTAAGGAAGTTCAGGTTAATCGTGACACAAAGCTTGACGCGATTAGGAAAACTAGGAACGGTGTAATGGCAGTTTCGCGCGAAATTAACATATGCAAATGTTCTAAATCCAGAGATTAACCGTCACAGGTTTGTCAAACCGTCATCCCCATACATCACCATTAGAACTACTGATAAATCCTTCATTTACTTTGCGCAATCACAAGGTGATAAAGCGAATTTGCGTTTCCAACTAATGCCCAGATTAACGAACGAAAAAATGGATTTAAATATTCATCAACGATGGCAAAACTGCCAACGTAACGTGATTGTCAAGCGATACTCTCAATGAAAGGCAAAAGTCGTAAAAGGATTACCATTTAATAAAGTAGTTTTGCGTCATTTTATCTGGTTGTATTCTATTTTAAATACCTACGTTTTTATGGCAGTGTGTTTGTTATGTATTTCGATGCGCTGATTTCGTGTATTGAGCTGCATCACCCATAGATTTTGCTAAAATCGACACAAATAGCCGGAAAAGCGAAAATCGTTAAAAATCGCAAAAAAAACAAACATTTAATTTAACCAGGCCCACCTATCTTAATGTATTTCGATGCACTGAATCCTAATCTCAAGTTCGTTTAGCTCAAACATCCTTTAACTTTTAAGTAAATCGCAAAAAATAGCGATAAATCACTAAAAATTGCCTTAGTGAGTGCAAAAAATTTGGAATTTTTTTTTCTTATCTTGCTCAAGTATATTTTTTATGTATATATACTGATTTTGAATCTGAAATTTATTTAGCTACGTCACCTACAAATTTTGCAGAAATCGTGAGAAACAGCTGAAATAGGTGAAAAATCGTCTGAAAAAAAAGGTCTACTCTTGACCACCTATTTTTATGTATTTTGACGCAGTGAATCCGAATCTCAAGTTCGTTTAGCTCAAACACCTTCTAAATTTTAAGTAAATCGCAAAAAATAGCGGTAAATCGCTAAGAATTACGTTAGTGAGCGCATAAAAATTCGGAATTTTTTTTTCTGGCCTTGATAAAGTAAGTTTTTTAAGTGTTTTGACGCACTAAATTCGAATCTGAAGTCCGTTTAGCTCAAATACCCTACAAATTTTTTAATAATTCACAAATAATAGCGATAAATCGCTAAGAATTACGTTAGTGAGCGCAATTTTTTTTCTGACCTTGATCAAGGGTGTTTCTTATGTTTTTCGATGTGCTGAATTTGAAGTTTGAAGTCTATTGAGCTGCATCACCCAAAGATTTTGCAAAAATCAGACAGCTGGAAAAGGCGAAAAATCGTTCATAATAGCCAGAAAAAAGTGGTCTGTATTTATGTATTTTGGCGTACTGAACCGAATCAATCTCAAGTTCATTTAGCTCAAACATTCTCTAAATTTTAAGTAAATTCCAAAAATAGCGATAAATCGCTAAGAATTACGTTAGTGAGTCTATACTTTTGACCAGACCTACCTACCTACCTTTATGTATTTTGACGCCCTGAATCCGTATCTGAAAGCTCAAGTATAGCTGAAGTACCATCAAAATTTTGAATAATTCGCAAGTAATAGCGAAATATCACAAAGAATAATGTTAGTGAGCGCAAAATAAATCAGAAATTTTTTTTCTGATCTTCATCGAGTATGATTCTTATGTATTTCGATGCGCTGAATTCGAATCTGAAGTTTGAGCTACATCGCCCACAGAATTTGCAAAACTTGTGAAAAATAGTGGGAAAAGGAAACGTTAAAAATCGTCAGAAAAAAGTGGCCTGTACTTTTGGTTAGACCCGCCTATCTTGCTGTATTTTGACACACTGAATCCGAATCTGAAGTTCGTTTAGCTCTCTCAAAATTTTGAGTAAGTAGCAAAAAATAGCGATAATTCGTAAATAATTCACGTTCATGAGCGCAATAAAAATAGAAAAATTTTTTTCTGAACTTGCTCAAGTATTTCAAAGTGCTGAATTTGAATATGAACCTATTAATCGAAAAAGCGAAAAATCATTAAAAATCGTCGGAAACAAAAGGTGCTCTATACTTTTGATCAGACCTACCCATCTTGTATTTTGACGCATAAAATCTGAATTTGAAGTCCGCTTAGTTCAAACACCCCTAGAGTTTTTACTAAATTACAATAATACGAATAGATAGATAATTAGGGTTAAAATACTTGCATTATTAGTGCTAGGTATTTTTAGGTTTATTTTAAATTAATTTGAAATAAAAAAGCAAATAATATTTTAGAAGCATCTGTACCTTAAAAGGAAAATGATATATTGTTATTAGAAATATGTTAGAGTTAAATTCTAATTGTTTTTTTGAGAACCCAGTGGCGTAGTTTTTCTGAGGATTTTTATATTTTACTGGATCTCCACCACTGGTCGTTAGATTCCCTTTCATTAATTACATAATTTATCTAAATTTCTCGTCAAGCAACTTCAGAGATAATTGAAAAAATGTAATATTTTTCAGTGATTTTAGGCACTTGTTTATTACGGCTCTTGAGTCTAAAATTATCCAGGCAATAACTCTCTTAATTTGTGACATAAATTTAAAATGCACCCTGTATAATAAATTGTGTTTTTCTAATGCAGTAACAGTTTTTCTTGTTTTTTCAGATATCCAGTATGCCGAATTCGTCAGCACCATACCCAGATTTTCAACTGTGGCCTATGAGTCCCCAAAGGCCATACAGACGCCATAGCTTAGCGGACAACTCTGAATATTTTCGCTTCTCGTGTTAGTTTGCCCCTCGGCTCACCTGGTAACACTATACGGGTATGACACATAGCCGTATTCGCAGGTGTTCATCACAGGTACTTTTCAAAAGGGGAACATCATTTGAGATACATAAGGTCTGTTATCGTTATTATGATTTAGATTTCTATTGTGGCTCGTTTAGTTTTTTTGTTGCGCTGACGCTTGTGCATTTTGTTTTTTGTACGGCGTCTTTTGTTTTTTATCTGTACATATTGTCGTTCTTGGGAGAACAATGTGATACATTATTTTGAAAATTAGTCCTAGGTGCTGTTTGTTCTATGTTTTTATTCGGTAGGTACAACTGTGCACTAAATTGGTGTCAGTTTTTGCCGTTAATATTTGTGCTGGCACGTTAAACTATGCCGGCATTGTATACGTTAAATTTACTTGAAGGTACTTATTGAGGCAGATATTTTTTGTATTGCTATCAATTTTTACCGTTAAAATTATGCGTTAACATTTTATATGTTATATTTACTCGATACCAATGAACGTTTGTTTTCTGCGTATTTTTGTACGTTTTATTACTTTTAAAATTAATTGTAATAGTGGATTTACTAAGTTACGTTTCTAAGTACAATTGTACACTAAATTGATGCAAATTTTCATTAAAATTTGCAGCGTTTACAGCGGTACAGCGTTTGTTTTCTACACTTTACATGTTTTATTACTTTTAAGATTACTAATGAATGTGCCTATTAAGAAATTACCAGAAATTTTTTATATTGGTATCAATTTTTACCGTTAAAATTGTGCGTTAACATTTTGCATCTTATGTTTACTTGATACAAACAGTGTAACGATTATTTTCTACCATTTCGTATGATTTATTACTTTTAAGATTAATTCTAATAGTGGTTTTACTAAGTTACGTTTCTAAGAACCATTGTACACTAAATTAGTGCAAATTCTGCCGTTAAAATTTGTGTAGCAAGTCGGTAATTTACCTGCCGCGCTTGATGCGTATATGTAGCGTTTGTTATTATTTTTAGAATTAGTAATAAAAGGTGTTTGATTAGTGTTTTTACTTAGTACATGAATTTTTGCGACCGTATTAGTATCAGTTGATGCTGTTAAAATTTGTTCTGATATTTAACACTATATTTGTTTTATTGATAAGCACAGTACACTTATCGTTTTCTGCACGTTTGTTTTTTACATTACGTGTTTTTACTTAGTGCAGAATTTTTAGTGATTTTTAGCACAACTGAACGTGTCGTTTTGTATTGACAATAAGTTATGGAATAGACAGTTTATTTTACTTATGTTTTACTTTATGAAATACCTCTATTACTAACAAAAACACTAAAAATACTAAAATTGTTTTTAAAAATGTTATAAGAAGTCAAATAATGATTTAATTAATAATTAATGGTGTACATTTTTACCAGAGCACTCAAATTTGTTGTATTTTTCTCTGGTAATAATAAATATTTTATTTTTTTATTTTTTCTTTATTTTTTACCTTTTTTGTTTGTATGTGTTCACAATTTATTTCCCAAAATATTGAACAGGATAGAAAAACAAAAAAATATATATAAATTTTCCATATGTTCACATACTAATGGGTTGTTTTTTCGCTTAAGTTTGAATATAAATTATTGAAATTGGGAACATAAGATGCATATAATATACAAGGTGTTTTATTTAGAAATCAAAAGTTCGAAAATAAAAATCGTATATGTTACAAAGTAAAGTTAATTAAGTGTACAGAGTGATTCCGAACTTATCCAAAAAATTTAATGTACAGGGGACTTTTACAAATTTGTAAAAAAAAGCAATTCGAAAAATACACTTCTGCACGACACTGGAAAATGGTCTACTGTAAGACGTGACTAAGAAATAAAAGAACCTATTTTATATCAGCAAATTCAATTGCATTTACTGCTATTGTTATTATTAATAAAATTAATTTGCGGATCTATCATCATTTTACAAAAATTTATTTGGATAAGTGGTCACCTTGTATACAGTGTCCCAAACTAAAAAAAAATTATCTTCGAACAGCACAGCGCTAAAATGTATATCTACCAAATAAAACACCTGTTTTAAACATGTCAAAATTGACAGATAAAAGAAAACTGTTCTTGTTGGTGTTGTTAGTAATTTTAAACCTGTTGATAAAATCATTTGTTAGTGACGGTGCATGAGATTCAAGGCATTCTTTGTTTTGAAAATAAATCAAGGCATATTCTGCAAATACAAATGACTAACGCGTCCAACATTTGCGTTGCATTTGAACACAATAGCTTCGCATGGCAGCCTGCAATTGTCTTACTTAAAATGCAAAGGCAGTCGGTCCACAATTCACTTTTCATTGTTTACATACTACTTGTTGATTCCCACCCTCCAGCAGTGTTTTATATAAAAACTACCTATCGATAAATTAAATATTAAATGTCTATTATGCGATACCGTCTACCTCCCTGACGTGACGAGAATTATAGAGTAATGTTGAGATTTAAAATCCCATTCTGAAGTCCAAAACCTAATACCTTGCCTAAAATACAGCGAGCACCTGAATTTACGATTATAGCGTTCTGAATAATTATTAGGTATGGTAATTATTCAAGATTTTTAACTAATAAATTCTGTCCAAGTTGAACTGCCAGGCTGATTTATTCAAATTTTATATCTCGTACATCTTAAGTAGACACCTATCTATGACATGTCGGTACAAGTTTTTATAAACTCACAAGTGCGCTTAAATTGTGTTTGCATAAGCTATACGCGTACACAGTGTCCCAAATATCCAAAGCAACACTTTTAAGGCTTTAATCATTTTGGTTCTTAAACTGGTTTTACTTTAAACATTTTTAAATCGATATGCTGGTCAAGAAATTATAGTCACAATCCTGGAAATACCGGAAGCAGTCAACAAAGTCCATATCAGGGAAAAGCAAATTTAATTTTGAACAACAAGAAATAGGGTGTACGCTGCGCAATTGTGGTTTGTGTGTTCCTAAACAAAATTCAAGTATATATGAAATGTCTCCCAAGTACTTTGAAATCAAGCTTTTCAATTATTACCAAATAAATTTAAATCCCTTGATACTGCATCTTCAAAAAATCTATTACGGCTAGGCTACTCAGCAAATGTTATTATAGTTTTGAAGAATTTATCAATGACAATGACTTTTAAAGTATTTGTATCTATTTTGTCCAATGCATTGTATATGTCTTGAAGGAATAATAATAATAATTATTATTATTAATAACAAGGACAAAAACAGATTCTACTATTGTCAGGAGGTTAGGGAGCACATTTCGACCATTTACTCCATTAAATTATTATTACTATTGTTATTAAAGAAAATTTAAATATTTTATTTAGTCAAACGAGAGGTTTTTGAATGATCTGTCAAAGTTTGACAGGCATTGTGCCATATCATCTGACTCAGAATTTACCTTAGATTCGATATCTGTAACAAAAAAATTAGTGTTCCATTTAAAATAAGAGAGGCGACGCCATTTCAGGGGTAATAATTTATCGCCGCACTGTATAATAATATATAGAGTAATCCATTTGAAATAAAGAGTTGACGACTCCTTCCAACATTTCCAGAAGTAGTCAACAATTAAAAATATTTAAAATATCTGAAATTTTCAGATTTATTTATTTCTCATTTGGTCGTCGTTATTTTCTAAAAACTTGAGACACGTGTCAAAATTGTTAAATTAAATATTAAAAGTTAACTAAAAAATCTTCTTAATTGGCCAATAACCAGTTTTATGGTCTTCATTCATATTCTTGACCAGTTTATTGCGGCTAGGAAAATGTCTATAATATTTGTATTATGTCTACCAAAACCAGTCTTTAATACAAATAGAAAATAGTGATGCATTTTTCATGTGCCTTACAATTATAAACCTACAACCACGAAATGGTTTTTATTTTGTGCCACAGTGTATGCGGATAACCTTGGTTCTATCTGTTCAGATATGTTTACATTTTTTTGCTTCGATACTATTGCCTACTGACATACTATTTTTTTTATCTGCTTAAAGTATGTAATATAAGAACCAGTAACAACTAGATGCCTGGTACGTGTCGTTTATACTGGTCTAATATTCTATATCGTTAACAAAATGTGCTACACACTGTAAATGTTTTACAAATGAATTAGCATGCATCATCGATATTTTGCTAAAGTAAAATAATATAAAATATTTAATGGAACTCCTTTATTGCTTCCTTACACTCCAGCAAAATGTAAACGTTTATAGTTTCGACAGAAAATTCCAAAAATATTGCTACGTACTACTATTAAAAATTATATTAAATACTATTAAACGAGGTTAAACGTACCTTTTTATACGTTTAAATCATAGATTCTGTTCCAGATAGATATTATACTTAATTTCGAAGGTATGCACATGCAATATATGTTACATTATTTTTTATATAAACGTGTTATTTAAACATATACAGTTAGTTATATAAATAATGAAAAATATCGTAATATCATATGTATTTGTACGTTTAAATAAATACATTTTAATGTAGGTATTTCTTATATACAATTAAATTATTTTAATAGATACCAGCTCTCGTTGCTTAATTGTTGTACATTTAATTTTCAAGATTGCTAGCTATGTAACAATAAAGTATAAACGAGTACACATATCTTTATAAAAAGTGATGCTCCAACGTTTAAATTATACCCGTATCATACAAACGTTTATATATATAAAACGTTGACGTATGTACGTTTAACTGAAGGGCTCTAACATTGCGTTTATTTTTGAATATATATTGGGATAACTTTTTATGTTATTTACAGCACTGAACTTGGAAAATTGCTCATTATGTAAGAACAGTGCAGATACGTATACAAACGTTAATATTGTTACTGTTTTAAGTAACATGTACATTTAAATAATTAGTTGTTGTCATTACGTGGCAAAAATAAGGATTGTACGTTACCTTATTTAGTTTTCAAAATTGCAAATGATCGATTAATAGTACATGTAAATAATTATATTATTATAGTTAAAATATACCATATGTATTTGTACGATTAAATAAATACATGTAGATATTTGTTTTTTAGAGATTATTCTAATAAGATACCATTTCTCGTTACTTATCTGTACATCTAATTTGCAAGATTGCTAGTTATGTAATAATAAATATAAATGAGTATAGATATTTATTACAACGTGATGTTCTAACGTTTAAATTATACTCGTATCATGTAAACGTTTACATATATAAAACGTTTGTAAATTTAAATAAAGGGTTCTGATGTTGATAAACATTACGTCTATTTTTGAACATATATTGGGATAACGTTAGTTATTTACAGCACTTAATGGGAAATTGTTCATTATGTAAGAACGGTGCAGATACAAACGTTAATATGTTATATGTTACTGTTTAAATAATATATACGTTTAAATAATTAGTTATTGTTGTCATACAAACGTGGCAATAAGAAGGATATTTATTTATATAAGCGTCCTATTTAAATACAGAGAATTTGTTATACATATAAACAATGAAAAATATCTTAATACGCATCGTATCGTATTTGTACGTTTAAATAAAGTTTGATATAGATATTTATTATATATTGTTAAATTATTCTAATAAGTTACCATATTGCTTGTGTGTACTTTTCAAGATTACTAGTTTCAACGTTTAAATTATACAAACGTTTGCATTATATCGTATCATACAAACGTTTAAATTATATTCGTGTCATGCATACATTTAATTATATAAACCATTATGATCTGTACGTTTAAATAAAGTGTTCTGATGTAGATAAACAATACGTTTATTTTTTAACATTACGTTGTGTAGATCTTAATTTAGAAAATTGTTCAATACGTAATAATTTGTATAAACGTTAATATTTGTACTGTTTTAAATTATATATACATTTAAATAATTAATTATTATTATCAAATAAACGTGACAATATCAGTTGTACGTTTAAATAATAGGCCTTAACCATGATTATTAAAAGCTTACATCTGAGATTCCTGCGTGACAAACAAGGGCCAAATTTAGCGCATCAAGTTGATTTGACCGGAACAACAGCATTTTGATTTATTTCGCCATTTTTAAATATAGCGAGTGCGGTCCGCTTGAAACTTTAGCATGGCTACGCATCCGGGCGAGTTTCTCCCTAAAAAAAAGACATTTGACCACGATATTTCATTCAAATTACGCGCAGATGACCGTCTACAATGTTATAAAATGTAAATGTTTCCAATCCTTGTCTGATAACCCTTATAAGTCCAGTCATATCGGGATGCTTCATTTACCTTTTATGGTTTTATGAGTTGCAGACTTTGTGGTGCGGACTATAAATATATATAAGTGTAATATTTATGGGCCAGTGTGGATAATTTGGGGGTTGATGTGTAAGAAAAAAAAGGAGGGTTGGCCGTATTGTCACTTCATAAGTTAACGTTACTTGAAATATAAAAATTACGTGCTTTTTGAAACTGACCAAAGCGTTTTTTTAACGTTGTACAGGGTGTCCAGTAAGTACCTCATAACCTCTCAGGAGTGTGGAGGAGGGAAAGGTCAAAATAATACTAGTACTTCCTTCAATGTACAGGGTGTCTCAAACTCGATAGTATGAGCTAACTGTGAGGATACAAAAAATTTAATAAATAAAATTTGGGACACGTGGTATGAAATGGGATGAGGTAAGCTCCATTTTCAATCGAGTATTTGGGATTTGACAGAAATGACGTCATCAATTATATTTTTTCCAGACACATACCCAATTTTTTTTCCTTTTAAAAAGTTCCGTTTTTTCTAATAGTGGTGTCACGCGAAAATTGCCCCCCTCTATTTCTTCATTATTATTCGATATACGAAAAAAGATATAAGCATAAAAATGAGATGTATTTCTTTAAATTTGGCGCTCTTTGTTTATTTCGAAAAAGTGGACTGTTTTCGAAATTAATCGGTTTAAAAAATATATTTTATTTATTTTATAAATGAAGTAGCAGGCCACTTCTATGTCACCTGTTTTATTTATTCTTAAAAATTATGTATTTCATTATTTCTGCCCCCACTATTTCTTAAACCATGCAACCCAACTAACATTTAAGCATAATAGACTACTGCACAAGAAAAATGAACCTAAATTGATCGAGATTTACTACATTTCGCCATAAAAATAGTCTTCAATGTTACAAAATCTGATAGTACCAAAATTTTAGTCAGAAATTTGTTAACTAAGGGTAATATAATGACTTCCAAGTAAAACAAAATATATGTCAATTTATACAGTTCGAAATTACATATTGTTTACCTTTTCTGTGTTTTCAAATGCATTCCAATAACGTGTAAGAAGTTATAATTTACTTAATTTCGCCTTGAAATCTGTCTTCAATATCCAGGGATTTTTTAAATAATTATAACAGGTAAATATTTGCATATTTATTACAAAATTGTAAAACCTATTTTGTCTTCAACTATAGTGGTTCACAATAAGGTAATAACTAGTTATTTTTGCCATATTAAATCCTTCAATTTAATAAGTTCTATTTTTATTACAATATTAAACATATTCAACTTTGTTGATAGCTTCTAAGAAATATTTGATCATTTCAATTAACCTAATAGAAATATTGTTCTATATTATGGTACAAATTTACTTATTAATAATACTTCGACGTAAATGTTTCTTAAAAGGATCTTTTAGGGAGCAGGCTTCTTGTTATATGTATTCAGATAGATATTTTCATGCAATAGGGTGTTGAAGTTGTTTTGTGTTTTGATGATCTGCAATAAAAACCTACTTCTGTCGCATGAATAAATCAAAAGATAAAGCCCAACAGGCGGCTTACCACACAATATTTCAGAATTGTAAAAAAATAATCAAGCTAATGATAATATATCGATAAACACATAAGTATTCTATATGATAACACTGTTATCGTCTCAAATGAATTCAGTAGTGCATGTGAATTGAAATTTGAATTGAATTCCGTTCGAAAATCCAATAGTAGAATTTTATATGTAGGTATAGGTACCTAGAAATAATTTAGTTGGTAATAAATTACCATAAAATGTCTTTATTTGGAGGAAAATTCAGCCTCAAAGTTAATATTTTGCTGTGACGTCAACATTGGCATAGGCAATCTGCCCTATAGGTTAAACTTCAGACAAATTGACTTCAAAGTTGATTTTATTTGAGCGGTCATGTTGTAACAAACGCTAGATGTTTTGTTTATTATTTCTAATTGATTACTCATTAAAATTACATTAATACGGATAATATTATTTAATACATTTATGACGAAAAATTATTAAACTATCATACTGTTTTCTTATTCTTATTGGAATAAAATCCTTGCCGATCAATTATTAACTTCCATATTAATTTAGTTTTTTTCCCCACATAAGGAAAAAGGCCAACGAATATAGGAAAACTTTCCTTTGCGGAATTGGTCATGAAAAGTTTTTGACCAATTCAGAGGTCAAGTTAACGTAATTTTAACTTTAAATGTTTGTTGGGAAGTATTTAAACTGCGTGAGAAATGCGCGTTTTTTAATTAGACAAAAAAATATATATATTTTGAATTAACAAACAAATAATAATGTTTAAACAAGCTTACAATCTGCAAGTTTCCTTAAATAGTTTTTAGACGAAACCATTACATTCATTTATTATTTACATCAAGATAAGAGGTCAACAGATTGGATATGAAACAATTGACGAACGTTTTACACGCACACTGGCAGCTGTAAGTTAATACGCAAAAGTGTTACTTAATAAACAGCTAAGAAAAAGCCTTTTGCACACAGTATCACGTCCTATCTCAGGACATGACTGGATTTGAAATGGGCATTGTATTTATGTACTGATAAATGTACCTACTATGTTATACTGCACAAAATCAGTAACGCTCAACAAGTTACGACACGCCACTATGTGTCGCGGTGTGGTCGAGTGTTGCAAATAACTAGGGGGGAGTAGGGTAACAAATAGATTATTTTTATTATTATATATTTATGCAAATAAACTAAACACGTGACTAGATCAGTGGTTACATTTCAAGATAATGGGTAAAAATCTGGGTCGATGACGTTATTAGTTTAAAATCAACTAATATACAGGGTGGTTCAAATGTACAACATACATGTACAAATATTATACTGCAAAAAATAATATACGCGTTCTGAAAACTATTTAAAAATATTGAATTGCACGCCGCTGAACTCTGGTCTACTGTAATGGAGTGACAATGCGAACTGGCGATGTCACATATTGCACGAAAAAAACTTCCGAAATTCTGTCACCGGCTCAAGAAATAAATGCAGCGTTTTTACATTAAAATAAACTTCGATCCGATCTGGCCAATGTGACGTGTCTTTAAAATGAATAAAATTCGATTACACTAATTCTGAAGAATTGCGGTCCTTGATTGCCGTTAGAAACATGAAATTTATAAAAAATTAGCACATCTTATTACAAAAACTGTTCGAAATTTTGTCCTTCGGCTTGTACACACATTTGGGCACGCCTTATCCAATTTTGCCGTACTAAAACGATTGATTCTTCCTGGTTGCTGTTGTTGTAAACGCAAATTATTTGCTGCAGCTGATATGTTTGCACAAATCCTCGACGGTTTTCATTTCGCTACGGTACATCTCTTTTTTAAATAGCCCCACAAAAAGAAGTCAAGAGGGTTTAAATCGGGAAACCGCGGACGCCATGCTGCCGGTCTACTCCGTTCAGTTCAAACATCTAGCCGAAAGTGAGAAGGTGCTCCACCATGTAAAAACCAGATGCGTTGTCCGAAAAATAGGAGACATGTTCGAGAAGGGCGCTCAGGTCATTGCGAAGAAACTTGAGATATTGTAAACCATCCATACGATTGGACAATTTGAACGGTCCAATTAGGTGCTCACTAAGAATTCCTGTCCAAACATTCAGTGAAAACGGTGTGAATTTTCGAGTTTCCAAACGTGTGTATTGTGAATGATCTGTATTCCATTTCGAGTAAATAAAGTTTCATCTGTAACTAGTACATCAGCGGTTCCTAGTTGGCACGTGAATCAGTATAGCCAATAAATATTGTTAAACCATTTGCCCCTTTTT
This sequence comes from Monochamus alternatus, assembly GCA_037114965.1. Lineage (NCBI taxonomy): Eukaryota > Metazoa > Arthropoda > Insecta > Coleoptera > Cerambycidae > Monochamus > Monochamus alternatus. The sequence continues at coordinate 22,636,452 of CM073432.1, read as the reverse complement.
CCCCCAATTCTAAATTGTTTAGATGTGTGTAGAAGTAGAGATAAAATATTATCACTAACGGAGCACAATTTATTCTTCTGGCCTTGATTCTGTGGAACAGATAGAAACTTATTTTTTTATTTGAAAAGAGTAAACAATAATTGTTATTTATGATGGCTAGAAAATGCTCATGTATACGGTTTTATGTTACATAGAACGGTAGATTTACAATAAATAGGTTTCCTTTTAACGTAAATTATGTAGCCAAGCTGACCAGGTTTATAATTAGGCATGCAATTAATTATGTATCTAATAACCATTTTATTACGGTAGACTGTAGTCCACGATTATTGCCAAATTTATAGTTTTGAATTACGAATGTTTTATTTTATCAGGATTACATAATCTCATAAAAAATAGCAAATTTTTACAATACAATATTTTTTCCAACGGAAATAAATGCATATGAAGGTGTCAATAACAAACAAACCTTTAATTATTATCATTCAGTCTGGATTTGGCTACAAAAGATGATCAAATTTGTTGCTATTGATTTCGTTCACACAAATTTGTCGCTCGACTTATCCACGGCTATCATGCTCTCAAAAGAGATATTTTTCTTCGCAGACCATCTTATTGGTTCATTGCGTCACTTTACGTCTAAAAACCACTCGCAAAAGTGTACCCTTTGGAGATGGTCTTTTGGTATTTACTCCTAGAACTCGTTCCATGTGATAGCCATGAAGTTGAGTTTTATTTAAAATTGTCCACATTCATTTAAGATTCATCAACTTCTTGTGAGATATTTCTGGTATTTTAAACATGTTTCCTCAATATATGCCATCCTACACTCCATCTTAAAGTTATAGACAGCTGAATGACCTGCAAATATAACGTATGCACTCTAAAGCATAGGCGTGCGTGTTACTTTCCTGAAAATTTTCGAGTGTTGGATTGCATTGTCCATAACGACGACAGACTGATCTCATCTCATCTCTTTGTTGAAATCTCCGTTTTTCTTTTTATTAAAATATCAGTTCCCCATTCTCTAGAAATCCGCTATCACTTCCTATGTGTGTCACTATCAAACGACACTTTCTAGATGGCATTCTTAAACCAACCTTCTATTGTTGCTTATCGAACATTTGTCACATTACCATCTTATCACACTTTTTTAACTGTATATCCCTCGTTGATCCATGTTTCGTCCATGTAATATTTTTTTCTTTGTTGCCAACGTTCTTTAATTTCTGTAGATAATTAATCCATATAACTATGTCATATCAAAGAACTCTTTCTATCAATCTTCCGGTACTGAAAGTTCATGTTATGTAAAACCTTTCTCAATGTGTCCTTGCCCATTTTAGGAATTATATTGTTTTCTTCAATAGCTTGCAATATTCTTCCTAACGTTGGCAATTAATTTTTAAAGAGAAAGATATGAAGAATTCGTCGTCTGGCATATTTGGCATCTTTATTTATTTCTATTTTTCTATTTATGGAATGTCAGGATGTACTTCGCTGAAGCGAGCCCACGTGCGAGAGAGATAGATTTATACATATTCATTTGTAAAACAAGGATAACGATGTATCTTCACATATCAGCTGTAAGTCTGTTCCATGCGTTGCCATTTTTCCTTTAACAGTAAAAATATCTCCATTAGTTAATTCTAGTACTACTAAAAAAACATCAAAACTGAATAAAAAGTGAACTGAACATGAAACTTTTATTTGGCAATAGGTAAACATGAAATAGTCGATGAATTTGCACATTTTCCAATTATTGAGGAATTTCTGAACTAAATGTAACAACACTGTTTACTGGTTTACCAGGTCATTCAACTGTCTATAATTTTTAGATGGAGTGTAGGTTATCCAGCATGTCCATCGTGATTTACTTTAACTACAAGTCGACCAATTCGTTATTAGATCAATTATGATCATCCATCGTCAAATAGATTTTACTTAACCGTAAAAGATCGCGTGTATTATACCTTCACAGACCAACACGACACGTATCAGAAAAGCCTGCTGATGAAGGTACCTATGTTATTTAATCGAGTAATACACAATAGACCAGCACCAGAACGTACCGTCACCTCCAACGACCGTCAGAGCAGGTCGTATCGATCCGAACAATTGTGACCTGTAATTTCTATGCAGAGAGGCCAGTTAAGTTATGGAAGTGGTTTTATTGGATGTAACTCGAGAAGTATTTGACATTTGACATTTCTGACAGTCAAAGTATGTGACCTTGTCGGAACAGACTTCTAATGTGCGGAAAATTGTGTTTTTATAGTGCTGATAATTTTTTGAGATACTTATTGCTTCCTTTCAAGCTGGCTATACAATTCTGTACAGATCTAGCGTGCGCATAGAATTTATGATAAGTTTTATACAGAAATTTCTTATTAATAATTTCATACGCCCTTATTTCGGTTGTTTTTGAAATTTCGAATTACTACATATTGTAGGAGCAATTTTATATACTATCTACTTGGTCAAATAAATAAAAGCTCTTGCGTGTCTTTATTCTGTATTTATTCCATAATTAATGCAGATGGGATATATACTGCCCGAGGGAGCTATAAATTCGTATTTGGTGACATATTATTTATAGGGCGATATATGTTCAGAGAAAACCCAGAGACAAAGGCTGTGCCCTAGAATATAACAGTAGTAGCAATAGTAATCAATAGGAAGTGTATTGCTTAAATCAACTGCCATAACACGAAACAAACTGTCGGGCCGGGGGCAGTTATGGCCCATCATCTCACATATCGAGGTAAGACTCGCGGTGATATAATAAAGTAATCTACGGAACGTCGGTCGCTCTTGGTCGGGCTATAACCATAACTATAACTCACCCTAGCTGCCCTTTTGTAATCAATATCCCCACATCTCATCACTCGGATCTGAGAACTTTTGGTGCTGCTTTCCACCTGATAAATCAATTAGATTCGATCGAGTCCCCTTTAACCCGTAGAAATGCCCTCGTTGCTATGTTTTCCAACTCCATTTGCTGCGTCATTAAGGAACATTAATCAGCGTTGAATTTGTGTAAATTATTATTTAAAATAACATAAGTTGTCAGTGACTCGTTACAAGTACATAAACTTGTCAGTTTTCACGAGTTGCTTGCAGAATTTTTGGACCATCGGAAAGTATACGTCATAATTAAATTATATTATTAAGTATTTTTTACTGTATTATAAATCTAACTAGCACAATTAGTCGTTGGAACGTTGCAACGACTATTGTAGGTACTTTAAAGTGTTTTTGCCACTAGCCTTGGGCAGGAATATAAACATTCCCATTACATGCTTGCTACTAAAATGGGGTATAAGTTTTTGGTGCTCGCTACGTTCCGGCGACGTTTCCGGAACTTGTACGGTCACGTTGTGGTTCCATAGAGGGGACGACACTCTTTCATATTTGTATGTTGCTTTCTTCATCTGGCAATATTTAATTTCTTTATACTTATTCCATCTCCATGTCCTTAACTCTAAATCAAATAAGTATTAGGCAGATATTTATAAATACAGTACGTATTACTTACGCAAGTGAAACATGTAGGTGCTTCGACAAACATGGTAATACAACTTCCAAATCCAAAACGCGCCTTTAAAATGTATGTTTTCATAGCAAAGTTGTCTAAAATATCTGATATCATATATAAATATGATAAACTAGATGGTAAAAGCTATTGTTTTATTGTTCGTTGAATGAAATGAAAATAATGAATGATTTGATGCAGAAATAACGACAAAAACTTAATTTGTAAAGTTAAAGTTAATATTTTGCAATAATGGCGACCTACGTCTTGCCTATCAAAATGACACATTTCGCAAATCTTACTTTGAAGTCGTTTGCTCTAAGAAACGCATCTTGTAAGTAATTGATACTTTAGCATCCGTAACGGGACCTGCCAATATGTAGCTTTAAGTAATATTTACTATAAAGGATCGACCGAGACTGTAGCGTTACTTTAAAGTAGCAGTAAAGTTGCGACTGCCACATATTGTCTGTACAAAGTTCCTCCTACCACTTCTTAGCAACATTTTTCCTGCTATTCATTCTGAACGCGGTACGTCCGAAGTTTACATTGAATACACTCCTTGAATTTTATCTTCTAGTAGAAGTTGAGTTGAGTTTTGATTTCCATATTATGACTTAGTTAATAGTTATAAAAAATATGATATATATATTGAAAAAAAACAAAAAATTAATAAATATTGCCTACGACTTTAAACAAACAATTAAGGCTCTTTGAACGTCGCGGCAACTATCACAGCTACTTCAAGCTGATTACAACTTTGAAGTAATATTTTAGTAACATGAGTTAGTGGCTGCTACGATCATTTGCCACTTTCTATTTCTGTAAACTTTTCCCACTGATAACTAAAACGCCCCTAAAACCAGGGTAGCTACTTAAAAGTCATATGACTGTAAAGTAACCAGACGTAGTTGAAAATACGTAGCAGTTACTGTAACTTTATTGTATGAAGTTATTTATACAACAAAGTAACAACTTTGGTGGCGGAATAGTTACACTTTGAAGGTTCCCGTCTCAGTTGGTGTTACTTTAGTGCTAGTTGGGTACTGGTCGCTGGCTATTCAGTGCTGGACTTAGATGCGGCCATAAGCAGAGAACGAACCATTATACTGTGAATATCCGTACCTGTATTGCTATTGACGATTATGATACGTGCAAAATTTCACCTGAAAAACCTATAGTAAACAGCCATGGTTAGTCGTCAGCGATGTCAGCAGACATACCGGTTGTAAACTTGTTAGCTCTCATCAGTGTGACATGGCATAAGAGAGGCCACTGTTGAATAACGCCGGCTGTTCGCTCTCTATTATAACTGGCAGGATGACATATGAGTATACGCGAGATGTAATCTAGTGGTTACTGGCTTTCAACGCTGGGTCTCTTCCTATTTAAGTCCTTCTACAATTTATGTAAATCTTTTAAACAGTTACTAAAACTGATTATAGCAAAATAGTATATGTATTCCTACCGTTATTAAGTTAATAATCGTACAATTGCGTTACATATATTAATAATGGAAACTAGTAAAATTATGTGTTTTAATTTTCACGTCCTTCGTAACTTTAATTTGATTAGACTAACGTCCTTCATTTAAATACGCCTTATATATTTAACTATCTGATTTAAACACGTATAACATTTCTCTCAGTGTTAATACAATTCAGTTCAGTTGTAACCAATTTTATGTCCTACTTTCATTCTCAGCTGTAGCGATAAAATATTATCTTAAAAAATCTAATCACTTTACTTGTATGTATCGTCATAAATTGAATGTAAGTATTTTTTCCGGTGTGACATATATAAGACAAATTAACCCATCTTGAAATGATATTTTTTGCTCGGTGCCAAGTTTTGGAGTTTCGCCAAGACATTTATATTATTTTTATGAAATATAGGTCAGCAAGGAACAACTAAAATACATTTAATCACAATAAAGGCTCTTATCGACTCGTTGAATTACAATTTCGCCCTCAGCCGTAGACAAAATAATAAAAATGTTTCATGCAACCTATTTTGAAATTCAGTGGTCAAGGGTAAATTTGTTGAATATACATTTTGTAAAAACGGAAACATAATAGAATTTCCTTGATGATTAATACACGTAATATTGTAGATCAAAGATACTTAATAATGTACAGGGTGTCTGAAACTCGATAGTATGGGGCCTCCTGTGAAGATAGAAAAAAAATTAAATAAAATTTGGGACACATTGGATGAGGTAAGCTCCGTTTTCAATGGACATTATTATCTTTGGGATTTGACAGAAATAGCTAATGACGTCATCATTATATTTTTTCCAAAAATCCTGTTTACTCTCTTTTTTCTAATAAACTTTTATTAGAGAAATTATAAGTAATATCGTCCTAAAGAGTCTCAAAAGAAATACCACCTAAAAATCACATTGGGAGTGGTAGGATCGTTAAACTCGATAATTCTTTAATACAGTTAAAATAAAGGATGATGATAATAGTAACTAAACTTAAAAAATGAGTCAAACGCCTTCATGCTACATACATATTACAATATATTCTTTATGACCTCTCATTTCAAGACACATATCCAATCTTAATTAAGTCTGTTTTCAATGTGACGCAAATACTCAGTGCCGTTGAACGGTTGAATTATCCAAATTCAATTCCCGTCTAGTCTGCCGTATAGATTTCGTGGATTTTATTCGAAATACTGTAACAGTCTAGCTACTCTAGCTGTATTAACATTGTTTCTTACCCTTCGGTCAACTATTTGATTCTTCCGAACAGAAAATTCTATACAGCTCTTCTTGAATTTTTTTGTGACTCGCTGTAAATTAGCAACATATCAACTTTTTCTGAATGAAAAAAGATTTTGCAAGTACAAAAGTCAGGCGAAGATTGGATATGTGTCTTGAAATAAGAGGAGGTCATATAGAGTTTGCCTCATTTTTTAAGTTTAGTTTAGTGAAGTCTCGCTTCGTTTATAACCTTAACCTTAAAAAATAACGTAACACGCACGTAAGCAAATCGTGGAATTTTTATTATTTTAGGTATTTTACACATAATTTGACATAATAATGGCCCAAATGTATTGATAATAATGACCTGGATGATAATCAAAATTGTAGAGGTCAAAATTAATTGTTTGATCCTAATTTAACCTTTATATAAAAATGTACCCCAAACGTTGAAATAAAAAATAATTACTCTGTATAAACGACAGTAAATAGTTGCAAATACCACATTAAATATTTTTAAATTATAACATATATCAAACTAGGTTTTTAAAAAAGTATTGCTTACGTAAAATAAACACAAATTTTGATTACTGTACGGATGTTTATCACCATCTATGAGTGTTTGACTTTTCACCAGATCTGAATCTTATAGAACGATGTAAATAATGTCTATATTGATTTACTTATAATTTATTAATTGATAATTTTGTAAACAAAGTTATAATTATTTGAGTCACAGTGTAAATATTTTCAGACAGTGGGATATTAATTCGAGACAACTGAGTTTAAAGTTATTGCAAATTTTGAAGGAGACTCTGTCTAATCCTAACCTACCATAATAAATCAAAGAACTATTTCATAATACGCCGTCGATAAGTGACATATGCGCGCGCAGTCTTTGGCGAGGTCTCGCTTCGTTTATAACCTTAACCTTAAATAACAACGTAACACGCACGTAAGCGAATCGTGGTATTTTTATTATTTTAGGTATTTTACACGTAATTTGCTGACACAGTGATATAACAGTGGCCCAAATGTATTGATAATAATGACCTGTGGATATATTAGAGTGTAATCAAAATTGTAGAGGTCAAAATAAATGGTTTGATCCTAATCAGTAAATGATCAGTTGCAAATACCACATTAGACATTTTTAAATTATATATCAACCTAGGTTATTAAAAACATATTGCTTGACGTAAAATAAACACAAATTGTGAATATTGTACGGATGTTTATCACCACCTAGCATGTATAAAGTGTGACTTTTCACCAGATCTGAATCTTATAGAATGATGTAAATAATGTCTATATTGATTTACTTACAATTTGTTAGTTGATGATTTTGTAAACAAAGTTATAATTATTTGAGTCACAGTGTAAATATTTTGAAACAGTAACGCGTCGTAATTACAGTTAATTCTAAGTAGTAATGAGTAGGGATATTAGTCAAATCGCCGTCAATTGTTCTTTTTAGGTAACGCAGATAATGGTATTTTTTTTTTGAAAGGCAATTAATTTGTTGCTTCTGTTGGCTCCGATTTTGTGAATATCAGACCGGACATTCCACAGCCATGAGTCATTAGCGAGGGTAAGATGGTTTTGTTTCACGCTAGTTCCAAGCTAGCCGCTGACCTCTTATTGCGAAATGATTATTAGGTCGACACAAACACGTTTACAAACGAGTCTTTTTATGAACAGAATCGTCGACTACACAATAACATTATGTTTGGTTTTATTTATATTTATACCTTTTAAGTAGGTAGTTTTTTAGGAAAATTTGTTTATTATTGTTAGCAAAAATAGATTGCATTATTTTTTTTATTTATATTACACTTTACAGTGTTCAGGAAGAGGCAAAACTTTTATTTTTAATTTTAAAAAAATCGTTCATTAAGAAAAACTTTTACATGTCAAAATAATTGTACCAGGGTGTTTAGAAAATAAGAAAAATGTGTAATAGTTGACTCTTTTCAGTTTTACAGTGCCTCTTTAAAAATTGTTTATTACAAAATTAAAAAAAAATCAATTGTGACCGCTAATCGTAAGTTTGAGAAACAATTTAATTGTCATTACATAATAATAATAATAAAGGTAATGATAATAAGAATAATAATAATAATTTATTTAATCCATTAAAATAATAAAAATTACATTGTGCAAGTTAATTACCCAAGAGTTACAAAGAATATTAATAAAGTACGAATATCGACATATATTAGACAAACATTGTACATTAAGGTCGCCGTATTTGTTGGCGTAAAATGACCAAATTTGTGGTGTTTTTTAGGTATTGAAATCTCTTGTTTATACACTTTTACTATTTAAACTCTCCTCAAATAATATAATAACTTTTAAAATGCACTTGTATTACACACATTACTTCGCTATTCTAACCCCACATTTTACCAATTATTTTCACATACTTATAAACAAAAGTGAACAGTATTATATGCAGAACTATGTAAGCTTATGTTATAACAATGTTTACATCTATAATTGAATTTTAAAAAACATATATTTTGAAAGATTTCAGTATCTATTTGCTAAACTATATTATTCAGTTCTTAAATGTCTAAAATGACTTGTATTTGTAGAAACCACTATTTCAAGAATACGGCGCGTTTGAGCAAACATTGTAAAATATAACAATTATGTTATATGTATAAAATAATATTAAGGATCACTTTTATTAAGTATTCACATCTGACACCTCGTAGCAACACTTACGCACAAGGTATGCCTTAAGTTTAGCTTTGAATAAATTAAAATTTATTTCATCGTATAAGAAAATAATTTATTCAAATTATACATATACAAAAAAAAAATGAATTTAACATATTTAACTCAAACAAAAAAGTGTCATATATATTCCCAAATAAATCTGTAGTTAGGTGAAATATACAGGGTGTTTCTTAAGTAGAGGTCAAAAATCCAGGAGCGTATTCTGGACGAAAAATAAGTTTCTTTGTTATATAAATGTGTCAAAAATTTTTAAAAAATTTAATTTCTAAACCGCTTGAGATATTTTAACCAAATTCGATGGGTATATTTGGTATGGCATTAGGTATGAAAAAAAAATTATCAGCTTTATAAACTTCCCAGTGGCGGAGGTGTGGGTATCATCGATCATTATTTGCCAAAAATATATTTATCACCCTGTATAATATTACAAATAAAGTAGGTCATCATATGCGCCATTGTATTATCTTCACATTTTGTTTGTTTCTTTTTTTATTGCAAACTGATTAACAACAAAATTGATTTATTTGATCCAGTGCATTTTTACGATACTCATTACATTACTTGAAATAATAACAAAGTAATTAATTAACAAGGGCTATGCTATGATTTATTATAACAAATGTTGGAAAAGGTCACCTTCAGCCAAAATACATGCTTCAGATCTCATTGAAATTGAAGCTCGAACACGTGCAAAAATTCCAGGAGTAGCTCTCTTTCACATCACAACCAGTTATAATTTGTGAATCTAATTAATCCAATACCAAAACCAAGAATGTTCAGACATTTTTTCAACGTCTTTCGGAGTCAGGCTCATTTCACAAAGGTTCGATTCCTGGAAGACTTTTGACTGTTAGAACACCTGAGTTTGAAGAAACTGTTCTACACGAAATTGAAGAAGACCCAAATACTAGGACTAGGAAGATCACTGTAAATCTTAATGTGAATCATAAAGTAGTAGTAGTTCAAGCCTTGCTGCCGCAAGACTGTCTTGCTCGTCTAAAATTTTGTCACTGCATTTTGCCAATTATTGAACAAAATGTTGACTTTACCGCTAGCATATTATTTACCGACGAAGCTAATTTTACAGAGATGCTTCCACACTAAACAAGTTTGGTCTGATGAAAACCTTAATGTCATAATGGGATCTAAATTTCAACATCAGTTTTCGTTGAATGTATGAGTGGATACTATTTTCTTGTTGGACCAAGCTTTTTACCAAGAAAGTTAACCGGTGCCTCCTACAGAAATGTTCTTGAAAACGTTTTACTTGAACTACTTGAACTACTTAACGATGATTTCTATGCGCTATAACAAATAATATGGCTTATGCACGACGAGGCTCTCCCATGAATTTTTAAATGAAAGATTAGGTAATAGCGTGATTGGACGAGACACTGAAGAACCAGGTCAACTTTGACCATCCAAATCACCGGATATAAACTTTATTGATTTTTTTGTTTGATGACATCTCAGCACATTAATTTACAAGGATCACGTTGAGTATGAGGAGCACTTACCTCAACAAATTTTAGCTGGTTATGATAAGAGTTACTTATGGAATTTTTGCACATGTTCGAGCTGCAATTTCAAGAAAATATGACTAGCTTTAAAAATTAAAATTCTCCATCCATTTACTCTTTCAGGGAACAACTCAAAACCTTACTGTATTCGGAAAGAAATAGATTATAGTGCTGTTTAGGTGTATGTGTGTTTGTTCTGTACGGATTGAAACAGTGTTTTCTGCATTAGTGTGTATGTATTCGGGTGGAAAAGCAACGGCATTGAACTTCACCACTAATAATATTATATTAACCGTCCTTTGTATAAACAATAAAGGCATTATTATTGTTATTATCATAATTTCTTTCTGTGCAAGCTCTTAAGATAACTGACAATGGACCCAGTCGAGTTTCTATTCAAACGAAATGGTCTAATCAGATACCTGGATTAATCTTTTGGAGTTAACTGTACAGCTTATAAGTAGCTGCATTGGCTTCGCTGAATTCAATCAGTATTAAGGTAATACGAATCATGAAAGGTAATATAATTTGGGTTACAGCAAGTTAAAAAACTGTGCTGAGCAGATTATGTTGCGCGGCAAGGGAGTAGAACCCTAGGGAGGGCTGTCGTTACCATTACTTCATGCTGTTCGAAATCCCATCTTGATATCAGAGGATGAAACGTAATAACCAGATTTCAGTGCTAAATGTGAGCCGCTAGTTATTAATTGGGTTGCAAAAAGCGCGCCTTATATGGTTGAAACAGAATGCCACGCACATTTTCTTTACGAGGTGTACTAGAAGCGATGGGAGGTATTCAGGAGATGGTGCAAATCATGGTTTGTTTTTAGTACCTGATATCACTTTGATAATCCATACCAATGAATAAATATATTAAGCGTGTATGCATAGTGACAGTGACACGGAATTCGCATTATTTATATAAATATATAGGGTGACTCACAATTTCTTTGAATATCTCAGAAACAAGACTGTCGAAAACAAACAGGAGACGAAAAAGTTTCGAAATTAATCAGGTCATAGTGGTGTGTAGATGTTTTATTGAAATTAATTATTTTTTTTGTAATTTTGAAATAAAGTAAGAGGGGGGTAGCATACAAAATACACTTCTAAGAGGGGTAGGTAGTTCAAACTTAAGAAGCTTATGTAAAATTATAAGGAGTGTTTGTGTTCCGAATTTAACTTAAATCGGATAAGTGGTTCAAAAGTTTTAGGAAATAAGTTTATATCACAAATGAACATTATATTAACCTGTTCTATCGATTCCTGAAGTTATCAAGATTAAACCTGAATCACCCTGTATAGTTATGTTCAGTAAATATTACTACCTTGTTGAAAATATTTTTTATAAGTTTATATACCTATTCATTTTTGTATTTCACTAAGTAACTTTCTCATATATTGCATACTTTAATAATTTTTATATTAATAGTGCAATAACACTACTAACTTATGCAGTAGCAGCATGTAAAATGTAGCATGTCAAATGAGGTTATTTTTCTTCTTGTTCGTACTGGTAAAATGCCTGGACCTTAACTAATTCACAGGTATCTAATGAATTGATATTAATACTATAATACCTAGTACTGGTGATTTATTGCAGAGTTCGTCTTCTCTTGCATCGATCATACTTAAGACTTACATACTATGTCAATATTTGAGAACATTGAAAAAACATATTTTAAATTATTTTTTTAACTTTTTAAAATTCATTCTGACAACGTTGGAAATATTATTTTTTCTACTTCACTGCCTTAACACAAGAGTTTAATTCTTTCTTTTTTATTATATACCAAATAAAAATTGTATTTTCTTATTGTAACTGTATAACAACTATTTATTTATTTAGTAAGAACAGTTTCTTGTATTTACAATGTCGCACCCTATATACTGGTACAAGATATGTAACTAAACTGAAATTATTATCTACTTTCTTGCATAAAACTGCTAACATCTCTTTAGGGGTATTTTGTGCTAGTTTTCAATTCGTTGCCGCCTGCTAGGCACATTGTGAATCATTTTGTAAAATGAGTCACGTTGTACAGCACTTCCAATATCGTTAGGTGCATTTATTTTTGTCGACTTAAACGCATGTTTAAGTATGAATCTATTAATAACTTTTATAGAGAATTTATTCATATATGTGCAGCTCAAATCTGCACTACCACAATTCGCTTTAATTTTAGTATGCAGAAATGGTACAAAAACTATTAAATATTAAGTGAAAATATGTGTTAACACTTTCCTAGAAAATTGTTATTTTCTTTATAGTTTTTAATGATTTATGAATAGTCTGGAAATTCTTATCGACAAAGGTTCGACCTTGTTCCACATACCGTCGATACTTTTCTATTTTCTCTTGTGTTCAAATAAAAGTCATAGACGTAGTAAGAAGAATTTACGTATTTATATGTCGACGTTTTTTAACTATTTGACGATTTTTATAAATGTTCAAATTAATGTTTTCGTCTTTTTGCTCTAAATTCCTAAACAGATTTTTTAAATTGGTGATTATCAGGTTGCAGTCTATTTCGAAATTCTCCTAAATATTCTCGATGTCCAGCACGTCCCTTGAAATTTAATTGACAATTAAATAAATAACAGAATATGGAAGATTGTCTTAGAATTTTTCTGTTTTGTAAAGTAATTGACCCATGGACCATTATTTACAGACCACTCTGTATACATAGGAATTACATAGCCAAAATATTCTTGTTACTTGACGTAATACATTTTTTAGATGATTAAAATAAGCAGTTAGTGATTCTCATTTAGCTGCCACTGCTTCCCAGGTCCTTTTCACAACTTAAGACTTTTTTTGGCTACAGTAAATTTGAACTTTGCTTGTCACTGAGTTGTATAACATTTCCCAATGTTACGCGATTGGACGTAACATCGAACAAAGGACAATAATACAGGAATATTATGTTGATTCTAAAATAAAATATTGCTCAATGCTTCAGGCGATATTGCACAGTTTTGGTTCTTGGACACTTGCCATAATTGTACTTGTTTTGTCAAAGATCAACTACGGGAAATATAAATCTTACATTATTACTCTTTGCGAAGGGTTTATTTAACTTTGAACTGCTGACTGATAATTTTGCCATCAATAACTTTGAAATAAAAATATAACAACACGAATAAAAAATATGCGAGTTAACTCATCTTACAAGGAATAGTGCAAATCTAGACACACATGCAGTGTGTCAGACGAAATATGTATACAAGGTGTTGCATAAAAACTCCTCGAAAAGGAAACAACTTAAAATTAAATTCAAATTTCATTTGTAAATATCAACTTATATTTAATAGTGTGTGTGATAAGAGGTTAATTTCATTTCTCCCTTGTGTCTAGAAATTGAAAGTGACACTTTTGGGTGTAAAGTGTCTTCTGAGAATTAGAACTGAGAGTTTTTTAGATGTAAAGTGTTTTTTGTAGATTAAAATTACACTTCTAAGTATAAAGCATATGGTCAAACTAATACTTTGAAACACCGTAAAGTGTGTTAAAATTAATAGTTATACTTTTAGGACGGTGAAGCGTCTAGTGGATGTTAAAACGATACTTTTATTTGTATGATATATAAGATTAAGTGTAAGAAATCTTTTGAAATTGAAAGTTGAGTGTAAAGTTATACTTTTAAATGTAAAACTGTTACACTCGGTAGATTCTTATTGCAGATTAGAAATTACACTTTTAAAGTGCATGTTGAAATAAATACTTTTAAATGAAATATGTGTCAAAGTAATACTTTGAAACTGTAAATTGTGTTAAAATAAAAAGTTATACTTTTAGGACGGTTTTAAGTACCTATAAAATGTTGGCGACTAATGACTTTTTAGGATTGCTTCTTCAGGTGCTCTCATCTATTGTGGTTGAATTGTCGTGTTCCCACTGCCAAAAAAGTGAAGTTAGATATTTATAGAGTGTTTCATTAAAGCAGGTTAGTAAATTAGATTAATTTCTTTAGATAATTATTGAATAGAGCTTTGTCTGTGGAATTGTTCATTAGCATACCTAGATGTTTGGTATCAGAGAACATACATATGACTTCATTGATAGGAATTGTAGGATATTTGATTTATATTAGCTTAAAATACCTTTCTAATACAGTAAAAAATTTAGGTATTGTTGTCTACCCTGTAATAATTAGGAGCAACTTGTGATGCATTTCTGGAAACAGTTCAGCTAGGGTAATCTGGAAATTGTAAAAAAAATGTGGTGTTCCGTATTACTTTATTATTTGAAAAAAAGTAAATTAAAATCAAAAATCGACCTGTTTCGGCAATTTTCAATAATACTGAATTTGTGCGTGACTTTAGGGACGTACTGTATAGTGAGAAACTAACTACTCTGCGGTCTATTAAATAAATAAATACCCTTACAGTACAATAAAAAACAAAACAAGTAAATTGCAGTTTATAGCCGTACCGGTATTTAGCTAATCAGAGATATATAGACAACAAATTGACGATGAAATTTCATGTCTAATAATGAACACATTAATAATGAAAGCCCCATTTAGAGTATTACTTTGTTAGAAATAAGTAATCACCATTTGTGCATAATATATAATTACGAGCATTGCGTTTTGTAGAAAACTATTGACTTTTTTCACAAAGGACGTAAACCATTGTTTGTTCGTAACACCCTCAATTGTAAAAAAGCTTTTAACAAGGCCATTACGAACAACTGACGTTTCAATAATTAGTAGATACATTGGTATACCGCGCAATTAATAACCCTAGTTAACTAACGCAACCGTATTGTTTGGTATTGATTTTTGGGTAAATATCGGATTATTGTTCCTCTTTCAATGCGTCATATTTCAGTGAAGTCGGCCGACACCCAGGAAACAACTTTATGTAAAAAATTTCATTTAGTTGCTACCATGAATAAATTACCTCGAATACACCAAGGATCCATCACTGAGTCATTCTGACTCTTTTTATGAAAATTAAACGAATCAAATTATAAAACTGTCATGTATTCGTCTAATTCGAAAAAAATACCACGCGTAAAGCTTTGTTAACGTTGTACAGGGTGTTCCGCGCAAGCACCGACCCAGAGCAGGTGCATGTAGAGGGACCCAATGTACAAAGTTGCACACAGGCGGAGTTAAAAGCCGTCAAAGAGGGGCCAAGGATCAATAATAATAACTCTGAATTACTTTAACTTGGAATAACCAAATTTGGTACATGGTTTTGGTTTATTATTGGTATTTGACTATGAGTTCAAGTAAATTGAAACACTACAAGGTGTTCTTTAACAGTCACCCCTTAAATTATTCCAAACTTTTTTCTATTTTTTTACTGTATTAGAAAGGTATTTTAAGCTAATATAAATCAAATATTCTATAATTCCTATCAATGAAGTCATATGTATGTTCTCTGATACCAAACATCTAGGTATGCTAATGAACAATTCCACAGACATAGCTCTATTCAATAATTATCTAAAGAAATTGATCTAATTTACTAACCTGCTTTAATGCAACACTCTATAAATATCTAACTTCACTTTTTGGCAGTGGGAACACGACAATTCAACCACAATAGATGAATAGGAATATATGGGTAGACATTGTGGGTGTAATTCAACGCAGGTTGGGGCTTTTGTCCACTGAGTAGTTAGTTTCACACAATATTATTAATACCTAAAAATATATAAAAACTTTTACATAAAAGGTGAACATTATTCAAGTAGGTATTGTCATATTTAATTCATTGACAGGCTGTCACTTTTTGTCATTGTCGATATTTAACTTCAAATAATTTTAATTTTTATAATAATTTTTATAGTTAGATATTTGATTCAACTTAAAGGAGACCACCTGAAGAAGCAATCCTAAAAATGCAGAAATAGGTCAGGTCAGTCATCTATTGTGGTTGAATTTGTCGTGTTCCCACTGCCAAAAAGTGAAGTTAGATATTTATAGAGTATTTCATTAGCAGGTTAGTAAATTAAATTATTTTCTTTAGATAATTATTGAATAGAGCTTTGTCTGTGGAATTGTTCATTAGCATACCTAGATGTTTGGTATCAGAGAACATACATATGACTTCATTGATAGGAATTGTAGGATATTTGATTTATATTAGCTTTTCTAATACAGTAAAAAATGTTACAAAAGCTAATAATAAGGAATATATGGGTAGATATTGTGGGTGTAATTCAACGCAGGTTGGGGCTTTTGTCACACAATATTATTAATACCTAAAAATATATAAAAACTCTTTTCTATTGCTAAAATTTAAATAGAATGATAATATCCCGCAGAATTTAATTTCAAACACTTTACTCTTGTTAAAATTTAAAAAACTTTAAGGTTTTCAAAAAAATGCATCAATTAAAACAAGACTTTAATGGTGTATATTAGAAGATATCAAAAAGTCAGTTTAAAATTTGACAGTTAGTAATAAAACGTTTTCTGATATTATTAAAAAACTTTCCTGTCTCTCGAGCCCTTAAACATTAGAATTTTTATTCTTAAATGAAGAACATAATCTTATTATACAAGAATAAATGAATCTTTCAATAAAATATTACTATACTTGAGGAATAGTGAGACTAAACAAACGTTGGAATAAATGTATTAATCCTGATTTTAGTATAACTTTCTTTGTGTGTAGGTACATAATTATTTAACATACTAGTACTGAGAACAAATTGTTTATAGTTATTTAATATATCTTACTAACAGTACTGACAATGTTAAAAATAAATAAACAAATAAACCATAGTAATTAATTTTCAAAAACACAATTAAATAAACTACCAAATACTAGAAAATAAATTTGGAATCCACTAATTTTACATTCGTTGTGTATGTATAGTATTCATTTCTGTTTTTTACAATTGTGCTTTTTTTACGAAAGTGATATCAAATCGCCAAATACCAATGTAACGCAAGAAATACTAAATTTATACCATTGTCGTACTTAACTCGAACGAATGACATTTTTACCGTTACCAATTGTTTGTACATAAGTTTCAACTTTAAAATCAAAATTCTTATTAAGTATTGGGCAGAATTATAAAATTTAAAGTGTGTTGTAAAGAGAATTGTAAGAGCTTTCAAAATAAATATTACTCAACCCCCAATGCCATTTAAATATTTTGGGGTGACGCTTACCCTTGCTTTATGGTGAAAGTGGCGGAGCCAAAAATGCCAGCAAAGAATGCCCCCCCTTTAATCTAAAATCGACGATTCTGAGCGTTTTTCTACAATCTTGACGCAGTTCCTGAAAATGGCTCTGTTTCGTTTTCATTTGGCCGCCCTGTATATTCTAAAGGCTTTAGTCCTTATAGATGCGAAATTCGCGAATATTTGCGCGATTTATTTAATGGTGGGACATCTCTACTTTTAACAAATTTGATGAACTATAATATTTTCTATCATTTTCATCCTAAAATTGTCCGGTAAATTGGAAGAAGCTCAGAACAAACTTATTAACACCTCATAATAATGAAGGTAGCAATAATATTGGTACTGTTTTGCAAAAGATAATACGCGAAAATACTGTATAAATGAAATTTTTCAAGTACGATTTTTTAATTCCAAATATTATCAAAAAGCGGTGTTATAACTTTTGTACATTATAAACACCACATAGTAATATTCATCCGCCGCCACTGGATGGAATCGTACATTGAAACTTCGAATGTTTTACTACCAATAACTAACAGCAATCCAAGTCACGCCATTCTTTGTTCACAAAACCAGCTAGCTTTATTCCCGTAAGTACACAGTTCAGGAAACGAATTGCTTAATAAATCTTTTTCTAAAGTAATACACATTAGTTTCCCTACATTTGCTAACTACAAAGGGTGTTTAGTCAAAACCTAATATGTCTACAGCATTAAACGTCTCCTACACTGATTTACTCGCTCCTGTTGGTGACCCCAACGTGAACTTCCAGATAAACTCCTTCACTGCTTTTGGGTCTAGATGGGTCACAGCAGATCGTGTTGTATCTACAACCTTGCGCAGATGTGATCTTTCAGATTAGTAACCATTAACCAAGTGTTTTTTAAATCTGAGGTTTTGGCACAATCTGTGACAGCAATTTCTTTATGCAAAACGATTCAAAATTTTTCCCGATGATCAAAATCAATGAGTAGCCTTTTATATAAACTTTGTTCTGAAAGATAATAAAAAGGGCGATTATTGGTAAATCATTCTTTCTTTGCGGCAAATTTTAAACTTACGCAGAGAAAAAACTTTTTTAAATTAGCAAAATAATATTCTTTGGCTCTGAGTTCAAGTAAATTGAAACTGAAATTTACTCTATCTAATAAATGATGATTGTTTTATATAACGTTATTTATTCGTAATATTATTCCACAAATCTTTTCGGGATTCAATTGGCGTGAAATAAAAAGAACCCTTCAATGTTCTCCAAAGAAAATATTCACAATTCTTGAGGTCTGACGCTCGTGGTGTTCAATTTTGAGGGCAATTCTTTTCTCATTCTACCCATTATTTGAAAACTTAAAATTCAAAAAGTCTAACAATAGTACTAAATACGGCGGTGCCTCATTTTACATAAACCAGAACTCTAGTCTAAGTTGCAACGGTATATCTTCGATTAAATCAGGTAGATTGTTTTGCAGAAATTCCAAATAACTTTCGCCATATAATTCATTCGATAAAATAACTGGTGCAGTAAAATAACGATCAATAATACCGGCCAAACATGTATCTTACACTTATGTTGAAAATGTCTAGGAGTTATTGCAAAGGGGCTGACATCGGAATATTCATGAAAGTTTTGAACATTTGTAAATTCCTGTAGGAGTGAAACACGCCTCATCAGTAAAAAGAACTTTCTTGTGAAAATTAATATCCTGATGCAAGATAAACTCTCAAAAGATCACTCGCGGATCCAAATCTTGAGGCAATTTTATTACCATCTCAAATTTGAAAGATAAAGCCAACTACTGACTTTTTGATTTCTTCAAATGCACTTTTTCTCGAAAACCTTGAAAGCTTTTTTTAAATTTAACAAAAATAAAAAAATGTTTGATATAATTTTAGAGGTGACTTAGCCTCAATGAACACCTTGTAGTGTTTCAGTTTCCTTGAACTCATAATCAAGAAGATCAATAATAAACCTAAATCATGTATCAAATTTTGTTATTCCAAGTTAAAGTAATTCAGAGAGATTATTTTTTTTCGAAATATGGACCTGCTCTATGTCGGTTCTTATGCGGAACACCCTGTATATGCAATTATAAATCTAATCTCAAGTAGTCGTAACCAGCGACCTCTAGCATATAATGAAAAACTAAAAACTTTAACTGTTTAGCAACTTTCAATCAATTGCTGGTATCAAGTTTCCATGCAATACAATTTTGTGGATAAAATGTGGACAATTAAAGATAATGCCAAACATATTACTTAGAAGTTCATAATACAATATAAATTAGAGGAAGATATTAATCAATTTTTCGAATCATCATAGTATTATATCAGAATGTGATACTAAGGGAAGGAGAGGAGCACGAGGAGATGATACCGGGAAGGGAAGAGGAAGTGGATGTAGAAGAACCTACAAAAAAGGAAATAGATACAGTTGTAGAAGCTTTAAAGAATAACAAAAGTCCAGGAAAAAACGGAATAACAGCAGAGAATATTAAGTACGCAGGAGAGGATTTAAGACAAAAAATATACGAAATGATACAAATGATCTGGAGAAGAGAATGTATGCCTGAAGATTGGAGAGATGCTTTGATTATACCAATCTTAAAAAAGGGAGATGCAACAGACTGCAGAAATTATAGAGGTATATCATTGTTAGATATAGGATATAAAATTATGGCAACGTTAATAAAACAGATAATAGAACCTATAGCAGAACTACAAATAGGGGAGTAACAAGCAGGTTTTAGAAAAGGAAGGTCAACAACACATCAAATCTTCATGGTGAATTCTGACTACATGCTATGAGTATGGGATCAAAGCAATGGTTTTATTTGTGGACTTCAAGAAAGCATATGATTCGATCAAAAGGAATAAACTAAGTAAAATTTTGAAACAATTTGGGATACCAACCAAATTAATTAGGATATTGAAAATGACCTTAGAAGGCTTTACTATTGATAAAGGACTGAAACAAGGACACCCACTCTCAACGCTTCTTTTTAATTTAGTACTAGAAAAGGTCATAAGAGATAGTCAGTTGAACAGAGAAGGACATATATTGTTTAAAAGTCATCAAATTGTAAGTTATGCAGATGACGTGGCTATTATTGCTAGAGATATTAGGGAATTAGAAGAAGTAACGAGAAAACTTGTGGAGGAAGCACGTAAAGTGGGATTGCAGATAAATCAAGAGAAAAGTAAGCTGTTGAGAATAGGAGAACAAAAAAAGGATACCAATTTTAAATTGAGAACAGAGCATGGAGAGATGGAGTTTGAGGAAGTTGAAGAATATGTGTATTGGGGGCGCTAATAACAGCTAACTGTGATGAGGAGCAAGAAATAAATAGGAGAATAATAAAAGCAAACAGAAGTTCGGCAGCAGTCAACCACTTATTGAAATCAAAAAATGTGTCCAGATGAGTAAAATTTAGAATGTAACGGATTGGAAAAGAAAGGCGAAGGATAGAATGGAATGGAGGAGAATAACACAGCTCTGGGCCTAAAAGGCCTGTAAACAGCTTTATATATAATTCAGAAAAATAGTTATTTCCATGAATATACAGGGTGACTCTTTATAAATACAATTTTGCAAAAAAAAAAATTAAAAAGAGCAGTTCAAAAATATTTAAAAATACACTTACACTGTACGGTATTGGAAACTGGTCGACTGTGAAACCTGACAATGTACGGATATAATTCAGCTTTGTGTATGATACGCCACATTGCTGCAATACGCCGTGGATGCCCTGGACCCCCAACTCTTTCGCGAATCGATTTAAAATTTCCTGTGTCACGCTCGCGTTGTCAACACTTGCACTCACTACACACCGCGGTAAAAACAGCTGCAATTGGCAGTTGTTTACCGGGAAACGCATTTCCACCTCACACCTAAATTAAAATGAAATCCATCAACTCTGAGTTGCATGCCATTTTTGACACTTTAAAAACTCATGTAAGTACCTGCATCATAAAAACGTTAATACCTACTATAAGTAATCGGTTTCTATTATTATTATTATTGCAGTAGCTCAGCGCTATAAAGGTTGACAATACTACAATATTGTTTTACTCGCGAGCTATAAGAACTTTACAAAAAAAAAATACGATATTGACCTCATTTTCATGACTCATCTATTCCCAAATTTATTCACCTTGTATAAAAGTTAGATCTATGAGGAATATAAAAATAATTAATTTGTTTTGTTCCAACTACTTCATAATATATTATAAGTGAAACCCTTTGTATAGTTTCTTTTATATTTTCCGAATTATAAGCAGTAATACTATTTCTGCTATTTGATATTATTTTTTAATTATTTTTTCCACATTGAACAATGTTGAGTTTATTGGTGCACTATATTATTATAACTTTTATTATTAGTATTAATCAAAATTACAGTAGTGAATTTATATGTTTTATTTTTCAAGTCTTTACCTGTTTTGTTAAGAAATTGGAGCAGGTAAAGACGTGTTGGCACAGGTGTTTCATTTAGTCACAGGCACCGTATTTTTACTTTTAAATTAATACTTTTGCCTTGTTTCGGTGCAGGTGGTGTGTGGGGTATGTACTTAGGTATATTACAATAGTACGTATCTTCCTAGCAAATTTTTACCAACCTTTTCAACAAGTTTGAACTTGTTTGGGAATTAATTACGCAAGAATGAATGTACATTCATTTATCACGCTTACATATCTCTAGTTGGTTTATCTGATATATAAAATGAAACCCATTTTACGTGACCCTTATCATTTGCCTAAATTATTTCCAAATTGCGCATTTGTAAAAAGGCAGACCTCGTGAAAATAAACACATTGATAAAAAGTAGGGTGATGTGCATGTGGAAAAAAATTTAAATCCATAAAATGAGGTGTTCTCGCTTTATCATTGATAAGGAATGCGAAGAATGTGTCGTCGGAAGAATGTATTGATCTTTCAATTTGCGTGATTCCCCTTATTATACGAAAAGCTCGATAAATTCCTTGTAACAGTCCTTCAGCAGACAAATCAATACATTCCACATAGTTTACAATGTAATAAACTTCTTGAAATCGCACTTCATACGGCGCGAACACTAGGAACGAGAGAGATAACTGTATTTTGAGTTAAGGCGTTACGTTTAGATTCATTTTTTCTTTTATTATTTTCTGAATAGAACAGATCATTAACTGTGTTTAGTGTATCTATCCAGAAATTAAGAAATTATTTTCAAATATAGAATATAACATCTTTTTAAGTTCTAACACCCTGTAGATTCTTAGCGAAACATTTAAAAATGTATAGATAGGAGGAACCGTTAGACCATGGGTTTTGTTACACCCTATCTATACAGGATGTCCGGAATATGAGTGGAAAATGACTTCTGGAAAAACAACACGAAAATATATTTTTTACAAATACATTTCTAAAATAAAAGTACCTACAGCTACTAGAAAATGCACAACTGTTACATAATTTTAAAGTAAGGTACAATTGAGACGAAACAAAAACTTTTGACTCCATCTAACAATTATAGACAGTTGAATGACCTGCAAATATAACGTATGCATTCTAAAGCATAGGCGTACGTGTAATTTTCTAAAAAGGTTCCAAAATTAACAGATAACAAAATATAAAAAATTAAACATGTATTAATGAAAATATTAACAAAATTACTTATTCAAGTAAAAATAAAACATAACAATCACACCACTATCACTGTTTCCAATATGGATTATAATTGGATCGATATGATTGATTTTAAGGTCTAAATTCTGCAGTTTTTGTTCTTCTTTTTGAACGTGACTATACATTTTTGCCAAACTTCGGCATTTACTTTTGCTCTTTTAAGCGTTACTTCTGCATCGGTCAATTTAAATGTCCTATTCTCTTTGGCTATGTTTCCTTTTACTTGTGTCCATATCAATTCTATTGGATTTAGTTCGCAATGATCAGGGGGGTAGTCTTAAAACTGTTATTCCACGTATCGATGTCATTTCATCCACAGCAAATTTTTTATATTGCCTGGCATTTCTCTGTACAATTTTCCATAAATTGGGTTTTAGTTCGTTTTCATGAAATGGAATTATTTTTTCTCGTTACCATTCATGGCGTTTTGCTTTCCTCCATGATTGCCGTGATTTTTTTTCACATACTTTCACGTCAGACTGAGGTTTTAAATTTTCGAGCATGCGTTCAAATCATTTTCCAAAAACTTCTATATTCATCTCTTCGTGATAATATCCTGCTTTTTTGACTGAAATGTCAATTCCCCATTCTCCAGAAATCCGCTACCACTTCCTATGTGTGTCACTATCAAACGACAACCCTTTCCAGATGGCTTGTCGAGCATTTGTCATATTACCATGTTGCTACACATTTTTAACTGTATAACCCTCGTTGACCCTTGTTTCGTCCATGTAATAAATTTTCCTTCCTTGTTGCCGTTATTCCTAAATTTTCTGTAGGGAATCTGTCCTCCATATAACTATATCATATTTGTCAATCAGAAAACTCTTTCTATGAACCTTCCGGTACTGAAAGCTTTTATTATGCAAAACTTTTCTCAATGTGTCCTTGCTCATTTTAGAAATTATTTCGTTTTCTCCAATAGCAATAGCTTGCAATAGTTTCCCTAACTTTGGCAATTCATTTTTAAAGAAAAAGGTATGAGCGGTTCGACGTATGGCATATTTGGCATTTTCCTATACCGGCTTAATGTTGTGGAATGTCAGGATGTACTTCGCTGAGACAAGCCCACGTGCGAGAGGGATAGACTTATACAAATGCATTTGTAAAATAAGGATAAGAATGTATCTTCACATATGAGCTGTACGTCTGTTTCATGCGTTGCCACTTTTCCTTTAACAGTAAATATATCTCCATTAGTTAATTCTAATGCTATTTGCGATAATTATGTGGAAACATAGCTCTAATACCCTCGGTTTGGTGCAATTTATTTTTTAAGGATTTGCAAATAAAAATATGTATATACCACTATAAATAAATTTTCTTCATACAGCTAAACACATTTTTAAAAAGGAATAATTGTATACCTACATCAGAAGTACATACCATGTGTTTAAAACTTGTGGAACGAATTTATTTCATGCTTTGACAATTTAATAAGGGGTTCTGTTTTTTGTTGAATAAATATATCCCCTTGTTGCTCATTATCGAGCAGAGTCATATCCTATTTCACTAAATTAATACGATTTGCTTTTAATAAGTTTTTTTCAAGTGACGAAGTCGTCGATACTGTCATTAAAACAATATTAAGTTAATTTGGTCATTTGTCATGTTCAATCGGTAACCGTTAACCTACAATTATATCGAGTTTTATTTCGTTATTATCAAGAAATGTATGATTAATTCTCCTTAATTTGTACTTGGGGTCAATTAATTTTAAAAAGGGGTTGAAATGATTTCATTTGACACGAGTCGGTGTTTATAGCCCTATCGAAAAAATTGCTTTCTCAAGTCGAGTGTGAACTAAACAGGTATCGATAACTATAATAACAGAGGGAAGTTTGTTGTAGTAATCAGCGTTATTGTTTACAATTGTCATGCATATCAGTTCTTTTTCGTTGAATTGGGTAGTCATTTTATTACGCCGAGGGATCTACAGCGTGGTTTAAATCAGTAAAAAGTCGCTCATTTGTATGTCTTTAAATTTTTTGAAAATAAATATGAAATTGTTTAGTTCATGAAATAGTTGCTAAAAATTGAAAGAAGGTTTTTTACCTTCATATCATTTTTTATTTTAAAGGAAATGATGTGAAATTTGAAAAGTTAGTGAAGGTGGAAAAAAATCTACGCCTAGTAGATTCCCAAATTTTCATAGTGAATTAATTTTCTTATTACTACCATATTTGATTGTGATAGCACCGAAAAAGATACAAAAAAGGCAAATTCAACCGTGTGTTTTAATAATTAAATTTATTTAAAAAAAAATCATGTTACCAGTCATAACACTAATCTTTTTGTGAAATTAATTAGGTTTAAGAATTCCATTTTATTTTGACATGTAACTTATTATTTATTATGGTTGGTAAAAAAGTCTACTTAATAATTTTTGAATTAGAAAATTTAACTTGATTTTTTCAAAATTATTCATTTTTGAAAGGCATCAAAATGCACAACTTTTTCCTAATTTAAACCACTCTATACAGAGTGATTCACAACGTATCTTCAAGAAATAGGAATAGATGTATCATGAAAAGTTGGAGTCAATATCGTATATTTTATTTTTTGTAAAATCCTTTTAGTTTCTGAGTAAAAAATTATTGAAGTTGTAGTATTTTTAACCTTTACATCGCTGGTCTCTAGCCAGGCGATTCTGAGCATTATAATCCTATTACTTGTAGTAGGTATTAAGGTTTTTGTGACGCGAATACTTTTTGCAAGATGCAAAATGGCTTACGTGCATAGCAACTCGAAGTTGATGGATATCGTTTTAATTTATGTTGATGTGAAAATGCTTTAGCAGAACAATTTCCCGGTAAACTTGTGCCAAATGCAGCTACTTTTACCGCGGTGTGCAGTGAGTGCAAGTTTTACACAAAAACGGACCACACCAGCGTGTTCAGCGCCCCAAAATACGTGGAGAGCCGTCCTTAAATCGCAAATTTATTTTTTAAATTTTTTGTGAAATTTTCAAAGGGGGGGGTGTTTTGATTTTTTTCAAAAAAATCGAGGTTTCAGAAAATTCTGAAATAATTCACCAGGACTATTTCGACCCTGGAGATTCCAAAACTGGACTCGGTTTGTTTCTAGCTCTCGTAGTTTTCGAGATATTAATATTTTCTCGCCAACGGAGCCTCCTACACAAAAACAGACCACACCAGCGTGTTCAGCGCCCCAAAATACGTGGAGAGCCGTCCTTAAATCGCAAATTAATTTTTTAAATTTTTTGTAAAAATATTCAAAGGGTGTTTTGATTTTTTTCAAAAAAATTGAGGTTTCAGAAAATTCTGAAAGAATTCACCAGTACTATATCGACCCTGGAGATTCCAAAACTGGACTCGGTTTGTTTTTAGCTCTCGTAGTTTTCGAGATATTAATTTTTTCTCGCCAACGGAGCCTCCTACACAAAAACGGACCACACCAGCGTGTTCAGCGCCCCAAAATACGTGGAGAGCCGTCCTTAAATCGCAAATTTATTTTTTAAATTTTTTGTGAAATATTCCAAGGGGGGAGGTGTTTTGATTTTTTTCAAAAAAATCGAGGTTTCAGAAAATTCTGAAATAATTCACCAGTACTATATCGACCCTGGAGATTCCAAAACTGGATTCGGTTTGTTTGTAGGTCTCGTAGTTTTCGAGATATTAATTTTTTCTCGCCAACGGAGCCTCCTATACAAAAACGGACCACACCAGCGTGTTCAGCGCCCCAAAATACGTGGAGAGCCGTCCTTAAATCGCAAATTTATTTTTTAAATTTTTTGTGAAATATTCAAAAGCAAAAGGTGTTTTGATTTTTTTCAAAAAAATCGAGGTTTCAGAAAATTCTGAAATAATTCACCAGTACTATATCGACCCTGGAGATTCCAAAACTGGATTCGGTTTGTTTGTAGGTCTCGTAGTTTTCGAGATATTAATTTTTTCTCGCCAACGGAGCCTCCTATACAAAAACGGACCACACCAGCGTGTTCAGCGCCCCAAAATACGTGGAGAGCCGTCCTTAAATCGCAAATTTATTTTTTAAATTTTTTGTGAAATATTCCAAGGGGGGAGGTGTTTTGATTTTTTTCAAAAAAATCGAGGTTTCAGAAAATTCTGAAATAATTCACCAGTACTATATCGACCCTGGAGATTCCAAAACTGGATTCGGTTTGTTTGTAGGTCTCGTAGTTTTCGAGATATTAATTTTTTCTCGCCAACGGAGCCTCCTATACAAAAACGGACCACACCAGCGTGTTCAGCGCCCCAAAATACGTGGAGAGCCGTCCTTAAATCGCAAATTTATTTTTTAAATTTTTTGTGAAATATTCAAAAGCGGAGGGGTGTTTTGATTTTTTTCAAAAAAATCGAGGTTTCAGAAAATTCTGAAATAATTCACCAGTACTATATCGACCCTGGAGATTCCAAAACGTGACACGAGAAATTTGAAACCAAATCGCAGAAGAGGACATCCAGGGCGTCCACGGCGTATTGCAGCAGTGTGGCGTATGATACACAAAGCTCAATTATATCCATACCATGTACACTGTACAAGGATTAATACTAAGGGATTGGATGAGGAAGACCGGTACCATAGATGCCACGATCTCCTGGCTTTAAATCATTTGAACTTTTTTTGTGGGGATATTTAAAAAATGAAGTGTATCGCACCAAAGTGTGGTTGGTATGCCTAAAACAAAAATTGTCACTAAATTAAACGGAGCTATTTTATGATTATTTTATTACGCTATAATATAGCAACCAGGTTGTTTTTTTTAATTTCAATATGTTTTTAATTTACTTTTATTTTCTTGCTAAAAATTTTCCATATATGTGGACAGTTTAAATTTCCGATCTGAAACATGTAGGTAATGGTTCTTGTAATACCACTTATAAATAAAACTGTTTTCTATCAGTTTTGATCACAATAATCCTTTATTGCTGACAACTGTACTATTCCCTAAATATTCTGCATAATTTTTTAGGATATTGTAGGTACGAGTGCAGTGTCTACCTGCACAAAAATCGATTTTTCTCCAAACCTGCAAATTTATTCTTTGAACGGCGAGGCTTGTGAAATCAGGTGTTCATCGCTCTTCAGTTTGATAATAAATTCCCTCGATCTACCTGTATACCTGATCCGTAGGGGTGAGTCACCTAAGTGTGCAGACGTATGGCAGACGCAAACGGTACAGACGCTTTTGAATGAGTCAACCGTCCAGCAACTGGTCAAGGCTAACGTCCTCTATCTAACACTCATTTTATTTTTGCCCAAATGCACTGTGCACAAAAATGCATTGTTTCTGTTTTCCCGTGATGCACAGAGCATACTCCCATAATCCTAAGATTCCCGAAGCACTTACTGTTGCATAAGTACTTTTGTTGGTACACGGAAAAAGCTATACTAGTATCAAGAATAATCCACTTATTCCAACATTAGATTAGTTTCACTACTCCTCAAATACGGTAAGACTTTATTGAAATATTGACGTATTCTTGTATAATAAAAACATATATTCGTTTTTTTAAAATAAACATTGATATCAAGAAAACTATAGCACTTAATATAAGATGATGTTGAAGTAAATAATTGGAATTTCTGCTTTAAATATTTATGTATTGTATTCCTTTTTAGTTTAAAGTAGTATTTAATTATTTATATAAGGTGGGTCACAGAAAACAGATGTCTATAAAATAAATATGTGTAAACACCTGAAAGGCACACCAGATATATACCATTTTCGAGCTTATCAGCTCTCCTCAGTATACCATAGGTGAGGCAACTGACGGCTTATCTGACAGAAGGGAACCTGAGTAGACGTGATGCATGTAGCTACATTTTGTGGCCACATGCTGATCCTGGTCACACAAAAAAGCACGTTTTGTTATTTTTGCATATGACCACCTGCACACACTACTTTAACGCAAATTGTAGTAAGTAAAAGTACAATTGTGTACTCTATACTTTTGGTAGTACTACAAGTGTAGTATTAGTACCATCTCTAAATATAGCTGCATTTTAAATTTTACAATGTGACATTTATTACAAAATATTAATAAATTTAATTTGTGCAAATCTGTAAACCAATAATTTAAAGAAGAATAACCTATTATTTAATAATATTTTATTCATATTTTAACAAACTATTGAGTCTTCAACTTCAATAAATTTTTACTCGGAATCTATGAAGATTTAAATATTTTTTTTTTACATTATTGTCTTCATTTTTTATGACGCATCTACTCCCAATTTTTTTTTAGAAATGCACTGTATACACTTGTGTGAAGTTTAAAATTGTAAGTATAAATATACATTTTTTTCCATGTAACTTACACTTCAATTTTCATTTTTTCTACACAAACAATAGCATGTATTTTAAGTCCATGTCATAAATAAAGGGGGTGATTTATTATGTCATTTTAAGCCCAAAAGCCTTAGCAAACCAGGGGCCTAAAAGTATTGGTTTCCTAGAGAGTTTGTAAAATATCACTTTTTTTCAATTATATGTAAAGTTACTTGGCGTAGAGTATCAAAATTGGGAGAAATGGTGTAACGAGACAAAAAAATAATTTGATATATTTCTACGTAAATATGTGAACCAGTGGCGTAGCTTCGAGGGACCCTTGTTGTTAAGCTACTAATTTATTTATTATTCTAAATTAATTTAAAATAAACTATGCCAAAGACACCTAGCAGTAACAGTACCAAGTATCTTAATTAACAGAAAAAAACATAAAAAAAATGTATAGGAAAAGTGCTGAAATGTCCACCATTGACAGTAGCACATGACTGTCGTATATTTTTAAAAGTTCTGGCTTCTTTTCTGACTTTTGACATCCATTTATGATTCATTAAGTACGTTAAATTTACGCTTAATTTCCTTCTACTGTTTATATACAGTGAATTTGATATGGACCCATAAAAAGAAATCAAGCGGATTTAAATCAGGAGATCAAGCATCCAAACTCCAACTCACACTACATTAAGAGGGTTTTTGGTTAGTCTTAGTTTTTATTTTTGAAATGTATTTGGGGGAAAAAACTTATTCTATACATTTTTTCGTATAAATTTTGTTAGATGGCCCCTTCTATATTGGCGCTCATATTTTAAACAACCTATACGAGGTGTGGCAATTTGGTTCCGGAAATTTGTCAATGAAAAAACAAGCAAATTAAATTTCGCCAAAATTTTATTATGGGCTTTCACAATAGCCTCCCTCTAACTCTACACAATGATTCCAACGTTGCTCCTACTATTGTAAGCACCCTTGGTAATCCTGCGCAGTTAACCCGTTCAGCACCACGGTTACAGCTTCTTTGACCTTCTATACGCCACCATGATGAGTTCCCTTGAGGTGCGACTTCATCTTGGGGAATAAAAAAAATCGCAGAGAGCAGTATCGGGGCTATAGGGTGCAACAACGTTGGAATGCCTTTTTTTGCCAAAAACTCTTGCACAATGAACGAGGAATGGGCTGGCGCGTTGTCGTGGTGCACGATCCAGCCGTTCTCGGCGAGTTCGGGTCACACATGGAATACGCGGGCCAGCAGCCATTTCAGGACGCCAACCTAAAACTGTCCAGTTACTGTCTGGCCGACAGGAACATATTTCGATGATGCCGTGGATATCGAAAAAAATTATCAAAATTGTCTTCAGTCGTGACTTGGATATCCTCGCTTTCGTTGGCCGCTTTACACCCTTTTGCACCCAATGCTGACTTTGTTTACGGGTCTCGGGGTCATACTCAAATAGCCAGGTCTCATCTTCAGTGACTACCCGACTCATCCAGTCTCTACCGTCGCTCTGAATGCGGGACAGCGAATCCTCGAAGATCGATTTTCGCATGTCTTTCTGTTCACGGGTGAGAACTTTTGGCACCATCTTTGCGCAAATCTTTGGCATATCCAAATTTTTGTGTACGTGAACGGTTTCTTTGTTGACGTTTAACTCGTCAGACAACGCACGAATGATTAGGCGCCGGTCAGACGTGATCAGTGCACGCAAAAGGTCAACATTCGCGTCAGAACGAGAGGTGACGGGGGCTACTTCACGCGGATCGTCTGCTACCAATTCACGCTCCTCCTTGAACCGTTTACCCATTGAAACACGTGTGTTTTCGACATGCACTCGTCTCCATACACCACCTGCAATTTTCGAAGGATTTCCGAGGGTTTTGCGCCAGATTTCACTAAACATTGAATCACAACACGTTGCTTGTAATTTGAGTCACTAATTTTCACGACGCCACTAAAAAAGCTACTTTCAAAAAATACACATAAAACACAAACCAAACGTGCTATCGACTTCAACCTTGGACTGAAACTAAAAGGAAGGTCCCACCTCTAGAAAAACGTTGATGAACGATGCGGAACTTAATTGCCATAGCTCATAGATGATGGAAAGGCTATTTCATCGTCCATAGAACACAGATGAGATCGTCATAACGTCAAAGGATTACATATTTTTAAAGTCATGATGAACAAAATCGATTTATGTGTAAAATTGAGCGACTCAAAATAACCTTAATTTTCTTAAGAAAGTTGTTGTGTTCTCGTACATTTAAGAACTAATTACATTCAAAATCATGCCATAAAGTCAGCGAAGTTGTTGTTGTCTGAAAAAGCCCTGTTTATCCTCGGAAAATCAGCTTAGACTTTCTGAAGTCCTGACAAATTGCGACTCGTTGAGCGTCTAATTAAAGAACCAACAAATTTCACAGTGAGGCCGAAAGGGCTTAATTTCTTAATTAAAATATGTCTAAGAAACTTCCTCGAGCCACCACGAACTCGAATAACAGTAATAGAATAGTTAATTAACGGTTTGGGGAGCCTTAGTGATTCCAGGTGTCTATGACTTTCAATTTTGCACTTGGTTAATCAACAAATGATCGATACCTTTGACGAAATCCACAGCTAATTAAGGTGAATGCAGTGTGATTAATACGATTACAACGCAGCGCTGGTTAGGGATGCGATCGGATTATCGCCCTGAATCGTAGTCAGAAAAACTGACGCGTAGTGCAAAGAAAAGGGAGGGGGGGACAGGAGACAGTCACATATAGCTTGCGGTATGAAATTGATTCAATAATTCATAAACAAATAGTTAAAAAGTCGAAACGATACAATTTCTCACTTTCTCTTTATCTTTTTTCTGTAATAATAAATGTATTGTACTGCATTATTCTTAAAATGGCACATGAATTTAGCAACACTAAGCTGATTGACAATATTAATATACGGAGCAGCAGGACAATATTCATTTGCAGCATCTCGCGGATGCGGATGCAGAAAAAGTATATAGACTTTTTGCGACGTTAGGGTAGAGTATTTTTAAGTACAAAAATGGAGAAATGCATTATATTTCCAAATACGTGCAGTAGAAAGAATGTACTATTTTAATCGAAATGTCGTTTGTCCTAGACAATTTCGTTTAGTCTAAAAACGGTATTTAAAAATTTTATCTGACCACGCCCCCAAAAAACGGTCGCCGTCACAGCGTAGACCTGTGACGTCAGACGCCGTTCGCAAGTGTATACCTAAATATTGCAGTGTGCTTTAGTACAGCGCTTAAAAAAATATTTCACCGTGCTAAAAAAAATGAAAGGAAAAATGTGGCACAGGGCGCTGAAGCGCGACGAAAGGAATCATTGCAACATTATTTGTTTGTGAAGACCATTTTAATGTAAGTTTTATTAGAAATACAGGTAGGCCCTAAGTTCGTCGAAAAGAAATAAAATATAAAGTGTAAAGAATCAAACTATTCTATTAAGCTACCGGAATGTATACAGGGCGTTTTGAAAATCAATGGTAAAGCAAAATTACATTTTTTTCTCATCTATTATTTAACATGTTCTGTATTTTCTCCTACCATTTACGTGATGTAGAATGTTATTTGAGGCGTTTATAAAATTCTTCTCTCTGACTTCACTACATTAAATTAGCCTGTTTTTTGTAATTTGATACCATAATAAACAAAAGTAATAAATTAAAAATTTTTTAAGCATGTTTAAGGATAAATCAGTAGTAAATATCAATAACAATTGATTAAATTAATTTGATAGAATTAATAAATGTGAAATATCATTATTTATGACTTTTACTTATTATTTTCCAAATTAAAGCAACCTCAAGTAAAACCATCTATCACCACTAATAATTATGGCATTACCTACACAGTATTTACACTTACATGTACAAAAAATACAAAATCCAATGCCTGTTTACATCACCATCACCGCAACCTGCACCTGTATCCACGGAAACAAACCGCGCTGAGCGACGTGTAACATCACACCAATGGTATCGCGTTTTCAGCCACATGATTTTGTTTACATTCTATGGCAATTTATTAATTTTAATATTTTAATTATTATCGCCGAACGACACATGTCCTAACCTTTCAATATGTTTGAAAGATTACCTCAAGTCAAACCAATATAAAATTTATGCAACTTTCTCACTTATTGGGGCACTAATTCCTGACCATAAAGCTTCGTTTTCGAGATAGAATGTTAAATTTATAGTTGAAATAGTAAAATTCCAGAGAAATCTTTTGTATTGTGACTGTCTATCCAGAGCAAGTTGTTGCTTCCAGCATTAAGTCTAGGAATATGAAAATTGACAACTTTATGAAATAAAATAATAGAGTGCAGGGCACGTCTTCTAACTAGACTTTTAGACTCCCTGTGTGAAATTAATTTGGTACCACTCGATCGAGTTTATGATTGATCGAACGAAACCGAGTTATTCGGATCTCATTAATCGAAATAATAAAGCTACCCTCCGCTGATAACAATAAATCGTTTCAATTTAGAAGCCTCTCGAGCGAGTTGCGAAACAGCGTGTAAATAATAGAAGTGTTCGTATATAGCCAGATAAAAGTATGATTGAGAGACCACTCCCTGCTCTGGGGACATATTCCGCTTGTCACATTTCTTTCTTATATGAAGATTGAACCGCAACCGACAAATAAATGTGACCACTTGACACCCCTAGTAGCTCGGCATGGAACAATAGTGGTAGGTGCTTACTTGTGCCCCACTTATCTAACGTTCGTTCTTATCTTGTTGAACCTCTTTTCTATTTTACTATTCCTCCTTCTGTTATCGCGCATCTCCATATCGTGGCAGGCCTGTATGGAAAAGAATATTGTTAGAGTCTCATCTGCGTATGTAATTTACATCCATTTTTTCTCGACGGGTCTATTTTTCAATCTTACATTGCTTCGTACGGGGGGTAATTCAATAAAATACCTTCATTTATATATATATAGTCGCGGCAATAATTCAAACGACTTACGTCATACGAGCAAATGAATAATTCAGTATATTTTTATCAAAATATTTAAGAAACTGCAACTGAGAATAATATAACTACTGAGTGTCATCGGAATGCAGGCGATTCGGAATACTGAAAGCTATATTACAAATGGCTTACGTGTGTAGGAACTCAGAGTTGATGGATATCGTTTTAATTTATGATGAAAGACCAAATGCTTTAGCAGCTTTTCGTCTGTATGCAGAACGATTTCCCGGTAGACATATGCCAAATGCAGCTACTTTTACCGCGGTAGAGCAGCGCGGGTGTGACATAGGAAATTTGCAACCGAATCGTGGAAGAGGTCCATGGCGTCTGCGGCGTATTGCAGCAGGTGAGGAACACATTTTAGATGTTGTTGAAGAGAATCCCCGAATAAGTACCAGGCAAATCGCTCAGCAAGTACAAGGAATGTCCCAATCAACAGTGTGGAATACCATTCCCAAGGCTCAATTATATCCCTACCATATACAGCATCCAAGCATTAATACCAAATGATTATCTCTTACGAATTAGATTTTGTGAATGGTTGCTGCAACAAAATGCTCAAAGTCCTAGATTTACAGCTGACGCGTTGGTGACAGATGAAGGTGTTTTACAAGGAATGGGATCTATAACTCATACTCATGTTTGGGATGCGATTGAACGGGATCATTTCCAATAACGCTTTTCCTCAAATGTTTGGTGCCGATGATCGATCGATCGAGATTTACAGCTGACGTGTTGGTTACAGATGAAGATGTTTTACAAGGAATGGGATCTATAACTCATACTCATGTTTTGGATGCGATTGAACGGGATCATTTCCAATAACGCTTTTCCTTAAATGTTTGGGCAGGGATTGCCGATGATCGGTTGTTTAAACCATCATATTACCAAATCGAATGGATGGGGTATTTCAAGTTCTTTCGGAATGATCTGCCTGGACTTCTGGAAGATGTACCCTTAGCTGTCCGACTCCGAATGTGGTTCTTACACGATGGTGCTTCCTCTCATCGAAAAAGTGGTCAGGAGTACCTTAATGAAGTTCAAGGGGTACGATGGATTGGACGAGGAAGATTAAAGGTGCCAGCAAAATAAAGTTTTATACGGAGCTTTTATTCCACTCACGATCTGATTGGTGTATGTATCTAGAGACACACCAATCAGATCCAAGCCTAATGGACATTAAAAGCATACTGAATCCCTAGGGATTAAGAGTCACTTGAAAGATAACACTTTCAATTCACGATGTGCCAAGTAATTCATAACTTTACCTCATATTAAGTAGGTATACTAGTTTTTTTGATTTAAAGTAATTTTTGTTCTTAAATGAAGAGTATATAATCATATTTGAGAAGAATAAGTTTCTTCTCTTTCAATAAAGTGTTACTATGCTATACTAAGCTAGCGTTGGAATAAATGTATTAATATTGACGTTAGTACAGCTTTCTTTCCGATCAAAAAAAAAAAGTTTTAATGCATGTCAAAAAAAATGGACGTAAATGCACATCGTACAGAATTTTTCCTGTTTTAATTTTCACTTAATTAACAGTCCGTAGTAATTTATTTGAATGGGCGAATATGTTGAGAATCATCGTGCTTTAGTCGGAAGGGGTTGTAATGGTTTTCAGTTAGCGTCGAAGGGTAGCTTAATTATTTCGATTAATACGCTCGAAATAATTTTTAATTGAATCATCCTTAATTACTATAATTATTAGTTAAATTGCGTGATTGAAACAATAAGTCTCTGAAACATGAAACCGATCCCCAGCGTATAACTTTTTTAACCCGGCTGATATTTTCCGGTATCATAAGTATCCTGTTAAAAAATAACAATCCCGTTGTCCCCCAAGCAATAAGCTCAAAGGGAGACATAATGACCGATATCGCAAATGACGATGTAACTAGGATGGACTTTATTGTGATCCCTCATTAACTGTAATTATTTCTACACTATGGATTTCGGTGAGGCATTGTCCCTGACGACCAACCCCTGCACGACACCGCATTGTTATGCTCCTGTTATCTAAAAATGTTTAGAAAACCGCGTTCCGCGCCAAATCGGATTTTATGCTCGCTAGATTGTAGGTTTCCACTTTTGCCATATAACAAGCTGTCAAAATTGCTGCTCCACTCATCAGAATACAAAAAAGCTCGAGCGGATACGTTTCTTTCCTTACTTTCAATTCCATTTTGAGGGTGATGAAATGTCCGATAAATCAAATAACGTAGTCTAAAGTATGAGTTACATTTTGTAGGTATTATAAATTGTAATATTGATTATAGACCTAATAAACAAATTAATGCATTAAATTTTCAAATATACCACCGTCCAGCTCGATGCATGCATCAGCTCGTTTGTAGATTGCACGGGTAGCTCCTTAAAGTGCACGGTGATTTTCTCTTATGAGTGCTGCACAATTGACAATCCGATCGAATAGCGCCTCTCTCGTGTTCACTTTTGTTGCATATGCTAATGATTTAAACTATCCCCAAAGCCAGTAATCAAAGGGATTCAAGTCTGGTGACCTTGGCGGTCAATTTTGGAAACCACCTCGGCCAATCCAGCGTTGTGGAAAGTGATTGTTATGATTGATTACAACACGACTAAAATGGGCATGGGCATTGACATGTTGAAAGTACATGTTTTACCTAATATCCAATGAAATATCGTCCAGTAGATTTGTCAAATGTTAATGCTGAACCGATGCTGAAAGTTGCTTTCCACCGTGACGTGCGGATTTCCATCTGACCAACGATGTTGATTGTAACAGTTATTTACTCCATCACGAGTGAATCGAGTCTCATCAGTGAACAAAATGTATTTGTAAAGTGTATGGTTTGGACGCGCTGAAAGTTTTAAACCATTTTTGTGAATTACTTCCCATGCCGTAGTTTGATCAATTTGGAGACGGGTTGCAATGCGCCTGGTACTTACACACGTTCTACCATATCTAGAATTTCTTCTTCCACTGCTAGACCAGTACCAGCTTGCCTCTCAGATGTAATTCTCACACTGGGAAACATGCCAGTTTCACGTGCATTGCTGAAGACTGTCTGGAATACATTTCTATCTGGCACTCTTCTGTTTGAGAAGCGACATTGATATTCAGCAACTGCACGATTAGCGCTGCCGTTGCAATACCCATAAATAAAAATAATATCAGCATATTCTCGATGACTAATTGTGGCAGGCATTACGAAATTATGTGTGTACAGTACCGATTAAACGAACGCACGTGTAAAAATAAATGCGACAGTTATAAGATAAGCGTTTAAATAACAAACATCAAAATAAATGTGACAATTAGTAATCTCTTATGTGAGTTTGGTTTAGAATGTATGACCTACTCAAAATAAAACATCAAATAATAACAGCTTTCGCAAAAATAGCAATAAAAATATTTTCATTGCTATCTCAGTAACCGTTGATATTCGACCATATGTTTATTAGGCTTTTTTGTTAACTTTTGTCCCCTAAACACCTCTTTCCAAATATTAGGGGTTCCCCAATCATCCTGTATACAGGGTATTTCAGGAGATATACATACTTCAGTATGTTATTCTACGTTTAATTTTAAGAAAAAAATTTCCTATAAACTTAGGTCTGGAAACGCTTCGTTCAGGATATACAGGATGTTATATTTAAAAAAAATAATTACATTTTCTTTAATAACTCTCGACTGCTTTGAGTTAAATTCATATTCAGAATTGGCTTTATCTCCAAGAAGGCGCCACAAGCGATCATTAGGATCCTTTTAAATCGTTTCAACTTTTTTATGCCACGGTATATGTCATTTTGGAATACAAAAACCCCCTACCTTTTCTACTTAAGATATGTTCACTTTACTGAAGTTCTAGGAGCAGCCATTTCCGTTAAAAACTCATGTAAAGATGGTAATGCATGCAAATAGGAAAATATCTGTACCCAACACAAATTTCTTTAGTTAATTGCTATAAAACATTTAAAATATAAAAATAGTCACTAAAAACTGAAGAATAACACAAAATCACAATCGCTTTGTAAATAAATTTGAAAAAAATTTTAATAGTGCTTTCATTAATTCTAATTTTTTCTCTCCTCTTAAAATATTTGTCCTTAGTCATAGTAAACACTGTATGAACGATCCTATAAATTTATGTATAGAAAAACGAAAACATGCCACGGATAATAATTTGTAACAATAACTGATATTTGTGGCTCCTACGTCCTGCTATTAAAATGAAATAAAACAAATACGAATTAATTTTGTTCCCATATATGGGTCATTTGACTTCTTTCTGTCGAATAAATCAGGGTGTATAACGAGGCGTGTGCGTGTAGACTGCATTCAATATCCACTTATAATGAAGAGAAAGCGAGTTTCCCGCCTGATTTTGACGACTTTAAAGGCCCTTCAGACTGGTACGATCTAACGTTTTAAGAAAAGACTCAAAGAGGGTATAATTTACTTTGAAAACTCCACTAATATTCATAAATTTCCCTTCGCGCTTGATTTTGACAAATCGACGAAAGCATTAAGGGATTTTTCCCAGGGTTGGCCTTTGTTGCTTTCCTACAACCCAACCAACCTGTCATATTGCAGTTAACAGTTCGGCTAGCGTGTAGTTGCAATGAACAATATACGATTTGAAATTCTCAGGACTTTAAATTTCACAACATCACACAAACACTGGACAGTTACAAAAATAATAGTTCAATATGACAACGAAATTACTAGTCACAGTAAGAAGTACATATGATGCACCAAACGGATAACGAACCAAATAATATGTTTTTATTTAAAACATGTAGGTTAATGTGAAATCAGATGTCATAATTTTAAAAATACCTCAAGTTATTATCTGGTACTTTATTGTAAACAAAGGAATAAGTTACGTTAAGCAATAACGTAAGTTACCACATCACCACTAATAATTAAGGCATTATCTACACAGTATTTAAACTATGTAAGTGTATATATTAATCCTTTAAATACGCTTTAATCCGAGTAAAGGAATTCTTCAATTTAGTCACTATTAATCATTTAACAAAAAAATATTTTTGGTATTATATTGGCGAGATAATCGGTCCTTCACATGTGAAACAAAGAGAAACACATTTGACAATTTTTACGACTTCTGGTCCAAGCAAGCTGTGCGAGACCCTCCCTGTCCCGGCGTCATTATCGAATGATTTGGGGTGTGCGCTGGCCTAAGACAAATGATATTATAGATGCATTAGGTGGTGGCGAGGCTGCATTTTGACCGGATACGTAAATAAACGTGGAAAAATAACAAACCAAGATAAATGGTTTTAACCAGCAGCTTGGAAAAATGTCTGGGAAGCTTTACTGGCCTGCCAATTTCAATTCTCGCTCTATCGTGCAAGGGACAACCAGTAAATTCAATATATGGAGTCGCAGTCATAAAGAGTCGGTTCGAACGAATCGAATGTATTCGAAAATAGTCCTCATGATGTAACAGGAGATTCTAAATTAATATACAGAGTGTTAAAAAAAGATTGTAAAATATTTCAGGAGGTAATAGTATGAACCAAAATAAGCAGAAAATTCTTAATAAACATGGGTCCGCAAAGTAACGGTTGCGGAGACATGAACCTCTATTCGTTTTTCAAACATTTTATTTTATTTTGGATTTCTTGACACTTTTGATTAATCCGTAGCGGCAGCTCTTCCAGGCTATTTACAGGAGTACCATACACTATTGTCTTCAAATATCCCCAAACAAAGAAATATAGAGAGTTCAGATCAGGCGATCAGGTCCGGCCCTTCCTACCCATCTACCCATCGCAAGTTGCGTCTAGGTAATAAATATTCCTCCCTTCGTCACGGAATTTTCTAATTGATCTTAAGTAGGATCTTCGCCAACAAATAATTTCATCTTTATCGATAAGAACTGACTTCCTGTTCTGCTTTTCCCAGCAAAAATTCAACTCTCGTAAGACGGCCCATAATTTGCTTCTAGTGATTTTTGGCAAATCGTTGTCCTCTGAAAGTTCACTTAAAATTTTGTTTAGCGTTGGTATTTCTTTTTTAAAATAAAATGAGTCTACTTTTCTGCGAATGACATTTTTGAAGAAATCATCTATAACGACTTTTGACCTCCTTGTAGATGATTTTGGGGGATTTACAGTATTTATTTTTTGTTTTCTTTAAAAGTCTGTAAATAGTCGATTTTCCAATCCCTGTCATTTTGGAACACTTTTCCACGATGTCGTCAACACTGTTGGTAGGATTTTGGTGTTTCAATGCATTAAATACATTTAATATAATAATCTTCTCATTCTGAGACAGCGCACATCTTTTCACGCGTTTATCAGGTAACGTAATCCGATAAGCTCGATATTTTACCCAAACAATATTATATCCACTGGCACAATAGTCACCAAACACAAGTCGAATTTTACTCTACTGCACTAGCACGTCTTCGTATATTCAGCTCTAAGACTGGATATCCAGTCAAATATACACTACTACTGTACTAATGTACACCCATTACCTGTTAGGATTAGTGTTACCCGATAATTACCTGAAACGAAATATTACCACGCCCATGGCCGGTTGTTATCTCGGGGTTTTATTACTCTCTTTCATTTCCAAACAGACTATACAATAACGTTGTTTCGTCACTTTACCTTAATTCGCTATAACCTCAAAATTGCAATATATGTAGTTCATGTCAACATCTCACATCTCGCACATTTTTATAACTAGTGTATATGTACAATGAGTTTTAAAATAATGTCTACAAAAGAGTGTCATCTGTGTCATCCCATACCAGTGGGAAAACGACGGAACATTATTCTGGCCAGAACATTTAAACTATTTTCAAAGAGAAAGTTTAAGTAGCAATCCAATAAGTGCTTCTGAAGACACATGGTCTTTGCTTATGTGCATTTTAAAATTCTGAGAATTATGAAATTCTAAAGATACTTTTCAACTCGATAAACAGGCAACATACATTTTTTAATTTTGAACCACCACGCTCCCCTGACTTAATCCCACTAGATTGATTTTTTGTATAGTTATGTCAAAAGCAATGTGTGAATAGGTCAAACACTGTCGAAGGTATGAAAAGACATATCTGAGAAGAAGTTCAAGCCATAGCACCAGATATTCAAAATTTAATTAATGATACACTTATGAGCAAGTGTGAGCACATATTTTATTTGCACTCTATATATTGGGGTTATGTTTTTGTATAAAACGATTGCATAATCTTAAAAGACTGCTCGAGAAGTTGAGAGTTAATGAATAGGTATCGTGTCTTGTTTCAGAGATTTGGAAGGAAATTAGGGTTCTGGGGTCAATCATCAGGGTAAGGGGGGAAATGTTACGATTCAAGCGGGACTCCACTTTTACAACTTTCCGAGGTTATATCTCCTTATAATGCCCCATGTATTAGACTTTAAAATGTTCGTTTTACTACATTATTTTATAAACATTGCCCTGCAGCTATTAAAGAAGAAGTTGGAAAAT
Source organism: Monochamus alternatus (assembly GCA_037114965.1). Classification (NCBI taxonomy): domain Eukaryota; kingdom Metazoa; phylum Arthropoda; class Insecta; order Coleoptera; family Cerambycidae; genus Monochamus; species Monochamus alternatus. The sequence continues at coordinate 22,594,374 of CM073432.1, read as the reverse complement.
GCCATATACTTTTATGGTTATTGAACGGTAAATCCAATTTTTGGGGCTATTTAAGACTGTGGCAGCCTAAGCAGAATATGCAGAGTGACGTTTATGGCGCGACCAAATCACTGCATTTTATGTGCGATATCCGATCGACATTTTTATGTTTAATTTTTTAACCGCCCTCTCTTCCCTAGCCGAACTCGGCAACAACTCTCAGAATCTAACAAACTTTTGATCAAGCACTTCAATTGTTCTTCCACACTTATTAGTACTTATCAATAACATAACATGATATCAGTGGACATTTCTAACTATACAGGGTGGTCCTTTTGTCATGGATCACCACTAGCATGGTAAAATAAACAAGGCGGCCCTGATCAGAAACAAATTGAGCTTTTTCATGACCATTACGATAAACTGAATAAATCCAAGATATCTACTGCCGTCTAGCTTCATTATTTCATAACAGAAAGAGCTAAAATTTGATACAAAAGAGATAAGAAATCGATATTTATCGAAAGAAAATTTCTACAGAAACTAGTTTCGGTAATGCAACATTCATTGTTTTTCTTTTCTTGTGGGTTATGGGTAATATGTAACACTACTATAAAGAAATTTAATAATTTAAATAAGAAATGTAGTTAATCTTAACATAAAACAAAAAATTATTTTGATAGATTCACATTTGACAACTTTGTTGTTATTAATCGATGCCTTTAAATATTTTAAGGATATAAATGAAGAATGCATTACATTATGAGTATTATAATTTATTAATTTCGTACTGGCGTCCTAATATTTAAATCAACGAATTCCAAAAATTTTAATTGGCATTCGTAGACCTGTTGCTTGGCCTCCACGACGTCCATATCTCAACTCATTAATTTTTTTTCTGTGAGATTGTCCGTAAGATAATATTTATTATAGTCCCTGTTAAATGATTTAAAAATACACTTCTACACGGCACTGGTCCTCTGTAAAATCTGGTAAGGCAAAGCATACATTCCGCTACTGGACAAAAATTGAAATACATTCCCAAGGAAAGAAATGAATTTCTTTTTTATTTTTATATTTATATTTATTGTTATTAATTATTAATAGAATTAATTTGAGGTTTTAATTAATAAAATAGTTTCACTTACTTGATGTAACAACAAAATTTTGGACCCGTCTTACCCAGTTTCAATAAATTAGCTCAAATGTTTCTGTTTCTTCTCGGTTTTAAACTCGTGATATGTTTGCGCGTAAATCATCAATAGTGTCCACTTCGGTGCAATATACTACATTTTTTAAATATCCTCACAAAAAGAAGTCTAAATGATTTAGTCAGGAGATCGTGGCGGCCATGGTAGCGGTCCTCCTCCTCCTCCCCTGGTATTATTACTTGGACACGCTGTACATGGTACGGATATAATTGAGCCTCGTGTATGATACGCCACACTGCTGCAATACGCCGTGGACGCGTCACGCCTGCGTTGGCTCTACACTTACATTCACTGCACATCGTTGTGAAAGTAGCTGCATTTGGTACATGTTTACCGGGAAATCGTTCTGCTGCTTTCACTTCACCATAAATTAAAACCATCGATCAACTAAGAGTTGCTATACACGTAGCCACTTTTGACACTTGAAAAACTAATGTAAATACTCGTATCACAAAAACATTAACACCTACTTTAAGTAATCGTGTTTCAATATTCAGAATCGCCTGGCTAGAGACGTAAAGATTGAAAATACAACAAGTTCAATAATTTTCTGCTCTGAAACTATAAGGATATTACAAAAAACAAAAAATACGATTTTTCATGCCGCATCTATTCCCAATTTTTTTTTAGATAATTTGAGAATCACCCTGTAGAAGACCTAGACGAACCAAATCAGTGTAGCATGAATCAGGAAACCTTGAATTTGAATCACCCCGTGTAAAAATTCATAATTTATCAAAGCTTTTGAGAGAAATAACGTTTCACTTAACGTTTCGTGAATTTATTCCGTTTCGTCTAATTATTATGTCTTATTTAATATAAATAAGTTCCAAATTGGTGTCAACGCGACGTTTCTTACACTTACAGTTAACCTGAGCTGAATGAGAGGCTATAAAGATTTTAGTGCCTGCCTTAATCTGATAAACTCAAATAAGGCATAAAAAGGCACAAAATCATTGCCCATTATATGAAACCAGCATACGAGGCCTGAGATAAGCATCAGGTGTTCCCACTATCCATCTCCAAGAAGTCTGTGAAGATTTCTTGGAAATGGAGAAACGGGTCTAAACAGATGTTAAGGCTTTAGCACCATAACATCAAATATTTGAGGGCCATTTGTAAATAAATGTATTTGCATACAACACATGTAGAGAGGACAGAAGTGTATCTAATGGAGGGACAGTGTCGTAGGTATGGAAAAATACCAAAACAACGTTTGTATCATATTTGGAAGAACAGTTTATAATTATAATTGATTAGGTATAGGTATCAGAAATATAATTGACTTATATTTATGAATATTTAGTGAGTAATTAAGTCAGAGACTACATTTCTATTTTTATACACGGTATTTACTAAAGAATGGGTCATACTTTTAAGCTTAGCTTCCGTAGACGAAAATAAGGTGATTTAAATCAACTTACCTTAGTACCATCTTCTTTCCTTAAATAGTTGTAGGCCTCAGAAAGTAGTTCTTTATTATTTGTGTTTTTACAGTGTCTTAGGTGTCGAAAAATACCAAAACAATGTTTGTATCATATTTGGAAGAACAGTTTATAATTAGAATTGATTAGGTATAGGTATCAGAAATATAATTGACTTATATTTATGAATATTTAGTGAGTAATTAAATCAGAGACTACATTTGAATTTTTTATACAGGGTGTTTACTAAAGAATGCGTCATACTTTAAGTTTAGCTTCCTTGGACAAAAGTAAGGTGATTTAAATCAACTTACCTTAGTACCATCTTCCTTCTTTAAAGAGTTGTAGGCCTGAGAAAGAACAGTTTATAATTATAATTGATTACTCGAATCAATGGCTCAAAAAAACAAAGTATATATTAATCTACAGAAGTGAAAATTAACATTATTCTCTTAATATTTAAAAAAGTATCTCCAGTAAAACTTCCTTGTTTAAAACAACATTCAGTACATATATATTAGAAACATAATTCACTTATATATATTGATAATATATTGATTGAGAAACAAAATCAAAGACTACATTCGTATTTTTATACAGGGTGTTTACTAAAGACTGGGTCATACTTTAAGCTTAGCTTCCTTGGACGAAAATAAGGTGATTTAAATCAACTTACCTTAGCACCATTTTCCTTCTTTAAAGAGTTGTAGATCTGAGAATGTAGTTTTTTTATTGTGTGCTTTTACAGAGTCGTAGGTGGGCTTGTATCATAGTTGAACAGTTTATAATTAGATTTGATTACTCGAATCAATGGCGCAAAAGGCAAAATATATATTAATCTACAGAAGTGAACATTAAGATTATTCTCTTAATATTTTAAAAAAGTGCTGACATTAAATCGTTTTTGTTTAAAACAAAATTAAGTACATAGATATCAGAAACATAATTCACTTATATTTATGTACATTGATTGATAAACAAAATCAAAGACTGCATTTGTATTTTTTATACAATGTGTTTACTAAGGAATGGGCTTTAGGTTTAGTTTCCTTGAACGAAAATAAAGTGATTTAAATCAACTTGCCTCAGTACCATCTTCCTTCCTTTGAAAGTAATTGTCCTGAGAAAGTAGTTTTCTCATTTATTTTTTATTTTAAACTAATTAATTTATTTCATTGATAGTCGTATTAAAATTTTGGACAAGAAGGTTTTTTCATATGATCGTTTGTGTTAAATATACAGGGCGTTCTGAGCGCTTCTGCCACTGTATTTTATCTTTCAGATGTTTCTTAAGAAGGAATATGTTTGCAAAATTATTGTTTATTTTTTACTAGTTTCAAAAAAGCTGTACTTGTTTGAATCCAGCTGCATCCAGGACAGTACTAGAAATAATTTTTCATTTCACATTTTATTTCAAATATTTTGAAACACACGCTGTATGTGGATTTCTAGGAAATGGCTGTCAATCTCTTGGATTTGGATAGATCTCGTAAAACTAATATCACAAGTTTATACAAATTATTTTGTTGTTGGGTGTTGAACATTTTTATTTCTGTATTTAATTTGGATACATTTTGAGCAAAACCTATGCTATTTTAACTTACTTCAATGTATTTATCTTTAAACTTTAAGGAATAAAAGGTATTTAATAATAAAATTGGTAAAATGTTTCGTAGACACAAAAAGGATACGCCACTGGTTTCTGTTTATTTCTTTAGTAGCATTCCAAATAGGCGGTAAATTTATTATGTCATGTTATGTTTATACATGATATTATAAGTATTTTTGGTTGATATCATTTAGATAAATTTGATATAATCTAGATGGAGGCATTATTGTCCTTTATTATCCTTTTTAATTATTTTATTAGTGTATTTCTAAATTTTATTCTATTACTAAATTTTTATCTGTCACAAAAAATATTAAATAAATATATCTGTTTTTCACGTAGTTGGTGCTAGGCAAGTTTTAATATCGTTGCCTAATATAAGTCTAGTCATCTTTCTTCTTGGACAAGATCGCCTAGAAGTTTGTATTCGATAACAACGAAACGGAACCTGTTGAGTTCAAGTTTTAATTATTTTAATTATTACGATCACTTAACAGAAGGATAGATGATATCGTTGGCAGCCTTAATGATTTTCAAACATTACATTTTAAGCACTCTCGTACTTCATTTAATATGAACCCAAACGGAACCAAACCAGACTATGTAGTCCAGTCCATAAGAAAACAGAAACAACACAACAATATAGTGTAAAATTGTTTGCGATATAGTTGAATTTCTTTCGTTTATTGTAAATGCGGCCTACATAATAATAACATACCTATCTACAGCTCTGCTGCTTCTAGGTTAACTCTTAAGGTACGTTTTCATTCGACATTAATTGCATTTAATCTAAATAGCGAAGAAGTTATGTCAGAACGATATGTTTCAAGTGTTTGCAATATGTCTCGACACATATATCCGATTAGATGTAAGCATTATTTTTACGTTTGGACTTGCCTGACAGAAATTGTCGTACTACTAGTTGTTGGCTATAATCACCTAATACTTCACGCCTCCAAAATCCACTTTCTAACCCACCCTGAACGTATTGTCTTTTTTCTGTATCTTCTTCAGGACAATCACACTGGCAGCAATTTTTCTTTTCGAGCTCGTCATCGTGAGCCGACTGAACTTTTATCTTTCAATAAATGAATGTATATGATACAAGTGTATTTAATACATAATTATGTAAATGGTTGATATATTGGGAAAGTTCAACATACATTTACAAATATGAGAATGTAAAAAAATAATATATGCATTAATAATAATAAAATAATAATATCTCTCATTCTAATCACGAGAATTAGCCCAGAAGTCGACGTCACCTCGATTCAAGTACTGACGCCTTAAACCGATCTTTTGAACTTAAAAATATATAAATATGACTAAAGTGACGTTTCTTTAAAATTAATAAATTTTTGTTACACTAATTTTGAAGAATTGCGGTACTTGGTCGCTATTAGAAATATGAAAGTTATTAAAAAAAAAACTAGGTGACCCGACAAACCTTGTTTTGCCATATGAATTATTTCTAGTGAATATTTTGGTAGTCGGCTTCGTTCTCATCCCTACTCCGTGCTGTTTATTGGGTGAGAAGTGACATCGGTAGACGCCTGGCGAGGATAACGAGGGTTAAAAATGGCTGACTTGTACACACATTTGGTCACGCATTGGTAATAAAGTAAAGGTTCATGTTCTGCAATTTTTTATTATCTTTGTTGTTCCCTAGGTACATATACTTTTTTACCACATTAAGAAAAACCGCGAAGTTTAATCTAATCAATTTATATAGACGGGGTCCAATACTTTTGACGTTGTGTGTAGTTAAAGAAGAAAAAAAAGAAAATAACAACTGGCACATTTCATAGAAGAAAGATGCTTTACTAGTAAAAAAGTTTAGATTTTCCTGAACTTCCAAAGCATACTTGATTTGCAGATTTCAAATCATTTTGTTCCAGAAACGACCAAAGCTGAATAATTAGGTCAACGCTTGACCTACTCGTAGATGTACAATTTCTGGTCGTAATGTACCGGACTATCGCCTGATATGGTTTCTGTTTATAAATTAACATATAAATGTGGAACTGTAGGACTGGAATTGTCGTTTGTTTCCAAGATCGTTCATTACGAACAAAGCCGACCATTAGCGTCTAAAGATGTGCTTCATGGTTGTGAAGTACCTTGTAACCCAGAAGAGCTCTGTACATCTTATGTAGCCACTAGTGGCCACTGTATCTAACCCTATGTATGACCATCTACTTGTGCGTGCACATTTTGCAAATGAGATCTTGCGTCCAAGATTCAATGGCGTTCCTATATTTTTTCCGAAATCATTTAACACATATTATGGTAAATAATATTAAAGTATAATACTATACCGTTTTTATTTCTATATATATATATAGTGAGATTTATAGTATTTGGTTTAAATTAATATATAAATATAAATCTGTAACAACTTCGGTACATATTTCTATTCTAATATTATAACATTCGCATGCAAATATTACGGATAAATAGTAAATAGGAAGGTTATAAACAAACTTAAATGTTTAGCAAAATGTTGGTGAATTATTTATAACACAATAGTAATTCTCCAATATCTCTTAAATTTGTAACACAATTTCAAAAAAAAAATATTTCACATATAAATAAATAGTAAACATAACAAACATAAACAAACAAACTTAAATTTTTAACGAAATGATGACAAAATTTGTAACAAAATTCCAAGAAAACAAAAATAAACAATGGCTCATAAATAAATAGTAATACACAAACTTAAAGTTTTAACAAAATGTCAACAAAATATGTATAATACAATTATTTTAATTTTCCAGTACGTCTGTTGTTACATAAATTTATAACAAAATTCCAAAAATACCTGAAACACTTCATATATAAATAGTAGGAAAATATAAATAAACTTATAAAGTATGTATAACACAATTATTATAATTTTCCAATATCTCTATTGTTACTTAAATGTGTAACAAAGTTCAAAGAAACCCAAAAACAAAAAAGTCATCAATATAAGTAATTAGTAATAAACTTCTCTTAAATTTTTAACAAAATGTCAAGAAAATATGTATAATACAATCGTCTCGTCTCTAATACGTCTGGTGTTACTTAAATTTGCAACAAAATTCCAGATAGACCCAAAACACTTCACATAGTAGGAAAGTTATAAACAAACTTAAATTTTTAACGAAATGTCGACAAAGTACGTATAATACTAAATAATAATTATTGTAATTTTCCAATGTTCTATTGTTACTTAAGTGTGTAACAAAATTCAAAGAAAATCAAAAACAAAAAAGACATCAAATATGAATAAATAGTAATAAACAAACTTCAATTTTTCACAAAATATGTATAATACAATTATTATAATTTTCCAATATGTCTGTAGTTACTTAAATTTGTAACAAAATTTTATAAAGAAACCCAAAATATTTCACATATAAATAGTAAGAAAGTTATAAATACACTAACTTAAATTTTTAACGAAATGTCCACAAGTATGTACAACATAATTATTGTAATTTTCCAATATCTCTATTGTGATCTAAATTTGTAACAAAATTCCAAGAAAAGCAAAAACAATTAATAGTAAGAAAGCTATAAACAAATAAACTTAAATTTTTGACAAAATATGTGTAACATAGTTGTAATTTTCCAATATGTCTGTTGTTACTTAAATTTGTAACAAAATTCCAAGAAAATCGAAAACAAAACAGACCTCATCCCAATTCACAGTATATGAAGTATTTATTGGTATAACAAAAATGACAAAAAAATATGTATAATACAATTGTTGTAATTTCCTAATACGTCTGTTCAAACAAAATTTCAAGAAAACCAAAAACAGAAACCCAAATGTAAGTAAATAGGAAAGTTATAATTAAATACACTTAATTTTTTACGGAGGATCTACAAAATATGTGTTAACACAGTTGTAACTTTCCAATATGTCTGTTGTTACAAATTTGTAACAAGATTCCAAGAAAATCGAAAACAGGAAAAAACTCAAGTCAACTCAGTCTCTGAAATATTTTATTTGTGTTAACAGAAACCACGTGCCTCGAAAAATTTTGTTATAAATTATGGATTTATTTTGCCTAGTGATGTGTGTAAAGTATTAATGCGTAACGATAGGTGAATCTTTAGGACTAATAGACGACTGTGTGCTAACTTCTTGGCTGTTATAATTTTCATTGAATTTAGTTGTTTAAGTACGTCACTGGATGACGACTAGTTGCACTGAAGACAAAAAGGCGCTTAGCCTTTTAGGAACCTCTTGTCGGTACTAAGACAGAGAGACTTTTTAAGTTTCTATTCAAGCGGTGCATTTCCGACTTTATACTTTTATTTTTTATACCTCTTTAAATGTATAAGATGCATCAGTCTGCAAATCTTATAACGGCACTACCGAGTGTTTTGTTATCTTTTTGTAACTGTATAACTTAAAGGAATCGGGAAACATGCAGTGCCAGTAATTTCTTGTAAATGTCAACGATGGACCTAAGACAAAGATTATGTATTTGTATCAAAATTTAATGTTAAAAAATGTGTATATGTATGCATAGAAAGTAGTAAGCTCGTTGGATGAATACATTGATTATTTGTAAATAATATATGATATTTAACAGTCATTTAAACCCTTTAAAACCTGTTTTGATGTCAGAGGGGTCGCATAATTCGTTTATAATAAAACAAGCAAAAGTAAAGATTAATGAAGGCACAGATAATTTTTCAGGCCAGTATATATTTACAAAGATTTAAATATGCATTGCAGCGACGAATGATGAATCTCACACGTCCGTTTCTTGGTTGACGTACCTTTGTTAACAAACTGCTAATGGTCGATGACAATGTTTACTTACAGTTATTAATGATAGGGTGCCCTTTAATTGCATTTACTTTGCATACGGTTCGTCAGGCCAGGTCTCTTCCATTCGTCATGTCTTATTTTCTTACATACATTGCCTCACCTGTGTGTTTACTCAGCATAACGGAATCTTCGCTAGTTACTAGTCCATGAAGCTACTGGGTAACCGACTATGTTCCGACCAGAATTATATTTGATTACTCGAGATACACCGGGTGAAAAAATCTCACGTATTATATGCAAGACGATCCGAAAACAAATTGGGAATATTCAACACACATGTACAAATATGGTAGTGCAAAAAATTAAGATACCTACATTCTGAAAACTATTTTGTTTCACACCCAATGAGTATGGTGACCGTCCGTTCCTGACTTCCTTGACAATATAAAACATCTGCTGTAGTATGATTTTATGAGCCTTTATGGCCTGCATAAAATATTAAAATTTCATTAAATTATACAGGTCGGTTCAAAAGTTACAGCCGAAAAGGTAAATCGCTGGGTACCCCTTAGGGGCTCTGTATCTCCGCTAAGGGGCACTTCCCTGGGGAAAAAAAAAATTATGACAAACTAGTGTTATTTTGACCTCCCCTATACACTCACGAAAGTATGCCATATACTTATCGAGCACCCTGTATATTTTGGGTAAATCTGATATTTCTGTAAAAATAAATTCCGTTAGTGTAGATCAGTAAAATTTATCGGGAGCTTAGTTCTGCACTCAGACTAACCAATTAGGAAAGTTTTTTAGGCATTGCCATCGAAGACTGATCCTTTCAGATGGATGCTGTAGAACAATTTCCAATTAACTCTTTCTCATAATCTTCCCATCGTTGCTAATTAAGCAATCAAATTGCCTCGTGCATACCGCCTAACCCCCATTTAATGAGTGGCAGATTGTAACCGGCTAGGTGCTCAGGGACGTACATTGAAAGGGGTCTAAAAATCACATTCTATTTCATTGCCAAACAAAGTATTATTATTTTTTTCATATAGGTCTGAAATCCACGGTTCTCTAACTAAAACAGGTTACAAGTAACCGCAAAGAGTCTTCTTCGGTATCATCATCATCTTCATTTTCATCATCGTTATAATTATTATAATCATTATACAGCACCAAAAAAAAATTAATGGTCTGTCCAACCGACTAGACCGAATCCAAAACTGAGATCTTTTGGGATCTGGGTAATTTCAAGGTCAAATGGAAAGATATATATGCAAATGGACCAGGTTATCGTATATTTATGTTTTTAGGGGCGCTGAATCTGAATATAGGGTCCATTTAACCTCATATCGCCCTAGGTTCAAGGTCATTTCAAGTGCCATTTGTTATACACGGTGCTAGAAAAGGACAAAACACGCAAGTGGTGACTTTAAGCTGACCACCATTGTACGTATATTTGATCTGAGAACGATCTTGAAGCTAATCTGATAGAGTTGAATCCGCAATTCTGATACAGCGACCCTAAAAACATAAATCTACGATTGTTTGGTTGACTTGTATATCTGTCTTTCTATTTGACCTTCAAGTAACCTTAAAGTTGACCTGATGGGGTTAAATAGGTCTCCGATTCAGATCCAACGACCCCAACTTGCCAGCTTTTCAAAATTTTCAGATTAATATTTTTCCCAGATAACGATCGACGTAGTTCCCGATGGAATATCCTGTATTTTACAGGGCAGAATAATTTAATCTTTTACCTTATTAATTTTTCTTAAGTTTACCCGGTTTCTCGGCGAGCGTATACGACCATTTACCCGCGGTTCAAAAAGGAACAATGTAACAGTGATACAGTTTCAAAAGACGGGAATCGGTTTGTTTCCTGCGAATATCGCCATGCCGACGCCCTCAATTTGGATTTAGATGGAGCGTACAAGATATCATTCTAGGCATCAGTGTCGACTATATCTCTACAGCACTCTACAGTTCATATACCCAAGACAATTGCCACACAGGAGCGGTTTTGAAATTTTTATCGCATTGTGGGATTCAGTCGATGGTGCTGAGAGTTGACAAAATGACAATGACAGATATTGATGACTTGAACTAATATCCGACAATGATAATGATGTTGATGGTAATAATAGTGTGATGATGGTGATGATGATGATGATGAAGATGATAATAGTGGTGATGATGATATCGATAATGAGGTTAAAAAAAATACGTAGTAAATATTCCTTCAAATGAATTTTGCATATCTTTGAAAATGTCGCAAAACTTTCTGATTGTTATGTGGTGTTATTTAAGTCACATTCCCTGTATATTCCCAAGCAAAAAAACTAAATATCACCTATTTTTTCTATATACAGGGTGTTAAAAAAAAGAGTGTAAAATATTTAAGGAGGTAATAGTATGAACCAAAATAAGCAGAAAAGTCTCAATAAACATGGGTCCGCAAAGTAACGGTTGCGGAGATATGGAATATTTTATGTTTTTAGCCCCTTTTCATTAAACATTTGGATGGGTATTGTAGATAACAGGTTTCTAGGTCCTGTTGTTTTACCAAATCGATTAACAGGCGCTGCTTACCTCAACTTTCTGAGAACACACTGTATGAGTTTTTGGAAGACATTCCTTTGAATCAGAAGCAACAAATATGATTCCAGCATGATGGTGCTCCAGCTCATTTTTCCATGGCCGTTAGAGAGCATTTACACCAAACTGTTTTATGGCCTGTAAGATCGCCTGATCTGAACCCTCTAGATTTTTTTGTTTGGGGATATTTGAAGACATTAGTGTATGGCACTCCTGTAAATAGCCTGGAAGAGCTGCAGCTACGGATTAATCAAAAGTGTCAAGAAATCCAAACCAAGGAGGGTGTTTTCGAAAGAGTTCGAATATCGTTGAGACGAAGATGTCGTGCCTGCTTGGAAATGGACGGAGGGGACTTTGAACATCTTCTGTAACTTTGTTTTTTGTTTGTTAAAAGCTTCCTTTGTCGGTTTATTCCTAATAAAATAAATTGTTTGAAAAACGAATAGTGGTCCATATCTCCGCAACCGTTACTTTGCGGACCCATGTTTATTAAGACTTTTCTGCTTATGGTGTTTAAAAAATAGATACACATTTTGGGATATATATATATATATATATATCCTGTATAAAAATTTGTTATCGAAATCGTTTTTTAGATCGAGGATATTGAAGTTTCCAAAACAAAATGTTTACCTTAGAAAATATTCATAGATTTGGACAAAGAATCAATTTTTGTTATGTAGCATCTGAAAAATTAAAAGTTGAAAGACTTCAACATATCTAGTACTAAAATTTCTCAGCAATTGATAAATTTGTTAATTTTATTAGTTATTTTTTGTTTAACCAAGAAATGTAATAATATCAAATCCAAAGATTCATTTTTAATTGTTTTTTTTTTATTAGATATATCTATTCGTTTTATCCTAGATCTTTCTTTAAAATTAATGTTGCGATTTCTTTTGAACTGATGTAGTATTCGTTATGAAATCTACTTTCAACTTTTAACTTTAGTTCTTCGTTGTTTCACTCACCAATAGAGATGTATTGAAATTTCCTCTATACAATGATATATACAGTTGTTATTGATGCTAGGACTGAAACTTGTCCAGCAGGTAATTTTTTTACCATGTTGTTTTCAGTCCTTTTTGCAGGATGTAAGATAAGTAATTAGTTTATTTGTTATTGCTCGTAACTGCAAATAAATCATTATTATTATTATTATTTTCGAGGCAGACCGACCTAGTATGCATAAAACAAGTGAAATATATTCCTGCAACCGCCTCTGGAGTGGAATGTGACAGTGAACTTCAGTCCCAGTATCCCGGAGATTGTTAAAAATCACCGTACTAAAACTTACGAGTATCTATAAAATGGCTGTATTTGTGGTACATTACCTACATGCAAATTCCAATTTATGCTAATACGCACACTTATTCTCGTCACTGAAAAATTAGAAATACTCTCTGCATTATTCAAACGCCGCGAGGGCGCTGCTTCCACGCTTTTTATTTCATTTCTGAATTGTAAATTCCACCTTTTATAGATATGTATTAAAATTGTGATATATTACGGCAATCACAAGATAGATGCGCTAGAAATATAGTTTATTCGCGGTATCTCGCCAGCCTACAAGAGAAATGGTAAGCAGTATGGCGGAAATAAAAAAATATCCTGATATATATTTCAAATGATACCACTGTGAAGATAATGAACGGAGATAATATACTTTTGAACACAAATACACGCAGGGTGTTAACGATACGTTTGGCCAAACCTCACCGATATAATCTATCGATGCAAATAATTCAGGTATGTGTTAACAATTTTTGATTCAAAGCTTAATATGGTTAAATGTGTTATAATTTTTTCCTTTTTTATACATTACTTAAATACCCGATGTAGGACCGGACAGCCAGACGCCTTGTAGAGGTGGACCCCCGGGCTCCTTTCTCCGCTCAACCTCGACTGCGATTGCGACCAATGCCGGCGACTCTACTAGGGCCTTCTCGTACCTATCTCCTGTCCTGACAAACCTCGTCGTTAAGGGTTTATCTACAGGGCGCTACTCCATGTTGGACGAAGCATATGCAGTACAAATAACGGAAATAGCTTTCATTGGCCAACAAATTATTTTCACGTAAAAGGTTAGATATTTGAACAGTTCGTAGTATTAAACTAAAAAGAGTTTATCCTTTCTCAGTGCACTCATGAATTTAAAATATACTCAACAGTGGGGTATTTACTGGGTGGGCAATGTGTATATTTTTTAACAAAAAAAGTTCGCTCTGACATTTCATAAATTTCAAAATATTTTTGGAATTTGCTATCAATTTTTAACAAAAAATAATCCGGATAATGTTCGTAACATAATTATTAGGGTTGTTAAACCTTCTTAACGTTATTAGCAATTTAATACAGTAAATATACTGATTACAACAATAAAACTACAAAGTAAGTGACACTTTTAACTATTTATTGTACATGAATACAATCATTAAGACTTATATAATTAGCAACTTTACAAACAATTACGTTAATAGTGTTTCTATTTGGTTTTAATTGTACCTTACTTCTTATCGTAATTTTGATATATGCATGCATGTTTGAAATGCATTTGTAGAAGAACAATTTGTTTTGGGCATTTATTCCATCAGTTTTTTGTTGTTTTTGATCAGATATATTTTATTATTTTCATCGAGAGAATGTCGGGGAAGTTTGGCCAAACATATCTTTAACACCGTATATTAAAATAGAAATCAAAAACAGGGAAACTTAACAAGCAAGTCCTTATTTTAATTACATGTAATTTGAGAAATTGGAACTTTATCTTCGACTGTTGTATACTGATTTCGTATTTCCTCTGACCCAGTTCTCACTGGCGTCATATCTAAATTATGTTAGTAAGAAGTTGTTTTACAAGTTTTTCAGAACTTGTTATACGTAAATATATTTTTTAAAATAATATTCCTTCCTTCTGAATTGCCATCAGTTAATAAAGTCCCAGTTTTAAATAAATTGATACCTCAGGCAATTTTTGTTTTCATTGTTTTAATTATATAGAGTGTTCCAGAACCGATGCAGAACAGGTACAGGAGGTCTCAAAATGCTGCAATTTAACTAAACATACGTATATACAGTATGCGCCAAAAGTATGGAATAAATTCAATAAAAACGAAACAATTATTTTTTGGGAAAAATCCTCGAACAGGTCGATTTTTAATTTAAAAAATACATATTTTAGCGTAAAATGCGATTTTCAAATGTCATTTGTTTTCGAGTAATGACGTCATCGATTTTTTTTAAATGGCAACACCATATTTTTTTCCTTGATTCTGAAAGATCGTTTAATTCTCTATCAGACAGTACTAAAATTTTGCCCTCTTACATAGGAAAGTTTTCGAGTAAATGACGATTGAAAACAGTTGTCCAAAAAATCTCGTACAGGGCGCGCATAGTGCGGAGGTGCACCGTCTTGCTAAAACCATATGGTATCGTCAGGAATGTCAGAGTCATTATCGTTAGGAAAAATTACTGCAAGGGCTGGAACTAGGTCATTTTCTAGAAACTCTAAATATCTTTGTCCTGTAAGGGTTCCTTCAAAGAAGAAAGGCGCTGCTATTCTGTCGTCAACTATTCCAGCCCACACATTTAATTTCTGAGGGTGCCTCTGCCATCCAATGAGGATTTTCCCGACTCCAATATCTGCAAGTTTGACGGTTTACTGTACCATTCAGACAAAATGTGGCCTCATCTGAAAAAAGTATTTGCCAGTGTAAATTTCTATTTCCTTGACATAAATCCATTAGAATTTCGCAAAAGTGTAAGCGGCGATCGGGATCATCTTCATTGAGTTCCTGCACAAGTTGAATTTTGTAGGGATGATATTTTTCCTTCCTCAAGATACGTAGCACTGTGCTCTGACTAGTGTCATTGTTTAATGCAACCAATCGTGAAGAATTATGAGGATTATCCACCATACTTATCAAAATGTTCTGTTTCTGATTTAAAAAAAAATCGATGACGTCATTACTCGAAAACAAATGACATTTGAAAATCGCATTTTACGCTAAAATATGTATTTTTTAAATTAAAAATCGACCTGTTCGAGGATTTTTCCCAAAAAATTATTGTTTCGTTTTTATTGAATTTATTCCATACTTTTGGCGCATACTGTATATAAAGTTACACAGGCAGTTACAGGCCTTCAGAGTGGGGCCAAATATTTTACATGAACCTGCTATGTGTCGGTTGTAATTCGGAACACTCTATATATTTCGACACTGTGTTGTAACGAAGTTGTATGACGTATTTGACAATTTGTATCAAATACAAACATTTGTAGTAATAATAACGACAGAATGACACAGTAAGGAGTAAGGACACTGTCCTTCCAAAATAAGGACGGTTAACAGCTCTAGGGAATACTAAAAAAGTAGATGATGATATTTTAATACGTAAATAAAATTCACGTGCGTATGTAATTTTCCTGTTTTAATTTTTTTGATAATGGTAAATTTTGGCATAGAAATGTAACCTTTTGATTGTTCCTGGTAATTGAGTTGTGATTGTGGTTTAGTCAAAATCTGCGGCAAAAACCGGATAATGTAAGGTCAAGAAAACCATTGTCCACTTAGGTGGATCATCAGGTAAGAAAATATACTCCGTACTATTCTGAATCGACGATTGTATGGTCGTGAAAGATAATAGAATATATTTGACGTTCACGGCCAGTCGTCGAGAGGTTGCCTGGCAGCACACTATCGACTGCTCGCATACAGCTAGGTCCACTTTTGAGGCGGAGTAGACAGGTCCAAACCTGTCCTAACTCTGTGATTGTTTTAACCAAGTTGCAGGTGTTATTCTACGATACGATATCTTCGCTCAGGCCAAAGTTACCTTTTTATTGCATCCTCGATATCTCGAACCTTACTGCATAATAAACTTACTAAAAACATGGCGTTTTTTTTTTTGTTTGTTTGGTCGGGACTAGCCCGACGGGCTGGCGTTTTGCTCTCTTTATTTCTCGAGATGAATTTGTTTTAAATTGCTATTTTTACGGTCCCCCAGGACCAGCGAAATTGCAAATTATTATTTTTCTTAACTGCAACCAGCGGTGGCACCAAAACAACAAAGAAACCGCGCCATAAAAAGCCATTCTCGTATTAAAATTGACTTTGTAAAATAAAGACTTTTATATTACGACGTCAACACGTCCCGCAATCCAAATCACTATTTGTTAGGAAAAGGATGGTGTATACAGGGTGAGTCAATAATATTTTAACGTCAAAATACAGGGTGTCTTGCAAGTCGTTACAATAATTTTAAAAGGTGATAGAATACGTGATTTTGAGTTGATTGAAACAAACATACCTATATACCAAGTGTTACTTGCGATAATTACTTTTTTAATATTTTTTAATTTAACCGTGCTTTTCTGCAATTAAGTGTAGAAGAAAAAGAAAACTTATGATTATTTAAATAATTTTACCAATAAAATTCAATGTGGCTTCGTTTCTTACCTAGAGCTCATAAACATAGTTTTTTCTACTTTGTGAAAGCGAAAAATTTAGAATTTAGAAATCTAGAATATTTATCAAGAGACTTTTCCTAAGAACTGAAAGAGTGTTGCTTAGGTAAGCTTTTAATAATATCTGAATAAACCTATACACAAAGGTTTAAAAAAAATCTACGTTTAAATTTGACTCTTCACTTTTGCAAAGTAGAAAAACCATGTTTATGACGTTCTAGGTAAGTAACGAAGCCACTTTGGATTTTATTGGTTAAATAATCCATTCATTCCTAAATAAAAAAGAGTATAGAAATATTGTTAAAAAAAGGTTTGTTTTTGTTCTACACTTCAATAATTGTAGAAAAGCACAGTTAAATTAAAAAGTATTAAAAAATTAATTATCACAAATATTGTAACACTTGGTATATAGGCATGTTTGTTTCAATCGACTCAAAATCAACTACTCTGTCACCTCGTAAAATTATTGTAACGACCTGCAATACACCCTGTATAGCGATTGAACTGAGTATACCTTATTCGATTGTTACTCCTTTTCGATCTACAGGGTGTTAAAGTTTGAAGAATATGTTAGATTTTCTGTTAAATTCTGCTGTAACTAAAATTCACGTTTGCTACAAAGTTTTAATGCAAACATATTTTTCAACGTAAATGAATTAACACTCTAATAATGTTAGTATGCAGTTTATACAGGGTGATTCAGTAATAATGTCATTAATTTTAAGAGAAGATAGGGAAAATATTAAATGCATATTTACCCCGGAAAAAAATATTTTCAAATCATTATTAAAAACCCCTTTTCACACTGTCACTGACCTCTAGCGGCAATTCAACTCGGTGTCGACCTGACGCGACTTTGCCAAATTTAAATATTTTCCTATAGTACCTACTTATTGTAATATGTAATTAATGCTATAAACATATTATTTTCAACATAAAAAATATATAAAAATATATAAACCATTTACATTCTGTTACATAAATAGTGAAATAAATTCCAATACCCACTATAGTCGACGACCAAAATTGAAGAGTGACTCATAGATAATATAAAAACACTATTACTATTATAATATAATAATATTTTTATAAGAGATTACACATTATTTACCTCATTATTACTGTGCCTCTTTTTGTGCACAACGATACTATACTCACATTCGCGGCAACATGGTAAAGACTGCATTGTGGAAAACGATATTTTGGTGTGCGTAAATCGTGAGCGTTAGTACATGACTTCGCCGAAGTTAGAACGCCATTAGAATATGCGTACGTTGAGGAATTAGCTGCTATATTAGGTGTTATTTCTATAGTTATATTAAATTATAAAAATAAATTATTGCTACCGTGAAGTTAACAAATAACAGTCAAAAATGGATCAAAGTGCCCGTTCTAGTAAAAGATCTGTTATTAATCGACATAACCTATGTAACGGATAATAATAAAAAACGTATACCTACGAAGGAATTCGAGCGAGAAGCACTTATATAAGTGTCACTGAAGCTGTTCGTTAACACAAGTGTCAGTTTCTAGTGTATATCGTGCTATAAAAAAGAGTGGAAGTAAATCCAAAGAAGAAAAAAATAGAAACACGAGGAAGGAAAAATATAGAAGTCGATGATGACGTAAAATACGCCATTTGCAGGAACATTCATGGATTCTTCTTCAGAAATGAAATACCGACGATAAAAAAAATTCAAGCTAGGATAGGACATGCCTCAATTATCTGACAGTTCTTAGAAGAACAATTCATGACATAAATTTTCGGTTTTTAAAACGAAATCGTAAAAGTATGCTCGTTGACAAAGATGAAATTGTAGTATGGCGAAGAGAATATTTAGAAAAACTAAGAGAATTTCGTGCATCGGACAAAAAGATATATTACATGGATGAAACATGGGTAAACGAAGGTTATGCGGTATCAGAAGTTTGGCAGGATGGTAACGTTCGAAGTAAAAGAGAAGCATTTTTAGATGGATTTTATGCAGGATTAAAGATGTCTTCTGGAAAAGGACGTAGGGTAGTGGTGGGTCATCGATGTCTAAGAGGGCATCGTTTTATAGGATATATTTACAATGTTGGTAAGAATCTTTTCAGTTTATCTTGATAAAGTTTGTAAATTAACTTAGGTACACCGATATACAAGATAAAAACTTAAAATTTGGAAATAATTTATCATTTTTATAATAGGTGTTATGTAACATAATTATTTTTGTTATCTTTTATGTATATTTTCTACATCTAAGCTCCTTTAAATTTAGTACGCCTCTGAAATGTTGCTCCTCGCACGCTTCGCCCGTCGCGCTGGTCTACAAACTACCGATGAGTCACTCTCTACAATTTTGGACGTCGACTATAATTGAAATTAATAAGAGAAGCTGAAACGTTTTTTGTATTTAAATACAGACAGTAATAAAAAACTCGTGCTGCCAACAAAAAACAATCCGAGATATACCTATTCAGTGATCAACAATTCCGCAATCCGAGTGCAGTGCTGCAGAACCGCTAAATAACAACAGAAGCAAACAATAATTAAATTTGCATTTTTATAAACAGCCGGTGTAATCAATAGGAAATTATGAGAATTTTATAATAAATGCCAACCGAAGTAATCAGCGCCGACATCAGATAGGCTCTAATCGGCACACACGGCAATTGAAATTCCCGTTTAATACGTTACCGGCGGAATAAGTCGAACATCGTTCGGGTCCGTTTTCCTATGCAGGCGAACCCGCCGTCGAACTGCATCTGAAACACATGCATGCGGCCCGACTTCTCTCCCTGCTTCAATTCTTCATCCATCAGTCATTATTTTCGCATGGTAGAGGTGAATTTCATATGTTTCTGTCACCAGTGTAGTTTATAATTATTAATAAAATTTGCTATTTGCCTAAATAAAAATACATTTTAATAGACATTTTTGCGTCTGTGTTTTCCGTGTGCGTCTATATTATTCGGTACCTACTGATCGTGAGTAATGGATTTGTGTCTGATTCATATTCATAATCAAATGCGATTTGCATTACCTGGGAATATCAACGTACGAGCTCAACTTGATTCTGCTTTCAAGAACATAACGAAAAGGTGACAAAATAGGTGTTTTTAATGTTTTGCAGTATAAAATTTTACGAGGTGTCAAAGTTGAAATTTAAAGAGCAAGATCAACATTTTATTAAGGCACGTCGTAATATTATGAACTATTATGAAAAATTTATTATGTCTTCATGGGCCATTACTTACGGACCGCCCTGTATAGTACCTATTATGCGAATAAATTACCATGTAAAATAAAAGTTTATTATTATAAATTTGAGGCTATTGATCTGTAAACGTATATAAATAAAACAATGCACAAAACGGTACTTAAATAGTCGTAATACTTTGGATGTTATTGTATTTATAATTGGAAAATAGTAATAATACTGAAAATATACTGAAATATATTTAGCCTAGACATCGTATTGTTTGGACTGTTAAAAACCTAAAAAAACTATGAGACACGTGAAACAATGGGGGAGGGGGCATTATTAGTTTCACGCAATTGTAAAAAATTATGTGATTAATAAAATGTAATACCATTATTATTATAAATACGCACATTTTCTTCGTAAATATCAGGCGAATTAAGTGGGATAAATATTTTAAGAAAGAAAAAATATATCAAATAACTCTGACTAAGCAAAGTGACACTTTTTGATATATATTAAAATTTTCCACAGTCAATGTGCAATACTTAGATAAAACGACAAATCCTTGAAACTATTATTGTTTCTTTAATTACAATAATACCCAATACCCTGAATTTTATATGTATCTCTGATAAACTTATCTCGTGGTTCTAACGAAATGCGTTTTAATTTCTAGGAAATAAAGGTCATTTTTATTGCTGATAAAACTGTGAATAATCAAAAACATAAATAAATACAGTTTTGGTTAGGTTTTTATTTGGTTAAGATTAAATGGTAAATATTTTGATAAAACTGATGATTTAGATACAAAGACACGAGACCAAATTGAAATATTGATAAGATAATACATGTATTTATTTGACTTCTATGTATTTAATAAAAAATGTATATGTTACAGAATCTTCCAGCTAATGCAAGGTAATTAAAAGCTGATACAGTAATAATGTCATTAATTTTAGTCACGTATTCGGAACGCGTAATAAAGACAGAAAATGGAGAAAGAATTATTACTCGATCTTTCGAAAGATAAGTAAATCAACTCATAGCGCAAGTTGAAAAGGTGGACTGGGTGTTTCGTATAATTATGATCGAACTTCACTTAAGCTAAGTTCGTTCGATCATCTAAATAATAACAAAATAATTAATTAACAATGGAATTACTTTACCATGATCTATTATACCAAATGTTAGAAATGGTCACCTTCAGCAAAAATATATGATTCAGATTAATAATGTGTGAGGTGTCCCCAAACAAAAAATCAATAGGGTTCATATTGGGTGATCTGGGTGGCCAAGATTGACCTGGTTCTTCAGTGCCTCGTCCAATCACGGTATTACCGAATCTTTCATTTAAAAATTCACGAGCAGACAAACTGAAATGTGGGGGAGCCCCGTCGTGCATAAACCACAGTCCTTGTCTTGCACATAGGGAATATCGTCAAGTAGTTCAGGTAAAACTTTTTCAAGAAAATATCTGTAGGAGGCCCGGTTAATGTTCTTGGTAAGAAGTAATTCCCAACAAGAAAATTTCTAATAATGCCCACCCATAGATTCAAAGAAAGCTGATGTTGAAATCGAGATTCCATTATAGCATTAAGGTTTTCATCAGACCAAACGTGTTTATTGTGGAAGTTCATTATAGCATCTCTGGAAAAATTAGCTTCGTCTGGTAACCAATATGTTAACGGTAAGGTCAAAATTTTGTTCAATTTTTAGCAAAATCAAGTGGCAAAATTGTGGGCGAGCAATTTGCCTTTGTGTGTGATACGGGTATAACTGTTTATGCTTCAGAAGGGAGCAAACTAATTTATAATTCACATTAAGATTTGCAGCTATCTTTCTAGCACTAGCCTGACTTCGAAAGACTTTGAAGTTTGGAGTTTTATGATTTAGCAATATTATTGTTTTGCATGGCTTCCCTAAAATATATATAAGTAATTTAAGTAACTGTGTAAAAGTGCGCTTATCAAATAAATCAATTTTGTTGTTAATGGATTTGGAATACAAAAAAGTGTAAGGAAACAAAAAGTAAAGATAATACATTGGCGCATATAGTGACATATTTTATTTGTAATACCCACGCCTCCGCCACTGGTAAGTTTCTAAAGCTGGTAATTTTTTGTTTCATACCTACTGTCATACTAAATATGCACACCGCATTTAGTTAAATTATCTCAAGCGGTTTAGAAATTGCAAACTGATTTTTTTTTTAATTTTTGACATGCCAAACCCTTTTTTTGATCACAGAATACACCTCTAGATTTTTTACCTCTACTTAGGAAACACACTGTATTGTTCTATTTAAAGAATCACATACTGTTGTACGATTGAATAATTCACATTCTTAAGGCGTTTAGACTGATATAATTAAATTCGTGAGTAATATATTTCACCGTTGTGTGTGTGCTCATATTTCAGTGAAATATTTAGTAAATATCTGTAGATGCAGTCCGCGTCGGTAAAATGTCAGGGTCAAGCCGTGACGTTAGTTTTGCAGTGGTTTATCAGTAATTTGCAGAAAAGGATCACCCGACGGAAATACTCCGCCACAACTGACCCGACTAAAAAAAACTCGACCGATTATAAACCGCCAAAGGTGTAAGGTGAATTAAATTTATCACAATAACATCATCAAGTGAATTTTTCAACAGTCGTATTTTTATCTTCTTTATTAATACAACAAGAGTTATTGATCTAGTGATTTTAATAATGGTAATGAAGAATTCAATCAAAATTAAAATTTTTATTAGCTTTATTATTAATTAAAAAACTACTAAAACAGTAGTAAATCCTGTGTTCGGTTTTCCTTGAGTAATTGAACATAATATTGTACAAAACAGCTCACATTTAATATATCTTTAATTATTTAAATATTTAACAAAACTTATATTTCGATTTTTCTCTTATAAATAAATATCTTATATCTTCTGATAAATTTCAGTAAATCTTTTATAGAAAACCTTGTTGAAAACCTATTTTTCCCAGCATCATTTATAACTTGTCAAAACAATTTTATAAGTTTAAAAATGCAGTACCGCAATTATTTAAATACTTAACCAAACTTATATTTAGAATTTTCTCTTATAAATATCTTCTATCTCCTGATAAATTTCAGTAAATCTATTATAGAAAACTTTGTTGTTATATTTTTTTTTTGTTTTATTACGTTACGCTCTGTATACACACAGGCTAAGTGTCTCTTGTACAGTACGATGAGATGCGAAATGACCTTGAACGCACCCAGAAGTAGTAAAAGATTTTTAGTTCACCTGTGTTTACACTATTACTAATAATACACGTTAACATAATATTTACTTAAGTATATCCCAAGATTTACCTAACAGGCAACATGAATACGCTAGTTGCCTATATTTTAGTTGAAGTACCAACAAATTCTTTAGATAATTTTAATATGCCTCACTCTGTGACCGTAACACTTTAAAAAGCAATTGCTTTGCTGTTAAAAGGCGCGATAATTGTATAAATACAGTATGCGCCAAAAGTATGGAATAAATTCAATAAAAACGAAACAATTATTTTTTGGGAAAAATCCTCGAACAGGTCGATTTTTAATTTAAAAAATATATATTTTAGCGTAAAATGCGACTTTCAAATGTCATTTTTTTTCGAGTAATGACGTCATCGATTTTTTTTTAAATGGCAACACCATATTTTTTTCCTTGGTTCTGAAAGATCGTTTAATTCTCTATCAGACAGTACTAAAATTTTGCCCTCTTACATAGGAAAGTTTTCGAGTAAATGACGATTGAATGTTAGAAAACGTAAATTTTATCCATAAAAAAGTAACAATTCTGAGGTATGTAAAATAAAATACAATTGATTAAATTTTATACTTAAATTAAATGTTCAAATTGCCATCCACCAACTTCTTGACAATGCGCAAGTCTGTGAAGAAATTCTTCTTGCACATTATGAATGATTTCTGCGTATTTCGTCCCGAATGCGATTTTGAAGTTCTTCTAAATTACGTGGTTTATTAATGTACACTTTTGACTTCAAGTATCCCCATAAAAAATAGTCAAGAGGTGTAAGATCTGGCAATCTTGCAGGCCATTCTATCGGTCCGCGTCTGCCGATCCACCTCCCAGGAAAACAGTTGTCCAAAAAATCTCGTACAGGGCGCGCATAGTGCGGAGGTGCACCGTCTTGCTGAAACCATATAGTATCGTCAGGAATGTCAGGGTCATTATCGTTAGGAAAAATTACTGCAAGGGCTGGAACAAGGTCATTTTCTAGAAACTCTAAATATCTTTGTCCTGTAAGGGTTCCTTCAAAGAAGAAAGGCCCTACTATTCTGTCGTCAACTATTCCAGCCCACACATTTAATTTCTGAGGGTGTTGGGTATGTGCCTCTGCCATCCAATGAGGATTTTCCCGACTCCAATATTTGCAAGTTTGACGGTTTACTGTACCATTCAGACAAAATGTGGCCTCATCTGAAAAAAGTATTTGCTGGTGTAAATTTCTATTTCTTTGACATAAATCCATTAGAATTTCGCAAAAGTGTAAGCGGCGATCGGGATCATCTTCATTGAGTTCCTGCACAAGTTGAATTCTGTAGGGATGATATTTTTCCTTCCTCAAGATACGTCACTGTGCACTGACTAGTGTCATTGTTTAATGCAACCAATCGTGAAGAATTATGAGGATTATCCACCATACTTATCAAAATGTTCTGTTTCTGATTTTCATTAATGCTTGGACGTCCAGGTTTTGGAATATTTACAACATTGCCAGTTTCTCTAAATTTAGACTCTACCTTACTGACTGTTGATTGGCTGATAGGGCGATCTGGATATTTTTCATTAAATAAATCGCAAACTTCCTGCTGAGTTCTAGTCATATTCCCGCATCTGACAAGAATTAAAATTTCAATTCTTTGAGTAACAGTTAAATGTGCCATAATACTTGAATAATAATTTCTATGTCGCTTACAATACTTATTAGAAATTCGGTGTGACAATGACACTTTGCAAAGATTTTCACCTACGTGATCCATAAAAGAACTATGGAATTCGAAAAACTAAACTTGATAACGTTTTTGCTTTATTTTAATTGATTTACGTTTTGTAACATTAAATCGTCATTTACTCGAAAACTTTCCTATGTAAGAGGGCAAAATTTTAGTACTGTCTGATAGAGAATTAAACGATCTTTCAGAATCAAGGAAAAAAATATGGTGTTGTCATTTAAAGAAAAATCGATGACGTCATTACTCGAAAACAAATGACATTTGAAAATCGCATTTTACGCTAAAATATGTATTTTTTAAATTAAAAATCGACCTGTTCGAGGATTTTTCCCCAAAAATAATTGTTTCGTTTTTATTGAATTTATTCCATACTTTTGGCGCATACTGTATATCGGTACACGAGTTGATCAAATTCAGTGAATAATCGTCTGTTTGCACCGTATCTGAATTGAAAAACGTTGTAGCAAAATTGTGGTTTAAAATAACTTTGAAGTTATTACCATCAGAAATGGTATACAAGGGGTGATTCAGAACTTATCTAAAAGAAAAATTTTTAATGTACATAGGACTCTTTCAAAAGGGCAATTCAAAAATTTATAAAAATACTCTTCTGCATGGTACTGGAAACTGGTCCACTGTAAAACCTGAGAAGGCAAACCGGACAAAAAATTATAGAAATTCCCAAGGAAAGAAATAAATAACATTTTATAAGATCTAAGCAATTGATACAGCAAATTCAACTGCTTTTGCGCTATTGTTATTAATTAATAATAATAATAATGCATTTATTTTCCCATCACATTTACATTTAGTTATTGTTTACATTTGGTATAGAAATAATACAAAATAAGGAAAACCACTAGGCTGTGTTCAAGCAAGCAGCAACTAGTACTGCCCCCCGGATTAATACACTAACCTGGTTAAAAGTAAAATATAAAATTGCCGGTAACCTGCAGTGCCTAATCTATATTTAACTATTATCTTAAAACTACTGTGTACCAAATGAAAATGAGTAAAATAAATTGACATATATTTTGTTCCTATCTTCCAAAACTAATAAAATCTTCTACTGATTATTAAATAGAAAAGTTGTCAAATTCTTTTTAAATTGGACCATATACATTGATTTATAATTTTCAGAGACTGCATTGTAAAGTTTAGCAATGCTAAAAGAGCAGGATAGCTCGTAGAGGCTAGATTTATGAGATGGCAGTAACAACAAGATATTTAGGAATTTTTGTAGAAATTATTTGATAAAGACATATAGTCTGCAGCCGTGAGTGATTATTAATAGAATTAATTTGACATATTTTGAGTAGTTCCTGAAATATCAACTGGAGACTGAAAAAATGCATTTTTCTTTTATTTTCCCTCTATTTTCTTTTTATTTTTAAAGTATGAAATTTGGTACCATTATGTTCGCCATAAGCTTTCCAGAACAGAAGGAAACAATATTCTACAATATTTCATAGTTAGCTTCGGGTTTTCTTATGGCCGCCATATTTAATTTCGATATCACCGAAACAAGCAAAAAAGACAAATTTAACCATTATAACACATGTACCTACCTATATTAGAATATTTCTTTTAGTTAATTTCTAATTTTAATTTATATACATTGTTATTAATTTTAGAAATGTATGTATTTCGTGAATCACCTTGTATGTGTTTTTAATATTGATTTAATTAATACGAGGAACTCAAGTCTAGTGTTTGTAAATCTACGGCTAATCGACCAACCCCCGTATAATCCGTGTTATTATTCTGTGAGGAATTAAGGGGAGTTGGCTGTGCCCTTAAAAAGTGCATCTGCTAGCCCTCAAGCTTCCTTATTGCATCAGGTGGGAACGGTTACATATACCCAATGGGGCAACAACCTCTGTTTTGTCACAGAGAACACGGAACCACTATAGCCAGGCAATGTTCACTGATTTTGTTGTTTTTATTTACTTCACCACTCAATCTGTAACATACCTAACTTGCTTTAAATTTAAAACACTGGATTTTATATAGAACAACATTCGTACTTTTTTATAGTTACGATTAAATAATATCGAAGAAGCAGTGCTACTGTCGGTAATGCTATAGATCTGTCAAACATAACTAAAGATTACTGCAGAGAAGTGGTCATTTCGACAGGGTGTTCTGCATAAGAACCGATTCAAAGCAGGTGCATCTAAGTGGTTCCAGAATGCAGAAATAGGTCAGATCTCATCTATTGTGGTTGAATTGTCGTGTACCAACTGCCAAAAAGTGAAGTTAGATATTTATAGAGTGTTTCATTGAAGCAGGTTAGTAAATTCGATTAATTTCTTTATATAATTATTGAATAGAGCTTTGTCTGTGGAATTGTTCATTAGCATACCTAGACGTTTGGTATCAGAGAACATACATATGACTTCATTGATAGGAATTGTAGGATATTTGATTTATATTAGCTTAAAATACCTTTCTAATACAGTAAAAAAAAATGCATTAATTAAAACAAGATTTTAATAGTAAAGAAACAAAAAAGTCAGTAGCAGGTTTTGTCATTAAAATTTGACCGTTAGTAATACAACTATATTATTTCTATCACTGTGTCACAAAATACTATAATTTTAGGGGTGACTCATCCTCAATGAACCAATTCACTTGAACTTATAGTCAAGACCAACAATAAGTTTGTATATAGGTATGTTTATTTAAATTCTAATTAGAAAATATGTATATTGTTTCATCACTACGTTTTTTGCTGTCCTAGCAATTTATTTAGTTATCTTAAGTGGTACTACTACATATACCTAACCTAAAATATAATCTAATCAATATCAAATCAAATAAATATTTAGTATAGGCTGCTGTATTTATTTTGTTATCTGAAATAACACAATAAACAGGTAACAGACACACAGTCTCTTACTTTTAAAACAGCTTGGTAAAAATAACAATGTATACAACTATAATGTACCTATTTTTTTACTGTTTTAGAAAGGTATTTTAAGCTAATATAAATCAAATCTACAATTCCTATCAATGAAGTCATATGTATGTTCTCTGATACCAAACATCTAGGTATGCTAATGAACAATTCCACAGACAAAGCTCTATTCAATAATTATCTAAAGAAAATAATCTAATTTACTCACTCTATAAAAATCTAACTTCACTTTTTTGGCAGTGGGAACACGACAAATTCAACCACAATAGATGTACCTATTTGCGTATAGTTATTTTTTAACATTCTTATGTCAATTGTCGCAACATTTCGTATATCTATGAACCTGCAGCGCTTTAAGACAATTTTATTTATCTGTCCACCAAAATGGGGCCACGGCATAATACATTGCGTCTTATCGAGAACATATATTAGCTATAGATTGTAACGGTACCAAGATAGCACCTTTACCCAGATCAGAAATCGAAAATACTTAAAACTATTGCTTTTACTTAATGGCTTCTTAGATAAGCAGGTACAGTTACGTCTAAGAATCGTGCCACTAACGGTACCGTGTTTGTTTTTGTTCTGACCAACACTTTCACTTGAAAGCAATAAGTCATAGGGCTCGATGGGCGTCTCTTTTGACTTGTAGTACTGTACAGGGTGTCCCAAACTCGATAGTATGGGCCTACTGTGACAATACAATATTTTCAATCGAGAGTATTATCTTTGGGATTTGACAGAAACGACTAATGACGTCATCAATTATATCTTTTCCTGTTAAAAAACTCTGTTCTCTCTAATAAACTTTTATTTTTCTGTATTACTTCCCGTTTAAAAGTTATAAGCAATATAGTCCTAAAGATCACATTAGCGGTGGAAGGATCAAGTAGTCGTTGAAAAATAATTGAATGTTCACTGTTGATAATATGCATAAATGTCACAAAATACTTGTCATTACCCAATACGAACGTCAAACGTATAACTTTTGTGCTTACAAAATGTTTCCTCATTCAGAAAAAGTTGATATGTTGCTAATTTACGGCGAGAAGAGCTGTAGTTATATCGAGGAAGGTATCCAGAGCGCCTCATTCCTGATCATAGAATCTTTATAAGATTGAAGGCGACCTTACGATGAAATGAAGATGTTTTTTCTGTTCGGAAGAATTGAATAATTGACCGAAATTCTATACGGCAGGCTAGTCGGGAATTGAATTTGGATAAATTAACCGTTCAACGAATTTTAAAGACCAACGGGTATCATATTGAAAACAGCCTTAATTGTATATTATATTTCCAGAATAGTGACCTTATTCAATTATTTTTAAGGTAAAAGTAGTTGGAATGAGGTCATAAAATTACAAAAAGACTTTATTTTACATCATCAACGTTTCGACATGTATGATGTCATTATCAGGATGCTACAAAATTACAAACAAATTAAAAAACAAAAGTAATACCACATATATTATCAAAATACAGGCAGTACTTACCGAAAATTTTTTGTCTTTTTTTAGTCTAAATGAACATATGTCAAAAATTAAATTTAGGGAGACAAGTAATCCATTCATTTGGGAAATTAATAAGAATATAATAGAATTTCTCTCTGGATTTCTCTCTTAATTTTATAGTTCAAACTGTAGTAAATGTAGAAACTGTTGAAGTCGGTTTATCAGTAATAGTTTGCCAAACAGGCGCAACGATCACTACTGATCCATTGAAAATTCCCTCATTGTAAATCCAGTCCAAAACCAAGACCATTTTGGAGTAAATGTATGGTGATGTCGCACCATAGGTAGGTAGACATTTAATTGGGTCTTTATTTTTATGAACATACATTGAACAGCGAGTTACTTAAATTTCCTTCAAGAAGAACTTCCTGCATTTTTGGAGAATGTGTCTTTGCAGCTAAAGAGAAACGTATGGCTTCAGCACGACTAAGCTCCACCCCACAAGGCCAGGATCGTGCAGCAATATTTAGATAACACTTTCCCATAAAAATGGATTGGGATTAATGATCCTATTCAGCGGCCTGAAAAGTCACCAGATCTAACACCCCTCGATTTTTTATGAGGGATTTAAAAAAATAAAGTTTAAAAACCACCTTCGCCATATTAATAAAAAAATCACAAATGCATGTAATGAGTTAAACTGAGTTAAACGGCGAAATGTTAATAAACGCAGCCCACAAAGAAGCCAGGTGAAAATTGGATATGCGTCTTGAAATCATTACATATAATAATGTCAAGTAGTGTTGCATTAGTAGCAATTATATGTGTAACTTCATTAACAAGTTGATAAAAGATAACATATTAAAGTTAATATAACCAAAGCAAATAATATTATCTTCAAATAGCATACAATTAGACATAGACGCTTCTAAATTGAAGGTGCATTATAGCAAATAGCAACTTTAGATGTTATATATTAGTACTCTCCTGATTTTCACTTTAAGAATGTAATTAAATTAAAATATTTTTGTATATCGATATTCCTCTTGACTGAAATTTCTGTTCTTATCATCGAGTAATATCACCAAAGATGTTTCATAGTGGTCAACTGCTATTTCTTTCGTGATTTCTTTGGCATGAAATTGGAAAGAATATGGAATATCTGATGGTAAATCTTCGCTTGAACTCATAGAGAATAGATTGTAATATGTATACAGGGTGTTAAAAAAAGAGTATAAAATATTTCAGGAGATGATATGAACCAAAATAAGCAGAAAGTCACAAACGTGGGTCCGCAAAGTAACGGTTGCGGAGATATGGATCACTATTCGTTTTTCAAATATTTTATTTTGTTAGGAATAAACCGACAAAGGAAGCTTTTAACAAACAAAAAACAAAGTTACAGAAGATGTTGAAAGTGCCCTCCGTCCATTTCCAAGCAGGCACAACATCTTAGTCTCAACGATATTCGAACTCTTTCGAAAACACCCTCCTTGGTGTGGATTTCTTGACACTTTTGATTAATCCGTAGCCGCAGCTCTTCCAGGCTATTTACAGGAGTATCATAGACTAATGTCTTCAAATATCCCCAAACAAAGAAATCTAGAGGATTCAGATCAGGCGATCTTGGAGGTCATAAAACAGGTCCGGCCCTTCCTACCCATCTATGTGGAAAAGTTTGAGTGTAAATGCTCTCTAAACGCCATGGAAAAATGAGCTGGAGCACCATCATGCTGGAACCACATTTGTTGCCTCTGATTCAAAGGAATGTCTTCCAAAAACTCACACAGTGTGTTCTGCAGAAAGTTCAGGTAAGCAGCGCCTGTTAATCGGTTTGGTAAAACAACAAAATTAAACACTCGTTGTTCACTTCTTGTGAACCCGACCTCATCAGTAAAAAGAATGTTTGCAAGAAAACGAGGGTCTTCAGCATCATGACGTAGAAACCAGCGGCAAAAAACCAAACGTGCTTGATGATTATTTATTGGATTTAAGGCCTGTACTCGTTGCACATGGTATGGATAAAGCAGTTGCTCGTAAAGATTTCTCCAAACAAGAGGACCACTAATTCCTACCTGGGCTGATATTCTCCGCACACTTGTACCGCAAAATAAAAAAGAGGCTAAAAACAACCGTTACTTTGCGGACCCATGTTTGTTGAGACTTTTCTGCTTATTTTGGGTTATACTATTACCTCTTTCAATATTTTACACTCTTTTTTTAACACCATGTATAGTATAACGGCGTTTGCCTCATTTTTACGTTTAGTTATTATCATAACCTTAAACAACGAAGATTCAATTATTTTCCAACGACTACTTGATCCTTCCACCGCTAATGTGATTTTTGACACTCTTTAGGATGATACTGCTTATAACTTTTAAACGGGAAGTAATACAGACAAATTTCTCTAATAAAAGTTTATTAGAAAAAAGAGAGATTTTTAACAGGAAACAAATTGGGTATGTTTCTTCAAAAAATATAATTGATAACGTCATTAGTTGTTTCTGTCAAATTCCAAAGATAATAATTTCGATTGAAAATGGAACTTACTTCATCCCATTTAACACCACGTGTCTCAAATTTTATTTAAATTTTTTGTATCCTTACAGCAGGCCCATACTATCGAGTTTAACACCCTGTACATAACAGAACTGTGAAAAAGTGTATTAGTAATGTTATCTGATCACCAACAGGTACATGCGTTTATTTGGCGAGAGGAGAGGGAGCTGGAGATAGTGAATCATAGCAGATGATTCAGGCCTCTCAAGTTTTGTAATACGTTTACCTCTGACCACTTTCTTCCTTGTGTCGGTTATGGTGTCATTAACATCCCACCAAAACATGCAGCGGCGATAGCTACGCAGGTTCGAATTTGACTAAATTTTATGTTGCAACTCCAATTCGACCTCGGTATATAGAAACTTTCTACCAATATTCGTAAAATATTAATATTAATGCTAATCATTTATTATTAGTCACCAAATGCTTGACTAATATGTAAATTATTGATGATTTTTTTCGTATACAAATTTATTTTGATTAGCAATGACGACATTAAACTACACTGACCTAAACATAGTTTTTCGTGTTGTCCGTTTATTTGAAATACTGCTGAAAATTTTGGCATGTAGTTTTGTAAATACCGTAAGTATAAATTTAAATTCCAGTTCATTTATAAATAGCGTGCGCAAATAATAAACATACACAGGGAAAACAGTTCAGTCGGTGTCATTTAATAAATAACGCACTTAATTGCATACAGCAAAATATCCGTTTTTCGCAACCAAACGACTTATTTCGACGTTGAAATAAATAATTCGTATATTTATTGTAATAAATCGCACCTATATCGCTTTTACAATGTTGAATCTTTTTGCCATCAGTAAATATTGATTATTCCCAGCAAAACAACTGCGTTAAATAGGTTCCAGAAAGGTTACGTAGCTGTCAGAATAAAATCAATTTTGCTAAAGGTAGCTACTAGTTTTTTGTAACTTTTGATTTATTGTTACAATCCCACGTTATTATTACAGTAGCTTTTGTAAATTTTTGCTTCAGCAAAAATTGCATTGAGGTTAACACTAGTAAATATTTCTTTTTATAGTCAAATGATTTTCTTGCCATTACTAAGTGCACTTATCAACTTTGTTTTGTGATATCTGCAATTTGGAAAAAAATGAATGATACAGATTACGTTAGCAAAATTTTTTTATTGGTCGACTTCGCCCAGTGTATTAAAATTATTTTGTGGTAAATTAAACCTAAAATTTTAAATGCTGCGCAAACATAATCGTCCAATTGTGACTATTGCAGACTCCAATGTCAGTATTTATCCAATTTAATCAATAACTCGTCGAGGATTGGTAAAGTGGTGATATCTAGCGGCAGAATTATAAAACTAAGGTCGTGTGGCAGTTGGAATTGTAATCGATAATTTTATATATTTTTCTCAGTGTAACAACACTTTAAGCTTTAAGTGTTGTGTAATATTGAATATACTTGATTAATTTAATAACTATTAATAAAGCTGTATTGTTATTGTTATGAGTAGTTCCAGTGGCGTACCTGCGAAATGTGAATGACCCTTCCGCATCTCAATTGGTGTCCCATAAACTATAGAGTCGCTGAAGGGTTGAGAGCGAAGTTTTATTGTTCTTTATTATTCTTTAAAAAGAACAAGACAAAATTTGATAAATATTTATGACAACTGAAGACCAAAGGCGGCTGTGGGATTGTCCGCAATCAACAATGTTTAATTATAAAAAAATTATTTCTGAAGTTATCGAACAATTTGCTATAAATACGTCTTGTTATTTGCCTCTTAATCAAAACAAATTGTCGAGGAAATTATCCAATTAATTGTCTGAATTAAATTAAATAGATATCAGTCAAAACAACTATTATTTTGTATTCGAATAATTGTTATGTCCAACAACTTTGACTTATAATATTAGACGATATTATTAAATTACATTTGTTACATATCATGTTTATAATAACCATTTAAATGCAATGTAATTTTAGTAATTGCCCATACTCAGATTACAAGCATTATATAAAGACAAATAAAATAATTTATTGTTTTTACGCGTACTAGCGTTCCTTATCTCTTCCTTTTCAAGGTCGGGAGATAAGTACTATAACTTATTTATTTATCTGTTAATTACATTACAACTAGAAAAAATAACATACAATGATAAAAAGTGCAAAGGGGCCCCTCTTTCGGATCATCCGCTCTTATTTTCGTTTCTTATCTAGACCATGATATGATGAACTATTAATGCATGTGTATAGAGACGATTAGATATCTGAAATGTATGACATTTAACGAAGCAGACATTATGGTGCCTCTGACTGATAGCCGTACCAATGTAACGCGTAATTTGTACGTAATTTCGTTTACTTAATATATCTGTTGATTTGTTGGAATCGAAAATACTTACTAACATGATTGAGGTTGAAATTTAGCCGTTTTATAATTCAGTTACGTTAGTAAGCAATTTTTATTCTTAGTACAGACCTAAACAAGGTGATTTCAAAACTAGAGGCTACTTTAAGCATCATGACCGGGCTAAGAGGGTTTTTAGTAATTCAAATAAAATTATTCATATTATTATCAAAAAAAAAAAATATTTAAATTTAATGAATAGACTTTTATTCCACACAAAAATATATGTATTTTGAAAGTTCAAATTATGGTGAGTAAATGTAGTGTTGTGTAAATGTACATTAAAGGAAATAAAAAAATTGGTATATTAAAATTCATCCTCTGAATATTCTGATGAATTATCTTCGTCTCCTAGATTGATAACGATAGGTTCCACAGTAACGTCAATTAAATTATCGAGTTCCCACATTTTCTCCTCTTCTTTTTGTACATGATGTGTACATCTTTGCCAGTTATCTGCAGTTACTCGTTCCAAGGAATTTTTTTACAAAATTTTCACGTCACTTAATTTAAACGTCGTATTATTTCGCGCTATATCTCCTTTTACCTGCGCCCAGACTAATTCGATTGGGTTAAGTTCACAGTGATAAGATGGTAACCGTAGTACCGTTATTTGGCGATTTGTTGCCATTTCATCGATAACATATTTTTTCTAATCTTTATTAAGATTGACAAGTGTCAAAAGTTCCTTTTTCACCATATTTGTTTCAAAAGAAATGTTTTTCCGGATAACTATTGAATTATATCGGCTTTCCTCCAAGCAGTCGTAGGTGTCCGCTCGGTCTGCCGTGAATGGTAACTGGCATTATCCATGACAATTACAGACCCCGGAGGAATAAGATCCAACATCTGTGTAAAATACTCTTCGAAAACATCTGCGTTCATGTCTTCGTGATAGTCACCTATATTTTTAGATTCAAATAAAAGTAAACCGACATCTGCAAAACCACTGGCACTACCTATATGTGTCACTATTAATCTTCGCCCTTTACCTGAAGGTGCCTTGAACCCTGTTGAAATTCCATCCAAAAATGCTTGTCGAAAACTTTTTACATTTTTATCTTGCCATACTTTTGTTACAGTATATCCCTCGTTGACCCAAGATTCGTCTAGATAATAATTATTCCTCCCATCGTCACGGAATTTTCTAACTGATCTTAAGTAGGATCTTCGCCAACAAATAATTTCATCTTTATCGATAAGAACTGTCTTCCTGTTCTGCTTTTCCCAGAAAAAATTCAACTCTCGTAAGAGGGCCCATAATTTGCTTCTACTGATTTTTGGCATATCGTTGTCCTCTGAAAGTTCACTTAAAATTTTCTTTAGCGTTGCTATTTCTTTTTAAAATAATATGAGTGTACTTTTCTGCAAATGACATTTTTGAAGAAATCATCTATAACGACTTTTGACCTCCCTGTAGATGATTCTGGGGGATTTACAGTAACTTGTTCATTTTTTGTTTCCTTTAAAAGTCTGTAGATAGTCGATTTTCCAATCCCTGTCATTTTGGAACACTTTTCCACGATGTCGTCAACATTATTGGTAGGATTTTGGTGTTTCAATGCATTAAATACATTTAATATAATAATCTTCTCATTCTGGACAGCGCACAACTTTTCATGCGTTTAGCAGGTACATAATCTGATAAGCTCGACATTTTACCCAAACAATATTATGTCCACTGGCACAATAGTCACTAAGCACAAGTCGAATTTTACTCTACTGCACTAGCACATCTTCGTATATTCAGCTCTAAGACTGGATTGATCTGTCACAATACACTGGCTCCTGCCCTATGATGTATCCAGTAAAATATACTAATGTACACCCATTACCTGTTATCATTAGTGTTACCCGATAATTACCTGAAACGAAATATTACCACGCCTATGGCCGGTTTTTGTCTCGGGGTTTTATTACTCTCTTTCATTTCCAGACAGACTATAATAATTTCAATATTTACATAGATTTCAACAACTTTTTTGTGATGCACTTATTTACATTAGTTTTTCAAGTATCAAAAATGACTTATGTGTATAGCAACTCGTAGTTAATGGATATCGTTTTAATTTATTGTGAAGTAAAATTCCTTTAGCAGAACTATTTCCTGGTAAACATGTGCCAAATGCAGCTACTTTTACAACGGTGTGCAGTGAGTGCAAGTGTAGTGCAAGCGCACATCGTGTCCAAGCATTAATACCAAGGGATTGGAGAGGAGCATCATCAGGTCATTTGGACTTATTTTTGTGGGGGAATTTAAAAAATGAAGTATATTGCACCGAAGTGGACACTATTGATGATTTACGCAAACGTATCATAGCTACCAATAAATTACAAGTTCAAAACGGACAGGTCGCAGAAACATTTGTGTTAGTTTGTAGAAACTGGGTAAGACGGGCCCAAAATTTGGTTGTAACATCAGGTATTATACTAATTAAAGCCACAAATTAATTCTATTAATAATTAATAAATAACAATAGCGGCAAAAGCAGTTGAATTTGCTGTATAAAAATAGGTGTTGTAAAATGTAATTTATTTCTTTCCTTGGGAATGTCTTTCATTTTTTTGTCCAGTCGCCGATTATACGCTTTATCAGGCTTAACAGTTGACCAGTTTCCAGTGCCGTGCGGAAATCATTTTTGAACTGCTCTTTTTGGACCGCATCTTCACAATTGTTATTTTTCCTTCATATACAGGGTAAATCTTAAGGTAGAGAATAGGGATTTTTATTTTAACAAGACATATACCTACCCCAAAAAACTGAGCAAATCCTTAAAGCAATATTACAGACTTTATCGCCGCGCCATATGAATTACTGTTAGCTCATGTTACACCAACAACAGAATCAATGAATCATAATAACGGTAATCGTAATAATACGTTCATAAGCACAATAAGATAAATAAGGACGCATCTGAGACATACCTCATAGTAGTAACATACGGGTAAGAGAGATGGAGAGCGTGAATCCGTTGGTAGCCAATTGCGGGAGGGAGAGGGACTGTTTCAGAGGCATGCCTCGTCTGTATGAGAGTGCAACAGAGACAGTCTAATATAGTTTGCCATATTGTACGGTTGTTTGATGGTTCATTTTCCGCTATT
The DNA here is from genome assembly GCA_037114965.1 of Monochamus alternatus. Taxonomy (NCBI): domain Eukaryota; kingdom Metazoa; phylum Arthropoda; class Insecta; order Coleoptera; family Cerambycidae; genus Monochamus; species Monochamus alternatus. The sequence continues at coordinate 22,556,704 of CM073432.1, read as the reverse complement.
AATATATTATATTTAAAATTTCAGTGCACTGTATTTAAAATTTTATTGTTGTTTCCGATTAGTTTTAGTTAAGTTTTAGATGTGTATACTGTAACTGTGTGAAATAGCGATGCCCAGAGCCTCAAGTATCACCGAAGAACAGGAAAACGCGAGGAATACGCTAACGATATTCATTATTCAATAAATAAACGCGCTTTCAACATGGACAAAAATGAATGTTATGATTTAAACGGTATTAAAAGTTAGATTTCTTATTTTCTGAGCCCTTAAAACAAGATGAATAAACCTACTGGCTGTAGGATGAACTCCAAGTAATTGTCATTGTTCATTGTCATTACTTGTAATTTTTATTGACTATTTCATACCGTATATTTTAGTTGATTTTTGAAATTTCGAAAAAAAAGTTGGTTGAAGAATTTGCTTAGTGGTAAAAGAAAAACCCCTACATAAGATACCCCTTATATAGATTCCTCTAAAACTTAAAATATAAGATGAATTTTTTCCTATAAACCATGGATGCATATCAGTCTGTCCCAAATAACAATGTTATGCATAGAAATTTTGTACGTGCGTAAGTTTTAGAGGATCTCAATTCTCTCAACTTCTAGGGGTCGCTAGCTACCATCTCTCATAGTGATGTCAGCATAATAACCTTTATAAGAACTATTTTATTTGTTATTTTTTAAAACTAAAGCTTAGTACCTATTAAAAATTTAAGATCAAATGTTACAAAAAGGTTCTCTTGTTCCAAAGTCTATTATAATATTGACCATTTCCGAAAAAAATTATATTGATTTAATGTATTAAGTTTCTGATCGATTAAAAGCAATTATGTCATAATGTTGATAAAAAAAATAACTTTGAGGTTATGCAATTCATATAAATCTACACCTAAACACCTAAAAGGTTTTCAAAAAAGTGGTTTAGGAAATTGCATCATTATTTTTATAGTCCCTTAAGGTCGCCGTAAAATTATGATGAATTTATGTTTTTAGGTAGAGAAATTTCTAAAAACAAAACACTTGGTGTAAAATTAATATTAAAACTAAAATTATTGATGTTGTGTTTATCCAATTTTCTATTTAAATTCTCCTCAAATAATATAATAAAATTCATTGGCATGACACATTATTTTGCTATTCTAACCCCACATTTTAACAATCATTTTCACATATTTAAAAACAAATGTACGTATTTAAAAAAAAATACTTATTTTGAAAGATTTCTGTACCCAAAAATTTGCATATTAGACCTCTTTTTGTCGTTATATATTCATTTTATTTCGGTACCTTTGAATATTCGCAGGTGGTATGAGATAACATCCCTGTTATTTGCTAAACTCTATAGTATTCAGTTCTTATATGTCTAAAATTACTTGTATTTGTAGAAAACACTACTTATATCAAAAATACGGCGCCCTTAAATTTAGGTATTATTCCATTTATAGATATTTGACATCCGCACCTCCGACAATATGCCATTATTCCACTGTTTAATAAAGAAAAATCTAGGCAGTTTGCAGCGCAAAGAAAGAGGATTTAACTACTTAATTTCCAAAGATATTGACCGTTAATGTTTTACAGCTGCCTATAAAAACCTTATGCAAATTTTGACTCCTGTTTGCTTTAAATAATTTTATTCGGGTTATTGTTATTCAACATTTAAATAGTCATTATCGTTTTATGACGCACCCATAACTACCCAGTAAAATCCACAGTAAAAGTATAAAATTTAGTAAAGGCTGTATTTCCTTAGTCATCGTACATTGTATTTGAATTGACAGTAAATTTTGTAAAAATTAAAATCTAGTCGTAATCGTAATAGTAAAAATGTGCTGCAAAATTACTTTGTAGCATTTATCGGTACTATTTTAACGGAGTTACAAAAACAGACAAAACATAAACGGTCTCTGTACAACCCAGTTCAAAGATATTACTGAGTTTTATTTGTGTGCTTAAAATATTATTTCGAAGCATTTAATTCCAGTCTTTTATGAGGATTGAAAAGATAATTTCACACTTTAAATACCCATTGAAAGGAAGGCAAAAATATTAATTCATTTTATTCAGTTTATTTTTTTTTACTAAGAAGCATTTACATAGCAGATTTTAAAAGTTAAAAAAAAACTTTTATTTTTATTTAATTGTAAACAAGCAAACAAACATGTTTTTAGGGCTGTTTAGAGATTCAGGAATTTGATAATAATCAGTAAAAAATAGTTGTTTTTCTTGCCGCGCAAAACTGTTATTTAGTTAAGGTACAGATATCTTGGAAAATAAAACACGTAGAGCGAAAGTAATGTCAAAAATAAATTTATTGATGTTTTGCTTATCCACTTTTACCATTTAAATTCTCCTCAAATATTATAATAACTTTTAAAATGCATTTGTATGACACACATTATTTTGCTGTTCTAACCCCATATTTTAATTATTTTCACATACTTATAAACACAAGTGAACAATCTTATATGCAGAACTATGTAAGTTTATGTTATAACAGTATTTACATCTACAGATAAATTTTTAAAAAATACATATTTTGAAAGATTTGTGTACCTAAAAATTTGTTGGTTAGACCACTTTCAGCCGTTATATGTTCGTTTTACTTCGCTCCCTTTGAATATTCGCAGATAACATGACATTCCTGTTACTTGCTAAACTCTATATTATTCAGTTCTTAAATTATTTATTTGTATTTATAAAAAACACTATTTCAAGAATACGGCGCCCATAAGTGACATCTAGTATAGTTTGACCTTGAGTCTGGTTAAATACATGAAAAGGCAAAACTGGTTTAGCACAACCAAAATTTCACTTTAGCAAAAAAACAAATCACTAACCTTTCAAAATAATGTATTTATTCAGCCAAGCAGAAAAAACGAAAACAGTTTTAAATTGATTCGCATGAGTTAGTGTTAAACTGGAGAAGGAAGGCATATCACGACCTAAAACTTGAAATTGGATATACAACCAGTACGTAGCTCGACCTAGTGCCGTGAACTATCAATCTCAGGTCTTAGCTAATAACAAAGGTATAGTATTTCTAAATATATTTGGCCAATATTTTGCTCTGTTTTTGGTAGACACGCCCATGGGGCGCCCTTATTGGTTAACGCGTCCTGGGCCCGTTTCACCCTTACGCAACCTGCGATAGAATCGCATGTCGCGTGAAACACACGCGGGGTAAAGCCGGGAAACGAACTGACGCGAAGCAAAGCCAAAGCTGACGCTTTAGTAGCTTGCAGAGCTTGAGCGGAGTATTAAACTGTGTTCAGACTTCGAAGCGTGTGGACGTGTCTCGCTTACCGCGTCTCGCGAGTTCGTGATTGTGTTTGACAACATTGTGCTTGCTTTGTTCGGTAAAATGGCAGTGCCCTTCAACATCCCTGAAGACCACGAAGTGGACGTTATTATTAATCAGCTTCAGTCACTTCTAACAAAACTTCAAGCAGCCGTCAGAAGGTCCAGGGGTCCCACCACTCGGACGAGCCAGGCCGCTGCCACCAGAGGTTAGTACTATCACGTATCACGCGACAAGTGAAGGTGCATCAATTTTGGGCGGGTAATAGTGCTAAAACAGGGACCTGTTGCACTGTCGCAAGTTCAGGGTCGGGCGCGAGACTAGCTTTAGCTTTCCAGATTAAACGTGAATCTGAGGATTTAACCGCGGACTTAATTTTGCTGACGCCTAAGCAGGCAGCCTGGGGCTAAAGTCATTGACATAACGCTCAGTATACAAATGCAAATTGTATGCCAACCCATTTCTTACACACTTTATGGACAGAATCACATGGACCCTGAAGTGTCTTAAATATTTATTGTTATTCCCGCTATCATTTCGTTTATCGAACCAAGTTTAGATATGCAAATATAAAATAAAAATGTCATATTACTAACCCACATTTTCTAAACAAGTTCCAACTCAAAAAAATCCACTGACCTTAATAATTCCCATAAAAATTGCTTAAAAATTATAGTACCTACGTAACTTGATCTCGATTATGAAAAGTTCTAAACCTTCATCTCTACGTCGGTATGTGTTGTGTCCAACCTTCCAGACTTGTCATGACTTGAAATCGGAACGCAAAATTGAAATTCGCTTAGCTTCTCTCGGGTAGAATTAGAGTTACGTTGTTGGGCTTGATAGTGATTCTGTTGAGGTAAATGCAGTTGTGAAATGAACCTTTTCCCAGTGGCCTTGGGCATTGCAGCGTGCATATGCAATCGATACGTAGTAGCAAATCAAACAGCTGTGTTTGCTGCAACAATATAGTAGCGTACGACGAAGCCTCGGGCTAACCAGGTATGCAGAACGACAAACATAGCAGCCTGTTGATTTCGCAACTTATTTTCTTTGGATTGCGAAATTTTCCACACCCTGTAAACGGAGCGGCGACCAGTTCTGTGTCGAATTTCGTCCAATGAGAAATGTTTTTTTATTCTGGCGGGATATACCTTCCAACAAAAATAAATATTATTCCTACGTCACAAATTTAATCACCTTCTCTATGCAGTGATCAAGTGCGCCTTGCCTATCTTACAGATATAATTCGAAATGCAAGTATAGATTGTGTCAATATGATTTAATAAATTATTTATAGAATTAAAACGAGGAAAACATTTTTATTAAACCATTATATGCACTGACTACTAACCGCATTCGTCATTTTTAAATTTGTGGTTAGAGATGACCACAAAGTTCTGTTTTGGGGCCAACTCCATAGTTGAGACCACAAAGTATACGAGTTAGTCCATCAATCAAATTGAAACTACTGAAATATCTCTATCAAGAAAAGCACTTACGGTTAAAATTGTAACCACCATTGAAAAATTTTTTTGTAAGTACGGTTTTGAAACTAGTTTTATTATTTAGTGATAAATGTAATTCATTAGTGAATGCAGCAGTTTTAAAGGAAGAATTAAAATTGATTTGTTACTAGTATATTCCTGAGTTCAAGGTAAATACTGCATTGTATATTTTTTAAATTATTTTCTCCCTTTCCGTCGTGACAAGTGTGCAGTAATCGGAAGGCTTAGCTAGTGCGGTAAAAGGGTCGGCGTATTAGTGTTTGTCGGTATGTACAATTAGCTTATTATTAATCTTTATTTACAGTGCGTTCTCCAGCTTCAAATAGACTGAGATCTCGAGATGAATCTTCATCAACAACCTCGATTTCTTCAACAAATTTCCCAGATCTCTTTAATAATCTGGCATGGCTAGCCGCCGCTAGTCAAGACGCCGCCTCCGGTTCGAATTCTTCTCTGACTGCCAATTCAGTGATTCGATCTCCACGCAGAAGGACCAGCTCAGAATCCTCAAACTGTAAAGAGACGAAGATCTCTATCACTGCCATTGTGAACCACGCAGCACAAGACTGGAACCAGGTTGGTGTCAAACTGACGATTTTGAGGTGGGTGTGTGTCGTGTCTTTTGTTTTCAGGCCGTCGCACCCCCTTTTGCACGATTTCCAAGGCACACTGCGTGAAAATAATGCAAAACTAATTTTCGATACGAAATTATTTTCACGCTTCTGCCTTTCTTGTTGTAGTAAGATTTCGATCTGGGAAAATAGTTTACTGAGCCTCAGATTGAAAACTTTGCACAGTTTGTGTTGGTTTGGTAACTTTTCGAACTGTTTTTTTGTTAATCGACAAAATATTCAGAAAAACAAATTGACATAAAAAAACATATTAGGTACATAAATTCGATTTACTTATTTAAAAAAATAAATAGTTCTATTTGATAGTAAATGAAAAATAATTTGAAAAGTACCATACATACTTATTGTTAGAATGTTATTTTTTCACCGATCTTTTGAATCATACTTTCAATAATATTTCAATGAAAAAACAACAAATTCCATTTGCGTTATCAAAAATATGGAAACAATTACTACTTGATATAATAAGTAATTTAAACCATGTATAAAATATATATTTTCATTTTAGAATACATTCAACAAAATTCAGAAGATGGGTGAAAAAATAACAAAGTCGATTTGCGTCTTTAATATTACTATTTAATGAATGTTTGATAACATTCAAAATGTTAGTGAAAAATGTAAATTATATATATATACGTTATGAAAAAACATGGAAATATTTCTATTTGATGGTCAGTCAAAAATAATTCAAATAATTAATTTAAAAATAAATGTCGATGAATATATATTTTTTCACTTAACTGAATGCCGTCAATAACATTTCAGAAGATCAGTGACAGTTAATAAAGCCGATTTTACATTATCGAAGAACATAGAAATAATGCCACGGTTTGATAATGTGCAGTAGACAAAACAAAGGACAAGGATTTAGTAGCTTAAAATAATGAAGAATTATTTATTTATTGCGTAAAATAAAAAATATATATGTTTATAGACAAAAGTATATTATCTGAATATGTTATCAAGGGAGTAATGAATATAAACGAAATATTTAGCTTTTTCATGATTAATTTGATATTATAAATTAGAAGACGTAGATAAAGATTTGGATGTTTATTTTATCGATGGATTTAAAAATCCGGTGATAATAAATTAAGCATTCAACACGCGATGTGGCTGAAAGAAACAAAAACAATTATCACACTACGCAGTTATATTTTTTTACCATCCAGATAATTTATATGTAGATAAGAAAGCGCTCACTGCATTACGCTTACGCGTCGAGTCTGACAAATTTCATGGATAAATAAATTGTGAGACCGCGCGATGCCATATGTTGACAGTAATTACAGAGCAATGAAACTAATGCTCGTTTCTTTGTTACTCGGAAACCTGTACTGTATGTAAAGTGCTAGATGTCTAAAAATAAATTTTTGTGTACGGTCAGACGGCCCGTGAACAATGAGAACGCACCCTAGTAGTTCTAACTTGTTTATTGTCGGTGACATGTAAAGTATGCAACCATGCTTGCGCCTTGAGCGTTGCATAACTCGGTAATACGTATTTACGGTTGTGCTTTATGAAGTCCATTTAATTTTATTTTGCGGAATTCTCGAGGTAAGCCAAGATTATTAATGTGGTGTTTGTTACAAAATAAACGATCTTTACTTCTGCTGCGTAATACATCGGTGTAAGGACACAGCAACTGCTGTCATTTCGATATCCCCGTGCATTTTTGACCTTGTAATACCGTTTTATAGATAATTATAATATAATTATATTTATTCCATTGTTTATATGTTCACGGTTTTTCTTTGTTTAATTGTGATATTATCTAACATCACTCTACTTCTTTCGCTGGTTTAGCGATATTGTTTCTTCGCCGAACCACTTTTAACAAAGCCTACTTCATTTTTGTACTACCAAACTCGAATCTGGTGCAGCAAAATATACTTTCTATCTGCGAAGCAATTTAACGTTTCATTTGAAAGCATTTTACGATGAGGGTCACTGATAAGCGAGGGTATAATGTAACAAAAACCAGTGTTTACTTAATGTTACGAACGTAAACACACGTTTCGATTATATTTAATAACCAAACAAGCATTTTCAGATATTTACATTATTTCAGTACAGTTATACTTGACAGGTACATCATTGTATTTACTGAGAAATATTGGTAATATTTAAAAAGATAAGAATTGATTATTCAAATTGTTTATTCAATATATTAACCAATTGCAGTGTGAATAGATCCAGTAGGACCAAAATTACAGTAATAGCCTTAGAAACAGATAATAACTAAAGACATCTATAATTGGAGATTAAAAGTACATTTTCCTATAGATTAAAACTGCACTTCATATACTACAAAGTAGTACTAGCATTTTTGTAAAATACCAACATGTGAGGCATGGCATGTGAAGTAAATTTAATATTGATATGTAGTAGTAGTAGTGGTGACATTCTTCGATGAGTTAGTTTTGTTTTCTTTTTTCCAGGGTGATGGATCCCCTGATTCTGAACCAGAGCAGGCGTCCGGCGACGGCCTCCTGTCAAAATTCGTGCCAGGACCGGTCTCAGCCCCTCTGTGGACCGCCATGATCTGCTTCGTAGGCTGGCACTTGTTTCGAGCACGGTAACTGCCTTGCCACAGCCGCAGCGTACTGTATCCAAAGCAAAAGTGATTGATAATCGATAATTCGTAGATTAGAAACCGCTCCCATATATTGTGTTTGCTTTATTATTGTTTTTTTTATATATATGATATACTTTCGGTGTGTCTTTATTTCAGTTATAGTATTGTATATAATATAATCACGTGAGTGTATAGGTTTAGTATATTATTTACCTAACGCAGGTGTACGTAGGTCATTTGTGCACAGTTCCAAAGAGAGGAAAACCAATCAAAGCGTTGATCTCATCCAGTAGGGCCGAGTCCGCACAATACGGCGGCTACTCTCAGGAATTCGTATGGTTAGATGTACAAGGCGCCTATTTTTGCACGGGAATCAACCATAAATTCCCAAAATGAAATATGTTAATGGTTTGGCTTCTTGGAATACAAAGATTTTAAATATTTTTCTATGATTGGAAACTAGTAAGACATAATTATAAGTAAAGCCAAACTACCCGCAAGTTGAGTTAAATTTGTGGTGTGGTAGTTTGTGGTTGTAAAACTAAGCGGTGGGCGCCTGTATTTGATTTTTATTTTCCGATTCGGTAGATTTATAATTGTAAATTAATTGTATATAAATTTGAAAGTTGGATTCAGTATAGCCAAAGATTGAATCGTGCCAAACGGCCAAGAACAGAGCCAAACAGGTGGGCGCGTCGTCTCTTTGTTCGCTTTCGCTAGAGTCTGACTCTGTTGTAGTAAGTTTAAGTAAGGAGCGGCAGGATTTGCCTGCGCCCTAATGGTTTTCAAATGATCTCCGTAGTTAGAATAGCGCGGTGCGGCGAAAGCTGGACGTGTGCCGCAAAGTGCCGATCAGCCCGCACCTGAGGTGTAAATACATGGGGGCCATGTCGGGACAGTATGCTGGTTAAAGTTTCACGCCTGGACCGACTCGCCCAGCAGCTCGAACAACTAGACTCAAAAGGAAAACCGCTGGCACAAAGCCATCTCAAAAATTTACGGAAATATTCACCATACTTTCGATTACAAAATTTACTTCACAATGAAAATGTTGCTAAAAATTAAATGAATTTGGATTTGAAATTGAACTAAATAAATTGACATTGAAAATATGTTATTGAAGTGTTTAATGGAGATTTTGGATTTTTGGGAGGTTGTGCCGGTGTTGTTTCTAATATTTTTTCTGGTCTAGTTAATGTGAGCTCCAGCTACGTGCATGTTACATAGCTTTCTTTTATTTTTTACATACGATATAGGATTATATAAATATAAATGCTGATATTTTTAAAGAAATTAAAGCAATTTTAACTAGATTAGTATTTCGTAGGTGTAAGTAGTAGCGTTAAGAAAAAGCTGCGTTGTAGATGGCTCTTCAAAGCGTCTCTGTGATTTGCCGAAGAGGCAGTATATGCATGTAAAACGCACATTAAAGTGCTTTTACATAACTCCTGTTTCCACTGATCTCTAATACATTTTGTCAAATGTTTTGTTTATAGTTATGTCCCTAGTCAGTATAGTCGCTCGTTGTGTTTTAGGGTTGGCTAGGTTTTCATTTTTTTTTTTTATTATTTCATAAATTTTATTGTGGTAAGTGTGTTATTGTTTATCGATTTTATTCATCCCATATAAATATAGATATAATATGCCATTGCCATATGATTTAAAATGCTCTGTACTCATGTTAATATCTACAACTCAGTCTTATTCATATGGCCTCCAAGAAATTTTCCTAAAAATGTTCAAAAGAGTTCCGTCAATTTTACTCGTTACCTAACCTAGAAATACATACAAGATCAATAAAATGTACAAAATTTATGATACAATTTATAGAAGTTTATTGATGTTTCTTTTACTGATCTCGTATGGTAATATTTGACTTTGTAAGTCTTGGAGAATTTCTATTTTCATAAGAATAATTCTGATTCTATATAATAGCGCATTTTGTTTCGACGTTGTCGGTATTACAAAGCACTTCTTTGTATATTTAACAACGTTAAAGCAAAGTCCGATTTTACTGGATGTTCCGCCTTGTATATTGAATATAATATTGATGTATTGACCCCTGGACCAATCTTGGCGCGAGGCCTGTGATAACCTCGAATGACCAATATTTCAGTTACGTGTTGCTTATCAATGGCACAGAACCTCTCAAAACATTTCACGACCAAGCTGTGTGACATATTTTGACGGGCGCTGTGAATATTATTATTTTCAGATATAATAAATGTCATACGTTTTATACATGTTTATAAACATACATATATCTATATATTATTTTTTTTTGTGATGTATGGAAATTGTGTTAGTCGTCTGGTGTATAGGCTGGACAATTGTATGCCATACACACATCTACTACCGTCGTCTTTCACTTGGTAACTTTTTCACTTTTATATAGTTGATTTGAAATAAATGTAAACATGCCGAAAGATTTTCTGACTTTTATTCACCCCCAAACTTAACCAAACTGCGCCGACTAATAGAAAGACTATCTGTCGGCTTTACTTTTAAACTTCATGTATTCCTTTATGATTCCTGTAACAGACATTCCATTTCTATTGTTTTATTAAGTTTTAAAACTGTATGTATGTGTATGTAAAAAAGTTGATTATATGTACCCATAAAATTCGATTTTTTATTGATAATTCCTATGTTAACATTTGGCATTTATTTACCTTAATTTCAAAATTAAATAATGAAAAACAAGCAAAATTACACAGTGGGTTGCTTGTACCAAATATTACATTAATGAACAGATGATTTAATACAAACATTTAAATAATTTTTAAGCATATTAATATTCAAAATATGACATCACGAAAGGTCTTTTTTACATTTAGTGACGGTCAAAATACAATATGATTAAAAAATAGAAAGAGTAATGAACGTAGCAGAAAATATTTCCTTGAACATTTGCTTCGAAGCGTTATTTTTCTTTTGTAAGCAATTTAAGGTATCTCATTTTCAATGAGAACAAAGTCCGGCGCACGTCTTTAGTTTATTGGAAAATTATTTGTATTTTATGGACCAAGGGCAGTAAATCGAGTAAAGAAGCTTTTAAAATAAGAGTCAAGTCCACTCCAAGCGAATTTGCGCGCGTGCTTTATGTTATTACATTTTCCAGTTGCTTTATCAAATTTAAGGTAATAGTCGCTGTAACTTTATACTGCAATTTTCTCAAGATAACATTCTGGGAAATGGAATGTATTGAAACGTTTCCAAACAGGAAGTTTTATAATGCTCCTTGGAATAAGTTTTATCTCTTATCACTAGTTGTTTTACAATACCAGGAATGAAGGTGGCACTTGGAACTTACTATCTTGTTTCATTATACGAAGAATAGAAGATACATATCGCACAACATATAACAAAGTATGAATATAGAAGGAGTTGGAATATTGCGCATAAAATGAAAATAATTGTTATTGTGTAACCATGCAATCTAAATCAAGAAACAGAAAGTGCTGCAACTCTTAATCATTATTGTTTTTCGAGTTGAAGAGCATCTTTAAAATTTCCTAATTCTGAGAATTTTAAAAGGCACCCAAGCGAAGACCAAGTGCCTCCCGTAGGATTTCTTGGATTGCGTCTTAAAGTTTCTCTTTGAGAATAATTTAAATGATCTGGCCAGAATAATGTTTCGCCATTTTCCCACTGGTATCGAACGACACAGAAACAAATACCTTTTTTCTCTTTTGTAGACACTATTTCATTGAACATATACACTACAGATGAAAATCCGTAAGATGTGAGATGTTCACATGAACTACATATTGCAATTTTGAGGTTACGGCGAATTAAGAAGTGGCGGAACAACGTTATTGTAGCGTTGCCACCACCTTTAAGTGACCGGAAAGTTGATAGGTTAGTTCAATTGGTCACTTGTTTGATGAATGTAACTAAAGAGTTAAATATTTTTAGTTTCTGCCACGTGAAGTATACATTTTAGGTGTATATCACTTCAACGTTCTATATTTTCAAAAACAGACATGTTTGTACATAATATAATATATAATGTTTTGGTTCGCGAAATTTACCGAATTATCTGAACAGTTTTTTAATGTCGAATTTTCAGCGGCGCTTGTTTATATTTTACCTTGGTATTATTCTAATCCTATAATACATGTTTATATGTTACACTATTATACTTAATCACTATTATTTTTCTATAAGCGGCAACCCCCCGTTTTTGCCACGTAGTCACAACGTGGGTTAAAAGTATATGTATACGATGCAAGAGCTGCCTCCAAAAAGGTGTTTCCCATTTTAGGCACCGTTTCTATCATGTGGTAGTGATTTTGGCAATATACACTAAAGTTTCCAGTGTCGTGGCTGCTAAAAAAATTAAAACTCGTGCAACCTATTTCTCTGTGGCTATCTTTGATGGTTTTGGAAAAAGTGGTAATAAAATATTCTAAATAAAATTTTATGATAGGACATTGCTATTATATATTGACTGCGTGTATAATATAACTAAGGCAATAGTATATTGAGAAACGATGAGTCACCCTTTATGTTCAGGTGAACGTGGAACGATCGTATAATGCGGGTAGACTTCTGTTGTTCCCGTTCCAAACATGAATTCCCTGCGAACGCACCCCAGCGTATATCGGAACAGTGCAATTTAAAATTAAAGTGAAAAAGCCACAAGTTGCTGGCAAATTGGATTTATTTTTCAATATACTGGGGTATGCGAGCAGCTTTATTAGATTTAGGTAAAATGAACTCTGTTGGGAAGCCTACACCTGACGATTTCGCTGAAATGTTGAGAGTCCCCTTTTATCTTCGATTGGAGGAACTCTAATAACTTCAGATAGAGCATCTGATATGACTGCTGATTGACGAAAATTGCATCGCCAAGGAGATGAGCAAATTGCCAATAGAAAACGTATACATATCAGAATTTACAATTATACTTCACTGAAAAAAGTGTATAATCTATTGGCTTGTACTGTATTAATAAATATTTTTACATTATCCAGTGCGAAATATTTATTAAAACAACGAATTTCACAATCAATGAATAGTTTTGACCATATCACCATAAATTTACAGTTATACTTCACTAAAAAATAAGGTTTATAATGCATTGGCATATATTGTATTAATAAATATTTTTACATTGGCCAGTATGAAATATTTATTAAAAAACGAATTTAACAATCAATGAATAGTTTTAATCATATCAGAATTTACAATTATACTTCACTAAAAAAATAAGATTTATAATTTATTGGCAGTATTGTATTAATGAATATTTTTACATTAGCCAGTGTGAAATATTTATTAAAAGAACGAATTTTACAATCAATGAATACTTTTAATTATATCAGAATTTACAATTATACTTCACTAAAAAAAATAGATTTATAATTTATTGGCAGTATTGTATTTAATGAATATTTTTACATTAGCCAGTGTGAAATATTTATTAAAAGAACGAATTATACAATCAATGAATAGTTTTAATCACATCAGATTTACAATTATACTTCACTAAAAAAATAAGGTTTATAATTTATTGGCATGTATTGTATTAATAAATATTTTTACATTAGCCAGTGTGAAATATTTATTAAAAGAACGAATTTTACAATCAATGAACAGTTTTAATCATATCAGAATTTACAATTATACTTCACTAAAAAAATAAGATTTATAATTTATTGGCAGTATTGTATTAATCAATATTTTTACATTAGCCAGTGTGAAATATTTATTAAAAGAACGAATTTTACAATCAATGAACAGTTTTAACCATATCAGAATTTACAATTATACTCCACTAAAAAATAAGGTTTATAATGTATTGGCATGTATTGTATTGTATAAATATTTTACATTAGCCAGTGTGAAATATTTATTAAAGGAATGAAATTTACTACAATCAATTAATAGTTTTAATTGAGTATATAAAAACTATCAATTTTGAGCGAACAAGTTTGGTAATCTATTTTCATAATCAGCGTTTAAAACATTAAGTAACAAACTGCACAATGTTTTAACTATTGAGTTATACAGGGTGGTCCGTAAGTAATGGCCCATGGAGACATGATTTTTCACTTTAAAATATTGCGATAATAAAAAAGTTACAGTTGTCAAAGTTGCAATTTAGAAAGTGATTTTTTGTTTCACTGTATCAACTTAACAATTTGGAAACAGATGTTTTTGGATATGAGAAATCATAATCTGTTGTCTATTTGGACGTATTTTCTAGAGGGCGTCACATCTGTCATATTTGTGACGTAAATGTGAGCGTAACTTTTTTGGCCCTAACGTTTTCTCGTTCATTGAAAAATCTTGAACGTACATTGTTTTTGAGGAAAACGGGTGTTGTCATTAGTCTTATAAATTAACCATTTTCGAGATAATAGTTTTTCAACAATTAGATGCATAGTTCCTTGTACAATGTACGTAGTAAGCACCAATAGTAAGTTAAATCTTGACAAGTATTAGACATAATGTTTGTTAAAGTTAATAAGTATTTCTAAATGTAAACTATTTATCCAGTTTTTGTTAAAATCAATTACTTTACATAATTGAAAAATTCTGAGACAACCATTTTTCATATTCAGATATGCGAGATATGACTGTTATTAGTAGGCAATTAAATTTCAATGGAGGTGCTGGACAACGAGAATATTTGGGAGGATTTCGAAATAGATTACAATCTAATAATTAACAATGTAAAAAATCTGTGAGAAAAAATTGTTCACATTGCGGATTATCCACACTCATTCAGGACGACTATCCGAAGCTGCAGGAAACTGTGCAGCTGATTGTTGAAGTTATTTTCTTGAAAATGACCAATTTTGGGAGTAATAACAAGTATACCTCAAAAATAATGTAGGATTAAGATTTTTGTAAATAAAAAACGTGATAACATTAGGGCCAAAAAGTTACCTTCACATTTACTTCACAAATATGGCGGATGTGGCGCCCTCTAGGGAATACGTCGAAATAGACAACAGATCATAATTTCTCATATCCAAAAACTGTTCCCAAATTTTTAAGTTGATGCATTCATGGACATTGTAATTATTACAAACAATCACGTTTTAAATTCCAACTTTGACACCCTGTATCTTTTATATCATTAATATTTTTTTAACGCAAGTTGGCTTAAATCTAGTGTTTACCTATTTGCTAAATCAAACCCTGCACGTCTAGATTTGTCATCGTACTCAGGTCGTTGATATTTCCCGACTTTTCCCTATCATTTAAAAAAATTAAAAATTATATGTCCGTGTGTGTATAAGCAACTGTTTCAGGAAACATGAATTTCAGGTGAATTTTTAATAAATCAAGACCGATTGTCAACTAACTGCAACCCCATTTAATAGTTCCAGGTACTCAATGTAGTTACCTAAACAAGTACATAAACTAGATGATACAATTCATTGACAATTCCCCTTTTAAAATGAGGCATAGAGTTTTATGAAATTGAGGGTGAGCCTCAATGTAAACAACGCACAAAGCGATGCAAGTTTGCAATTTCCTGTAAAAAGACTGTAATTTATGAATACAGCTTTATAAATATATACGCTTAAAGCTAAATTACATAGTTATATGGTGCATCATGTGGCTATTTTTGCCTGGAAATTATACAACGAGCCACAAAGCAACCTTAATCAGATTTAATAAATAAAATATCCCCAAAGAACATAATAGACGGATATTAACAACAAAAGTTAAAATATACGTCGTCTATTAGACGTGTGCGTGCAATAAACATTAAAATAATTTTAGCTCAAAATTTAAACGTAGTAAAATAATAAAATATCGTTTAAAACAAGTTAATAATATTCGGATTTCATCTAGAGGTTGAAGTGAACACTAGAAATGTACGTTTTTATAACGTTTATTCGACTCTTGTACATAAATATATTACAGTGCTTTTGAAAAGTAACGAATAAATTCATTATTTCTGAAATTGAGGAGTTTTCGAAAAAATCCGCTGGCACGTCGGTTTTTGTTTTTTAAAAAGGCACTTTTTGACATACGACCCACATTTGTGACGTCATCGTTGTTCGAGATATGACGTCATCGACAATTTTTTAAATAGCAACCCCCAAATTTGACCATGCCATTTGAAAGAGCGTGTCATTCTGCATACATACATCATGAAAAATTATGGCGTTACATAACAGAAATTTCAAGAAAATAATGTTTGAAGATTTTAAAATTTAATTTTCGCAGAAAATGATAATGACTATGTAAAAAATCGACTAAATTAAATGTTCAAATTGTGCACCGTTGGCTGCCTGACAGTAGCCAAGACGATTAATAACTTCTTTTTGGATATTATCAATAACTTCAGGAGGTATACGATGTATCTCGTGATGAATTATTGCTTCTAAATCTTCTAAATTAACCAGTCTAGTAACGTATACTTTGCTTTTTAAGTATTCCCACAAGAAATAATCTAGGGGTGTCAAATAAGGCGATCTGGCTGGCCACTTAATCGGCCCCCTTCTCCCTGTGTTGCATAATGGGGACGTGCACAGTATTGTGAAAATAAAATTTTAAAATCTTCAAACATTATTTTCTTGAAATTTTTGTTATATATGTATGTAGAATGACACGCTCTTTCAAATGGAATGGTCAAAATTGGAGGTTGCTATTTAAAAAAATTATCGATGACGTCATATCTCGAACAACGATGACGTCACAAATATGGGTCGTATCTCAAAAAGTGCCTTTTTTAAAAACAAAATCGACGTGCCAGGGGATTTTTTCGAAAACTTCTCAATTTAAAAAATAATGAATTTATTCGTTACTTTTCGAAGGCACTGTATATATTTTAATAGTATTTAACTGCGCGTTAAGAGCAATACATATGTGAATTTAATTTTTTAATCGTATTATCCACATGTTAATAACACGTTTTCTACACAAAGTTTTACTAACATAAAAATAAAACGTATAAAATACGTTGATACTACACATGTTTTCAACTGAAGGTAGAAATGAATACCGAAATTTAATGTTTTCTCTAATAACGTTTATTTCACTTTGTATATGTGTCCAAATCGACAAAACGTTTATTAACCGTTTATTTTCCGTGTTATTTAAACGTAGCTTACAATGTTTTATAAACGTTTCTTTTTAGTTAAAAATAACGTTTTTTCGGGCGACATTTTGACGTTGTTTCAACCTTTGGTATTCGGCCACGTTGAAATGTTTTTTAAACGTATGTATTTAGGGGTCCAATATATTTTTTTCGTTAGTCTACTTTGTTTCTAATAGCGAGGATACTAAATTTAATTAAGAAAGGTAACTTTGAGGTTATGTAACTACTTTAATACTGAGTTTTCGAAAAATTAAAAAAAAAAAATGAATAAACCATGTGCTACATCGAGTACTCCATGTGTAAAAGTGAGTGTAATTCAATCAGTAATCTGTCTTTAGGAAATTGTAGGCACTAAAATTAATAGCCTTTCTGTTGATCATAACTCAACCCTTTGACACGACAGCAGTGGTGTCGCATGCGTTATTACGTTGAGATAATAAAATATAACGCACTAGTGCGTATTACAAATATTTTACGCATTGATGTAGAAAATAAATAATTTATTTTGTGGTATGTAAGTGACATAATAAAGAATTTATTACATTTATTAGTATTGTGTATATTAGAAGAAATCAAAAAGTCAGTTGAAGGCTTGTCTTTTTGATGGCTACTAATAAAACTATTTTATATTTGCTCCTGTTTTCTGTTGAAAATGGCTGGAAAATTTACATTTACCGAGTTGACATGTTACTTCTGTTAGGTTTCTGTGAACGAACGAAACTGTAGAAGAATATCGTAGTTTCTCTAAATTTAGACTCTACCTTACTGACTGTTGATTGGCTGATAGGGCGATCTGGATATTTTTCATTGAATAACGTTTTTGCTTTATTTTAATTGATTTACGTTTTCTAACATTCAATCGTCATTTACTCGAAAACTTTCCTATGTAAGAGGGCAAAATTTTAGTACTGTCTGATAGAGAATTAAACGATCTTTCAGAATCAAGGAAAAAAATATGGTGTTGCCATTTAAAAAAAATCGATGACGTCATTACTCGAAACCAAATGACATTTGAAAATCACATTTTACGCTAAAATATGTATTTTTTAAATTAAAAATCGACCTGTTCGAGGATTTTTCCCAAAAAATAATTGTT
This sequence comes from Monochamus alternatus, assembly GCA_037114965.1. Classification (NCBI taxonomy): domain Eukaryota; kingdom Metazoa; phylum Arthropoda; class Insecta; order Coleoptera; family Cerambycidae; genus Monochamus; species Monochamus alternatus. The sequence continues at coordinate 22,538,514 of CM073432.1, read as the reverse complement.
TCGTTTTTATTGAATTTATTCCATATTTTTGGCGCATACTGTATGAATAAGATGCCTTACTAGAAATTAGAAATGATGACCGATTATTTATTTTGAATAATTCTGTATTAGATTAAAGAAATATATATTATTATGTTCTTTTTTAATATTAGTACAGAGAAATGCGGGTTGATTAATTAAATAAAATAAAATTGTCGTTATATCATGAATTAACAAATCTGGTTTTACCGTATACACCCTCTAGAATCTAGATGATAACGATGTTGCCGCCTCTGGAGCCGTGCGGCATTGGCTTGGTTAACCCAGGGCGTAATTTGAATCATGATGTTGACATTAAGCCCTACTGTAATCCGTCACAGCGAAACGCCAACTTTTTTTTTAACTTTTCAGAAGGGGCGACGCGTCGAGATAATGTTAGATTGACACCGGTTTCAATTCCATTTAAATTATTCGGATCGCAGATTTCCATCTCTTCAAACTTAAACCCTATAACGAAATTAATTCGATATACAAGCCATTGTTGCGTTTTATTCGGACCAGGCCTAAATTAATGCTCGTTTCGATATGGTCCTCACTGCCAGCATATTTCGTGGGACAATTGAACTGCCCTAAAACAAGTGTAATCTACTTAATGCATGTAAACTAATATTTGTGAATAAAGTAAACGTAATTCATAATAAAGTGTTAACCATGTCGTTAAAGACGTATCCTTTAGTTGATTCACACAATGTTATGCAATGAAATATATAACATCTTTTCAAATAATTGGAAAATGTCAAAACATTGTGGAGTTCGATATATTTTAATTATGGAAATTTTCTTCTAGTATAATTGTATAATTTGTAAATTGCATTGAAAAATCCTCAAAAAAAAAATCGAAAGGTGATGTGAGCAATAACATTGGCTAGATGAAATGTATACATTTATTTCATTTCAACTTATATCTGCTTGTGACAAGTATAACTGGGTGGTAGCTGGCGGGCTAGTCCAAATTATGCTAGGAAGAACGTCTTTAGGAATTGCGGTGGAAAGATTAGAGGAGTAGTATGTCGGTACTCAATTATCTCTAGATGTAAATTACCAGGGTCGGCTGGGAAATATTTTCATTGGAAGGTTCTTTTTTATTTTGTAAATACTCTAAAATGTTTAACACCAGTTTTCTACTCTATATATAAAGCTGTTTACAGGCCTTTTAAGCCCAGAGCTGTGTTATTATCCTCCACTCGATTCTATTCTTCGCCTTTCTTTTCCAATCCGTTACATTTTTCTCCCTTAAATCTATTGCCACTGCCTCTCTCCATCGCTTCCTCGGTCTCCCTCTTTTTTTCTTGTAGTTAGGTTTACTCCCTGCAATTGTCTTAACTGGCCTTTCATCTGGCATACGTTCTAGATGCCCTAGCCACTACACTCTTTACAACTTCGTCTATTTTTGGTGCCTAGTACATTTCCTCATTATTTCTCCTTATATATAGTTTTCCTCCGTCTTCTTTCACCCTAGAATTCTTCTTAAGATCTTCCTTTTCTACCTTAATAAGTTTTCTCTTGATTTCTTATTGAGAATCCAGGTTTCACTGCCATACAGCGCTGTCGGTCTCAAAATTGTTTTATACATTCTATACATATTTTGATTTCATTAAGTGGTAGACTGCTGCCGAATTTTGTTTGCTTTTATTATTTTCCTATTAATTTTTTGCTCTAGTGACATTTTTAGATGAATAATTTAAATTTAATTTATATGAAGAATGACGTAAATATATAATTTATTCGTATGACCTTTCTTCTTCTTGTAGTTTAATTTGTATAAATTATACACAACTAATATGCTTATAATTTCCAAGTAAAAAATTATGGCGATGTGAAAATGTCTTAGCGGAATGATTTTCTGACAGACATGCGTCAAATGCAGCTACTTTTACTTCTATTGATAATTCATAACAATATTGGCAAAAGCAGTTGAATTTGCTGTATAAAATAGGTTTTACAGGGATATTTAGATACAATACCATATCTAAATTTTGATGGTTTTCTTTTAGTGTCTTTAATAGCACCTTCAGTATTATAATTTTCCATAATTTAAATAAAAACTGCAATCCTGACGACATCGATGGCCTCCCTACGCTGCGTGCGTTCTAAAAGCAAGTAACAGTAAGTGAGCGCAATCAGGCATGTTATAGGAGATAGTGACGTCACACAGCGGATCACGCGAGTTTATGTTCTCAAATTATTTTGATGGCTTAAAAGGTGTTAGAAAGTTATATTTTTTTTGTGATTGCACTAAAATTAACAAATCATTCAGAAAATGCAATAAAAAAATACTGAATGTCCATTGTTTTCTATGCATTACTATATTTTCATCCTTAAATATTAGTCAACAATTTTGAGCTTTTCTCAGATACTTGTCTCAGCTCCATACCGTACATAATACAAAGCCAAAAATGGAGAGGAATTTATGTTTAGGTATAACTAACGCTGCTGAAATACAGTTATATTATCTTCGATATATCGAAGAATGATGGTTACCTTGAGAACCATATATGCCAACAAACTCCCTATACAGTAACATGAATCAGAATTCTTAAAACTTACTCATTTTTAACATATAACCAGTATGCAATTACAGTTATTTTCTGGAATACCTACTGCGATTCACATCGTGATTAGAGAAATTACTTTTATAGAACAAAGGGTGAACAGGTATATGTCGTGCACAGCTTGAAAATCTTTTCTGCAATCGTTACCAATTTTCGCGGTATTTACATTATTATTTAATTATTTAGATAGACTAAACTTGAAATCATTAAAAAATGTAGTTTTGTTTTATGAACCTTCATTTATTATTAAAATTAGCTTGAACTGACGGCGTTATACAGGGTGTTACGCATAAGAACCGATAGAGCAGGTGCATGCAGGGGGTTCCAAAATATTGCAATTTAACCAAATACGCCTATATATACGAAGTTGCACACAGGCGGAGTTACAGGCCTTCAAAGTAGGGCCAAATATTCCGAAAAAAAAATATCTCTGAATTGCTTTAACTTTAACCGAATTTGGTACATGATTTAAGGTCCATTGATAGAATTTGAAAGGAATGATGATATCTCGCGCAAAATTTAATTTCAAACACTTCTTTATTCTTGTTAAATTTAAAAAAACTTTAAGGTTTTCAAGAAAAAATGCATTAATTAAAATAATATTTTAATAGTGTTTATTAGAAGAAATCAAAAAGTCAGTAGTAGGCTTTGTTTTTAAAATTTTGCAGTTAGTAATAAAACTGTTTAATAAAATAAAATTAAAATTAAAAAAATTTTCAAAATAGGCACCATTTTTTCTGAAACATAAATAAACTCATCGTCGAAAATTTAAATTTACTCTGTCTAATACATTTGTTGAGGTCTATTGATCGTTATGGTCAATTTTGAGGACAATTATTTCCTCGTCCATTTATTTGGAAACTTAAAATTCAAATGTTTCCAACAGTAGCAGTAAAATGCGGCGATGCCCCATCATGCATAAACCAAAACTCTAGTCTACTTTCCTCATTCGTTCTTCTGTTATTTTTCCTCCAAAAATGTTCTTCAATATTTTCCTCTCCCCCACTTCCAGTCTTGTTTGTTCTGCTTTATTCAATGTCTACGTTTCATTGGCAAAAGTCACTACTGATCTTACCTCTGTCTTGTATAGTCTTACCTTTGCCTAGAAATATTTTTGTTTCCCAGTATTCTGTGAAATCCTACACGTTTACTTCCTGACATTATTCTGGCTTCAATTTCTTCTCATATTTTCGGTTGTTTGGCTAATATAGTTCTTGAATATGTGAACTGTTCTACTTCTTCGAACCTGTATATTTTCCCTCGATTTGTGTCAATTGGCAAAAATTTATCTTTTTGATACAGTTCTTCCGTTCCATGCACTGTTTTCCTCATTAACATAGCTGACTGTTTATCTATTCTCTTTACTACCTCTTTAGTTCTGTTCTATTTCTTGCTAGTACTACTAAGATAATCTGCTAATGCCAAACACTGATGCCCTTTTCTAGTACGGAGCTAAATAAAACTGATGATAATGGATCTTTTTGCCTCAACCCGTTTTTTACTTCAATCACTTCCCTGGTTCTATTATTTACTTTTACTCTATTCTCAGCCTTTTATATCATGTTCGTCATCTTCTTACTGACTTTCAGTTCTTCTAAAACCTTATATAGTTATTTTCCTTTTATTTTATCATAGGTTTGTTTATAGCCTACAAATAGTACTAAGGTTGGTTTACCATATTCAAAACTTTCAGCCTGAATTTCTGTCAAAGAACTTGATCTATTGCACTTCTTCCTCGTCTATACCCGCTTCTGCTGCCTATCTGTTTTTTATATACGTGGCTAGTATTTTCTATACCACATTCGGCAATGATATTTCCCTGTAGTTCTGGCATTCCCCTATATCTCTTTTTTATGGCAGGGCAAATTACCGGTTCCGTACATTCCTTTGGCAATTTTTCCTTTTCCCAAACCCTTTCTAATAGTTTCTGCAATTGATCTGTTAGTTCCTGTCCTCCATATTTAAATAGTTCAGCTGTCACCCTGTCACTTTTCAATTTTATAATAAGAGAAGAAAATATTTAAGAGCACTTGATTATTATGTGGGAACACCTGATTTGGTAGGTGTGTGACATTGTCCCGTATTCAAAATAATTCGGTTACCGTTGACCACAGAGCAAAAATCAATTATGTTTTGTATGGTATAAGTTATCTTACAGCAAAATAAAGGCATTCGTATTCTGGACATTCTGTATAAACTATTCATATATTGCGCATTAGTGCTAATTTAATTGTACACAATAAAATATTTTAAGAAACAAAAGTTACTATAGATTTATCTCTAGAATTGCGTTAAGGTGTAGTAAATTTTTGTCGATATCTCGAACTAAGAAGTACTTATTATCATATCATATTTGAACAGATACGACTATCCAAAGTAGCCAAATAGTCACGCAAGAAGTACAATCTAGCCTTAAGGTTAACAACCAAGAAAAAATGTATTGGTTAGGAGCAAATCATTCTGTTAATAACATGATTCAGAGATCCTAAGACAATAAACTGATATTTTTGTTCAATCCACTTCTTTATTATACCTTTAAATGACTATTCGAAATACGGATAGAATTTTTTTTATACAAGGTGTACATTTTAAGTCAGAATAATTTTATCTAGATAAAATGATAAATTGTTATGTTACGATAATTATTTTTTATGTATAAAGGATGTATAACAACATAAAAAAAGAAGTGTTTTACTGGTCGATATTTAATAATTAAAAAAATAAGTTTAACGTTTGTATTTAGATAATAAAAAAATTGCTTTTGAATACCTTGGTAACATTTAAATATTTCTGTAATATGGAAATTGTATAATATTTCTGCTATAAGTCTTTTTTTGCTATGCAGGCGAGCCTGCTACCGACTGCATCTAGAACAGATGCACACCGCCCGACTTCTCTCCTTCCTTCACCCATCAGTCATTTTTTTCGCTTGGTAGAGATTGGTGAATTTCATGTGTTTCTGTGGTCAGCGTAGTTTATAATTATTTATAAAATTTGCTATTTGCCTAAATAAAAATGCAAGTTGGGTAAAGCGGTCTACTGAACAAAGCCGTGGAAAAATTTATAAAAAACATTTTAATAGACATTTGCGTCTGTTTTCTGTGTGCGTCTGTGTTAGCTTAGCAGACAACAGGAATGTTATCTCATGCCACTTGTAATATAATGTATAGTTAGAGGTTATAATTTTGATTTTTTTCTTTCAAAGGCTACATGCGATCACCAAAATCTGACTTCAGATTCGTGATCAGCACCCTCGAAAATAGGTGGGTTGAAATTTTTTGTTAAAATTAGACTGTTTTATACTACAGCAAATAATTACCAAACAAATCAATAATTTTATTTTTGATATTTTGTTCTATATGTTTTATATTGAAATTTCTCTACCTAAAAACACGATTACACGGCGAGCTTAAAAGTAGCACTTTATTTCGTACTTAGTTACGTTAGTTCATCACCCTGTACGCTTTCGTATAGTTATCTAATCAGTCCATTAAACCTGAACGTACGTACAGCTCGAGCAGCTTTTTTCCGAGTTTTTTCGGCCACTATTTGGTTTTGTGATATTTAATAGCCTGTTCGGGTCGAAAAACTAGTCTGTCGTTTACAAAAGGTAATAAACCTGCCTCACGAACTACTTATATTTTTAATCTGTAACCAATCCGTAAACACTGTTTAAAATTAGTTAATAGATTTATCCAGCTACTGTTGTGAGTTGCGAGCGTGATATTGTCGTTTTATGGCTACGAACCTGAAACACAAAGAAAAAACATATGGTTCGGTTCGAGCCCAAGCATAGTGCGGGTTGTATGCTTTAAAAAGTGATCGGTTAGTCAAATTCGAGTGTAGTGAATTGTGTGTGACGTAAGTTTTTAAAAGTAATTTATTGTAATTGTTTTGTCAATTGGTGCCAAATGTTTAATAATATCTAATTACGCTAAAAATTATAATTAGAAATTTTATAATATGCAGGATATGCAACTTAAGGCCGCCATATTGTTGAAAAAGTGTTTTCTACAAATACAAGTAATGTTAGTTATTATATTATTCGAAGAGAATTTAAATAGTAAAAGTGGATAAACCTATTAAGGTGTAGAAGAGCCACAGATAATATATTTTTTTTAATTCTGACTCCAAACATAATTCTGACTTTAAACTCGGAATTATGACTTAAGTTAGAATTCTTACTTTAAAACTCAGAATTTTGAGAATTCTTAGTTTGCACTCAGAATTCCGACTTTAAACTCAGAATCCTGATTCTATATATTTATTACTTGCATTATGAAAAGTACCTAATAACATTATTTGGCTTTATATAGGGTGTTTAGTTTCAGAGTGGCCGCACATAACAGTTTTATTTCTTATAGAATTAAGTCAAAATATATAGAGTGTTCTATTTAAGTTAACGAAGTTGTGGTCTTTTAAAGTTTTCAAAATTTAACAAAGTAACACTCTGTATAATGTTTTTTAGAGTTTAATATATGATAAAATTTGGACACGCCATGGTTTCACTAGTTGCCAATTTTATATCAATAAATTTTATTACAATTTAAGGTTCTGTAAATCCTTGCATCCGTCAAATTTTTTTTACAATGGTGATATGTTTTCGACTTGAGCTGCCACTCTGAAACGAAACACCCTGTCTAAGCCAAATAATTTTATTAGGTACCTTGATAATTTTGTTTTTGATATTATTTTTGGTCTACGTGTTTTATTTTTCGAGGAAAGCTAAAAAACGGTAAATGTGGCTCATGCACTATGGTGCTCCTCCTTATTTTATATAATTGTTAGGGCCAATCACATGAAATAATGTTTTGAGACTAAAAGGTATAAGTTATAAAAATTTTGGAAGAGAATTTATTTAAAAAAAATTGTGACAATCAGATAATACAAAAAAAGAGAAATACACCACCATGCTTCCTTGACTTAATTCCACTAGATTTTCTTGGCAGAATTATCTAAAAAGTGTATGTAAACATGTAAACAGACAAGACACTATGGAAATATTCAAGAATAGTATCAGAAAAGAAACTTGAAAAATAACGCCTGATACTATTCAAAATGTAATTGACAAAGTTGAGAGCAAATTGGGAATTGTGTAATGGTTAATGTGGGCCACTTTGAACATTTCCTAATCAGATAATCAAAGTAAACAAATAAAAAATAGTGTTTTAAAAATTATTGTAAATTTACACTTTGTTCACATCGTACATAATGTAAAAAATACCAAATTCATACTGTATTACATTTACATCTTTCATGTAAAATTACATGATTTTTTTCTAAAAATACATAATAACGGTGTAGAATTACATTTCATATGTATAAAACACAGATTTACTATGAAAAAATGCCAAAATCCATAAGTAATAATTTTCCATTGTTGTAACATTACATTCTGGTGTGTTATTTCACACTATTGGCCTAGGTAACAAATAACCAAAAATCCACCGTGTAATATCGTTATTAATTTGTATCAGTGTAGTAATGATTGGTGGAAACAACTGCAGTTTTGCTTTTTCACTAGTCCTGTAAAAGCTGTGATTTTGAGAAATAAGGAATATCAAAATTAAATTTTTTTTTTTTTAAACAACTAATATAATGGATAATAACTTTCGTAAAGTTAGGATTATCGTCCAGAAAATATTCGAGTTTGACTGCATAATACTCTGTCACTTCTAGGCGATAATTTAGAAAAACCTCATTTGAAACGCATCCCACAACCACAGCTAGAACAAATTTAACCTTGACTGGCAGACAGCTTGACGCCCGATTTGACCATTACAAACTGGTATATTTTCGTGATGGTTAGTAGAGATGAGATACAGTGGAAGATACACGTTTAGCTTGACTTGACATAACATAGTTTATACTTAAACCTGGTACATTTTAAAACTACGCAAATAACATACCACTTTTTGCTGTTGCGCAATTTAAAATTGCACCATAAACCAAGTCGAATTCGAAGAAAGTATATGGATTTTCGCTGAAATGAATAATAACTTTTTGATTAGCGTAGATATGCATTACAACACAAATTGATAGTTTGTATTAAAAAATTGTTAGTGTTGAAAAATCTTTTTAAATTGAACATATATTTGACTGTCCTAAAATTGTAGGTTGTAAGTCTGTATTATTTGGGTCGATTAAAATTTCTTATCTAAATAGCGTAATATTCAGATGTTAAATAAAAGTTTTATCAACATAAAACATAAAATTTTCTTTGAAAGCATCATTTTACTAAAACAACGGGTTACGTCATACTTTTTGCAACTAAATTTTAGAAATAATTATTGTATTTGGGGTTCTGTATTATACATAGAAAGAACATTGTGTTAAGGCGATAATACATTATGAGGTCGCGGTCTAGACACATCGCGAGCTACTTTGTGACGAATTGATCACGGACTTTTACAACATTAGTCTCATATGTCATTCTCTATGGGCTTCCGATTTGTTCTACTGTACTGTTTAGATGCCAAAATATGTTCTGTGGAAAATATATTTTTATTAGCTGTTTTGTTTGACTCTTTTGTATCGCAACTTTATTTAAGCGGCTATTACGTAGTAATGACTAAATCTATCATCATATAGCAAAAACAACTTCAACTCATCTTAGCATAGTTGTAAGTACGTAATTTTCACCATTGATAATCACTTTATCGTTTTGTAATTTTTGGTGGGGCGGTTTGATGTCTGGAACGTTATGAAAACTAAGCAAAGCACCTTAAAGTTGCCAAAACTTTAAAGTTGATATAGAAGGTAACGGCAACCAAGCCATATCAGTTACATATTACATAGAAGTGACAGTAGCTTTAAAGTGTTTGTAGTAGTTTCAATGACGTATTGGGAATCTAGCAAACCATGTCCTTCTAACGCTAGTAACATTAGTTTATTACTAGCTTTATTCTATGCCTGTATGTAAGATGGGTAGCAACAAAACATTTCGCAGAAAGAAAACTGCCTTTTTCAACTCCATTTTGTTAGTTTGCCGTGTAAATTTCAAGACGAGCAAAACTGTTGTGAAACAATTACTTTTTTCCAAAAAATGTGAAATAAGAGTTTACAAGTATAGTTAGTGGCGGCTATGGCTTGAACACGCTGTACATGGTACGGATATAATTGAGCTTCGTGTATGATACGGAATGTGCGCACTGTATACTATTTTTCCAATTTGATTGATGTGATTTTCGGAAGTGGACGTAATGTTCATAAGATTAAGTGTCTCCTTCCATAAAAAGATGCGTTTGGCGTCTATCAGCTACATGAAAAGTCCATATAGAAAATTAATTCGGCGTCACCCCAGAATACCAGCATCGTCGGAAAATCGGAAGAGAAAATAAAAAGATTAAAAAGATGAGTAACTTCGAATCGACGATTGTCGCCGCCATCCCCTAACACGTGTCAAATACAGATACAAAATAATGGGGGGATGACAATGTGCAAGAAACAATCGAATGATGTTTGCTTCATGTATTACAGATTTTTTATCCCCGGATGCGGATAATACGTATTATTTTAATTCAGATACCGTTTTGTCGGATTCGGGGACTGCCAGGCTTACTGCCTAAGCCTAAGTAATTGGAAATATTGGAGAGGTATCTATATATCAATTCAGTAATTTGATAAAAACAAATATTGCAGAGAAACGTTGAAAAAGGTAAACTAGTGATTTTTTAGTAGAACGGCGTTAAGGCGTTTCGGTATACTAGTTTTAATAACAATACAAACAAAAAAAATTACAAGCATAAATATATGCACTGAAAAAAATTGGTAAAAATTGCGTTTAAAACTGATATTTCAAAAATTCTTCAGTGGTGTAGAAACAGTACATTAACTCATTTTTTTTTAATTCAGTTTAAAGGTTTTTACATATCTTACCTCCGTTGCCATGAAATTTAGCAAGAAAAAATAGAACTCAGAGTGAAGAACACTTTTTGTAACATTCGTTTTTGACATACAGGATACAATTAAACGTAGCAAATTGTGTATTTGTTTAGGAAAAAAGTGTATTAAACTTTAAATAAAATGCTGGAAATGGCTACTCTGAGCAACAATACATGCATGTATTGTTTCATAAGCGTTGGTAATATGTTCCGCTAATGCAGCTTCATTCGCTATGTGGATAGAATACACCAGTTGCTTTAAATACCAGCAATCAAGACAGGCATGCTATCCTTAACATTCAAAAGAGTATTACTATCTGCAAACATTATCAGGAAACATGAAGATACAGCTGGTAGATCGTTAATAAAGTAAAAATAACGAAGGCCCCAGAATGGAGCTCTGTGGCACTCTTCAAGAGTGCATCGCATATGAAGTAAGTCGCTGACCTAACTTTCCCTAAAGCCATATCTACTTCATAATAAGAATGATATGGTCCCCCAAGTCAAACGCCTTGCTTAGATCCATATAGCACGTTATAGGGAATTTAAATGTTAGCTTTAATTTGTTTATTTTTATTATTTCGATATTTGACACTCAATTTGCATGTGACACTTACAGTTCTATGAAGGATTAAGCTGAAGAACTCAAAACAGTCCGTCTCTTTATTTGCAGTGGTCTCAAAGCGTAAAAGGAAAGTGTTTTAGTAATACAGCACCTAATTGTAGTGTGTGGCTTTGGAGTGGCTATTTACATATCTATCAAATCCAGGACCTCAAAGGGTTATATCACGCTAAGCAAGAATAATTAGATGATTGAAACGGGCGTTTTGTATCAGTCAACCACACACTATTTGCTAATTGCTATCAATTAATTATCGTTGTGCGACGACAATGTACAAACTATTGTTTGGATCTGTTTTGCATATGTAAATAATGTTTATGCTCGTGTTTAGCTATCACTTGAAATAATTGGAATTTTAATAAAACGCGCGATACGTATAGTTTCACTATGTAGGAAGGTATTCTAGGAATTTTACTTCATAAATGAAACCTATAATAATAATTATTTATTAACTAATAGAAAAGACTAGATGAAATATTGTGTAATAGATTACTAACTTATAAAAATGACTTGCTGCCATGATAGCTCTACTAATAATATTAATAAATATGCGTATGGTTAAAAAATGTCGAAGTTTTAAGTAGAAAAATGGTTTACAGCTTATTCCAGCTTATTCAGTGGTAACTTCGGTAACACACACCGTAGTTTTTATGTAACCCCAAAAATAAAAGTCAAACGGATTTAGGTCGGGCGATTAAGGGAGCCACCGAATTGGATCATTTCGGTCTATCCATCTTTCGGGAAACACCTGATCCAAATGTTGTCGCACTAATCACGCAAAATGTGGTGGAGCACCATCGTGAAGAAACCACATATGCTGTCTAACGTTGAGATTAACTTCTTCGAGAAATATCGGTAAATGATTACGCACAAATTGTAAGTAAAGAGTATCAGTTAACCAATTTTCCAGTATGAAAGGACCAATAAGTACACAACTGATAACGAAGTACTATTACAAATATCAAACATATCGTCCTGAATTGTTTTTATAAACAAAAATTTCTCCTGATAAACTTTTGTAAATTTCGGAAACTAAAAATATGTTACTTTTTTCCGCTATTTGTCATTATTTGTTCTCAGGTAAAAAATTACCCTCTATAGATGAAATTTTCACTAAAATAATATCACTTTTTTAAAAATCACTTCTTCATGGGATGTAGTATTTCCAGCACATATGTTATTTTAGTTACACAAATTTTACTACTTTTTTGCACTATTTGTCATTATTTGTCCATCACAGATGAAATTTTCGCAAAAATATCATCACTTTTTTTAAACCATTTCTTCTTCTTCATGGTATGTAGTGTTTGTTTTCCAGTACATATGTTATTTTAGTTACACAAATTTTAATAATTGTTTGACTATTTGTCATTATTTGTCCTTAAGTTAAAAATCACCCTGTATATATAGATGAAATTTTCGAAAAAATCATCACTTTTTTAAAAACCACCTTTTGTTTTTCACGGGATGTAGTGTTTTCCAGTATATATGTTATTTTAGTTACACAAATTTTAATACTTTTTTGTCACTATTTGTCATTATTTGTCCTCAGGTTAAAAATCACCCTCTATAGATGAAATTTTCGCAAAAATAACATCACTTTTTTTAAACCATTTTTCCTTTTTCATGGTATGCAGTGTTTGTTTTCCAGTACATATGTTATTTTAGTTATACAAATTTTAATACTTTTTTGTTACTATTTGTCATTATTTGTCCTCAGGTTAAAAATCACCCTGTATAGATGAAATTTTCGCAAAAATAACATCACTTTTTTTTAAACCATTTCTTCTTATTCGTGGTATGTAGTGTTTGTTTTCCAGTACATCTATGTTATTTTAGTTACACAAATTTTAATACTTTTTTGTCACTATTTGTCATTATTTGTCCTCAGGTTAAAAATCACTCTGTATAGATGAAATTTTCGCAAAAATAATATCACTTATTTAAAAACCACTTCTTCTTCTTCTTCATGGGATGTAGTGTGTTCCAGTACATATGTTATTTTAGTTACACAAATTTTACTACTTTTTTCACTATTTGTCATTATTTGTCCATAGATTAAAAATCACCCTCTATAGATGAAATTTTCGCAAAAATAACATCACTTTTTTTTAAACCATTTCTTCTTCTTCATGGTATGTAGTGTTTGTTTTCCAGTACATATGTTATTTTAGTTACACAAATTTTAATAATTGTTTGACTATTTGTCATTATTTGTCCTTAAGTTAAAAATCACCCTGTATAGATGAGGTTTTTAAAAACCACTTTTTGTTCTTCACAGGATGTAGTGTTTTCCAGTACATATGTGATTTTAATTACACAAATTTTAATACTTTTTTGTCACTATTTGTCATTATTTGTTCTCAGTTTTAAAATCACCCTGTATAGATGAAATTTTCGCAAAACTAATATCACTCTTTTAAAAACCACTTCTTCTTCTTCTTCATGTGATGTAGTGTGTTCCAGTACATATGTTATTTTAGTTAAAAAAAATTTAAACTAATTTCATAAAATTCTGGTTCTTTTTAACAGGCCATACTGCAGATGCTAAACTACCTTTTACAGTTTAGTAACTCGATCAAAAAGTAATTAATTAGTACATACGTAAATCATCTATTCTGGTGAAGGGACCTTTTAAAAGGAGATGAAATATTGATCGGTAATATTTGTTTAGGTTAAATTTACTCTGACCCACTGTAAAGTAGCCAAAACCATTTGTAAACAAAAATACGCAAGCAATTTTAGCCTGTAAACGGACAGTTGGACCGTTTTTGTTAAGTAAATAAACAAATAAGACTTCAGAATTTCACCTTTTCTGTTTTCCAGCCTGTTGACCGATAAAGATGTTTGGTCCAACTCTTGGTTAAAATTAAGTGCTCTAATGAAAGTGGTACAAGCAGATTGTTTACTTTTCAAAAATTAATAAATAAAAATAGGTACTGTTCCGACGTTTTTGATGCTTGTCACACTCAGAGAAATTCTTTTGAGTTGATCATCACACAACGTTGTGCATTTGTAGCGTCATTTTACAGAACTGAAAAACTTTAAGGCATCATTGCGGAAACCTTTCTATACATTTTAATTGTGCACATTACTTATAGATTTTCATGTAGTCTGTACATTTAACTTCACTAGTTTGGTCATGAACGGGTTTTATTTATCTTTGTCTTAGAGCCACTCATTATTGTGATACAGGGCTTGCAAGATAATTTTAGAAAACCAAATTTTGGATGTAATTTTATTAAAGCACAACATGTTTCTTCAAAATTTGACACATATGCTTTTACCAACAAACTTTGGTGCAATAGCAATGCAGTATTTTTCACACAGAATGACCTCGATAGTATTTAATTTAATTTTTGACATCCAACTCAGTGTTAGTTATATTAGTATTTTCAGATGTTTTAATAATTTCTGCGTAAATATTGCAATATTATTAATAGTTTAGAACATATAACAAAAAAACCTCTTACAGTTTATTTTGTAACCTGTAATTAAGTAGTTAGGTATGCCAAGTGTTTTCGATGCTGCTACAAAATATGACTTAAGATTTCGGTTCAAATGTGTTTACTTTATAAATCATAACTTTATGACTTTCTTCCAGCATGAGAAAGTTATTCTTACTAGGACATCACCATGTAGCTACGAGAAGCAACTATGGGCGTCGTTTGGGGGGATGGCGACCACCCCTCCTTACGAAAAAGCCTCTTATCAAAAAAATAAAATTAACTAATTTTCAGTCTTATAGCTTAGGTAAACAACACTCGTGCGCTGTGCGTTTTGTTTTCTTTTTTTTCTAATACGAAATCGTAATACGCATTATGAGTGAGCGTCGAGCTCAAAAAATGGTAAATACAAGCCTGCAGGCATAAGGCTAATAGTCTCGAGCCGTTCTCAATGTACACACAACGTCAAAAGTCTTGGACCCCCTGTATATAAAATGATTCGATTAAACATAGTGCTTTCTCTTAATGTGGTAAAAAGTACATGTACTTAGGGAATGTCGGTAGATATGTCGATAGATTAGATTGGCCAGCCAAATCTCCTGACATGAATCATATTGAAAACATGTGGGATTTCGTTGCTAGAGCCATTCATAATTATATTCCTTCACCTCAGACTGCAGATGAGTTAGTTCTGGCGGCAGAAGAGGAAAGGAACAATATTCCGCAAGAGATTGTTATCCGTTCGATTATCTCAATGCAGACGTGTCAATATGCTGTTGGAACGTGGTGGAGGTCATACCGACTATTAGTCAAGTAAAGAACTTTCTTTGTTACTTTATTTTTATTTAATTAATTTTTTTTAAAATGTCACACATTTGCTGGTTCTGCTGGTTTCTTTAACAAGAATGAGGGGGAGTCTAAGACTTTTGACGTTGTGTATAGTATGTTGCCCGCAGCGTTACTAACTCAAATTAACTCTATTTAGGGCATAAAGAGAACTTTTGGCATCATATCCTGCTGAGTGTTATTTTTAATTATATTTTATTTTATTATGTTATAGTACCTATATATAACATTTTGTTGTTACGTTTTTGAAGATATGATGCTTAAGAATTATATAGACCTTATATACCCTTTTAAAATGTATATTTTTATGATAGTTGCCTGAACGTCCCGGCAACTATCATAGCTACTTGCAAATGATTGCAACTTTGAAGTAATATTTTAGTAACATGAGTTAGTCGCTGACGATTATTTGCCACTTTCAAGTCCTGTAAACTTAAAGGTCGTGGCACTGGTAACTAAGACGTCCGCAAAACCAGGGGAGCTATTTGAAGTCATATAACTGTAAAGTAACCAGAGGTAGTCGATAATCCGTAGCAGCGACTGTAACTTTGTTGCATAAAGTCATTTATACAACAAACTAGCAAATTTGGTGGAAGTTACGTATAAGTTACTTTTTGAAGGTTCCAGTCTCAGGTAGTGTTACTTTGGGTTTTTACACTGAAAATTGGACATAAGTTTATTGAGCATTTTTAAAGTCATTTATTTTTCACTGTTTCATCAACTCAATCCTATTACCATGACTTTTTGAGACACCCTCTATATAAACAAAAATAATTTAATGATGGAACACATAATACAACAAATTACATAAAAAATATATATTCCTCTGCAATAAAACAATTGTGTTCATAATTCAAGCTTGGAGTGTTGTTATGCACAACTGAAGTAAAATTTTACATAAATTTCAGTTTGTGCAGCCGCTACAATCAGATTTGCGGATTAGCTGAGCGTGTCCCACCAAAAAAAGATTACACAGGCGCTGGTCAAATATCAAACCAATCCGATCGCCATAACACACCCATCTTTGCGGGTGAGAAGAAATGAAAGAAAAACAGACACACGCTTTTTGGCGTCAAATATCTAATACCCTTATTTCTAGCCCTAATATCTAGTCACGTGTCCTTCACGCCACCGTTATTATGTATGTAAAGGGACGGGAGGATCTGAGCCGCATTACAATTAGACAAAACGCTAGACTATTATTAGAGAACATGATATTTATTTAAAGTAGGACCTGAAAGGACATAATTATGGGTGGTTGGGGTGGTAATGCATCTTCCCCGAAATAAACAGAAGTGATTACAACCCCTATGCTGGCCACTGATACGTGATTTTTATGGCGAGATTTTTAAAACTTAGCCTACTTGCTTGACTTCATCATATAACAGTTATACAGGGTCAACTATGACTAACTGATTTTTTGTTTTTCTTAGTTTTTTTTTAGTGCATATTTTTTCAATTTTCAACGTTTTGTAGTAATTAAATAACGAAATTTGTATCGGGTACAGATATTTTTCTATAATAAAGTTCGGTTTGTTTTTCCCTGCATTCAAAGTTTTCTATTATCTGTTAATATTCCCTTCGTTGAATTTTCTTAGAATAGTGTAATAGAATAATTTAGAGTAACTGATCTTTCTTACGGGAAAATGTGACAATTTTGCATTTTTGGATGTTATGGAATAACTTACGGATTAAATCAACCAGAATGGAATTTACAGAATGAAACTACCTGATGTAGCAGAGACCCTAACAGACTGAAATCCACGATATTGCATATACTGACTGTATAGATAATAGCTAAAGCTAGAGCTTAGGTGAAACAGGATCATTTCACCGGAAAAGAGACGTTGGAAAGCCGAAAATATTAACAGCGGACCAAGTAGATGGTGCGACTCTGTGTTAACTGACCTACACCATAAGTGATAAAGTGCGGTAGAAGTGCTGACAAAGATTCCTGCCGAAGTTTATCTTTTATACCGTATATTATCAGTAACCTTATGTTAATTCCAGAAATTATCTATTGTTCATTGTTCCTATTGCACGAGGCAATCTAGTAATTTGTATTACGTAAGTTTCATGTATATATATATATATATATATATATATATATATATATATATATATATATATATATATATATATATATATATATATATTTAGACTTTTTCAGCTTCAGTTCAGTTCAGTCTTAATCAAGTCAAAACACTGTTAAAGATTTGAGCTAACTCTGTTTTGTTCTTAGTAAAATACCTGCTGTTAGTTAAATAAAACACAATTAGAAAGAACGAATATCTTTTTTTGGGTAATTATTTTAATTAACAAGAGTAAAAGCTGAGTCCAAAACCAGCCAAAGAAGCGGAGGGGCTTCTTCGAACCAAGAACTGCAAGAAGCTCAACGTCACTATCAGTCTTCCAGAACAGAATACTCCTCAAGTTCAACATTTAACGCCTGTAGCTAGGTTACGGTTTGCACAGTCTCTTCGCCAACAACAAAATGATGACCCAACATTTTTTAATAAAATATTATTTACGGACGAAGCCACATTTACCCTACGAAGTATTTTTAATTGGAGAAATAGTTATTTTTGAGAACTAGAAAATCCTCATCTGCCAAGAGTGCATTTTCAGCAATAGTTCTCTATCAATATAACTTGCCACTGCTTCTTGAAGATATGCCCTTAAATGTACGACAGAGCTTCTGGTGTTTGCATGCTGGTGTACCTGCACGTTACCCTCGACGAGTAAAAGAATATCTTATAGAAATTTTCCGCATCCTCGAATTGGACGCGACAACGAAGTTACTTGGCCTGCACGTAGCCCTGATTTAAATCCGCTGAATTTTTACTTTTGGGGCTATATTAAACCTGTAGTTTACAAAGACATTATTAATAGTCAAGTACAATGGTGGGAAAAAATTCAAGAATCGGGTAATATTATCAAGCAACATAGAACTTTATTCAACGTCAGACAAAATTTAAATAAGAGGTTAAGAAAGTGCATTGAAGTCGCTGGTGTATTTGAGAATCTTTTATGATTAATAATTTGTTAAGAAATGCATAATAAATTTTTCAGTTGTTGTAGTCTTATTGTTAATTCAGTTTTGATATCTTAAGACTCCCTAATTTTCTATTTTAATTCCCGCCGAATTTCAAAAAAATCGTCTGTTTCTCGAAGTTTATCGATTTGTAACGGGTATACCTTTTCTATTTAGAATTGAAGGTAGTTCAATATTGTTATTAAAAAAATCAAAAGTGTAAAGTACAAAAAGTTACACATATTTTTACATCCACAGTACAGTATAACTAACGTCCCCTAGTCGTGACCTCAACATTGTTTGCATATTCGTAATTCTTCAATTCGTAAAATATAGCAAAAATAGTGTCGAAAACATTTTTTCAACATTAACACCCTCTATGATGAAAAAGAGCAACAATTGAATAAGGCATGTATTTTGATGTTAACAATCCGCCTTTAAGTTATGTGCCAGTATTAGTGACTCACCCTGTATAAAACCATTCCTTTACAAGTTCTAAAAATTGATAAAGCTCAGCCAAAATGATAATATTATTGCAAGTCATCTAACAAATTTACGCATGAGAAAGTGTTTAGCAGCGAGTAGTATGCTTAATTCATTTTTGTCACTTTGTATATCCTTACATAATTTAAGCGAAAACTGAGACAATCGAACCCAAGTAGCGTGTCAAGCTGCCACGCCCTCTCTGTGTTACAGAAAACCCTTGAATTGACATTTCATTCCACTTATAAATATAATTTGTTTCACGCCTTACGCAACGCCATGTGGTGCGTTTGACGTTCACAACCCCCTGTCACAGATAGTGACAACCCTTACGCCGATGCACTTATTTAGTTTATACGGGGTGTTCACAAGTGCTGCTTTATAAAGTAGTAAATCATAATCATATGTCAAAGGCTATAAACAATGTTTTCTTTATCTCCTTTTACGTTAAAGTGTTTTAAAACTTAGTCATCGAAAGAAAAAACAAACATTCTTGAATTGTTATACTGAGAGTAAGCTATAGTACACAGCAGTTAACGGTAAAAAATATATTTATTAATATTGAAGCTACACGAACTAACAAATTATATTAATACCGACTATAATAAAATATAAGTTCATTCAGAGAACAAAAGTTGTTAGATCCCGAAAGATTTAAAGGAATATTGAAAAATTGTGTGTGCAATTTAGAAAAATAAAAAATTCTAGTTTAAATTTCTTCAAATTTGTCACCATTGTACAAATACCCTGTAAGTGCTTTATTTAATAGTATTTTCAGGTAGCCTTTACAGTAACTTGCTACAAAAAATATTCTTTTAATTTGCTATCATACTTTTTATACACTGAGAAAAATCAAATAATTTTCTTAAGCTATTTCTTACAGCAGATATAAGAAAAACGATAACCACTAAGAATATTCAGATAGAAGTGATTAAGTTGGTTTCTTGTAACAATATTTCATGTTTTATTGATACCAAATTTTATTTTATTACTCTAAAATATAATGTTGTTACTCCGTGTTATTATTGTAACATAACCGTGTTATAATTATCATTAATATTTTTCTTCTCTAGCATATTTCAAAACTGATTTACCTACATTTACAAATAGATCGTTAGAGACTTTAAAACTTGATAATTAATTAATAAATGTAAAATATAATGATAAACGTAAATATTTATTGCGACACAACATCCTGCATCTAGAAAACTACATCTAAGTTGAATTAAATTTTAAACAATATTTTATCATTTCATGATTTATATTTTTCAGATAAAAATATTAAAGGGGAATTATTGGTCTCTAAGATGACGAAACAATAAAACAATTTATTAACAAACACAGAACCGCGAAAAAAATTACTTCAAATTGCATGTAATGTTTAGTTTTGTTTATTTATAAAATTATGAAAATATATGTGTCTTCGAAATTGGGACACTCTGTACAATGTACGTAAGTTAGCATTTCATTTTTCGTTCCCCAAAAATTTCAGTTGATGGCTTGGAGAGAAATCATCAAGAGTAAATAATTTGTATTACAAAAAACGATAAAGGGAACGACAAACCTTGAGACCTGAGAAGGCAATTATTAATGATTAATTTTTTCTGGCTTGAGATCAAAGACGGGTAGCGAGACGAATCAGAGAAAAATATTAGAAAAAAATGTAATTAGTGTGTTAGCGCTGTCGAGAGGGGAAGGCAGGGGGGGAGGGAAAGGCCTCGCTAAGTGTGGTATAGGGTTAGATTAAAGTCCTGAAATAATTAATATCAAAGGTTTCCCCATAATTAAAAAGCGGGAAATGGTAATTCATTGTCGCGCATATAGACGTAAAGTCTTAAATGAACGTAATAATAAGTAACAGATAACAAAAGATTCTTTGACGGAACTCAACTTCAAAGTATATCGCAACACGTCGAATCTGAACCCTCTTCCGTTGATCCCTTAATACTATACAAATCCTTGCTTGCATATAACTGAAACCAAGGCTTACCGAGGTTTTTTGTTATGCCTGTGACATTGTTCTTTTCGCGGATTTAAAGGAAATCGGGAAGGGTACGATGAATTTATATTATACGCCTAAATGCCCTTTTATACAGTTTTTCTCTTCTCAAAATATTTTTGTTTCGTTGATATTTTAAGCCAGCAAAGTTTCAACCAAAGAATAGACGATGTCGTAAGTAATGTCATAGACAATAGAAATAAGTCCATTAAGTTTATATATATATACAGGGTGAATCTTAAATAAGTACAAATATTTTAACTGCTGGTGTAGTTCGTTATTTAAATCAGTCTAGTGAAAGCCATTTTTAAACATTTCTAATATTTACGGAGATATTAATTTTTTTAAAAAATACCCACATTTTGAGGACCGCTGGCTGATTTTTCATCCAACAACGTAATGAAACATATGATTTGTTGCGAGGTTGCCATATCTCCTCCAATATAAATATTACGTTTCCTTTAACGTAATAGTTCTATTTTAAAAATACTTGTTTTAAGCATAAGTACAGTAAAATTGGGTATGTAGTATGATACGCAGCAATATTAACATAAATTTTAACATCTGAACTAACCTTACTATACTTCAACGATTAAAAATGAATTTCCGCAAGTTCAATACTACTGTAAAATATTTAGGAAGATATTACGTGATATTACTATGTCCAATGTTCAAAAATTATACATAAACGTGCACACAAGCTTACCTGTTTGTTAAAAAATTAACTATTTAATCAGTAATCCACGTTTCACAAGTTAAATGTCATTGTACACTGTTAGAAAGGGACACAAAACACAATTTCCTTAAGTTATTTTATGAAGAATAACGAAAAACTATGCACGCGTTTTTTATTTAAAATGGAAAAAATGTCAACTTTTAGCAAATTTTATTGCTATTTTAATGCTTTATGTGGGGTTAACAAGTTTGACTTGGGCTTCCGATAATCTGTCATGACAGTCAATGACAGTTTGATAATAAAAAATAATATAAAATGTTACACTTGACAAAATTCGCTAAAAGTTGAGATTTTTTCTTCCTTGAAGCAAAGACATTTGTGTAATACTGGCAACACTGTGAACCACACGTTCAGTCTGCAGCACTATGACTCATAAAAGTATGAAGGGTCTGCCTAGGCCAGCGGTCCTCAACAAGTTTTCTGCTGAAAAATTACGAAATTTATTTAAAATTTCACTTTTTTATTTCTGATTTTTTTTTGTAAAAAAACTATTAATTATGTGTTCTACACACAAAACTATACTGCTGGTTCAAATATTTGTACTTATTTAAGATTCACCCTGTATATATATATATATTAACCATTTTTTAGGTGAAACCAATAATTATACAGTATGCGCCAAAAGTATGGAATAAATTCAATAAAAACGAAACAATTATTTTTTGGGAAAAATCCTCCAACAGGTCGATTTTTAATTTAAAAAATACATATTTTAGCGTAAAATGCGATTTTCAAATGTCATTTGTTTTCGAGTAATGACGTCATCGATTTTTTTTTAAATGGCAACACCATATTTTTTCCTTGATTCTGAAAGATCGTTTAATTCTCTATCAGACAGTACTAAAATTTTGCCCTCTTACATAGGAAAGTTTTCGAGTAAATGACGATTGAATGTTTCCATACTTTTGGCGCATACTGTATATAGGCCTACTAAATTTGATGCAGTACTGATGAGTCATAATATTTTTATATTTCTATTATAAACAGGCGACCTTAAACATACATCTGTAAACGTGTTTTAATAAATAAATATCGTTTTTTGCACATGTTAGAATCCAACCTTTCTGAACTACACGGCTAAAAAACATTTGTACGCGCACTCTTTGAAGAATACCTTCGTTATTCTTTATTATATCACCGGAAACTTTTGCGATTCTTCAGTTCTTCTACAGTTCTTCCTTGAACTTGAATATCAGTACTTCAGTTTGCATGATGTAAAAAATAGGCAAATTTGCATTAGACTATGAGCATTAGAGGTAGATATGAGGAAACTTGATAAGTCCCCCTAAAACTACGCGTAGAAATCATTTATGCATAAATATACATTTAAAAATAAAGTAAATGGAGACTGCCGGTACAACCGGAAGTGCTACAAGAATGGCATTATTTTATTTAAAGAGAGCACCCCTGAAAACCCCAAAGCCTATATTTTCAAAATTAGGCTCTCACCACCAGACAGTAAATTTGAAATTTACAATATTGCAGTTATTTAAAAAAATATGTTTTCAGGAATACACTTTTATCACCCTGTAACTTTTTTTGCACCTTTATAAAGCAGTTTTACTGTTGATTTGAATTTTACTTAAAGTACCGTAAAAATGAGTTGACGAATTTTCGATAACATTTCCTTTATGTTTTTAATTCCATTACATTGAGTTTCGTCAGCTATTTCCGTTGAAATAGATAAAGAACCACACGCCAAACGTGAGAGAGATCACCTATTGTTTTGTTTATAGAGAACGCACCATATCTTTTTGCGCCTTAATTACAACCAATTGCTGATAAGGCTACTTAACCACAACAAAGAGGCGATACTACGAAATCTGTGGCCATTTTTATTTAATAAAAACACGAAAAAGTGTTACGTTATCGACAACGCTCTTTGTTTCTGGTCTATATGAAAATCGTATGATTTCTAAAAGTGTGATAAAGAACAGTTACTTCATACATACATTAGTGCGTCCCCGAAACCTAGAAAGATATTCTTAAAATGCAATTTTTATCTGTCAGGCGACCATTAAAATACTTCAGAAAGGAAAAGATAATAAAAATTACGGTGGGTGAACATACAGATTTTTAAAAATATATTTGTAAACACATTATAGTCTGTTTGGAAATGAAAGAGAGTAATAAAACCCCGAGATAAGAACCGGCCATGGGCGTGGTAATATTTCGTTTCAGATAATTATCGAGTAACACTAATATTGTGACCGATCAATCCAGTCTTAGAGCTGAATATACGAAGACGTGCTAGTGCAGTAGAGTAAAATTCGACTTGTGTTTAGTGACTATTGTGCCAGTGGATATAATATTGTTTGGGTAAAATGTCGAGCTTATCAGATTACGTATTAAATGTATTTAATGCATTGAAACACCAAAATCCAACCAACAGTGTTGACGACATCGTGGAAAAGTGTTCCAAAATGACAGGGATTGGAAAATCGACTATCTACAGACTTTTAAAGGAAACAAAAAATGAACAAGATACTGTAAATCTCCCAAAATCATCTACAGGGAGGTCAAAAGTCATTATAGATGATTTCTTCAAAAATGTCATTCGCAGAAAAGTACACTCATTCTATTTTAAAAAAGAAATACCAACGCTAAATAAAATTTTAAGTAAACTTTTAGAGGACAACAATTTGCCAAAAATCAGTAGAAGCAAATTATGAGCCGTATTGCAAGAGTTAAATTTTTGCTGGGAAAAGCAGAACAGAAAGTCAGTTCTTATCGATAAAGATGAAATTATTTGTTGGCGAAGATCCTACTTAAGATCAATTAAAAAATTCCGTGACGAAGGGAGGAATATTTATTATCTAGACGAAACTTGGGTCAACGAGGGATATACTGTAACAAAAGTATGACAAGATAAAAATGTAAAAAGTTTTCGACAAGCCTTTTTGGATGGACTTTCAACAGGGTTCAAGGCACCTTCAGGCAAAGGGCGAAGATTAATAGTGACACATATAGGTAGTGCCAGTGGTTTTGTAGATGGCGGTTTACTTTTATTTGAATCTAAAAATACAGGTGACGAAGATATGAACGCAGATGTTTTCGAAGAGTATTTTACACAGATGTTGGATCTTATTCCTCCGGGGTCTGTAATTGTCATGGATAATGCCAGTTACCATTCACGGCAGACCGAGGGGACGCCTATGACTAGATATAATTCAATGGTTTATCCGGAAAAAAAACATTTCTTTTGAAACAAATATGGTGAAAAAGGAACTTTTGATACTTGTCAATCTTAATAAAGATCAGAAAAAATATGTTATCGATGAAATGGCAACAAATCGCCAAATAACGGTACTACGGTTACCACCTTATCACGGTGAACTTAACCCAATCGAATTAGTCTGAGCGCAGGTAAAAGGAGATCTAAGGCGAAATTATACGACGTTTAAATTAGGTGACGTGAAAATTTTGTTAAAAAAATCCTTGGAAGGAGTAAATGCAGATAACTGGCAAATATGTATACATCATGTACAAAAAGAAGAGGAAAAAATGTGGGAACTCGATAATTTAATTGACGTTACTGTGGAACCTATCGTTATCAATCTAGGAGACGAAGATAATTCATCAGAATATTCAGAGGATGAATTTTAATATACCTACTTTTTTATTTTCTTTATTGTACATTTATACAATACTACATTTACTCACCATAATTTGAATTTTCAAAATACATATATTTTTGTGTGGAAAATAAGTCTATTCATTAAATCCAAAGTCCAAGAATTGGACCTTTCTGAAAAGAGCCTGACTCCAAAAGACGTTGAAAAACATTTCGAACTTTCTTGGATTTGGAATTGAATTATTTGGAAATCCATAAATATAAATTTTGAATATGCATAAGTGGTTACTAAAACTTAATATTTAAAAAAAATAAGCTTAATTTGACGTATGGCTTCCCTAAAGTATGTTTAAGTACGTGTAATGCACTTTGTCAAATAATTCAATTTTGTTGTTAATCGGATTGGAATACAAATAAGTGTAAAGAAACAAAAAGTGAAAATAATACAATGGCGCATATAATGACCTATTTTATTTGTAATATTATACAAAATGATATTTTTTTTTGGCCGATAATGATCGATGATACTCACACCTCCGCCACTGGTAAGTTTCTAAAGCTGATAATTTTTTGTTTTATACCTACCATCATACTAAATATGCGCACTGGATTTGGTTAAATTATCTCAAGCGGTTTAGAAATTAAAATTTAGAAACTGATTATTTTTTTAATTTTTGATACGCTGTAGCTGAACAGTGGCTGTTCTAGGACCTCCACATTTATATAACAAAAAACTATTATTTTTGTCACAAAATACGCCTGTAGATTTTTGACCTCTACGAAAATAATAATAGGTTTATTTAATCTGTTGGGCCTTTTTCCACCAAGCCACCATCTAAAAGAACGTGAGCGAAAAATCTTAAAAGTGAGAAAAAGCGAAATAAAACTTTGAAATTGTATAAAAGAAATATTTACCCTTTTTAGTTTTTATTCAAATTTCATGAACAAGAGGTTTTGAAGAGTCCTGATTAACACATCAGATTTTAAATATAAAAATCGCTAAGCGTTTATATTGAATTTGCTTTGCAAACCTTGGATTGCCATCTTAAAAGCCGTGATATGATGAGAAAGTCGGTTTTCGATATCATTTAAAACAAAAAAATATTTGTTGGATTATCTTGACGAATAAAATTTTTATTTGAACATAAATCAAAGTAGACACTCGTATATGTTAACGAGTATGCAGTGTAAACAATCTAATATTTATATTTTTGTGCGCAAAGGCAACAAACTATATAATTTAAAATATCAAATGTCAAACATCATAAAACAGCAGTAACTCGCTCAATCAGAAATCGTTTCTGATTGCAGACTGCAATCCAACACCACGATCATTATTACTGTCATGTCATTAAAAGCAACAACAGACTTAATGATTTGTTGTCCGTTTCCAGACATTACAGTTGCTAATAAAATTTTCAGATTTATAATATGCTACGGATTGACGCACCTGTGTACAAGTTTTGCTGAAAAGAAACGGACAGCACGTACATTAAAAGAGACAAGACAGATCTGGACTAGCCTTCAGACTTAATAATACGCTTGTAGGTATACTACTACTACTCTTTCAGATTGTTAAGATTTTAACCGCTCTTATATCGAATGGCACAATACATTTTTATTAATTGATTTAAAGTTGCAGAATTGAATGATGAATGATGAAACAGATGGTGCAAGTCTCAATATTTTTTTCTGTTATGCAGCTTATACTTCTGACTTCAGCCCCTTAGACAGGGGTAAAAAATTTAAATGGGATGATGAGTCATACAGCAGTATTTATTTTTTAATCTTTATCGATTTTTATAAACGATACATGGAAGTAAACATGAAAAATACGTTTTAATTTTACTTGCGGCATAGACACAAAAGTCTTTATTTATAACATGGAGTTAAAATAGGTACGTCCTGTTTTTTTTTTTAAAAAAAGCCGTGAAATTTAAAGTCAAAATTGGCGAGCTTAGAAGCTGTTAGTACTTGATTTCCAATTTGACTGAAATTCAAATTGCATAACGTTTTGTATGGAGTCTAGGTTTGCCGCTTGTTCACAGGGCCATTACCAAACATTCACTTTCGGGTTTGTATACAGGGTGTTCCGCATAGAAACCGGCACATAGGTGCATGTAGAGCGTCCCAAAATATTGCAGTTTAACCAAACATATACCTATATATATAAAGTTGCACACAGGCGGAGCTACAAGTCTTCAAAATGAGACAAAATATTTCGAAAAAAATGATTATATCTGAATTAATTTAACTTGGAATAACCAAATTAGGTACATCAGGTTTTTATTGGTCTTCTTTGATTATCAGATCAAGTAAATTGGAACACTACAAGGTGTTCATTTAGGTTGTCACCCATAAAATTATACAAAACTTTTTTTTCCATTGATCGAATTTAAAAAGAATTCTAATATGCCGCACAGGATTTAATTTAAAACGCTTTTCTAATCTTTTTTGTTTTTGATTTCTTCTAATTAATTTTTTCTCGAAAATCTTAAAACTTTTTTAAAATTTAACGAAAGTAAAAAATGTCAGTTCTTATGCAGAACACCCTGTGTAGATATATTGCAAGAGATACGATTACTAAAAATACTTGATTTCAAGATTTTCATTTTAAAAATTAAAAACGCATATAATAAAAATGACAAAACAAAATAACACTAGATATTCCAGAAAAATATCAAATTTAAGAAACTCGAAACTGAAAACAAAAACTTTTAACTATCTCGATTGAAATATGAAAATCAAAATTTTTGGAGACGTCTGCCAAAAAAGTAGAGGTTTTTTTCATATATTTAATGAAATATATGAGTGTTTTACACTTCTCACCTGTTAAATCTAAATTTTGTGTTCTTGTATAAATTACCGATTTTTTTTTTGTATTGAACGGTACACTAACGGAAAATTAATTTATTTAAGATCAAAGGCTAGATACATTAAATTAAAAATGCGACATTCAAATTAAGAAAAAGCAATTTTAGTTTATTAATGAATATTTTCAGTACGGCTCTGCACCCCTCGTCTCATTTTCATTAAAATTATTCACAGATTGAGGCAAAAAATCGCCTGACCTACATTACTCCCCTGCGTATTGTTGAAGACGCATAAAAGAATATACGCATTTTGCATTGAAAAGTGAAGGGAGATTTTTCCTTTTTAAAAGAGTACTTGGAAGGTGTAGGTTTGGCATATATATAGTATAAGTGCATGCATAATACTGCGACGCAAAATGAGATTTAAATGCAGTACACGTCCACAGACCCTTCTTTGATATATTCCGAGGCCTTCTGTCTGTAATTCAAACCGATTTCAAATAATTTCATCTTGTTTAATTACTTCGATTTGATTTCTTGCAAATATCATTGTGAACACCTAGAAAAAATATTGTTTAAATTAGTTTATATTAATCGCTCGATATGGATCATTCGCCTTTTTTTGGCCTCAGCAGTCTTGTTCTAATAAAGTAGGTCATGATCTGTCTAGATTATACAGGGTATCCGGAAAATAATGAGACCCCGCTTAAACATAGCTTCCTGTGATCAGCTAGAACCGATTTAGATAAAGTTAGCTTAGTCCAAAAATGCTTCGTTTAGAAATTACAGGGCTTTAAAGAAAAAAAATGTTTTCTTGGTATGGGCATAATTAAGAAACCTAACGTTCAATCATGTTCAAATTTGGTACAGTTATGTTTTAGATAAGTTAAAGCATTGTGAAGTAGTAAGTAGTGCCGCATATCGTAGAGGGCGCTCTTGGCAGTTTTTTACAATTAATTTTTATTGTATGTTGGTCCTATTTTGATACGCTTGACTAATAATTATGAACGGTAGATATGATCGCTGTGTATTGTCAAAATCAATTTAATGGAGGAGCTACATAAAGAAGGTACAGTTACATGGAACAAATATAGCTTTTCTGCACAACATTAATTTCTTTACCATAATTTTCCGTCAAGCGTAGCAGAATAGGACCAACAAAAAAGATGGGATAGAAATGACTTACAAAAAAACTACCAAGAGCGCCCCCTACGATATACAGCACTACTTACTTCTTACTCCTTACTTGTACTTATTTAAAACAAAACTGTACCAAATTTCAACAACAATGGGACGTTTCATTTCTTAATTATGCCCATAACAAGAAAACAATTTTTTTTTGAAGCCCTGTGACTTCTAAATGAGGCACTTTTGGACTAAGCTAAGTTTGTCTAAATCGGTTCTATTTGATCACAAGAAGCTATGTTTAAGCTGGGTCCCATTACTTTCCGAAAACCCATACAGTATACCCAAGATGAGAAAGTCATATTTTTTCTGTGTTAGTATTAAAAATAATCGTTGAATCAGGTCTAATAATATATATATAGAAATAACTACTTTTCTTTCTTCTTCTTCGCCTTCCTGAATCCTTTAAGCTTTTCATAGCTCGACAAATTTTCTTATCTGGATACCTTTGGTAAAATAAGTCACTTAACTCCTTTTGACTGCAAATTTGTGTCTTTGCATCCTGTCATAATAAAAATTTGAACCTAGAAGAAAATGTTTCATCATTTTGAGATACACTGTATTTGCATATAGCGCAAATTTATTTTAAATAATGACCTGTTCAGATTTCCTATGTCGCAAAACGAAAGTGATCTGTCGTGGGTTAAAATTATATGGCAAATCTAGTACGCCTACACCACTTTCATCCTCAGTGAAACTCAACGATATTCTTGTCGAAGTATCTTGAGATCACTAGTCATTAAACTCTTAAGAAGTGTAGATAACGTTCATGCAACAATGTTTGCTTTAAAAATAGTATTCTCGTTTATGTTCTGTGGTGTTTTAAGCATCAGGATTGGTTCAGAAAATGAAACAGCTGAATTCCTATGGTAAGTGTTTTCATTGTTTATTATCATTTACAAAGCTGAAGTATTACTTTGTAGGAAACTCTCTAATTTTGCCTTACAGAGTAGGCGAACTCATAGTCGCTATCCTTATCCTTATTCCTATAAATATCCCGGAAAATATCCTTCTTACTATCAAAATTATCCTACAAATTCATATGGTCAATATCCAGGTTCAAACTACCTTGCTTCTTACGATCAAAATCCTTACCCACAGAAATTATATACTCAGGGACACTTTCCTTACAAACCTGCACATTCTTCTGGGTATCAGTCACCACCAAATCCTTATCCTAATATATTACAGCATTTCCAAAAGCCTAAAGAATCGATAATGGAGGTTCTTTATTCTATAGCTAGAAATGACGATCTCCAATGTGTGCCTAAATTGATTTGTGAAGCTACTTCAGGTAAGAAAGCTCCCATAGTTTGTTATAGTAGTGATAGAAAATATTTCTTTGTAGGTACAATATCAGGACGACAGCAAGGGAACTTACCTATAAACGTCAACATGGAATCTTTGTTAGGGTAAGTTTATTTTAAGTGTCACAACAATTACTCCCTAAATTATATTCATTTTAGTTTCTTTTCTGCTTTGAATGGTGTACAGTCTTCACCTCTGTTATATTTTGGAAAAGCTGCCTTACTGGGTTTTACATCCAAAGGTAACACAGGAACCTGTAATTATGCTTATCCAGAATGCCCTGCTGATCCTGACAGAGTGGTGAAGTACTTAAATAACCACAACGGAGGTTTTTTCCGCTTTTTCAACGCTCAAACTTTACCTCAAAACTACCATCATATTCCATATAGAAAAAAGGCATTCGCAGAGCAAAGGATACAGAACAACGCTGTGAACAATTATGTGTCAAATAATATCAGATATCAAAACGGAATAACATTTCCCAATGAAGATGATTCAGATTTCCAAGATCATCATAGCTTTAGATCGGAGAAGGCTGTTAAATTTCCCAACAAAAATTTTATTTACAACAATTATCTTAATCAAGACTCAAATGACTTTTCAGTCCCCTCTCACAATAGTTTGAGATTTCCAAGTGATGAAAACGATGAATATGTCACAAGAAAACCAAAGGAATTACTGTACCATAACTCCGATTACAATCTGGATTTCCAAAAGCCTTTGCCAAATCACAAAGTCACTCCCATCATTTTCCCAGTTCGGACTGGTACAGGGGACCTAAGACTGGACCCTGAGGAACTCCAAGATTACGAAAGGCCGATTTCTTATCAGGATGAAGACGTGAGAATAATTTTTAATGGAGTTAATCATGACAGACTTAATTTTGAAGCACAACGTGATAAAAATGGCAGAGGTTTCAGTTTTCCGTCATGAAGAAAATAGAAATAAAGAAAATCCTGATAGACGGTTTGGCTTTTGTCGAGCAGCGAACCAGAATAGGAAAAATAATCATGTGATGTGTACATTTGTAAAATTGTAAATATTTTTAGTACTCCACGTTAATAATTTATTGAAGCAATAATTATAAGATGTATGCAGGTGGTTCATCTCGGAAATAATAAGGGATACAAGGATTGGTTCTCTCATAGGTTTAAAATAGTTCTAGTAGCACTACGTAATTGTACTTTAGATGGTTAGTTCAGTTTAGCAATTAGTTTCAGTTTAGTTGTGAATTATCTTTATGTGTAAACATATAAAAGCAAAAGGAAACACTGATATTTTCATGTGTTTACACGTAAAGGATAAATGGCAATAAAACTGACGTCACAAATGTGGGTCTTATGTCAAAAAGTGCCTTTTTAAAAACAAAATCGACGTTGCAGGGTATTTTTTCGAAAACTTCCCCATTTCAAAAAATAATGAATTTATTCGTTACTTTTCGAAAGCACTGTATAACTGACGACTGAACTGACCTTCATAAAGGTCCTTTTGGATGATCAATTAAGTTTTTCGTTTAGTACTAGGTTGAGTTTACTTCTCAGTTATCTTTATGTGACAGCAAGGTAAAACTGAACTGACCACCTAAAATGAACTTTGTAAAGCTTTAATTTCAGTTCAGTTCTCAGTTGTGTTTCTGTGTAAACATACAAAAATGAAGGGAAACTGAAATTTCATGTGTTTACACATAAAGATAACTGACAACCGAATTGAAATACTAAAAACTGAACAGAACACTAATTTTTACTTTGTACTTCACCGTTAAAACATAAACAATAAAAAAATATAAAAGTAAAAAAATATTTATTTCTTTTATGTACAAACAAAATCATAACTTACATAAAACATTATATTAGCCTTGCTACAACATGGAGATTGTCTTACCTAACTTTCCACATTTTATAAGGAGGCCAGTCCTTAATGACAAGAAAACCAACTATTATTGACATTTACACCTTACCTACGACTAATACTAAATAATAAATTTGAGCAATACCAACAAATTACTAGGTAAAATAACAGTAAAAGTCTCTGATACGTGTTTCAAGACACGTTTGCAGAATATTAAACGATTGTATAGCAATAAAATATGTCCCATGTTCACAGTTCTGCAAATTACAGCTCTTTAAAATAAATAAATAATTTGATGAGATATTTAGTCCGCACATGCCCTCCTCTTGGCAAGTTGTCTGCAAAAACGTGGTGATGAAATGAAGTCGCCCAAAAAGACACTCAGTAAGTAAAACTCCTTCTGCTTTTCGTTAGAAGACTTGTAATTGCTGAAACGAAACAAAACCGTTAAAAATCGTGAAAGTATGCATATATATTACAATTAAAGTAGGGCTATTAAATAATATTCATGATGAAAGCGGTTAGCATGCATTGGCGTAACATTTAACGGAGACATAGTTGCAGATTACATCAATACTGATTGACTGAAATTACTTGTTACATACGCGATTAGCGTCATTAAGTAATTAAAACTATTTTGACTTAAGTGATCTGGTGCGAATTTTTACTAATTGCAGTACTGCTAAGTGTTCTAAATTGCAAAAATTATGACATTATGAATTAAATATGTCTAATTATTTCTTAGATGCATAAAAATATAATAAATATACAGGGTGTACGCCTTTATAGTTTTGCCTATTCAAATATTTAGTAGTACCAAGAATTGACGTTTAGCACTAAATGATACTACGCGCTATAAAATTGTGGTAAAATCATTTCTGTATTTTAATGATTAATAAATTAATTTTTATCTCGAAAATAGTGCGTCAGAAGGAAAAATTCACTTTTTAAGCAGAATTAACTTGGCTTTAAGAGAGCGGTACCAATTTGTTCAAAAAACAGTGGCGTACAATTTTTCCCAAACATTAGTATTTATCGGCACGAACATACAGGGTGTTCCAAAATTAGCCTGACAAAAATTAACTTTGGATTTTACGATCAAAAATAAAAAAAAAGTTATATAAACATAGATCCGTAAACTCCCTCTAACGAAGCTATTGCTCTTTGAAGGAGGACCCCAAAATTTGATTTTCTCCAAATATTTTCAAAACGGATCGAGATAAAGTAATCAAATTTAAAATTGAGAATCGCAATAGATTGCGAATCTAATGCTCTAATAACAGTGCCATAATTAATCATAGGCGTGCTAGACTGGGGGGGTTTATTAGATAAATATAGATCAAAAAATTAAAAATGTTTGAAGTATTAATAGGCTATATTAAAATTTACAAATAATTACATTAATTGATATACATTTTAAAAGTACTTTAATATGTTAAAACGCTTGAATAACACCGTTAATATGTGTTAAATAAGTCGACAGTATTTTAGCCTACTAGGGATATTTTGCCTCTTTATAGTTTTCATCTTAAACTTTTATGGTATGTCACAAAATTTTTAAATTAAGATTGCTCGAAAACAGAGCATGTAAAATAAACCAAAATTTTAAATTTTTTGTACTGACGACGAAAATCTTGAGATACAAGAAAGTTAGAGCAATATTTACCCACTGACCTCCCAGTTTGGCACGCCTATGACCTATTATGAAGAATTATTTTCAGAACATTAGATTCGCAATCTAATTGTGATTCTCAATTTCAAATTTGATTACTTTATCTCGATCCTTATTCCTTATTATTATTTTTAAACATAGAGCTTTCTCCTAGATTTTCTTAACATTACTCTGTAACACCCTGTACAGGTACATTAATAAACATAAAAATTTACACCAGGTCTCTAATATGTGCTGGTAGTATAATATATTGCCAGTTAAATTTAACAATATTTAGTTTAAGGTATCTCTAATAGATTTCTTATGTAATCATAGCCTTTATGCTCTACTAGATGAATATTACATGCTCTGACATTATTTTATTACTGTTTTCTTGTGTTGTATTTTGTTTATATTGTGCTTTATACCTGTCGTAGCATACTCTTCGGAGTTCAAAAATAAAATGCTGTACTCTGAATACGATCTCGTAGCAATGCCAATAGACATAACACAGAAAGAAATCCGAGACGAATCAAATAAAAGGATAATGGCTTCGTTATTTACCTGAAAACTTCGTCCCAATCGATGACCAATTCCTTGTCTCCGTCCGTTTTCTTGGCTTTCTGTGCGTGATACAAACATACCTTGGGGTAAACACAAACGTTTTCACCTAATTCCGATACCAATCTCTTCTCAGCTTCGATCATGTTGATCATTTCTTCCGAGGAAATGGATCTACGTGTCCTGTTGCTGGCGTAAGTTTCTAAATAAATAGAAAACATGGTAAATATACAGGATGATTCATTATAAAATTCATATTTGATGGCGGAAATATTATATGATTCATTATAAAATACAATTCTAAAAGCCAGTGGACACATGTCTTCATCAAAGCTCAAATAGAACAAAACAAAAAGTTAAGAATATGCCGACCATTAGAAATAAAGCAGTTGTGTCTATCTGTTGTCTCATAAACAAATGAATGTATCTATTAATATGTTACATCCTGCTTTTTGTATTGTACTGTTTGTATGTACCGTGATGTGCAGTGAGTGTAAGTGTAGTGCTACGCGAGAGAAATTTGAAACTGAATCGTGGAAGAGATGGAGATCCAGGACATCCACGGCGTATTGCAGCAGTATGGCTAATACCAAGGGATTCGATAGGAGGACCGGTACCATGGCCGCCACGATCTCCGATTTTAAATCATTTGGACTTTTTTTGTGGGGATATTTAAAAAATGAAGTAGTAGGTATATCCACTTCGGTGGATATTAATAATATCCGCATCCGGGACAAGAAACAGAAACATTTATGTTAGTTTGTAGAAACTGAGTAAGACGGACCCAAAATTAAAACGATAAATCAATTTTATCAATAACAATAGCGGCAAAATCAGTTGAATGTGCTATATAAAATAGCTGTTATAGAATGTGATTTGTTACTTTCATTGGGAATTTCTTACCAGTCGCCGATTGCATGCTCAGTCACTTAGGTTTTACAGTGGACCAGTGTCCAGTGCCGTGTTTAAGTGTATTTTTAAACATTTGCGAATTGTCCTTTTTGATTTTTTTAGCAAAATTGTATTTGTAAGAGTCCTCCGTGTATTCAAAATTGTTTTTAGATAAGTTTTGAATCACCCTTGGTCAAAATTGCTAGACTTTCGATTTATCAACTAATAATTATTGAATTTTCTCATTTTGTGAACAGGTTGCTTAAATTTTGATAATTATATACCAGAAATGCTATTTTTAAAGTTATTATCAATCATACTTTCACTGTTGTTCAAACTTGTGTTTGAAAAGATGATTTATTCATATAATGATATTTATGTGCCATATGCTTTCCCAAAAAAAATCATATTTCCTATTATTTGCCTTTATTGTGGTTTTAATTTAGTTTTAAAGTGTCAAAATTAAGGAGAAAGCACATTAGTTGAAGAAAAGGAAGCAACAATAATAAAAGTATGTTAATAATATATTATACAGGGTGATTTTTGACCAAAGTATCATAATGAACCAAGAGTTGGAGGTTCTTATTATTAGGTATATGGTGTATGCGTATTTAGGAAGCAATTGTTGTTTTTTGAACATATACCATATCTGAAAGTGTAGCAAAACCAGTTTTGTACTATTTTTATACATTCAATTATGTATTCTAATTTGGTAGTATTTTTACATATAATCTATCACTTTTCTGTACAAGTTCTGTAGAAATACTGAACAGTTTTTATACGGCAAAGTGACACAAATTATATTTACAAATACAAATTACACAATTAAATGTATAAAAGTAGTACAAAATTGATTCTAGTACACTTTCGAATAAAGTATGTGTATAAAAATACAAGATTACGCCTCTCATTGCTTGGCCTCAAGCAGAAAGCCCTGGGACCTAAGTGAATCTGGCGATTATGATATTTGCAAAACTGGAATTTCTGATACCCCGACCAGCATTGTATTACCCCTGAAAAGCATATAGCATATAACCATAGTTAGTTAATTATTTAAAAAGCTGCGACATTTTTTTTATTTTAAAATCCTATATCGAAATCTAGTGTCCAGACATTCTTTAAATTTATGACATGGATTTAGAAAGTACCCTGTACATAGCTACCAACAGATACAGATACCAAAAATACATCATTTAGCATTTCTTTTCGTAACCATAATGCAGTTGAATCATGAGATCTACACCATTTTTAAAAATTAATTATTAATTCGATTGATTTATATCAGAAGTGTCAAAGTTGTGTCCAATACAGTCAGGGTCGAACTCAACCCACATTGGAAAGGTTTCATGCAAGGTTACCCTAAACAACTAACCTATTTGTTTGCATGATTTTTGCTATACAATATCTAACTCTACCGATTAATTATAAACACTTACTTGGGTTGAGGGAGTAAGCCAGCTTTTTAACGAAATTGGACAGTCGGACAGCAATAATTATCACTGGGAAACCTATCAGTTCCACTGGTAATTCGATGATTGGCTGCTGTGCTAGAGCAGTGCTAGGTTGATCCAAGAAAATAGCCGCTTGGAGGCACAGGAAAATTGAAAACACTAGCCCACGCACTCGCATTTTGAGCAAACTAAAAACTAACAACCAAGGTGAAACGCCAAGTGGTCTAAGAGACCGCCGAAGTGAACTATTAAGAGTGAAAGTGGCCACCACTCCTATCGCCGATATTTGTTGAAGGCAAGAGTAAAGACTAATTGCATTAAGATGCCTACAGTCCAGCGTAAGACACATGCTTAACTGTTAGTCCCTTTAAAACAAACGAATACGTAGTAATGCAATTCTAATTATTGCCAAAGTAATTTAATAACTGTTAAGAGTCAATTTATTGTGTCTAGATGTTATGTTTGTAATGTTTAATCACTTGAGACGCCATTTGATAGTTTAATCTTGATAGTATTAATATTGCCACTTTATTATCTGCAAATAGCAATTAGAAAAGTACTTTTTTAATAAAAAGAGTGTAAGTTATGGTAGGAGACTACGGCTTCAATTTCGAAAGATTAGTGACAAATTAGCTTCTGAAAATGCACTTTCGTCTCAGCATTGTTATTTTCTACGTTGAGTGAACTAAGCTAATCAGAATGAATGAATTAGTAGTGTATCTTGTTTTGATTCTTCTTGATCTTGTTTTGGTCTCGAAAAACAAAACAAGACCAAGACAATAGGTGTGTTCAAGCATGGTTTCAAACTCTCTGAAATATTCGATCAGTAAAGTTAAGAATTTGTTTTCAGTAAACATCGTGCAAGAAGTAGTTGGATGCATGTTTTTGATACTTTCGAACCAGTCTAGATTCCTTGCATGAACAGACCTAATACGAGACATGACAAAAGAAATATTGCTATAGCAAGAAGTTTCGAAATGTAAGAAGAGGTAATATTTAAGATAACATTAACTGAAAAAATGTATATTGTACGTATATACTTTTTTTAAAGACTTCACTGCCACTTGACTGATAGAGCTCCGATTCTGCATGTTTCGTCCATTACTTATTATGTAGAACCGGCCGTTTCTATACTTTATAAACACTGCCAATCAATTACTGTCGACGACCATATCGATAATTACGTGTGAGTTCCGAGCGGAACCATTGCCGACCGAGAGTAACTACCACTGCTACCAAATTCGTTTCTCATTTGTATGTAAAAGACAGGAAATTTGAGAGACTCAAAAAGACGCAAAACAATACAAGAAATGATCTTGCAAGATCACCAAGAACAAGACTTTAAGAGACTTTTGTCTTGTTTTGCAAGCAAAGACAAGACTTTTTCAAATTTTGCAAGATTTATTGTCTCAGTTGGCAATATACATCAACTTAAAATAAAAGTATATACAGGATGACAGCGGATAGTGGGAACACGCTGTTTTTTTTATGACTGCTGATAAAAATTTGAAATTGGGTGGGTTTATACTAGATGGTGTCATGAATTCTTTGAGGTCATTTCGGATTTCATGACTTTCCGGTTAGACCGGAAATGACGTAAATTTCTGCCAGTCACAGCCTTCTAGTTTTATTTTTAAAAATTAAAAAAAAAATACTTACATAAAGAACATGTGTCAGAAAATTAGTCCTACCATACGTAAAATGATCCACTGAATCCAAATTTGTAAAAAAATACAGGGTGTCCCATTTGAAAATATAAATTTACGGTCATTTCCAGTCAAACAGGAAATGTCATGAAATCCGAAATCAAAAAATTCATGGCACCATCTAATATAAACTCACCCAATTTAAAACTTTTATCAACAGTCATAAAAAAGTTACAGCGTGTTCCCACTTTCCGTTGTCATCCGGTATATATTTTTTTATACAGTGGGTTCCACCATGAGCAGCCGCGTGTAACCACTACTGTTGCTAAATTCGTAATAAAATTCCATGTTTCTTAAGACAAGACTTTTTCAAGTTCTGTAAGAATTCTCGTCTCCTATATATTTTGTAATAATAATATTAACTTAGCATCTCAAGCTTTTTAACGAGTCTACAAGCAGGAATGAAACTAGTGACGTAGGCCTCTTAAACCCATTATAAACTTATAAAATTGAAAGTAATAAGTGTTGCAGTAATAGGTATTGTTATAGGGTCAGGCGGGAATGCAAATGAAGAAAATTATGAAACTGTTGCTAAATGCAGATAACAACAATTATTGCACGCGCTGAAATTTTACCGGAAGGAAAATTCTTGCTCTTCTGACACATATTTTAGCTTCTGTAATTATGCACCTTATTAATTTCATAAATAAAAATGTCCTTGAAACTATTTAAACATTTTATAACCATAGTTATTAGAAATCATTGATTGAACAAAGGTTAATTTATTCAATATAATAATTTATACAAGTTTACAATAGTCTGATGTAGATTTTTGTCAAATAATAAAACAAAGTTGGTGAAAATTAGATTTTGTGCTTGTTCAATTTAGTGCAATTCATTTATAACTATTGTGTAATAATATGGATTATAATAGGAAAATATAAATTAACACAGTTAACCACTAAAGTTTTACTTTAAGATACTACTATAATTATTTTATAATTAAGTGTATATGTAGCAGTCTACTGATTTTGTATTTAAATAGATTACAATACAAAAATGCGTACTTTAAGAAGATAATTAAGGAAATAAAACAACTTTCCTCTAGCTCTCTAATAAAATATTTTTGATTAAAACTGCGATATACGAGGGTGGAACAAAAAATATATATCGGAATTTCATTTTCATTAAATTTGTCATAGTAAAAGAAAACTTAGTATATCTTATTTTTTTCATAATCTCCATTTTTATTAATACATTTTTTCCCCCGGATGAAAAATGTGTTTGTAACCAATTGGAAACAAATTACATCTTTATCGTCATCAAAACTGTGTTCTACATAGTGACAAATATGAGCTATAAAACGGATGTTCAAATGTTTGTAAATTGATTTTCAAAACACTGTGGCTTCTTGTCAAAGAAATAAATGAGAAGTAATCCTCTGCTATCCCAAAAACCGGTGGCAAGAATATTCTTGCAGAAAGACGAGTTTTGGCTTTTCAAGATGATACTTACTTTCAGGTTCCAAGTGACAATTAAAAAATTACCTCCCTCTACTGGATAGTACTCCATAAACCTTTCGCAAACTCTTATTTCGGTTTATTTTCCAATTTTTTTAATCTGGAGGCGAGGAACCCATCTTTCCGAAACTTTCCGGTATCGGAAATGATTGATTGAGCACTTCCATATGATATTCTGACCTCTGCAGCCATTTCTCATACCGGTCACCTTCAATCAAGTCATGGATCGCACGAATATTCGTCTCATTGATGCTTGTCTGGGGGTCAACATGCCTGTCTTTTGTTTTCCATTGATTTTCGTCAAATTAAAAGTTTGTTATACTAGTCATAGATTTGATATTTTGAACGTGTTTTGTCGGCAAACTGTATGGTTACTCGTGGCATAATTTTGGCGGGTTTTACGTCTTCTCATGACAAATAACAATGCATTGCTCAACTGATGTGTGTACTTCTTGCTCAGACATGCTTTCCCACCTCATACATCTCCATCTAATATACATGATGATTAACAACTTATCTAAGAAAAAATTGGATATAGATGAAAAACGTACGTTTTTGTGATGCGAGTATTTACATTAACTTTTCAAGTGTCAAAAATGGCTTACGTGTATAGCATGCACTGAATAAAAACTGTTTTGGTTTTAGAAAAAATGCCTTTCTTCTGAAAATACAGCAAAATGTCACAATAGTCAGATGTATACACTAATCCACAAAAAAGTTCTGCCATTTAAAAAAGCATGATATGCCATAGGTGGCGCCCTCTACTAGTGACGTCAAAATTAGAAACAAATTTGAATTTCCCGCCTCCCAAAATCCTCGATCTCCAAAATGTATACAAATATTTGGATTTTTAAAAAAGTTATTTACAAATATCGATACTTTTGCTCTATATTGCATTAATTTTGGGACACTCTATATAATAATAGTTCAACAAGTTGTACATTTGTTTCTCTAATTTCAAGTATGATATGGACGACACACATGACCACCCTGTATACACGCATATTTCAAAAGTCGGCCATTACAGAAATGCATTTGTTACAAAAGGATTTGCAATATGCACACCATAATAGTTATTTCTAGCGTATTATACCTTTATGTATCTATGAAAAACCAAGAAACAGCAACATAAAGTCACATTTGCGTAGGTTGTTTTTGACAGGGGACTTAAACTATGCAAATAATGTCCTTTGTATTACCCTGCAAACGCAAGATTTGTTAAAATTACGCGCAGATATGAATATGAGACGATTCGGGAATATTTTCGCTTATCTTTCGAAAACTACTGCCACCATTATTATACAGGGTGTTTATTAATTGAATGCCGATACTTAAGGGTGTGAATCATTCGGTCATTTTAAGAAGAAAACATATGTTCTAGACGTCTTAATTTTTGAGATACAGGGTGATACAGTTTTAAGAAAAAATTACCTTTTTTATTATAATTTTCTTGTCACTCCAGATATTTTTATGAAATTTTGTACACCCCAATTAATCATTAAGGAGCATTGTTTGATGTAAAAAATGTTTTAAAATCTTTGCCAATGACGTCCGTACGAGGTTTGAACTAAATATTTTTGAAGAAAAAAATGGTACGCCACTGCCTTATCTAAAAACTAAAATTATTTTTAAAATCTCCATTTATTTTACAGCAAATTCGGACCCTAGACTTACTCTCGTACGACGCACCATTTTCACGTAAAAAAATTAAAACCAAAAAAGTTTTCTCCCCAAGTTCATTGAGACTGCTTTTGATATTTTTTTGCCATTTTGTAGACATCCACCATGTGTAGAAATACTTTTTGTGGGGCAAAAATTAATTTTCTACTTTCACAAATGATGTTCACGTAGGCATGATATTGAATATTTGAATAAAAAAAACGGTAAGCTCATTAAATGCTCCCTTAAAGCAAATGAAATAAAAATTAGTAGGCTGGGTAAAGTGTCATAATTTTTGGCGCTTCTTTTCGCAATAAAGTTGACATTGATTTTTCATTATTAAAAAATTATTATTAGAGTAGGAGGTAAAATTTCATAAAAAATGGTAAATTTTACAATCGGTGAATTAGCTGACATGCATTTTACTTATGGAGTTACCGACGGAAATGCATACAAAGCCAGGAGGATATACCAGTAGCGGTATCCAAATTGCGTACTACCCGATCCGAG
The DNA here is from genome assembly GCA_037114965.1 of Monochamus alternatus. NCBI lineage: Eukaryota > Metazoa > Arthropoda > Insecta > Coleoptera > Cerambycidae > Monochamus > Monochamus alternatus. The sequence continues at coordinate 22,496,257 of CM073432.1, read as the reverse complement.
AACATTTTCTGGGATTCATAGACGTCTTCATGAAACCGGAAATTTAAAAGTAGACCACAGTGCTAAAGGAGTTCCTGAAACAGTAAGAACAACCGGAACTTGAAGAAGGAATTTTACATGAAATTGAGGAGAACTCCGAAACCCGAAATTAGCACGAGGAAAATCGCGGCAACATTTAATGTTTCACACGTACTTGTTTGGAAAATCCTTATCGAAAATTAGTTATAGCCATATCACATTCAAAGAGTCCAGGCATTACTCCCGAGATTTCCCGTTGCGCATTAATACTGTCAGTGGTTTCTTCAAAAGCTGCTGGAAAATCCGTTATTTGACAAGTACATTCTTTTTACCGATGAAGCTAGTTTCTCTCGAAACTCAATACGAAATTTCCATAATAACCATTTGTGGGCGGATGAAAACCCTTGTGCAATTGTTGAATCAAATCATCAAGAACAGTTTTCATTAAATGTTTGGGCTGGTATTATTGACGATTATTTGATAGGCCCATTTTTTCTCCCAAGAAGATTAGATGGACAATCGTATTTACACTTTCTTGAAGAAGATCTGCCGCCAATGCTTGAAGACCTTCCTCTTTTATTAAGAAACCAGATGTGGCTAATGCACGATGGTGCGCCTTCACATTTTACTATAACTGTATTTCAGTTCGATAGCTTTGTTACTTTTAACATTTTATTTTAAATGTAATATCGTAAACAAAGCCTCCTAATACAAAACGTTAGAGAACAAAATGCACTTACTTTTCAATGGAAATACATTTTACGTATTTAAAGTGTGTAAAACTGTAAGAATGAAAGTTATTGGAATTAAATATATCTTTTAAGCATATATCACAAAAACAATTGGATATCGCATTTCCGTGATATCTCACCTCACTTTAATTTTATAAATAGCTACACTACTGAAATAATTGTAACATTTAATATCAAGCACCCCACGCTTTTTTTACTATAATTGAATTATTTTATCAATAATTTAATTTCTAATTTAATCTTATTCCCAATGAATGAGTCGTAATTGATTGTCGGAATTTTCTATTGCTGTAATACAAACTCTTGATACTTAAAAATTATTTTCTACTTTTTAGTTCGGTTTGCTATTAAAGCATGTTTTTTTTAGTTTTTTTAAACTATAATTTATTTTACTTGCTATTCAATCTCTGGGATTCAGTGTCACCACACGATGTGCCCAAAGTATATTGACATTTTGTTCGCCTTGAACAGTCAATGTTTCCATCTATATCATAAAAACGACGCGGAGCATATTGTTAGGTTATAAATATGAGTTCTGTTTTTGTAATGGGTTCTCGGAAAACAAAAGGACATAACTCCGGCTACAAATATGCGGCATAGTTATAAAAATACCGGAATATGTCTTGGCGTGCCATAAAATAAGTCTTGGAGCTTATTGAGAAAGTAATTCATTATGTTATTTGTAAAGTAACGTACTATTTAAGCTCCATATTGTAAAGTTTATACGTATTTCATTCGTTAAAGCGCCAACAGTGGTAATTTCTTTAAGAGTTATAGGTCGTACGCCCTGAAATTTGTTAAGGACGAAATGCAAATCGTTCTGAGGGGCGTTCAGTATCACTGCAAATTTTATATCCTGGTTAAACTTGATTGTGTAACAAAGGATAATAAAAGCACAGTCCATGGACAGTTCAAATTATGGTCGTACTTACCATATATATCAGGCTCTGCTTCCTTTGTAGATTTGCGTGAACTCAAGTCGACATACACTGTTTCAGGTATGAAATTTAACTATAAGGTATGAAATTTTAAATTGGTAAAACAGATCAATATTTGCTGTTATTTAAAGAATATTTTTGAACGTTGAATCATATTAACCAAAGATCTAAAGTTAAAATTTCACTTTTAATCAATTACATCCTAGGATGTTAGACTTAGTGTATACTTCATCTCATCGATATAAGGGAATATAAAAAATTTTCAAAAAACGCTCAAAAGTCATGGGTTACAGTGGTGCAATATAATTTCAAGCAAGTGACATAAAAATCATTACAATATGTGGATATATCCATAATATATTATCTTAATTCTATAAATGATGTCTATTTTAATTATCTAACTCGATATTATTCAAATAGGGGTGGTTATTAAGGAAGTATTTTATATCTCGTCGTCAAATCAGTATTATTTTACCCCAATCGAACCCACTGGTCGAATATACAAACTTATATTGGGACGGCGGCTACAAGCCGTCATTTGAATGCAACATTGTCAATCATCATCATACAAAACAAGGTAACCGCTTTCTGTACATCACGGAAATGGGTCCTTGTCTTTATAAAATTTAGTCTTTTAACAGGTATCAAATATATAACACAACAGTACAGTATATAACACAATGAGGGAGACCAGAGAGCATTAGAAAAAATGGCTTATTTAATAATAGTAGTAGACAACACTCCATACTTTTAGGTATTAACAATATTGTGTGAAACTAACAACTCTGCGGACTAAACCCCAACCAGCGTTGATTTACACCCACAATATCTACCCATACATTCTTTATTATTCGTTTTTGTAACATTTTTTACTGTATTAGAAAGGTATTTTAAGCTGATATAAATCAAATCTCCTACAATTCCCATCAATGAAGTCATATGTATGCACTCTGATACCAAACATCTAGGTATGCTAATGAACAAATTCACAGACAAAGCTCTATTCAATAATTAGCTAAAATAAGAAATAACTAACTAAATTTACTAACCTGGTTTAGTAAAAATATTCTATAAATATCTAAGTTCACTTTTGAAACTGTGAGAACTCACCACAATAGATGAGATCTGACCTATTTCTGCATTTTTAGGAATGCTTCTTCAGGTGGCCTCCTCTAAGTTGAGACTAACTATAAAAATTGTTATACTAATAAATTAAAATTATTTGAAATTAAATATCAAGAATGTCAAAAGTGACTTTAACCTGCCAATGAATTTAAATTAAACATGGCAATTACCTACTTAATTCATCAAACAAATGTTTACCCTTTATGTTTTTTTTATATATATTTTTAGGTATTAACAATATTGTGTGAAACTAACTGTTGTGCGGACTAAAACCCCGACCAGCGTTGAATTACAGCATAGCGAAGAAAAGTTAAAATAAAAATTTCTAATAAATTAATTCAGCACCTAATTAATTTGATAAAATACTATAGGAAAATATTGATTTTTTATTCATAAAACTTCGTTAACCTATATTTATTACGAGACTAATATCTATAAAATAATTTTTTCAACATTCTTTCAAAATTGGCATTTAACTTTGCATTTACGGCATATAAATAATAATTAATGATTTCCATTTTATTGCTAAATCGATATGTTACTTATCACCTCACCACTCATTTACAATATGTCGAAATTGAAGACAAACGCTGAATACGTTATATTTGTACTTTTGCATAATATTAATAGACCTTGCCATGCTGTCGCACATGTCATCCATCACGTTATAATGCTTAGTAACGATCTGGATAGAGATGTTCTTGAATTACCTTTAATTTAATGGTTATAGCTTTCATTTACGACCAATATTGTAGCTACGTGAATTTTTCTCGTTGGTAACGACAGCATAAATTTCCAAAAAATGCGTAATTATTGGTTTAGCTCCCTTAAAGGCGGTCAATTAAATATTTTACAGCCACGCATCAGTGTAAATCACTTTTCACTATTCGGAATACGTTCGCGATGAAATACGACCAGAAGGCTGTTTTGAAATATACAGGATGAAAAATGGAGCCAATATCGTAAAAAAAATTATAATATCTATAATTTCCGAGAAAATAATTATTGAATAGTAGTTTCAACCTTTACATCGCTGGGCTGCTGTAGTCTCTAGCCAGGTGATTTCAAATATCCGGTAGCTTATCTTTTTAAATTTTTTTTAATGCAAGTATTCACGTTAGTTTTTCAAATTAGAACGATTTCTCGGTAAACGTGTGTCAGATGCAGCTACTTTTACAACGGTGTGCAGTGAGTGTAAGTGTAGTGCGAACGCAGGCGTGACGCGGGAAATTTGCAACCGGATTCTGGAAGGGATGGAGGTCCAGGGCGTCCAGGGAGTATTGCAGCAGTGTGGCGTATTATACACGAAGCTCATAGCTGCTGTCAATAACTTACAAGTCCAAACGAACAACAAGCAGAAACATTTTCAGGTATGTCAAACTATTGTACTAATTAAAACCACAAATCAATTCTATTAATAATTAATAACAATAGCGGCAAAGGCAGTTCAATTTGCTGCATTAAAATACTAATTTATTTTTTTCCTTGGGAATTTCTTTGAATATTTTGTTCGGTCGCCGATATACGCCTTATCACGTCTTGCAATGGACCAGTTTCCAGTGCCGTGCGTAAGTGTATTTTTAAATCATTTTTGATTTTTATTTTACAAAATTGTATTTGTAAGAGTCCTCTGTACATTTAGATCTGTTTAAAGAGAAATTAATTTGTAGTATTGCAAATTTTGACTTCTTCTTGCCTTCCTTAAGGTACACGACTGGCTTTAAGCTTTTATTAAGCCAAGCTATGTTACATTAGACATATGAGAAAAACAAGTTTGAAATATGAGGTATTGTAAAAGTAAGGATAATAAATAAACATTATTATTTTGGTGTGAGGAAACATTTTAGGACTTCATTTAATCTATAGATAAGTTAATTTTTGATTGACTTCTACTAATGAAACAGTTTATTTAAAAAAATACAACTCTGTTTTAGATAAATTTTTAAATAAACAGGTGTTTACAAAAAACCTATTGGAAAATATGGTTAACAAATAACTTGCTATGCCAGGAAAAATCGTTAAATACCACCATATAAAATTAGGCGGATAATAATAAAAACACCCTGTATATTATTGACCTTTAATATGTACTATACCGTACGATAACGATACATAATAGGATGTAGGAGCTGTGACCATTGTTATTACTAAAATCGCGGCTAAAAGAATTCAGTTTTTGTTATTTCAATTTTTGCAGAAGAGTTTAGATACAGGGTGGCCCTAGATAGGTGAAGTGACTCTTGTATGAGATAAAAATGTTGGTGTTGAAAAATGGCGTTCTGGAATTTAGCTTAGCTTGTTTAAGGGCGCTGTATTCTTGAAATAGTGTTTTCTACAAATGCAAGTAATTTTAGACATCTAAGAACTGAATAATATAGAGGTTAGCAAATAAAAGGAATGTTACCTCATACCACCTGCGAATATTCAAAGGTAAAGTAAAACGAATATATAACAACTGAAAGCGGTCTAACCAACAAATTTTGAGGTACATAAATCTTTCAAAATACGTATTTTTTTGTAATTCAGCTGTAGATTATAACATAACTAACATAGTTCTGCATATAAGATTGTTCACTTAAAATGTGAGGTTATAACAGGAAAATAATGTGTGCCTTACAAATGCATTTTAAAAGTTATTATATTATTTGAGGAGAATTTAAATAGTAAAAGTGGATAAACTAAGAAGGCGTAGAAGGGCTATAGATAATATTTTTTTAATTCTGATTTGTTAAAATGTAGGGTTGGAATACAAAATAATGTGTCATACAAATGCATTTTAAAAGTTATTATATTATTTGAGGAGAATTTTATTTTTGATATTACTTTTGTTCTACCTGTTTTATTTTTCGAGATTTCTATACCTTAAAAACACCACAAATTTGAACATTTTACGGCGAGAAATACGACGACCTTAAGAAACAAAATCTGCAAAGATTTCAAATCTGTAAAATCCAGTAAGCCTTGGAAATTTGGAGAAAAGTACTGTTTCTGTATGAGAAAAAAATCTAAAATCAAGCAAAGTAAGTAGGCCTAGGACATTGAAATTTTGCTCACGTGCTTAATTTTTCATTCCGAGAAACTTTTCTTAATAACATTTTGTCGCAACTCACACAGAACGACTCTTCACTGGTGAAAAATGTTGTTTTGCTAAATATCCAAGCTTACCAGATTTTATAGAAGTGATATCATGGCAGACGTTATTTTCTAAACAAGCAAACCTAAATCTCAGAAGGTTTTTTTCATTATTAAAATTTTGTGTCTTAAAGAGTCGTTTCACACCCTGTATAATTAATGCACAAACATTAGACAAGTAATTTCATCGAATAAATTCGTTTTTTAACTTTCTAGATCACCATCAAATAACATTTCAAATACTTTTCCTTTATTTGTTTTCACCTTTTTAGCATTTTAACTTGTCTGAAAGATGTTTTACAGTCCAATCACATTATAACCTACATTTTGTGAAACAAAGATCTTCTTAAACCCCTAGAAGACTTTCGCTTTCAGACGTTGGCTACATTGCGCTAAATTCAAGAAAATTGTGAACTGTAAAGCGATTTGACAAGAAAATCGAGTCAAGAAACTCGAACAAGGAAAGGGACTCAAGAAAAATGTTTGTTCTGTAAAATGGCTTATCAACAATGAATAAAATGACAACGAATTAAGTACGACTCTGTAAGAAACCGCGTTCTCCGAATTCTAATATAAAGATCAAAAATTAAAACGACTTAAAATTCAGCAATTCTTCATCGTTTATTTTGCAATTTTTCTTACTAGAAAATATATAGAACTCCTATGTTCTGGAATCATTTTTATGAAAAAAGAACGGACCACTTTGTCTTGGTTCACGTTTTCTGTTAATTTAAAAACAAATGTGTATGAAAACTACTTCATTATCATAAATAAACTGTAGCTGGATGGTGTAAAAGTTTTATTACACTTTTGAATTACACCAAACGTGCCTGGCATTAAAATTCTTATAATTCATTTAGCTGATGTTATTGTTCCAGAGACCGTAAAAACCGGGTGTAAATGTATTATGTTTGTGAAGATAATTATTATTAAGTGCAAGAAAAAGTATAGACAACACTTTAAACCATTACAACTGGTGCTATATTTCAGCATAAATTACGAAGTTTAGAGTTGTCAGCGCGAAGAACAAAACAGAGGAATGATAATTTTTCTTTTAATCCTTTGACAGTAAATATACAGGGTCCCCGGGAAAATATGGGAAATCTCTTGGGTGCAGATAGAGCATGAAAAAATAAAATGGCAAGTTCCTATAAATTGTTTTCCTACAATTCCCCCCTAAAGAGATATGTCCCTGAACGCCGCTGGAAATCGATTTTTCCGACCATTGCTCAAGGAGGAGGTCTGCGACCTTCCTCGCTGGCAGTAGAGCGGAATATTCAAACACTTAAGATTTTAAGTAACCCAACAAGAAAAAATGTAGAGGTGTTAAATCAGGTGAACGTGGTCACCCCTTCCATCTGCCAGGAAAAGTATTGTCAAAAAATATCCGGACATCAAACCAAAGGGAGGAAGGTCTCCGTCTTGTTGGAACCACATTGGTTGGTGGGGAACATCATTATCCTCCTTGTTGCATAAAGAACTACTAAAGCTGAAGTCAAAACGTAAAAAATCCGGATATTTAGCAGCAGTTCAATTTTCTTCGAAAAAGTAAAGTCCGAAGATTCTGTGCTCTATCATTCAACCTATACATTTATTTTACCTTAGCGCTACTCAATAGGTATTATTTTAAAACCAGTACAATTTAGTTTCTTTCAAGGTAAAAGTGGCTTCGTCAGATGCCTTAAGATATGACATTCTATCATTCCAACCATCATTTACTTTACCTTGGTGCTGGCTATGGCGTTTTTGAACCCAATGAGTATTATTTTGAAATCAGTACCAGTTATGACAATTTACAGTTCCATTCAAGGCAATAGGGACTTCGTCAAAGAAAACAATAAACTCCGATCATCTGTTGCCCTGAATGTACTTCGTAAGGGTGGAACATTCTTTTCCTAATGATTTTACCGCTATGGGGTGATCGAGATAATTGTTTTGACCTAGCTACTTTCTAGCGTGAGGATTTTCTTGAACTTTAAGCAATACAAGTTTTCATGGACTTTTCCGAATATTTTGAACTAGTCGACTTACTGTTGATCATGAATAGGCCTCCTTTCAAAATGTTCTTACTCTTACTAACAAACCTCTTAGTGAGATCTTAACTGTCATCGTATCCAACCATCATTAATACTTCAATTCTCTCCATTTCAGTTAAAGACGGCATAGAGATAAAGTCAAATGAGAGAAATAGAATAAATTAATCATTTAATGACTGATCTGAGAATCTTACAATAGTTTTTGTTACAAAATTCTTTGCTTTCTTTATTATTTTATTTTAATGATTAATTATGCAAAATAGGTTAAATACAAGAAGGATTTATGAGAATTAAGATTTTGGGTAATTTGCAATAAAAGCAACATTGTGATTTGAAAAGTATATTTATATTATAATTTTTATACACATTTGTTTACAAAACAGGACTTTCCAAAATTTAAAAAGTGGAACTTATGTACACTTAATATTACTTCTATAACTTAACCTAGAACTTATGACAATAATAACTAAGCCAATAAATTATCTACAATTAATTAAACTACACTTTACATTTACTTTTCGAAAGTTCATATCACATTTTTGGTTTTCATGTCAGTCGAGCGTGGGCTACGATTACATCGCAAACGCTTCCATTTGCGTTGTAAACTCACCCTTCGTCATTACATAATGAGCACTCAAAGTCTTGAAATACACTTATAACATCTAACTGAAGACAACAGTCGGTATTATATGCGTATTAAGAATACAATGTCATCGCTCAACTATCTGAAAAAGAAATCAGGATTAGAACAGCGTCAGGAAATTAAATGCGATTTGAAACCGTTTGTACTTAGCGCATTCGGACTTTTTTCATCATCTGAAGGACCTGAAGTCCTGGGAAAGGACACGTCGGGTAAAAGTTGTGGCAACCATTGCCGTCAACTCCGTTAATCAGTTGGCCCATATGGGCCGCGAAATGGTACTTCGACGTCAGCTCCGCTGTAGTACTGATGGAAGTGTCCCTGAAACATGAGAAAATGTTGAGGTTTCCTGGTTCGCGACATCTTTCGTTAATAAACTAAGTGCCGCGAAGTTTCGAGTGTTATCCAAAGTGTGCTACTTTTTTAAATTAAAAGTATTTTTCTTTGAAATCCGAATTTGAATACTTTTATAACAATATAGGGTGTTTCTAAATTATATGTCAATATTTAAGGGGGTTAATCTGCGCCTGATTTTAAAACAAAAAATTCATATGCAGGGTGTTACAGAATGATATTAAGAAAATCTAGGGGCAGGTTCTATGTTTAAAAATAAGAAAAAAGTTTATAGAGTATGCGCCAAAAGTATGGAATAAATTCAATAAAAACGAAACAATTATTTTTTGGGAAAAATCCTCGAACAGGTCGATTTTTAATTTAAAAAATACATATTTTAGCGTAAAATGCGATTTTCAAATGTCATTTGTTTTCGAGTAATGACGTCATCGATTTTTTTTTAAGTGGCAACACAATATTTTTTTCCTTGATTCTGAAAGATCGTTTAATCCTCTATCAGACAGTACTACAATTTTGCCCTCTTACATAGGAAAGTTTTCCAGTAAATGACGATTGATTGTTAGAAAACGTTGCTTCGACGGGTTTGAGCGTTTTTCTACAATCTTGACGCAGTTCCTGAAAATGGCTCTGTTTCGTTTTCGTCTGACCACCCTGTATACTAGCTAGTTTAATACACTTTTTTCTAAACAAATAAAAAACAATTTGCTACGTATAATTGGTGTTCTTCACTCTAAATTCTATATTTTCTTGCTGAATTTTGACACGAAATTTAAGACTATTATTTACAGAGGCCGACTATCTTTTATTTAAGTTTCTAAAGATTATTGTAATGATTAATAAATTAATTTTTATCTCGAAAACGGCGCGTCAAGAGAAAAAATCCAAGAGACGCTTTGGTGCGGCTTCACCGCAAATTATTCTCATATTTATCTTTCTTATAAAATATAATAAAAATTCATTTGTTACAACAACGTAATTCAAATTAACTTCATTTCAAATATTGCTGTTTTTTCGCGATTCTTTTTTTGGAAAAGGTTTTTGTGCTTCTACGTAGATACACTTAGAATATAGTCGACGAAAGGTGCGAGCGTGCCGTGCCGTGTGCCGATCCACTTCCTGAAGGGCCCTTCCTTCGTTACTTCGTTACAAGAAGACAGTTTGGTAAGCCTTTTCCAATTCGTTTACATTATATTTGATTTTTTATTTAATTTAATTCATACAGTCCATTACGTTTGTCTGACCATAGCGTCACACGCTTTTTAAGTAGAATTAACTTGGCCCTCTTAAGAGAGCGATACCAATTTGTCCAAAAATCAGTGGCGTACAGTTTGTTTCCTAAAAATTTATATTTAACGGCACGAACGCCACTGATGTTGCGTACCAAATCTCATCTCAATCGCTTTTCGAGAAATGATGACTATAGTATTTGAGACAGAAAATTTTAAATACCACTGAGTGACTAGTATTTATTTACATAAGTTGGGTACAGTAGTAACTGTTCTAGAGAAATACAATATAGCAAGAATACTAAAATATTAATTGTGTACTTCAGTTTTATTTTTACTTTATTCAATATTATTTCAAATATTTGCAGTAATTCTTTCAAGTGATTTAAAACATCAATTAAAGGAATCATAACTTTATTTTGGCAATAACAATTGTTGACTCAAGTAATTCATAGTATCTAAATAAAACAAAAATAATTCTTTATACAAACATAATTTTATCTCATATTAAGTATAGTCCAAAATTGAAAAACTAGATAACGTTGAAAAGACAAGATTTTAAAGCTGAAGGTCGCTCATGGTTAAGGGAGGAAATTTGGGGAATGAGTATATCCATAAAATATGTCCCTTCAAAAACAAGAGTTGACGGGTCTGAGCGTTTTTTAGGTTTTACATCAAAACAAAGGAAACTTGGGTGGTAGGTAAGTTTTCGCTAGCCTACCACACTGTACAACAAATATTTGAAAGGGACAAATTACCATTGTTTTAGGTTCTATTGTTATTTAACGTAAGTGAAAACGTGAATAATCCTAGAAACCACTCTCTCCGCAACGGGAGAATCACGATCTCATTACATAATAAAACAACGTACATCCGAAGAATTCCAGCCAAAATATCCTGAGGACATAATATTATATAACGATGTTTATAATCTTATTAACATTATACGTTGAACTCGTTTCGAATTGTGAAACGGAAAATATTACAGAACTATTACGGCACGGTGAAAGTTGGATGCAGGTATATTTCCATAGTTACTTTCAACTGTACGGTGTGTACGTGCCTCTTGATATTTCCTTTGTTTACAAATACCTAACGTCAAGTTTCTGACATTTAGTAGCCTTTCCCCTATTTAGACAGCAGGATTTTTTTTCAAAGTATGTTCACTCTTCTTTACGATCCATACTTAATTTAGAACACCCTATATATTATAATCATATGCGTCCAAACAACTAGCAACTATTATACAGGGTGTCTGGAATATGAGTGTCGCAATTTTAAGGGCTTATATATCTGATACCAAAAGCAACAAAAAAAATCTAAAACTAATAATTTAAAAAAAAAATAAAAAAATAAATTTAAAAAAAAATACAATTGCAATAAAATGCAAAACTCATTTTGAAAAATCGCTTCTCCACTGAAGTTTCTCAGAAAGTTAAAATTGTAACGTTCGACAATATTGCAATGTGTCAGCTGCTGCTGTTAACCTAAAAGTAATATTAGTCGTAGTGCTAGTATGTACTAATTTTCTCTAGTGCTTTTTAAATGGAATAATCTATAGTAACCATGGCCTGCATTATATATTTATTTATGGCTAATCTGGGGAAAACTCTCTGGCTACGAGATATTTCTACGGTAAACTCTTTTCGAAAACAACATAACACTTAACTATTTCACATATTGTGAACAGGGCTCTAAGAAAACCATTCGCTGTAAGTACCTATTTGTAATTATTATGTACAACTACCTGACAATTCTGGCTTGGCATTCCTCTCCTGGACACCTTGTAGTAATTAGATATTTAATTTGTTCTAGCAGATATTTGTTTTTGATAAAGGAATTAAGTACATATACTAAAAGGCTAAAAGTACATCTTAGGTTAAAATCCACTTTAGTCCGACGACATATCGTCACCTGACAACCAAACTATTCTCCATTCTTCTATGTTAACTTCTAAAATCGACATTTTTATATGAAATTATTCTATACTCCAAGCGGTACACACCAATATATTCTAAATACACGTACGATTAGTAGTTTTGTATAATCAAAAGGGCTATTTTATTTTATTTAAGTCCAAGCGACCAATCACGTCACAGTATTATAGTCGTATGTGGGGGACATAGAATAAATTGTCTCAAGTAATCACTATTTTGTGTTGTGAACAGCGTTGAAAAACATATACGTTCATGTTTTTATACATAATAATTGGTGAATCAGAAGAAATCGATTTAAGTGCCCTTTGAGGACTCAGGATCAAAATATCATGAGAATGTTTATGTTGACAGTTGGTAAAATTTAATAGTAAGTTCTAGTTACAGCTTTCGATACTGGTCAGAGGATTAGTACGAAAGAGACGCATGTTCTTGATTCCTGTTTGATGCTAAAGCCAAGATAAAGAGTTGAAATAAAACAACTATTATAAACAAAAAATATTTTAAATTAAAGTATATTGTTCTAGTACTGTTTTTTTTTTAAATATTCTATCTTGAAATAAAATTGTGGACATACAAATAAGGCAATTGCAAAAGTTTTTAATTTAATTTATTCTATGTCCAAGACTATTTTATGAATTTAATATTTTTCTTCTGAAAACCATGGATTATTTATTATTTTAATATTGAAATAGTCACTGTAAGTAGAAAAAATTATCCTGTACAAAAAATATGTGTAAAATTCTGTAAAATTTAATAAATTGGACGTAGAACAGTGTGGCTGTCAGATGTTGATGTGCAATTTTTTATTAAACGTTGGGATATAGAAATCATGAACTGAAATAGTAAAATTTTTATATGTATATATACAGGGTGTATTTTAAGTCCATGTCATAAATTAAAGTTGCTGGTTTCCAAGAGAGAAGGTGTTAATGTTTTTATAAAATATCAAGAAGAAGTAAATAAAAATCATTTAACATCTCTATGGAAGCAGATAACAAATTTTAAACTGTCAAACTTGACATACGTTTAATATTTTTACTACTATTTTGAGAACGAAAGCAGATAGTTTTTCGAAACGTCAATAATGCGGAAGTGCGCGTTAGTGATGTGATTTTTGTTATTTTTTACTTATCTGCTTTTTTCAGTGTGAGATTTTTTGGTTAGGCAAACTTAGTTTAAAAAATAACCCTTGCCTGATCCGTTTGGCGCAAGGGCTTATTTAATTAATCTTTATTATTTTTTCAGAAATATGGCAAAAACCCAATAAAACTAAAGAAAATCATTTTTTTAACTTGAGAAAAAGATGAAACTAATGAAAGATAATAATTTGGTATATTTCTATCTAATATGAAAACCAGAGATTAGAAGAGCCTTGCATTAAAACCTCGGAAAAACTACGCCACTGTGTTTACAAATATGCCAATAGACCTAATTTCCTGTTTATATTTCTAATAAAAATGGTCTCTTGAATTTTTGTCGTACAACTTAACATTTTGAAGAAATTATAGTCGTAAATGGATATCTGCAACTTTACAAAAAAACATTTTTTTGGTTAAAAATGTGTGTTTTTATACCATAATAGACTGTCCTAAAATTGAATGTAATAGCTCAAACAGTTTTCGAAATTTTTAATAAAAACAGAAAAAAAAATGAGTACCCTGTATATCGAAAATCAAGCTTAGGATATACAAGAATCACTCATTAAAATAAATGCATAACTTTTAAGTGACACTGTATTATATTGAAAAAAACTAAAACGCATTTTTTAAGATTAAAAAAAAACATATGTGCAAAGAACTAAATATTTAAAGATACTTTAGTCCTGAATTAACATACGCTTTGTTTGCACATTTAGGCATAAAATAATCAAGATCCACTGATAGACTAAAATTGGTAGTGGAGGAACTACAGCGATTTTATAAAACACACTTTAGCCGTGATTAGAGTTATGAGATACATGCTATTTTTGTAATTTGTAGTCAAAACAGTCAAAATTATGTCTTAGGGGGCTAAAAGTGTAAAACAGTTGTAAGATATCAAAATGCATTTTTAAGTGAATTTTAATCCATGCATTGCAAGTGCAAAATAATAGTTATTACAGGGACTCAACTGAATGTTTTAATATCATTATGCACTTTAATCCTGGATAGCTAAAAGATACATTTTGTAATTATTAAGTTAATTTTATCCCTTTCCTTTCATTTGCCGATATGTTTGAATATACGTCTAATAACAGTCTAGTTTTTTCAACATAAATTGTTACAATAAAATTAGTACTTACCTAAGTAAATTTAGGAGAGATTTTTCTGAATCTGTCAGTTTTTCTTTTTGTGGCGTTGCTGTCAATTCGCATATCAGCTTGGGTAAACAAGCATTCTTTATAGTTTTCAGCAACTTAGTTCTAGACTTTGCACTTCCTAAAAATACAACAAAAAAATTTAAACGAACAATCGTGACACTTATAAATCGATAAACTTATGCTAAAACAGGGATGTGTAACGATTATATAAAAATATGGCTTTCTATTTGAGCAATAGAGTTTGTACACTGATGAAGCAAAAGTGAAAATGATATTTCGATAATTGCTGCCTGGAGAGAATTTTAAGCAATACATTTTCAACATGCTGTACGTTGAAGTGTACAAAAGCATTCAGAATAATATATATTTGATATCGTTCCATATTTTCATATAATTTCCACGTATTTTACTAGTGTTTATTTTCCAAACGACCCAATAAAAAGCGAATTTCGTATAGATTAGCGAAAATGCAGTTCATGCGGATTTAATACCCTTTAATAAAACCACTTTATCTGGTTAAACTCGTAACTTTAAATTCCAAGACATATAATATGTAAATTAAAAGTTTTTAGTATTTCCCCAATTTTATTGTGTGCCCAAATATTGCGTATTATAAAATATCTTTACTACGGCATCTTCTTTTTAAAACAAACAATAAAAGACGTGTGAAATTGATCGTAAATGAATTTTATAATTCTGAATGTTTCAGAATTAATTTGTCAGAATCTATTCCCTTAATGACTAATGAATTATTTAGCACATATAATATAGTTGGAAATGACCATGTTTCAACAATTTACAACTCATTTCACTTATCCGGGGACATCCTGAACCCAACAAGCACCAAAGTAACACTAACTGAGACTGGAACCTTTAAATAACTTCATACAGCAAAGTTACAGTCACTGCTACGTATTTTCAACTATTTCTTGCTACTTTACAGTTATGTTACTTCTAAGTAACTCTCCCGGATTTGAAGACATCTCAGTTACCAGTGAGATGACCTTTAAGTTTTCAGAACTTGAAAGTAGCAAATGATCGTACCAGCGACTAACTCATGTTACTGAAATATGACTTCAAAATTTCAATCACTTTCAAGTAGCTTTGATAGTTGCCACGACGTTCAGGGAAACTTAATTGTTTGTTGTAATATTTATTGGTCCAAACAGCGCTATCGCTACTTGTAGAACTATTAAGCATCATCACGCGCAGCAATTTCAAACTGTTCCAAAGTTGAAAACCTTCGTGCTGTTCGCTATTGTGTAATGTCTGTACTTATTCGAACATATCATGTGCGTAGTGCACTTTTTGTTTTTGTGAATATTATTATATTTTATATAACTATTAACTTAGTTCTAATTATTGACAAAACACCAGATTTAAATATCTGTGTGTGGTAGTCACAACTTTACTGCTACTTTAAAGTAACGCTACACGTTGGATAAAGTATCACTCGCGATAGAGGTCACTAACTGTCAATAATTTCTACTGCGATGTAGAACGCTTAGTGTTTGTGGCTGTCAGCATGGAGTAGCGAATGGCCGCTAGATGTAGCTTTGCTACTTCTCTATACTCATGGTCTCTACTGTCGGGTTAGGCAGGCTTAAAACAGCTAAGATTATTCGTCGGTTACCTCACCTAACGAGAGCTAATAAACTCGAAAGCTGTATATGTCTGGTGAGCTGCTGACAAGTAACTTTAGCTGTTTGCTATAGATTTTACAGGTACAATTCAATGCTGGTTGGGGTATTAGCCCGCAGAGAAGTTGTTTCCTGGAATTCCGGGTTTGCGGTATCAACCAATTGTCTGAGTATTTGACTGTTAGTTACAGTGCTGATAATTCTCTGTGTTAGGTACTTGTAATTTCCACACACTGACTTTATAATAAGTTTTATAAAGGGATGTAATTTTACTTTTCAGTAATTATTTCATACGCCCGTATTTTGGTTGGTATTGAGATTTCGAAAAATCGTTACTTGAAGAACTTGGTTATTTTTTCGAGGTCTGTGTCGTGTTAAAAAGAAAACCTCTACTTAAGATTCATCCTGTATATTAAAACACTTTAATAAATAGTATACGGAGTGATCCCGAATAATATGCAAAAAAAATTGAGGGTAGATTGTACGACCGATTTTAATAGGGTCCTACTGGCAAGATATTTAGACTGGAAACTTCTTTTGGCCGAATATTTTTTATTCTCGTCCTGTCATAAGGGTAAATAAAGTACTCCCTGTATATTATTCATTACATTTTTTTGAGGTTAACTTTTTCGATTGAAAAAAAAATCTTTTTGAATGCTTGTTGAATTTAGAGTGTTTTTTATCTATTTCTAATTTTGATATGTTGTACAGTTTTTGAGTAAAAGTTCATGATCCCACACGCACATAGTTTCCTTTCTAGTATCGAATTTAAAAACATCTATAGTATATGTCCGTCATTTTGCATTTAATGACAGTTTATGGTTTTATGATAAAAAATATTTTTTGCACATTATTCGGGTCACTCTGTATATTAGAGAACCAAAGGTTTTCCTACAATAAACAATTTTCATTTGTAATATATTTTCATGAGTTTTGGAAGTAGATATTAAAAGTAGCTCTAAAGTCACTAAAATAACGTATTCATACATCAATTTTTAACCTACGGTACACAAATATGTTGTTAGTATGAAGTCCGTAAGATTGAATTAAACCGTTGTCACTGCTTGTTTCCGTCCTTAATTATTTAATTAATCAACTGTTCTGCGATTTGAACAGATGCCAAGTTTAAAAATTATATCTGTTCAATGACATAGATATCCAGTCAGTTTTTTACAATTTTCCAATAACAAGTTGATTGAAATTTATATGTAAGCACATTATTTTAATATACGTATTTCGAAAAATTGATTTATCATTAAAATACAAAATTCTACGACTATTTTTATTTATTTAAGGGCAATATAATTTTTTTACGTTTCGTATTGTAGTTCATAGAATTGTTTCTGAAATATCTTGAAAACATTGAAAATTTGACATTTTTATTTTGTCATGCCTTATACAAAGTGTTACAATATTTGTGATAATTAAGTTTTTAATATTTTTTAATTTAACTTGCTTTTCTACAATTATTATTGGAAGAGTGGAAGAAAAACAATCCTTTTTATAACAAATATTTCTATACTTTTTTTTTATTATGAGTGAATTAATTATTTAAATTATTTACCAATAAAATCCAAAGTGGCTTTGTTACTTACCTAGAACTATATTAAATATTAATTATCACAAATATTGTAACACTTGGTATATAGGTATGTTTCTTTCAATCGACACAAAATCAAGTATTCCATCACCTCCTAAAATTATTGTAACGACTTGCAAGACACCCTGCAATAGCATAACTTCATAAATTATGACATTAATATACATTTCAATGTTTATATGGTTTTGAATACAATCGAAATGGTGTAGGTACCTATAAAATCGCAGCCGTTATGGGCTATTTTCTATAATCACTTAAAATTCAAGGTTGCGACAATTTCAAAACTACATTTCACATTCCTCATTATTACGCTTAATACATAATTCAAATTTTATATTCAAGATAAAATGTCTTAGTTTAAATCCTTCATATTTATTTCCGCGAAAAATTGATTAGAACACATAAAACCTTGATCTTATTGTACACGCTATCAACAATATGTTTCTGTTTTAAATTGATTTTTAAGTCTTTCTTACCTAAATGCTTCACAGAGTCTTCTTCTATATCAGCATCTATGTCGATATCAGTCTTAGCATCTCCGTATCCAGGATTAGTAGGCCTTGGAGATACGTATCCTGTCTCTTCGTGTCTGCTACCACCGATCAGTTTATGCAGAAGTCCTGAATAGTCACTAACAAGCACTAGAACCAAGCAAACGATGAAAACTATCCTAACAACTATTTTGCCCGTCGACACCATAATTTTTTGGTCTTGCTTAGTCCTTACAACATTTTGCGACTGATTAGATCACTTGGTTACGCGGTGATACAGTCTTGCTTGCTTACCTTGCAATTCTGCCCTCCCCCCTACCGCTAGGCGACTACGGATAGTGAAAGTTCCCAAAACGTAACATTGTTATGGGCAGTTTTATAACGCTTTAGCAAAGGTGCTATGCCGAATAAAGAAAGGGATTAAGTAATTATTCGAACTGCATACGGAAACACTTGATGTCTTTTATTATAGAAATTGTTACATAAGAAGCGCGATCGTATTGCGTTGTTGAAGTATAAATTCAAATTCTACAAATTTTCTTTTCGTTGTAGGAAACATTGAACTTGAGGTTTTCGCCGTTTTATTTATTTATTTGGTAGTAATTACATGAGAGGTAAATAATCCAAATAGTAAAGGCAAATTGTATCAATGCGAAGATTTAAAGTTTGACAATTAAAAATTTTTAAGATTTACATCTAAAACACACAAAATAGTATTTCTGAGAAATTTCTTAATAGAGGATTAAAAACTTTACAATTATCTTCGTTGATTAATAATTGACTTATAAAATAACACTATTATTGATACAGGAAATCTTCCATCCGCTTTCAAGATAGCTGTGGTCAAAGCTATATATAAAAAGAGCAACTAATTATAGGTCAGTATCACTAATAACTAATTTCACGAAGATATTTGAGAATATTCTAAAAACTAGATTAATTTTCCAACTAGCACCATTAACTGCAGGAATCTAGCTACTGTTGGTAAATTAAATTGCTTTTCCACTAACCATGGGCAAGTAATAGAAACGTTTCTATTACGTGCCTACGGCGAATATGGGGAATAAGTTGTTGAAGTCGTTTGTTCTAAGAAACTTAACTTTAAAGTAATTGACACTTTAGCATCCGTAATGGGCATTGCCAGTAATGTAACAATCAAGTAATATTTACTTCAAAGTATCAAACGAGGCTGTAGCGTTATTTTAAAGTAGAAGTAAAGTTCCCAGTGCCACTTCTTAGTAACATTTTTTCTGTTGAAACACTCCTTGAATTGTATCTTCCAGTTGAATACTCATCCCTGCATTATTATTTTTATTACATTTCTTTATTTTTTTGTGGTATTTTGATCCAGATATCTGATTCGGGTCAAAGTTTATAGTTTACTATAGATATAGTTTTATAAGGAGTTTTGTTCATACTTAACACTAAATTAATAGTTATAAAAAATATGATAATATTCACAAAGACGAAAGTACACTCCACACGTGACATGATCGAAGAAGCACAGCCATTACACGATGACGAAGAGCATGAAGGTTTTCAACTTTGGGGAACTACATGGTAACATTTACTTCATAGTGATTTTAAAAGGTGCTACGCACATTGTAGTTGATGTGTGTCATAATGCTAAATAGTTGTATAAGTAGCGATAACGTTGTTTGAACCAAGAACTTCTACGACTTTAAATGACCAATTAAGGTTACCTGAAAGACGCGGCTACTATCAAAACTACTTGAAAGTGATAGCAATTTTGAAGTCATATATTAGTAACATGAATTAGTCGCTGCTATGACCATTTGCTACTTTCAAGTTCTGAACACTTAAATGTCGTCCCACTGGTAACTAAGACGTCACCAAAATCAGGATAGTACTTAGAAGTATCATAACCAGAAGAAGGTCAAAATACGTAGCAGTGACTGCAACTCTGTTCTATAAAGTTATTTATACAACAAAGTAGCAAAATTGGTAGTGGTAATATAATAGTTACTCTATGATGGTACAGTTAGTGTTACTTTGGTACTAGTTGGGTTCTTATCTAAATACGGTGTTCCTTAAGGAACTGTTCTGAACCCTTCGCTATTTATAATTTATATGAATAACTCGTTTTACTTAGAACATCCAAGTCAGTAATTAAATTTACTGACAATACAGTTATATTATAAATAAAACCTAATTTCATAAACATTAAAAAATAATAAAACTTTCCTTACATACTCCAAAAAATGGAGTTGATTTCAAATAAGAACAGAAAATATACTATTTCAAATTAATTTAAATTTAAAAAAACAAAATTAGTTGCCAGGCAACGAAATTACTAACCTTGAAACAAAGTCTAAGTCATCTTAACTACAATTTTTTTATACATATTGTTTTTAAAAGCTGTAAACATTATTTCATACATACTAGGGCACATTGTGTATGTAAGATTATTGGGTATATGCCGAAGATAAGCTCATACTCTCAAAAGCAACGTCTCAAATGGATGGAATAAACAGGTATTTGATCACGATTACTTTCTACTAACCGCCTATGCTAAAGTGCATGGTAAACATTGCTTCGGAAAGTTTTAAGATGTGACATACTTCCGTATCCTACTTCCTCATAGTCGAACAAAAGTGAAAACTACTGTTACGCTTTGTTATGTCACACATAGACGTAATTTATTCAATATATGAATAAGGCTTTGGAGTTCACATGTAAATTTTGCTGGCAGATATATTAAGTGAATGTACGAAATTATTTAAAAGTTATTTATATCGTTTTGTGTTTACCTTCAGATTAAAATCCTTTAATTATTGGACATTTGTTTCCTATTATGTCATACTAATTTAGAAAATATACCAGAAATCTAGATTTCCAACTTTTTATTAAAAAAAAATATGTAACTGGCAATAGAAATATGCATTAAATATTATTTGTACTGAGTTTTCTTTTAGTTTCTAAACAGTATTTACTGTCCTGTTCTATATTTCCCATTTTTTGTTGAGGAGAGGAGGAGGAAATATTATGTTCCTGATATCCAGACGTTATGAGGAGGTCGGGAAAGAGTACTCTCTATACATCCATCCGTAGGGTTTCTATGGGGTACTTGAAGCCATTTTACTTTAAAACGAACGATTTCCGAGATATTTCGATTTTTAACAATTGTAGGTTATTTTCCGGACATCATAACTTACTTATTATTCGACGCAGGGAGACACGGTTTGTTTTGAGGTGAAAGCTCCCTCGAAATGCTAATTTGACCTGTCTTTTTTTCCGTATCTGCAACCGTTCGAGAGTTACGGTCGATCGAAGTTTTAGAATTTTTCCACTGACTGCAGAAGTCGAGGGAAAACCGACGGT
Source organism: Monochamus alternatus (assembly GCA_037114965.1). Lineage (NCBI taxonomy): Eukaryota > Metazoa > Arthropoda > Insecta > Coleoptera > Cerambycidae > Monochamus > Monochamus alternatus. The sequence continues at coordinate 22,474,727 of CM073432.1, read as the reverse complement.
GATCCCGTTTACAAAATAGCGTCTGTAGCGTACATAACGGTATTTTAGCCGGTCGCAATAGATACATTATCGCGCGGAAATTTTTGACGAAATTTTTATAAGGAAAATTTAAAGACGAATGTTTTGTGAAAAATTTTTCGGGCAACTATAGGTGTCAGCAGGTCGGGAATGAATTCCTCTATAAATTCCTCCCGGTGTTTCTAAGAGGTTTCCGGAGCCGGTTTGCTCTAAAACAGTTTTCGAGATATTTGAATTTTTTAAAAATTATAGGCTATTTTCGAGACGTCATAACTCCCTTATTATTCGACGCAGGGGGGCGTGGTTTGTTTCATGTGAAACCACTCTCGAAATGCTAATTTGATCTGTCATTATTTAATTATAAAAAACAACGGACAGTCTGGAACTCAATTCGTCCTTGAGGGCATAGCTGCATGTTTCGTTTTATTTCGTGCGCCCAAAATTTAAACTTTTCGCGAAGGGTTGTCACCCTTTACACCCGAAAATATACAAACAACATTATATATTCTTAAAACGCAGACTATGAACTTTCTATTGTTATATATTTTGCAGCATTAAACTAATTTGTTGTTCACCTCCATAATTAATATTTTTAATGCATAATTAATACCTCTAGGACCCCTGCTTTGATTAGCCAACCTAGCCAATTAGTATTAGAATGTACATGAAACACATGCAATTTTTTCTATTAACATTTAGGTGAAGGTACTTTGCAGTGGGATCTTGGACTATAATGTCTACACACACTTTCAGATTTTAAAATTGAGAAAAATATCAAATATTCTTTTTTTACAAATCTTTTGTTAACCAACAGTAGTTATTTAAATAACACAGGGTGTCCAATATGTTTGGAATAATGTATATACGTAAAAAAAACCTGCGTAAAAAGTTGTTCAGATAAAAGTGTTTTGCTCCTGATTTTATCTCAAAATATTATTTTTATTTCTTAAGTAGCACCGTACTATTTTCTTGAATCAACAATCCTTTCTGGTTTTCCATATTTCGCCTTCTTTATCCTGATAAATATTTTATATTTCCTATGTCTTCAATTTTTTAGATAACTTTTCTTATTATAGTACGACTAATTAATAATTTAATGTTTCAAACCTCTCATAAATCGGATTGAAGTTTTTTTTTATAAATTTGTCTTCAAGTATAAAGATAATTTTAGAAATTTTCAAAGGGATTAATTTAAAAATATTGATGGAATGTTTAAGAGTAATATTTCTCATAAATTTTCAAGATATCTAGACGTGAAGGGTTTCTGAAAGTATACTTCAAGAGATGCCACTTTTAATTTGAAATTTGATTAGATCAGCATTGTATAAAATTGTTCATACATTTTCACATGAATTATTAAATTATTTTCGTACATTACAATCTCATTGCTTCAAATAGTGAACTGCTTTGAATAATTTGAGTATATTTAGTGTCTTTTATGGTTTCTTATCATTAAAGTAGTAGTTTCTATTTTCAAACACATTTAAATTTCACAGCAGCTATATATATCTCGTACAGAGAATAACTATTTTTAGTATTCCTAAGACATTCATCTTAAATTGAATTTTAAATTCACAAAACTTGCTGTTGAAAAACAATGGGGTGCAAAGTTAGCTCGCCTCCTCGTGGTGCACTCTGGGTAACGCTAAAGAGCTAATATACACTATAAACTTTCACATACATCATCACAATTCCACCATAACATGACTATATAACACACACGCGAATTATACCTTCGTCCAACCACAGTCCACCTGCGTCACTGTTTCAGTCGTTCACCGTGTTTGTAGCTTCGCCTGCACCGGCAGGAGATCGGTTGGCGGTCCTAACTATGGCAGCTGACCGCGGTCAGCTGCCGTAGTTAGGTGTTGCCGGTGAACGGGTGAAAGGTAACGCAGCATCCAATCACAACATACCCCTACCAATTCCACCATGACATGACTATATAACACACACCCGAATTATACCTTCGTCCAACCACAGTCCACCTGCGTCACTGTTTCAGTCGTTCACCGTGTTTGTAGCTTCGCCTGCACCGGCAGGAGATCGGTTGGCGGTCCTAACTATGGCAGCTGACCGCGGTCAGCTGCCGTAGTTAGGTGTTGCCGGTGAACGGGTGAAAGGTAACGCAGCATCCAATCACAACATACCCCTACCAATTCCACCATGACATGACTATATAACACACACCCGAATTATACCTTCGTCCAACCACAGTCCACCTGCGTCACTGTTTCAGTCGTTCACCGTGTTTGTAGCTTCGCCTGCACCGGCAGGAGATCGGTTGGCGGTCCTAACTATGGCAGGTGACCGCGGTCAGCTGCCGTAGTTAGGTGTTGCCGGTGAACGGGTGAAAGGTAACGCAGCATCCAATCACAACATACCCCTACCAATTCCACCATGACATGACTATATAACACACACCCGAATTATACCTTCGTCCAACCACAGTCCACCTGCGTCACTGTTTCAGTCGTTCACCGTGTTTGTAGCTTCGCCTGCACCGGCAGGAGATCGGTTGGCGGTCCTAACTATGGCAGCTGACCGCGGTCAGCTGCCGTAGTTAGGTGTTGCCGGTGAACGGGTGAAAGGTAACGCAGCATCCAATCACAACATACCCCTACCAATTCCACCATGACATGACTATATAACACACACGCGAATTATACCTTCGTCCAACCACAGTCCACCTGCGTCACTGTTTCAGTCGTTCACCGTGTTTGTAGCTTCGCCTGCACCGGCAGGAGATCGGTTGGCGGTCCTAACTATGGCAGCTGACCGCGGTCAGCTGCCGTAGTTAGGTGTTGCCGGTGAACGGGTGAAAGGTAACGCAGCATCCAATCACAACATACCCCTACCAATTCCACCATGACATGACTATATAACACACACGCGAATTATACCTTCGTCCAACCACAGTCCACCTGCGTCACTGTTTCAGTCGTTCACCGTGTTTGTAGCTTCGCCTGCACCGGCAGGAGATCGGTTGGCGGTCCTAACTATGGCAGCTGACCGCGGTCAGCTGTCGTAGTTAGGTGTTGCCGGTGAACGGGTGAAAGGTAACGCAGCATCCAATCACAACACACCCCTACCAATTCCACCATGACATGACTATATAACACACACGCGAATTATACCTTCGTCCAACCACAGTCCACCTGCGTCACTGTTTCAGTCGTTCACCGTGTTTGTAGCTTCGCCTGCACCGGCAGGAGATCGGTTGGCGGTCTTAACTATGGCAGCTGACCGCGGTCAGCTGCCGTAGTTAGGTGTTGCCGGTGAACGGGTGAAAGGTAACGCAGCATCCAATCACAACATACCCCTACCAATTCCACCATGACATGACTATATAACACACACGCGAATTATACCTTCGTCCAACCACAGTCCACCTGCGTCACTGTTTCAGTCGTTCACCGTGTTTGTAGCTTCGCCTGCACCGGCAGGAGATCGGTTGGCGGTCCTAACTATGGCAGCTGACCGCGGTCAGCTGTCGTAGTTAGGTGTTGCCGGTGAACGGGTGAAAGGTAACGCAGCATCCAATCACAACACACCCCTACCAATTCCACCATGACATGACTATATAACACACACGCGAATTATACCTTCGTCCAACCACAGTCCACCTGCGTCACTGTTTCAGTCGTTCACCGTGTTTGTAGCTTCGCCTGCACCGGCAGGAGATCGGTTGGCGGTCTTAACTATGGCAGCTGACCGCGGTCAGCTGCCGTAGTTAGGTGTTGCCGGTGAACGGGTGAAAGGTAACGCAGCATCCAATCACAACATACCCCTACCAATTCCACCATGACATGACTATATAACACACACGCGAATTATACCTTCGTCCAACCACAGTCCACCTGCGTCACTGTTTCAGTCGTTCACCGTGTTTGTAGCTTCGCCTGCACCGGCAGGAGATCGGTTGGCGGTCCTAACTACGGCAGCTGACCGCGGTCAGCTGCCATAGTTAGGTGTTGCCGGTGAACGGGTGAAAGGTAACGCAGCATCCAATCACCACTACCAATACCATACCCCTACCAATTCCACCATGACATGACAATAACACACACACACACACACACACGCACACACACACACGCACACACAGACACACACACACACACGCACACACACACGCACGCACACACACACTAACAGACTAACACACCAACACAAACTAACACACACTAACACACACACACTAACACACACACAGACTAACAGACTAACACACTAACACACACACAGACACACACACGCACACACACACACACTAACAGACTAACACACACACACAGACTAACAGACTAACACACACACAGACTAACACACTAACACGCACACACAGACTAACACACAGATACACACACGCACACACACTAATACATATACACAGACTAACACACACACAGACTAACCCACTAACACACACACAGAGACTAACATACTAACACACTAACACACACACGCACACACACTAACACACACACACACAAGCACGCACGCACGCACACACTAACAGACTAACACATTAACACAAACTAACACACACCAACACATACACAGAGACTAACACACACTAACACATACACAGAGACTAACACACACACAGACTAACAGACTAACACACAGATACACACACGCACACACACACTAACAGACTAACACACACTAACACAAACTAACACACACACACAGACTAACAGACTAACACACACAGAGACTAACACACTAACACACACTAACACACAGACGCACACACGCACACACTAACACATATACACAGACTAACAGACTAACACACACATACAGACTAACACACTAACACACAGACGCACACACGCACACACTAACACATATACACAGACTAACAGACTAACACACACATACAGACTAACACACTAACACACACACAGACTAACATACTAACACACACACACACACACTAACACACACATACACTAACACACACACACACACGCACACACACACTAACAGACTAACACATTAATACAAACTAACACACTATCACATACACAGAAACTAACACACACTAACACATACACAGAGACTAACACACGCACACACAGACTAACACACTAACACACACACACACAGACTAACACACTAACACAAACTAACACACACACACAGACTAACAGACTAACACACACACAGACTAACACACTAACACACACACACACACAGACTAACACACACACACACACGCACACACACACACAGACTAACACACACACGCACACACACTAACACATATACACAGACTAACACACTAACACACACACAGACTAACACACACACAGACTAACAGACTAACACACACTCACACACACTAACACACACACGCACGCACACTAACAGACTAACACATTAACACAAACTAACACACACACACAGACTAACACACTAACACACACACAGACTAACACACAGACACACACACGCACACACACACACACACTAACACACTAACACACAGACTAACACACTAACACACACAGAGACTAACACACTAACACACACTAACACACACACAGAGACTAACAGACTAACACACAGACACACACACGCACAGACACACACACGCACACACTAACAGACTAACACACACACACAGACTAACACAAACACACAGACTAACACACTAACACACACACACAGACTAACAGACTAACACACTAACACACACACACATATATTTCACGAAGTGGATTAGGCCTTCAGGGGACACCACTATAAAAAAACGCGCCGCGTACTTTACCGCAAGGTGGTGTGGAAATAAGTACATAATACGATATTTTATATACATCAAAGTGATTTGTACTATCGATGAATGTATAAAGAGGGGGATGAAAGAATGTATGATACTACTAATCATTAACTATCGATGATAATAACAAATTACTAAATAATAATTAATAGAAATAATGTATATAAAAGAATTCAAAGTCAATAATTGAGGAAAAGAAAAATGAATTGTTAATAAAGAACAGAGCATACTGCTGACCTGCATCACTTATTATAACGGAAAACAGTATATAATAGAATAAATCATAAGGCTTATGTGTGCCTTCAAGATCTAGAAATTTATAATAATCAGTTCTCGCTTATATAGACGGATTTTTGCAAGAATTTTGCAATTTCTGTTTTAATTATTTATGACGGGAAAATATCAACTTTTGACATGTTTTACAAAACAGTAAAACGGTACCTACAAATATTATTCCTACTTTCATTATTATGTGGTGTTAAGTTTGTGTTGAACTTTGAAAAATATTATTCATGTTTCATTTTTCAGTACCTTTATATTGCTACAATCCGAATTTTCTTGTTAAATATGTTTATTTTTCATTGCACTATTAAATTCAAAATGTTTGTTTCTTGTTTTTTTTTATAATTAAAAATGGATCACCAATTATGTAATAAATTTGTCGACACCATCATGTTTTGATTTAAATTGTGATTCTTTTAAAAAAATTAGATTTAAATCATGATTAAATTCATAATTTAAATCACCTTAACTCTAATTTTTACATCGAACTATAAATCATATACTATCATACTCTGTTATAACTAATAAAGGTATTAGTATATTAATCTTGAAATAGGTATATTGTGAATAAAAATAACTTTTTCTTAAAAAAAAACACATTATTTAATTATAAAAAACAACGGACAGTCTGGAACTCAATTCGTCCTTGAGGGCATAGCTGCATGTTTCGTTTTATTTCGTGCGCCCAAAATTTAAACTTTTCGCGAAGGGTTGTCACCCTTTAGACCCGAAAATATACAAACAACATTATATATTCTTAAAACGCAGACTATGAACTTTCTATTGTTATATATTTTGCAGCATTAAACTAATTTGTTGTTCACCTCCATAATTAATATTTTTAATGCATAATTAATACCTCTAGGACCCCTGCTTTGATTAGCCAACCTAGCCAATTAGTATTAGGATGTACATGAAACACATGCAATTCTTTCTATTAACATTTAGGTGAAGGTACTTTGCAGTGGGATCTTGGACTATAATGTCTACACACACTTCCAGATTTTAAAATTGAGAAAAATATCAAATATTCTTTTTTTACAAATCTTTTGTTAACCAACAGTAGTTATTTAAATAACACAGGGTGTCCAATATGTTTGGAATAATGTATATACGTAAAAAAACCTGCGTAAAAAGTTCAGATAAAAGTGTTTTGCTCAAAATATTGCTTTTATTTCTTAAGTAGCACCGTACTATTTTCTTGAATCAACTTTCTAGTTTTCCATTTTTCGCCTTCTTTATCCTGATAAATATTTTATATTTCCTATGTCTTCAATTTTTTAAATAACTTTTCTTATTATAGTATGACTAATTAATAATTTAATGTTGCAAGCCTCTCATAAATCGGATTGAAGTTTTTTTTTATAAATTTGTCTTCAAGTATAAAGATAATTTTAGAAATTTTCAAAGGGATTAATTTAAAAATATTGATGGAATGTTTAAGAGTAATATTTCTCATAAATTTTCAAGATATCTAGACGTGAAGGGTTTCTGAAAGTATACTTCAAGAGATGCCAGTTGTAATTTGAAATTTGATTAGATCAGCATTATACAAAATTGT